>JASDDO010000031.1:113364727-114639516 GCA_030015575.1 Agapanthus africanus
GGCATGTGATTGATGCTTTTAAACTACGCTCAAGTGTTGAGCTATTTGGGAAATCTTGGGTGTTTGTTTATTCGATCGGAAAGTTTAACATTGTCTATTTATCTGGAATGTGAAACAATATTTGGAATCCACAAGTAAGTTATGAGATAACTAATTTGAATGTTATAAATCTAGCAGTTTAGTCTCAGATGATCGGTTGCCACGGGATTTTGATGTGATCAAAAGTCCGTGGCAATCACGTAGCGTACGCGGACACTCGCCGAGTAAACATAATAGATAGCCACGCCCCATAGCCCCGACCAAGTGACTGTAGGATAACCTCGTCGCCAAAATCATCCGTTCGGGTGCTCGCGGCAGCGGTGTTCTGCCTTAGTGCACTTCGTCGACGGCATCGGGGGTGCGGCCATCTACTAAAGTTTCCGACGAGCATTCGATCAGGATGTCGGGAATCTTGTTGAATTGCCTGACTAGATATTGAAAAGTGTTTTCGAGATCGAGACTAAAATGCGTGGTTTATAATTGTTAGGCATGCGATGTCTAAGGAATTCATTTGGTTAGGCATGCGATGTCTAAGTAGATTGCGGATTCCAACTATTGTAGTTTTACACTTTATTTTCTGTGACCGTAAGTGTAATATGTGGTGTATCACCGGTTTCGTTGCTATACATCAATGACAACTGGGATACGTATATTTACTTACGTTGATGATATGTGATATTATGTGTTGCTGTGATATGTTATATTGGATCGTCGTGTTTGAATAGCCGGGGGTTTTATTTGAGATGAGGGTTTTTATTTTCATTCATGCAAAATTAATTGTGTGTAATATTCTTTTATTGGGACACTTCCGGGCTGAGGATGATGTCACCATTGTATATTATTTGCTTTTCCGCATTAGGTAGACCCAAGGTGGAGAGCACAAGTAACCGGGTTTTAGGGTCCAGTGGGAGACCATCTCGAGGAGTCGAGACCGGGTCTCCTAACCCTAGAATTGGCAGTGTTGCTTGCCGCTCTCGTAGGGGTCTAGGAATGTGGATTTGGCTATTCATCGCGACCGTGGAATCCGTATTTTATACAGGCTCGTATTAAAACACGGACCTCCTAGTATATCCAATATTTCATATATGTTCTTCTGCTGCAATGTTCTGTGATGAGATCATATTACTGCCTGAGACGAATGTTTATATTATATATATGAGATATATGTTATATTGCTGATTTCGTTTCAAATGTGATGCTTGTGAAGCATAATAAAAATAGGACTTCATTAATGAGATTAATGAAACTAATAGAAACCTAAAGATGTTGTAGAAACTTTTCTCAAAAACAGGTAGCTCTAGTTCTTGCTTTGCATAGCGGTGTTTCTTGTAGAACATCCAGTACCTTATTCGATAAGGAAAGAGCCGAGATCCCTTCACCGAGAGTGACCTCTTTAGCGAAACTAGCAAATGCTACAAACTCGGTTTGTCTTTTGATTGTTTTTATAGTTTTTTCTTTGCATAGTGATATTTATGAAATATCCTGCACCTTATTCGATGAGGAAAGAACCGAGATCCCTTCACCGGGAGTGACCTCTTTAGCAAAACTAGAAAAGGCCTCAAAAACATTCCATTTAAATCACTCGATTCTATAACGATATCAAGTTCATTACGCAAAGGGTTTTCTTAGAAACCTGTCGTAGCCCTCCGTCATTTCAGATAAGTACTACTTAGTATTCGTGCTACGTTTGTTGGCCTGCGTCAAGGCGTAGTGTGCGGTAGCTAACTAGTGCTTATCTACAGCATACGATGCGATTGGATTAGGGTAGTCATGCGACTTTGTTGGCCTGCGTCAAGGGTCGTGTGGGTAGGTTTAATTCAATCAGGAAATGTACGGGTTGAACTTGACTAGCGGACTATGGTTTGTTGGCCTGCGTCAAGGTCATAAGACGCTAGGGGTAAAATATTATTGGGAATTTCAAGAGTTGAAATTTGCAATGAGATTGCATACCTTCTATGAGATAGTTGGATCCCGATACCCGCTGCGAGTAAGAGTTACTTCTGGGAGAATTTTACACATTACAATTAGCCGATCAAGTAGGTGTCTAGAAAGGTGTTAACGGGGTTATGCCTCTGGGAAAACGAGGTTTAATTTTAATTAGGTCCGTGCGAAAGCGCGGGGAACCTCCCTCAAAGTACCGTCACTGGCCTGGCTGAAAGATTGGCGAACTTGTAGAGTGTAATCCCGGCTAGTCTTTCCTTTTAGGGTTTGAAGGAAGATTTGACTAAAAACAGTGGGGGACATCCTCATTAGATATATAAATAACCAATCTAATCTTGCAAGATCATACGCTGAGTGTTTTCTTCTTTCTCTCTCCAGGTAGCGACCATGTCACGCCTTAAATCAAGATAATAATACAGATGTATTAACCGAACCCGCTTGTTATACTGCGCTAAGGAACGTTGGTCCCACTCCAACTTATAATTGGTATAAGACAGAGCAGAAAATAGGGGATTACCAGAATTCCCGTGCCACCCAAATGAAGAAAGTGCATGCTAATGTATCTTCTTCAGGTGTGTTCATTACCGAGAACTATTTCTCAGTATCCTTTACGTCCTGGGTATGAGATACCGGATCAGGATCCCGCAAATTTAATCTGTTACATGGGCTACAGAGAGGTAGAGAACTGAGAACGGGTGATAAGTTTCAAGAGTTAGAAATGATGCAAGTGTTGCAGCCAAGTCTGTTGGCAGTTATCACCCAGTATTACCAGAATACGTTGATTCTGAACGAATGTTATTAGATACCGAACCTGATATACAACATCATATCAGTCTCTTTATTAGTAAAGAAGGATATAATTTTGTATTGTTGGATAATGTTTTGAACATTTCCTATATCAAGAGTTGATCGGTTCAGACACGTTATCTAAAAGCATAGATGTTCTAAATCAAACAACAGTTCTTAACGTACAGAACACACACAAGAGGAAGAGTTCATAAATGAAAGAATCCTTCTTGAGGCATTGTAGACTAGGTCACATCAATGCGACCCGACTAGCTGAAGTTACATAAAGATGCATATTTAAATTAGTTTGGATTTACATCTTGTAAAACTTGCCAGTCATGTCACAAAGATAAGATGACCACAGTTCCGTTTATTGGAAACAGAAAAAGAATTAGTGAACTCTTAGGATTGATACATGATGATGTATGATAGTCCCTTGTCTACATATGACAGGACATGTTCTTTGTACTTCATTACATTCACTGATGATCTCTCAAGATTCAGACATATGTTCCTGTTGAAACACAACTCCGAAACTTTTGAGATAATCACAGAATACAAGTTAGAAGTAGAGAGCAAAAAACGGGTAAAAGTATTATGTCCTTTGATGAGATCAAAGGTGAGAATACTTGAGCACGGAATTCCTGGACTATTCTAAAGGAGAATGATATTCTCTCTCAGCATTACTCCTCCGAATACACCACAGTACGTTGGTGTATCAGGGCGGAGCAATCGCACCCTATGTGATATGGTGTGCTCTATGATGAGTACTACTGAGTTGCCTATTTTCTTTTAGGGTTATGCACTTGAGAAGTTGCATACCTATTGAATAGGGTTCCAACCAAATCAGTGCCTACCACTCCATATGTGATATTGTATGGGAAGAGCCCATCTCTTGAGGAAGTTAAGATTTGGGGTTGTTCGGCCTATGTCAAAAGCAAAATCCGGACAAGCTCGAGGCAAGGTCAGTTCTGTGGAAGTTTGTTGGATATCCCAAGCATTCGCATGGGAATATCTTTTACCACACCGAGGAACAAAAGATGTTTTATTTCTCGGCATACCACTTTTTGAGAAAAAGGAATTTCTTGTGAAGAAATTTATGGTCATGAGGTACAACTGGAAGGAGTTCCAGCTATACAAACTGTAGCTAATGATTTGGTAAACCTGGAGGATTCAATAGTTTCCAACAAACCCCAGCCTCTCCGCCGATCTGGTAGGGTTCCTCATCCACCTGAGAGATACTTCGGTTTCTCTATGACAGTGGGAGAGAGGATTGCATCATGAGATGACGACCCAATTAGTTTCGAGCAGGCCATCAGGAGTAGTGACTCTGTGAGAATGGCTGGATGCTTAGCGATCTGAGATGGAATCTTTATACACAAAAAAAGGTATGGACTTTGAATGTTTTATCTGAAGGGTTAAATCACCATCAGGAGCAAGTATATCTTGAGAATATTACTTGGTATACATGGAAAAGTTGAGACTTTCAAAACTATGGTTAAGTCCATCCAGATCCTACTTGCCACTGCTACATACGATTACTACGATATCTGGTGATTGGATGTCATGACTGCTTTTCTAAATGATGATTTGGAAGAGAGCGTCTATAAGTACACAGCCAGAGGGCTTCGTAGACAGTGGGAGCAGTGGAAACGTGTGCAAGTTGCTTTATAAGTTAAAGCAGGCATCGCGGAGTTGGAACGTCTGTTTTGATGTGGTAGTCAAAGAGTTTGACTTCATCAAAATGGTAGATGAACCTAGTATATACAAAAAGGTACTAGGGAGTATGGTGGTGATCCTCGTATAGTACGTGGATGACATACTCTTGAATGGGAAGGAGTTTCCTATGCCACGCTCGGTCAATCTCCTCTTATCACAAAGATTCTCTATATAGGATCAAGGTGATACCTCCTAAATCCTGGGTTATGGATCTATGAGATAGATCTAATTGGATGTTAGGATTCTCACTAGTTGTAGTGAGATGGTATCAATCGATCCTGAGGAAAATCACTGGAAGGGTTCCACGGTGATAAGGACGAATGAATGTCAGTCGCAGGCATTGTCTTTACCCTCAGTGGAGGGACGGCATGTTGGAAGAGTTCCAAGAGAGATACCGTGACTTACTAGATGATTAAAAGCAAGATACATCGTTACTAAGGATGCTACCAAAGAGGCAGTCTAGATATATATAAGTTCATGAGATGAACTTTGTTCCTACCATTGTGTGACAATGGAGTTATGGCTTATGCCTAGGAACCTCCGTCTCATCAGAGATCCAGACATATTCTAAGGCAGTATCACCTGATCATAGAGATAGTTGATCTCCAAAGAGATCGAGGTTAGGAGAGTAGACAAAGAGGACAACAGCGCGGATCCACTCACAAAGGCCTATTTCCCGGTAGAGACTTTTATGGGACGGTTGAGTATGAGATACTTCAACCACAGCTGAATGTTGGGTATGCGATACTACAACAGATGGCCCTAGTGCAAGTGGGAGATTGTTAGTTATATGTATGCCCTAGAGGCCATTACTGTACATACGATGTATATTGCAGTGGATGCTTGGACATATATAGGGAGGACTTTCTTGCTCGACATGATAGTATGCTATCTGATTACTCTTTATCTTAACATGTACTCTGATTGTCTCTATGTTACAAGTTGATAAAGTCCTTAGGATGAGTACTTGACTACCAGGACTATGATGCAGATCATAATAGTGGGGATAGTGTAGTCGCCAAGTACATCCTTCAAATGTTCCTAGTCGTGGGAGTACCGAGACAGGGCATCGATACTCCAGAGTAGACTAGCGTATGCGCTTCTTGACCCATATGATGGGCGATGGATGATCCCATATCTATTGGTGTTTGACATCAGAGAAGGTATATGGGTGCTCAGTATAGACTGGGTACACTGGACGGACTCGCCGAGAACTCCCAGATGGTATTATACCTCACGTCAGATGGCAGTTCTCTGGTGACACTGGTACAGGTTAGTCTGTAGACCCGAGATCGTCATAGAGTCTTGTGTGATTCCTACTGCGCTTTGATTTCTATCATACCACATCCAAGAGGGCGTGCAAAAAGGTAGCTTTTGGGTACAGTCCCGAATCACATGGAGGCAATGAGCGATAGGAGGGATTTCGTCTCTCCCGGTATAGTGAGTTAATGTTGCGCTGTGTTCGATTGGCTATAACTGGAAATCCCTGGCCAGGGTTGCTGAGATTTACTGGTAAGTGTTATCAGTAGTTTCTCAAACTGTTATGGACCTCATATCGACACGACTTATCAATCTACTGGGGTCTGACGTTTACCACCCCTAGGCGAGATATACGACATATCAGACGAAGAGACCGGACTGTACGGGAGTGTTACTGATTGGATTCGCAGGAGAATGTACAGGCTTGCTTGTTGATCTTCTGATCGCTCAATACCTGGGTGGCTGTTACGTTTAGCTGACCGCTTGCAGCTTGTGGGTGTTTGATATGATCATCACCTACTGCCGGCGTATTGACGATTCTTTAGAGTCATACACAGAGGTTTCTTGACTCAGGCAAAACGGAGGAGGTGCACATATGTGATATGTGCGGGACCGAGAATAATATGATATGAGATACCGTATTCTATTCTCGAGATATTTGATATCGGCCGGGTATATGTGATATAGCCGGATTATCGGATCAAGTATTGATTCGATGAACTGAAACAGTTTAATATTAGTCGGTTATTTGAGAAATAGCCGGATTGTCGGATCAAGTGTTGATTCGATAATTTTATGTATAATTATATTTGTGATGTATTACATTATATTAACTAATATTGGCTCACTTTATTGATTCATTTTCTTACCGGATAATACATTGATATATGTTAATTGTATTATTTTCTTTTGTTACAAAATATATTATACATGTGATATATAATATTGTAACAAATTATGATTACTAATGCAACATGATTAGTGGAGATTAAACATGATTAGGGTTTGATTTGGGTTAGCTTTTTCATGAAGCTTCTAGAAGCTTTTGTTTTGTTTTAAGCTAAGATATTATGTGTTGATATTTATGAAGATATTTCCTAACCCAACCCAAACCCTTTACCCTAGTTAAATCTCTACAATGGTTAGCCCTTTCATTATTAACCATGGGTTGCATTTTTAATTATAATAACAATTCATTATTCATCACAAAAGACTTGATCTTCTTTTTCCTCCATGAAAAACTTTCTAGCTTTTGATTTAGTGATGAATTAGTGTGAGAATTTGAAAATAAAAGAGAGCTAAATTCCTACTTCATCATCCTCATCTATTCTAGCCATTTAGATTAGGGTGTTCACTTCTCTAATACTTGATCAGAGAAATGAGAGCTTGAGTTAAAGAATCTTCAAGGTAGATCATCTTCGAAAAGGAAGACTTCAAGCAAGCATGGATCATTCGGCTTGTGGAGCCTCTCTTGAGTTCGGGAGATCATGGATCGCGACGAAGGGACTGCTACTCGGAGCTTATGAAGCGAAGGAGCGGACTACAAAGGTTGTAATCCCTCTCTCTTAGATGTAAAGATGTTTACTTGCATGTTTGACCCTAATTATCTAGCAAAGATTCTCGCTTTACGTTGTTCGACACTTCTAAATTTTAAATCGGGCATGGTTGATGCCTTATAGACCCTTGTGACAGTGCCTAATAACCCTACACCCGTAAGGTAACACACCAACAGTTGTCGATCACGACATTCTTCGAAGGACCGCATTAAATGGGACATGGGATGGATGTGAATTGTTTTATACCCATGGATTATATACGGTGCTCGATATGGAGATCTACCGTAGGGCATTATATTAGTTTAAGAACATTATAGTCCATTATTAGTTTAGGGATGTTTCGGTCCAGCATTCCTTTGTTTGGGAAGAATATTAGTTTAAGGACATTTTGGTCCATCATTCCCATATTCGGGATGAAGTATTAGTTTAAGGACGTTTCGGTCCAGCATTTCTGTGTTTGGGATGGATATTAGTTTAAGGACATCTCGGTCCATTAGAGACATAGAGAACAAGGATCGTTTATGCCCGTGAATTAAGTACGGATGGTCATATAACAAATACCGTAGGGTAATATATATTAGTTTAAGGACATTTCGGTCCAACATTAGTTTAGGGACGTTTCGGTCCAATATTAGTTTAGGGATGCTTTGGTCCAATACCAGTTTAAGAACGTAGTGGTTCAATACCAGTTTAAGGACGTAGTGGTCCATCATTCCCATGTTTGGGACGAATATTATTTGGCACCGCTTTCAGAGTTTTGACTCAGGAAGATAACGAGCAGACACAAGCGTCGTCATCTATCATTGATCTAAGTCGCGACTTTTCAGGCGTAGTACTTTTTGAGGAATCGACCATTTATCGGCCGGAACGACCTTTCGCCATGCATATTAATGAGTAGATAAGCTCCATGTTTACCGCCGAAGACTGGACTGAGACGTTAAGACTTCTAGCCTGAATTTGAGTGCAGATGCTATTTAGACATATCCATCCACCTCTCCGAAGATACCAAGTTGTGTTATGGCACCGTATATCGGAGGTTTGAATATATGCTACCGATATAGCGGACTTTATCAGATCCCCCCTCGTTTGTGAGGGGTTTTGATTGTGGAGACGCTCTTCCTAGCAGGCGCAAGCCCCTGCAGTTAATTACGTTAGCACATTGCGATAACCACCTTCTCCTGCTCCAGTAGTTCACTTCGCGTCATGTGTTATTTTATTTGTTAAGGTTGCCCGTAGATTGTATACGGAGACAAGTTTATGTCGTCGCCCGTAAGGCGCGGATTAGTCCAAATCCATATATTTTAGATTTGGGTGTGGGTCAAGAATTTACTTGACGGGGTCCACGTTGGTAGCTTGGTTTGCCAACGGGAATGAACTTAGGACGCAAATATCATATAAATGATGTTAGCTATAGTGCCCTCAAGTCAATTATTGGGTCGCAGGCACGTGATTGTGATGATTGAGGGAGGACCTATACGGGTATGACAGTCTTACTCAAGATGATAGTATGCTATCTGGTTTGACTTTATCATCATGTACATGCTTCAGGTGGTATTATAGATCACTATTACGTGTTGATAGAGCCTATAGGATTCTTGCTTGGCTACCAGCAGTACGATGGCGATCATATACGTGGGAGCTGGGTGGTTTATAAGCACATCCTTAAATGTCCCTAGTCATGGGAGTTTTGAGACCGGGCATCGATACTCCAGAGTAGACTAGTGTATACTGATCGAGACCCCGACGAGAGGCGGTGGCCGGTGTCACAAGCCATCGGTGTCGGTTTGTTCACCAAAGATGTATACAGGAGCTCATTGGGTTATGAGTACACCGAACGGACTCGCCGGGAACATGCTAGTTGGTATTATACCTATTATCAGATAACAATGTTGGGATTCACTAGCACCATGCCTAGGGTTTGGAAGCATCACACATGCCACAATAAAATTTTGGGGAGGTGCTAAACAATCTAACCATGAATCGAACTAGAATATTTAGGGTAACATCAAACTAGTATCTCATACAACAAGAAAACTATCACTAAGTGATGAGAATACAACCTTTGTAGACCACTTCTCTTGACTCCTTGGATCCTTGAGAGTTTGAACCGGCTCGCTAGAGACTTTCCAAGTCAACGATGATCAACCCGAAACCCCTTTGCATAAAGCTCCTTGCTACACTTGATCAATGAGGAAGTGGAGCTAACACTCTAAACTAATGGGCTAAACTAGTATAGAATGATGATGTAGTTTGTTTTCTCACTTCAAAACCCTTTCTTTTTATAAACTTCACTCACTAGAAATCTCAAGAGAGCTTGGAGGAAGAAGAAGGAGATGGCAAGAAAATGCTTGAGCTCAAATGATAATTATCTCTAAATAAAAATGAGAATGAATAATATAAATAAAAGTCACTCTCACAATTAACCATGGGTTAATAAATATCTAGATATTTATTTTAGAGTCAAAGCAACTAAGGAAAATAAACTCAAGGTCAAAGCAAGGGTTAAGTGAAGGAAGTGTGTAGAATTATCAACCATGAGAGAATTTTCCTTTTCTTTAATCCAAAAATAAATATATATACATAATTACTCCCATGTGAGTCTTGCATTGCCACCACTAGTGTATCAACAACCATGATACCATTTATGCATGTATGTGTCGATACACATCAACATGTCCAAACATGCATGCATACATCAAAGTAGAAAAGGGTTTAACAAAAGTGAGCTATAAAGTCATTGTTAAATCAACACTTAATTTAACAAACCGGTCATATCACATACGACTCGACCAATAGAAAAACGCCCGATTAATATACGGTATCACATACATGTATTTAATCGGGTCCCCGCACATATCTCATATGCACACCACATCGTTTCACCTGAGCTAGGAAACTCCTGTGTGGGACTCTAAGACTCGTCAATACGCCAGCAGTAGGTGAAGATCACATCAAACACCCACAAGCCACAAGCGGTCAGCTAATCGTAACGGCCACCCGGGTATTGAGCGATCAGAAGAAAAACAAGCGAAGCTGTCAAAACTCCCGTCGAGCCAATTGGAAACACTTACCTTACAATACGGTCTCTTCATCAAATATGCTGCATATCGAGTCTAGGGATGGTATCGTCGACCCCAATAACTCAATAAGTCATTCCGGTGTATGGCTCATAACAGATCGAGAAACTACTGATAACACTTATCAGTAAATCTTAGCAGCCCTGGCCAGGGACATCCTGTTATAACCAATCGAGCATAGCGCAACATCAACCCCTAATACCGGGAGAGACGAAACCCCTCCTATTGCTCATTGCCTCCATGTGCCTCGGGACTGTACCCAAAATCCACCTGTTTGCACGACTCAGTAGAGCCGTGGTAGGGTGGAGATCAAAGTAGAGTGGGAGGACACACAAGACTTTATGACGATCTCGGGTATACAGACTAACCTGTACCAGTGTCACCTGAGAACTGCTATCCGACGATAGATATAATACCACATAGGGGTTCTCGGCGAGTCCATTCAGTGTACCCAGTCTCCACTGAGCACCCGCATACAATCTTTGGTGTCATCACACCAGATGGATATGGGATCATCCATTGCCCATCATATGGGACAAGAATGGTATACGCTAGTTTACTCTGGAATATCGATACCTACCTACGACTAGGAACAGTTCAAGGATATGCTTATAAACTACACGTGTTCCACTAGTATGATCTGCATCATAGTCCCAGTAGTCAAGCATATATCCTCTGGGCTTTATCAACATGTACCAAAAGAGTAAGTTGAATGATCAAATGAACATGTTAAGATAAAGTAAACCAGATAGCATACTATCATGTCAAGCAAGAAAGTCATCTGTGTGTGTGTGTGTGTGTGTCTGTCCAAGCATCCACTATACATATAATGGCCTCTAGGGCATACATATATCCAACAATCTCCCACTTGCACTATGGCCAATTATTGGTGTATCTCATACCCAACATCTCAAAAATTCGCTCATGTTGCGGCTGAGGAAGGGCCTTGGTGAGTGGATCCGCGGTGTTATTCTTTGTGTCTTCTCTCCGAATCTCGATCTCGTGGTGATCTACTATCTCTCGGATCAAATGATATCGCCTCAGGATGTGTCTGGACTTCTGATGGGACCTGGGTTCTTTGGCCAACGCCATAGCCCAATTATTATCACAATACAATTGTATTGGATCAACAAAGGTTGGAACTACTCCTGGTTCCGTGATGAACTTCCTCATCCAGACGGCCTCCTTGGCAGCATCATTTGCAGCAATATACTCAGCTTCCATCGCGGAGTCTGCAATGGTATCCTGTTTGGAAATTTCCAACTAACTGCCCCTCCATTGAGGGTAAATACAAACCCTGAGAAATATTTTCTATCATCCTTATCACTTTGGAAGCTGGAATCGGTGAAGGCCTTCATTTAGAGATCCCCATTACCATACACCAAGAACAATTCTTTAGACCTTCGGAAGTACTTAAGAATTTCTTCACTGCTATCCAATATTTCTCCCCTGGGTTCGATTGATACCTGCTTACTACAGCTAGTGCATAAGCTACATCAGGGCGAGTACATAACATCGCATACATTATAGATCTTATGGCTGAAGCGTAGGGTATAATGCTCATGCAAACTCTCTCTTCATCAGTCTTCGGACAGAAGTCCTTGAAGAGAGTGATTCCATGACAAGCAGGCAAGGCGCCACGCTTAGAATCTTCCATACTAAACATTTTTAGGATGGTGTCAATATACTTTGATTGGGACAATCCCAATAACCTCTTGGATCTATCTCTATAGATCCTAATGCCCAAAATGCAAGAGGCATCACCCAGGTCCTTCATAGAGAACCTTTGTGATAAGAATAGTTTGACCGATTAAAGTATAGGAATATCATTTCCTATCAAGAGAATGTCATCTATGTACAATACGAGGAATATGACAGTACTCCCTACAATCTTTTTATAAATGCATGGTTCATCTATATTTTTGACAAAATCAAACTCTTTGATTGTATCATCAAAGCAGATGTTCCAGCTCCGTGATGCCTGTTTTAATCCATAAATGGATTTAAGCAACCTATATGCCTTTTCGCTGCTCCCACTGTCAATGAAGCCCTCTGGATGATCCATAAAAATGCATTCTTATAAATCACAATTTAGAAATGCAGTTCTTACGTCCATCTGCCAGATTTCATAATCGTAGTGAGCAGAAATAGCAAGCAGGATCCGAATGGATTTAAGCATTGCTACTGGAGAGAAAGTTTCGTCATAGTCCAATCCTGGTCTTTGACGAAAACTTTTCACTACAAGCCTTGCTTTAAAGGTCTCCACCTGTCCATCTACACCAATCTTTCTCTTGAAGCTGCATTTGCACCCTACGGGTTTTATCCCAGGAGGTGCAACGTCCAAAGTTTATACTTTGTTGGTGTACATGGACTCCATTTCGGATCTCATGGCATCCAGCCACTTCACTGAGTCACCACTCGTGATAGATTGCTGAAAACTAGTAGGGTCATCATCATCCATAATGCAATCTTCTTTATCACCATCAACGAGAAACCCATAGTATCTCTCCGGTGGGCGAGATGTTCGACTAGATCTCCAGAGCGGCTGAGGTTCTTGAAGTTCTACTGCAATATCAATTTCAGCCAATTCGTTATGAGTAATTTGTGTCTCTAGTACCTCTTCTAGTTCTACCGCATTGCCATCAGTACTATTTGTAAAAATTTCATTTTCTAAAAATGTGTCATGTTGAGAAACAAACACCTTTTGTTCCTTCTTTTGGTAGAATAGATATCCAAATTTTGTATTGGATATCCCACAAATTTGCACATGACCGATCGTGTCTCGAGTTTGTCTGGATTCTGCTTTTTGACAAAAGCCGGAACCCCATATCCTAACTCTTTTAAGAGATGGTCTCTTTCCACACCATATCTCATATGGAGTGGTAGACACGGTTTTGGTTGGAACCCTGTTTAACAGATACATTGTTGTCTCCAATGCATGTCCCCAAAAGGAAAGCGGTAACTCAGTATCACTCATCATGTACCGTACCATATCTAATAGGGTATGATTCCTCCGTTCTGACACACAGTTGTGTTGTGGTGTGTAAGGAGGAGTGAGTTGAGAAAGAATCCTATTCTCTTTTAAGAAGTCTGAAAACTCTATACTCAAATACTCTCCATCTCGATCCGATCGAAGTTTCTTGATGCTCAAGTCTGTTTGTTTTTCTACTTCAAGTTTATACTCCTTGAATTTCTCGAAAGCTTCGGATTTATGCTTTAATAAAAACACGTGTCCGAATCTTGGGAAATCATCAGTAAAAGTAATGAAGTATGAAAAACCGCCTCTAGCATGTGTAGACATTGGTCCACATACATCACTATATATGAGGCTTACGAGTTTTGTAGCTCTTTCTCCGTATCCAGTAAACGGAGTTTTGGTCATTTTACCTTTGATACAGGACTGACAAGTCGCATAAGATTTATATTCAAAAGGATTTAAATATCCATCTTTATGTAGCTTGTTTAGTCTCGTTTCTTTAATATGACCAAGTCTACAATGCCAAAGAAAAGCTTCATTTATATCTGAAAATTTTCTTTTATTTGTATGTTGTATATTGAAAACTGTGTGTTGGTTTAGGACGTAAATACCGTTATTTAGTGTACCATACCCAATCAACTGTTGATTCAAGTTAATGTTCATAACATTATTTTGCAACACAAAATGATATCCTTCATTTTCTAACAAAGAAACGGATATTATATTACATAGTATACTAGGTACATAATAACAAGGGTTCAAAACCAAAATACATCCCGATGGCAACCCCAGATGATACTCTGCTACAGATACAGCATGTACATTGGAACCATTTCCAACCCGAAGAGTATGGTCACCTGTCTTCAAAACTCTATTGTTTCTCAATCCCTGCATACAATTGCAGATGTGAGAACCAGAACAGGTATCTAATACCCAAGATGCAGAGTTTATAGAAAAACAGTTTTCAGTTACAAACACACCTGAAGCGGAAGCATCAGTATGCTTCTTCTTCTTGAGATCATCAAGATACAGAGCACAATTGCGTTTCCAGTGTCCCGACTTGTGGCAGAAAAAACATTCTCCTTTTCCATTTCCCGCGGCCCCGGATTTGTCTTTCCCCTTCGCCTTTACAACTCCACCTTTCAATTTGGTGGGTTTCTTCTTCTTCTTTCCCTTGGCCTTAGCTTTTGAGATGGAAGAGGAAGATGGCCCAGCAAGTAGAGCGGGAGTTTTCGTTGTCTTAAGCGTGCTCTCTGCACTTCTCAACATATTGAGAAGTTTAGGCAGTGATTTCTCTAAATCGTTCATATTGAAATTCACAATGAATGGAGGAAAGGCAGGGGGAGAGACTGTAGAACAATATCAGTATATTGCTCATTATCCATGGTCCATCCTAGGTCCTCAAGTTCTTCTATAAGACCAATCATTTTCAAGACATGTTCACCTACTGATGTGCCAGGAGCCATTCGCATCTGAAACAACTTTCGAGATGCCTCGTATTACAAAGTCCGAGATTGCTCTGCATACAACTCCTTTGTTTGAAGAAAGATGGATTGAACATCCATCTTCTCGTGCTGCTTCTAATGTATACTGTCCATAGAAGCAAGCGCGAGGCACTTGGCCGTGTCATAATCAATATCCCATATTTTTCGGATCTCCTTATCCAAAACAGATGATTCAGGACCTGGGATGGGTGGGGCTTTTGCAGTGAGGGCATATGATACTTTATCATATGTGAGTGCAATGTTCAGGTTCCTCAGCCATTCTTTATAATTCGGTCCTGTCAGTTTGTTTTTCTCTAAAAGAAGCTTAAGTCCCGTCATCTGGTATCTGCCATTAGAAGAGAGAAAAGAATACACTCAGTGAAATGCTCTTGCAAAGATTTAGATTGGTTATTATCTTATCTAATCGATGTCTCCCACTGCTTTAATCAAATTTCTTTCAAAACCTCAAAAAGAAAACTAGCCAGGATTAATTACATTCTACAATTTCGCTAACCGGTCAGCCAGGCCAGTGTCGGTACTTTAAGGGAGGTTCCCCGTGCTTTCGCACGGACCTAATTAAAATAAACCTTGTTTTCCCAGAGGTCTAACCCCATTAACACCTTTCTAGATACCTACTGGATTAGCTAATTGTAAAATGCAAAAGTCTCCTGGGAGTAACTCTTACTCGCAGTGGGATTGGGATCTAACTATCATACATAAGGTATGTAATCTCATTGCAAATTTCAACTCTTGAAACTCCCGATATGGTTTTTACCCCTAGCTGCTTATGACATTGGCTATGGTCAACATATCATAAGCACTAGTCAAGTTCTACCCGTCATTTCGTGATTTAACTAGACCCACCCATATGACCCTTGACTATGATCAACATAATCACATGAATGTCCTAACTGATCGCATCATATGCTTTATAGGAAGACATCACTTAGCTACCGTTCACTACACCTTGACTATGATCAACATACGTAGCACGAATACTAAGTACTCTGCTTCCTAAAATGACGGAGGGTTGCGGATGGTTTTTATGAAAACCTTTAACACTTTGAACTTGATCTCGTTGTAGAATCAAAATACTTTAGAAAAGGAGTCGCTTAAGCTCCGCATCTTTTGAAACTTGCATTTTTCATAAAAAAAAGCCGAGTGTGTTTCAAATCCGATTCTACAACATCTTTAGGTTTCTTTTTCTTTACATTAATCTTATTAATGTAGTCCCATCATTTAAGTTCGTAAGCCATCACAGAAAATAAACGAAAATAGAACATATACTTATGCCATCCGTATTCGCCACAGTGTCCTGTTATGCACCGTTAGGTTACTTAACTAACGGCATAGCGGGGCGGAACTAGCGCAGGTGTAAAACATAAGTAACGTTTATTATATATCATATATATAATAATAATCCATTCATCTCAGATACTAAGTAATCTCATCACAGAATATCAACAGCAGAAGCACATATAAAAATATAGGATATCTAGGAGGTCCGTATTTTGTATTCAGCCAACAATAGAAAATACGGATTCCACGGTCATGATGAATAGACAAGCCCATACCCTTAAACCCCTACGAGAGCGGCAAGTGACCCTACCAATTCTAGAGTTTAGGAGACCCAGTCTCGACTCCTCGAGATGGCCTCCCACTGAACCCTAGAACCCGGTCACTTGTGCTTCCCTCCTTGGGTCTATCCTAATGCGGAAAAATAAATAATATACAATAATGGTGACATCATCCTCAACCCGGAAGTGCACCAAATAAAAGAATATTACATACAATTAATTTTTACATGAATGAAAATAAAAACTCTCATCTCACAAAAAAAACCCGGCAATTCAATCACGACAATCCTGCACATCATATCTCAGCAACACATAATATCACATATCATCAACGTAAGTAAGTATGTGTACCCCAATTGTCGTTGATGTATAGCAAAAAACCGGCGATACACCACATACTACACTTACGGTCGCAGAAAAAAAAGTGAAAAACTACAACAATTGGAATCGACACTGCCTTTTGACATCATAAACCCGGAATATCACATATTCAGGATTTCAGGCTTAACGATGCAAATCTTACATTTGGGTCTCAACTATGAAAACACCTTTTCATAACAAGTCGGGTAATTCAACAAGATTCCTGATTCTATCGAGGCCAAAATATTAGATTTACACGCAACTAATTACTTTTCACAAAACTAATTAGTGCGGATTCCATTTATTGTATCACATTCACGAATACTAGGCGATGCTAAACCATTCGATTGATTAATCGATTACCCAAAAATTCACAGAGAAGATCAACACTTGATCAGTATTAAAAATGCCCAGAAACATGCCCTGGTACCTATGGGCCAACCGTAGAAGGGCCGACCCGTGCCTCACAAATGGCACCGCGGAGCCGCCGCCAAAAGCGCGTTTTGGCCGCGGTTCCGCGGTCATTTAATCGAGTTGGGGTATCGTTCTTCTAGGCTGTCCATAGAATTACCTGCATGATTTTTTGAATATTTTTAATGTGAAAAATTCCAACATTTTGAAAATATTCCAGAGAACATTTTCTCGGAGCAATCGATGTTCGTTCGAAGTATTTAACATCGTCTAGGTTACTCTAAAGTTCTAGCTTAGCTCTGATACCACTGTTGGGATTCCTTAGCACCATGCCTAAGGTTTGGACGCATCACACATGCCACAATAATATTTTGGGGAGGTGCTAAACAATCTAACCATGAATCGGACTAGAATATTTAGGGTAACATCAAACTAGTATTTCAAACAACAAGAAAACTATCACTAAGTGAAGAGAATACAACCTTTGTAGACCTCTTTTCTTGACTCCTTGGATCCTTGAGAGTTTGAACCGGCTCGCTAGAGACCTTCCAAGTCAACGATGATCAACCCGAAGCCCCTTTGCACAAAGCTCCTTGCTACACTTGATCAATGAGGAAGTGGAGCTAACACTCTAAACTAATGGGCTAAACTAGTATAGAATGATGATGTAGTTTGTTTTCTCACTTCAAAACCCTTTCTTTTTATAAACATCACTCACTAGAAATCTCAAGAGAGCTTGGAGGAAGAAGAAGGAGATGGCAAGAAAATGCTTGAGCTCAAATGATAATTATCTCTAAATAAAAATGAGAATGAATAATATAAATAAAAGTCACTCTCACAATTAGCCATGGGTTAATAAATATCTAGATATTTATTTTATAGTCAAAGCAACTAAGGAAAATAAACTCAAGGTCAAAGCAAGGGTTAAGTGAAGGATGTGTGTAGAATTATCAACCATGAGAGAATTTTCCTTTTCTCTAATCCAAAAATAAATATATATACATAATTACTCCCATGTGAGTCTTGCATTGCCACCACTAGTGTATCAACAACCATGATACCATGTATGGATGTATGTGTCCATACACATCAACATGTGCAAACATGCATGCATACATCAAAGTAGAAAAGGGCATAACAAAAGTGAGCTATAAAGTCAATGTTAAATCATCACTTGATTTAACAAACCGGTCATATCACTTACGACTCGATCAATAGAAAAATGCCTGATTAATATACGGTATCACATACATGTATTTAATCGGGTCCCCGCACATATCTCATATGCACACCATATCGTTTTGCCTGGGCTTGGAAACTCCTGTGTGGGACTCTAAAACTCGTCAATACGCCGGCAGTAGGTGAAGATCACGTCAAACACCCACAAGCCGCAAGCGGTCAGCTAATCGTAACGGCCACCCGGGTATTGAGCGATCAGAAGAAAAACAAGCGAAGCTGTCAAAACTCCCGTCGAGCCAATTGGCAACACATACCGTACAGTCCGGTCTCTTCGTCAAATATGCTGCATATCGAGTCTAGGGATGGTATCGTCGACCCCAATAACTCAATAAGTCATGCCGGTGTATGGCTCATAACAGATCGAGAAACTACTGATAACACTTATCAGTAAATCTTAGCAGTCCTGGCCAGGGACATCCTGTTATAACCAATCGAGCATAGAGCAACATCAGCCCTTAATACCGGGAGAGACGAAACCCCTCCTATCACTCATTTCCTCCATCTGCCTTGGGACCGTACCCAAAATCCACCTGTTTGCATGACTCAGTAGAGCCGTGGTAGGGTGGAGATCAAAGTTGAGTGGGAGGACACACAAGACTCTATGACGATATCCAGTCTACAGACTAACCTATACCCGTGTCACCTGAGAACTGCTATCCGACGATAGATATAATATCACATAGGGGTTCTCGGCGAGTCCATTCAGTGTACCCAGTCTCCACTGAGCACCCGCATACAATCATTGGTGTCATCACACCAGATGGATATGGTATCATCCATCGCCCATCATATGGGACAAGAATGGTATATGCTAGTCTACTTTGGAATATCGATGCCCCGTCTCGATATACCCATGACTAGGAATAGTTTAAGGATATGCTTATAAACTACATGTGTCCCACTAGTATGATCTGCATCGTAGTCCCAGTAGTCAAGCATATATCCTCTGGGCATTATCAACATGTACCAAAAGAGTAAGATGCATGATCAAATGAACATGTCAAGATAAAGTAAATCAGATAGCATACTATCATGTCGAGCAAGAACGCCATCTGTGTGTGTGTGTGTGTGTCTCCAAGCATCCACTATATATATAATGGCCTCTATGGCATACATATATCCAACAAGCAGTTCCCAGGTGACATGTGTACAGGTTAGTCTATCGACCTGAGATCGTCATTTGTCTCGTGTGAGTTCCCACTGTACTTTGATTACTTCACTACCACGGCTCAAAGGAGTCGTGCAAACAGGTTTTAGTAGGGTACAGTCCCGAGCCAAATGGAGGCAGTAAGCGGATCGTCAGGAGATTCGTCTCTCCTGGTATTGGGGGTTGAGGTCGCGTTGTGCACGGGTGACCATCACCAGAAATCCTTGGCCAAGGTAGTCGAGAATCACTGATTCGGATCAGTAGTTTCTCAGTGGGTGATGGGTTTCATACCGACACTAGATGTCGTGTTATTAGGGGTCTGACTTTATCCACCCCCTAGACTCGATATGCGATACTCATAGACGAACAGACCGGACTGTATGGATATTGTCACTGTCAGGCTCAGTAGGGGTTTCAGGATGAGTTTGCTCGTCGGCCTTCCTTTCGCTCAATACCTGAGTAGCCGTTACATACAACTAGTGCTGCTGACGTTCTTGTGGTTAAACCCACTGCCAGCGTATTGACAAGTCTTTAGAGTCCCACACAGAGGGTTTCCCTACTTCGGGAGAAACGATGTAGAGGCCGTATGGTTTTACGGCAGGGTTCGATCATATACGTACACTTATGCACGGATCATGAATCAGACGGATAATATTAGTGGTCTTTGGTTTAAGCCGGATCCTAGTATTATATTGTTGGATTATTTTCGTCTCATTGTATTCGTATTCTTCGGAATATGGATGCGGGTATGTATATACGGATGAGGGGTATTCTTGTAATTTCTTACAAGATTACTTTTAGAAGATTGCACCTCATTATGTTTTAAACCTTTTTGGATTAAAAGGTTATTGAGGTGGAGGATGAGGTGTTTATTGCATTTTTTAGTGGCATGACTTAGTAGTGACTTATGGTTACTAGTCTAGCATACTTAGTTTTTGTTTGTTGTGAGATTTTTGTTGACTTAATATATTTTGCTTGACTTAAGATATTTTGGAGACATGGGATATTTATTTGAATGGCTCCATTATTTCTCCACACACTCACAACACAAAAAAATAATTACCCATTGTTTCTTGGGTGGCCTCTCACTCTCATCCTTAAGCTTCTTCTTCTACCTCCACCTTTCACGTCTCATGTGTTGAGAAACCTAGGGTGTTTGGAGACAAATTAATCCACCACTATACTCTACATCCTCTAGGATATCTAGTTTAGCGATCTAGGTACCCTAGTTTCCTCGGCTATTGAGGTAGGAGCTCGGAATACAAATTCTCGGGTGGATCATCTTCGATGGAGGGAGACCGGAGATCAAGCTTGATCATGGAGGCCTCTAGGAGCTTAGAAAAGTGGTTGAAGACCGAAGGACACGGATCAATTCAGTATAACTTTCTAAACTCCTTTGTAGATTGCTAGTGTAGGGTTAATGGTTGATCCGTAGGATAGGGTTGTGTTTGCACTAGTTTATAAATTTTTGTTCAGCATTTGGCCACGGATTGATGGCCGGGGCTCTAGCATAACCCAACATGGTATCAGAGCCAACCCATAAACCCTAATAGCTAGTTTGCACAAGGTTAAAATCTCGATCGACCAATTTTTCCGGATCACGGTTCCATATTCATGTGCTTGCTGTCGAATTTCAAAGTTGTTCAAAAATTTTTTTTGGTATCTTAAAAATATGTGCTAGCAAAACTAGAGCTACGAAAAAAATTTGGACACCTAACTCCAAAATTCCGTCACGGAACCGGAGCAAAATGACACATTTTGCTGCGGAACCGCCGCGCTTTTTGGATACAGTGACCCTAATTTTTTCTGGGGCTCTAGTTCATGGAAATATGATTTTTTTGATATATGGTTTGGGCCTAGAATTGTTTGAGTGCTGGATTTGCATTTGGGGCCAATTTGGAAAAGTTTAGTTGATCGAAATTTTAAATGTATGGTTTTCAATACATGCATTACTATCTGCGACCGTGAATGTCATTAGATCGGTACAACTCGTCTGATTGCTATATGCTCTTTTAGAAGGGTTTGTCAACGTGACATTCACGTTGATGTTCTGTGTTGTGCGGTGGTTGTGATTGGATCGTCGTGGTGGATACCCAGTGGTGCAATGGTAGTACAGTTTAGATTCATTTATACATTCGATATTGCGGGGCGAGCGTCCGTCATGTGGACTGTCGTCACTGCCAGTTGTATATTATTTGTTTGGGGCACGACCGGGTTGAGGTCGATGTCACCCTTGTACATATTTCTTTTCTGTACTAGGATTACCCCATGGTGGAGTGCATGAATAGCCGGGTTCTAGAGGGTAACGGGTCTGCATCTCATGGAGTTGATACGGAGGGGACCTTACTCTAGAATTGGCGGGCTATTCACCGCACTCGTAGGGGTATAGGTTGGCCCACGGAGGGGGGCCTAAGTTACCGGATTCCATGAAGTGCTGGGTGGCCCATTCACGTTGTTGATTGGGGTTGCCTCGCTTCTGGGATTGGCGGGAAACTTGCCGCACTCGTAGGGGTCTAGGTTTTCATTGCACAGGCTATCCACAGGATAGGGAACGTTGGGTCTCATTTGCGGCTTAAGTGAAACCCGAGGCTCCAGGATTATCTACCACTCTGTGTTGCTTGGCTGAGATTTTGTGATGTTGCTTTATATCATGCCTGGGATGATTGTTATATATATTCTAGTAGATGTTGTAAATATTTTGCACCCGCGCTAGTCCAGCCCGCGCTCTGTCGTTAGTTAAGTAACCTAACGGGTGATGACGGGGCCCAGTGGCGAATGCGGATGGCATATACGTATATTTTATTTTCGTTCTTTTCTGTGGTGTGATATGTTTAATTGATGGGATTGCGTTGATTCTGATCAATGCAAGGAAAACAAACCTATTTGATGTTGTTGGAACCAAGCCTTTTGAAAACAGACATTACAGACGTTTTCTTTTGCTTTGCACAGTGGTATTCAGTTTGGAATATCCTGCATCTCATTCGACGGGGCAAGGGCCGAGATCCCTTCATTGGGAGTGACTCCTTGGGCAAAAGTTTGCGTCAACATAATAACTTTTCTATAATCGATTCTTTTGCTTTGCATCGTGGTATTCAGTTGGAATATCCTGCACCTTATTCGATGAGGAAAGAGCCAAGATCCCATCACCGAGAGTGACCTCTTTAGCAAAAGTTTTTGCCACTATATATTTGTAAAACCACTTGGATTCCTTCAGTGATATCAAGTTCATTACGTTAAAGGTTTTTCGCCAAAAACCAGCCGTAGCCCTCCGTCATTTCAGTTAGGTATTTAGTAGTATTCAAGCTATGTATTTTGACCTTCGCCAAGGCATAATGATTGGTAGCCGCTGAATATTCATCTGTAGCATGGATAGATGCGTTGGTTTGGGACAGTCATACTGCTATTTTGGCCATCGTCAAGAGTATGTACGGGTGGGTTCAAATTAACCTGAACAATAACGGGTAGAACTTGACATGTGACTTATGATATGTTGGCCTTCATCAAGGTCATAAGAGCCAGGGGCAAAAAAATCCACATCGGGAGTTTCTAAAGAAACTGAAAATTGCCAGGCATGTGCATACCTTCTGGAGTGTGATAACTTGAGTGGCTTCCATCAAGTTATCATACGATGATAGTTGGATCTCGATTCCCACTGATGAGTTGGTTTACTCCTCGGGTGATTTTAGATGATCCCGACTAATTCTTCTTTTAGGTTTGGAGGAGAATTCGAGGAAACAGTGGGAGCCATCCTGATTAGATAAAGTGATTAACCATTCTGATCTAGGTTAGAGTGCACGCTGAGTGTTTCTTTTCTCTCTCTCTTTGGAAGCGACCATGGCCCAACCTAAACTAAAGCTCATGAACCAAGTTAACTGAAACTTCTTAAATCACATTGGCTTTTGGATTGTCATAGTTGTATATATCATTGCCACTCCTAGTTTTACCCTTTGCAT
The DNA here is from genome assembly GCA_030015575.1 of Agapanthus africanus. NCBI lineage: Eukaryota > Viridiplantae > Streptophyta > Magnoliopsida > Asparagales > Amaryllidaceae > Agapanthus > Agapanthus africanus. The sequence continues at coordinate 113,388,254 of JASDDO010000031.1, forward strand.
TTCTCCGGAACATTCCGTATCACTACGAAGATCCACATTTATTGGATATGACCATCGTATAGTTACATACGAACTCGAAGAAACTTGTTTCAGATTCGAGGATGGTTTCCGGTTCTGGAGAAATTGAATAGGACTATTCAGTTGTCTTTTCCCTTTACCTTCTCCCAGGTTGCGTGTGCTCCTGGTATTAAGAGAGTACACATATTATGCATATCAGATAGTCTTCTTCCAAACCATAGGCTGGTGCTGAAAGGTAGGGAAGGAAGAAAACCAATTAGCCTAAGTGTGGTGTACAGAAGGTAATAAGAAAAGACAAATAAATGGATTAGAAAAATGGCAAAGTAAAATGTGACTGCTATCATTCATGACGAAACCGCGTATATCATCGCCACTCCTACTTCACCTTTTCATTTCTCCTGAACATTCCTTATCACTATGAAGATCCACATTTATTGGATAAGCCATCGTATAGTTACATACGAACTCGAAAGAACTTGTTCCAGTTCGAGAATGGATTCTGGTTCGGGATTAATAGAATAAGGATTATTCAGTTGTATTTTATCTTTACCTTCTCTCAGGTTGCGAGGGCTCCTAGGATTAGGAGCGTACACATATTACGCTTATTGGATAGTCTTCTTCCAAACCAAAGGCTGGTGTCGAACGGTAGGGAAGGAAGAAAACTATTTATCCTAATGGTGGTGTACAGAAGGTAATATGTAAAGACAAATAATAAGATTGGAGAGATGGCAAGGAAATATACGGTTACGGTCATGAATATGGATAGTAGAAGAGGCATTACTAGGAATACCCGGATACCCTTTCAAAACATTTTCATATTTCAGTTTCACTGTGTGTTGTAAATTGAAAACTAATTTCACAATTAGATCCTTACTCCAGGGTATGTATTTACCAGATTTAATTCTCACATATGTATGGTGTTATAAATGGTGAGTGGGAGTAAGATATTGGGAATCAGGTGATTATAACCTCATTATATCGGAATTCGTTGTAATTGGTGATATTTGAGAAAAGCACCTGGGTTTTTTCCTCACGACAAATATTTGGTTTTGAATATCCAATCGTTATCCACAAATTTCAAACTGATATATCTGTACGTTTATTTTATAAAGTGAGATATAATTTTTTGAAATTATATCTATGACATTTACCTATATCAGTTGGCGATTGGGTAAGGAGCATTCAACAACTGTGTAATTCTTCTTAACTATAGTACAGTTTTCAACCTACGACGCACAGGGTTTGAGTTATTAAACTCAGGGGACTTATACAAAGTATTGTATGTTGTCCATTGTGTATTAGGACAAAGGGATTGGTACTAGTACTATATTCCATTTACTCATGACTTCTCTAATTTTAGACAAGTATTTCGTTGAAATACAAGGTCCAAGTTTTGAGGAGTTATAGGTATATGAATAAAGTAGAGAACCATATGTTGACAAGTATCAGGATTCTTCAAGGTGATCGAAGATATAGATACTTATGCTAGGTATTCTGTTGGTAGTAATGGTTTTGAGAACATGCTTCTCTTTCAGGTTACTCATATGTGGATGCACTCCTAGATGAGTAATGCAGTTTGGCCTCATTCTACATAGTTGGCATGCACTGGAGACAACTGCATGATTTGAATCCGGTTCCAATTAAATTAGTGCCTCTCTTTCTATATTGGATATTGAATGGTTCATATCTTAATGATGTTAAGGTATATGGAGTTGTCCGGCTTATGCTTAAAACCAGACCCTGGACAAACTCAAGGTATGTTTCAGTAATGGCAGTTTGTGGGTTATCCCGGGCTTTGACGATAGTTAACTTTCTACTATCTGTAAGATCAATAGTTATATTATTCTTGACTTGCCACAGTTTTAGTAAAATGGATTCTTTTCAGAAAACATTGGTAGGAGTATGGTAGAACTGGAAGTGATTCCAGAACTACAAACGATTACTGAAAATTTAATAGAACCTAAAAATTCAATTGGTTTCGACATTCCAATAGCCACTCTGCAGATTTGGTGGGTAACCTCAGGCACCCGAGAGGTACTTCGGACTTCTCAGAGACGGTGACAGGGAGGTTCTTGTTTACCCAAACTTTCCACTGCTGCTGTTCTAGACTATGAGACCCGGCAGAAGGATGGGTATAACGTCATTCTAAAATAGCTTTAGAAGTGCACGTATATATGACTCTACCAGAGGATTGTTGTATTCAGTGGGAGCAGCGGAAGCATAGTGGATACGTAGCTTATGTCTATTTATAGACTAAAGCAGGTATAGCGGAGATAGATCGTCTATTTTTTATGTGACAGTCATACAGTTTGACTTCATCAGAATAAGTGATGGATCTGGTAAGAAGGTAGTAGGGTATGATGTCCTGGTATTTGGATGACATGCCCTTGATAGGAAGTGGAATTCCTATACTACGATCGGTTATACTGTGGTTGTCACACAGTTGTTTTTCACATAGGATATGGATATAATATTAGGCATTCTGGTTACTAGATCTATGGTTTTAGATCTAGATTTGGGAAGTTTCTCAATTTGGGTACTTTGACACTATTCTAAAGGTGTTTTAGAATGGACAACTTCTGGCATGGTGGTGTACCTGCAGGTGATGGAGTCACCCTCTCTAAAGGATGTCTTACAGACTAAAGGGGAGAGGGATTTGCTTGATTGGCATATCACTTGCTTAGATAATTGAGTCTATCATGAGATGTCAAGTACCACACCAGATATTATTTTTGCACTAGGTGCAATAAGTTTATATATTAATCCAATCCTGGAGAAACGTTGGGAAGCAGTTTATGAACATAAGTGGATGTTCTAGGGATATGGTAACGGCTGCCTCCTTCGGGAGACGGTTATCATTCCAGGCTTCCAATGTGACTTGGATGACAAAGTGACTGTCAGATTTATAGTTTTCGCTCTTTTGAGGGACAGTAGCTTGGACGGGTGGTCCAAGCGGATATTGAGGAAGGTATGGTGCAGGATACTGATTAAATTCAGTGGCTGATACAGTCTAAGAAGTTTGCGGGATTTGGAGTTCATTTGTGAAATGGGTCCCATCAGATATCCAGACAAATTCTAAAACAGGTATTGCTCATTTCGGGAGATAGCTTTCTCCGCGAAGTTGAGATATAGAGAGATATAGAAAGAAACATTTAAGTGGATCCACTCACTGAGGCTATTTGTTGAACATAATAGTTTCGCAAACGAGCTTTGCGAGACTGATTAGTAGAGGAGTTGGGTGTTCGGTATCACGCGGGCTGTGAGTATGCGACACCGCAATAATTATCCTTAAGTATAAGTGGGAGATTTTTGGCTATAGTACCCTCAAGTCAATTATTGGGTCGCAGGCACGCGATTGCGATGATTGAGGGAGGACCTATACGGGTATAACAGTCTTACTCATGATGATAGTATGCTATCTGGTGTGTCTTTATCATCATGTACATGCTTCAGGTTGTTTTACAGATCACTATTACATGTTGATAGAGCTCATAGGATTCTTGCTTGACTACCAACAGTATGATAGCGATCATATATGTGGGAGCTGGGTGGTTTATAAGCACATCCTTAAATGTCCCTAGTCATGGGAGTTTCGAGACTGGGCATCGATACTCCAGAGTAGACTAGTGTATACTGATCGAGACCCTGACGAGGGGCGGTGGCCGGTCTCACAAGCGATTGGTGTCAGTTTGTTCACCTAAGATGTATACAGGTGCTCATTGGGTTATGAATACACCGGATAGACTCGCCGGGAATATGCTAGTTGGTATTATGCCTACTGTCAGATAGCAGTTCTCGGGTGACATGTGTACATGTTAGTCTATCGATATGAGATCGTCATTTGTCTCGTGTGAGTTCCCACTGTGCTATGACTACCCTAACACGGCTCAAAGGAGTCGTGCAAACAAGTTTTACTTTGGTACAGTCCTGAGCTACATGGAGGCAGTAAGAGAATCGTCAGGGGATTCATCTCTCCCGGTATTGGGGGTTGATGTCGCGTTGTGCATGGGTGGCCATCCCCAGAAATCCTTAGCCAAGGTAGTCGAGAATCACTGATTCAGATCAGTAGTTTCTCAGTGGGTGATGGCTTTCATACCGACATTAGATGTCGCGTTATTAGGGTTCCGACTTTATCCACCCCCTAGACTTGATATGTGATACTCATAGACGAATGGACCGGACTGTACGGATATTGTCACTGTCAGGCTCAGTAGGGGTTTCAGGATGAGTTTGCTCGCCGGCCTCCCTTTCGCTCAATACCTGGGTAGCCGTTATGTACAGCTAGTGCTGCTGACGTGTTTGTGGTTAAACCCACTGCCAGCGTATTGACGAGTCTTTAGAGTCCCACATAGAGGGTTTCCCTGCTTCGGGAAAAACGATGTAGACGCCGTATGGTTTTACGGCAGGGTTCGATCATATACGTGCACTTGTGCACAGATGATGATTCGGACGGATAATTCTAGTGGTCTTTGGTTTAAGTCGGATGCTAGTATTATATTGTTGGATTATTTTCGCCTCATTATATTCATATTCTTCGGAATACGGATACATGTATGTATATACGGATGAAGGGTATTCTTGTAATTTATTACAAAATTACTTTTAGAAGATTATACCTCATTATGTTTTAAACCATTTTGGATTAAAAGGTTATTGAGGTGGAGGATGAGCTGTTTATTGCATTTTTTAGTGGCATGACTTTGTAGTGACTTATGGTTACTATTCTAGCATGCTTAGTTTTTGTTTGTTGTGAGATTTTTTTTTAACTTAAGATATTTTGGAGACATGGGATATTTATTTGGATGGCTCCATTATTTCTCCGCACACTCACAATACACAATAACACTTAGCCATTTTTTCTTGGGTGGCCTGATTGATCATCTCCTTCTTGTCGTATGTAAAATGTTTCACAACCAAAGAAATTTATACCGCAATCAATTGACGGTGTCTATTGTAGTTTCGTCAATGAGAACAGATCGTCCACTAAGAAAGTGTGATTTGCTCGTTATTGTTTTAGTTGAATTGAAAATTAAAGAATAAAAGAAAATGCACGAAAATTGATTCAAGATTTGTGAGTTTTTATTTTCAAGAAACTTAAAGAAAGTAAAGATCTAAAATCAAGAATCAAGAAATGTTCCCAAATTGTTTGAATTATCAAGATTTGTAAAGAGGCTTGTCGGAATCGATCCAATTGATAGTGATGATGAATACTAATTATTATAAATTCTTATCTATTGAAGATTTGTTGCTACATCGATGACGATCAACAAGGTTTAGGGATCTATTGAAAAAACTAGGGTTTCTTCATTATCATCCCTGGTCTTTTCATTGATTATCATTCAAATTCTAGCCTCTAGCAAATTAAATCATCGATCGTTGATCTCTAATTTGGAGCGAAAACATTCAAGAAAGCGATCTCGCTCAAATTAGATTTTCGATTATTCAATTTCCTAAAGTTCACAAAACTCATAAGATTTATGAATCGTTCAAGAATTTAATCATCATCATCTACCTATTTTCTCGATTCCGATACAAGCGGAGAATTTACTCACGTATTATTATAAAGCAATCAAGAACTAAGAATATCATAATGCGCGAATGAATAGAAAGCAAGAATAAAGATTTTCACCTTTATTTAGATTTTCTTCAAATTACAACTCTCACTCAAATTTACAAGACTAGCTCTAGCTCACTCGATTGAGAAGGAATTCGGCGTCGATCTTTGCATGGATCGATCGTCATGAGTCGCGGATCGTCGTGGATCTCTTGCTCGGATGAAAATCGGCGTTGCTTCAAAGGCTCGTTGAATGCTTGCTTGATTTGGTACTCGATGTATCTGATTTGGCTTTGGAATTGGATTTGAGCTAGTGTTTTGAGTTGCAAGTTGTGTCACTCAACTTGCGGAATTTTGGCTCAATATTCAACAACTAATCAACTCTTGAACTAATGAACAACCTTTGTAATGAAGCCCTAAGTCCCTTTTTATAGCTTTCCCCTTTAGCTTCCCCTAGAAGCTAGATTTAGCTTCCTTTGGAAGCTTGGTTGTTATGAAGTTTGCATAGGAAGCTAGGTAGTTGTATAGAAGTTTCTAGATTAAGGTAGTTAGCTAGCTTGCATGAGAAGCTTGGTTGGTATAAGGGAAGCTTCTGGAGAATTCGAGGGACTTTGAGGCATCTTGAAGAAGTTTGGCCGTTTAAAGAGAAGCCCCGGAAAAAGTTTCTGCCACCAATGAGTCAACGCGGCCGCGGATCCGCGGCGGATCGGCCTGACTCGGCCGCGGATCCACGGCCGTTTAGTAAGATCACTGCATGGAAATTTAGGTGCTGATTTTAGTTGGCTTAATGGCACTTTCCTGATATCTGGAATATTTTTATACTTTCTTGTTTACTGCCAGATCACAAGTCTTGGACTTGACGTATTTTATGAGCACTTTTAGCAGTTCTGGCTCTTTTACTTGGAGAATTTCCTGCACACAATCTCGAGACAAGTATTTGATATACAAAAGATCATGTATGCAATAATAAACACATAATTTCCCTTATAATACTGGTTATAATGTATAACACATGTTATTTGGTATTTTTGCAGACAAATTGCTAATATGTGCTATATTTATACCAAACACCATTAGATGACTACAAAGAGTAGGGAAATTAATGTGTTAAAAATGCAATATTTTCGACTGATCAAATTCCTCCAAACTTAATTTTGGTCGTCTCGAGCAAACATCTTTTATTTAAAAGAAGGAGAAAATATAAGAAAAAGAAAAAATAACTAGAGCACTTTCATAGACAACACGATTGCACTGAGCACGTGCAACAAGCCTTTAAACCTCTAGGTGTCCCTAGTAGGAGGTGTGTTGTCTCCTGAGGGTTTTCAGTGGGTTGCACCCACAAAATCCAATAATAAAAGGAAGACCGTGACAGTTACATATAAAGATAAGAATTGTAAAAGAAAGACTTTGAAAATTAGAGTTTCCAACTATACTAGCTTTTCAGTTGTCATGAACCCTATCTTAATAGTCATGAAAAAATGTTAGAAATCACATCATCCCTCAATAAAACATCGTCTTTATTCTTCATTCCTAGCTTTCTTCCAAACATCGATCATATACCCCTACGTGTGTGTAAAAAAAACATCCCTACACTCGGAGAATTCAATTCAAGCTATCATACTCTTGTCCATCACCTCAGTACTTTTTAATTTGATGAATATTTAGATGGATTTGCTCACACATTTTCCATGCAACCGTTAATACTTCTTGAGGTACTAACCGACCGATTACTCATGTGCTTGCTTCTTAGGCGTATTAGTATTTTCCTCGTCTTGCAACACCTAAAACTTAGCAGTGACTCCCAAACCAGTTGGTCTAATGCACTAGGTGATGAAGCACCCTCGCTATATTTTTTTATTGCTGCCTTGGTAATAACAAAACCGGTGTTCATTTTTCTACACCATTTTATCTCTTTTTTATTTATTTATTATTTCCTTCATACTTTGGCTTTTAGACAAGAGTATTTCAAGGTATCCTCTACTATCCCGAGTTTCAAGACGTGTGTAAGTGCGTATAGTAGGGTATCAACATTCAAATGTTTGGCTTCCAGAATAAGAACTTTTTTCAGACTTATTTTTATCCTCTGATTAGTAACTTCTTTTATCTTACTAACCCTTGGGACAACGGCTCATAACTACTTATTTCTAGTTCGTTTAAGAAAACTTCTAATTTTCTTGGTTTTCTTCAATTTTTCCAATCTTTTGGATGTAAGTTTTCACTATCTAATCTTTTATTATCAAATTAAATATTAAATATTTTTATCTTTTGAAATTTTTAATTATTTTTTTTATTTTTATATGTTTTTAAAAGTTTTGTGCTTATGCAAAGTATGATGCAAAATGATGCGTAAATAAGCACAAACCTCCCCCAAACTTGTTTTCAACAGTTTCCTCACTGTTGCCATCTGCTGGATCACAAAAACCTGTAAGCCTGGGAGGAAATTTATTAATGGGGGCAATAAATATGATCGTGAAAATCCTCCCCCAAACTTATTCTTTTTGTTAGATATGTATGCCCTAGAGGCCATTATTGTATAGTACTAGTTTGTATAATACATTTTGGAGGCTTGGGATATATATACGGTTTTACGACAGTCTTACTCGATATAGTAGTATGCTACTTGGTTTGTTTCTATCTTAATATGTGTATATGTTTCTTTTAACATATCGCTAATACATATTGATGGAGCCCTTAGGATCTTTGCTTGACTACCGGCGTTGTGATGGCGATCACACTAGTGGGGCTGGGTAGTCTATAAGCACATTCTTATTTTAGTCCCTGGTCGTAGGATTATCGAGACAGGGCATCGATACTCCAGAGTAGACTGGTGCATATGCTTCTCTTCCCAGCAGGGGAGATGGTCTATCCCACAGCCATCAGTACGTCGTACTGGAGATAGTATACAGGTGCTCGTTAGGTTACGAGTACACTGGACAGGACTCGTCGGGAATTGTTGGTTGGTATTATATCTATCGTCGGTTAACAGTTCCCAGGTGACATAAGTACAGCTTAGTCCGCTGACTTGACACTGTCACTTTGCCTCGAGTGTGTTCCCACTGTTCTTAGATTACTACCCTACCACGGCTCTACTGAGTCGTGCAAACAGGTAGTAGTTGGGTGCAGTCCTGAAGCACTTGGAGGCAGTGACGGTTAGACAAGATTCGTCTCTCCCGGTATTGGGAGTTGATATTGCGCTGTGTCTAGGAGAGTCATTACACATAGTCGTCCCTGGCCAGGGCAAGCGAGATTTGCTGGTAGTGTTACCAGTAGTTTCTCATGGTGTTTTGGGCTACACTCCGACACGACTTATACCGCTATTAGGGGACTGACGTTTACCACCCCCTAGACCCGCCATGCGATACTCTCAGACGAACAGACCAGACTGTACGGAGATTGTCACATTCAGGCTCAGTAGGAGTTCGGATGGGTTCACCTCATCAGTTTTCTTGTCGGCATCTACCTGGGGACCGTTACGTACAGCTAGTACCGCTTGCGGCCTGTGGTTAAACCCACTGCAAGCGTAGTGTCGAGCCTTTAGAGTCCCACACAGAGGGTTACTCGCCTTTGGGCAAAACAGAGTATAGGCCGCATGGTTTTGCGACAGGGTTCGTTCACACTCGCGCACTTGTGCGCGTTTTGTATCCGGGCAGTTATTACTAGTGGGCTTTGGTTTAAGCCAGATCCTAGTATTTGTTTTGGGATTGGTTTTGTCTCATTGTATTCGTGTTCCTCGGAACACGGATGCGGGTGTGTATGCACAGTTGACAGAGGCAGAGGCAGAGGATTCTCATTAGGGTTGTTGACCATTTGACTTTGGTTGACTTGTTGACCGTTAACTTTTTCCAAACCCTAATGAGAATGATGAATATGATTAATAATAATAATTAAGGATTATTGTGTGATGGTTAGGTTGACCATTTGACTATGGTGGACATTTTGACCCTTGTTGACATTTTGACCATAAACATTTCATATCAAAGATGCTTCTTGTTCTTTGCAAATTGCATTTATTATGAAATGATAATGGTCATTCCATACTCACCATCACAATTTCCTTTTAATTATTATTATTAATCCATTAATCTTTGATATGAGCATGGTTGCAAAAAGAGAGCTCTCATTCTATCATATCTTTTCTCTCTCTTTGCAAAAGCTCTTCTTCTTCCTCTTTCAAAGATTAAGTGTTCCATGTGTTGGAAATCATAAGTTTTTGAGATAAAGCCACCATAACACATCTCTACTCATTCTAGGGTACTAGGTTTAGCAAACCAAGCACCTTAGTTACCTCTAGGTTGAGGTAGGAGCTCAAGTTCGAGGCCCTCGGGTGGATCTATCTTCGGCATAGAGGAGACGAGGAGAAGGAGCCGTTCAAACTACCACAAGGAGCAAGCAAGGAGGAGAACAACAAGAAGAGAAGGAGTTCAAGACCTAGGTATAACCATTCTACATAGTAGTTAGAACTTGTAGTTCATATGTTAGTTTTTGTTTACCCAAGATCCTTCATGAACGGTCCATGAACGGTCCAAGACGAAATCGAGGGTTGTAGCATCTGCTAGTTACTGCTAAAGAGGTCACTCCCGGTGAAGGGATCTCGGCTCCTTCCTTATCGAATAAGGTGCTGGATATTCTACAAGGAATACCACTATGCAAAGTAACAACTAGAGCTACCAGTTTTAGAAAATTCGATTCCACAACATCTTTAGGTTTATTGTCTTTCATTAATCTCATTAATGAAGGTCCCATCATTTAAGTTACCTAAACAGCATAGATAAATATAACGTACGCTTATGCCATCCGCATTCGTCACAAAGTCCCGTCATGCACCGTTAGGTTAGGTAACTAACGGCAGAGCGGGGCAGGGCTAGCGCGGATGAAAAACATAAGCAACATCTATAATATATCATATATATTATATAATGTATCCATCTCAGAATATAAAGCGATCACATCACAGAATATCAGCAGCAGAAGACAACATATGAAATATTGGATATTCTAGGAATTCCGGGTTTTAGTTTAAGCCTGTATAAAACACAGATTCTACGGTCGTGATGAATAGCCAATCCCACATCCTGAGACCCCTACGAGAGCGGCAAGCAACCCTACCAATTCTAAAGTTAGGAGACCCGGACTCGACGCCTCAAGATGGTCTCCTACTAGACTCTAGAACCCGGTTACTTGTGCTCCCCTCCTTGGGTCTATCCTAGTGCGGAAAAGTAAATAATATACATCAACGGTGACATCTTCCTCAACCCGGAAGTGACCCAATAAAGGAATATTACATACAAGTTTTTTTTACATGAATGAAAATGAAAAACTCTCATCTCACATAAAAAAAACCCGGCTATTCAAACACGACGATCCAATATAATATATCACAGCAACACATAACATCACATATCATCAACGTAAGTAAATATGTGTATCCCAATTTTCGTTGACGTATAGAAACGAAATCGGCGATACACCACATATTACACTAACGGTCGCAGAAAAGAAAGTGAAAACTACAACAGTTGGAATCCGCAACCATCTTAGACATCATAAACCCGAAATATCTCATATTCCGGATTTCATTCCTAACAATATGAATTCCTTAGACATCGCATGCCTAACAATTATAAACCCCACATTTTAGTCTCGATATCGAAAGCAATTTTCAATAACAAGTCGGGTAATTCAACAAGATTCCCGACATCCCGATCGAATGCTCGTCGGAACTTTAGTAGACCGTCGCACCCCCGATACCGACGATAAAGTGCACTTAGGCGGAACACCGTTGCCGCGAGCACCCGGACGGATGCTTTTGGCAACGGAGTTCTCCTACAGTCACTTGGTCGAGACTATGGGGCGTGGCTAACTAGTAAGGTTACCCGGCGAGTATCTACATACTGTACGTGATTGCGATGGACTTTTGATCACATCAAAATCTCGTGGCAACCGATCAAATGAGACTGAATTGCTAGATTGATAAAATTCAAATATTGTGGATTCCAAGTATTGTATCCCATCACAAATATCCGGAAGACGTTAAACTTTTCGATCGATTAATCAAAGTCCCACAATTCCCCGAGAGCTCAACACTTGAGCACGGTTTAATAATACTCAGAACATGCCACAGCACCCATGCACCAACCGTAGAAGGGCAGACCCAAGCCTCATTAATGGCACCGTGGAACTACCGCAAACCCTAAGATTCGAAAGAAGTTCCATGGTTATTATGTCGAGTTAGGGTTTTATTCATCTAGAGGGCCCACAGAATAACTTGCATGATTTTCCGAATACCCTAAACTTGGAAAAATGGGTTTTTGACATTCGTTCGAACATTTTAACTTCGCCTAGATAACATGTGAAAACTCGAAACCAATGTTAAACTACGAATACAAAACACTCTGAGTTGCCTATACAGTAAGACTGCTTCACATGAAATCTTAGAAAAACAAACAACACCTGAAACACCAAACCCCAAGGCCTAGAGCACAGTAAAAATTTGAGGCCAAAATACCCTATTTAGGCCGAGCTCACCGGTTTTTCCTCATGTCTGGACGGACAAATTTCTACCAAATAGGCTCAAATTTCATATGGGTTCATGCAATATCCCATACAACATTCTGCACTTGTTTAAAAAAATTTTAGAAGCCATTTTAAAATCGACAGAAACTAGGGTTTGATATCGGGTGTTTCGGAGTCATTTCGGTTTCGGAGTCTAACAAACATCGCCTAATACTCTAGCCCGGCTCTGATACCACTGTTGGGATTCCTCAGCACCCTACTGGGTTTTCAAGACATCAAGCATGCCAATTTCAAAAATTCTAAGAGTGTTAAGGAACCCTTGACTAGGATCAAGCTAGAGTAATAAGACAATCAAAACATGTAATCAATCATTACAACAAGTGAACAAGGAATACAACCTTTGTATACCGGTCCTTCACTTCAAATAGCTCCGTGTAGTAGTCCCTTCGCTGAGATTAGTGATCTCCCGGACACTAGTAAGGCTCCACAAAGCGAAATGAACAACCTTACTCGAAGTATTCGAGGCCAAAGATGATCTACGTCGAGGAGACTCAAACCCTAGCTACCTGTTCACTAAATTAGGGTTTAGTGAAGAAAATACCCTAAACTAAATGGCTAATAGTAAAGGATGATAAAGTAGGAATTTTGCTCACTTTAGATTTGATTTTCTCACTTGGATTCTTCATCTTCTAAAACCCTAGAGAGCTTGAAGAGATGAAGAAGAACATGAACAAGAGAATGAACAAATGAATGAGATGAGGTTAGAAAATCAACCATGGGTTAGTTAATGTCATACACTAACCATTATAGATACTTAACCATGGTATATGGTAAGTGGTTAGGTTTATAAAAATCTTCTAGTAAAACAAATGTGGTGGACTAAGTCAATGGTTAACTAAGCTTCTCCGAGCTTCTAGACATGACTTAATTAAATCCAAATTTGAATTACTAATGATAATTAAAAACCTAAACTTGTTATGGTCATGTTGTAAGTCTTATACACCCATGTTTGATGTATAACCTAGCATGATATAATATATATCACATATATATTATTCATGCACGAGTGAGAAAAAGAAATGGTTAAGTGAGAAATATTAGTTAATGTAAATTCATATATCAAATATATATTATTATACATTAAATCATTAAATTAATACTTGATTTAATGATCCGGCTATATAGCATATAACCGACTAATATTAAATGCAACAACTTATCGAATCAACACTTGATTCGATAACCCGGCTATATCACATATAACCGACCAATGTCACATATCGCAAGAATAGAATATGGTATCACATATCGTATTACTCTCGGTCCCGCACATATCACATATGTGCTCCTACTTCGTTTCGCTTGAGCCAGGAAACCTCTGTGTAGGACTCTGAAAACTCGTCAATACGCCGGCAGTAGGTGGTGATCATATCAGTCACCCACAAGCTGCAAGCGGTCTGCCAAACATAACGACCACCCGGGTATTGAGCGATCAAAAGGTCAACAAGCAAGCCTGCTCACACTCCTGCGAATCCAATCAGTAACACTACCGTACAGTCCGGTCTCTTCGTCTGATATGTCACATATCTAGTTTAAGGGTGGTAAACGTCAGACCCCCAGTAACTTGATAAGTCATGCCGATGTAAGGTCCATAACAGTTCGAGAAACTACTGATAACACTTACCAGTAGATCTCAGCAACCATGGCCAGGGATTTTTTGTTATGGCCAATCGAGCATAGTGCAACATCAACCCCCAATACCTGGAGAGACGAATCCCCTCCTATCGCTCATTGCTTCAATGTTTCGGGACTGCACCAAAAAACCACCTGTTTGCACGACTCAGTAGAGCTGTGGTAGGGTGGAAATCAAAGCATAGTGGGAGACACACAAGACTCTATGACGATCTCGGGTCGACAGACTAACCTGTACCAGTATCACCTGAGAACTGCTATCTGACGTGATGTATAATACCATCTAAGAGTTCTCGGCGAGTCCGTTTAGTGTACCCAGTCTCCACTGAGCACCCGTATACCATCTCTGATGTCAAACACCATTGGATATGGGATCATCCATCGCCCATCACATAGGTCGAGAAGCTATATGCTAGTCTACTCTGGAGTATCGATGCCCTGTCTCGATATTCTCTCGACTATGAACAATTAAAAGATGTACTCACAGACTACCCAGACCCTACTAGTATGATCTACATCATAATTCTGGTAGTCAAGTACACATCCTACGGGCTTTATCAATATGTAACATAGAGACATCAAGTGTACATGTTAAGATAAAGAGCAACCAGATAGCGTACTATCATGTCGAGCAAGAAAGTCCTCCCTATATATGTCCAAGCATCCACTATAATATACATCATATGTAAAATAATGGCCTCTAGGGCATATATATAACTAACTGGTATATATATGATTATTTTTATGTGTTGTACGAGACTAGATGTCCATACTATATATGATATGTGTTTGCATACACGACTATAGATCCATACTATATTGATCGGTTGACATCATATGAGGGAGATTCTATACCTGATGTAATGAGGATAGATTGCCGAATATGGCCGATATTTATATGACTCGTGGAGTCTTGCTAAATCCCGATTGTGACATTATTATGATTGATAAAACAATACTTATTTAAAAGCTAACGATCCGTTTCCTACTTTTAAATGATAATGTCAAGGATGCGCTGCGAATTTTCAAATGATATATATTTCCAAAATATCGTAGACTCCTTATTTCAAAGATAACGTTTCGTTCCATTTTAAACTATAACCGTATAGCTCATAAGTAATTATCTATATCAACGCATGTTCACATTATGATTATTTTACTCATTATATGCTCGCACATCGATTACTTTATTATATACACTCTGCTTATACCATTAGTTCCAATTATCTTTGTAGGTTAGTTTACAATTGCCATGCTATATGAACACACTTGTAGAACACCGCACAACTACCAATGATTGCCATGTTGCACGATCACAGACGCGCATATTACACTACACATTACTGGTACTGCCATGATACTGTAGGATTGCCATGATAAGTTATACTCATACTGATATTAGTACTATCTATTATAACTCCGTTATATATATGCACGACGCATTATGATACTTGCCGATTTGAGATAAGAATATCATTACCATAGATATTCGTATATGCTCGACATAGATTTTATGATATTTTTATTTATGATGATATATCTCAGCTGTATGGGACACTGATATATATACCATCAAAATAAATTGTGCGAATGTTGTTCTTCGGAACTTGACGTTTTCCATGGATTTGAGAAACCGCGGTGTGATTTATAAAACTTGATTATGTTTTAAAAATGCAGTTTTCTCTTGATTTGATTATTTGGCGTCTACCATGAGTTTTCTGATTTGATTTTTATCCGAATCGAGTGGAGAAGATATACTGTTGTGGATATGCTATGTTATCCGGACTGAATGGGGGAGATGTACAGTTGGATACATAGTAGACCCAGTACAACACCGAGGGACATAAAATTCGTAAGGAGAAACGGGGAGCCTAGCGAGGTTGGTCTATACCCATAATAGTATTGGAGCATGGCGGATATCCGGGGGATACCGACTGAGGCTATATTGATATCGAGAGAAGGTCAGTCTAGGAGACGGTGCCAACAATATCTGGATTTCATGTGTTGTTAATGGACACAGGTTTTATAATGATTTCAAGTGTCGATACTGTACACTCAGTTGATGATGATTTCGAATGTTGATAATGGACACTCACCTGATGATATATATGATATGGATGATATATTTTCATATATTGATGATCTAGCGAATCATGTGTGTTGTGCGCGATCTGATATGAAACGCTTATATATACTGATATATATATATATATATATATATATTTATATATATATATATATATATTTATATATATATATATATTCGTTATCATATAGTATGATAATATTATATTGTATGACATAGGTAGATCGTTATGCATTTCGATTTCTACCGTGCGATATATTTTTATTCACTGAGTCGACAACTCACCCCCGTTGTGCCTTAGGTTAAAACCTATGGTCCATGCATGCAAGAATAACCAAACAACTCCCGACGTTGATGTACAAACATCAAATGATCGAGTCAAATCTCAATATCAAAAACCAAGTTTTTAAAAGTCGTAAACCAAAATCAGCAACTTAGAAAAACACTCCCAGATTTTACCCTAGGTGAAATTAGGACATTTTGCATATTGGATAGGCCTATATAATAGATGATAGAGCTATGGACCACAACTGGGACCCACACCCCTAGGTGGCCGCAATTTGCGGCTAGATAGGATATTTTGGCGGCCATGAAGGGAAGTTGGGGGCTCGGCTTTCTAGGGTATATTCCTAATAGCCTGCACATCTCTCTGTATTTGCAAAATATTTTTCAAAGTCCTCGAGTCATAGAAGATTCTATTTGATCATCATAATTCGACAAAAACCCGATATCGGATGTAACAACCCCAAATTTCCTATACAACTTTCTGTGCAAATTTTTCAAAATTTAAAGAAAGGCGTACTTTTGCTTAAGCACAAGTTAAATATTTGTTTTGCTAATTAATAGCAAGAAGGATCTTATAGCTCATTGGTAATACCTTACACTGCTGAATCAAGCCACCAGAGTTCAAATCCCATACCCTACATTATTTTTAATATTGTTTTATTTTGGATTTTTAGATACCAACAGTTTGCACGTGCATATCTCACAAAAACCTCCACCACACCCTGTAAATTAAATATACTAGTGAGCACTTGAACCGACGGGGATCTCTCCGACCGACCGACCGACTCGGCCGGCGGACCAGCCGACTCGGGCCGGCGCCGCCGGCCGGACTCGGCCGGACCGTCGAGTCATTGTTAGTTATATATATGCCCTAGAGGCCATTACTGTACATGAGATGTATATTGTAGTGGATGTTGGAACATATATAGGGAGAACTTTCTTGCTCGACATGATAGTACGCTATCTAGTTGCTCTTTATCTTAACATGTACACTTATTGTCTCTCTGTTACATGTTGATAAAGCCCTTAGGATGTGTACTCGACTTCCAGGATTATGATGCAGATCATACTAGTGGGGCCTGGGTAGTCCATGAGTACATCCTTCAATGTTCCTAGTCATAGGAATATCGTGATGGGGTATCGATATTCCAGAGTAGACTAGCGTATATCTTCTCGACCCATGTGATGGGCGGTGGATGTTCCCATATCCATTGGTGTTTGACATCAGAGATGGTATACGGGTGCTCAGTGGAGACTGGGTATACTGAACGGACTCCCCGAGAACTCCCAGATGGTATTATACCTGATGTCAGATGGCAGCTCTCTGGTGACACTGGTACAGCTTAGTCTGTGGACCCGAGATCGCCATAGAGTCTTATGTGTCTCCCACTGTGCTTTGATTTCCACCCTACTACGGCTCTACTGAGTTATGCAAACAGGTGGTTTTTGGGTACAGTCCTGAGTCACATGGAGGCAATGAGCGATAGGAGGGGATTCGTCTCTCCTGATATTGGGGGTTGATGTTGCGCTATGCTTGATTGGCCATAACTGAAATCCCTGGCCAGGGTAGATGTGATTTGATGGTAAGTGTTATCAGTGGTTTCACACACGTTATAGACCTTACATCGGCATGACTTATCAAGCTACTGGGCTCTGATGTTGACCACCCCTAAGCGAGATATGCGACATATCAGACGAACAGACCGGACTGTGCGGTAAGTGTTACTGATTGGATTCGCAGGAGTGTGAGAAGGCTTGCTCGTTGATCTTCTAATCGCTCAATACCCGGGTGTCCGTTACGTTTAACAGACCGCTTACGGCTTGTGGGTGACTGATTTGATCACCACCTACTGCCGGCGTATTGACGAGTCTTTAGAGTACCACACAGAGGTTTCCTGGCTCAGGCGAAACGAAATAGGAGCACGTATGTGATATGTGCGGGACCGAGAATAATACCAGTATGAGATACTGTATTCTATTCTCGCGATTTGTATCATCGCTCGGTTATATGCGATATAGCCGGGTTACCGAATCAAGTGTAGATTCGATATGTTGGTACACTAGATATTAGTCGGTTATATGCAATATGACCGGATCATTAAATCAAGTGTTTATTTAATGATTTAATGTATAATTATATATTTGATATATTACTTTATATTAACTAGTATTGGTTCACTTAAGATTTCTTTTCTCACTTGATGTGCACATAATGTATACGTGATATATGTTTGTGTACATGATTGTATCATGCTTGATGATACATGCAAACTTGGATGTGTGTATGACTTACACCATATTTAAGATAATGGTTAGGGTTTATATTTATTTTGTAATTCAAAATGGTGGTTTTCTTTGTCTTGACTTGAAGCTTCATGAAGCTTAAAGCATCTTTGACAAAGTCCACACATTTTGTGTTACTTAAGATATTTTTTAACCAAACCATTAGCTTAAATCATAGTTAGTCTCTACAAAGGTTAGTGGATGATACTAACTCACCCATGGTTTCATAATTGATGATAATTCTCTTCACTTGATTTTATTCTTGTTCTTCTTCTTCATCCAACAGAAAAAAACTTTTTAGATTTTTCTAAGTGAAGAAACAAAGTGAGAAATTAAAATCTAAAGTGAACTCACGTCCTATTTCATCATCCTCTACTACTTGCCATTTAGTTTAGGGTGTTCTCTTCACAAAGTTCTTGACCTAGTGAAAGGTTAGCTTGAGTTTCAGTCATCTCGACATAGATCATCTTCGGTCTCGAAGACTACGAGCAATCTTGTTCATTTCTCCAAGGAATTCCATACTAGAATCCAGGAGTTCGATGATCGTAGCGAAGGGATATCAACACGAAGCTTTTTAAGTGAAGGACCGGATCTACAATGGTTGTATTTTTGTTCACTTCACTTGTAATGTTAGATTGCAAAGTTTTGTTACCCTAGTTTTCTAGTACGATTCGTAGTTGATTGCTTAGCACCCCCTCATTTTTTTTGTTGTGGCATGTGTGATGCTTGCAAATCCTAGGCTAGGTGCTAAGGAATCCCAACATGGTATCAGAGCCTAACTAGAAATCTAGACGATGTTAGAAGTAATACGAAACTGAAACAAATCCGTATTGCAATTTCCGAAACCCGGCAGTTCATGCTCTCTGTTGTTTTTCAAAAGTTCTAGAAAAAAATTTCAAACAAGTGCAGAGTCATGTATGTGATACCTATAGTGCACAGAACAAAAACGAGACCCATTGCTCAGATTTCAACCGAGCACATTCCCTAAATTTCCGAGGAGGTCGGCCATGCTTGCTCCATATAGTGTCGTTTTTGTTTTTTGCTCTGGTGTGCTCATTTTGGGGTTTCAGGTATTGTTTGCTTGGTCCAAATTTTCATGTGATGTAAATTTTGCTACAGGACAAAATGGAGTGTTTCGTAGTCGTATAATTTAACATTATGATGGTAACCTAGGCTATATTTGATAGTTCGAACGAAATTCAAATATCACCCCATGACCCCCTCTGAAATTTCTAAGTGTTGGAATTTTTCTAAGTTAATTATATTCAATGTTCGTGCAAGTAACTCTATGAACCCTCTAGAAGAACACATAAACCTTAACTCGATTCTATGCCCTCGGAACCGCGGCCTGAACCCTAGGGTTTGCCGTAGTTCCGCGGTGTCATAGGTGAGGCATTGGTTTAACCCTTCTATGGCTGGATCATAGGTACTGTGGAACATTTTGGGTACTTTAACTTCGCTCAAGTGTTGAGCTCATCAGGAGATGCGGTGTTGGTTGATTCGCTCGAAACGTTTAACATAGTCTAGTATATATTGTGATACAACACTTGGAATCAACAACATTTAAATTTTATAAGTCTAGCAATTTAGTCTCATTAGATTGGTTGCCACGGGATTTTGATATGATCAAAAGTCCGTCGCAATCACTTTGTGTATTCGGATACTCGCCGGGTAACATTACTAGATAGCCACACCCCATAACCGCAACCAAGTGACTATAGGAGAACTCCGTTGCCAAAAAGAATCCGTCCGGGTGCTCGCGGCTGCGGTGTTCTACCTAAGTGCACTTCGTCATCGGCATCGGGGAGTGCGGCCATCTACTAAAGTTTCCGACGAACATTCGATCGGGATGTCGGTAATCTTATTGAATTACCCGACTTATTATTGGAAAGTGTTTTCAATGTCGAGACTAAAATGCGAGGTTTATAATTGTTAGGTATGCGATGTCTAAGGAATTCATATTGTTAAACATGAAATCCGCAATATGAGATATTACGGGTTTATGATGTCTAAGGTGGTTGCGGATTCCAACTGTTGTAGTTTTTCATCTACTTTTCTACGACTGTAAGTGTAATATGTGGTGTATCGCCGGTTTCTTTGCTATACGTCAACGACAATTAGGATACGCATATTTACTTACGTTAATGACATGTGATGTTATGTGTTCCTGGATATGTTATATTGGATCGTCGTGTTTGAATAGCCGGGGAGTTTTTATGTGAAATGAGTGTTTTTCATTTTCATTCATGTAAAAACTTATATGTAATATTCTTTTATTGGGGCACTTCCGGGCTGAGGAAGATGTCACCATTGATGTATATTATTTACTTTTCCGCATTAAGATAGACCCAAGGAGGTGAGCACAAGTAACCGGGTTCTAGTGTCCGGTGGAAGACCATCTCGAGGAGTCAAGTTCGGGTCTCCTAACTATAGAATTGGTAGGGTTGCTTGCCGCTCTTTTAGGGTTCTAGGGATGTGGGTTTGTCTATTCATTACGACCGTGGAATCCATGTTTTATACTAGCTCAAAATAAAACACGGACATCCTTGTATATCCAATATTTCATATGTTGTTTTCTGCTGCGTTATCTGTGATGTGATCATTTGATATGTTGAGATAGATACTATATATAGTATATATGATATATTATATAGACGTTGCTTATGTTTTACACCCGCGCTAGCCCTTCCCCACTCTGCCGTTAGTTACCTAACCTAACGGTGCATGACGAGACATCGAGGCGAATGCGGATGGCATTAGCGTACGTTGTATTTATCTGTGATGCTTAGGTAACTTAAATGATAGGACATTCATTAATGAGATTAATGAAAGAAAATAAACCTAATGATGTTGTGGAATCGAATTTTCAAAAACAGGTAGCTCTAGTTGTTGCTTTGCATAGCGGTGTTCCTTGTAGAACATCCAGCACCTTATTCGATAAGGAAAGAGCCGAGATCCCTTCACCGGGAGTGACCTCTTTAGCAATAACTAGAAGATGATACAACCTTCGGTTTGTCTTTTGATTACTTTTCTAGTTCTTGCTTTGCATAGTGGTATTGTGAATATCCTGCACCTCATTCGACGAGAAAAGAGCCGAGATCCTTCACCGGGAGTGACCTCTTTAGCGAAACTACCAAAAGCCTCAAAAACACTCCATTTAAAATCATTTGATTCTTCAACGAGATCAAGTTCAAAACGTTAAAAGTTTTCTTAAAAACCATCCGCAACCCTCTGTCATTTTAGAAAGTAGAGTACTTAGTATTCGTGTTGTGTATGTTGATCATAGTCAAGGCGCAGTATACGGTAGCTATGTGATGTCTTCCTACACAGCATATGATGCGATTAGTTAGGACAGTCATGTGATTATGTTGATTATAGTCAAGGGTCACGTGGGTGGATCTAAGTAATCACGAAATGACGGGTAGAACTTGACCAGTGCTTATGATATGTTGATTATAGTCAAGGTCATAAGTGTTAGGGGTAAAAATCATTATCGGGAGTTTCAAGTGTTGAAATTTTCAATGAGATTGCATACCTTCTATGTGATAGTTGGATCCTGATACCCACTGCGAGTAATTGTTACTCCTGGGAGAATTTTGCACTTTACAATTAGCCGATCAAGTAGGTGTCAACGGGGTTACGCCCCTGGGAAAACGAGATTTATTTTAATTAGGTCTGTGCGAAAGCACGGGAAACCTCCCTCAAAGTACCGGTACTGGCATGTCTGAAAGATTGGCGAACTTGTAGAGTGTAATTAATCCTGGCTAGTCTTTCCTTTTAGGGTTTGAAGGAAGATTTCATAAAAACATTGGGAGCCACATGAGGTTCTACAAGACATCAACCATGCCAAATTCAAATTTTTATGTGTGCCGAACAACCCTAATCTAGATCGTTTGCTAGAGGTAAGGCGAAACAAAAGGCAAGTAAACTACTTTACTACTAAGTGAAAGGGATTACAACCTTTGTAGATCCGGTCCTTCACTTCTAAAGCTCCGTGTTGACGTACCTTCGCTGCGATCATCGGGATCCCGGACCCTAGCGATGGTTTCTTCGGACAAATGAGCGGGCTAGGTCGTTGACTTCGAGGCCGAAGACGATCTACGTCGAGGAGACTCAAACTCAAGCTCCATCTTCACTTGGTCATGAACTTTGTGAAGAGAACACCCTATACTACATGACAAGTGCTAGAGGATGAAGAAATAGGAAGTGGGTTCACTTTGGATTTGGATTTCTCACTCTTAATCTTCACTTGAAAATTTTCAAGAAAGTTTTCTTCTTCTTGAAGAAGAAGAAGAAAAGAATATGAATGAATAATAGAATAATCAAAATGAATAATCAAGTGAAGTCTATCATTATGCAACCATGGGTGAGTTAAATATTGTAGAGAATAAACTAGAGTTTAAGTTAATGGTTAGGTTAGTAAAAATCTCATGCAAAACAAAAATGGTGGACTTTGTCAAAGATGCTTGAAAGCTTCATGAAGCTTCAAGCTAATTCAAAAATAACCACCAGTTTTGAATTACTAAATTAATAAATAACCTTTACCATTAACCTAAATATAGTGTAAGTCATACACACACCCAAGTTTGCATGTATCATCAATCATGATACAAACTAGTACACAAACATATATCATATATACAACTTGTGCACATTAAGTGAGAAAATCAATCTTAAGTGAACCAATACTAGTCAATGTAAAGTAATATATCAAATATATAATTATACATTAAATCATTAAATCAACACTTGACTTAATGATCCGGTCATAATAAATATAACCGACTAATATCAAGTGTAACAATATATCGAATCAACATTTGATTTGGTAACCCAGCTATATCTCATATAACCGTCCGATGATACAAATCGCGAGAATAGAATTAAGAATCACATACTGATATTCTTCTCAGTCCCGCACATATCTCATATGCGCTCCTATTTCGTTTCGCTTGAGCCAGGAAACCTCTGTGTAGGACTCTAAAGACTCGTCAATACGCCGGCAGTAGGTGGTGATCATATCAATCACCCACAATCCGCAAGCGGTCTGCTAAACGTAACGACCACCCGGGTATTGAGCGATCAGAATATCAACGAGCAAGCCTGCTCACCCTCCTGCGAATCCAATCAGTAACACTTACCGCACAGTCCGGTCTGTTCGTCTGATACGTCGCATATCTCGCCTAGGGGTGGTAAACGTCAGACCCCAGTAGCTTGATAAGTCATGCCGATGTAAGGTCCATAACAAGCATGAAACTACTGATAACACTTACCAGTAAATCAGTGCAACCCTGGCCATGGATTTCCAGTTATGGCCAGTCGAGCATAGCGCAACATCAACCCCCAATACCGGGAGAGACGAATCCCCTCCTATCGCTCATTGCCTCCATGTGAATCGGGACTGTACCCAAAAACCACCTGTTTGCACGACTCAGTAGAGCCGTGGTAGGGTGGAAATCAAAGCACAGTGGGATACACACAAGACTCTATGACGATCTCGGGTCAACAGACTAAGCTGTACCAGTGTCACCAGAGAACTGCCATCTGACGTGAGGTATAATACCATCTGGGAGTTCTCGGCGAGTCCGTTCAGTGTACCCAGTCTCCACTGAGCACCCGCATACCATCTCTGATGTCAAACAACAATGGATATGGGATCATCCATCGCCCATCACATGGGTCGAGAAGATATACGCTAGTCTACTCTGGAATATCGATGCCCCGTCTCGATATTCCCACGACTAGGAACTTTGAAGGATGTACTCATTGACTACCCAGGCCCCACTAGTATGATCTACATCACAGTCCTGGAAGTCGAGTACACATCCTAAGTGCTTTATCAACATGTAACAGAGAGACAGAAAGTATACATGTTAAGATAAAGAGTAACCAGATAGCGTACTATCATGTCGAGCAAGAAAGTCCTACCTATATATTGTAAGTCCACGTTGCTCACCCCGGTTCTTACGGGGAGGCGGAAACGGCGAAAAACAATTTTTGGCGGAAAGGCAACATGGACTAAAACACAGATCTTTGCTAAACTAGAAACTAGCAAACTACTAGAGGTGCTATCTACTATGCCATAGAGATTATAGCTCACGATACCGGTCCTTCGGGTCTTCTCTCCGCTGTCCCGCTCGTCCATCCAAGCTCCGAGGATCGATTCGGATCTTGTTCACCTCAGCGGCCTCCTTGAGTCGAAGACGATCCACCCGAGAGTTGTACACCGAGCTCCACCTCGAGGTGAGGCAACTAGGGCAACAAGATCGCTAGTCTTGATGTCTTAGGTTGTGTAGAAGAGGTTGATGGAAGTGTTTGTCTATGTGGATTCTTTTTCTCTCAACACATGAGATCAAAAGAAGAAATCAAGAGGAGGAAGAAGGAGGAGCACTAGCAACCATGGAGCTCATTTTCTTTCTTCTCACAAGCAAGAGAGAGAATGAGAAAAGAGAAACGAAAATGATAACTCAAGAAAAAATGAACCATGGTTGCAATAATACTAAACATCATCATTACTAATCCTATCATGATTAAGTTGATGGCTACATTGACATGACCATTTTCATTATCCAAAAAGAAAAAGAAAACCAAAGAAGAGTGTAGACCTCTCATGAAGGTCAAGGTTAACTTTGGTCAACGGGTCAACAAAGTCAAGAGTGGTCAAGGTGGTCAAATGGTCAAAGCAATTAGCCATCACAAAATTATCATAAAAAGGATTAGTAAATAATGTCTCCGGCTCATAATGGTTTTGACCGAACCAACCGCCAAAACCCTAATGAGTCCGCCTCAAAATGGTTTTGACCGAATCAACGGTCAAAACCCTAATGAGGCACCACTTCCTTCTTCTTCTCTCCTCAAAACTGTGCATACACACCCGCATCTGCATTCCGTAGAATGTGAATGAACAGAAGACAAAACTAATCCATCCGTGCAATACTAGGATCCGGCTTAAACCAAAGCCCACTAGCATTGCCTGCCCGAACAGCATACGCACACTAGTGCACGTAAGTGATCGCAGCCCTGCCGTAAAACCATACGGCCTCTACACGTTTCGCTCAGTGCAGGGAAACACTCTGTGTGGGACTCTAAAGACTCTACACTATACTGGCAGTGGGTTTAACCACAGACCGCAAGCGGCACTAGCTGTACGTAATGGTCCCCAGGTAGATGTCGATAAGAAGGCCGATGAGGTAAACCCATCCGAACTCCTACTGAGCCTGTATGTGACAATCTCCGTACAGTCCGGTCTGTTCCTCTGATACATCGCATGGCGGGCCTAGGGGGTGGTGAATGTCAGTCCATTAATAGCGGTACAAGTCGTGTCGGAGTGTAGCCCAGAACACCCTGAGATAACACTGGAAACCTACCAGTATATCTCGCTTGCCCTGGCCAGGGACTACTCGTGTAATGGCTCTCCTAGACACAGCGCGATGTCAACCCCCAATACCGGGAGAGACGAATCATGTCTAACCGTCACTGCCTCCAAGTGCTTCGGGACCGCACCCAACTACTACCTGTTTGCACGACTCCTTTGAGCCGTGGTAGGGTAGTAATCTAAGTATAGTGGGAACACACTCGAGGCGAAGTGACAGTGTCAAGTCAGCGGACTAAGCTGTACTCATGTCACCTGGGAACTGATAACTGACGATAGGTATAATACCAACCAACAGTTCCCGACGAGTCCTGTCCAGTGTACTCGTAACCTAACGAGCACCCGCATACTATCTCCAGTACGACGTACTGATGGCTGTGGGACAGACCATCTCCCCTACTGGGATGAGAAGCGCATACGCTAGTCTACTCCGGAGTATCGATACCCTATCTCGATAGTCCTACGACTAAGGACCTGTATAAGGATGTGCTTATAGATTACCCAGCCCCCACGAGTGTGACTGCCATCACAACGCTGGTAATCAAGCAAAGATCCTAAGGGCTCTACTAATATGTATAAGCGATATGCTAAAAGAAACACATGCACATATTGAAGTAGAGACAAACCAAGTAGCATACTACCATTTTAAGCAAGATTGTATATACAACTGTGAATATCCCAAGCTTCCATTAAGTAATATACAAACTAGTATGATACAGTAATGGCCTCTAGGGCATATACACTAACAATCTCCCACTTGCACTAAGGCCATGTACTGGCGTATCGAAGACCTATCATCTCGATCAGCCGCTCGAACTGAGTCTGGGTTAGGGCCTTCGTGAGTGGATCTGCAGTGTTATTCTCCGAATCTACTCTCTTCATCTCGATCTCCCGGCGATCTACGATCTCCCTGATCAGGTGATATAGCCTCAAAATGTGCCTGGACTTCTGATGGGACCTGGGTTCCTTCGCTAAAGCTATAGCGCCATTGTTGTCGCAATACAGCGGTATTGGATCAACAATGGTAGGAACCACCTGAAGCTCCGTGAGAAACTTCTTCATCCAGGCAGCTTCCTTTGCGGCATCGCAAGCAGCTATGTACTCCGCTTCCATAGTTGAGTCAGCAACGGTTTCCTGCTTGGAACTCTTCCAGCAAACCGCCCCTCCATTGAGGGTGAAGACATAACCCGACATGGACTTGGAGTCATCCTTGTCATTCTGGAAGCTGGAGTCAGCAAAGGCCTCGATCTGGAGGTCTTTTCCGCCATACACCAAGAACATCTCCTTAGTCCTTCTCAGGTACTTGAGAATGTTCTTTACCGCTATCCAGTGTTTCTCCCCTGGGTCCGACTGATACCGGCTTACAACGCTCAATGTGTATGCTACATCTGGTCTGGTACATAACATCACATACATTATAGAGCCTACCGCAGAAGCGTAGGGTATAATAGACATGCGATCCCTTTCCAAATCAGTCTTAGGAGACATCTCTTTGGAGAGGGTGATCCCGTGACAAGCCGGTAAATTACCGCGCTTGGAATCTTCCATACTGAATCTTTTCAGTATGGTATCGATGTACCTGGACTGTGAAAGTCCCAACATCCTCTTAGATCTATCACGATAGATCTGGATCCCCAGAATGCAGTTGGTATCGCCCAAGTCCTTCATGGAGAACCTCTGTGACAAGAATCCTTTGACTGACTGTAGCATAGGAATATCATTTCCTATTAGGAGAATGTCATCCACGTACAAGACGAACAATACTACAGTTCTCCCAACAATCTTACTGTAAATGCATGGTTCATCTGGGTTTTTGATAAAGTCGAATTCTTTGACAGTGTCATCAAAGAAGATGTTCCAACTCCGCGATGCCTGCTTCAGTCCATAGATGGACTTGAGCAACTTGCACACTTTACCGCTGCTCCCACTCTGAATGAATCCCTCCGGCTGATCCATTTAAACGCACTTCTCTAAATTTCCATTTAGGAAACCCATCTTTACGTCCATCTGCCAAATCTCATAATCGTGGAAGGTAGCAATGGCAAGAAGGATCCGAATGGATTTAAACATAGGCACTGGAGAAAAGGTCTCGTCATAGTCCAAACCAGGTCTTTGACGAAAACCCTTTGCAACAAGTCTAGCTTTATAGGTTTCAACCTGCCCATCTATACCAATCTTCTTTCTGAAGATCCATTTGCAGCCTACGGGTTTTACCCCTTCTGAAGCAAAGTCCAAAGTCCAAACTTTGTTGGTGTACATGGACTCCATCTCGGTCCGCATTGCATCCAGCCATTTTACCGAGTCACCGCTCTAAATGGCTTGCTGGAAGCTAGTAGGCTCACCATAGTCAATGGTGCAATCCTCTCTATCCTCGTCTATGAGAAAACCGTAGTATCTCTCGGACGGATGAGACTGCCTACTACTCCTGCGGAGTGGCGCTGGGATGTCCGGTTCTCCTGAACCTTCTGGTTCTTCCAAGCTTTCAGTAATAGCTTGTGGTTCTGGAATTTCTTCCAGTTCTACTACGCTCCTACTTGATTCTTTTTCTAAAAACTGATGTTCCAGAAAGTGGGCATGACGAGAAACAAAAACCTTTTGTTCCACTGCGTAATAGAAAAAATACCCCCTGGAGTTCTTTGGGTATCCCACAAACTTCACAGTACTGAGCGTGCCTCGAGCTTGTCCGCATGCTGCTTTTTAACAAAAGCTGGACATCCCCATATCTTCAGATATTGAAGATGGGGTTTCTTCCCACACCACATCTGATATGGTGTGGTAGGCACAGTCTTGGAGGGAACCTTGTTCAAAAGATATGCAGCTGATTCTAGTGCATAACCCCAGAAGGATCGCGGTAACTCAGCCTTACTCATCATGGATCGAACCATATCCAATAGAGTTCGATTCCGTCTTTCCGATACACCATTGTGTTGTGGTGTGTATGGAGGAGTAAGCTGAGAGAGAATTCCATTCTCTTTTAAGTAGTCCAGAAACTCGTCACTCAAGTATTCACCACCTCAATCAGATCTCAGTGTCTTGATACTTTTGCCTGTTTGTTTTTCAACTTCATTCTTGTATTCCCGAAATTTCTCAAAGGCCTCGGATTTATGCTTCATCAAGAAGACATGTCCATACCTATAGAAATCATCTGTGAAAGTAATGAAGTATGAATAACCACTTCACGCATGTGTAGACATTGGACCACACACGTCACTGTGTATGAGTCCCAAGAGCTCGCTTGCACTTTCTCCGTGTCCAGTGAACAGAGTCTTTGTCATCTTTCCCATGAGACAAGATTCACAAGTGGCATAAGACTGGTACTCGAACGGATTCAAATATCCTTCTTTATGTAACTTTTTCAACCGTGTCTCATTAATGTGACCCAGTCTACAATACCATAAGAAAGCCTGATTTGTTTCCGGAGACATTCTTTTAAGTGTGTTCTGGACACTGAAAACCTGAGCTTGATTCAATACGTATATCCTGTTTTTCAATGTACCTGACCCAATCAGAACTTGATTTAGGTGGATGTTGACTACATCGCTTACAAAAGTAAAATCATATCCTTCCTTAGAAAGTAAGGATACAGATATGATATTACATATCGCACCTGGTATATAAAAACAGTCACGCAGAATCTGTTGGAGACAGTGCCCTCAGAGTCAATTATTGGATCACAGGCGCGTGATTGCAATGATTGAGGGAGGACCTATCCCGGTAGGACAGTCTTACTCGAGATGATAGTATGCTATCTGGTTTACCTTTATCATCGTGTACTGCTTTAGGTGACCTGACAGGTCGCTATTGCACGTTGATAGAGCCCCTAGGATTCTTGCTTGACCGCCAGCAGTATGAGGGCGATCATATACGTGGGAGCTGGTAGTCTATAAGCACATCCTTAAATGGTCCCTAGTCGTAGGAGTTTCGAGACAGGGCATCGATGCTCCAGAGTAGACTAGTGTATACAGTCGAGACCCCGACGAGGAGCGGTGGCCGGTCTCACAAGCCACTGGTGTCAGCTGGTTCACCTAAGATGTATACAGGTGCTCATTGGGTTATGAGTACACCGGACAGGACTCGCCGGGAACATGCTAGTTGGTCTTATACCTGACGTCAGATAGCAGTTCCCTGGTGACATGTGTACAGGTTAGTTCATCGACCTGGGGATCGTCATTTGTCTCGTGTGAGTTCCCACTGTGCTTTGATTACTACCCTACCACGGCTCAAAGGAGTCGTGCAAACAGGTTTTAGTTGGGTACAGTCCCGAGCCACATTGAGGCAGTGAGCGGATCTTCAGGGGTTCGTCTCTCCCGGTATTGGGGGTGAGGTCGCGCTGTGTCTAGGAGAGCCATTACACAAAGTCCTTGGCCAAGGCAGGAGATTTACTGGTAGGTATTCCAGTAGTATCTCAGGGTGTTCTGGGCTACACTCCGACACGACTTGTACCGCTTTTGGGGGTCTGACTTTTACCAACCCCCTAGGCCCGCCATGCGATGCTCATAGACGAACGGACCGGACTGTACGGATATTGTCACTGACAGGCTCAGTAGGGTGTCAGGATGAGTTCGCTCATCGACGTCCCTTTTGGTCAATAGGTGGTGGCCCGTCACGTATTGGCTTATACCTCTGACGTGCTAGTGGTTAAATCCACAGCCATAGTATTGACGAGTCTTTAGAGTCCACCACACTTACAGTTACTCAAGCTTTCGGGCGAAACGCTGTAGAGGCCGTATAGAGATATGGCAGGGTCCGATCTGATACGTGCGGTATTGCACGGATCAGGATCGGACGGTTAGTACTAGTGGCCGTATAGATATATGGCAAGGTTCGATCGGATACGTGCGGTATTGCACGGATAAGGATCGAACGGATATTACTGGCCGGCTTTGGTTTAAGACGGATCCTAGTATAGTACAGTGTAGATTTTTTCTCATTGCATTTGTATCCGGTCGGAATACATATGCGGGTGTGTATGCACAGTATCGGGGTTTTACTGTAATTTATTACGGGACCAGTTTTCTGGAGTTGCCAGTTTGCATTCCGTTCCGGCCGGCTTTCCTTTGTTCTTTCCCGGCCGGACTTTTCCGATGGAGGGGGTTATTTGCAAGTTTGCAAATAACATTTATGGAGGGGTTTCTTGCATATGTATCGATTATGATGGCATCTTTTCTTTTCAACCATCATTTGATTCTCTTTACATCACTAAAAGGTGATTAGAGTTTGATGTGAGATTGTTATGATGATGTTTGGTTATGTTCACCCTTTCTCTTTTCCTACACTCACCTCCCTCTTGCTTATGTTTGATTTCCTCCACCATATTCTCACTTGATGAGAGTGGCCACACTTGAGAGAAGAAGAGAAGAGAGTTTCATTTTGAGCTTGTGGGATTTTTCTTGATCTCATTTCATGCTAGGAAAAATGCAAGCACCATTTTTCCTTATCTTATTTCCTCCATCATCTTCAAATGGCAACAAAACCCCAATGAGACATAGCCTCTACACTACACTTTCTACAGCAAATCTTGGACGCGTCGGCCAGCCAACTTCGCGCCTGAGTTGCCTCGGTATTGAGGTGGGAGCCCGTAAAAGATGCAGGCGATGTGGTGCCCTTCCGGCGAGGAGGCGACAACCGGACTTTCCGCAGGAGATCGGGACGACGACGAGAAGACCGGAGGACTCGGATCATTCGGTATATCTCTTCCCCTTCTTGTAGTTAGCTAGAACTAGTTTAATGGCACGATCCGGGTGTTTAGTGCGCGGTGGTTCCGGTTTGCTAAGTTCGCAAAGTTAAAATTTATCACCGCTTCCGCATTCGGCGTCAGTTTGACGGCCGGGGTGCCGCCGTGCACTTACAGTGGTATCAGAGCCTTGCCATTAACATAGTCTAGCTTGGTTTAATGTGTTTTACTTTTCCGATCGAACAAAATCCCGAACCGCGTTTTCAAGCACTATCAGTTTCTGTCGAAATTTTTTGGAGTCCAAAAATTTTTCAGGTTGTCTCAGAATGATGTGCAGGGAGTTCTAAGAACACTGGAAAAATTTGATGACACGATCCCTCCGTACGACCGCGGAACCGCGGCGATAACCCCTCTTTGGCCGCGGTTCCGCCGCAGGAATGTGGGTTCATGTCTTCGTTTTTTTGCAGTGGGCTTGTGGGCTGAAAATAGGGGTTTTGGAATATTAAACTTAGGCCCAGAATTTCTGTGAGTGCTACAGTGTTGCTTTGGGGCCTACTTGTTAAAATTTGATCGATCGGATATTTTAAACACATTTTTTCACAGTATTTACATTATATCTGCAACCGTGAATGTCACTCGATCGGTAAATCATGTCTAACTGCTATAGCCCGGTTAGACGGATTTGCGAACGTGACTTTCACGTTGATGTTCTGTGTTATGCTGTGATGTTGCGGATCGGTCGTGGGGGATAGCCTGGATGCAATGCTAGTATAGTTTTGTTGTATTATGTACATTTGATATTGCGGGGCGAGCGTCCGACATGTGGACTGCCGTCACTGCCAGTTTGTATTATTTTTTTTTGGGGCACGGCCAGGTTGCGGTCGATGTACCTGGTGTATGTATATTTTACTTTCTGTACTAGGATTACCCCGCGGAGGGGTGCACGGATAGCCGGGTTCTAGAAGGCAACAAGCCCGCATCTCATGGCATTGAGACGGAGGGGGCTTCACTCTAGGATTGGCGGACTATTCGCCGCACTCGTAGGGGGTACAGGTTGACCCAGGAGGGGTGCCTAAGTTACCGGATTCCATGAAGTGCTGGGTGGTCCATTCACGTTGCTGAAGGGGGCTGCCTCGCTTTAGGTTTTGGCGGGTAACTTGCCGCGCCTGTAGGGGCTAGGATTTCATTGCACAGGCTATCCACACGACCAGGGGAACATCGGGTTTCAGTAGTGGCTCTGTGAAACCCGGGGATCCCAGATATCTGTATTGTTCTGTGATGCTGTACATTTCTGTGATGTTGCATTTTATCACGCCTTGAGCGAAATATAATATATTGGTATATATATTAGTAGATGTTGTATATGTTTTACATCCGCGCTAGTCCAGTCCCCGCTCTGTCGTTAGTTAGCTAACCTAACGGATAATGACGGGACCCAGTGGCGAATGCGGATGGCATATACGTACATCAGTATATTTTCGTTCTTTGTGGTGTGATCAATTGATGGGACTGCGTTGATTCGGATCAATGCAAGTCAAAAACAAACCTAATCTGATGTTGTTGGAACACTTTTCAAAAGGCTGTTATTGCAAGGACGTTCACTTTTGTTTTGCATCGTGGTATTCATTTGGAATATCCTGCTCCTCAGTCGACGAGGAAAGGGCCGAGATCCCTTCACCGAGAGTGACCCCTTGGACAAAAAGTTTGCGTCAGGGCATTAACTTCACTATAGCCGATTACTTTTGCTTTGCATCGTGGTATTCATTTGGAATATCCTGCACCCTATTCTATGGGGAAAGAGCCGAGATCCCTTCACCGGGAGTGACCTCTTTAGTAAAGGTTTTCGTCACTATATTTTCTAAAAAGCTATCCGTTCCTTCAACGATATCAAGTTCATTACGTTAAAGGTTTTCGCCAGAAACCATTCGTAGCCCTCCGTCGTTTCATATGGGTAGTCAATAGTATTCAAGCTGTGTTTGTTGGCCAAAGTCAAGGCACAGCGTTTGGTAGCTGTTGGTTATTCATATGCAGCATAGATAGATGCGTTGGTTTGGAACAGTCGTATTGCCTTGTTGGCCAAAGTCAAGGGTAGGTACGGGTGGATTCAAATCAACCTGGAGAATGACGGGTAGAACTTGACATGTGACTTATGATTTGTTGGCCAAAGTCAAGGTCATAAGAGCATGGGGTAAAAATCACATCGGGAGTTTCAAAAGAACTGAAACTTGCCAGATATGCGCATACCTTCTGGAGTGTGACACCGTGAGCGGATTCCGTCACGTTATCATGCGATGAGAGTAGGATCCCGATTCCCACTGATGAGTTGGTTTACTCCTCGGGTGACCCCGACTAATTCTTCTTTCAGGTTTGGAGGAGAATTTGAGGTACAGTGGGAGGTTTCCTGATTAGAAAAAGTGATAACCATTCTGATCTAGGTTAGAGTGCACGCTGAGTGTTTCTTTTCTATCTCTCTTCGGCAGCGACCATTGACCCAACCCTAGACTATGACTCAGTGACCAAGTTGACCGAACCTTCTTAACACTGGCTTTTGGATTGTCATAGTTGCAAACCTCATTGCCACTCCTACTTTTACCCTTTTCTCCAGGACACCCCGTATTACTACGAACGTCCACTTCCTTTGGACAAAACCATCGTATGGTTGTATACGAACTCGAAGGAATTTATTCGAGGATGGTTTCCGGTTCTGGAGAAAACGAATAGGACTATTCAGTTGTCTTTTCCTTTTACCTTCTCTCTCAGATTGCGAGTACTCCTTGGTTTAGGAGATAGTACACCTATTACGCAAATTGGATAGTCTTCTTCCAAACCTTAGGCTGGTGCCGAACGGTGGGGAATGAAGAAAACCAATTAGCATAAACGGTGTACAGAAGGTATTAAGTTAAGACAAAGCAAGGGATTAGTAAGAGGGTAAAGTAAATTAACAGCTATTCACGACCAAACCAAGTATTTCTTCGCCAATCCTAAATCACCTTTGTATTTCTCCAGGACACTCCGTATCACTATGAAGATCCACAGTTTATTGGATATTCCATCGTATGGTTATATACGAACTCGAAAGGAACTTCTTCCAGTTCGGGGATGGATTCTGGTTCAGGAGAAATAGGAATAAGGTTTATTCGGTTGTCTTTTATCTTCACCTTCTTTCGCGTTGCGAGTGCTCCTAGGATTAGGACAGTACACCCATTATGCTTATTGGATACTCTTCTTCCAAACCATAGGCTGGTGCCGAACGGTAGGGAAGGAAGAAAACCAATTGGCCTAAAGGGGTGTACAGAAGGTAATGACTAAAGACATATAAAGGGATTTGGAGAGGTGGCAAAGAATTATACGGTTACAGTTGTGAATCTGGATAATGGAAGAGGCATTACTAGGAATACCAGGATACCCCAACGAAACATTTCAATGTTTCAGTTTCACTGTGTACTGTTAATGGAAAACTGATTTCCCGATTAGATACTTACTCCAGGGTATGTATTTACCAGGTATGAGTCTCACATCTGTACGGTTTTACAAATGATGAGTGGGAGTAAGTTATTGGGAATTGGGTGATCATCCTCATTATATCGGGATTCGTTGTAATCGGTGATATTTGAGGAAGTCACCTGGGTTGTTTGCCAGACGGCAAATATTTAGTTTTGAATATCCGTTGTTATGCACCAATTTCAAATTGATATATCTGTACGTCTATTTTTATAGAGTGAGATATACTTTTTGAAATTATGTCTTCGACATTTACCTATATCAGTGGATGGTTATGTAAAGAGCATTAAACAGCGGTGTAATTCTTCTTAACCATAAGTACAGTTTTCAACCTACGACACACAGTGAATGAGTTATCAGACTCAAGGGACTTATACAGAGTATTGTATGTTGTCCAGCGTCCATGAGGACAGAGGGGTTGGTTCTCCTACTATATTCGGTTTACTTATGACTCCTCTAGTTTTTAGACAGGTGTTTCGTGGAAACACAGGGTCTGAATTTTGAGAAGTTATAGGTATTTGAATAAAGTAGAGAACCAGGTATTGCAAGTATCGGGATTCTTCAAAGTGATCGAAGATGTAGATACTTGTGTATGGTATTCAGATGATTGTAATGATTAAGAGAACTTGCTTCTCTTTCGGGTTACTCATAATTGGAAGCATTCCTAAGTTGAGTGACGCTGATCGGCCTCCTTCCATTTAGTTGACATGCACTGGAGACAGCTGCATGATTTGAATCTGGTTCAATTAAATCAGTGCCTCTGGTTCTATATTGGATATAGAACAGTTCGTATCTTAACGTTCTTAAGGTACGGGGAGTTGTCCGGCTTATGATTAAAACCAGACTCTGGATAACTCAAGG
Organism: Agapanthus africanus; assembly: GCA_030015575.1. Classification (NCBI taxonomy): domain Eukaryota; kingdom Viridiplantae; phylum Streptophyta; class Magnoliopsida; order Asparagales; family Amaryllidaceae; genus Agapanthus; species Agapanthus africanus. The sequence continues at coordinate 113,424,093 of JASDDO010000031.1, forward strand.
CACGTTTCTGTAATGGCTGTTTGTGGGTTGACCCAGGCTATGACGAGGGTTGACTTTCTACCATCTGGAAGATCAATAGTGATATTGTTCTTGACTCGCCACGGTTTTATTAAAAATGGATTTTTTCAGAAAAACAGTAGTGGGAGTATGGTAGAAATGGAAGTGATTCCAGAACTACAAACGATTACTGAAGATTTCATAGGAACCTAAAGATTCAATCTGGATTAACATTCCATTGGCCACTCCGCAGATACGGTGGGTAACCTCAGGCACCCGAGAGGTACTCCGGTAGCCTTAAGGACGGTGACAGGGAGGTTCTTGTTTACCCACACATGCCATTGCTGTTGTTCCAGACAGTGAGACCCGGCAGGAGGATGAGTATAGCGTCGTTCTAAACTTGCTTTAGAAGTGTACGTTTATATGACTCTGCCAGAGGGTTGTCGTAGTCAGTAGGAGCAGCGGAAGCATTGGTGGACAGGTGGCTTATGTCTATTTATAGATTAAAGCAGATATAGCGGAGATAGATCATCTATTTCTGATATGACAGTCATAGATTTGACTTCATCAGAATAGGGGATGGATCTGTTGAGAAGGTAGTAGGGTGTGATGTCCTGGTATTTGATGACATACACAGAGTAGGAAGTGATATTCCTATACTACGATCGGTTATACTTTGGTTGTCACACAGTGGTTTCTCCACACAGGACTTGGATATTATATCAGACATACCGGTTACTAGATCTATGGTTTTAGATCTAGATTTGAGTGGTTTCCCAATCTGGGTACTTTGACAGCATTTAAGAGTATTTAGAATGGACGACTCCTGGCACGGTAGTATACCTGCAGGTGATGGAGTCACCCTCTCTAAAGGTGTTTTACAGACTAAAGAGGAGAGGGATGTTCATGATTGGCAGATCACTTGCTTAGGCAATTGAGTCAATCATGAGATGTCAAGTACCACACCAGATGTTGTTCTTGCACTAGATGCAATAAGTTGATATTGATCCAATCCTGGAAGCAATCGGAAGCAGTTTTAGAACATAAGTGAATGTTCTTGGGATATGATAACGACAGCCTCATTCGAGAGACAGTTATCATTCCAGGCTTCCAAGGTGACCTGGACGACAAGGAGGTTGTCAGAGTTATAGTTTTCCTTCTGACGAGGGGCAGTATTTTGGACAGGTGGTCCAAGGCAATACTGAGGGAGGCATGGCGCAGGATACTGATTAAGTTCAGTTGACGATACAGTCTAAGAAGTTTGGATTTGGAGTTCATTCATGAGCTAGGTCCCATCAGACATCCAGACATACTCTAAGACAGGTATTGCTCATTTCGGGAGATGGCTTTCTCCGCGAACTTGAGATAGAGAGAGACATAGAAAGAAACATCAAGGCAGATCCACTCACTGAGGCTATTCCTCGAACGCAATAGTTTCACAAACGGATTTTGTGAGACTGGCTAGTAGAGGAGTTGGGTGTTCAGTATCACACGGGCTGTGAGTATGCGACATCGCGATAATTAGCCTTGAGTGCAAGTGGGAGACTGTTGGAGATAGTGCCCTCAGAGTCAATTATTGGATCACAGGCGCGTGATTGCAATGATTGAGGGAGGACCTATCCCGGTAGGACAGTCTTACTCGAGATGATAGTATGCTATCTGGTTTACCTTTATCATCGTGTACTGCTTTAGGTGACCTGACAGGTCGCTATTGCACGTTGATAGATCCCCTAGGATTCTTGCTTGACTGCCAGCAGTATGAGGGCGATCATATACGTGGGAGCTGGTAGTCTATAAGCACATCCTTAAATGGTCCCTAGTCGTAGGAGTTTCGAGACAGGGCATCGATGCTCCAGAGTAGACTAGTGTATACAGTCGAGACCCCGACGAGGGGCGGTGGCCGGTCTCACAAGCCACTGGTGTCAGTTGGTTCACCTAAGATGTATACAGGTGCTCATTGGGTTATGAGTACACCGGACAGGACTCGCCGGGAACATGCTAGTTGGTCTTATACCTGACGTCAGATAGCAGTTCCCTGGTGACATGTGTACAGGTTAGTTCATCGACCGGGAGATCGTCATTTGTCTCGTGTGAGTTCCCACTGTGCTTTGATTACTACCCTACCACGGCTCAAAGGAGTCGTGCAAACAGGTTTTAGTTGGGTACAGTCCCGAGCCACATGGAGGCAGTGAGCGAATCTTCAGGGGTTCGTCTCTCCCGGTATTTGGGGTGAGGTCGCGCTGTGTCTAGGAGAGCCATTACACAAAGTCCTTGTCCAAGGCAGGAGATTTACTGGTAGGTATTCCAGTAGTATCTCAGGGTGTTCTGGGCTACACTCCGACACGACTTGTACCGCTTTTGGGGGTCTGACTTTTACCAACCCCCTAGGCCCGCCATGCGATGCTCATAGACGAACGGACCGGACTGTACGGATATTGTCACTGACAGGCTCAGTAGGGTGTCAGGATGAGTTCGCTCATCGACGTCCCTTTTGGTCAATAGCTGGTGGCCCGTCACGTATTGGCTTATACCTCTGACGTGCTAGTGGTTAAATCCACAGCCATAGTATTGACGAGTCTTTAGAGTCCACCACACTTACAGATACTCAAGCTTTCGGGCGAAACGCTGTAGAGGCCGTATGGAGATATGGCAGGGTCTGATCAGATACGTGCGGTATTGCACGGATCAGGATCGGACGGTTAGTACTAGTGGCCGTATAGATATATGGCAAGGTTCGATCAGATACGTGCGGTATTGCACGGATCAGGATCGAACGGATATTACTGGCCGGCTTTGGTTTAAGCCGGATCCTAGTATAGTACAGTGTAGATTTTGTCTCATTGCATTTGTATCCGGTCGGAATACAGATGCGGGTGTGTATGCACAGTATCGGGGTTTTCCTGTAATTTATTACGGGACCAGTTTTCTGGAATTGCCAGTTTGCATTCCGTTCCGGCCGGCTTTCCTTTGTTCTTTCCCGGCCGGACTTTTCCGATGGAGGGGGTTATTTGCAAGTTTGCAAATAACATTTGTGGAGGGGTTTCTTGCATATGTATCGATTATGATGGCATCTTTTCTTTTCAACCATCATTTGATTCTCTTTACATCACTAAAAGGTGATTAGAGTTTGATGTGAGATTGTTATGATGATGTTTGGTTATGGTCACCCTTTCTCTTTTCCTACACTCACCTCCCTCTTGCTTATGTTTGATTTCCTCCACCATATTCTCACTTGATGAGAGTGGCCACACTTGAGAGAAGAAGAGAAGAGAGTTTCATTTTGAGCTTGTGGGATTTTTCTTGATCTCATTTCATGCTAGGAAAAATGCAAGCACCATTTTTCCTTATCTTATTTCCTCCATCATCTTCAAATGGCAACAAAACCCCAATGAGACATAGCCTCTACACTACACTTTCTACAGCAAATCTTGGACGCGTCGGCCAGCCAACTTCGCGCCCGAGTTGCCTCGGTATTGAGGTGGGAGCCCGTAAAAGATGCAGGCGATGTGGTGCCCTTCCGGCGAGGAGGCGACAACCGGAGTTTCCGCAGGAGATCGGGACGACGACGAGAAGACCGGAGGACTCGGATCATTCGGCATATCTCTTCCCCTTCTTGTAGTTAGCTAGAACTTGTTTAATGGCACGATCCGGGTGTTTAGTGCGCGGTGGTGCCGGTTTGGTAAGTTCGCAAAATTAAAGTTTATCACCGCTTCCGCATTCGGCGTCAGTTTGACGGCCGGGGCGCCGCCGTGCACTTACAGAATCAATATCCGCACAGTTGTCAGTCCAAGAAGATATTCCCCTACGGATTCAGCGTACATGCTCATTCCGTTAGCAACCCTGAGAGTCATATCACCTATCTTGATAACCCTACGGTTTCTCAGAGCCTGTAATGAATTACTGATGAGAGATCCTGATCCGGTATCCAATACCCAGGAAGTAGGGTTAACTGACATACAGTTCTCTATTACAAACACACCCGAAGCTGAAGCCACAACATGCTTCGAATTCTGGCTACTGGCTTTGCTAGCCCTGCAATCCTTCTGCCAATGTTCATTCCCGTAACAATAGGAACGTCCTTCTTTTACTACATCCAGTCCCGAAACTTCTGCCCTTTCCTCTCCTTCTACTTCCCTGGTTTCTTTCAGGGTAGAAGGTAGAGACTGTAGAATCAAGTCAGCATCTGACCCATTCTTCAACATGGTCTTCAGGTCCGTGAGCTCAAAATAGCTGGTCTCTGTAAGGACGTTGCCCCCTACAGAAGACCCGATAGCCAACCTCACTGGAATCAATTCGTTCGAGGTCTCATATCTTGCGAAACGAGATTGCTCTCCATATAAATCTTTGTTATGGAGGAAGATAGAAACTAAGTCCATCTTCTCGTGCTGCCTCTGGTATGCACCATCAACTGAGGCTAACACGAGGCACTTGGCTTTCGCACAGTCCTTTTCCGATGTCTTACGGATATGAATATCCGTGACAGGGGAAACTGGACCTGAGATGGCAGGGGTTGGATCAGTCAGGAGGTGTCCCAGCTTGTCATGGGCAATGGACATCTGGACAGACCTTTGCCAGTCATAACAGTCAGATTCAGTCATTTTATTATCCAGATGTAACCTAGGTGCGGTCACTGGGTCGCTGCAATTAAGAGAGAGAGAAGAAAACACTCAGCATGATGCTCTTGCAAGTTTAGATTGGTTTTTAATTTATCTAAACAGGATGGCCCCCACTGTCTCTCGAATCCCTCCTCAAACCATAAAGGAAAAATTAGTCAAGATCAATCTCACCGTACAATACTTGCTTAACCTTCATCCAGGCCATTGTCGGTACTTCGAGGGAGGTTTTCCTACGCTTTCGCGAAGTTCCTTAATTAAGTAACCTTTTTTCCCTGGGGGCGTAGCCCCTCTAACACCTTTCTAGACACCTACTTGGTTTATAGCATTGATCGTTAAGTGAGAAAGTTCCCGAGGAGTAGCATATACTCACAGTAGGATCGGGATCCAAATATCATCGCGTGACAAAACTGAAGGAATCCTACTAGAATCATCACACTCCAAATGGTATGCAGCGCTAGCAAGTTTCAGTTCTTTTGAAACACCCGATGTGGATTTTTGCCCCATGCTCTTATGACCTTGACGAAGGCCAACATATCATAAGTCACATGTCAAGTTCTACCCGTCATTGTCCAGGTTAATTTGAACCCACCCGTACATACCCTTGACGAAGTCCAAAATAGTAGTACGACTGTCCCAAACTAACGCATCTATCTATACTACAGATAAATATTCAGCAGCTACCAATCACTATGCCTTGGCGAAGGTCAAAATAAATAGCTTGAATACTACTGAATATTTAACTGAAATAACGGAGGGCTACGAATGGTTTAGGCGAAACCGTGAACGTAGTGAACTTGATATAATCGATGGAATGAGATAGCTTTTTAAAAGGAATGGTTCAATCTCTGCGTTTAAAAGCTGGTTTTTGAAAAGAACCGAGTGGTTTTAAAAGTGTTCCAACGAATTTTACTTGGTTTATTTTCTTGCATTAATTTTAATGTGTCCCATCATTTAATCCTACCATTGCAGAAAACAACGAAAATATGACGTACGCTTATGCCATACGCATTCGCCACAAGGTCCCGTCATCACCCGTTAGGTTACTTAACTAACGACAGAGCGGGGGCTGGACTAGTGCGGATGCAAAATATAAGCAACGCCTAAATAGATATCATATATAGATATATACATTCGTCACATGCAATGATAGTCATTCCAGATCACAGATGAACACTTTGGATATACTAGGAATCCGCATTCCGTACGAGCCTGTAACGAAATGCGGATTACACGGTCGCGGTGAATAGACAATACCCTACCCAAGACCCCTACGGGTGCGGCAAACTACCCGCCAAGTACCCGAAGTGAAGCAACCTCCCTCAACGACGTGAGTAGGCCACTCGGCACTTCGAGATACCCGGTAGTCTGTGCACCCCACCTTGGGTCTATACTAGGAGCAAAAACAGTAAAAAGAAATTATACAATGGCGGCTACAACCTCATCCCGGATGTGCTGCCAAACAAATAATATTACATCAATTTACAAATTTTACATGAATGAAAGAAAAAGAAACTCTCATCTCACATCCACCCGCCTATTCATCTGCGACAATCCAACGAGTTCATATACACAAACCATCAACATTATAGATCACAGATATGTATAACCCCCATTAATCGACGTATAGCGATTAGCAAACGTTCAATACATATATCACATCACAGATAATATCCATTAGCCAAAGTCTACGGAATATCAATCAAAATATGGATTTGTAACCACCCCAAAAATGAATTTGTTCTCTGGAAAATCTGGGTAGAAACAATATGTACTAAAAATCCCAAAACCTCCAAATAAAAACACTGCACAAAACCCGGTCAACGACCGAGTCAATTCGGCCGCGGATCCGCGGCAAGAAGCATGTTCTTGCCGCGGAACCGCGGCGCTTTGACCGATTCAGTGGACCATTTTTGTTCTGTGTTTTTACAAAACCCTGAGCTGATTTTTCATGTATGTTAAATTATTTTTATAGCAATATAAAAAATCGGCAGAAACATGTTTTTTCCGGACGTGTTTTGCGACTTTTTTCCGATCGATATTCTAAATACTTTGCTAACTTGCTAGTTTATGTTTAGCTAGGCTCTGATACCACTGTAAGTCCACGTTGCTCACCCCGGTTCTTACGGGGAGGCGGAAACGGAGAAAAACAATTTTTGGCGCAAAGGCAACATGGACTAAAACACGGATCTTTGCTAAACTAGAAACTAGCAAACTACTAGAGGTGCTATCTACTATGCCATAGAGATTATACCTCACGATACCGGTCCTTCGGGTCTTCTCTCCGCTGTCCCACTCGTCCATCCAAGCTCTGAGGATCGATCCGGATCTTGGTCATCTCCGCGGCCTCCTTGAGTCGAAGACGATCCACCCGAGAGTTGTACACCGAGCTCCACCTCGAGGTGAGGCAACTAGAGCAATAAGATCGCTAGTCTTAATGTCCTAGGTTATGTAGAAGAGGTTGATGGAAGTGTTTGTCTATGTGGATTCTTTTTCTCTCAACACATGAGATCAAAAGAAGAAATCAAGAGGAGGAAGAAGGAGGAGCACTAGCAACCATGGAGCTCATTTTCTTTCTTCTCACAAGCAAGAGAGAGAATGAGAAAAGAGAAATGAAAATGATAACTCAAGAAAAAATGAACCATGATTGCAATAATACTAAACATCATCATTACTAATCCTATCATGATAATGTTGATGGCTACATTGACATGACCATTTTCATAATCCAAAAAGAAAAAGAAAACCAAAGAAGAGTGTAGACCTCTCATGAAGGTCAAGGTCAACTTTGGTAAACGGGTCAACAAAGTCAAGAGTGGTCAAGGTGGTCAAATGGTCAAAGCAATTAGCTATCACAAAATTATCACAAAGAGAATTAGTAAATAATGTCTCCGGCTCATAATGGTTTTGACCGACCCAACCGCCAAAACCCTAATGAGTCCGCCTCAAAATGGTTTTGACCGAATCAACTGTCAAAACCCTAATGAGGCACCACTTCCTTCTTCTTCTCTCCTCAAAACTGTGCATACACACCCGCATCCGCATTCCGTAGAATGCGAATGCACAAAAGACAAAACCAATCCATCCGTGCAATACTAAGATCCGGCTTAAACCAAAGCCCACTAGCATTGCCTGCCCGAACAGCATACGCACACTAGTGCATGTAATGTTGGAGATAGTGCCCTCAGAGTCGATTATTGGATCACAGACACGTGATTGCAATGATTGAGGGAGGACCTATCCCGGTAGGACAGTCTTACTCAAGATGATAGTATGCTATCTGGTTTACCTTTATCATCGTGTACTGCTTTAGGTGACCTGACACGTCGCTATTGCACGTTGATAGAGCCCCTAGGATTCTTGCTTGACTGCCAGCAGTATGAGGGCGATCATATAAGTGAGAGCTGGAGTCTATAAGCACATCCTTAAAAGGTCCCTAGTCGTAGGAGTTTCGAGACAGGGCATCGATTCTCCAGAGTAGACTAGTGTATACAGTCGAGACCCTGACGAGGGGCGGTGGCCGGTCTCACAAGCCACTGGTGTCAGTTGGTTCACCTAAGATGTATACAGGTGCTCATTGGGTTATGAGTACACCGGACAGGACTCGCCGGGAACATGCTAGTTAGTCTTATACCTGACGTCAGATAGCAGTTCCCAGGTGACATGTGTACAGGTTAGTTCATCGACCTGGGGATCGTCATTTGTCTCGTGTGAGTTCCCACTGTGCTTTGATTACTTCCCTACCACGGCTCAAAGGAGTCGTGCAAACAGGTTTTAGTTGGGTACAGTCCCGAGCCACATGGAGGCAGTGAGCGGATCCTCAGGGGTTCGTCTCTCCCGGTATTGGGGGTGAGGTCGCGCTGTGTCTAGGAGAGCCATTACACGAAGTCCTTGGCCAAGGCAGGAGATTTACTGGTAGGTATTCTAGTAGTATCTCAGGGTGTTCCGGGCTACACTCCGACACGACTTGTACCGCTTTTGGGGGTCTGACTTTTACCAACCCCCTAGGCCCGACATGCGATGCTCATAGACGAACGGACCGGACTGTACGGATATTGTCACTGACAGGCTCAGTAGGGTGTCAGGATGAGTTCGCTCATCGACGTCCCTTTTGGTCAATAGCTGGTGTCCCGTCACGTATTGGCTTATACCTCTGACGTGCTAGTGGTTAAATCCACAGCCATAGTATTGACGAGTCTTTAGAGTCCACCACACTTACAGTTACTCAAGCTTTCGGGCGAAACGCTGTAGAGGCCGTATGGAGATATGGCAGGGTCCGATCAGATATGTACGGTATTGCACGGATCAGGATCGGACGGTTTGTACTAGTGGTCGTATGGATATATGGCAGGGTTCGATCAGATACGTGCGGTATTGCACGGATCAGGATCGGACGGATATTACTAGCCGGCTTTGGTTTAAGCCGGATCCTAGTTTAGTACAGTGTAGATTTTGTCTCTTTGCATTTGTATCCGGTCGGATACAGATGCGGGTGTGTATGCACAGTGTCGGGGTTTTCCTATAATTTATTACGGGACCAGTTTTCTGGAGTTGCCAGTTTGCATTCCGTTCCGGCCGGATTTCCTTTGTTCTTTCCCGGCCGGACTTTTTCGATGGAGGGTGTTATTTGCAAGTTTGCAAATAACATTTTGTGGAGGGGTTCCTTGCACTTGTGGCATTATGATAGATTAAGCATCTTTGCTTTTCATGATGGCTTGCTTTTGTGATTAGAAATGATATGAGGGTTGATTTGATTTAGTGATCATTTCTTTTTGGATGTGGTTACCACTTGCTTTTACTACACTCACCTCCCTTATAAATGATGCTATTTTCCCTCCACCATTCTCACATTAGCAAGGGCCGGCCACATTTTTGGATGAGGGGAGAGGAAAAATGAGAGGTTCATTTTTGTGAGAAGAAGAATTCCTATCTCATTTTTCTTGCTACAAAACATTCTAGCTCCACTTGATAAGTTATTTTCCATTCTATCCCTCCATCACCATGGCAACCAAAACCCAAGTGAGACATAGCCCCTACACATTCTACAGCAAATCTTGGACGCGTCGGCCAGCCAACTTCGCTCCCGAGTTGCCTCGGTATTGAGGTGGGAGCCCGTAAAAGATACAGGCGATGTGGTGCCCTTCCGGCGAGGAGGCGACGACCGGAGTTTCCGCAGGAGATCGGGACGACGACGAGAAGACCGGAGGACTCGGATCATTCGGTCTATCTCTAACCCGTCTTGTAGTTAGCTAGAACTAGTTTAATGGTCCGATCCGGGTGTTTAGTGTGCGGTGGTGCCGGTTTGCTAAGTTCGCAAAATTAAAATTTATCACCGCTTCTGCATTTGGCCGTCAGATTGACGGCCGGGGCGCCGCTGTGCACTTATAGTGGTATCAGAGCCTCGCCATTAACTTCGTCTAGCTTTGTTTGATGTGTTTGCATTTCCGATCGACCAAAATTCCAAAAAAACCATATTTTCCTCACATCAGTTTTCTGTCGATTTTTTCCTTGCTCTAAAATTTTTTCAGGTTGTAGAAAATTGATGTACTAGAAGTTCTAAGATATCTGGGAAAATTCGAGACATTGATCCTTCAGGTGGAGCGCGGAACCGCGGCAAAACCTCCCTTGTTGCCGCGGTTCCGCCGCAGGTTAGAGGGATCACTGTGTCAAACTTCTCCAGTGGGCTTCTGGGCTGATTTTAGGGGTTTTGGAATATTAATATTGGGCCCAGAATTTCTGTGAGTGCTACAGTATTGCTTGGGGGCCCACTTGTTAATTTTTGATCGATCGGATATTTTAAACACATTATTTCACAGTATTTACATTATATCTGCGACCGTGAATGTCACTTGATCGGTAAATCCAGTCTAACTGCTATAACCCGGTTAGACGGATTTGTGAATGTGACTTTCACGTTGATGTTCTGTGTTTTTGCTGTGATGTTGCGGATCGGCCGTGGGGGATAGCCTGGATGCAATGTTAGTACAGTGCTGTTGTATTATGTACATTTGTTATTGCGGGGCGAGCGTCCGACATGTGGACTGCCGTCACTGCCTGTTTGTATTATTCTTTTGGGGCACGACCTGGTTGCGGTCGATGTACCCGTTGTATGTATATTTTACTTTCTGTACTAGGATTACCCCGCGGAGGGGTGCACGGATAGCCGGGTTCTGGAGGGGAACAAGCCCGCATCTCATGGCACTGGGACGGAGGGGGCTTCACTCTAGAATTGGCGGGCTATTCGCCGCACTCGTAGGGGGTACAGGTTGACCCAGAAGGGGTGCCCAAGTTACCGGATTCCATGAAGTGTTGGGTGGTCCATTCATGGTGCTGAAGGGGGCTGCCACGCTTCAGGTTTTGGTGGGTGACTTTCCGCGCCCGTAGGGGTCTAGGATTTCATTGCACGGGCTATCCACACGACCAGGGGAATGTCGGGTTTCAGTAGTTGTAACATTTCAAAAAAGATAAATTGTTAATTTTGGGAATTTTTATAATTTAATATTATTTTATTGAATATTTTAATATTTTGGAATTATTAAATACAAATAAATGGGGAAAAATTTTGGAAAATTTTGGAAAATTCTAAAATAGGGTAAATTAGAGAATTATGACATTTTAAAGTTTTTGTGATTAATATGACAATAATTTAGTGCTAATCGTGATTAAAAATCGCTAATCGGTTTTAAGCTTTTTGTGCAACACATGCACATATCACTTTTTCACACTTGTGCATTTTCTTGCCATGCTTTTCATTTGGGTTTACTATTTGAGTGAGAAGGGTTCTAAAAGGAAAAAGAAAAGGAAAAGAATAAAGAAATGGGTAGTTGGTGAGAGAGAGAGGTATGGGCTTCATTGACTAAGGACTTAACCATTTCTCCCCTCATTTCCCTCCCTCTTCTCCCTTCTCCTGCTGCTGCTCCTCACCTCCTTTCCCTCCCCTCTTCAAGCTTCAAAACACCTCTAAACCAACCCCAAAACCCAATCTCCATTTCATTAAATGTGTGCACAATCCCTAGATCTACACTTGGTGCTAAAGAAGCAAGGATTTTGGCCACTAGGGGCAACTCAAGAAAATTCTTGAGTTGCCAAATGAGGTATTTTCTCGAACTTAAACTTAGTTTATGCATTTCCTTTACCCTCATATTAAGATCGAATCGATATTGTGTGATATTGTGGACTTGTGGATAACCTAGTTAGGGTTGTGATGATTTATGGGTTGTAATATGGAATTGAGGTCGGTAGAGGTTATACCATCACCCTAGTGTATGAATTGGAAATCCAAAACCTGAAGCTTAAACCATAATACGGATTTTAGAAACCGATATCGGAGAATTTATGAAATCTGTGAAGGGTATATTGAATCTGCTATCACCCGAGACACCCTAAATTAAAATTGATTGGACAGTGACACGTGCAGGCACCCAGGAAGCTAACCCCAAGACCCCAGCTCCCACTTCTTCTTCCCGGCCGCCAATTTATCCCCATTGGCCGCAAATTGCGGCCTGGGTCCCACCATTTTGGCTCGTATTGGTTCTGTAGCTCCTACATGTTCATGTTAGACCCCTGGTATATATAGATTTGTATAAAGTGACCTAGGGTAAAATCTGGGACATATTTCCTAAGTTGCTGTTTTAGATTCATGTTTCCGTATTCCGTATTTTTAATTCTGTAATTGTGGATTGTGTTTTGCCTCGACTATTTGGCGTTTATACGACGATATAGAGGATGTGTTGATGGTTTTGAAGGCGTGCCATGGGTTTTAACCTATAGGCCTCTTATCGTATCATTTTGGATTTCATGTGCCGTTTTAGCTTTGATTTGGTTTTAATGCGCATATACGATATTTTGATGTGTAGGTACCCTATGAAGACTTCGGGACGACAAGCAAGCGCGTGGCGACGTCCACAAATGAAGACGCTAGGTGAGTAGATTATATCTACTGGGGGAAGTCTGGTGGATGGCGTATAGCACCCCCGCAGTCCGTAGTTGTTATTATATATGATAGTTAGGTGTATTATGGATAGTGTAGGATTAGAAGTGACTAGTGTAGTTCATAGTCGCGAACCCTAGAATAGAATTACACCTACACGCACACCCTTGCATATTACTTATACTGGCACTGTGTTGATGATATTGGATGACTTTGGAGATGAGTCAATGAAATTGGGCTTTGTGCCGCGAGATCGGTGATGTGATATGATTCGTATTTGGGATACGAAATGTGATTCTTGCGGGCTTGGGATGTGTGTTTACCCCCGCATGCATACTTTATTGATGGTATCGATTTATACTAGACATAGAATAGTACCCCAGATTATATGATATGTTGATAGTGATACCTGATGTGTGATGAGATAGTGTGATATTGACCCGTACCCAGCTATTGGGATGCCGTACGACGATTTACCGTATGAGCTTTACATTGATGATAGATCCGCACTCATGACTTGAGGATGTCATATGATATTCTGTATCGTACGCGATACTATTGAGGCGGAATCACCGACTATTATATCTATATATATATCGACTCAGATGTTAGGCGGTTTCCTTACCTGTAGCTCAGCTTGTTAGTTCAGCTGTATAGTTTAGTGTAGTTGTTAGATTAGATTAGACTCCTACCTATTTCAAAACTAGCGGGTCGTGGGTATTTTAAATGACAGGTCAAGGGATCTATGGACATTTCAAAAGGCGTATCTTTTCATAAAAACACCGTAGCCCCTATTTTCAAAACCCCATGATTCGTGATATTTCAAAAGGCACCATTTGTAGGACTTATATTAGATTAATGCAGATTAGTTATAGTTGCGTCTAGATTCAGCTCCCACTTTTTTTGTGGTTCGCTTTGCATCGCATTCTTATATTATGTTTCATACTCCATTATTGATATCATGCTGTTAGGACACCAGCACCATTACCGATGTTGCGTATGTACCACGTACACTTACTTGCCGGCTCACACACATCTTCATCGATAATTGCCATGTCACGTACACCTTAGAAAATACTATTGCTTGACATAACCTATTAGCTAATAGTTTAGACATTGTAGTTATTACCTGCTACTTCATGCATACTGATATTCATTGTTATGCCGCATTCATGGATTCTCATGCATATATTCACTATTTTACGTGTTACTGAGGTTTTGGATTTGGATTTCCGTGAGATTTTCTGGATTTGGAGGAAATCCGCAAAAACACAGATAAACATTTTCTCTATTTTAAAATAAAAAGTGCGGTTTTCCCATGATGTATGAGTCGTCCACCATGAGTTTGCTGATGGATTTGGAAACCCGATTCGAGGAGACGGATGAACCGTTTCGGGTATATGGTGGACCCGGTGTGGTACCCCGGGGCAAGATGAATGTGGTGATGACGTTGAGCCTGGCAGGGGAGTACTACCGACCGGTGATTTTACCTGACGCGTCGGATATCCGGAGGATACCGTCGTGGTCTTGAGATTGATGGTAGGGGCCGTTCTGGACTGACGGCGCCCTAGATTTTGTGATTGGGATACAGAGATATCGGGATATTTGGATTACGTTTTGTGCCGATGTTAGACACTGTTTTATGCTGATTTCATTATGATACCTCATTTTAAAAATACAAAGGAAATCTCACTAAAGTATGAAAACAGTTTCTTCATTTACATGTATTATGTTCTCATGCATTCATACCTCATTCTTATGTTATATTGCTACCTGAGGCACTGACACAGGCACAGGAGATTACACTCGGGTTAAATATTTACCCTAGCCTTGTTATAGGCTGCATGTTTTATATTGAGGATTTTGTACTGATCGTTTTGACCTAGGATTATGTCTTGCTTTCGGTTTCTTCTTGTAGTTATTCTCTATTCACGAGTTGGCAACTCACCCCCGTTGTGCCACAGTTCTTGCAGGTTTTGCCGTACAGGTTCCTTTGCGGTATTTCTGTCACATTGCTTCCTTGCGGGTGAATTGCATTTGGTAGGTGGTTCCTTTTGCATCAAAACCACCATTGTAGTTATATTATTCTTTGTATCTAGAATTTCCATTAACCAAATTTGTTTATTGTTTCAGACTCAGACTTTAGTGATGTTTTATTTGGCCTTAGAGTCGCGCTTAGTAGTATTGCGGTTTTCATGCTTACTGTGTTTCTTTTGGATCGATCCTCGCCTTTCGGCGTTGTATATTATATTGCATGTGTGGTTGTGACCGTCAATTGACGAAGAGCTAGCTCCCGCTTGGGGATGCCTTTTATCATTGTATATATGTTATGCTTGTTGTATCCCGTTCGGGGCCAGTATTTACAAAAGAAACTCTGCCGAAATTTTTAGAAAAGACTTTACCTTTTAAAAATGCACCTTCGGCTTAGTTATTTAAGAACCTCGACTTCAAACATATTTTCCTTCACTTCTTTAAACCAGTTTTCTTCACTTACTCTTAAAATGGTTTTAGATTTCTGGGCTTTGGCTTACTTGGATCAGATGGAGTCCTATAGATTTCATATGGTTCGAGGGCCAGTCACGTGCTCTTTCGGGTCGTGACAAAGTTGGTATCAGAGCGCTAGGTTGACCTTGGTTCGAGTCTAAGTTTGACTATGTGGTGCCTAGGGCGTTTATATATATACGGAACTTAGGCTTGACCTTACGGAACTTAGACTTAGTCGAGGGGGTATTAGACCCGAACTTTCGTCGTATAGGATGACCCTTGGTTGATGGAATAGGTGACTAAAGTAGAGTGACGTACCGTTGGTATGTTCCGCGGCATACTTACGACACGCCACTCCGCTTAAGAAACCTTAGGATGTACATATTTTCGAGATCAGTGTTTCTCTTTATATCCATGATTATACATCCATTTGAGATCCCCGATTCTATTAGTCCATGATCATACCTTCATTGATGCTGTTCCTTCTTATGATCGTGTATCCACTCTGGATCTGTTTTTTCCTTTCTTGCCATTGATCTTCTCTCTTCGATACTCGATTGAGGTTCATGTCGCCATGTTTGAGCGCAGTTTGGGCTGCTGCTAGGGTTACGGTCAGTGCGAGCTCGTCTGGTACGAGGGCTGACCATTGTGTTTTCTGGTGACATGGGAACGTCTCGAGTTAGTATTGATGACTGTGACCTCAAGTGGAGGCGAGTGCTTGGTTTTGCACTGGATGATCGGGCCATTGTTAGAGCTGCCAGTTGAGAGAGGACTGTTGATGTACATCATACCTCAGAGATTATGATGTCGCCTACCGTGCAGACAGAGGGACCAGCTGTTGCTGAGATTGACGGGATGTCGCTTTCGGAGCTTACGAGCTTAGATTGTCGGAGCTTCCAGACAGATATGAAACAGATTATAGCTAGTCTACTCGATTTGAGAGACGAAGGTGATTCGTCCGATTTATGCACCGGAGCGGACCCAGTTGAGTTGAAGATTTCCAGTGTGGAGAGTCTTACTCAGATCTAGAGCAGACCGATTCAGAGATGACCGCCAATGTGTCGTCTTTCCTGGAGGATTGAGGCGATGTTCGGCGTGCAGGTGAATGAGCCAGTTGCTGCTGCAAATGACGAGATATCGCCCAGATGGTTGGAGCTGCTGCAGCGTGAGCATATACTTAGAGAGATGATAGCGAGTCGCCAGTCACCTGAGGATGAATGACTAGGACATTTGGTTCGTCCGTTTACCGATGCGAGGTCATCAGATAGATTGATTCCAGCTAGAGACGACTTCACGCAGATTCGTTGAGAGTCGATTGAGACGATCGAATGTCAGGACCCCATTTTCCAAGTTTAAAGTATACGGAAAGACATGCAGGTGATTCTATGGACCCTCTAGAAGAATGAAACCCTAACCCGACTTAATGACCGTGTGAAAGCCTTTGAACCTTAGGGTTTACGGCAGTTCCACGGCGCCATTAGTGAGGCTTGGGTTTGCCCTTCTACGGCTGGACCACCGACGCTGAGGCATGTACTCGATACTATTAAATTGTACTCAAGATGTTGATCTCTTGGGGGATTATAAGGTTCTGACGAGTCGATCGAATGTTTCGACATCATTCGGATATCATGTGATGGGATGCATTGCTTGGGAGACTCCAGATACGAGTATAGCCGTTGGAGCATAGTCCATGCAGCCACGATGAGACGAGTCCGAATCAGTCGACATTGAAGCAGAGTGAAGAAAAGAGTTCGCAAGAGATTTCTACGAGATAACGTCCCACTCCGCTGACATTAGAGATGTGATACGCACCCAGAGGCGTTGTATATGGATATATCTTCCAGAAAGAAGCGTGATAAGTATGCAGCCGTTCCGGAACAAGAATTTGCTTCAGCAAGGGATGATGACTTCTGGGCAATTCGGCAGGGATGAGATTTGAGAGAGACTTCGACATGACCTTTCTGGAATACTATACGAGAAGACCTGACCAAGGAGTGGTCATATTGCGCACAACCAGCTGGCCAGAGTTAGCATTGTCGACGAGGTAGTTGACCAGATTCGGATAAAGGAACTTATCCAGATGCGTTGCGAATCGATCAAGGACGGACGAGTATTGAGTATTCCTCCGATGGTTGGGACGTGTTCCCGAGGACCTATTCGGCCTGACATCTTCTACAGAATGATGAAGCTACAGAGTACGCGATTTCGAGTCCGTGTGAGAGACTTCAGATTGACCGTGGCCGAGAACAGTGCAGTGCGTAGATATGCATGGCGTGACGTCATAGTGGACGACGATAGAGACAGGTGAAACCAGAGGTTCGGGCGAGACGCTGACGAGCTGTCATTGCTTCCCGTCGAGACCAGAGGTCAGATATGCTTACAGAGGCATTGGGATGCAACCAGATTCCGAGAAATATTGTGCTGAGGACACAGATGTCTATCGAGTGAGAAGAGATTATGCAGGAGAGCCAGCCTCTGTACAGTTCGGTATAGGCAAGATCGGAAGAGACCTTGAGCAGGATTCCTTCCAGGACATTGCTGCAATGATGTTTGCACGCAGGATCAGATATGTGACGTGCATTCAGAGAGCCAGAGGCCGACGCCAGTGATGGGCTGCCTCACGAGTGGTCGTGAGGATTGACCGATAGGTGACCAGAGAAGTGCCAGAACGGAATCGTCCCCGTTAGCACACCTGACAGGGCCGATGAGCCGATTGACTGCGAGATAGGTAATCCTCAGAGAAGATAAGGACCCAGAGTCAGAGGGCGCCAGACCGTGAGCAAGAGGCAAGTAGATATCTTGCGCTGCTAGCAGTGGATGCACCGACTCCTTCTCGACCTCGAAGGAGGAACTACCGACGACGGTACTATGATTTGTGATTTTGTGATTCGATTATCATGTATCCGTCATTTTGGATTTCGGTATTTTGGGCGTTCTGTTTGCATGATTTAGTTTTGATGACTGAGTTTCATGATATTTGTTTCATGCACCCACTGGATATTTATATTTTGCGCATAGTTATTACATTCGAGGTATTGATTGTGAATTCACGCCCACCTTATACAGTGATTTGATTTACACTTCCAGCAGAGTTTTCATGCACCTTTAGTGTTTTGATATACGATTTTGGTGCACGCCAGATGCACTAAATCGGGATTCTTCGTGCATGTTACATGCACCTGATTTGGTTGCTGTCAGGCACACACGTTGCCTATGATAGATGTTTCGTGCACACCCGTTGCACCCAGATGTTGTTTTGTACACCTGTATGACACATATATGGATTTTGATTCATTGCGCACCAGACGCATAGGATATTCTCTATGTATTGATGTCTTCGGAGCCCCGACAAATTGGAGTATTACAAAAATTGTTTTAGTATTGGGGGTTTAAATTTAAATTCGAGGACCGAATTTCTTTAAGGGGGGTAGATTGTAACATTTCAAAAAAGATAAAATGTTAATTTTGGGAATTTTTATAATTTAATATTATTTTATTGAATATTTTAATATTTTGGAATTATTAAATACAAATAAATGGGGAAAAATTTTGGAAAATTCTAAAATAGGGTAAATTAGAGAGTTATGACATTTTAAAGTTTTTGTGATTAATTTGACACTAATTTAGTGCTAATCGCGATTAAAAATCGCTAATCGGTTTTTAGCTTTTTGTGCAACACATGCACATATCACTTTTTCACACTTGTGCATTTTCTTGCCATGTTTTTCATTTGGGTTTACTATTTGAGTGAGAAGGGTTTTAAAAGGAAAAAGAAAAGGAAAAGAATAAAGAAATGGGTAGTTGGTGAGAGAGAGAGGTATGGGCTTCATTGACTAAGGACTTAACCATTTCTCCCCTCATTTCCCTCCCTCTTCTCCCTTCTCCTGCTGCTGCTCCTCCCCTCTTCAAGCTCCAAAACACCTCTAAAACAACCCCAAAACCCAATCTCCATTTCATTAAATGTGTGCACAATCCCTAGATCTACACTTGGTGCTAAAGAAGCAAGGATTTTGGCAACTAGAGGCAACTCAAGAAAATTCTTGAGTTGCCAAATGAGGTATTTTCTGGACCTTAAACTTAGTTTATGCATTTCCTTTACCCTCATATTAAGATCGAATCGATATTGTGTGATATTGTGGACTTGTGGATAACCTAGTTAGGGTTGTGATGATTTATGGGTTGTAATATGGAATTGAGGTCAGTAGAGGTTATACCATCACCCTAGTGTATGAATTGGAAATCCAAAACCTGATGCTTAAACCATAATACGGATTTTAGAAACCGATATCCGGGAATTTATGAAATCTGTGAAGGGTATATTGAATCTGCTATCACCCGAGACATCCTAAATTAAAATTGATTGGACAGTGACACGTGCAGGCACCCAGGAAGCTAACCCCAAGACCCCAGCTCCCACTTCTTCTTCCCGGCCGCCAATTTATCCCCATTGGCCGCAAATTGCGGCCTGGGTCCCACCATTTTGGCTCGTATTGGTTCTGTAGCTCCTACATGTTCATGTTAGACCCCTGGTATATATAGATTTGTATAAAGTGACCTAGGGTAAAATCTGGGACATATTTCCTAAGTTGCTGTTTTAGATTCATGTTTCCGTATTCCGTATTTTTTATTTTGCAATTGTGGATTGTGTTTTGCCTCGACTATTTGGCGTTTATATGACGATATAGAGGATGTGTTGATGGTTTTGAAGGTGTGCCATGGGTTTTAACCTATAGGCCTCTTATCGTATCATTTTGGATTTCATGTGCCGTTTTAGCTTTGATTTGGTTTTAATGCGCATATACGATATTTTGATTTGTAGGTACCCTATGAAGACTTCGGGACGACAAGCAAGCGCGTGGCGACGTCCACAAATGAAGACGCTAGGTGAGTAGATTATATCTACTGGGGGAAGTCGGGTGGATGGCGTATAGCACCCCCGCAGTACGTAGTTGTTATTATATATGATAGTTAGGTGTATTATGGATAGTGTAGGGTTAGAAGTGACTAGTGTAGTTCATAGTCGCGAACCCTAGAATAGAATTACACCTACACGCACACCCTTGCATATTACTTATACTGGCACTGTGTTGATGATATTGGATGACTTTGGAGATGAGTCAATGAAATTGGGCTTTGTGCCGCGAGATCGGTGATGTGATATGATTCGTATTTGGGATACGAAATGTGATTCTTGCGGGCTTGGGATGTGTGTTTACCCCCGCATGCATACTTTATTGATGGTATCGATTTATACTAGACATAGAATAGTACCCCAGATTACATGATATGTTGATAGTGATACGTGATGTGTGATGAGATAGTGTGATATTGACCCGTACCCAGCTATTGGGATGCCGTACGACGATTTACCGTATGAGCTTTACATTGATGATAGATCCGCACTCATGACTTGAGGATGTCATATGATATACTGTATCGTACGCGATACTATTGAGGCGGAATCACCGACTATTATATCTATATATATATCGACTCAGATGTTAGGCGGTTTCCTTACCTGTAGCTCAGCTTGTTAGTTCAGCTGTATAGTTTAGTGTAGTTGTTAGATTAGATTAGACTCCTACCTATTTCAAAACTAGCGGGTCGTGGGTATTTTAAAAGACAGGTCAAGAGATCTACGGACATTTCAAAAGGCGTATCTTTTCGTAAAAACACCGTAGCCCCTATTTTCAAAACCCCATGATTCGTGGTATTTCAAAAGGCACCATTTGTAGGACTTATATTAGATTAATGCAGATTAGTTATAGTTGCGTCTAGATTCAGCTCCCACTTTTTTTGTGGTTCGCTTTGTATCGCATTCTTATATTATGTTTCATACTCCATTATTGATATCATACTGTTAGGACACCAGCACCATTACCGATGTTGCGTATGTACCACGTACACTTACTTGCCGGCTCACACACATCTTCATCGGTAATTGCCATGTCACGTACACCTTAGAAAATACTATTGCTTGACATAACCTATTAGCTAATAGTTTAGACATTGTAGTTATTACCTGCTACTTCATGCATACTGATATTCATTGTTATGCCGCATTCATGGATTCTCATGCATATATTCACTATTTTACGTGTTACTGAGGTTTTGGATTTGGATTTCCTTGAGATTTTCTGGATTTGGAGGAAAACCGCAAAAACACAGATAAACATTTTCTCTCTTTTAAAATAAAAAGTGCGGTTTTCCCATGATGTATGAGTCGTCCACCATGAGTTTGCTGATGGATTTGGAAACCCGATTCGAAGAGACGGATGAACCGTTTCGGGTATATGGTGGACCCGGTGCGGTACCCCAGGGCAAGATGAATGTGGTGATGACGTTGAGCCTGGCAGGGGAGCACTACCGACCGGTGATTTTACCTGACGCGTCGGATATCCGTAGGATACCGTCGTGGTCTTGAGATTGATGGTAGGGGCCGGTCTGGACTGACGGCGCCCTAAATTTTGTGATTGGGATACAGAGATATCGGGATATTTGGATTACGTTTTGTGCCGATGTTAGACACTGTTTTATGCTGATTTCATTATGATACCTCATTTTAAAAATACAAAGGAAATCTCACTAAAGTATGAAAACAGTTTCTTCATTTACATGTATTATGTTCTCATGCATTCATACCTCATTCTTATGTTATATTGCTACCTGAGGCACTAACACAGGCACAGGAGATTACACTCAGGTTAGATATTTACCCTAGCCTTGTTATAGGCTGCATGTTTTATATTGAGGATTTTGTACTGATCGTTTTGACCTAGGATTATGTCTTGCGTTCGGTTTCTTCTTGTAGTTATTCTCTATTCACGAGTTGGCAACTCACCCCCGTTGTGCCACAGTTCTTGCAGGTTTTGCCGTACAGGTTCCTTTGCGGCATTTCTGGCACATTGCTTCCTAGCGGGTGAATTGCATTTGGTAGGTGGTTCCTTTTGCATCAAAACCACCATTGTACTTATATTATTCTTTGTATCTAGAATTTCCATCAACCAAATTTGTTTATTGTTTCAGACTCAGACTTTAGTGATGTTTTATTTGGCCTTAGAGTCGCGCTTAGTAGTATTGCGGTTTTCATGCTTACTGTGTTTCTTTTGGATCGATCCTCGCCTTTCGGCGTTGTATATTATATTGCATGTGTGGTTGTGACCGTCAATTGACGAAGAGCTAGCTCCCGCTTGGGGATGCCTTTTATCATTGTATATATGTTATGCTTGTTGTATCCCGTTCGGGGCCAGTATTTACAAAAGAAACTCTGCCGAAATTTTTAGAAAAGACTTTACCTTTTAAAAATGCACCTTCGGCTTAGTTATTTAAAAACCTCGACTTCAAACATATTTTCCTTCACTTCTTTAAACCAGTTTTCTTCACTTACTCTTAAAATGGTTTTAGATTTCTTGGCTTTGGCTTACTTGGATCAGATGGAGTCCTATAGATTTCATATGGTTCGAGGGCCAGTCACGTGCTCTTTCGGGTCGTGACAAAGTTGGTATCAAAGCGCTAGGTTGACCTTGGTTCGAGTCTAAGTTTGACTATGTGGAGCCTAGGGCGTTTATATATATACGGAACTTAGGCTTGACCTTACGGAACTTAGACTTAGTCGAGGGGATATTAGACCCGAACTTTCGTCGTATAGGATGACCCTTGGTTGATGGAATAGGTGACTAAAGTAGAGTGACGTACCGTTGGTATGTTCCGCGGCATACTTACGACACGCCACTCCGCTTAAGAAACCTTAGGATGTACATATTTTCGAGATCAGTGTTTCTCTTTATATCCATGATTATACATCCATTTGAGATCCCCGATTCTATTAGTCCATGATCATACCTTCATTGATGTTGTTCCTTCTTATGATCGTGTATCAACTCTGGATCTGTTTTTTCCTTTCTTGCCATTGATCTTCTCTCTTCGATACTCGATTGAGGTTCCTGTCGCCATGTTTGAGCGCAGTTTGGGCTGCTGCTAGGGTTACGGTCAGTGCGAGCTCGTCTGGTACGAGGGCTGACCATTGTGTTTTCTGATGACATGGGAACGTCTCGAGTTAGTATTGATGACTGTGACCTCAAGTGGAGGCGAGTGCTTGGTTTTGCACCGGATGATCGGGCCATTGTTAGAGCTGCCAGTTGAGAGAGGACTGTTGATGTACATCATACCTCAGAGATTATGATGTCGCCTACCGTGCAGACAGAGGGACCAGCTGTTGCTGAGATTGACGGGATGTCGCTTTCGGAGCTTACGAGCTTAGATTGTCGGAGCTTCCAGACAGATATGAGACAGATTATAACTAGTCTACTCGATTTGAGAGACGAAGGTGATTCGTCCGATTTATGCACCGGAGCGGGCCCAGTTGAGTTGAAGATTTCCAGTGTGGAGAGTCTTACTCAGATCTAGAGCAGACCGATTCAGAGATGACCGCCAATGTGTCGTCTTTCCTGGAGGATTGAGGCGCTGTTCGGCGTGCAGGTGAATGAGCCAGTTGCTGCTGCAAATGACGAGATATCGCCCAGATGGTTGGAGCTGCTGCAGCGTGAGCATATACTTAGAGAGATGATAGCGAGTCGCCAGTCACCTGAGGATGAATGACTAGGACATTTGGTTCGTCCGTTTACCGATGCGAGGTCATCAGATAGATTGATTCCAGCTAGAGACGACTTCACGCAGATTCGTTGAGAGTCGATTGAGACGATCGAATGTCAGGAGCCCATTTTCCAAGTTTAAAGTATACGGAAAGACATGCAGGTGATTCTATGGACCCTCTAGAAGAATGAAACCTTAACCCGACTTAATGACCGTGTGAAAGCCTTTGAACCTTAGGGTTTACGGCAGTTCCGCGGCGCCATTAGTGAGGCTTGGGTTTGCCCTTCTACGGCTGGACCACCGACGCTGAGGCATGTACTCGATACTATTAAACTGTACTCAAAATGTTGATCTCTTGGGGGATTATAAGGTTCTGACGAGTCGATCGAATGTTTCGACATCATTCGGATATCATGTGATGGGATGCATTGCTTGGGAGATTCCAAATACGAGTATAGCCGTTGGAGCATAGTCCATGCAGCCACGATGAGACGAGTCCGAATCAGTCGACATTGAAGCAGAGTGAAGAAAAGAGTTCGCAAGAGATTTCGACGAGATGACGTCCCACTCCGCTGACATTAGAGATGTGATACGCACCCAGAGGCGTTGTATATGGATATATCTTCCAGAAAGAAGCACGATAAGTATGCAGCCGTTCCGGAACAAGAATTTGCTTCAGCAAGGGATGATGACTTCTGGGCAATTCGGCAGGGATTAGATTTGAGAGAGACTTCGACATGACCTTTCTGGAATACTATAAGAAAAGACCTGACCCAGGAGTGGTCATATTGCGCACAACCAGCAGGCCAGAATTAGCATTGTCGATGAGGTAGTTGACCAGATTCGGATAAAGGAACTTACCCAGATGCGTTGCGAATCGATCAAGGACGGACGAGTATTGAGTATTCCTCCGATGGTTGGGACGTGTTCCCGAGGACCTGTTCGGCCTGACATCTTCTACAGAATGATGAAGCTACAGAGTACGCGATTTCGAGTCCGTGTGAGAGACTTTAGATTGACCGTGGCCGAGAAAAGTGCAGTGCGTAGATATGCATGGCGTGACGTCATAGTGGACGACGATAGAGACAGGTGGAACCAGAGGTTCGTGCGAGACGCTGACGAGCTGTCATTGCTTCCCGTCGAGACCAGAGGTCAGATATGCTTACAGAGGCATTGGGATGCAACCAGATTCTGAGAAATATTGTGCTGAGGACACAGATGTCTATCGAGTGAGAAGAGATTATGCAGGAGAGCCAGCCTCTGTACAGTTCGGCATAGGCAAGATCGGAAGAGACCTTGAGCAGGATTCCTTCCAGGACATTGCTGCAATGATGTTTGCACGCAGGATCAGATATGTGACGTGCATTCAGAGAGCCAGAGGCCGACGCCAGTGATGGGCTGCCTCACGAGTAGTCGTGAGGATTGACCGATAGGTGACCAGAGAAGTGCCAGAACGGAATCGTCCCCGTTAGCACACCTGACAGGGCCGATGAGCCGATTGACTGCGAGATAGGTAATCCTCAGAGAAGATAAGGACCCAGAGTCAGAGGGCGCCAGACCGTGAGCAAGAGGCAAGTAGATATCTTGCGCTGCTAGCAGTGGATGCACCGACTCCTTCTCGACCTCGAAGGAGGAACTACCGACGGCGGTACTATGATTTGTGATTTTGTGATTCGATTATCACGTATCCGTCATTTTGGATTTCGGTATTTTGGGCGTTCTGTTTGCATGATTTAGTTTTGATGACTGAGTTTCCTGATATTTGTTTTATGCACCCACTGGATATTTATATTTTGTGCATAGTTATTACATTCGAGGTTTTGATTGTGAATTCACGCCCACCTTATACAGTGATTTGATTTACACTTCCAGCAGAGTTTTCATGCACCTTTAGTGTTTTGATATACGATTTTGGTGCACGCCAGATGCACTAAATCGGGATTCTTCGTGCATGTTACATGCACCTGATTTGGTTGCTGTCAGGCACACACGTTGCCTATGACAGATATTTCGTGCACACCCGTTGCACCTAGATATTGTTTTGTACACCTGTATGACACATATATGGATTTTGATTCCTTGCGCACCAGACGCATAGGATATTCTCTATGTATTGATGTCTTCGGAGCCCCGACAAATTGGAGTATTACAAAAATTGTTTTAGTATTGGGGGTTTAAATTTAAATTCGGGGACCGAATTTCTTTAAGGGGGGTAGATTGTAACATTTCAAAAAAGATAAAATGTTAATTTTGGGAATTTTTATAATTTAATATTATTTTATTGAATATTTTAATATTTTGGAATTATTAAATACAAATAAATGGGGAAAAATTTTGGAAAATTTTGGAAAATTCTAAAATAGGGTAAATTAGAGAATTATGACATTTTAAAGTTTTTGTGATTAATTTGACACTAATTTAGTGCTAATCGCGATTAAAAATCGCTAATCGGTTTTTAGGTTTTTGTGCAACACATGCACATATCACTTTTTCACACTTGTGCATTTTCTTGCCATGCTTTTCATTTGGGTTTACAATTTGAGTGAGAAGGGTTTTAAAAGGAAAAAGAAAAGGAAAAGAATAAAGAAATGGGTAGTTGGTGAGAGAGAGAGGTATGGGCTTCATTGACTAAGGACTTAACCATTTCTCCCCTCATTTCCCTCCCTCTTCTCCCTTCTCCTGCTGCTGCTCCTCACCTCCTTTCCCTCCCCTCTTCAAGCTCCAAAACACCTCTAAAACAACCCCAAAACCCAATCTCCATTTCATTAAATGTGTGCACAATCCCTAGATTTACACTTGGTGCTAAAGAAGCAAGGATTTTGGCCACTAGGGGCAACTCAAGAAAATTCTTGAGTTGCCAAATGAGGTATTTTCTGGACCTTAAACTTAGTTTATGCATTTCCTTTACCCTCATATTAAGATCGAATCGATATTGTGTGATATTGTGGACTTGTGGATAACCTAGTTAGGGTTGTGATGATTTATGGGTTGTAATATGGAATTGAGGTCGGTAGAGGTTATACCATCACCCTAGTGTATGAATTGGAAATCCAAAACCTGAAGCTTAAACCATAATACGGATTTTAGAAACCGATATCGGGGAATTTATGAAATCTGTGAAGGGTATATTGAATCTGCTATCACCCGAGACACCCTAAATTAAAATTGATTGGACAGTGATACGTGCAGGCACCCAGGAAGCTAACCCCAAGACCCCAGCTCCCACTTCTTCTTCCCGGCCGCCAATTTATCCCCATTGGACGCAAATTGCGGCCTGTGTCCCACCATTTTGGCTCGTATTGGTTCTGTAGCTCCTACATGTTCATGTTAGACCCCTGGTATATATAGATTTGTATAAAGTGACCTAGGGTAAAATCTGGGACATATTTCCTAAGTTGCTGTTTTAGATTCATGTTTCCGTATTCCGTATTTTTAATTCTGCAATTGTGGATTGTGTTTTGCCTCGACTATTTGGCGTTTATACGACGATATAGAGGATGTGTTGATGGTTTTGAAGGCGTGCCATGGGTTTTAACCTATAGGCCTCTTATCGTATCATTTTGGATTTCATGTGTCGTTTTAGCTTTGATTTGGTTTTAATGCGCATATACGATATTTTGATGTGTTGGTACCCTATGAAGACTTCGGGACGACAAGCAAGCGCGTGGCGACGTCCACAAATGAAGACGCTAGGTGAGTAGATTATATCTACTGGGGGAAGTCGGATGGATGGCGTATAGCACCCCCGCAGTCCGTAGTTGTTATTATATATGATAGTTAGGTGTATTATGGATAGTGTAGGGTTAGAAGTGACTAGTGTAGTTCATAGTCGCGAACCCTAGAATAGAATTACACCTACACGCACACCCTTGCATATTACTTATACTGGCACTGTGTTGATGATATTGGATGACTTTGGAGATGAGTCAATGAAATTGGGCTTTGTGCCGCGAGATCGGTGATGTGATATGATTCGTATTTGGGATACGAAATGTGATTCTTGCGGGCTTGGGATGTGTGTTTACCCCCGCATGCATACTTTATTGATGGTATCGATTTATACTAGACATAGAATAGTACCCCAGATTATATGATATGTTGATAGTGATACCTGAAGTGTGATGAGATAGTGTGATATTGACCCGTACCCAGCTATTGGGATGCCCTACGACGATTTACCGTATGAGCTTTACATTGATGATAGATCCGCACTCATGACTTGAGGATGTCATATGATATACTGTATCGTACGCGATACTATTGAGGTGGAATCACCGACTATTATATCTATATATATATCGACTCAGATGTTAGGCGGTTTCCTTACATGTAGCTCAGCTTGTTAGTTCAGCTGTATAGTTTAGTGTAGTTGTTAGATTAGATTAGACTCCTACCTATTTCAAAACTAGCGTGTCGTGGGTATTTTAAAAGACAGGTCAAGGGATCTACGGACATTTCAAAAGGCGTATCTTTTCATAAAAACACCGTAGCCCCTATTTTCAAAACCCCATGATTCGTGATATTTCAAAAGGCACCATTTGTAGGACTTATATTAGATTAATGCAGATTAGTTATAGTTGCGTCTAGATTCAGCTCCCACTTTTTTTGTGGTTCGCTTTGCATCGCATTCTTATATTATGTTTCATACTCCATTATTGATATCATGCTGTTAGGACACCAGCACCATTACCGATGTTGCGTATGTACCACGTACACTTACTTGCCGGCTCACACACATCTTCATCGGTAATTGCCATGTCACGTACACCTTAGAAAATACTATTGCTTGACATAACCTATTAGCTAATAGTTTAGACATTGTAGTTATTACCTGCTACTTCATGCATACTGATATTCATTGTTATGCCGCATTCATGGATTCTCATGCATATATTCACTATTTTACGTGTTACTGAGGTTTTGGATTTGGATTTCCGTGAGATTTTCTGGATTTGGAGGAAAACCGCAAAAACACAGATAAACATTTACTCTCTTTTAAAATAAAAAGTGCGGTTTTCCCATGATGTATGAGTCGTCCACCATGAGTTTGCTGATGGATTTGGAAACCCGATTCGAGGAGACGGATGAACCGTTTCGGGTACATGGTGGACCCGGTGCTGTACCCCGGGGCAAGATGAATGTGGTGATGACGTTGAGCCTGGCAAGGGAACACTACCGACCGGTGATTTTACCTGACGCGTCGGATATCCGGAGGATACCGTCGTGGTCTTGAGATTGATGGTAGGGGCCGGTCTGGACTGACGGCGCCCTAGATTTTGTGATTGGGATACAGAGATATCGGGATATTTGGATTACGTTTTGTGCCGATGTTAGGCACTGTTTTATGCTGATTTCATTATGATACCTCATTTTAAAAATACAAAGGAAATCTCACTAAAGTATGAAAACAGTTTCTTCATTTACATGTATTATGTTCTCATGCATTCATACCTCATTCTTATGTTATATTGCTACCTGAGGCACTGACACAGGCACAGGAGATTACACTCGGGTTAGATATTTACCCTAGCCTTGTTATAGGCTGCATGTTTTATATTGAGGATTTTGTACTGATCGTTTTGACCTAGGATTATGTCTTGCGTTCGGTTTCTGCTTGTAGTTATTCTCTATTCACGAGTTGGCAACTCACCCCCGTTGTGCCACAGTTCTTGCAGGTTTTTCCGTACAGGTTCCTTTGCGGCATTTCTGGCACATTGCTTCCTTGCGGGTGAATTGCATTTGGTAGGTGGTTCCTTTTGCATCAAAACCAACATTGTACTTATATTATTCTTTGTATCTAGAATTTCCATCAGCCAAATTTGTTTATTGTTTCAGATTCAGACTTTAGTGATGTTTTATTTGGCCTTAGAGTCGCGCTTAGTAGTATTGCGGTTTTCATGCTTACTGTGTTTCTTTTGGATCGATCCTCGCCTTTCGGCATTGTATATTATATTGCATGTGTGGTTGTGACCGTCAATTGACGAAGAGCTAGCTCCCGCTTGGGGATGCCTTTTATCATTGTATATATGTTATGCTTGTTGTATCCCGTTCGGGGCCAGTATTTACAAAAGAAACTCTGCCGAAATTTTTAGAAAAGACTTTACCTTTTAAAAATGCACCTTCGGCTTAGTTATTTAAAAACCTCGACTTCAAACATATTTTCCTTCACTTCTTTAAGCCAGTTTTCTTCACTTACTCTTAAAATAGTTTTAGATTTCTGGGCTTTGGCATACTTGGATCAGATGGAGTCCTATAGATTTCATATGGTTCGAGGGCCAGTCACGTGCTCTTTCGGGTCGTGACAGTAGTGGCTCTTTGAAACCCGGGGATCCCAGATATCTGTATTGTTCTGTGATGCTGTACATTTCTGTGATGTTGCATTTCTTATCATGCCTTGAGAGAATATAATATATTGGTATATATATTAGTAGATGTTGTATATGTTTTACATCCGCGCTAGTCCAGTCCCCGCTCTGTCGTTAGTTAGCTAACCTAACGTGTAATGACGGGACCCAGTGGCGAATGCGGATGGCATATACGTACATCAGTATATTTTCGTTCTTTGTGGTGTGATCAATTGATGGGACTGCGTTGATTCGGATCAATTCAAGTTAAAACAAACCTATTATGATGTTGTTGGAACACTTTTCAAAAGCTGTTATTGCAAGGACGTTCACTTTTGTTTTGCATCATGGTATTCATTTGGAATATCCTGCTCCTCAGTCGACGAGGCAAGGGCCGAGATCCCTTCACCGGGAGTGACCCCTTGGACAGAAGTTTGCGTCAGGGCATTAACTTCACTATAGCCGATTACTTTTGCTTTGCATCGTGGTATTCATTTGGGATATCCTGCACCCCATTCTACGGGGAAAGAGCCGAGATCCCTTCACCGGGAGTGACCTCTTTAGTAAAGGTTTTCGTCACTATATTTTTATAAAGCTATCAGTTCCTTCAACGATATCAAGTTCATTACGTTAAAGGTTTTCGCCAGAAACCATTCATAGCCCTCCGTAGTTTCATATGGGTAGTCAATAGTATTCAAGCTGTGTATGTTGGCCAAAGTCAAGGGACAGTGATTGGTAGCTATTGGGGTATTCATATGCAGCATAGATAGATGCGTTGGTTTGGGACAGTCGTACTGCCATTTTGGCCAAAGTCAAGGGTATGTACGGGTGGGTTCAAATTAACCTGGAAAATGACGGGTAGAACTTGACATGTGACTTATGATATGTTGGCCAAAGTCAAGGTCATAAGAGCATGGGGTAGAAATCCACATCGGGAGTTTCAAAAGTACTGAAACTTGCCAGATATGCGCATACCTTCTGGAGTGTGACACCGTGAGCGGATTCCGTCACGTTATCATGCAATGATAGTTGGATCCCGATTCCCACTGATGAGTTAGTTTACTCCTCGGGTGACCCCGACTAATTCTTCTTTCAGGTTTGGAGGAGAATTTGAGGTACAGTGGGAGGTTTCCTGATTAGAAAAAGTGATAACCATTCTGATCTAGGATAGAGTGCACGCTGAGTGTTTCTTTTCTCTCTCTCTCTGGCAGCGACCATTGACCCGACCCTAGACTATGACTCAGTGACCAAGTTGACCGAACCTTCTTAACACTGGTTTTTGGATTGTCAGAGTTGCAGACCACATTGCCACTCCTACTTTTACCCTTTTCTCCAGAACACCCCGTATTACTACGAACGTCCACTTCCATTGGACAAAACCATCGTATGGTTAGATACGAACTCGAAGGAATTTATTCGAGGATGGTTTCCGGTTCTGGAGAAAACGGATAGGATTATTCAGTTGTCTTTTCCTTTTTACCTTCTCTCAAGTTACGAGTACTCCTTAGTTTAGGAGATAGTACACCTATTACGCAAATTGGATAGTCTTCTTCCAAATCTTAGGCTGGTGCCGACCGGTAGGGAATGAAGAAAACAATTAGCTTAAACGGTGTGCAGAAGGTATTAAGATTAAGACAAAGCAAGGGATTAGTAAGAGGGCAAAGTAAATTGCGACCGATATTCACGACCAAACCAAGTATTTCTTCGCCAATCCTAAATCACCTTTGTATTTCTCCAGGACACTCCGTATCACTACGAAGATCCACAGTTTATTTGGATACTCCATCGTATGGTTATATACGAACTCGAAAGGAACTTGTTCCAGTTCGGGGATGGATTCTGGTTTAGGAGAAATAGGAATAAGGTTTATTCGGTTGTCTTTTTTCTTCACCTTCTCTCGCATTGCGAGTGCTCCTAGGATTAGGACAGTACACCCATTATGCTTATTGGATAGTCTTCTTCCAAACCATAGACTGGTGTCGAACGATAGGGAAGGAAGAAAACCAATTGGCCTAAAGGGGTGTGCAGAAGGTAATGACTAAAGACATATAAAGGGATTTGGAGAGGTGGCAAAGAATTATACGGTTATAGTTGTGAATCTGGATAATGGTAGAGGCATTACTAGGAATACCAGGATACCCCATCGAAACATTTCAATGTTTCAGTTCAACTGTGTACTGTTAAAAGAAAACTGATTTCCTGATTAGACACTTGCTCCAGGGTATGTATTTACCAGGTTTGATTCTCACATCTGTATGGCTTTACAAATGATGAGTGGGAGTAAGTTATTGGGAATAGGGTGATCATCCTCATTATATCGGGATTCGTTGTAATCGGTGATATTTGAGGAGATCATCTGGGCTGTTTGTCGGTCGGCAAATATTTGATTTTGAATATCCGCTGTTGTGCACCAATTTCAAATTGATATATCTGTACGTCTATTTTCATAGAGTGAGATATACCTTTTGATATTATGTCGATGACATTTACCTATATCAGTGGATGGTTAGGTAAGGAGCATTAAACAACGGTGTAATTCTTCTTAACCATAAGTACAGTTTTCAACCTACGACACACAGTGAAAGAGTTGTTAGACTCAGCGGACTTATACAGAGTATTGTATGTTGTCCAGTGTCCATTAGGACAGAGGGGTTGGTCCTCATACTATATTCTGTTTACTTTTAACTTCTCTAGTTCTTAGACATGTGTTTCGTAGAAACACAGAGTCTAAGTTTTGAGGAGTTATAGGTATTTGAATAGAGTAGAGAACCAGGTGTAGCAAGTATCGGGATTCTTCAAAGTGCTCGAAGATGTAGATACTTGTGTATGGTATTCAGTTGATAGTAATGGTAAAGAGAAATTGCTTCTCTTTCAAGTTACTCATAATTGGAAGCATTCCTAAGTTGAGTAACGCTGATCGGCCTACTTCCATTTAGTTGACATGCACTGGAGATAGCTGCATGATTTGAATCTGGTTCAATTAAATCAGTGCCTCTGGTTCTATATTGGATATAGAACAGTTCATATCTTAAGGTTGTTAAGGTACGGGGAGTTGTCCGGCTTATGATTAAAACCAGAAACTGGACAACTCAAAGCACGTTTCTGTAATGGCTGTTTGTGGGTTGACCCAGGCTATGACGAGGGTTGATTTTCTACTATCTGGCAGATCAATAGAAATATTGTTCTAGACTCGCCACAGTTTTACTAAAAATGGATTTTTTTTAAAAACAGTAGTGGGAGTATGGTAGAACTAGAAGTGATTCCAGAACCGCAAACGATTACTGAAGATTTGATAAGGAACCTAAAGATTCAATCTGATTTGACATTCAATTGGCCACTCCGCAGATAAGGTGGGTAACTTCAGGCACCTGAGAGGTACTCCGGTAGCCTCAAGGACGGTGACAGGGAAGTTCTTGTTTACCCACACTTGCCATTGTTGTTGTTCCAGGCTGCGATACCCGGCAGGAGGATGAGTATAGCGTCGTTCTAAACTAGCTTTAGAAGTGCACGTCTATATGACTCTGCCAGAGGGTTGTCGTAGTCAGTGGGAGCAGCGGAAGCATTGGTGGACATCAGGTTTATGTCTATTTATAGACTAAAGCAGATGTAGTGGAGATAGATCATCTATTTCTGATGTGACAGTCATAGGTTTGACGTCATCAGAATAGGGGATGGATCTGTTGAGAAGGTAGTAGGAAGTGATATTCCTATACTACGATCGGTTATACTTTGGTCGTCACACAGTGGTTTCTCCACAAAGGACTTGGACATTATATCAGACATACTGGTTACTAGATCTATGGTTTTAGATCTAGATTTGGGTGGTTTCCCAATCAGGGTACTTTGACAGCATTCTAAGAGTATTTAGAATGGACGACTCCTGGCACGGTAGTGTACCTGCAGGTGATGGAGTCACCCTCTCTAAAGGTGTCTTATAGACTAAAGTAGAGAGGGATGTGCATGATTGGCAGATCACTTGCTTAGGCAATTGAGTCAATCATGAGATGTCAAGTACCACACCAGATGTTGTTCTTGCACTAGATGCAATAAGTTGATATTGATCCAATCCTGGAGGAACAGTCGGAAGCAGTTTTAGAACATAAGTGGATGTTCTAAGGATATGATAACGACAGCCTCATTCGGGAGGCAGTTATCATTCCAGGCTTCCAAGGTGACATGGACGACAGGGTGATCGTCAGAGTTATAGTTTTCCTTCTGACGAGGGGCAGCATTTTGGAAAGGTGGTCCAAGGAAACACTGAGGGTGGCATGGCGCAGGATACTGATTAAGTTATGTTGACGATACAGTCTAAGAAGTTTGGATTTGGAGTTCATTTATGAGCTAGGTCCCATCAGACATCCAGACATTCTAAGACAGGTATTGCTCATTTCGGGAGATGGTTTTCTCCGCGAACTTGAGATAGAGAGAGACATAGAAAGAAACGTCTAGGCGGATCCACTCACTGAGGCTATTCCTCGAACGCAATAGTTTCACAAACGGATTTTGTGAGACTGACTAGTAGGGGAGTTGGGTGTTCGGTATCACACAGGCTGTGAGTATGCGACATCGCAATAATTAGCCTTGAGTGCAAGTGGGAGATTGTTGGAGATAGTGCCCTCAGAGTCGATTATTGGATCACAGGCACGTGATTGCAATGATTGAGGGAGGACCTATCCCGGTAGGACAGTCTTACTCAAGATGATAGTATGCTATCTGGTTTACCTTTATCATCGTGTACTGCTTTAGGTGACCTGACATGTCGCTATTGCACGTTGATAGAGCCCCTAGGATTCTTGCTTGACTGCCAGCAGTATGAGGGCGATCATATAAGTGAGAGCTGGAGTCTATAAGCACATCCTTAAAAGGTCCCTAGTCGTAAGAGTTTCGAGACAGGGCATCGATTCTCCAGAGTAGACTAGTGTATTCAGTCGAGACCCCGACGAGGGGCGGTGGCCGGTCTCACAAGCCACTGGTGTCAGTTGGTTCACCTAAGATGTATACAGGTGCTCATTGGGTTATGAGTACACCGGACAGGACTCGCCGGGAACATGCTAGTTGGTCTTAAACCTGACGTCAGATAGCAGTTCCCAGGTGACATGTGTACTGGTTAGTTCATCGACCTGGGGATCGTCATTTGTCTCGTGTGAGTTCCCACTGTGCTTTGATTACTACCCTACCACGGCTCAAAGGAGTCGTACAAACAGGTTTTAGTTGGGTACAGTCCCGAGCCACATGGAGGCAGTGAGCGGATCCTCAGGGGTTCGTCTCTCCCGGTATTGGGGGTGAGGTCGCGCTGTGTCTAGGAGAGCCATTACACGAAGTCCTTGGCCAAGGCAGGAGATTTACTGGTAGGTATTCCAGTAGTATCTCAGGGTGTTCTGGGCTACACTCCGACACGACTTGTACCGCTTTTGGGGGTCTGACTTTTACCAACCCCCTAGGCCCGACATGCGATGCTCATAGACGAACGGACCGGACTATACGGATATTGTCACTGACAGGCTCAGTAGGGTGTCAGGATGAGTTCGCTCATCGACGTCCCTTTTGGTCAATAGCTGGTGGCCCGTCATGTATTGGCTTATACCTCTGACGTGCTAGTGGTTAAATCCACAGCCATAGTATTGACGAGTCTTTAGAGTCCACCACACTTACAGTTACTCAAGCTTTCGGGCGAAACGCTGTAGAGGCCGTATGGAGATATGGCAGGGTTCGATCAGATATGTGCGGTATTGCACGGATCAGGATCGGACGGTTTGTACTAGTGGCCATATGGATATATGGCAGGGTTCGATCTGATACGTGCGGTATTGCACGGATCAGGATCGGACGGATATTACTAGCCGGCTTTGGTTTAAGCCGGATCCTAGTTTAGTACAGTATAGATTTTGTCTCTTTGCATTTGTATCCGGTCGGATACAGATGCGGGTGTGTATGCACAGTGTCGGGGTTTTCCTGTAATTTATTACGGGACCAGTTTTCTAGAGTTGCCAGTTTGCATTCCGTTCCGGCCGGTTTTCCTTTGTTCTTTCCCGGCCGGACTTTTTCGATGGAGGGTGTTATTTGCAAGTTTGCAAATAACATTTTGTGGAGGGGTTCCTTGCACTTGTGGCATTATGATAGATTAAGCATCTTTGCTTTTCATGATGGCTTGCTTTTGTGATTAGAAATGATATGAGGGTTGATTTGATTTAGTGATCATTTCTTTTTGGATGTGGTTACCACTTGCTTTTACTACACTCACCTCCCTTATACATGATGCTATTTTCCCTCCACCATTCTCACATTAGCAAGGGCCGGCCACATTTTTGGATGAGGGGAGAGGAAAAATGAGAGGTTCATTTTTGTGAGAAGAAGAATTCCTATCTCATTTTTCTTGCTACAAAACATTCTAGCTCCACTTGATAAGTTATTTTCCATTCTATCCCTCCATCACCATGGCAACCAAAACCCAAGTGAGACATAGCCCCTACACATTCTACAGAAAATCTTGGACGTGTCGGCCAGCCAACTTCGCGCCCGAGTTGCCTCGGTATTGAGGTGGGAGCCCGTAAAAGATACAGGCGATGTGGTGCCCTTCCGGCGAGGAGGCGACGACTGGAGTGTAAGTCCATGCTACCTCTCCCGGTACTTTCGGGAATGCGGAATTTGGGAAAAAACGATTTTTACGGAGGTGGTAACATGGACCAAAAACCCGGATCTTGGTTAAACATCTATCTAACAACCTAACTACGAGTTTCTAGCTACTCGGTTAGGGGGTTATACCTTGTTTTTCTCGAACTCCTTCGACTTCAAGCTCCGATGGTGGTCCGGATTGGCTTCTTCCCGTCGTCTCCGTACGCCGAAGATAGATCCACCTGAAAGCTCCAACCTTTGGCTCCTTCTTCGTTCTTTGAAGAAACTAGTTCACTCGGTTTGCTAAACCTTGTGAACTAGAATGAGTAGAGAATAGTTTGTGTGGGATTTTATCTATGGTTCTTGATTCTCAACTCATGAGACAAGAGAACCATAGATTCAAGAGAGGGAGCAAGGGCAAGAGGGTGAGAGCAAAAGGAGAGCTCAAGAACAAGAGAGAGAATGAGCAAGAAAGAATGAGCAAGTCTTTTGTCTCTCACCCTCTCATAATCCAAAGTCATGATAACTCATCATACCAAAAAAAGTCTTATGTGATGGTTGAAGCAACCATAACCATATCATTTCATGCACTCATTTTACACAAATGAGCAAGCAAGCAAAAGTCTTTGCCATGAAATGATGGCTATGGTTATCATGATGGTCAACTAGTCAAGCCTAGTCAACCGGTCAACAAAGTCAACAAGTCAACAAAAGTCAACAAGTCAACAAAGTCAACAAAAGTCAGCAACCATGTCATCATAATACTTAATTAATATAATAGTTAATCACATATCATATTCTCATTAGGGTTGAGCAAAAAGTCAAATAGTCAACGGTCAACTGTCAACAACCCTAATGAGAATCCGCTGCCTCTGCCTCCCTGTCAACTGTGCATACACACCCACATCCGCGTTCCGAGGAACACGAATGCATACTGGATAAATCCAATCCCAAAAGGTACACTAGGATCTGGCTTAAACCAAAGCCCGCTAGTGCAAACTGTCCGGACACTGTACGTGCACAAGTGCACGGATGTGACTGAACCCTATCGCAAAACCATGCGACCTGTCGCAATACCATGCGACCTTTACTCTTTTGCCTAAAGGCGAAAAGCTTTCTGTGTGGGACTCTAAAGACTCGACACTACGCTGGCAGTGGGTTTAACCACAGACCGCAAGCGGCACTAGCTGTGCGTAACGGTCCCCAGGTAATGCCGACAAGAAGACCGACGAGGCGAAACCCATCTGAACTCCTACTGAGCCTGAGTGTGACATTCTCCGTACAGTCCGGTCTGTTCGTCTGATACATCGCATGGCGGGCCTAGGGGGCGGTAAACGTCAGTCCCCCAATAGAGGTACAAGTCGTGCCGGAGCGAAGCCCAAAACACCCTGAGATAACACTGGAAGCCTACCAGTATATCTCGTTTGCCCTGGCCAGGGACTACTCGTGTAATGGCTCTCCAAGACACAGCACGATGTCAACCCCCAATACCGGGAGAGACGAATCCTGTCTAACCGTCACTGCCTCCAAGTGCTTCGGGACTGCACCCAACCACTACCTGTTTGTACGACTCCTTTGAGCCGTGGTAGGGTAGTGATCAAAGTACAGTGGGAACACACTCGAGGCGAAGTGACAGTGTCAAGTCGTCGGACTAAGCTGTACTCATGTCACCTGGGAACTGATAACTGACGATAGGCATAATACCAACTAGTCAGTTCTCGACGAGTCCTGTCCAGTGTACCCGTAACCTAACGAGCACCCGCATACTATCTCAAGTACGACGTACTGACGGTTGTGGGACAGAACGTCTCCCATACTGGGATGAGAAGCGCATGCGCTGGTCTACTCCGGAGTATCGATGCCCTGTCTCGATAGTCCTGCGATCAGGGACCTGCATAAGGATGTGCTTATAGATTACCCAGCCCCACTAGTGTGACGGCCATCACATCGCTGGTAATCAAGCAAAGATCCTAAGGGCTCCACTAATGTGTATAGGCGATATACAAAAATAAACACATGTACACATTGAAGTAGAAACAAACCAAGTAGCATACTACTATTTTGAGCAAGATTGTATATACAAGGTGAATATCCCAAGCTTCCATTAAGTAATATACAAACTAGTATGATACAGTAATGGCCTCTAGGGCATATACACTAACAATCTCCCACTTGCACTAAGGCCATGAACTGGCGTATCGAAGACCTATCATCTCGATCAGCCGCTCGAACTGAGTCTGGGGTAGGGCCTTGGTGAATGGATCTGCAGTGTTATCTTCTGAAGCGACTCTCCGAACCTCGATCTCCTGGCGATCCACGATCTCCCTGATCAGGTGATACCGCCTCAAGATGTGCCTGGATCTCTGATGGGACCTGGGTTCCTTCGCTAAAGCTATAGCCCCGTTGTTGTCGCAATACAGAGGTATTGGATCAACAATGGACGGAACCACCTGAAGTTCTTTCAAGAACTTCCTCATCCAGACAGTTTCTTTTGCGGCATCAGATGCAGCGATGTATTCCGCTTCCATCGTCGAGTCTGCAACGGTTTCTTGTTTGGAACTCTTCCAACACACCGCCCCTCCATTGAGGGTAAAGACAAAACCCGACATGGACTTGGAATCATCCTTGTCACTCTGGAAGCTGGAGTCAGCAAAGGCCTCGATCTGGAGGTCTTTTCCGCCATACACCAAGAACATCTCCTTAGTCCTTTTCAGATACTTGAGAATGTTCTTTACCGCTATCCAGTGTTTCTCCCCAGGGTTTGACTGATACCGGCTTACCACACTCAGTGCATAAGCTACATCCGGTCTGGTACACAACATCGCATACATTATAGAGCCTACCGCAGAAGCGTAGGGTATAATAGACATGCGATCCCTCTCCAAATCAGTCTTGGGAGACATCTCTTTAGAGAGGGTGATCCCGTGATAAGCTGGTAGGTTACCGCGCTTGGAATCTTCCATACTGAATCTTTTCAGTACGGTGTCGATGTACCTGGACTTTGAAAGTCCTAATATCCTCTTGGATCTGTCACGGTAGATCCGGATACCCAGAATGTATGAGGCATCACCCAGGTCTTTCATGGAGAACCTGTGTGACAAGAACCCCTTGACAGATTGTAGCATAGGAATGTCATTTCCTATTAAGAGAATGTCATCCATGTATAAAACGAGGAATACTACAGTTCTCGCTACAAATCTACTATAGATGCATGGTTCATCTGGATTTTTGATAAAGCCAAATTCTTTGACCGTCTCATCAAAACAGATGTTCCAACTCCACGATGCCTGCTTTAGTCCATAGATGGACTTAAGCAACTTGCACACCTTTCCGCTGCTCCCACTCTGAATGAAACCCTCTGGCTGGTCCATATAGACACACTCCTCTAAATTTCCATTTAGAAAAGCGGTCTTTACGTCCATTTGCCAGATCTCATAATCGTGGAAGGCAGCAATGGCAAGAAGGATCCGAATGGATTTCAGCATGGCTACTGGAGAAAAGGTTTCGTCATAGTCCAAGCCAGGTCTTTGACGAAAACCCTTTGCTACCAGCCTAGCTTTATAGGTCTCAACCTGTCCATCTACACCAATCTTCCTTTTGAAGATCCACTTGCATCCTACGGGTTTTTCCCCGTCTGGAGCAATGTCCAACGTCCATACCTTGTTGGTGTACATGGACTCCATTTCGGTCCGCATTGCATCCAGCCATTTCACTGAGTCAACGCTCTGAACGGCCTGCTGGAAGCTAGTAGGCTCATCATAATCTATGATGCAATCCTCTCTATCCCCGTCTATGAGAAAACCGTAGTATCTCTCGGGCGGATGAGTCTACCTACTACTCCTGCGGAGCGGCGTAGGAATGTCCTGTTCTTCCGAACCCTCTGGTTCCACTAAACTTTCAGTAATAGTCCGTGGTTCTGGAATTTCTTCCAGTTCTACAGTGCTCCCACTTATCTGGTTTTCCAAAAACTCAGTTTCCAAGAAGTAGGCATGACGAGAAACAAGAACTTTTTGTTCCTCTTCACAGTAGAAGAAATATCCCTTGGAATTCTTTGGATATCCCATAAACTT
This sequence comes from Agapanthus africanus, assembly GCA_030015575.1. NCBI lineage: Eukaryota > Viridiplantae > Streptophyta > Magnoliopsida > Asparagales > Amaryllidaceae > Agapanthus > Agapanthus africanus. Next base: position 113,464,735 of record JASDDO010000031.1, read on the forward strand.
GCACTGTACTGAGCGTGCCTCGAGCTTGTCCGCATGCTGCTTTTTGACAAAAGCTGGACATCCCCATGTCTTAATGTGCTTAAGATAGGGTCTCTTCCCACACCACATCTCATATGGCGTAGTAGGCACAGTCTTAGTAGGAACTCGGTTCAAAAGATATGCGGCTGATTCTAGCGCATATCCCCAGAATGATCGCGGTAACTCAGCGTTACCCATCATGGACCGCACCATATCCAATAGGGTGCGGTTCCGTCTCTCCGATACACCGTTATGTTGCGGAGTGTATGGAGGAGTAAGCTGAGAAAGAATTCCGTTCTCTTTTAAATAGTCCAGGAACTCGGCACTTAAGTATTCTCCACCTCGATCCGATCTTAGAATCTTAATACTTTTGCCGGTCTGTTTTTCTACTTCATTCGTATACTCCTGGAATTTTCCAAAGGCTTCGGACTTATGTTTCATTAAGAAGAAATAACCGTACCTTGAGAAGTCATCCGTAAAAGTAATGAAGTAAGAATAACCGCTTCGCGCATGTGTAGACATTGGACCACACACGTCACTGTGTACGAGTCCCAAGAGCTCGCTCGCTCTTACTCCATGTCCAGTAAACGGAGTCTTTGTCATCTTTCCTTTGAGACAGGATTGACAAGTGGCATACGATTGATATTCGAACGCATTCAAATATCCTTCTGTATGTAACTTAGTCAACCTTCTCTCATTGATGTGACCCAGTCTACAATGCCATAAGAAAGTCTGATTTATTTCCGGAGACTTTCTTTTGTGTGTATTCTGGACATTGAAAATTTGTGGTTGGTTTAATACGTATATACCATTACTCAGTGTACCTGACCCAATCAAAACTTGATTAAGGTGAATGTTTACAACATTGCTTACAAACGCAAATTCATAACCTTCTTTAGAAACTAAAGATACAGAAATGATATTACAAGTTGCGTTGGGTACAAAAAAGCAATTACGCAAAACCAAAACATGTCCATCTGACATTCCCAGGTGATAGTCCCCCACGGCTTTAGCATCCATGCTAGCTCCATTCGCAACTCTGAGGGTCATGTCACCTGCCTTCAAAACCCTACGGTTTCTCAACGCCTGCAAAGAATTACAGATATGAGATCCTGATCCGGTATCCAATACCCAGGAAGTAGAGTCTATTGAAAGACAGTTTTCAATAACATACACACCTGAAGCTGAAGCTGCAACTTGCTTCAATTCCTGTGTTCTGGCCTTCCAGGCCCTGCAATCATTCTTCCAGTGTCCTTTCTTATGACAATAGAAGCATTCTTCCTTATCCACAAGCTTCCCCGCTATCTTTGTTGCTTTAGCTTTTCCCTTCGTATCCACTTTACTAACACCGACCCTTGGTTTGGCGGGGGCTTTCTTCTTCTTTCCCTTGGCTTTCGCCTTGGACCTAGAAGAAGATGATCCTCCTACAAACAAAGTGGATGTTTCCCTACCTTTCTGTAGGGTGCCCTCTGCGCTCCTCAGCATGTTGAGGAGCTCTGAAAGTTCAACCTCCTTTTCTTGTAGGTTGAAGTTCAGTATGAACTGGGCGTAAGTGGAAGGAAGGGACTGGAGAACTATGTCCGTATAGAGTTCACCCTCCAATGTGGTCCCTAGGTCCGCGAGCTCCTCAATGTAGCCGATCATCTATAGCACGTGCTCGGCTACTGATGATCCGACGGCCATCTTTGCCAAAAATAGCTTTTTCGACGCTTCGTATCTTGCGATACGAGATTGCTCTCCATACATTTCTTTTGTATGGAGAAATATGGATTCAAGGTCCATATTCTCGTGCCTCCTCTGATGTTCGTTGTCCATCGAGGCAAGTACGAGGCACTTGGCCTTCGCGCTATCAATCTCCCAAGTCTTGCGGATTTCCTTATCCCCGACGCTGGAAGTGGGACCAGGGACAGGGGGAGCTTTGGTGGTAAGAAGATACCCCAGCTTGTCGTAAGTGATTGCCATATTGACATTCCTGAGCCAATCTTTGTAGTTTGGCCCTGTCAGTATGTTTTTATCTAGAAGTAACTTAAGTCCAGTCATTTCAATTGGTCGCTGCAATTAGGAGAGAGAAGAAGAAACACTCAGCATGATGCTCTTGCAAGTATAGAGTGGTTTTTAGTTTGTCTAAACAGGATGGCTCCCACTGTTTCTCGAATCCCTCCTCAAACCATAAAGGAAGAATTAGTCGGGATCAATCCCACCGCACAATACTTGCTTAACCGTTCAGCCAGGCCGGTGTCGGTACTTCGAGGGAGGTTTTCCAACGCTTTCTCGAAGTTCCTTAATTAAAGAACCTCTTTTCCCTGGGGGCGTAGCCCCGCTAACACCTTTCTAGGCACCTACTAGGTTTATAGCATTGATCGATTAGTGAGAAATTTCCCGAGGAGTAGCATATACTCACAATAGGATCGGGATCTAAATATCATCGCGTGACGAAACTGAAGGAATCCTACCAGAATCATCACACTCCAAATGGTATGCAAATCTAGCAAGTTTCAGTACTTATGAAACTCCCGATGTGGATTTTTTCCCCATGCTCTTATGACCTTGACTTTGGCCAACAAATCATAAGTCACATGTCAAGTTCTACCCGTCGTTCTCCAGGTTAATTTGAATCCACCCGCACCTACTCTTGACTTTGGCCAACAAGGCAGTGCGACTGTTCCAAACCAACGCATCTATCTATGCTGCACATGAATACCCAATAGCTACCAATCACTATGCCTTGACTTTGGCCAACAAACACAGCTTGAATACTATTGACTATTCATGTGAAACGACGGAGGGCTACGAATGGTTTTGGCAAAACCGTGAACGTAGTGAACTTGATTTGGTCGATGGAACGAGATAGCTTTTAAAAGGAGTGGCTCAAGCTCCGCATTTAAAAGTTGGTTTTGAAAAGAACCGAGTGGTTTCTCGAAAGTGTTCCAACGACTTTAACTAGGTTTATTATCTTGCATTAGTTCTTTTAATGCGTGATATTCTTGCATTAGTTCTTTTAATGCGTCCCATCATTTAATCCTACCATTGCAGAAAACAACCAAAATATGACGTACGCTTATGCCATTCGCATTCGCCACTGGGCCCCGTCATTACCCGTTAGGTTACTTAACTAACGACAGAGCGGGGGCTGGGCTAGCGCGTCTGTAAAACATAAGCAACGCCTAAATAATATCATATATAGATATACTGCAATGATAAACATTTCAGATCACAGATGAATACATTGGATATACTAGGAATCTGTAGTTCGTACGAGCCTGTAACGAAAGACAGATTACACGGTCGCGGTGAATAGCCAATACCCCACCCAAGACCCCTACGGGTGCGGCAAACTACCCGCCAAGTACCCGAAGCGTAGCAACCTCCCTCATCTCCATGAGTAGGCCACTCGACACTTCGGCATACCCGGTAGTTTGTGCACCCCCTCCATGGGTCTATCCTAGGAGCAAAAACAGTAAAAAGAAATTATACAATGACGGCTACAACCCCGACCCGGTTGTGCGGCCATACAAATAATTATTACATCAATTTACAAATTTACATGAATTGAAAGAAAAGAAAACTCTCGTCTCACAACCCCCGGCTATTCACCCGCGACAATCCAACATATTCATATACACATACCAACAACATTACAGATCACAGATTTGTATAACCCCCACTAATCGACATATAGCGATTAGTAGACGTTCAATACAAATATCACATTACAGAAAAACCCGTTAGCTTAAGTCTTTTAGAAGTTCGATCAAAAATACGGATTTTCGGGACCCCAAAATAAAATTTTCGTTCTGGAAAATCTGGGTTGAAAATACATGTACCAAAATTCCCAAAATACCCCCAGAAGAACACTGTAGCAAAGAAACACCAGAGAGGGGCCAAGGAGGCCGCGGAACCGCGGCAATAGCAAGCTATTGCCGCGTTTCCGCGGTCGTTTAGAGGGATCGCATGGTGATTTTCTACAGTGGCTTTTAAAAACCCTGAGCCGATTTTAGGTGTTAAAATAATCAACTTTTGAACAGTAAAAAAATCGACAGAAACTCGAATTTTTGGGGTTCGTTTTCTGGACTTTTTCTTTGATCGATCTTCTAGTTACTTGCTAACATGTTAGATAGAGTTTAACTAGGCTCTGATACCACTGTAAGTCCATGCTACCTCTCCCGGTACTTTCGGGAATGCGGAATTTGGTAAATAACGATTTTTACGGAGGTGGTAACATGGACCTAAAACCCGGATCTTGGTTAAACTTCTATCTAACAACCTAACTACGAGTTTCTAGCTACTCGGTTAGGGGTTATACCTTGTTTGTCTCGAACTCCTTCGTCTTCAAGCTCCGATGGTGGTCCGGATTGGCTTCTTCCCGTCGTCTCCGTACGCCGAAGATAGATCCACCTGAAAGCTCCAACCTTTGGCTCCTTCTTCGTTCTTTGAAGAAACTAGTTCACTCGGTTTGCTAAACCTTATGAACTAGAATGAGTAGAGAATAGTTTGTGTGGGATTTTATCTATGGTTCTTGATTCTCAACTCATGAGACAAGAGAACCATAGATTCAAGAGAGGGAGCAAGGGCAAGAGGGTGAGAGCAAAAGGAGAGCTCAAGAACAAGAGAGAGAATGAGTAAGAAAGAATGAGCAAGTCTTTTGTCTCTCACCCTCTCATAATCCAAAGTCATGATAACTCATCATACCAAAAAAAGTCTTATGTGATGGTTGAAGCAACCATAACCATATCATTTCATGCACTCATTTTACACAAATGAGCAAGCAAGCAAAAGTCTTTGCCATGAAATGATGGCTATGGTTATCATGATGGTCAACTAGTCAAGCCTAGTCAACCGGTCAACAAAGTCAACAAGTCAACAAAAGTCAACAACTCAATAAAGTCAACAACCATGTCATCATAATACTTAATTAATATAATAGTTAATCACATATCATATTCTCATTAGGGTTAAGCAAAAAGTCAAATAGTCAACGGTCAACTGTCAACAACCCTAATGAGAATCCGCTGCCTCTGCCTCTCTGTCAACTGTGCATACACACCCGCATCCGCGTTCCGAGGAACACGAATGCATACTGGATAAATCCAATCCCAAAAGGTACACTAGGATCTGGCTTAAACCAAAGCCCGCTAGTGCAAACTGTCCGGACACTGTACGTGCACAAGTGCACGGATGTGACTGAACCCTGTCGCAAAACCATGCGACCTGTCGCAATACCATGCGACCTCTACTCTTTTGCCTAAAGGCGAAAAGCTTTCTGTGTGGGACTCTAAAAACTCGACACTACGCTGGCAGTGGGTTTAACCACAGACCGCAAGCGGCACTAGCTGTGCGTAACGATCCCCAGGTAATGCCGATAAGAAGACCGACGAGGCGAAACCCATCTGAACTCCTACTGAGCCTGAGTGTGACATTCTCCTTACAGTCCGGTCTGTTCGTCTGATACATCGCATGGCGGGCTTAGGGTGCGGTAAACGTCAGTCCCCCAATAGCGGTACAAGTCGTGCCGGAGCGAAGCCCAAAACACCCTGAGATAACACTGGAATCCTACCAGTATATCTCGTTTGCCCTGGCCAGGGACTACTCGTGTAATGGCTCTCCTAGACACAGCGCGATGTCAACCCCCAATACCGAGAGAGACGAATCTTGTCAAACCGTCACTGCCTCTAAGTGCTTCGGGACTGCACCCAACCACTACCTGTTTGCACGACTCCTTTGAGCTGTGGTAGGGTAGTGATCAAAGTACAGTGGGAACATACTCGAGGTGAAGTGACAGTGTCAAGTCAGCGGACTAAGCTGTACTCATGTCACCTGGGAACAGATAACTGACGATAGGCATAATACCAACTAGTCAGTTCCCGACGAGTCCTGTCCAGTATACCCGTAACCTAACGAGCACCCGCATACTATCTCAAGTACGACGTACTGACGGTTGTGGGACAGACCGTCTCCCACACTGGGATGAGAAGCGCATGCGCTGGTCTACTCCGGAGTATCGATGCCCTGTCTCGATAGTCCTGCGACCAGGGACCTGCATAAGGATGTGCTTATAGATTACCCAGGCCCACTAGTGTGACGGCCATCACATCGCTGGTAATCAAGCAAAGATCCTAAGGGCTCCACTAATGTGTATAGGCAATATACAAAAATAAACACATGTACACATTGAAGTAGAAACAAACCAAGTAGCATACTACTATTTTGAGCAAGATTGTATATACAAGGTGAATATCCCAAGCTTCCATTAAGTAATATACAAACTAGTATGATACAGTAATGGCCTCTAGGGCATATACACTAACACGGAGTTTCCGCAGGAGATCGGGACGACGACGAGAAGACCGGAGGACTCGGATCATTCGGTATATCTCTAACCCGTCTTGTAGTTTGCTAGAACTAGTTTAATGGTCCGATCCGGGTGTTTAGTGTGCGGTGGTGCCGGTTTGCTAAGTTCACAAAATTAAAGTTTATCACCGCTTCCGCATTTGGCCGTCGGATTGACGGCCGGGGCGCCGCCGTGCACTTACATGTAAGTGATCGCAGCCCTGCCGTAAAACCATACGGCCTCTACACGTTTCGCTCAGTGCAGGGAAACTATCTGTGTGGGACTCTAAAGACTCGACACTACGCTGGCAGTGGGTTTAAACACAGGCCGCAAGCGGCACTAGCTGTACGTAACGGTCCCCAGGTAGATGTCGATAAGAAGGCCGATGAGGTAAACCCATCCGAACTCCTACTGAGCCTGTATGTGACAATCTCCGTACAGTCCGGTCTGTTCGTCTAATAAATCGCATGGCAGGCCTGGGGGTGGTGAACGTCAGTCCCCTAATATCGGTACAAGTCGTGTCGGAGTGTAGCCCAGAACACCCTGAGATAACACTGGAAACCTATCAGTATATCTCACTTGCCCTGGCCAGGGACTACTCGTGTAATGGCTCTCCTAGACACAGCACGATGTCAACCCCCAATACCGGGAGAGACGAATCCTGTCTAATCGTCACTGCCTCCAAGTGCTTCGGGACGGCACCCAACTACTACCTGTTTGCACGACTCCTTTGAGCCATGGTAGGGTAGTAATCTAAGTACAGTGGGAACACACTTGAGGCGAAGTGACAGTGTCAAGTCAGCGGACTAAGCTGTACTCATGTCACCTGGGAACTGATAACTAACGATAGGTATAATACCAACCAACAGTTCCCGACGAGTCCTGTCCAGTGTACTCGTAACCTAACGAGCACCCGCATACTATCTCCAGTACGACGTACTGATGGCTGTGGGACAGACCATCTCCCCTGCTGGGATGAGAAGCGCATACGCTAGTCTACTCTAGAGTATCGATGCCCTGTCTCGATAGTCCTATGACTAGGGACATGTATAAGGATGTGCTTATAGATTACCCAGCCCCCACGAGTGTGACTACCATCACAACGCTGGTAATCAAGCAAAGATCCTAAGGGCTCTACTAATATGTATAAGCGATATGCTAAAAGAAACACATGCACATATTGAAGTAGAGACAAACCAAGTAGCATACTACCATTTTGAGCAAGATTGTCTATACAACTGTGAATATCCCAAGCTTCCATTAAGTAATATACAAACTAGTATGATACAGTAATGGCCTCTAGGGCATATAGACAAACATATATGTCCCAGCATCCACTACAATATACATCTCATGTACAGTAATGGCCTCTAGGGCATACATATAACTAACAATCTCCCACTTGCACTAGGGCCATCTGTAGCAGTGGTTGCAGTATCTCATACTCAACCATCTCATAAAAGTGCCTCTCTGGGAAAAAGCCTTTGTGAGTGGATCCGCCGTGTTGTCCTCTGAGTCTACTCTCCTAACCTCGATCACCCTGGAGATCTACTATCTCCATGATCAGGTGATGCTGCCTCAGAATATGTCTGGGTCACTGATGGGACCGGGGTTCCTGGTCCAAAGCCACACTTCCATTGTCTCACAATGGTAGGAACCTAGTTCATCTCATGAACCAATATACAGCCAAACTTCCTCTTTGGTAGTATCCTTGATAGCGATGTCACCAGCCTTTATTGTCTAGTTTGCCACGGTATCTAGCTTGGAACTCTTCAAACATACCGTCCCTCCACTGAGGGTAAAGACACCCTCAGTGGAGCATACTACCATTTTGAGCAAGATTGTCTATACAACTGTGAATATCCCAAGCTTCCATTAAGTAATATACAAACTAGTATGATACAGTAATGGCCTCTAGGGCATATAGACAAACATATATGTCCCAGCATCCACTACAATATACATCTCATGTACAGTAATGGCCTCTAGGGCATACATATAACTAACAATTTCCCACTTGCACTAGGGCCATCTGTAGCAGTGGTTGCAGTATCTCATACTCAACCATCTCATAAAAGTCTCTCTCTGGGAAAAAGCCTTTGTGAGTGGATCCGCCGTGTTGTCCTCTGAGTCTACTCTCCTAACCTCGATCACCCTGGAGATCTACTATCTCCATGATCAGGTGATGCTGCCTCAGAATATGTCTGGGTCACTGATGGGACCTGGGTTCCTGGGCCAAAGCCACACTTCCATTGTCTCACAATGGTAGGAACCTAGTTCATCTCATGAACCAATATACACCCAAACTTTCTCTTTGGTAGTATCTTTGATAGCGATGTCACCAGCCTTTATTGTCTAGTTTGCCACGGTATCTAGCTTGGAACTCTTCCAACATACCGTCCCTCCACTGAGGGTAAAGACACCCTCAGTGGAGCATACTACCATTTTGAGCAAGATTGTCTATACAACTGTGAATATCCCAAGCTTCCATTAAGTAATATACAAACTAGTATGATACAGTAATGGCCTCTAGGGCATATAGACAAACATATATGTCCCAGCATCCACTACAATATACATCTAATGTACAGTAATGGCCTCTAGGGCATACATATAACTAACAATTTCCCACTTGCACTAGGGCCATCTGTAGTAGTGGTTGCAGTATCTCATACTCAACCATCTCATAAAAGTCTCTCTCTGGGAAAAAGCCTTTGTGAGTGGATCCGCCGTGTTGTCCTCTGAGTCTACTCTCCTAACCTCGATCACCCTGGAGATCTACTATCTCCATGATCAGGTGATGCTGCCTCAGAATATGTCTGGGTCACTGATGGGACCTGGGTTCCTGGGCCAAAGCCACACTTCCATTGTCTCACAATGGTAGGAACCTAGTTCATCTCATGAACCAATATACACCCAAACTTCCTCTTTGGTAGTATCTTTGATAGCGATGTCACCAGCCTTTATTGTCTAGTTTGCCACGGTATCTAGCTTGGAACTCTTCCAACATACCGTCCCTCCACTGAGGGTAAAGACAATGCCTGCGACTGACATTCAGTCGTCCTTATCACCCTGGAACTTTTCCAGTGATTCTCCCCAGGATCCATTGATACCATCTTACTACACCTAGTGAGAATCCTAACATCCATTTAGATCTATCTCATAGATCCAAAACCCAGGATTTAGGAGGTATCACTTTGATCCTATTTGGAGAATCCTTGTGATAAGAGGAGATTGACTGTGCGTAGCATAGGAAAATCTTTTCACATCAAGAGTGTGTCGTCCACGTACAATACGAGGATGACCACCTTACTCTCTACTACCTTTTTGCATATACAAGGTTCATCTACCATTTTGATGAAGTCAAACTCTTTGACTACCACATCAAAACAGACGTTCCAACTCCGCGAAGCCTGCTTTATTCTGTAAAGTAACTTGCACACGTTTTCGCTGCTCCCACTGTTTACGAAGCCCTCTGGTTGTGTACTTATAGATGCTCTCTTCTAAATCAATATTTAGAAAAGCAGTCATGACACCCAACCACCAGATATCGTAATCATGGTATGTAGCAATGGCAAGTAGGATCTGGATGCACTTAAGCATAGCCATTGGAAAAGGTTTTATCATTATCCATACCTGGTCGATGACGAAAACCTTTAACAAGTCTAGCTTCGAAAGTCTCAACTTTTCCATCTATACCAAGTAATCTTCACAAGATATACTTGCTCCTGATGGGGATTTAACACTTCAGATATAGCAAACAAAGTCCATACTTTATTGGTGCACATGGATTCCATCTCAGATCGCTAAGCATCCAGCCATTCTTACAGAGTCCCCACTCTTGATGGCCTGCTCGAAACTAGTTGGGTCATCATCTCATGATGCATTCCTCGCTCCCACTGTCATCGAGAAACCGAAGTATCTCTCAGGCGGATGAGGAACCCTACTAGATCGGCGGAGAGGCTGAGGTTCGTCGGGGACTATTGAATCCTTTGGTTCTGTCAAATCATCAGCTGTAGTTCGTATAATTAGAAATCCTTCCAGTTCTACAGAACTGACCTCGCCTCGAGCTTGTCTGGATTTTGCTTTTGACATAGGCCGGACAACCCCAAATCTTCACTTGCTTAAGAGATGGGCTCTTCCAATACCATATCTCATATGGAGTGGTAGGCAGTGATCTGATTCGATCCTAATTCAATAGGTATGCATCTTCTTAAGTGCATAACCCCAAAAAGGAAACAGGTAACTCAGCAGTACTCATCATAGAGCGCACCATATCATATAGGGTGTGATTGCTCCGCCCCGATACACCGACGTGCTGTGGTGTATACGGAGGAGTAATGCTGAGAGAGAATCTCATTCTCCTTTAGAATAGTCCAGGAATCCGTGCTCAAGTATTCTCCTCCCTTATCACATTAAAGGACATAATACTTATACCCGTTTTTGGTTCTCTACTTCTGACTTATATTCTGTGAATATCTCAAAAGTTTCGGACTTGTGTTTCAACAGGAACATATGTCTGAATCTAGAGAGATCATCAGTGAATGTAATGAAGTACAAAGAACCAGTCCTGGTATATGTAGACTGGGGACCTTTATATATTACTATGTATTAGTCCCAAGAGTTTACTAACACTTTCTCTGTTTCGAGTAAACAGAGCTATGGTCATGTTATCTTTGTGACATGACTGGCAAGTTTCATAAGATGTAAATTTAAACTGATTTAAATATGCATCTAAATGTAACTTAGCTAGTCGGGTCGCATTGATATGACCTAGTCTACAATGCCTCAAGAAGAATTCGTTCATTTCTGAACTTTTCCTCTTGTGTGTGTTCTGTATACTAAGAACTGTAGTTTGATTTAGAACGTCAATGCTTTTAGATAACGTGCCTGAACCGATCAACTATTGATATAAGAAATGTGCAAAACATTATCCAACAATACAAAATTATATCCTTTCTTTAATAAATAAAGAGACTGATATGATGTTGTATATCAGGTTCGGTATCTAATAACATCCATTCAGAATTAATGTATTTAGAAATACAGGGTGATAGTGACCAACAGACTTGGCTGCAACACTTGCACCATTTTCTGTTTCATGAAACTTTTCACCCGTTCTCAGTTCTCTGCCTTTCTGTAGCCCATGTAACGGATTACATTTGCGGGATCCTGATCCGGTATCTAATATCCACGACGTAGAGGATACAGAGAAACAGTTCTTTGTAATGAACACACCCGAAGAAGATGCATCATCATGCACTTTCTTCGTTTGGGTGGCACGGGAATCCTGGTATTCCCCTAATTCCTGCTCTGTCTTATAACAATTATAAGTTGGAGCGGGACCAACGTTCCCCAGCTCAGTATAAACAAGCAGGTTCGGTCAATACATCCATATTATTATCTTGATTAAGGCGTGACATGGTCGCTACCTGGAGAGAGAGAGAGAAGAAAACACTCTGCGTGCGCTCTTGCAAGATTAGATTGGTTATATATTTTATCTAATCAGGATGGCTCCCACTGTTTTTATCAAATCTTCCTTCAAACCCTAAAAGGAAAGACTAGCCAGGATTAATTACACTTTACAAGTTCGCCAATCTTTCAGCCAGGCCAGTGCCGGTACTTTGAGGGAGGTTCCCTGTGCTTTCGCACGGACCTAATTAAAGTAAACCTCGTTTCCCCAGGGGCGTAACCCCGTTGACACCTTTCTAGACACCTACTTGATCGGCTAATTGCAAAGTGCAAAACTCTCCCAGGAGTAACAATTACTCGCAATGGGTATCGGGATCCAACTATCATATAGAAGGTATGCAATCTTATTACAAATTTCAACACTTGAAACTCCCGATAAAGGTTTTTACCCCTAGTACTTATGACCTTAACTATGGTCAACAAATCATAAGCACTAGTCAAGTTCTACCCGTCATTTCATGATTAATTAGACCCACCCACATGACCCTTAACTAAGGTCAACAAAGTCACGCGACTGTCCTAACTAATCGCATCATATGCGGTGTAGGAAGACATCACTCAGCTACCGTACATTGTACCTTGACTATGGTCAACAAACACAGCACGAATACTAAGTACTCTACTTCCTAAAATGACGGAGGGTTGCGGATGGTTTTTAAAAAAAACTTTAATGCTTTGAACTTGATCTCGTTGCGGAATCAAATGGTTTTAAAAATGGAGTGCTTTTGAGGCTTTTACTAGCTTCGCTAAAGAGGTCACTCCCGGTGAAGGGATCTCGGCTCTTTCCTCGTCGAATGAGGTGCAGGATATTCACAATACCACTATGCAAAGCAAGAACTAGAAAAGCAATCAAAAGACAAACCGAAGGTTGTAGCATCTGCTAGTTATCGCTAAAGAGGTCACTCCGGTGAAGGGATCGTCGGCTCTTTCCTTATCGAATAAGGTGCTGGATGTTCTACAAGGAACACCGCTATGCAAAGCAACAACTAGAGCTACCTAAATTTTTGAAATTCGATTCCACAACATCTTTTAGGTTTATTTTCTTTCATTAATCTCATTAATGAATGTCCCATCATTTAAGTCCACCTAAACATCATAGATAAATACAACGTACGCTTATGCCATCCGCATTCGCCTCGATGTCCCGTCTGCACCGTTAGGTTAGCTAACTAACGGCAGAGCGGGGCAGGGCTGGCGGGTGTAAAACATAAGCAACGTCTATACAATATTTCATATATACTATATACAGTATCAATCTGAACATATCACATGATCAAATCAAAGATAACGCAGCAGAAAATATCATATGAAATATTGGATATACTAGGACGTCCGTATTTTATTTTGAGCCTGTATAAAACACGGATTCCACGGTCGTGATGAATAGCCAATCCCACACCCTAGACCCCTACGAGAGCGGCAAGCAACCCTACCAATTCTAGAGTTAGGAGACCCGGACTCGACTCCTTGAGATGGTCTCCCACTGGACCCTAGAACCCGGTTACTTGTGCTCTCCGCCTTGGGTCTATCCTAATGCAGAAAAGTAAATAATATACAATGGTGACATCATCCTCAACCCGGAAGTGCCCCAATAAAAGAATATTACATACAATTTTTTTACATGAATAAAAAAGAAAAAACACTCATCTCACATAAAAAAAACCCGGCTATTCAAACACGACGATCCAATATAACATATCCAGCAACACATAACATCACATGTCATCAACGTAAGTAAATATGCCCATCCCAATTGTCGTTGACATATAGCAACGAAACCGGCGATATCACATATTACACTTACGGTCGCAGAAAAGAAGGTGTAAAACTACAACAGTTGGAATCCGCAACCTTCTTAGACATCGCATGCCTAACAATTACAAACCCTGCATTTTAGTCTCATTATCGAAAACTCTTTTCAATATCATGTCGGGCAATTCAACAAGATTCCCGACATCCTGAACGAATGCTCGTCGCAAACTTTAGTAGACGGCCGCACCCCCGATACCGTCGACGAAGTGCACTAAGGCGGAACACCGCTGCCGCGAGCACCCGAACGGATGCTTTTGGCGACGGGGTTCTCCTACAGTCACTTGGTCGGGGCTATGGGGCGTGGCTGTCTGTTAAGTTTACCCGGCGAGTATCCGCATACGCAACGTGATTGCGACGGACTTTTGATCACATCAAAATTCCGTGGCAACCAATCAAATGAGACTAAACTGCTATGTTTATAACATTCAAATTAGTTATCTCATAACTATTTGTGGATTCCAAATATTGTATCACATTCCAGATAAATAGACAATGTTAAACTTTCCGATCGAATAATCAAAACACCCAAGTTTTCCCGATAGCTCAACACTTGAGGGGAGTTTAAAAACATCCATTTCATGCCACAGTACCAACGGTCCAGCCATAGAAGGGTCAATCCAACGCCTCACATGTTGCACGCCGTACTGCCCCAAACCCTAAGGTTCAAAATGCAGTTCAAGACGGTCACATAATCGAGTTAAGGTTTGTTGTCTTCTAGAGGGTCCATCGCGTTACTTGCACGATTTAGACGTTCTTAAACAACGGAAAAATCCAACACGTGAAAATTTCCCGGGTCGGGAAAAAGTGGGTTATTGATATCCGGTCGAACTTTTTAACACTTTCTAAAATTACCCGGACAAACACAGACAAAGTTAAACTTTCCGATCGAATCAACGAACTCCCAATACAACCCAGAAAACTCAACTGTTGAGTATAAATAAAAATTCCCAGAAAACACAGGAATTACAGAAAGAAATTACTGTGTAAACCACGTTCCATGATTCACCATTATGGCCGCAGAACCGCCGCGCAAGCCAGGGTGGGGCCGCGGTTCCGCGGCGCATTGGTCGATTTGGGAGCACGTTCTGCACAGTAACTCCTAGAAAACCCTGCTGAATTTTTTGGATATTTTTAATTTGGAAAAATCCACAGTTTCAAAAAATGTACAGAGAAGGGTATCGATTAGGGTTTCGGGTTTCGATCGGGTTTCTAACTTCGTCTACACTTCGCCTAAAGCTCTAGCTAGGCTCTGATACCAATATAAGGTTCCTAGGCACACTCATGAGGTTCTACAAGATATCAACCATGCCAAATTCAAATTTTTATGTGTGCCGAACAACCCTAATCTAGATCGTTTGCTAGAGGTAAGGCAAAACAAAAGGCAAGTAAACTACTTTACTACTAAGTGAAAGGGATTACAACCTTTGTAGATCCGGTCCTTCACTTCTAAAGCTCCGTGTTGATGTTCCTTCGCTGCGATCATCGGGATCCCAGACCCTAGCGATGGTTTCATCGGAAAAATGAGCGGGCTAGGTCGTTGACTTCGAGGCCGAAGATGATCTACGTCAAAGAGACTCAAACTCAAGCTCCATCTTCACTTGGTCATGAACTTTGTGAAGAGAACACCCTATACTACATGGCAACTGGTAGAGGATAAAGAAATAGGAAGTGGGTTCACTTTGGATTTGGATTTCTCACTCTTAATCTTCACTTGAAAATTTTCAAGAAAGTTTTCTTCTTCTTGAAGAAGAAGAAGAATATGAATGAATAATAGAATAATCAAAATGAATAATCAAGTGAAGTCTATCATGATGCAACCATGGGTGAGTTAACTATTGTAGAGACTAAACTAGAGTTTATGTTAATGGTTAGGTTAGTAAAAATCTCATGCAAAACAAAAATGATGGACTTTGTCAAAGATGCTTGAAAGCTTCATGAAGCTTCAAGCTAATTCAAAAATAACCACCAGTTTTGAATTACTAAATAAATAAATAACCTTTACCATTAACCTAAATATAGTGTAAGTCATACACACACCCAAGTTTGCATGTATCATCAATCATGATACAAACTAGTGCACAAACATATATCTTATATACAACTTGTGCACATCAAGTGAGAAAATCAATCTTAAGTGAACCAATACTAGTCAATGTAAAGTAATATATCAAATATATAATTATACATTAAATCATTAAATCAACACTTGACTTAATGATCCGGTCATAATAAATACAACCGACTAATATCAAGTGTATCAATATATCGAATCAACATTTGATTCGGTAACCCGGCTATATCTCATATAACCGTCCGATGATACAAATCGCGAGAATAGAATTCAGTATCACATACTGGTATTCTTCTCGGTCCCGCACATATCTCATATGCGCTCCTATTTCGTTTAGCTTGAGCCAGGAAACCTCTGTGTAGGACTCTAAAGACTCGTCAATACGCCGGCAGTAGGTGGTGATCATATCAATCACCCACAAGCCGCAAGCGGTCTGCTAAACGTAACGACCACCCGGGTATTGAGCAATTAGAAGATCAACGAGCAAGCCTGCTCACGCTCCTGCGAATCCAATCAGTAACACATACCGCACAGTCCGGTCTGTTCGTCTGATACGTCGCATATCTCGCCTAGGGATGGTAAACGTCAGACCCCAGTAGCTTGATAAGTCATGCCGATGTAAGGTCCATAACAA
This sequence comes from Agapanthus africanus, assembly GCA_030015575.1. NCBI lineage: Eukaryota > Viridiplantae > Streptophyta > Magnoliopsida > Asparagales > Amaryllidaceae > Agapanthus > Agapanthus africanus. Next base: position 113,481,070 of record JASDDO010000031.1, read on the forward strand.
GAATGAAACTACTGATAACACTTACCAGTAAATCAGTGCAACCCTGGCCAGGGATTTCCAGTTATGGCCAGTCGAGCATAGCGCAACATCAACCCCCAATACCGGGAGAGACAAATCCCCTCCTATCGCTCATTGCCTCCATGTAAATCGGGACTGTACCCAAAAACCACCTGTTTGCATGACTCAGTAGAGCTGTGGTAGGGTGGAAATCAAAGCACAGTGGGATACACACAAGACTCTATGACGATCTCGGGTCAACAGACTAAGCTGTACCAGTGTCACCAGAGAACTGCCATCTGACGTGAGGTATAATACCATCTGGGAGTTCTCGGCGAGTCCGTTCAGTGTACCCAGTCTCCACTGAGCACCCGCATACCATCTTTGATGTCAAACACCAATGGATATCCATCGCCCATCACATGGGTCGAGAAGATATACGCTAGTCTACTCTGGAATATCGATGCCCCGTCTCGATATTTCCACGACTAGGAACTTTGAAGGATGTACTCATTGACTACCCAGGTCCCACTAGTATGATCTACATCACAATCCTGGAAGTCGAGTACACATCCTAAGGGCTTTATCAACATGTAACAGAGAGACAGAAAGTATACATGTTAAGATAAAGAGTAACCAGATAGCGTACTATCATGTCGAGCAATAAAGTCCTACCTATATATGTCCCAGCATCCACTACAATATACATCTCATGTACAGTAATGGCCTCTAGGGCATACATATAACTAACACTATCCTGATTAGATAAAATATATAACCAATCTAATCTTACAAGAGCGTCTGCAGAGTGTTTTCTTCTCTCTCTCTCCAAATAGCGACCATGTCACGCCTTAATCAAGATAATAATATGGATGTATTGACCGAACCCGCTTGTTATACTGTGCTGTGGAACATTGGTCCCGCTCCAACTTATAATTGTTATAAGACCGAGCGGGAATTAGGGGAATACCAGGATTCCCACGCTGCCCAAACGAAGAAAGTGCATGATAGATGCATCTTCTTCGGGTGTGTTCGTCACAGAGAACTGTTTCTCAGTATCCTCTACGTCCTTGGTATTTGATACCGGATCAGGATCCCGCATATGTAATCTGTTACATGGGCTACAGATAGGTAGAGAACTGAGAATAAGGTGATATGTCTCTATGTATAGAGATTGGTGCAATTGTTGCAGCCAAATCAGTTGGCAAATATCACCTTGTAGTACCAAATACACTGATTCTGAACGAATGTTATTAGATACCGAACTTGATATACAACATCATATCACTCTCTTTATTTATTAAAGAAGGATATAATTTTGTATTGTTGGATAATGTTTTGAACATTTCCTATATCAAGAGTTGATCAGTTTCAGGCACGTTTTCTAAAAGCTTATACGTTCTAAATCAAACCACAGTTCTTAACGTGTAGAACACACACAAGAGGAAGAGTTCAGAAATGAACGAAGACTTCTTGAGGCATTGAAGACTAGGCCATATCAATGTGACCCGACTAGCTAAGTTACATTTAGATGCATATTTAAATTAGTTTGAATTTGCATCTTGTGAAACTTTCCAGTCATGTCACAAAGATAAAGTGACCATAGCTCCGTTTATTTGAAACAGAGAAAGGGTTAGTAAACTCTTGGGACTGATACATAATGATGTAGTAAGTCCCCTGTCTACAATTTCCAAGACTGGTTCTATATACTTCCTTACATTCACTGATGATCTCTCAAGATTCGGACACATGTTCCTGTTGAAACACATGTCTGAAACTTTTGAGAAATTCAAAGAATATAAGATAGAAGTAGAGAACCAATACAGGAATAATTATTATGTCCTTTGATGAGATCGGGGAGGAGAATACTTAGGCATGGAGATCCTCGACTATTCTAAACGAGAATGAGATTCTCTCTTAGTATTACTCCTCCGTATACACCACAGCACAACGTTGTATCGGGGCGGAGCAATCGCACCCTATTAGATATGGTGCGCTCTATGATGAGTACTACTGAGTTACCTGTTTCCTTTTGGGGGTTATGCACTTCTGAAGCTGCATACTTATTGAATAAGGATTCAATAGTTCCCGATGAATCTCAGCCTCTCCGCCGATCTGGTAGGATTCCCCATCCGCCTGAGAGATACTTCGGTTTCTCGAGGACAGTGAGAGCAAGGATTGCATCATGGAGATGATGACCCAACTAGCTTCGAGCAGGCCATCAAGAGTAGGGACTCGGTAAGAATGGCTGGATGCTTAGTGATCTGAGATGGAATCTATATACACCAACAAAGTATGGACTTTGATTGCTATATCTGAAGGGTTGAATCCCCATCAAGAGCAAGTATATCTAGAGAAGATTACTTGGTGTAGATGGAAAAGTTGAGACTTTCAAAGCTAGACTTGTTGTAAAAGGTTCTCGTCATCGACCAAGTATGGATTATGATAAAACCTTTTCTCCAATAACTATGCTTAAGTCCGTCCAGATCCTACTTGCCATTGCTACATACCATGACTACGACATCTGGTGGTTGGGTGTCATGACTACTTTTCTAAATATGATTTAGAAGAGAGCATCTATAAGTACACAGCCAGAGGGGTTCGTAAACAGTGGGAGCAGCGGAAACGTGTGCAAGTTGCTTTACGGGTTAAAGCAGGCATCGCGAAGTTGGAACATCTATTTTGATGTGAAAGTCAAAGCGTTTGACTTCATCAAAATGGTAGATGAACCTTGTATATACAAGAAGGTAGTAGAGAGTATGGTGTCATTCCTCGTACTGTACGTAAATGACATACTCTTGATCGGAAAAGAGTTTCCTATGCTACATACGGTCAATCTCCTTTTTGTTAGTTATATGTATGCCCTAGAGGCCATTACTGTACATTGGATGTATATTGTAGTGGATGCTGGGACATATATATGTAGGACTTTCTTGCTCGACATGATAGTACGCTATCTGGTTTCTCTTTATCTTAACATGTATACTTTCTGTCTCTCTGATTACATGTTGATAAAGCCCTTAGGATGTGTACTCGACTTCCAGGACTATGATGCAGATCATACTAGTGGGGTCTGGGTAGTCAATGAGTACATCTTTCAATGTTCCTAGTCGTGGGAATATCGAGACGGGGCATCGATATTCCAGAGTAGACTAGCATATATCTTCTCGACCCATGTGATGGGCGATGGATGATCCCATATCCATTGGTGTTTGACATCGGAAATGGTATGCGGGTGCTCAGTGGAGACTAGGTACACTGAACGGACTCGCCGAGAACTCCCAGATGGTATTATACCTCACGTCAGATGGCAGTTCTCTGGTGACACTGGTACAGCTTAGTCTGTTGACCCGAGATCGTCATAGAGTCTTGTGTGTCTCCTACTGTGCTTTGATTTCCACCCTACCACGGCTCTACTGAGTCGTGCAAACAGGTGGTTTTTGGATACAGTCCCGATTCACATGGAGGCAATGAGCGATAGGAGGGGATTCGTCTCTCCCGGTATTGGGGGTTGATGTTGCGCTATGCACGACTGGCCATGACAGGAAATCCCTGGCCAGGGTTGCAGTGATATACTGGTAAGAGTTATCAGTAGTTTCACGAATGTTATGGACCTCAAGTCGGCATGACTTATCGAGCTATTGGGGTCTGACGTTTACCACCCCTAGGCGAGATATGCGACATATCAGACGAACAGACCGGACTGTACGGTAAGTGTTACTGGTTGGATTCACAGGAGTGTGAGTGGGCTTGCTCGTCGATCTTCTGATCGCTCAATACCCGGGTGGCCGTTACGTTTAGCAGACCGCTTGCGGCTTGTGGGTGCTTGATATGATCATCATCTGCTGCCGGCATATTGACGAGTCTTTATTGTACTACACAGAGGTTTCCTGGCTCAAGCGAAACGAAATAGGAGCGCATATGAGATATGTGCGGGACCGAGAATAATGCGTGTATGTGATACCGTATTCTATTCTCGCGATGAATGTATCGAATGGTTGTATGCGATATAACCTAGTTATCGAATCAAGGATTGATTCGATAACTCGATACATTGGATACTAGTCGGTTATATGCGACATGACCGGATCATTGAATCAAGTGTTGATTTAGTGATTTAATGTATAATTATATATTTGATATATTACTTTGCACTAACTAGTATTGGTTCACTTTAAATGGATTTTCTCACTTGAAATACACATTGTATATGTGATATATTTTTGTGCACAAGATTGTATCATGTTTGATGATACATGAAAGTTTGGGTGTATGTAAAGAATTAAACCATGGTTAAGTTAATGATTAGGGCTTACATTTTTCTTATTCATTTATTTATTTTTTTCATTTTGGAAAGATAAATAAGAAATGGTGGCTTTCTTTGTTTGCTTGTTGAAGCTTCATGAATCTTTGAACAAGACCACCATTTTTGTCTCATGCTTAACCCTAACCATTCAAACTAACCATAGTCTATTCTCTACACCTAACCATGGTTTCCATATGATAAGTATTCATTTTATTTTCTATTTTGAATATAACTTATCATATTCTTTCTTCTTCTTCTTCTTCTTCAACAAAGAAGAAACCTTGCCTCCATCAATGGCAACATGAGAAAAAGAGTGAGAAATCCAATTCTAAAGTGAACCCACTTCCTATTTCTTCATCCTCTACCACTTGCCAAGTAGTATAGGGTGTTTTCTTCATAAGTTTCATGACTTGGTGAAATTGGAGTTTGATCTTGAGTTGCCTCGACGTAGATCATCTTCGGCATCGAAGTCGACGACCTAGCCCGCCCATTTCTCCGATGAAGCCGATGCTAGAGTCCGGGATCCGATATGGACAGCGGAGGGACGTCATCACGGAGCCTAGGAGGTGGAGGACCGGATCTACAAAAGTTGTAGTCACTTTCCTTTAGCAATAAAGTAGTTTACTTGCTTGCATCGCCTCATTATCTAGTTAACGATCCGTATTAGGGTTTGTAGGCACATGATAAATTTGAATTGTGGATGTTTGATCTATTGTGAGACTTCATTAGTGTGCCTAGGAACCCTACAGTAGTATCAGAGCCTAGCTAGAGCCTTAGACGATGCGTAGACGGAGTTAGAAGTCCGATCGACCCGAAACCATAACTCAAAACGGCTCTCTGTACATTTTTTGAAATCGGGGATTTTTACGAATTAAAAATATGCAGAAAAATCAGCAAGATATTGTAAGAGTTACTGTGAAATTCGATCGCCTAATTCCATCAAACCGCGCGGTTCCGCGGCACGAGCATGCCTCGTGCGGCGGTTCCGCGGCCGTACGGTCTCCTTGTTCAATGAATTCTACACAGTAACTCCTATATTGTAGTGCTGGTTTTCCTGGGAAATTTTAATCTGAACTCAAGAGTTGAGTTTTCTGGGTTGTATTGGGGACTCGGTGATTCGATCGGATTATCAAACTTTGTCTATGTGTTTTTCCGGGTAATTTTAGAATATGTTAAAAAGTTCGACCGGATATAAATACCCACTTTTTCCCCTGCCGGAAAATTTCCAATTGTTGGATTTTTCTATAGTTTAATGACGTTCTAAGTAGTGCAAGTAACGCGATGGTCCCTCTAGAAGACAACAAACCTTAACTCGATTATGTGACCGTCTGGAACTGCCCTTTGAACCTTCGGGTTTGGGGCAAAACGGCGTGCCACATGTGAGGCGTTGGCTTGACCCTTCTACGGCTGGACCGTTGGTACTGAGGCATGAACTGAATGGTTTTAGACTTATTTCATGTGTTGAGCTGTATCGGGAAAACTTGGGTGTTAGATTGTTCGATCGGAAAGTTTAACATTTTTCTATTTATCCGGAATGTGATACAATACTTGGAATTCACAAGTAGTTATAAGATAACTAAATGAATATTATAAACATAGCAGTTTAGTCTCACTTGATCGGTTGCCACGGAATTTTGATGCGATCAAAAGTTCGTCGCAATCAAGTGGCGTACGCGGATACTCGCCGGATAAACTTAATAGACTGCTACACCCCATAGCCCCGACCAAGTGACTGTAGGAGAACCCCGTCGCCGAAAGCATCTGTTTGGGTGCTCGCAGCAGCGGTGTTCCGCCTTGGTGCACTTCGTCGACGGCATCGGGGGTGCGGCCGTCTATTGAAGTTTGCGACGAGCATTCGATCAGAATGTCGGGAATCTTGTTGAATTGCCCGACTTGATATTGAAAAGAGTTTTCGATAATGAGACTAAAATGCGGGGTTTATAATTGTTAGGCATGCGATATCTAAGGAATTCATTTGATTAGGCATGCCATGTCTAAAGAGGTTGCGGATTCCAACTGTTGTAGTTTTACACTTTCTTTTCTGTGACCGTAAGTGTAATATGTGATATCGCCGGTTTCGTTGCTATATGTCAACGACAATTGGGATGCGCATATTTACTTACGTTGATGACATGTGATGTTATGTGTTGCTGGATATGTTATATTGGATCGTCGTGTTTGAATAGCCGGGGTTTTTTTTATGTGAGATGAGTGTTTTTCTTTTTCATTCATGTAAAAACTTGTATGTAATATTCTTTTATTGGGGCACTTCCAGGTTGCGGAAGATGTCACCATTGTATATTATTTACTTTTCTACACTAGGATAGACCCAAGGAGGAGGGCATAAATAACCGGGTTCTGGAGTCCAGTGGGAGACCAACTCGAGGAGTCGAGTCCGGGTCTCCTAACTCTAGAATTGGTAGGGTTGCTTGCCGCTCTCGTAGGGGTCTATGGGTGTGGGATTGGATATTCATCACGACCGTGGAATCCGTGTTTTATACTGGCTCGTATTGAAAACACGGACGTCCTAGTATATCCAATATTTCATATGATATTTTCTGCTGCGTTATCTGTGATGTGATCATGTGATATGTTCAGATAGATATAGTATATAATATATATGATATATTATATAGGCGTTGCTTATGTTTTACACCCGCGCTAGCCCTGCCTCGCTCTGGCGTTAGTTACCTAACCTAACGGTGCAGACAGGACATCGAGGCGAATGCGGATGGCATAAGCGTACGTTATATTTATCTGTGATGTTTAGGTGGACTTAAATGATGGGATATTCATTAATGAGATTAATGAAAGAAAATAAACCTAATTGATGTTGTGGAATCGAATTTAAAAATAAAACAGGTAGCTACAGTTCTTGCTTTGCATCGCGGTGTTCATTATAGAACATCCTGCACCTTATTCGATGAGGAAAGGACCGAGATCCCTTCACCGGGAGTGACTCCTTTAGCAATAACTGGCAGATGCTACAACCCTCGGTTTGTCTTTTGATTGCTTCTATAGTTTCTGCTTTGCACAGTGATATATATGATATATCCCGCACCTCATTCGACGAGGAAATGGCCGACGATCCCTTCACCGGGAGTGACCCCTTTAGCAAAACTAGAAAAGCCTCAAAAACATTCCATTTAAAAACCATTTGATTCCGCAACGAGATCAAGTTCAAAGCGTTAAAGGTTTTCACAAAAACCATTCACAACCCTCCGTCATTTTAGGAAGTAGAGTACTTAGTATTCGTGCTACGTTTGTCGACCATAGCCGAGGCGTAGTGTGCGGTAGCTAAGTGATGTCTTCCTATACAGCATATGATGCAATTAGTTAGGACAGTCATGTGGCTTTGTTGACCTTAGCCAAGGGTCATGTGGGTGGGTCTAATTAATCATGAAATGATGGGTAGAACTTGACTAGTACCTATGATTTGTTGACCTTAGCCAAGGTCATAGGTGCTAGGGGTAAAAACCATTATTGGGAGTTTCAAGTGTTGAAATTTGCAATGAGATTGCATACCTTCTATGTGATAGATGGATCCCGATACCCACTGTGAGTAATTGTTACTCCTGGGAGAGTTTTGCACTTTACAATTAGCCGATCAAGTAGGTGTCTAGAAAAGTGTCAACGGGGTTACGCCTATGGGAAAACGAGGTTTACTGTAATTAGGTCCGTGCGAAAGCACGGGGAACCTCCCTCAAAGTACCGACACTGGCCTGGCTGAAAGATTGGCGAACTTGTAGAGTGTAATTAATCCCGGCTAGTCTTTCCTTTTAGGGTTTGAAGGAAGATTTGATAAAAACAGTGGGAGCCATCCTGATTAGATAAAATAAATAACCAATATGATCTTGCAAGAGCGCACGCAGAGTGTTTTCTTCTCTATCTCTCCATGTAGCGACCATATCACGCCTTAATCAAGATAATAATATGGATGTATTGACCGAACCCGCTTGTTATACTGAGCTGGGGAACGTTGGTCCCGCTCCAACTTATAATTGTTATAAGACAGAGCAGGAAATAGGGGAATACCAGAATTCCTTTGCCGCCCAAACGAAGAAAGTGCATATGATGCATCTCCTTCGGGTGTGTTCATTACAAAGAACTGTTTCTCAGTATCCTCTGCATCCTAGGTATTTGATACCGGATCAGGATCCCAGATATGTAATCTGTTACATAGGGCTACAAAAAGGTAGAAAAACTGAGAACGGGTGATAAGTTTCATGAGACAGAAAACGGGGCAAGTGTTGCAGCCAAGTCTGTTGGTCACTATCACCCTGTATTACCAATACATTGATTCTGAACAAATGCTATTAGATACCGAACCTGATATACAAAATCATATCAGTCACTTTATTAGTAAAGAAGGATATAATTTTGTATTGATGGATAATGTTTTGAACATTTCCTATATCAAAAGTTGATCGGTTCAGGCGCGTTATCTAAAAGCATTGACGTTCTAAATCAAACTACAGTTCTTGGTATACAGAACACACACAAGAGGAAGAGTTCAGAAATGAACGGATCCTTCTTGAGGCATTGTAGACTAGGTCACATCAATGCGACCCGACTGGCTGAAGTTACATTTTAGATGCATATTTAAATCAGTTTGAATTTACATCTTGTGAAACTTGCTAGTCATGTCACAAAGATTAGATGACCATAGCTCCGTTTACTGGAAACAGAGAAAAGTTAGTAAACTCTTGGGACTGATACATGATGATGTATGTAAGGTCTCCTGTCTATGCATGCCAGGACTGGTTTATTGTACTTCATTATATTCTCTGATAATCTCTCAAGATTCAGTCATATGTTCCTGTTGAAACATAAGTCCGAAACTTTTGAGGTATTCACAGAATATAAGTTGGAAGTAGAGAACCAAAATACGGGTATAAGTATTATGTCCTATGATAAGATCAGGGAGGAGAATACTTGTGCATGGAATCCTTGGACTATTCTAAAGGAAAATGAGATTATCTCTCAGTATTACTCCTCTGAATACACCACAGCATAACGGTGTATCGGGGCGGAGCAATCGCACAATATTAGATATGGTGTGCTCTATGATGAGTATTACTGAGTTACCTATTTCCTTTTAGGGGTTGTGCACTTGAGAAGCTGCATACTTATTGAATTAGATTCGAATCAAATCGGTGCCTACCATTCCATATGAGATATGGTATGGGAAGAGCCTATCTCTTAAGTAAGTTAAGATTTAGGATTGTTCGGCCTATGTCTAAAGCAAAATATGGACAAGATCGAGGCAAGGTCAGTTCTGTAGAATTGGAAAGGTTCCAGCTATACAAAACTGCAGCTGATGATTTGACAGAACCAAAGGATTCAATAGTTCCCGACGAACCTCAGCCTCTCCGCCGATCTAGTAGGGTTCCTCATCCGCCTGAGAGATACCTCGGTTTCTCGATGACAGTGGGAGCGAGGAATGTATCATGAGATGATGACCCAACTAGTTTCGAGCAGGCCATCGAGAGTAGGGACTCTGTAAGAATGGCTGGATGCTTAGCGATCAGAGACGGAATCCATGTACACCAACAAAGTATGGACTTTGGTTGCTATATTTGAAGGGTTAAATCCCCATCAGGAGCAAGTATATCTTGAGAAGATTACATGGTGTAGATGGAAAAGTTGAGACTTTCAAAGCTAGACATGTTAGTTTTCATCATCGACCAGGCGTGGACAATGATGAAACCTTTTCCTGGGACTATGCTTAAGTCCATCCAGATCCTACTTGCCATTGCTACATACCATGACTACGATATCTGGTGGTTGGGTGTCATGACTACTTTTCTAAATAGTGATTTAGAAGAGAACGTCTATAAGAACACAGCTAGAGGGCTTCGTAAACAGTGGGAGCAGCGGAAACGTGTGCAAGTTGCTTTACAGAATAAAGCAGGTATCGCGGTGTTGGAACGTCTGTTTTGATGTAGAAGTCGAAGTGTTTGACTTCATCAAAATGGTAGATGAACCTTGTATGTACAAAAAGGTAGTAGAGAGTAAGGTGGTCATCCTCGTATTATACGTAGACAATATACTCTTGATAGGAAAAGAGTTTCCTATATTACGATCGGTCGATCTCCTCTTATCACAAGGATTCTCCAATAGGATCAAAGTGATACCTCCTAAATCCTGGGTTTTGGATCTATGAGATAGATCTAAATGGATGTTAGGATTTGTTAGAGATAGTGCCCTCAGAGTCAATTATTGGATCACAGGCACGTGATTGCAATGATTGAGGGAGGACCTGTCCCAGTAGGACAGTCTTACTCGAGATGATAGTATGCTATCTGGTTTATCTTTATCATCGTGTACTGCTTTAGGTGACCTGACATGTCGCTATTACACGTTAATAGAGCCCCTAGGATTCTTGCTTGACCACCAGCAGTATGAGGGCGATCATATAAATGGGAGCTGGGGTCTATAAGCACATCCTTAAAAGGTCCCTAGTCGTGGGAGTTTCGAGAAAGGGCATCGATACTCCAGAGTAGACTAGTGTATACAGTCGAGACCCCGACGAGGGGCGGTGGCCGGTCTCACAAGCCACTGGTGTCAGTTGGTTCACCTAAGATGTATACAGGTGCTCATTGGGTTATGAGTACACCGGACAGGACTCGCCGGGAACATGCTAGTTAGTCTTATACCTGATGTCAGATAGCAGTTCCCTGGTGACATGTGTACAGGTTAGTTCATCGACCTTGGGATCGTCATTTGTCTCGTGTGAGTTCCCACTGTACTTTGATTACTACCCTACCACGCTCAAAGGAGACGTGCAAACAGGTTTTAGTTGGGTGCAGTCCCGAGCCACATGGAGGCAGTGAGCGGATCTTCAGGGGTTCGTCTCTCTCGGTATTGGGGGTGAGGTCGCACTGTGTCTAGGAGAGCCATTACACGAAGCCCTCGGCCGAGGCAGGAGATTTACTGATAGGTATTCCAGTAGTATCTCAGGGTGTTCTGGGCTACACTCCGACACGACTTGTACCGCTTTTAAGGGTCTGACTTTACCAACCCCCTAGGCCCGCCATGCGATGCTCATAGACGAACGGACCGGACTGTACGGATATTGTCACTGACAGGCTCAGTAGGGTGTCAGGATGAGTTCGCTCATCGACGTCCCTTATAGTCAATACCTGGTAGCCCGTTACGTATTGGCTTATACCTCTGACGTGCTAGTGATTAAATCCACAACCAAGGTGTTGACGAGTCTTTAGAGTCCCCCACATTAAGTTGCTCAAGTTTTCGGGCAAAACGCTGTAGAGGCCGTATGGAGATATGGCAAGGTTCGATCAGATACGTGCGGTATTGCACGGATCAGGATCGAACGGATATTACTAGCCGGCTTTGGTTTAAGCCGGATTCTAGTATAGTAAAGTGGAGATTTTGTCTCATTGCATTTGTATTTCGGTCGGAATACAGATGCGGGTGTGTATACACAGTATCGGGGTTTTCCTGTAATTTATTACGGGACCAGTTTTCTGGAGTTGCCAGTTTGCTTTCCGTTTCAGCCATATTTCTTTGTATCTTTCATTGGCCGAAGATTGGTGGAGGAGGGCTTATTTGCATTTGTGCAAATAAGCATTTGTGGAGGGTGTTCTTTGCATTTTGTTGTGTCATGATCACTTGACTTTTTGCTTCATGATAGTTTTCATGATGGCTTGACCTTTGTTGGGTAATGATGGTAGTATGAGTGTTGGAGTTTCTTTGTGATCGTTACTTATTATGATGGCCTTTTCTCTCTCTTACATTATTCTTGTGGCTACCTCTTTGTTACCCTCCTCACTCTCTCTCTCTTGCTAATGCTTGGCCGACCAAGGAACAAGGGGAGGGCTGTCCCATTTTTTGGTGAGAGGTTTTTGGTTTATTTGTATTGCACAAAATCCATTTAGCTCCATCTCCAAAACTCCATTCCTCCACCATCTCAAAAGGCAACTCCATACAAACCCCAAATGAGATATAGATCTCTACACTATTCTACAGCAAACCTTGGGCACGTCGGCTCGCCAACTTCGTGCCCGAGTTGCCTCGGTATAGAGGCGGGAGCCCGTAAAAGAAGCAGGCGACGTGGTGCCCTTCCGGCGAGGAGGTGGAGACCGGACATTCCGCGGGAGATTGGGACAACGACGAGAAGACCGGAGGACTCGGATCACTCGGTATATCTCTCTTCCCATCTTGTAGTTAGCTAGAACTAGTTAATGGCCCGATCCGGGTTTTAGTGCGCGGTGGTGCCGGTTCAAGAAAATTTAAAGTTAACCATCGCTTCCGCATTTGGCCTCGGGATGGAGGCCGGGGCGCCGCCGTGCACTTACCGTGGTATCAGAGCCTCGCCATTAACATAGTCTAGTTTTGTCTAATGTGTTTTACATTTCCGATCGAACAATTTTCCAAAGACCGTATTTTTCTTCACATCAGTTTCTGTCGAAATTTTTTTGAAGTCCAAAAATTTTTCAGGTTGTTTCAGAATGATGTGTAGGAAATTCTAAGAGTTCTGGGAAAATTTGGTCTCGTGAACAGTCTTAACGACCGCGGAACCGTGGCCAAACCCATGCATGGGCCGCGGTTCCGCCGCGACTTGAACTGTTCAGTGTACCAAAATTTTGCAGAAAGCTCCTAACTTGGAAATAGGGGTTTTGGAATATTATTTTTGGGCCCAGAATTTCTTGATGTGCTACAGTAGTACTTGGGGGCCCACTTGGTAAAATTTGATCGATCAGATATTTTAAATACATTAGTTCACAGTATTTACATTATATCTGCGACCGTGAATGTCACTCGATCGGTAAATCCTGTCTAACTGCTATAGCACGGTTAGACGGATTTGCGAACGTGACTTTCACGTTGATGTTCTGTGTTATGCTGTGATGTTGCGGATCGGTCGTGGGGGATAGCCTGGACGCAATGCTAGTACAGTTGTGGTTGTATTATGTACATTTGATATTGCGGGGCGAGCGTCCGACATGTGGACTGCCGTTACTGCCTGTTTGTATTATTATTTTGGGGCACGACCAAGTTGCGGTCGATGTACCCGTTGTATGTATATTTTACTTTCTGTACTAGGATTACCCCAAGGTGGGGTGCACGGATAGCCGGATTCTAGAAGGCAACAAGCCCGCATCTCATGGCATTGAGACGGAAGGGGCTTCACTCTAGAATTGGCGGGCTATTCGCCGCACTCGTAGGGGGTAAAGGTTGACCCAGGAGGGGTGCCCAAGTTACCGGATTCCGTGAAGTGCTGGGTGGTCCATTCACGTTGCTGAAGGGGGCTGCCTCGCTTCAGGTTTTGGCGGGTAACTTGCCGCGCCCGTAGGGGTCTAGGATTTCATTGCACAGGCTATCCACACGACCAGGGGAACGTCGGGTTTCAGTAGTGGCTCAGTGAAACCCGGGGATCCCAGATGTCTGTATTGTTCTGTGATGCTGTACATTTCTGTGATGTTGCATTTTATCACGCCTTGAGCGAAATATAATATATTGGTATATATATTAGTAGATGTTGTATATGTTTTGCATCCGCGCTAGTCCAGTCCCCGCTCTGTCGTTAGTTAGCTAACCTAACGGGTAATGACGGGACCCAGTGGCGAATGCGGATGGCATATACGTACGTCATATTATTTTCGTTCTTTGTGGTGTGATCAATTGATGGGACTGCATTGATTCGGATCAATGCAAGTTAAAAAAAACCTAATCTGATGTTGTTGGAACACTTTTCAAAAAGCTGTTATTGCAAGGACGTTCTCTTTTGTTTTGCATCGTGGTATTCAGTTGGAATATCCTGCTCCTCAGTCGACGAGGCAAGGGCCGAGATCCCTTCACCAGGAGTGACCCCTTGGACAAAGAGTTTGCGTCAGGGAAATGACTTCATTATAGCCGATTACTTTTGTTTTGCACTGTGGTATTCAGTTGGAATATCCTGCACCTCATTCTACGGGGAAAGAGCCGAGATCCCTTCACCGGGAGTGACCTCTTTAGCAAAGGTTTTCGTCACTATATTTTTATAAAGCTATACGTTCCTTCAATGATATCAAGTTCATTACGTTAAAGGTTTTCGCCAGAAACCATTCGTAGCCCTCCGTCGTTTCATATGGGTGGTCAATAGTATTCAAGCTGTGTTTGTTGGCCAAAGTCAAGGCACAGTGTTTGGTAGCTATTGGGGTATTCATATGCAGCATAGATAGATGCGTTGGTTTGGGGCAGTCGTATAGCCTTGTTGGCCAAAGTCAAGGGCTTGTACGGGTGGGCTCAAATTAACCTGGAGAATGACGGGTAGAACTTGACATGTGACTTATGATTTGTTGGCCAAAGTCAAGGTCATAAGAGCATGGGGTAAAAATCACATCGGGAGTTTCTAAAGAAACTGAAACTTGCCAGATATGTGCATACCTTCTGGAGTGTGACACCGTGAGCGGATTCCGTCACGTTATCATGCGATGATAGTTGGATCCCGATTCCCACTGATGAGTTAGTTTACTCCTCGGGTGACCCCGACTAATTCTTCTTTCAGGTTTGGAGGAGAATTTGAGGTACGGTGGGAGGTTTCCAGATTAGATAAATTGGTAACCATTCTGATCTAGGATAGAGTGCACGCTGAGTGTTTCTTTTCTCTCTCTCTTCGGCAGCGACCATTGACACGACCCTAAGACTATGACTCAGAGACCAAAATTGACCGAACCTTCTTAAACACTGGCTTTTGGATTGTCAGAGTTGCGAACCTCATTGCCACTCCTACTTTTACCCTTTTCTCCAGGACACCCCGTATTACTACGAACGTCCACTTCCATTGGACAAAACCATCGTATGGTTAGATACGAACTCGAAAGTATTTATTCGAGGATGGTTTCAGGTTCTGGAGAAAACGGATAGGACTATTCAGTTGTCTTTTCCTTTTACCTTCTCTCAGGTTGCGAGTACTCTTTGGTTTAGGAGTAGTACACCTATTACGCAAATTGGATAGTCTTCTTCCAAACCTTAGGCTGGTGCCGAACGGTGGGTAATGAAGAAAACCAATTAGCATAACGATGGTGTGCAGAAGGTATTAAGTTAAGACAAAGCAAGGGATTAGTAAGAGGGCAAAGTAAATTGCAACTGATATTCACGACCAAACCAGGTATTTCATTACCACTCCCACTTCACCTTTGTATTTCTCCAGGACACTCCGTATCACTACGAAGATCCACAGTTTATTGGATACTCCATCGTATGGTTATATACGAACTCGAAAGGAACTTGTTCCAGTTCGGGGATGGATTCTGGTTCAGGAGAAATAGGAATAAGGTTTATTCGGTTGTCTTTTATCTTCACCTTCTCTCGCATTGCGAGTGCTCCTAGGATTAGGACAGTACACCCATTATGCTTATTGGATAGTCTTCTTCCAAACCATAGGCTGGTGTCGAATGGTAGGGAAGGAAGAAAACCATTTGGCCTAAGGGGTGTGCAGAAGGTAATGACTAAAGACATGTAAAGGGATTTGGAGAGGTGGCAAAGAACTATACGGTTACAGTCGTGAATCTGGAAGAGGCATTACTAGGAATACCGGGATACCCCATCGAAACATTTCAATGTTTCAGTTTCACTGTGTACTGTTATAGGAAAACTGATTTCCCAATTAGACACTTTCTCCAGGGTATGTATTTACCAGGTATGATTCTCACATCTGTATGGTTTTACAGATGATGAGTGGGAGTAAGTTGTTGGGAATTGGGTGATCATCCTCATTATATCGGGATTCGTTGTAATCGGTGATATTTGAGGAAGTCACCTGGACTGTTTGTCGGTCGGCAAATATTTGGTTTTGAATATCCGCTGTTATGCACCAATTTCAAATTGATATATCTGTACGTCTATTTTTATAGAGTGAGATATACCTTTTTGAAATTATGTCAGTGACATTTACCTATATCAGTGGATGGTTAGGTAAGGAGCATTAAACAACGGTGTAATTCTTCTTAACCATAAGTACAGTTTTCAACCTACGACACACAGGGAATGAGTTATCAGACTCAAGGGACATATACAGAGTATTGTATGTTGTCCAGGGTCCATCAGGACAGAGGGGTTGGTCCTCGTACTATATTCGGTTTACTTATGACTTCTCTAGTTTTTAGACAGGTGTTTCGTGGAAACACAGGGTCCGAATTTTGAGAAGTTATAGGTATTTGAATAAAGTAGAGAACCAGGTGTTGCAAGTATCGGGATTCTTCAAAGTAATCGAAGATGTAGATACTTGTATATGGTATTCAGATGATAGTAATGATTAAGAGATCTTGCTTCTCTTTCAGGTTATTCATAATTGGAAGCATTCCTAAGTTGAGTAACGCTGATCGGCCTCTTTCCATTTAGTTGACATGCACTGAAGACAGCTGCATGATTTGAATCTGGTTCAATTAAATCAGTGCCTCTGGTTCTATATTGGATATAGAACAGTTCATATCTTAACGATGTTAAGGTACGGGGAGTTGTCCGGCTTATGATTAAAACCAAATTCTGGATAACTCAAGGCACGTTTCTGTAATGGCTGTTTGTGGATTGACCCAGGCTATGACGAGGGTTGACTTTCTACCATCTGGCAGATCAATAGAAATATTGTTCTAGACTCGCCACAGTTTTAATAAAAATGGATTTTTTCAGAAAACAGTAGTGGGAGTATGGTAGAACTGGAAGTGATTCCAGAACCACAAACGATTACTGAAGATTTCATAGGAACCTAAAGATTCAATCTGGTTTGACATTCCATTGGCCACTCCGCAGATACGGTGGGTAACTTCAGGCACCCGAGAGGTACTCCGGTAGCCTCAAGGACGGTGACAGGGAAGTTTTTGTTTACCCACACTTGCCATTGCTGTTGTTCCAGGCTGTGAGACCCAGCGGGAGGATGAGTATAGCGCCGTTCTAAACTTGCTTCAGAAGCGTACGTGTATATGACTCTGCCGGAGGGTTGTCATAGTCAGTGGGAGCAGCGGAAGCATTGGTGGACAAGTGGCTTATGTCTATTTATAGACTAAAGCAGATATAGCGGAGAGAGATCATCCATTTCTGATGTGACAGTCATAGGTTTGACTTCATCAGAATAGGGGATGGATCTGTTGAGAAGGTAGTAGGGTGTGATATCCTGGTATTTGGATGACATACACAGAGTAGGAAAAGAAACTCCTATACTACAATCGGTTATACTTTGGTCGTCACACAGTGGTTTCTCCATATGGGACTTGGACATTATATCAGACATACCGGTTACTGGATTTATGGTTTTAGATCTAGATTTGGGTGGTTTCCCAATCAGGGTACTTAGGCAGCATTCTAAGAGTATTTAGAATGGACGACTCCTGGCATGGTGGTGTACCTGCAGGTGATGGAGTCACCCTCTCTAAAGGTGTCTTACAGACTAAAGGGGAGAGGGATGTGCATGATTGGCAGATCACTTGCTCAGGCAATTGAGTCAATCATGAGATGTCAAGTACCACACCAGATGTTGTTCTTGCACTAGATGCAATAAGTTGACATTGATCCTATCCTAGAGAAACAAGTCGGAAGCAGTTTTAGAACATAAGTGAATGCTCTAGGGATATGATAACGACAGCCTCATTCGGAAGACAGTTATCATTCCAGGCTTCCAAGGTGACCTGGACGACAAGGAGGTTGTCAGAGTTATAGTTTTCCTTCTGACGAGGGGCAGTATTTTGGACAGGTGATCCAAGGCAATACTGAGAGGGGCATGGCGCAGGATACTGATTAAGTTCAGTTGACGATACAGTCTAAGAAGTTTGGATTTGGAGTTCACTTATGAGCTAGGTCCCATCAGACATCCAGACACATTCTAAGACAGGTATTGCTCATTTCGGGAGATGGCTTTCTCCGCGAACTTGAGATATATAGAGACATAGAAAGAAACATCAAAGCGGATCCACTCACTGAGGCTATTCCTCAAACGCAATAGTTTCGCAAACGGGCTTTGTGAGACTGACTAGTAGAGGAGTTGGGTGTTCGGTATCACACGGGCTGTGAGTATGCGACATCGCAATAATTAGCCTTGAGTGCAAGTGGGAGATTGTTAGAGATAGTGCCCTCAGAGTCAATTATTGGATCACAGGCACGTGATTGCAATGATTGAAGGAGGACCTGTCCCAGTAGGACAGTCTTACTCGAGATGATAGTATGCTATCTGGTTTATCTTTATCATCGTGTACTGCTTTAGGTGACCTGACATGGCGCTATTACACGTTAATAGAGCCCCTAGGATTCTTGCTTGACCACCAGCAGTATGAGGGCGATCATATAAGTGGGAGCTGGGGTCTATAAGCACATCCTTAAAAGGTCCCTAGTCGTGGGAGTTTCGAGACAGGGCATCGATACTCCAGAGTAGACTAGTGTATACAGTCGAGACCCCGACGAGAGGCGGTGGCCGGTCTCACAAGCCACTGGTGTCAGTTGGTTCACCTAAAATGTATACAGGTGCTCATTGGGTTATGAGTACACCGGACAGGACTCGCCGGGAACATGCTAGTTGGTCTTATACCTGACGTCAGATAGCAGTTCCCTGGTGACATGTGTACAGGTTAGTTCATCGACCAGGGGATCGTCATTTGTCTCGTGTGAGTTCCCACTGTACTTTGATTACTACCCTACCACACTCAAAGGAGACGTGCAAACAGGTTTTAGTTGGGTGCAGTCCCGAGCCACATGGAGGCAGTGAGCGGACTTCAGGGGTTCGTCTCTCCCGGTATTGGGGGTGAGGTCGCACTGTGTCTAGGAGAGCCATTACACGAAGCCCTCGGCCGAGGCAGGAGATTTACTGGTAGGTATTCCAGTAGTATCTCAGGGTGTTCTGGGCTACACTCCGACACGACTTGTACCGCTTTTAGGGGTCTGACTTTACCAACCCCCTAGGCCCGCCATGCGATGCTCATAGACGAACGGACCGGACTGTACGGATATTGTCACTGACAGGCTCAGTAGGGTGTCAGGATGAGTTCGCTCATCGACGTCCCTTTTAGTCAATACTTGGTAGCCCGTTACGTATTAGCTTATACCTCTGACGTGCTAGTGGTTAAATCCACAACCAAGGTGTTGACGAGTCTTTAGAGTCCCCCACATTCAGTTGCTCAAGTTTTCGGGCGAAACGCTGTAGAGGCCGTATGGAGATATGGCAGGGTTCGATCAGATACGTGCGGTATTGCACGGATCAGGATCGAACGGATATTACTATCCGGCTTTGGTTTAAGCCGGATTCTAGTATAGTACAGTGGAGATTTTGTCTCATTGCATTTATATTTCGGTCGGAATACAGATGCGGGTGTGTATACACAGTATCGGGGTTTTCCTGTAATTTATTACGGGACCAGTTTTCTGGAGTTGCCAGTTTGCTTTCCGTTTCAGCCATATTTCTTTGTATCTTTCATTGGCCGAAGATTGGTGGAGGAGGGCTTAT
The DNA here is from genome assembly GCA_030015575.1 of Agapanthus africanus. Classification (NCBI taxonomy): domain Eukaryota; kingdom Viridiplantae; phylum Streptophyta; class Magnoliopsida; order Asparagales; family Amaryllidaceae; genus Agapanthus; species Agapanthus africanus. The sequence goes on from JASDDO010000031.1 coordinate 113,500,806, forward strand.
TTGCATTTGTGCAAATAAGCATTTGTGGAGGGTGTTCTTTGCATTTTGTTGTGTCATGATCACTTGACTTTTTGCTTCATGATAGTTTTCATGATGGCTTGACCTTTGTTGGGTAATGATGGTAGTATGAGTGTTGGAGTTTCTTTGTGATCATTACTTATTATGATGGCTTTTTCTCTCTCTTACATTATTCTTGTGGCTACCTCTTTGTTACCCTCCCTCACTCTCTCACTCTCTTGCTAATGCTTGGCCGGCCAAGGAACAAAGGGAGGGCTGTCCCATTTTTTGGTGAGCGGTTTTTGGTTCATTTGTATTGCACAAAATCCATTTATCTCCATCTCCAAAACTCCATTCCTCCACCATCTCAAAAGGCAACTCCATACAAACCCCAAATGAGATATAGATCTCCACACTATTCTACAGCAAACCTTGGGCACGTCGGCTCGCCAACTTCGTGCCCGAGTTGCCTCGGTATAGAGGCGGGAGCCCGTAAAAGAAGCAGGCGGCGTGGTGCCCTTCCGGCGAGGAGGTGGAGACCGGACATTCCGCGGGAGATCGGGACGACGACGAGAAGACCGGAGGACTCGGATCACTCGGTATATCTCTCTTCCCATCTTGTAGTTAGCTAGAACTAGTTAATGGCCCGATCCGGGTTTTAGTGCGTGGTGGCGCCGGTTCAAGAAAATTTAAAGTTAACCATCGCTTCCGCATTTGGCCTCGGGATGGAGGCCGGGGCGTCGCCGTGCACTTACAGGATTCTCACTAGCTATAGTGAGATGGTATCAATTGATCCTAGGGAGAATCGCTGGAAAGGTTCCAGGGTGATAAGGACGACTGAATGTCAGTCGCAGGCATTGTCTTTACCCACAGTAAAGGGACGGTATGTTGGAAGGGTTCCAAGCTAGATACCGTGGCAAACTAGACGATAAAGGCTGTTAACATCGCTATTTAAGATACTACCAAAGAGGCAGTTTGGATGTATATTGGTTTATAAGATGAACTAGGTTCCTGCCATTATATGACAATGGAAGTGTGGCTTTGGCCCTGGAACCCTGGTCCCATCAGTGACCCAGACATATTCTGAGGCAACATCACCTGATCATGGAGATAGTTGATCTCCAGGTTGATCGAGATTAGGAGAGTAGACTCAGAGGACAACACGGCGGATCCACTAACGAAGGCCTTTTCCCAAAGAGAGACTTTTAGGGGATGGTTGAGTATTAGATACTACAACTACTGCTACAGATGGCCCTAGTGCAAGTGGGAGATTGTTAGTTATATGTATGCCCTAGAGGCCATTACTGTACATTGGATGTATATTGTAGTGGATGCTGGGACATATATATGTAGGACTTTCTTGCTCGACATGATAGTACGCTATCTGGTTGCTCTTTATCTTAACATGTATACTTTCTGTCTCTCTGATTACATGTTGATAAAGCCCTTAGAATGTGTACTCGACTTCCAGGAATATGATGCAGATCATACTAGTGGGGTCTGGGTAGTCAATGAGTACATCTTTCAATGTTTCTAGTCGTGGGAATATCGAGACGGGGCATCGATATTCCAGAGTAGACTAGCGTATATCTTCTCGACCCATGTGATGGGCGATGGATGATCCCATATCCATTGGTGTTTGACATCGGAGATGGTATGCGGGTGCTCAGTAGAGACTGGGTACACTGAACGGACTCGCCGAGAACTCCCAGATGGTATTATACCTCACGTCAGATGGCAGTTCTCTGGTGACACTGGTACAGCTTAGTCTGTTGACCCGAGATCGTCATAGAGTCTTGTGTGTCTCCCACTGTGCTTTGATTTCCACCGTACCACGGCTCTATTGAGTCGTGCAAACAGGTGGTTTTTGGGTACAGTCCCGATTCACATGGAGGCAATGAGCGATAGGAGGGGATTCGTCTCTCCCGATATTGGGGGTTGATGTTGCGCTATGCACGACTGGCCATAACAGGAAATCTCTGGCCAGGGTTGCAGTGATATACTGGTAAGAGTTATCAGTAGTTTCACGAATGTTATGGACCTCACGTCGGCTTGACTTATCGAGCTATTGGGGTCTGACGTTTACCACCCCTAGGCGAGATATGCGACATATCAGACGAACAGACCGGACTGTACGGTAAGTGTTACTGGTTAGATTCACAGGAGTGTGAGCGGGCTTGCTCGTCGATCTTCTGATCGCTCAATACCCGGGTGGCCGTTATGTTTAGCAGACCGCTTGCGGCTTGTGGGTGCTTGATATGATCATCATCTACTGCCGGCGTATTGACGAGTCTTTAGAGTCCTACACAGAGGTTTCTTGGCTCAAGCGAAACGAAATAGGTGCGCATATGAGATATGTGCGGGACCGAGAATAATGCGTGTATGTGATACCGTATTCTATTCTCGCGATGAATGTATCGAATGGTTGTATGCGATATAACCTAGTTATCGAATCAAGGATTGATTCGATAAGTCGATACATTGGATACTAGTCGGTTATATGCGACATGACCGGATCATTGAATCAAGTGTTGATTTAATGATTTAATGTATAATTATATATTTGATATATTACTTTGCATTAACTAGTATTGGTTCACTTTAAATGGATTTTCTCACTTGAAATGCACATTGTATATGTGATATATTTTTGTGCACAAGATTGTATCATGTTTGATGATACATAAAAGTTTGGGTGTATGTAAAGAATTAAACCATGGTTAAGTTAATGATTAGGGTTTACATTTTTCTTATTCATTTATTTATTTTTTTCATTTCGGAAAGATAAATAAGAAATGGTGGCTTTCTTTGTTTGCTTGTTGAAGCTTCATGAAGCTTTGAACAAGTCCACCATTTTTGTCTCATGCTTAACCCTAACCATTCAAACTAACCATAGTCTATTCTCTACACCTAACCATGGTTGACATATGATAAGTATTCATTTTATTTTCGATTTTGAATATAACTTATCATATTCTTTCTTCTTCTTCTTCTTCTTCAACAAAGAAGAAACCTTGCCTCCATCAATGGCAACATGAGAAAAAGAGTGAGAAATCCAATTCTAAAGTGAACCCACTTCCTATTTCATCATCCTCTACCACTTGCCAAGTAGTATAGGGTGTTTTCTTCACAAGTTTCATGACTTGGTGAAGTTGGAGTTTGATATTGAGTTGCCTCGACGTAGATCATCTTCGGCATCGAAGTCGACGACCTAGCCCGCCCATTTCTCCGATGAAGCCGATGCTAGAGTCCGGGATCCGATATGGACAGTGGAGGGACGTCATCACGGAGCCTAGGAGGTGGAGGACCGGATCTACAAAGGTTGTAGTCTCTTTCCTTTAGCAATAAAGTAGTTTACTTGCTTGCATCGCCTCATTATCTAGTTAACGATCCGTATTAGGGTTTGTAGGCACATGATAAATTTGAATTGGGCATGTTTGATCTGTTGTGAGACTTCATTAGTGTGCATAGGAACCCTATACTTTTATCATATTGATTCTCTATATAGGATTTAGGTGATACCTCCTAAATCCTGGGATCTGAATCTATGAGATAGATCTAAGTGGATGTTAGGATTCTCACTAGGAGTAGTGAGATGGTATCAATCGATCCTGGGGAGAATCACTGGATAGCTTCCAGGGTGGTAAGAATGACTGAATGTCAGTCGCGGGCATTGTCTTTAGCCTCAGTAGAGGGACGGTATATTAGATTAGTTCCAAGCTAGATACCGTGGCATACTAGACGATAAAAGGCCGGATACATCGCTATCAAAGATGCTACCAAAGAGATAATCTGGGTGTATATTTGTTCATGAGATGAACAAGGTTCCTACCATTGTATGACAATGGAGCTGTGGCTTTGGCCCAGGAACCCCTCCATCCCGTCAGTGACCCAGACGTATTCTAAGGCAGTATCACCTGATCATGGAGATGGTTGATCTCCAGAGAGATCGAGGTTAGGAGAGTAGACTCAGAGGACAACACAGCGGATCCACTCACGAAGGCCTTTTTCTAGAGAGAGACTTTTATGGGATGGTTGAGTATGAGATACTACAACCACTGCTACATGATGGCCCTAGTGCAAGTGGGAGATTGTAAGTTATATATATGCCCTAGAGGCCATTACTGTATATGAGATGTATATTGTAGTGGATGCTGGGACATATATAGGGAGGACTTTCTTGCTCGACATGATAGTACGCTATCTGGTTTCTCTTTATCTTAACATGTACACTTATTGTCTCTCTGTTACATGTTGATAAAACCCTTAGGATGTGTACTCGACTTCCAGGATTATGATGCAGATCATACTAGTGGGGCATGGGTAGTCCATGAGTACATCCTTCAATGTTCTTAGTCATGGGAATATCGAGACGGGGCATCGATATTCCAGAGTAGACTAGCGTATATCTTCTCGACCCATGTGATGGGCAATGGATGTTCCCATATCCATTGGTGTTTGACATCAGAGATAGTATACGGGTGCTCAGTGGAGACTGGGTACACTGAACGGACTTGCCGAGAACTCCCAGATGGTATTATACCTCACCTCAGATGGCAGTTCTCTGGTGACACTGGTGCAGCTTAATCTGTTGACCCGAGATCATCATAGAGTCTTGTGTGTCTCCCACTGTGCTTTGATTTCCACCCTACCACGGCTCTACTGAATCATGCAAACAAGTGGTTTTTGGGTACAGTCCCGAGTCACATGGAGGCAATGAGCGATAGGAGGGGATTCGTCTCTCCCGATATTGGGGGTTGATGTTGCGCTATGCTCGATTGGCCATAACTGAAATCACTGGCCAGGGTAGATGTGATTTGCTGGTAAGTGTTATCAGTAGTTTCACGCACGTTATGGACCTTATATCGGCATGACTTATCAAGCTATTGGGGTCTGACGTTGACCGCCCCTAGGCTAGATATGCGAAATATCAGACGAACAGACCGAACTGTGCGGTAAGTGTTACTGATTGGATTCGCAGGAGTGTGAGCAGGCTTGCTCTTTGATCTTCTAATCGCTCAATACCCGGGTGGCCGTTACGTTTAGCAGACTACTTGCGGCTTATGGGTGACTGATATGATCACCACCTACTGCCGGCGTATTGACGAGTCTTTAGAGTCCTACACAGAGGTTTCCTGGCTCAGACGAAACGAAATAGGAGCACGTATGTGATATGTGCGGGACCGAGAATAATACCAGTATGAGATACTGTATTCTATTCTCGCAATTTGTATCATCGCTCAGTTATATGCTGTCACGCCCCGCTTCCCAAAATACGAAAAACAAGGGATGACTAGGCCAGCCATGCTCCTACGGTCAAGGAATAATCCCGCCGTAGTCACACTTCGGCTTCTAGCATTATATGGTAATCAGTAAACAAAGCACAGAAGTCAAGGAAATACATCACTAAATTATTACATCAACTTTCATTGTTCACAATTTACAATAAAACAAGAAAAAGAACTACTAACCAAGTGCGAATACAAGGTTTCTTTAGAGAAAGCAGTAAAGGTAATGAAGGTACTCCCGACTAAATCTATGCAAGCTCGAAGGGCAAGTCTGACTCCTGTACTGGTTCTTCCTCGAGGTCTGAGCATGCATACTCAGGTCGTCAGAGTGACGTTATAGCAATATTATAATAGTGACAAGAAATAAGAAAAGAAAGTAATAACAGTGGAGATAAAATGCAGGTAGTCAATATGTCACTAACTGATGCAATGTATGATCTGTGTCCCTATCAGTCTCTAAGTCATCTTTGAAATCGAATGGTGGAAAGGAGGATCATGTTTAACGAGGGTCTCGTATATACCCGAGACTACGGCCCGCTATCGCCCGGGACATAACCCTGTCAGCCGGACTGCTAGGCCTAACCTAATATATATAAGAGTCGTTCGAATGATCATCCTCTAAATTACTGTCCTCGCTAAATACAATTCTCTTTCCACTTCGATTCCCCCTTTTTCTCCAGGTTTACACTATTTATGAGTATGGTCTAGTCGTGTACAAGTACGTACCAATAACACAGTTTTAGTCACTGTTCACTGTATTGTTCACTGTCATGAATCATTCACTTTTTCACTGGCGTAGTTGACACTCCTAAACCGATACCATTCATGCACGACAATGCATTGTACACTGAATAATAACGCGCACTAACACTAGAAGTATGGCAGTCGGGTAAAATATGTGCATTTATGCAGTTAACAAATCATGTGTAATACGAGCTATTATACATCTTATGAAATTATAAAAATTGCCTTAAATCATACATTAAAAATTCAGTAAAATGATACAAAGGCGGTAGTAAGTAAACTCAGTCGTAAGTTCACCAAAATTTATTTCAGGGCAATCGGATTTCGGGTTTGCAAGTTATAGCCGTTCCATTTTAAGTGTTCGCTGCTGGAAATTCAGTTTCTGAACTGAATGTCCATTTCGCAACACAATTTTCACCCTGTTGGGATCAAAATTAGGCAACGCTATAGTTGAAAAAAATTTAGGTTTATCAATTGGATTTCCAACTCACCAGACGGATTCTCAATCGTGTCTCTACGTCAGAAGTTATTTACTGTACAACAATGGGGTATAAGTTCTGTCCCAGTTTGGGACTGCTATACGTCCTGTTAATCTAAAATACAGTTTAAATAGTAAACGACAGTGACAAGGGATGAAATCACATTCATTAGTTAGATAACTGTTTCATCATCACTATGGTATAGGATTACTCAATATAACTATAGGGTTCCTAGGAACTCTCAAGAGGTCTCACAAGGCATCAACCATGCCAATTTCAAATTTGAACTGTGCCGGGAAACCCTAACAAGATCGTTGGCTAGAAATCTAGGCGAGAAAGCTAACTAGTTAACACTTAACTAAAAGAATACGGAAATACAACATTTGTAGATCCGGTGCTCCACCTCCATAGCTCCGCAACGAAGTCCCTTCGCTGTCCAAATGAATTCCCGGGCTCTAGCGTCGGCTTCGTCGGAGAAATGGCGAGCTAGGTCGTCGATGTCCATGCCGAAGATGATCTACGTCGAGGCATCGCTAGATCAAGCTCCACCTTCACCAAGCCATGAAAACTTGTGAAGGAAACACCCTATACTACTTGGCAAGAGGTAGAGGATGAAGAAATAGGAAGTGGGTAGACTTTAGAATTGGATTTCTCACTCTTTTTCATCACTTGCCATTGATGGAGGCAAGCTTTCTTCACTTGAAGAAATGAAGAAGAAGAAGAAGAATATTATGATAAGAATAATTCCAAAATGAAAAGAATAATCAATTCTTATCATAATAGAACCATGGTTAGGTGTAGAGAGTGAATCATTGTTTAGTGGAATGGTTAGGGTTAAGCATGAGACAAAATGGTGACTTAGTCAAACCTTCATGAATCTTCATGAAAGAAACAAATGAAAGCCACCATTTTCTATTTATGCATATTATTTTCCAAAAAGAAAAAGATTAATAAATGAATATGTAAAACCCTAATTATCCACTTAACCATGGTTTAAATCTTTACACTTAACCAAAAAAGACATGCATCATCAAACATGATACAAATAAGTGCACAAAATCATATCGCATATGTAATGCGCACATCCGAGTGAGAAAATCCATCTTAAAGTGAACCGATACTAGTTAATGCAAAGTAATATATCAAATATATAATTATACATTAAATCATTAAATCAACACTTGATTTAACGATCCGGTCATATCGCATATAACCGGCTAGTATCAACAGTAACAACTTATCGAATCAACACTTGATCCGATAACCCGGCTATATCGCATATGACCGATCAATATCACATATCGCGAGAATTGAATACAGTATCACATACTGGTATCATTCTCGGTCCCACACATATCTCATATGCGCTCCTATTTCGTTTCGCTTGAGCCAGGAAACCTCTGTGTAGGACTCTAAAGACTCGTCAATACGCCGGTAGCAGATGATGATCATATCAAACACCCACAAGCCGCAAGCGGTCTGCTAAACGTAACGTCCACCCGGGTATTGAGCGATCAGAAGATCGACGAGCAAGCCCGCTCACACTCCAGTGAATCCAACCAGTAACACTACCGTACAGTCCGGTCTCGTCGTCTGATATGTCGCATATCTTGCCTAAGGGTGGTAAACGTCAGACCCCAATAGCTCGATAAGTCGTGTCGATATGAGGTCTATAACAATTCGAGAAACTACTGGTAACACTTACCTGTAGGGCTTGCCTAGCACCTCGTCAAGAGTTCGGTAGCATCACACATGCCATAATCAAAAATTTAGAGGTGTTAAGTTAACCCGACAAGAATCGAAACTAGAAGTTTTAGGGATTATAAAACATCACATGCAATTGTAAAACTATCACTAAGAGGAAAGATTACAACCTTTGTAGATCTCCCTCGGTGACTCCTTGGCACTATGAGAGTTTAGAACGGATCGATGGTAGCCTTCCTTGTCCACGATGATCCACCCGAAGTCCCTTTGCCCAAAGCTCCTTACCTTACTTGTTTCGCAAACGAAGTAGAGTAAACACCCTACACAAATCGGCTAGAGGTGTGTAGTATGATGATGTGGTTTATGTTCTTCAATTGAAATCCTTTCTTTTGTCAATCTTCACTCAAGAGAGAAATCTAGAGAGGAAGAAGAAGATAATGGTGGCTTGAGCTTTCTATCATATCACATATGATAACTTGTATTTTTCACACCCTTGCAATCAATTTTGCATAAGTTTTGTACTAATTTTTCTCTTGTTTCATTGTGTGTTTCTTCATATCACATATGAAGCTATTTATAGTGATAAGAAAGGAATAATCACCATTATTCCATTACCACCATAATTGTAAGTGGAAATTCTTTTCCTAAAGAATTAACCATGGGTGGAAATTCTTTTCATTAAGTTAATTAAAGCTTACCCACTAAATAATAAAGGAGAATTAGTGGATATTCTTTATATTAACTTAAAATGATAAATACAAATTAAAAGCTTCAATATAAGTCTTATATTGCCATCATTTTTGTATCAACAACCATGATACTATGTATGCTTGTATGTGTCCATGCACATCATCATGTGCATGCATGCATGCATACAAAAGGATTTACTTAAAGGATTAATCTAAATGTAATTAGTTAAATCAACACTTGATTTTACCAAACCGGTCATATCTCATACGATCGGACAAATAGAAAATGCCCGATTAATATACGTTATCACATAACCGTATTTAATCGGGTCCCGCGCATATCTCATATGCACACCACATCGTTTTGCCTGAGCCAGGAAACTTCATTTGTGGGACTCTAAGACTCGTCAATACGCCAGCAGTAGATGATGATCATATCAAACATCTACAAGCCGCAAGAGGTCAGCTAAACATAACGGCCACCCGGGTATTGAAACGATCAGAAGAAAACCAGCGAAGCTGTAAAAACTCCCGTCGAGCCAACTGGCAACACTTACCGTACAGTCCGGTCTCTTCGTCAGATATGCTGCATATCAAGTCTAGGGATGGTATCGTCGACCCCAGTAACTCAATAAGTCATGCTGGTGTATGGCTCATAACAAATCGAGAAACTACTGATAACTTTTATCAGTAAATCTCAGCAGCCCTGGCCAGGGACTTCATGTTATAGCCAATCGAGCATAGCACAACATCAACCCCCAATACCGGGAGAGACGAAACCCCTCCTATCGCTCATTTCCTCCATGCACCTCGGGACTGTACCCAAAGACCACCTGTTTGCACGACTCGGTAGAGCCGTGGTAGGGTGGAGATCAAAGTAGAGTGGGAGGACACACAAGACTCTATGACGATCTCGGGTCTACAGACTAACCTGTACCAGTGTTCCTTGAGAACTGCTATCCGACGATAGATATAATACCACATAGGAGTTCTCTGTGAGTCCGTTCAGTGTACCCAGTCTCCACTGAGCACCCGCATACAATCTTTGGTGTCTCCTCACCAGATGGATATGAGATCATCCATCGCCCATCATATGGGACAAGAATAGTATACGCTAGTCTACTCTGGAATATCGATGCCCTGTCTCGATACACCCTCGACTAGGAACAGTTCAAGGATATGCTTATAGACTACATGTGCCCCACTAGTATGATCAGCATCATAATCACAGTAGTCAAGCATATATCCTTTGGGCTTTATCAACATGTGTAAATGATTAAATCTACATGTACAGATAAAGTAAACCAGATAGCGTACTATCATTTTGAGCAAGAAATTCATCTATCTCCATAGATATTATGTCCAAGTTTCCACTATCCATATAATGGCCTTTAGGGCATACAAATTACTAACATTACCAGTATATCTCAGCAACCCTGGCCAGGGATTTCCGGTTATAGCCAATCGAACACAGCGCAACATCAAATCCCTATACCGGGAGAGACGAATCCCCTCCTATCGCTCATTGTCTCCATGTGACTCGGGACTGTACCCAAAAACCACCGTTTTGCACGCCCTCTTGGACGTGGTAAGATGGAAATCAAAGCACAGTGGGAACCATACAAGACTCTATGACGATCTCGGGTCAACAGACTACTCTGTACCAGTGTCACCAAAGAACTGCCATCTGACGTGAGGTATAATACCATCTGGGAGTTCTCGGCGAGTCCATTCAGTGTACCCAGTCTCTACTGAGCACCCGTATATCATCTCTGATGTCAAACACCGATGGATATGGGATCATCCATCGCCCATCTGTATGGGTCGAGAAGGTACACGCTAGTCTACTCTGGTATATCGATGCCCCGTCTCGATACACCCACGACTAGGGACTTTCAAGGATGTACTTATGGACTACCATGTCCCCACTAGTATGATCCGCATCATAGTCCAGGTAGTCAAGTACACATCCTAAGGGCTTTACCAACATGTATCAGAGAGACAATCAGTGCACACGCTAAGGTAAAGAGTAACCAGATAGCATACTATCATGTCGAGCAAGAAAGTCCTCCCTATATATGTCCCAGCATCCACTACAATATACATCCCATGTACAGTAATGGCCTCTAGGGCATACATATAACTAACAATCTCCCACTTGCACTAGGGCCATCTGTAGCAGTGGTCGAAGTATCTCATACTCAACCATCCCATAAAAGTCTCTCTCTGGGAATAGGCCTTCGTGAGTGGATCCGCCGTGTTATCCTCTGAGTCTACTCTCCTTGCCTCGATCACCTTGGAGATCAACATCTCCATGATCAGGTGATACTGCCTTAGAATAAGTCTGGATCACTGATGGGACGGACGTTCCTTGGCAAAAGCCACAACTCCATTGTCACACAATGGGAGGAACATAGTTCATCTCATGAACCATTATACATCCAAACAGCCTCTTTGGTAGCATCTTTAGTAGCGATGTATCCTGCCTTTATCGTCTAGTATGCCACGGTATCTAGCTTGGAACTCTTCCAACATACCGTCCCTTTACTGAGGGTAAAGACAATGCCTGCAACTGACATTCAGTCGTCTTTATCACCCTGGAACCTTTCCAGTGATTTTCCCCAGGATCAATTGATACCATCTCACTACGACTAGTGAGTATCCCAACATCCAATTAGATCTATCTCATAGATCCAAAATCCAGGATTTAGTAGGTATCACTTTGATCCTATATGGAGAATCATTGTGATAAGCGGAGATTGATCGAGCGTAGCATAAGAAACTCCTTTCTTATCAAAAGTATGTCATCCACGTACTCTACGAGGATCACCACCATACTCCCTACTACCTTTTTGTCTATACAAGGTTCATCTACCATTTTGATGATGTCAAACTCTTTGACTAATCCATCAAAACAGATGTTCCAACTCCGCGATGCCTGCTTTATCAGATAAAACATCTTGCACACGTTTCCGCTGCTCCCACTGTTTACGAAGCCCTCTGGCTGTGTACTTACAGACGTTCTCTTCTAAAACATCATTTAGAAAAGATGTCATGGCACCCAACCGCCAGATATCGCAGTCATGGTATGTAGCCGTGGCAAGTAGGATCTGGATGGACTTAAGCATAGATCCTTAGAAAAGGTTTCAACATAATCCTTACCTGATCAATGATGCAAACCTTTAACAAGTCTAGCTTTGAAAGTCTCAACTTTTCCATCTACACCAAGTAATCTTCTCAAGATATACTTGCTCCTGATGGGGATTTAACCCTTCAAATATAGCAACCAAAGTCCATACTTTGTTGGTGTATAAGGATTCCATCTCAGATCGCTAAACATCCATCCATTCTTACAGAGTCTCACTCCTGATGGCCAGCTCGAAATTAATCATCTCATGATGCAATCCTCGCTCCCACTGTCATAGAGCAACCGAAGTATCTCTCAGGTGGGTGAGGAACCCTACTAGATCGGCGGAGAGGCTGAGGTTCATTGGAATCTATTGAATCCTTTGGTTTTATCAAATCATCGGCTGTAAATTGTATAGCTGGAACCTTTCTAGTTGTACATTACAGACCTTGCCTCGAGCTTGTCCGGATTTTGCTTTTAGACATAGGCCGGACAACCCCAAATCTTAACTAACTTAAGATATGGGCTCTTCCCATTCCATATCACATATGAAGCGGTAGGCAACTGATTTGATTGGAACCTATTCAATAGGTATGCAAATTCTCAAGTGCATAACCCCCTAAGGAAAAAGGCAACTCAGTATTACTCATCATAGAGCACACCATATAAAATAGGGTGTATCTGCTCCGCCCCGATATACCATCGTGCTATGGTGTATTCGGAGGAGTAATGCCGAGAGAGAATCTCATTCTCCTTTAGAATAGTCCAGGAATTCCGTGCTCAAGTATTTTCCTCCTTGATCTCATCATAGGACATAATACTTATACCCGTATTTTGGTTCTCTACTTCTCGCTTATATTCTGTGAATATCTCAAAAGGTTCGGACTCAAGTTCCAACAGGAACATATGACTGAATCTTGAGAGATTATCAGAGAATATAATGAAGTATAAAGAACCAGTCCTGGCATGTGTAGACAGGAGACCTTACATACATCATCATGTATCAGTCCCAAGAGTTCATTAACTCTTTCTCTGTTTCCAGTAAACGGAGCTATGGTCATCTTATCTTTGTGACATGACTGGCGAGTTGCACAAGATGTAAATTCAAACTAATTTAAATATGCATCTTTATGTAACTCTAGCTAGTCGGGTCACATTGATCTGACCTAGTCTACAATACCTCAAGAAGGAATGGTTCAAATCTGAACTCTTCCTCTTGTGTGTGTTCTCTATACTTAAAACTGTAGTTTGATTTAGAAAATTAATGCTTTTAGATAACGTGCCTGAACCGATCAACTTTTGATATAGGAAATGTTCAAAACATTATCCAACAATACAAAATTTTATCATTTCTTTACTAATAAAGAGACTGATATGATTTTGTATATCAGATTCGGTATCTAATAACATTCGTTCAGAATCAATGTATTACAATACAGGGTGACAGTGACCGACAGACTTGGCTGCAACACTTGCCCCGTTTTCTGTCTCATGAAACTTATCACCCGTTCTCAGTTTTTCTACCCTTTTGTAGCCCTATGTAACAGATTACATATCTGGGATCCTGATCTGGTATCAAATACGCAGGATGCAGAGGATACTGAAAAACAGTTCTGTATAAAGAACACACCCGAAGATGATGCATCAGCATGCACTCTCTTCGTTTGGGCGGCACGGGAAATCTGGTATTCCCCAATTTCCTGCTCTGTCTTATAACAATTATAAGTTGGAGCGGGACCAACGTTCCCCAGCTCAGAATAACAAGCGGGTTCGGTCAATAATCCGTTTTATTATCTTGATTAAGGCGTGATATGGTCGCTACCTGGAGAGAGAGAAAAGAAAACACTCAGCGTGCGCTCTTGCAAGAATAGATTGGTTTTATTTTATCTAATCAGGATGGCTCCCACTGCTTTTTATCAAATCTTCCTCCAAACCCTAAAAGGAAAGACTAGCCGGGATTAATTACACACTACAAGTTCGCCAATCTTTCAGCCAGGCCAGTGTCGGTACTTTGAGGGAGGTCCCCCGTGCTTTCGCACGAACCTAATTAATGTAAACCTTGTTTTCCCAGAGGCGTAACCTCGTTAACACCTTTCTAGACACCTACTTGATCGGCTAATTGTAATGTGTAAAACTCTCCCAGGAGTAACAATTACTCACAGCGGGTATCGGGATCCAACTATCTCATAGAAGGTATGCAATCTCATTGCAAATTTCAACACTTGAAATTCCCGATAATATTTTGCCCCTAGTGTTCTATGACCTTGACGAATGCCAAACAACCCATAGTCCACTAGTCAAGTTCAACCCGTACATTTCTTGATCGAATTAAACCCACCCGCACGACCCTTGACGAATGCCAAACAACGCCGTACGAATACCCTAATCCAATCGCATCATATGCATAAGCAGATAAATACTAGTTAGCTACCGCACACTACGCCTTGACGAATGCCAAACTACCGTAGTACGAATACTAACTAGTACTTATCTGAAATGACGGAGGGCTACGACAGGTTTTTCTGAAAACCTATTGCGTAATGAACTTGATATCGTTGTAGAATCAAATGAATTTTGAAATGGAGTGTCTTTGAGGCTTTTCTAGTTTTGCTAAAGGGGTCACTCCCGGTGAAGGGATCGTCGGTCCTTTCCTCGTCGAATGAGGTGCGGGATATATCATATATATCACTGTGCAAAGCAAAAACTCTTAAAAGCAATCAAAAGACAAACCGAGTGTGCAGCATCTGCCAGTTATTGCTAAAAGAGTCACTCCCGGTGAAGGGATCTCGGTCCTTTCCTTATCGAATAAGGTGCAGGATATATCATATATACCGTTGTGCAAAGCAAGAACTGTAGCTACCTGTTTATTTTGAAATTCGATTCCACAACATCTTAGGTTTCTTTTCTTTCATTAATCACATTAATGAAGTCCCATCATTTAAATACCTAAACATCACAGATAAATACGACGTACACTTATGCCATTCGCATTCGCCTCGATGTCCCCTCGTGCACCGTTAGGTTAGGTAACTAACGACAGAGCGGGGCAGGGCTAGCGCGGGTGTAAAACATAAGTAACGTCTATATAATATATTATATATACTATATACTGTATCTATCACAGAACATATCAAATGATCACATCACAGATATCGCAGCAGAAGAAACATATGAAATATTGGATATACTAGGACGTCCGTGTTTTCAATACGAGCCAGCATAAAACACGGATTCCACGGTCGTGATGAATAGCCAAACCCACACCCCTAGACCCCTACGAGAGCGGCAAGTAACCCTACCAATTCTAGAGTTAGGAGACCCGAACTCGACTCCTCGAATTGGTCTCCCACTGGACTCCAGAACCCGGTTACTTGTGCCCTCCTCCTTGGGTCTATCCTAGTGCGGAAAAGTAAATAATATACATCAACGGTGACAACTTCCGCTACCTGGAAGTGCCCCAAATAAAAGAATATTACATACAAGTTTTTTTTTACATTAATGAAAATGAAAAACACTCATCTCACATAAAAACCCCCGGCTATTCAAACTCGACGATCCAATATAACATATCCAGCAACACATAACATCACATGTCATCAACGTAAGTAAACATGCGCATCCCAATTGTCGTTGACATATAGCAACGAAACCGGCGATATCACATATTACACTTACGGTCACAGAAAAGAAAGTGTAAAACTACAACAGTTGGAATCCGCAACCTCTTTAGACATCACATGCCAAATCAAATGAAATACTTAGACATCACATGCCTAACAATTATAAACCCCGCATTTTAGTCTCAAAATCGAAAACACTTTTCAATACCAAGTCGGGCAATTCAACAGGATTCCCGACATCCTGATCGAATGCTCGTCGCAAACTTCAGTAGGCGGCCGCACCCCCCCGATGCCGTCGACGAAGTGCACCAAGGCGAAACACCGCTACCGCGAGCACCGAGCACCGAACGGATGCTTTCGGCGACGGGGTTCTCCTACAGTCACTTGGTCGGGGCTATGGGGCGAGGCTGTCTATTAAGTTTACCCGGCGAGTATCCGCGTACGCTACGTGATTGCGACGGACTTTTGATCACATCAAAATTCCGTGGCAACCCATCAAGTGAGACTAAAGTGCTATGTTTATAACATTCATTCAGTTAGCTCATAACTTATTGTGAATTCCAATTATTGTATCACATTCCGGATAAGATAGAAAATGTTAAACTTTTCGATAGAACAATCGAACACCCAAGTTTTCCCGATCAACCGAATGAAATAAGTTCAAAGACATTCACTTCATGCCTCAGTACCAACGGTCCAACCGTAGAAGGGTCAAGCCAACGCCTCACATGTGGCACGCCGTACTGCCCCAAACCCAAAGGTTCAAAGGGCAGTTCAAGATAGTCACATAATCGAGTTAAGGTTTGTTGTCTTCTAGAGGGACCATCGCGTTACCTGCACTACTCAGAACGTCCTTAAACCACGGAAAAATCCAACACTTGGAAATTTTCCGGCAGGGGAAAAAGTGGGTATTTATATCCGGTCGAAATTTTTAACATATTCAAGAAATTATCCGGAAAATACATAGACAAAGTTTGACAATCCGATCGAATGTACGAACCCCCAATACAACCCAAAATACTCAACTCTTTATTTCAGATTAAAAATTCCCAGGAAAACCAGCACTGCCAAATAGGAATTACTGTGCAAAACTGAATGCCTAATAAGACAAAACGGCCGCGGAACCGCCGCATTAGCATGCTAATGCCGCGGTTCCGCCGCACTTTTGAGGGATCATTAGTTACTTTTTGCACCGTAATTCTTAGAATTTCCTGCTGATGTTTCTGAATATTTTTAATTCTCAAAAATCCACGAAAACAGAAAATGTCCAGAGAGCACTTTCAAGTCGGGGTTTCGGGTCGATCGGACTTCTAACTCCGTCTACGCATCGCCTAAGGCTCTAGCTAGGCTCTGATACCACTGTAGGGTTCCTAGGCACTCTCAAGAGGTCACACAAGGCATCAACCATGCCAATTTCAAATTTGAACTGTGCCGGGAAACCCTAACAAGATCGTTGGCTAGAAATCTAGGCGAAAAATCTAACTAGTTAACACTTAACTAAAAGAATACGGAAATACAACCTTTGTAGATCTGGTGCTCCACCTCCATAGCTCCGCAACGAAGTCCCTTCGCTGTCCAAATGAATTCCGGGCTCTAGCGTCGGCTTCGTCGGAGAAATGGCGAGCTAGGTCGTCGATGTCCATGCCGAAGATGATCTACGTCGAGGCATCGCTAGATCAAGCTCCACCTTCACCAAGCCATGAAAACTTGTGAAGGAAACACCCTATACTACTTGGCAAGAGGTAGAGGATGAAGAAATAGGAAGTGGGTAGACTTTAGAATTGGATTTCTCACTCTTTTTCATCACTTGCCATTGATGGAGGCAAGCTTTCTTCACTTGAAGAAATGAAGAAGAAGAAGAAGAATATTATGATAAGAATAATTCCAAAATGAAAAGAATAATCAATTCTTATCATAATAGAACCATGGTTAGGTGTAGAGAGTGAATCATGGTTTAGTGGAATGGTTAGGGTTAAGCATGAGACAAAATGGTGACTTAGTCAAACCTTCATGAATCTTCATGAAAGAAACAAATGAAAGCCACCATTTTCTCTTTATGCATATTATTTTCCAAAAAGAAAAAGATAAATAAATGAATATGTAAAACCCTAATTATCCACCTAACCATGGTTTAAATCTTTACACTTAACCAAAAAAGATATGCATCATCAAACATGATACAAACAAGTGCACAAAATCATATCGCATATGTAATGCGCACATCCGAGTGAGAAAATCCATCTTAAAGTGAACCGATACTAGTTAATGCAAAGTAATATATCAAATATATAATTATACATTAATTCATTAAATCAATACTTGATTTAAGGATCCGGTCATATCGCATATAACCGGCTAGTATCAACAGTAACAACTTATCGAATCAACACTTGATCCGATAACCCGGCTATATCGCATATGACCGATCAATGTCACATATCGCGAGAATTGAATACAGTATCACATACTGGTATCATTCTCGGTCCCGCACATATCTCATATGCGCTCCTATTTCGTTTCCCTTGAGCCAGGAAACCTCTGTGTAGGACTCTAAAGACTCGTCAATACGCCGGTTGCAGATGATGATCATATCAAACACCCACAAGCCGCAAGCGGTCTGCTAAACGTAACAGCCATCCGGGTATTGAGCGATCAGAAGATCGACAAGCAAGCCCGCTCACACTCCAGTGAATCCAACCAGTAACACTACCGTACAGTCTGGTCTCGTCGTCTGATATGTCGCATATCTTGCCTAGGGGTGGTAAACGTCAGACCCCAATAGCTCGATAAGTCATGTCGATATGAGGTCTATAACAATTCGAGAAACTACTGGTAACACTTACCAGTATATCTCGGCAACCCTGGCCAGGGATTTCCGGTTATAGCCAATCGAACACAGCGCAACATCAACTCCTTATACCGGGAGAGACGAATCCCCTCCTATCGCTCATTGCCTCCATGTGACTCGGGACTGTACCCAAAAACCACCGTTTTGCACGCCCTCTTGGACGTGGTAAGATGGAAATCAAAGCACAGTGGGAACCACACAAGACTCTATGACGATCTCGGGTCAACAGACTACTCTGTACCAGTGTCACCAAAGAACTGCCATCTGACGTGAGGTATAATACCATCTGGGAGTTCTCGGCAAGTCCATCCAGTGTACCCAGTCTCTACTGAGCACCTGTATATCATCTCTGATGTCAAACACCGATAGATATGGGATCATCCATCGCCCATCTGTATGGGTCGAGAAGGTACACGCTAGTCTACTCTGGTATATCGATGCCCCGTCTCGATACACCCACGACTAGGGACTTTCAAGGATGTACTTATGGACTACCATGTCCCCACTAGTATGATCTACATCATAGTCCAGGTAGTCAAGTACACATCCTAAGGGCTTTACCAACATGTATCAGAGAGACAATCAGTGCACACGCTAAGATAAAGAGTAACCAGATAGCATACTATCATGTCGAGCAAGAAAATCCTCCTTATATATGTCCCAGCATCCACTACAATATACATCCCATGTACAGTAATGGCCTCTAGGGCATACATATAACTAACAATAACATGTTCAAGCAGCAGAGGGTAAGCGTTACAAGATGAGAATCAACAGCCAGTGCTGCTCTGGACTGCAGTCCAAAGCAGAACTCCGCACCAGTTTCCGTCTTTTTTTTAGCATAGAAACAAATTAAAACTCTTATGGGATTCTAGTTCATTGAGTCGGCTTCGATTTGAGCCCTCGAACGCAACATTCCAATCTATATTCAATTAGTTGTGATTTTTACAAGTTTCAGACGCGGAAAATTTCAGTTTTAACGGGCTTGAATGAGAATGACCGATCACGTCCGTAACGACTGTATTTTTCAACCAAATTATAACACGATATTCATTAATATACGGGACAACCTATGTGATCATTTTTTGTCAATTTAACGGGGGTTTTCCTCTCGGGTTTGGCATCAAACACTTGCATCATATTAATTTGCACGAATTGTATACACGGAATTCATTAGTATTTCGAATTGTAATAGATCAATTTAGCATGAAGCAAGTAGTGTACTTGCCTGATGACGAGTTGACGATGCATGGCAGCAGCAACGGCAAGATCGCGCCACGAACGGCGCGACTAGGGTTCGCGGCCTCGGCTCGAGCTTGGGTTCTTGGCGTCGAGGTCGGGTGTGCAGGTGAGGTGAGGAGGTGGTGATCTTGACGATGGCGGTTGTAGGTGTTGGCTGTCGAAGGAAGAGATGATGATGGCAAGGGATGGCATTGGTGCTCGAAGTAGGAGGCGCGGGAAGGAGGGTGCTGCGGCGGTTGTGGCGACGGCAACGATGGTGATGATGATGGTGCCGGGGGGGTCGCACGATGGTCGGAGGTGGCAGGCGGCCGTGGAAGGGAGCTTGGGTTCGTCGTCGGAGTTGGCTGGGGATGGGGACAAAGAAGCTTGGAGTGGGGGCTCTGGAAGGGGGTTAAAGCGATGAAGACAGTGGTTGTAGGAGTTGGGCTCAGCTGGAGTTTGGTCGGCGGTTGGACGAGACAATGATGATGATGATGCTCGGGTCGAGGTTGGTGATCTTGGCTTGGGTGATGGGTGTGGGCGATGGAGAAAACGGGAAAAGAGAGAAAGTGAACAAGAGTGTAGGGGAGGAGAGAGTTAGAGAGACGAGGTCGAGATGGGTGAGCGGTGCGCGCGATATCGTGGGTAGAGGCGTGGGGACGTGGGGCGACGAACGGGGGCACGGCGTGGAGCATGGGGCAACGTGGGAGGAAGACGAAGAGGGGGGAAAATGAAAAAGGAGTGGGGAAGAGAGGATAACGGGTCGGGTATGGGTATAGGAAGGGTATGGGCCAGGAAAAGGGGTTGGGCCGGGAGTTAGTGGTTTATTTATATATTTATTTTTTTTCTCTTGGGCTTTATTATTTCTTTGGTTTAGAAAGGTTTTAATATTTGAACCCTAAGCATCTCAATTCAAACACAAATGCAGAGAAAAATAGAAGACATTCAAGGGGACTTGGAAAATATGGAAAAAAATTGCAGAAATTTTATTGATGGAACCGGAAATTTACATCATACCCTCCATACAAAAATTTCGTCCTCGAAATTTAAAAGGAAACAATGAAACAACTGCACTATACAAATAGATGTGGAAAACGTGCACGGATATCCTCCTCACGCTCCCAGGTGGATTCCTCTGGGGAATGACCGCCCCAAGACACTCGGACTAACGGAATGACTTTATTTTTCAGCACCTTTTCTCTGCGGTCGAGAATGGTGGTGGGCTGCTCCTCGTAAGATAGATCGGTACCCAAAGTTAACTCTGAATAGTCCAAAACATGGCTCTCATCCCGAACAAAACGCCACAACTGAGATACGTGGAAGGTATTGTGCACACCAGCTAGCGATGGAGGCAAGGCAAGTCGATAGGCCATCTCTCCTACTCGCTCTAGCACCTCAAAAGGTCTGATGAAACGGGGACTGAGTTTCCCGCGACCTCCAAACCTGATTGATTATGTTGTTTCACGTGCTTGCGCTTTTTAAAAGATGAATCAAAGATATAATTTTACCGCAATCAAGAACGGCGTCACTTGGTAGCTAGCCGGTGAGTATGGGTCGGTCCACAGGGATGTTGTGTATTCTCAATTTGGTCTAACGAGTTAATTCCAAACGGTGTGGATGGATTATCACTAAAAACTAAACTGATTTAAACAAGGATTAGAATCTTGCTAAGGTTAGGTTTAGGTTAAGTTTGGAAATTGAAGATTTCCTCACCGCTTTCAATGCCCTAATTAAGATTTATGAGGTGCTATGGTAATAATTAATAAAGTGGATTAGTACCATCGGGAAGAAACTAGTTTTCTTCCTCTAGGTTCTTGTCCTTCCTTTCTTAATTCTTACCCTAACCTCCATGGAAAACATACGCAACCGATCGTTTTTACTACGGTATCACCGTTACCTCGTGGGGTAAGGTGCCGTAGAGAACGGTGTGTGTATGTATGCATGGAGTCCTATTAATTATATGTGATGGGCAAGAAAGGGGTGATAGATTTTCATCCCTCAAGCCTTCCCTATTCCTAACCCTAACAAATGAGGAATTACTCACTCATTAGGGAATTGATTATCATTTTCTAACTATCTAACTAGGGCAGATAAGAAAAATTATACTAAGGCAAAATGAAAATTAACTAGGGCAATGAAATAAAAAAAAACCTTACTTTATTTGATGGCACTCTCCAAACATTTACACCGAATTTAGAATTCTGAATAGATGAAATAAAAAGAGGCATACCTCAAAAAGAGGTTTTAGGGTTTCTATTTATAGATCATAGAAACCCTAAGGTTACAATCGATTCATATCTGCAGTTACAATTTTACCCCTAAGAAGACTAGTCAACGCACCGCCACTCTGAATTTTTTAGCACAGACACGTGCTCACTATGGCTGCGGAATCGCGGCCAAAAGCCATGTTTGGCCGCGGATCCGCGGCCATATAGTGGACTTGTTGGTTGATTTCTCATGGGCTGATTCTAGTTGCATTTTTCTTCTTATTTCTTCACTTGGTTTCTCAGATTGTCTTCTAGTTTTCTTCCATATTTCCACAGTGAATAAGTGTCGTGAACTTTACCGTTTGCTTCATGTCGAAGTCTTGAATCTTGCGCTGCCTTTGTACTTTGTGAACTTGTTCATTGATCTTTGTTTGTTCTCCAGCTGTAGGCTTGATTAAGATTCTTCCATTTGTTGGTCGTAGTCTCACTTTTGTATCGTCTTTTCATCATTTTCACTGGTTTTGTTCCGAGAACCTGTAACCTGCAACTATGCAGCAGACATGGATCAAAAGCACCTGTTTATTTTTAAAATGAATAAGAATGGGGAATATAATAATGCAAAATTATGATATGAACAAATACCCCCAAACTTATATTTTGCTCGTCCTCGAGCAAACCTAGTTTTATTCTCGAAAAAGACCTAGCCTCACTTTCGCAGGGAAACGCGATTGCACTGAGCTCGTGCAACAAGCCATTAAAGCTCTAGGTGTCCCTAGTAAGAGGAGTGTTGTCTCCTGAGGGTTTTCAGCGGATACTACACACAAATTCCTATCAATTCGGCCTATTTGACTTTTATTCTCCAATTAGGTTTTCCAACAAGAAATTCTATTATCTTCAACTCAGAAATTATCCACCCGTATTTTTCACGCTTCCTTATTATTTAACTTAAAATTATATATGTTTTGTAGATTTACTTAGGTTTTAGCATCTTTTGAGTTTTCCTTCTAGGGTTCCATCTCAACTTAGGAATTTTTATCATCTCTATTAAAGATATAAGTCCTATTTTTCATTCCTATCTCTTATCTAAACCCCAATCACATACCCCTACGTGTGTGTGTATATCACCCCTACACTTGGAAATTCAAATCAAGCTATTATACTCTTATCCATCGTCCAAAGTACTTTTCAATTGGTGAATTTTTAGATGAAATTTGCTCTCACATTCTTCATGCGACCGTTAATACTTCTTGAGGTACCAACGACCGATTACAAAATGTGTTTGTACATTAATGTGTAATTCCTAGTTTTGTAATACCTAAGGCTTATAGCAGTGACTCCCAAACCAGTTGGTCTAAGGCACTAGGTGATGAAGCACCCTCGCTAAATATTTTTTTCTATTAATGCAGCCTTAAGTTATTACAAAAACCAGTGTTCATTTTTTTATCTCTTTATTCACACTTATATTTTTATTTTATTTTCCTTCATACTAAGGACTTTAGACAAGAGCATTTCAAGGTCTCTTCTACTATTCCAAGTTTCAAAGTTCGTGTTTGTGCAATTTGTAAGGTATATATTTTCAGAATTTAGACTTATGCTTAGGAATTATTTTTCAGACTTAAACTTTAATAAAAATATCAATACTCTTCCCTTATTTTGACTTAGCCCAAGAAGTAAACTCAAAATTTTCCTATTTTAACTAAACTACAAAGACATATATTTTTCTACCGTTAAATTTTAAGAAAGGTTATTTTTAGGGTTTTTAATTTACTAAGTCTAGGATCTAGTTTTTCCTAGCTGGTTAATCGTCTTGTCAAACTCAAGTCAATTATGGCCAAAATTGAATGTTTTAATTTTTAAAAATTTTCACTTTTTATGGGTTTTAAAATAAGTATGCAAATGCAAAAAATATACATATGAATGTGAAAGAAGAAACCTTACCGAGCACACCCCCAAACTTAAATTTGACAATGTCCTCACTGTTAGACTACACCAAGAGGGTCAAAATTGTCAGCACTCCTGTTTATTTTTTTATTTTTTTTATTGTTAACAAAAAAACAAAACAAAACATATATACAAAAAGGTCTCTCCCAAACTTAAGTGAAACAGTGTTTCTACTGTTTAAACGTTAAAGTTTAGAGTTAGGGGGGGAAACACAGTATCAAGCTATACAAGGGCTTACACAGGCCAAAGGTTAGCACCAACCATTCAAAAATTTTATCGTTATAATGGTGTGGTTGGTGAAAGAATGGAGTGTAGAGAAAAGAAATGAGAATCACACGAGACCGTATGGGAAGAAAGGTGGAATATGGTCTCGGTATATTAGGAGAAGAATGGCGGAAGAAAGAAAGAAGTGTAGTACGAACATGAGGGTATAAATTGAGTGAATAAATTAGCGCAAATTGTGATGATCGATGTGTTAAAAGCGATTGTGCTAATCTATCAACCCGTCGAGAAATGTGGTCAAATCCCTCAAGATTCGCGAGAAAACATGGATACGTTGAACTTGGTAAACCATCCATTGGAAGCGTGACGGATTCTTGCGCGGTCAAAACGATGGAAAGGACGAAGGGGAGTGATTTAGGGATAGTCTTATTCTCACCTAAGTAAACTGTCTCGAACTCGAAAGATTCCATCAATGGTTCGAAATGACTATAAGCAACCGAGTCTGATGGTTCAACTATCTCATCTGAAAATTCAAAGGACTCAAACTTGGACGGTGAGTCTTCAAAATTGTCCGAAAAAGTGAAACGCTCGTAATCGTTATCGGCTGTGAGAACTGTGTCAGATTTATAGAGGAACTCACTAGTGGCGTCCAAACTGCTGTGATCGAACAGAAATTTTTCAAGCTCACAGTATTCCTGCGTGATCTTTTGCGTGGTCGGAACGATGGAAAGGAGGGAGCGGGGTGATTTAGGAAGTATAACAGTTAAAGGTTCAGGAGGATGAATTAGAAAATCCGACTCATCAAACAAAACTGGTTCATCCTCAATACTATCCTCAATACTCTCCTCAATACTATCCTCATAATTCTCCTCAAAAGTTATCTTATCCATGCAATTATTATCAAAATAAAGATGCATATGAAGTTCGGGAGAAACATTTAATGACTCGGATGATGAATTGGAGAGAAAATTTCAGTCAAATCTACGGGTTTATCATCCAAAATATTCCCTGCGTCAATATCCTCAATCAAGTGAAAATCCATATTTTTAGATACGTCATCAAAGGCATGGATATTTATCAATTCAGGTTCAAGATTGGAGGTGTAGAGATCGAAAAGATTGGTGATGGTTTCACTCAAAAGGGACCCTTCACAATCTGGCAAATCAAGCACTACAAAGTCGTACAACTCATTAAAAGTTTATTTTCAACTGGTGAATCATTTGGGACATTTGATAGACATTCAAAACCGGAGTTGTGGGATTCAATTGGTGATGGGTAGGTTTGATTTGGAAAGGTGCACAGCTCACTCTCTCCACTCAAATTCTTAATCTGTCCAACCGCCTCATTATACATTGGAATATTTGGAGCTAGTTGGAAACTAGTTACCAGATCACTAGGTTGCATAAGGGCGGCAATGGACGCATCAAAATTCCTCATCTGTTGATTTGTCGCCACAATATAAGCTTCCAACGACTGTTCCAGACTAGGCATTGGTTGTGAAGGGGTTTCAGTAAAAGATTCAAAGTTGTTTGGATTCTGGAAACTCCCAAATGGCTGTGTAGAAGCAATGTCTAGGGAATGTGCGAAAGTCGGGTAGGAGTGGTAGGAATTGAATAGTTGGACAGAAGTAGGATCAACATTTGGATAAAAAGGTGAATGGACTTGTTGATCCCAAGAACTAGAAGTGTTGAAAAGAGTGAAAGATCGGTTACGAGATTGTTCAATATGTTCAGCGATAGAAATGGGTTTCGGAGTTACAACAGACTCGAAAAAGTAGTATCAACGTACGAAGGCGGTGAAGGTTGAAATGGTTGATACAAAGTGGATTGCGGAGTCGAACTGTTTCTCCTAGACGCTTCTATTCGATCTTTCAAAGAAATTTTGGGCATGGAGGGGTCGTCTGTAATTCGACCAAAACAATTCGCGTAGGAAGCAATGTTTGGATGAGGGTACCAAAGTTCGGTAAGAGTTTTGGGAGGTGGGGTACCCATGATGTAAGAAAGGAGAAGAAAAAGAATGTGGGTGCAAGTGGGGTGCAATGGATTTCTTAGCGACAAAATTGGCAAGTCTTTATAAAAAAAATTCCTTTTTTGTGTTTTTTTTATAAGGAGCTTTTTGCAAAAAGATTTTCAATAAAAAACTTAGACACACGTTCAATCAATCACAATATACACAATCAAGCCTAGATCTAGGGTCACCTAGGTCAGCTAGACAGCTCCTAACTGTTCCAAAGGGCAAGAAATAGGACCTCAAACCGCCTCTTCACCGCCAATTGTGGCCAGGTAAGCACAAGTAGAGAAAGGAGGGATCCGCTCACGAATCACCGTGAGACGGGTCTTTTAAAATTACCTTTCACTACCTGTCTAGCCTAGGCACCACAAAATCAGGTTAGGATCAACGGTCGATGCCTACAACCATTCCTTTGTCCTATTGAGCGCGAAGTCATTAGGGCTGAGTCTAATCTTTTTTAATTAGATTGATGGTTAATGCAATATGCTTTATATGATTTTTGGGGTCCTGGGATGGGTGATGAAATCCCTACCCAATCTGGATTGGTGTTCAAGCCCCTTAAAGTCAATTTAAATATGCAAACAGTAAACACAATCACTTGCAAACAATTTGTTTTATAGCACGGCGCAAAGAATCCTGCACAAGATCAATTATTGGAGAAGGAAAGAAATTTTTGGCGCAAAGAATCCTGCAGGAAAATTTTACAGAGGAGATATTGGGGTTGAAAAGAAGAAGAGAAAGCTTACGAAGGGTTTTTCAAGTGCTGACGTCAGCACCATGCCGCGGTTCCGCGGCTAAATGTAGCCTTTGACCGCGGTTCCGCGGTCAGCTCATTGGTTCAGATCCCTAAATCTTTTCTGTTTCACTGTTTTAGTTTTCCTCTGTTTGTTCAGATCTGCTGTTTTCTATTTCGCTCTCTGGCTTTTTCCAGATCTGAATTTTTTCTTCGATCCTGCACAATTCAAACGAAAATACCCTTCACAAAATAACAAGATGATAAATTTTTTATATTTTTTTATTTTTCAGTTTTTATGATTTTTCAATTTTATATTAACCCGAAATTACAAAAAGAAAATAACACGCCATCCCCGGCAACGGCGTCATTTGATTGATTATGTTGTTTCGCGTGCTTGTGCTTTTTAAAAGATGAATCAAAGATATAATTTTACCACAATCAAGAACGGCGTCGCTTGGTAGCTAGCCAGTGAGTATGGGTCAGTCCACAGGGATGTTGTGTATTCTCAATTTGGTCTAATGAGTTAATTCCAAACGTTGTGGATGGATTATCACTAAAAACTAAACTGATTTAAACTAGGATTAGAATCTTGCTAGGGTTAGGTTTAGGTTAAGTTTGGAAATTGAAGATTTCTTCACCGCTTTCAATGCCCTAATTAAGATTTATGAGGTGTTATCGTAATAATTAATAAAGTGGATTAGTACCATCGGGAAGAAACTAGGTTTCTTCCTCTAGGTTCTTGTCCTTCCTTTCTTAATTCTTACCCTAACCTCCATGGAAAGCATACGCAACCGGTCGTTTATACTACGGTATCACCATTACCTCATGGGGTAAGGTGCCGTAGGGAACGGTATGTGTGTGTTTGCATGGAGTCCTATTAATTATATGTGATGGGTAAGAAAGGGGTGAGAGATTTTCATCTCTCAAGCCTTCTCTATTCCTAACCCTAACAAGTGAGGAATTACTCACTCATTAGTGAATTGATTAACATTTTCTAACTATCTAACTAGGGCAGATAAGAAAAATTATACTAAGGTAGAATGAAAATTAACTAGGGCAATGAAATAAAAAACCTTACTTTATTTGATGGATCTCTCTAGACATTTACACCGAATTTAGAATTCTGAATAGATGAAATAAAAAGAGCCATACCTCAAAAAGAGGTTTTAGGGTTTCTATTTATAGATCATAGAAACCCTAAGGTTACAATCGATTCATATCTGCAGTTACAATTTTACCCCTAAGAAGACTAGTCAACGCACCGCCACTCTGAATTTTTTAGCACAGACACGTGCTCACTATGGTCGCGGAACCGCGGCCAAGAGCCATGTTTGGCCGCGGATCCAGGGCCATATAGTGGACTTGTTGGTTGATTTCTCCTGGGCTGATTCTGGTTGCATTTTTCTTCTTGTTTCTTCACTTGGTTTCTCAGATTGTCTTCTAGTTTTCTTCCAGATTTCCACAGTGAATAAGTGTCGTAAACTTTACCGTTTGCTTCGTGTCGAAGTCTTGAACCTTGCGCTTCCTTTATACTTTGTGAACTTGTTCATTGATCTTTGTTTGTTCTCCAGCTGTAGGCTTGATCAAGATTCTTCCATTTGTTGGTCGTAGTCTAACTTTTGTATCGTCTTTTCATCTTTTTCACTGGCTTTGTTCCGAGAACCTGTAACCTGCAACTATGTAGTAGACATGGATCAAAAGCACCTGTTTATTTGTAAAATGAATAAGAATGGGGAATATAATAATGCAAAATTATGATATGAACAGTGTTCTCCTGCTGGCATCCGCCCAACTCTTCTGTCGATCCTGAGCCATCTTAATACGCTGTCTGATCATTTGGACCTTGTCAACTGTCTGAACAATGAGCTCCGGAC
This sequence comes from Agapanthus africanus, assembly GCA_030015575.1. Taxonomy (NCBI): domain Eukaryota; kingdom Viridiplantae; phylum Streptophyta; class Magnoliopsida; order Asparagales; family Amaryllidaceae; genus Agapanthus; species Agapanthus africanus. Next base: position 113,529,513 of record JASDDO010000031.1, read on the forward strand.
CCAGTAATCTTCGTTCGCCCATATCATCCCAACAAACTGGGGATCGACACTTACGCCCATAAAGTGCTTCGAAAGGAGCCATCTGGATGCTATCCTGGTAACTGTTGTTATAAGAAAACTCGACTAGATGCAGTTGATCTTCCCAGGAACCCTGGAAGTCCAGCATGCAAGCTTTCAGCATATCCTCGAGCATCTGAATCGTACGCTCGGATTGTCCGTCCGTCTGCGGGTGATAAGCTGTGCTGAACTTGAGGCGGGTACCCAAACTCTCCTGTAAGCTCCTCCAAAAGTGCGAGACAAATCTGGTGTCTCGATCTGACACAATGCTGACCGGAACTCTATGAAGTCGCACTATCTCCTGCATGTACCTCTCCGCCAGTGACTCTGTCGACTGTCCCACTCGGAAGGGTAAGAAGTGTGCAACTTTCGTGAGGTGGTCGACGATAACCCAAACGGCGTTGTTGCCCCTAGGGCTCCGTGGCAAGGCCATCACGAAATCCATAGTAATGTGCTCCCACTTCCATTCTGGTATCGGAAGTGGTTGTAACAGTCCCGCTGTCCTCTGATGTTCCGCCTTCACCTGCTGGCATACCAAGCACCTGGATACAAACTGCGCAATTTCTCGCTTCATCCCGTTCCACCAAAAGTGCTGCTTTAGATCTCAATACATCTTCGTACCTCCCGGATGTACAGAATAAGCTGAACTATGCGCTTCAGCTAGTACCTCTTCTCGAACATCCCCTTTGGGTACGCAGAGTCTGCTACCGAATCTCAGAGAACCGTCTTCATGTATGAGTAAGTCCGTTCTCAGCCCGGCTTCTACATGCGCTCTGAACTTTTGCAATCGTGGATCATCCGCTTGTGCAGCCTTGATGCGATCCACAAGAGAAGACTGCACCTGTAGTTGCTAAAATTTCCTGATTGCGCTCGGTGTAAGGACCTCAAGCTCGAGTCTCTAAAAATCCTCAATGATGCTCCTCTGACTGGTCAACATCATGACCGCTGGCTTGTGACTGAGAGCATCTGGTACAACATTTACTTTTCCCGAATGATACTGAAGGTCCAAGTTATAATCCGCCATCTGTTCTAGCCATCGGTGTTGCCTCATATTTAGTTCTTTCCGACTGAAGACGTACTTCAGACTCTTATAATCCGTGTACACCTCCACCTTCTCGCCCAACAGGTAATGCCTCCAGATCTTCAATGCAAAAACCACTGCGGCTAACTCCAAGTCATGTGTAGGATAGTTCCTCTCGTGATTTCTCAGCTGTCGTGAGGCGTAAGCAACCACCCGACCGTGCTGCATCAGAACACATCCTAAGCCCTTCCCTGAGGCATCACTATGTATTACCAAACCACCGGAGTCATCTGGCACTGTAAGAATGGGCGCCGTGGTTAACTTCTGCTTCAGGGTCTCAAATGCTCGAGTACACTCCTCTGTCCACACAAACGGTACCTCCTTCCGTATCAGCCTCGTCAAAAGTTCAGCGATTCTTGAAAAGTCTTGGATGAACCGCCGATAATACCCTGCCAGTCCCAGAAAGCTTCTGATCTCGGCCACTGACTTCGGTGTTGGCCAATCTCTGACAGATTCTATCTTTGTCGGGTCCACTGAGATGCCTTCGCCCGAAACAATGTGTCCCAAGAATTGAACCTTGTCGAGCCAGAACTCACACTTGCTCAATTTTGCGTACAACTTCTCTTCCCGAAGAATTTGTAGAACCGTGCACAAGTGCTCGACGTGCTCCTCCCGGGTCTTCAAGTAGACTAGTATGTTGTCGATAAATACAACGACAAACGTGTCCAAGTACTTCGCAAACACCCTGTTCATCAAATCCATAAATTTCGCTGGAGCATTAGTAACACCGAACGGCATCACAAGGAACTCATAATGTCCGTATCGGGTCCTGAAAGCCGTCTTGCATATATCCTCGGCCGCTACTCTGATCTGATGATAGCCAGAACGGAGATCCAACTTTGAAAATACCTTGGCCCCACTTAACTGATCGAATAAGTCGTCGTTGCGCGGAATTGGGTATTTGTTCTGTATCGTGACTTTGTTCAGCTCCCGATAGTCTATGCACATCCGCAGCGATCCATCCTTTTTCTTCACCAACAGAACTGGTGCACCCCACAGTGAAGCGCTTTGCCGGATAAATCCCTTCTCCAGGAGTTCTTCAATTTGCTTCTTCAATTCTGCCAACTCAATCGGTGCCATTTTGTACGGGACCTTGGAAACTGGTGATGTACCTGGAGTCAAATCAATCGAGAATTCCAAGACGCGTGGAGGTGGTAGACCTGGTAAATCTTCAGGAAACACGTCCAGGAAATCCCGAACAATCTCTAGAGCTAGGCTCTCATCAATCTCCATAGCTGTCAACTCTTTTGGCTTGGCTCTATACTTGGCTGGCTCCAAAGATTCGCTCCCGCCTTCGAAAATAAACTCTAGGTGATTGGAAATGCGGAAAGTCACGTTCCTTGCTTGGCAATCAATAATTGCATGGAAAGTACTCATCCAATCCATCCCGAGAATTGCGTCATAGATGCTTGTTCCGATCAAAAGGAAATTCATATAGAATTCCCTGCCACACACTACAACTGGACAGGATCTACATTCTCGACTAGATACTATAACACCATTACCTGTATGTATTTCCCAACCCTTGGTTAATGGTTCATGTGGTATGGAGTGTGTATCAATGAAATACCCAGATATGAAACAGTGCGATGCTCCAGAATCAAACAGTACTCTAGCTGGTATGGAATGTACGAGTAGAATAACTGTGACAACATCACCTGAAGCCTTTGCCTGCTCGGCGGTCAAGGTGAAAGCCCGTCCTTGACCGCGGCCTGTGTAGGGTTGCCCCTGCTCCTGTGATCTCTGCTGCTGCAGTCCAGACCCTCTCTGTAACTCTGTTCGCTCGGGGCAACCACTAACTCGGTGCTGGCTGGATCCGCAAATCAAACACTGTCCATTGGCGCGGCGACAGTCCTTCTGGGTGTGCCCATCCCTGTTGCAGTAGCCGCAAACTAAGTTCTTACTCTGGGGGCGATGCTGGGGCACGAATGGACACTTCATCCGTGTCGTTCCTGGCCTGTGAACTGGTATGACTCCTCGAGACGGTGTGTGAGTACGCACTGAAACAACTGGGGGCTTCCTAAATTTATTGATCAGCTTCTCTTGAATTCGTGCCGCGTTGAGTACCTGTGCAAAAGTCTGCAATTCGAGTGACGCGATCAACTACTGTAGCTCGAAATCAAGTCCCTGTAAGAAGCGCCGGGCCCTAGTGGCCTCTGAAGCGACCATATACGGAGCGAATCGGCTTTGACGGTTGAATTCTGCCGCATATACGTCCACGGGACGGCCGTTCTGCTTCAGTAAGATGAATCTTTCTTCCATCTCTGCCTTGGCGGTGGAAGGGAAATAGTGATCCAAGAAGCACTCCTTGAATTTGCTCCATTCGATTGGCCCTTCTAGTCTGCTTTCTTCAACTGACCACTAAGTACGTGCTTCGTCTTCCAACTGGATCTTTATCACATTCACTTTCTCTTCATCGGGTACTCTTGCGGCCGTCAGTAGGTTCTCCATATTGACCAGCCATTGCTCGGCCTCGAGTGGTTCGGCTAGTCCCGTAAATGCAACTGGATGCAACCTCCGAAAATCTGACACGGTGCCAGCCCTGGCAGAAAAAGCTGGTCGAGAAGTGCCCTTGGGGGCGGTGATGAGAGCGGAGGTTCTCCTTACTGCGGTAATCGCCCTGGGTCCCTCAGTGAGTAGGTCTGTCTTTCTCTCCTGAGCTTCTGCGAGAGTCGTCAGTGCACTTAAGATCCTCTCCGTGCGATCCTGAGAACTTGAGTCCGAGGAGTGGTCGTTTGGGGACGTCATGTCGCTCGAAGATAATTAAAAGGATATGATTAGATACAAGGATAAAAGTCAAGGATAGTGAAGCGAAAATAATGTAATAAAATGTAGTTAATGTTATCCCTTACTACTAAACGCGGCTCTGATACCAACAAAACCATGTCACGCTCCGCTTCCTAAAATACGGAAAACGAGAGATGACTAGGCCAGCCATGCTCCTACGGTCAAGGAATAATCCCGCCGTAGTCACACTTCGGATTCTAGCTTTCTAAAGAAATTCCTAGAAACCCCAGTGTGCAATCAAAGTGAGCAAAGAGGCGAAGCTCCAGCGAATTTTCCGGCGACAATCTTAGGAACTCCCGGCGACGAATCGACGCACCGGCGAAGCCTACGTCTCCCTCTTCCTCTCATCTAACCTTGAAACCCATAAGTCCCAATTTCCCTTCTCAAATCTTTTCTAAAAATACGAAATTCCAAAACCCGACGGAAACGGAGTAAATCCGATTTCCGATTCGGTTCTTTCTCAAAATCCAACATTTTCTTAATACAATCTTGTTAAACCACTTCATGTTGACTATTAAACACTAACTAATTATATTGAACAAGTTTTATATCAAAAGAAATTGCTATTTCTATTTTACCGTATTTTTTTCACTAAAATACCATGTAGTTTCATTTCGGCATTTAAACCATTAAACTTGCTATACCTTTAAGTAGATCATGAGGTAATGACCTACCTCCTCACACACTCATATGAAACATATCACAATATTTTCAGGAACATAGAATACGGGAAAACAATACCTTTTCAAATAAATACCATTACTAATAAAACCATTTTCTAAACGATTTAGTATTTATACAAATCTTTGCAAAGCGCCGCTACAACCCATTTGGAGAACCCGTTCAGGATGGTGCGGATTATCACACATCCTCGGGCTTAGTAGTGCGAGATGCATATCTCAGCAAGGAGCATTCTGTCTCGAAAGATTTAAAATACGACATCTTAAGAAAATGAGATTTTTAGAAATATAAAATATATATTAAAATTATTTTTATATAATTATATATATATGTAACATTAAGATATCTATTTTGAAATATTATAAATATTCCAACTCTTTTCAAAAATCACAAGAATAATTTTACATTAAAATACCATGAATTACATATAAGTCAATATTACAAATAAATACCCTTTATTATGAAATTAGGATATTTTCATTAGAAATATCACAATATAAAATATACATTTATTACAACTCTAAAGACGATTAATGAATACTTGGGGTGCATTTTGAAAAGTATATAAAAGTATTTTTGCATAAAACCCCCCAAAGTTCTATAAATTACCCTAAGGACCCTAGTAAACATAGGTTTAAGCGGGACCAATCTCTTGAGCCTCAGGGAGCCGGAGAAGTGGGTGCTTGCCTATCTAAGGTAGACAACTTAACAACGATGTTATCAATACGGTAATCGTCTTTGAAAAAGACACAAATCCTGCCGCCCATGTGCAGCGGTTACCGATAACATCAAAACCATCAGGACTTTAATTTACTTTTCTAATTGTCTGACTCAGACTAAGTCTTATTAATAATCTGACTTGAATATGATTTAAGTACAATCTACAATCTACAATCTCAATCTGCAATCTACAATATTACAATTCAACATGAATCCATTCAAATCTATATTGACTGAACCGAACCATGGATATACTTCCATTTACATGATTCTTCGGTTACATCCATTTACTGATATCATGGTTTCGGTAAGTTATCCAATTATATAATCTATACATTTTACAATACAAGACAATACAATACAACTATACAAACAAGACATCTCGGGGTTAAGGGGTAGATTGGTACGGAAGGTTTTAGAAGTGGCACGAGACTGCAAGATTTAAGACACCTAACCTGAATTCAATCGTCGTTGTTCCGGGCATTCTAACGGAGCCTTGTACTCTATATTCCGTTTACCGTGGTCTTTGGTCTAACGAGACTCCTCTCGTATACACTGGCATCCTTCTGTACCAAGTTACAAACAACAGCGTTAACACAACATTATAACAATATACTACAACTTTAAAAGCTACATTCTTATTCTTTCTATTCTATTTCTCTCTTATCTTTGGGACTTACTGAGCGATCTGTTCGCTGACGATATTCTCTTCTTTCTTCTTTGAATGTCGTCAGGTGATCTGGACACGTCAGAGATTGAGCCCAGCGCTGAAGACTTGGACCATTTCGTTGAAAACCCAGAGCTTTAGTTCATTGTACACTTTTAATTCCGTACTTTTCCTTTTCTGTTATGCCATTATTTAGGCATTGCTTTATTTCAGTTGTATTTACATTTCCATGCACTGTACAGAAAGAATGTGAATAAATAAAGTTGCTTTTTTATTATATCTTGTCTCTTGTGCATTTACTTTTATATTGCTTAGATGTGCTTAGCGTATTTACTTCATAGTAAATACGTAGCGGCCTCGTCGCGTCCTCTGCCCGTATACTGGGAAGCGGGGCGTGACATCGGAAAATTCTAAGTTCATGTTTGGGACTTCTAAACTCAAGTTTGGTCCAGAATTCTATCACTAAAAGGTTTGTGGTCACTAACTAAGCCCCAATTATATCTCCACAATTTAAAACATCCACTAATTATCATCCTAGAATTTTCCAAGATCACTAAACATACACTTATTTAACTTTAAACTACTATAGGAGATTATGGAACTTAAATTCATAACTAAAAGTGAAAGGATTACCTCATGGAGCAACTCTAGAAAATTCTAAGATGGCCAAATTGCTCAAAGTCCCAACTTGATCCCACCATGGTGCTTGTAGTGAGCCAAGAAATATTATTTGTGAAGTTTGTATAGGGTTTTAGTGGAGTTTTGATGGTGTTGTATGGTGGTAGTGAGGTGGTGGAGGAGGAGGAAAGGAAATATGGAGGAGATGAAGAAGGGAAAGAGAATGAAGGAATGAAAAACATAAAGAAAGAGGGTGTAGAACTCTCTCAACCCCCCTCTTCCCTCCCCCCCTCTCAACCATGCCCTTTTGTCCCCCCTCTCACATTTAATATTCTTTTTCCTTTTCTTTTCATAAAAAAAACTAAACAATTTAAAAGCAAATAAAAAATATGAAGCCATGATTATCAATATGAACCAATGTCACAATATAAAATATTGCATGCCATGATACATAAATAGAGTTAATACATAATTAGTAAAATATTAATCAAGCTTAGCTTAAACTTATATGTAAATATTTGTATAAAAATTCATAAAAGCCCAAATCCGATAAATGCTTCTATAATTACTAATTCATTTTAAAATTCCAATTATTTTCCAAACTATATGTATATAATCATACCATTGCATTAAAACTAATTTCTATACTTTTATAATATTCATAGAATTTACTATTTTATTATTTAAATTCCAAAAGTAGTATTTTATATTTTTGAAATGTTACAATTATTCTGGACTTGGAAGTGAGACTTAAAGGTTTATGTGTTTTTGGATGTCGCAGTCGTTTGGAGTCGCCTTTATATTGTATTTGTTTATATTTCGCTTTCTTTTCTTCGTTTTGGACGTGGTATATTAACTGTGTGGTTGCTCTGCCGTTTGGACGTAGAAACTAGCTCCCGTTAGGGATACTTATTATATATTATGCTTTATATGTGGTTTTATTCAAAATTTACAAAAGAGATGCTGCCCGATTTTTAAACAACATAGGTATTTTCAAACAAACTTTACTTATGCTTTCAAAAGGAACTTGATTTCATTTGATAACCCTTTTCATAACTTTACCTCTATAATTTTTTTTAAAAAGATTTAGATTCCGGGTTTTTGGCTTACTTGGCTTACGGTGGGGTCATATAGACTTCACGTGATTCAAGTTCCGGTCGCATGCCCTATTCCGAGTTGTGACAACATAAACACCAAAGGTCCTCTGTTTTACACAAATCTCGACCGTTCATTTGATATTTTGATGAATATGGATCGTTGAGTTTAATAGCATGGGTGCTATTTTCTTCAAAATAGCAGGGATTCCGAATCCACTTTCAATGCTAAAGAGCGCATGATCAAATCCCATCATCATTTTAATTTTTTGACAATTTTTTTCCTATGTTGGACCTAAGCATTATGAACGGCCACTGTTAATGTAATAAGAATTAACAGCCGAGGACGATCTTTTGCATCTAAATTTATTTTGAAAAACGCCATGCAACTTATAAGATAAAAGTAAGTAATTTTTTTTGTTTTAATGTAAATTGTATTATACAATTTAATTCAAAATCCTTCATCTTATATTAATTTACAAGACTTCTCTAATTTTTTGTAATGTTTTTTTATACATTCAAAAATTGTACCATGCCTACGCATCAAGGCATCTGTTAAAATATGTTCATAACCTAGTATATTTCCAACTTAGATTTCCTAATTGCATAAGAAGAACAAGTTAATCAATTTTTTCCTTTTAATTGTCATTCTATTTATCCACAAATAAAAGCAATATGGCTAATACGATGGCTAATGTTTGGGATATTGCATCTCTTTGATGATTTTTTTTCTTTAAATTATTTGTAAGAGTTAAAACAAATAATAGTTATTTAGGCAAATAAATTTTAAAAATTAAACAATAATGAACTTAATCATTGATTTTTATTTTTTTATATTTACTATAGATTTTCTTCAATTTTCGTGCTTTTTTACAACATTTTATTGCTATTTTTTCGTCCTACCTGATTTCGTTTCCTTGATCCGCCACGGGCATCAGCTTTGAGCTTTTCCTGCAAACTGTTTTAGCTTAATCATCGTTCAAGGCATAATAGTATTCACTGTTTTTATTTGGAATTCGTTATGCTATTTATCCAGGAAGCGTAGAAATATTATGGTATTTTAGTGAACATTAGCCACTAAAATAACTACAATTTAATAATAAGAAATAGAAAAAACGATATAACAAACATCATTTTGTAACTATCACACCATAACATTTTATATGTTTCAATAACTTAAAACTCTAACATACATCACTGTCTCAACACACAAATCTTTTCAATCCACAACATAACCAAACTCACCATTTATTCATAGTCTGCAAGCAAATATACATAGTAAGCAGCAACCCTAAGTATCAATAGACAGGAGCTTTGGTGAGAAAGATTGCTTCTTTCTTGGATTGAAAATCGGTGAGTAGTTTCTCTCTCTCAGGTAAGCATTCCTTCACAATATCTGAGCTTAGGAACTCTTGAGTCCATTTCCACAACACAGGGTGCTTTTCTTCATTGATTAAACTTATGCCGGCCACTTGTTGGAGAACTCCAGCCCAAAATGCTAAGAAATTTGCGGCTATATCAAGATACCCGATAGAATCGTCTCCGAAAAACTTCTTCCCTTTGAGCTCTCCCTCTAGAATCTTCAAGTTCTCTTCTGTTTGGTGCATGAAATTATTCTGCATTTCTCCTTCAGTCCAGCATGACATCCATACAGCAGGAAGGCACTGAAAATATATGAAAGAATTAATTAATTAAATTTCTTATACTAAATTTTTACATGTCTTATCATTTAAGAACAATATGTAAGCACATCTTGAAACTGTTCGACGCTTTCAAAAAAAAGAAACTCTTGAAACCTGCTAAAATCGTAAACTGTGAGTTAACAATGTGTGTGTATGTGCATGTATTCAACATGATAGAAAACAAAATGTTATTAATTACTGTCACTGTACCTTGTCTTCTATGAACTTTGCCCAAAACCGCGCCTGAGCTCTTTCAACTGGATCCTCAGGCATCAACCTATAACCGCTCCATGCATCGTCGATGTATTCGACGATGATGAGAGACTCGACAACGGGCTTTCCTCCATGGATGAGCACCGGAACCTTCTTGTTCACAGGATTAGACTCAAGAAGCAAAGCGCTCTTTTTGGAAAGATCCTCCTCAATGTACTCATAGGGGACTCCCTTGAGCTTGAGAGCAAGTTCAACTCGACGGCTAAAGGGGCTTCCCCATGCTCCCAACACCTTCACCTCCTCTCCCATTTTACCTGATTTGCTTACTCTGCAAAGTCACTTGCCTGTCGAGATTTATATTACTTAATCAGTGGCTAATTACTTAGTAGCTAAGGTTCAAAGGAGACTTTTCCGTGCTTAATTAATGCTCCCTGCATTGTTTACTAACCTAACATGCATCCAATGGAGCTGGGTCAATGACCAAATATTGTAGATTATAGTATCATACCATTATATAAATGATTTACTCTTTAGTTAGGTATGATGTAGCCATTTAGTAGGTGCAGGTGCTTGGCTTATACGATCCTGAAAACTTGGTCATAAGGCTGTTAGATTTAATTTAAATTCAGATTAGTTAAGAATTAGTTAGAATTTAAATCTAATCTCTTTAGTTTAGATTTAAATATAAACTTCAGTTTAAATTCATATTTATCTCTAATCTAAATATGCATTTATCTCCTAGCATTTATTTGTCATATAAATAGAAGACTTCCTCTAGAGATTTTTATGAATCCATAATTCTCTAATTACTTAGGGTTTTATTAGAATGGGAGAGGCGGCCAAATGCGGTCGCGGATAGAAAAAGGTTTTGTAAGAGAGGATAATTGTTTGTAAAGGAAGGGTGAGAAATCAGTGTAAACTTTTGTAATTCTTTCTTATAGTGGAATTTTTTGTTGCGGTTTGCTGGATTAAGTGCTAGTTGTATCGAACCTGGGTAAATCTTATGTGTGCTTGTTGGTGTGTTCTTTACGTGCAATTTGGTAACCATCGGATAATTCTTTTTCAATTTACCATAAAACAACGGTCTTGGATTTTCCACTGCACATAAATACATAATCCGTCCAACAAGTGGTATCAAAGCGTCGGGTTCGCATTTTAGAGTTGATTAAGGAGACGACGTCTACAAATTACGAGATCGAAAAGTTCGATGGGCACAATAAATGCAGTTTATGGAGATTGAAGATGGCGGCACTACTGAAACAATAAGGCACGCATAAGATTTTCTTTGCGAATGGCAGGAATCCGACCACAACCACGGTGGTGGAAAGTGAAGAGATGGAGGACAAAGCTCACGGTTCAATCCAGTTTTCTATGCCCGATAAAGTTCTTTTCGAAGTGGCACAAGACAGCAGTAGAATTGTGGAACATATTAGAGTCCTTTTATATGAAGAAATCTCTTACTAACTGATTCTATTTAAAGCAATACGAGAAGCATGTAGAGGATCTTCGGTTCGAATTATACGGAGGGTTAGCTTTGCTGGAGTTTGCGGGATTGTGCAGGCTGGAGAGAATCGTGTATCAGTACACCAAATTGGGAGATCCTCGGGTTAGATGGCATTGCATGGCAGAAGGTTCGGACAGTTTGGAAGAACAAAACTTTACGGCTTACGGTTGGTTTTCCAAGGGAATTTCGGGATGGAGTCTTATCTACTGCTGAGTATCTCATCGATCGGTCACCGTTGACGGCGGTATATATGAGAATTCCCGAGAAGTTATGAACTGGAAGGGCTGGAAATTACTTAAGGATTCGTGGAAGTCGATGCATCGAAGATTTGAGAATCAAGAGTCGTTTTCTTATCGGCTTTGGAGATGTAGCAAAAGGGTACAGCTCGTGGTGTCTTAAGACCTAGAGTGGAGTAATCAGCCAAGTGATATTCTTTGAGTTTGCGATACTTTAAAGAAGACAGGCTCGGTCGGAGAACAGATATGCCGCCAAGCGAGATGGAGTTCAAAGTCCCAGTCCAAGTTATGAAAAATGAGGTGGTCGGTATTTCGATTCAGGTGGAGAGTCCAGTAGAGCAAGTGATGTAGAGGTCGAGGGCAGTTCGACATACAGGAGTGGTTAGGGAATAGTCTCCAAGACAAGAGGATCGGGAGTTCGACCGAAAAACTGCATGTTTAATTCATGGCATGGAGAGTGGCATGGATGGGGGTTGCGTCGATTGAAGTAGAGTATCGAGTGGTTCCATCTTGGCACGGGATAGAAAAGATTTGGCTCGTATCTCCTCACTTCAGGCTTTCGGCGATATTATCATCAGGTAAAGATTACGCTGGTGATAAGGACAAATGGAGGTCGATAATGGATTACATGTTGAGCATGGATGCAGTGCTAGAGAGATCAACGCTTCAATCCGGTATCACGGTTTCAATAATGGAGACATAGTTGATAACCGCCATGAAAACGGTTGGGGAGGCCATCGATTTACGGAGATTGTTGGGTTTAAGAGTTCCAAAAATGGTGAGAGTGTTTTTCTTGCAGGCCAAGAAGAAGATAATAGCTCTTACGAAGATTGGTACCCCATAGAATCTGACAGACGCATTTCTAAAATGATTCTGGTCTAAGTTCAACTTTTGCCCAGTAGATTGTTGAGGTGCCTTCGGGCTCAAGACGATGAGAATGGAATTCTAAGGTGTTGAAAAAGTTAAGAGATTATATATGGCGAATTTGAATCAAGATGGAGATTGTTAAATTTTATTTAAATTCAGATTGTTAGGGATTAGTTAGGATTTAAATCTGATCTCTTTAGTTTAGATATAAATCTAATCTCCAGTTTAAATTTATATTTCTCTCTAATTTAAATATGGATCTATCTTCTAGTATTTATTTATCCTTTAAATAGAAAGCTTTCTCTAGGAATTTTTATTAATCCATAATCCTCTAATTATCTAGGGTTTGATTAGAGTGGGGGAGGCGACCAAGTGCAGTCGCGGATAGAGATTTTTTTATATAAAATACGGCAATTCTTTGTAAATGAGGGATGAGAAATCGGTGTAATCTTTTGTAATTCTTTCTCATAATGAAAGATTTCGTCACAGTTTGCAGGAGTAGGTGCTAGTTGCATCAAACCTGGGTAAATCTTGTGTGCTGTTGGCGATGTGTTCTTTTCGTATGATTTGGTATCCGTCGGATAATTCTTTTTCGATCTATCCTAAAACAAAGGTCTTGAATTTTCCGCTGTGCATGGATACATAATCCGTACAACAGAGTCAACCCACCAATATGACCTCAGCAATGACATCCAAGTATTTTATCTAGCTACAACATATATAATCAATAGGATTTGAGTATGAAAGAATGTTTAGCAGATTAGCGTTTAGGCGATTACATCTCTTCTCCTCTATTAAGGGAAAGTCTATCATTAAGGGGCAAGTTAGTAATTAAGGAATATTTTTTTAAATCTTGAACGATAGCTGTAATGGTTATTTGGGGATCTTCTCCAGATGGCACTTGTCTCAACCCACCATCTATAAATGTAAGAGGAAAACTGTAACAGATGTACAAGTCGTCAAACACTTACTCCAATGATGCAGGAGGAGCAGGAGCTGAAGCCAATTAGGAATCGGTCACAGAAGATTTGGAAAGATTCAGCAGAAGATTTGATTACAATTTAAATCGAATTTGATTGAAGATTTGTTGTTATTTAAATTGTTATTTGGTTAGATCTAATTTTTTTAGGTTAGGTTTAGTTTATTATCTTTCCTTCTGATGGAGGTCTTTTTCGGGTCTCCGTCAGATGTTGTCGTCCGTCGATCTCCCGGTGGATCTTGGAGGTAATCTCCTGTTGCATGTGGGTCTCAAAGGGTTTTGAGGAGATTGGTGGTTTTGAGGAGTTTGCGCCGAGTACCTGCAAGAAAGTCCCGGGGTGGTTTGGTACCACCGAGGACCCTCCGACGATCAAGTTAGCATATCCGAGCAGAGTAACGGCTAAGTGGGGTGAAAAAAGCTTACTTGACCCCTCTGTGATGGGGGTTTATATAGTGGCGGCAGCACGCAGTAGCAGGCGTGAGAATCTCGCCGGCAGTTACGCTTCCGACGTCACGCCCGCGTAATAAGCGGATCGCCCGTTAATGGGGATCGTGATGGCGTGGAACGTGGGATGTTGCCGGCGGAGAATCCGCGCATGGAGAGATTTGCGGAACGGCGGTTACGCCTGTGAGTGGTGGAGTTGGTCGGTCGGAGGGACCGAGGAAGATGGCCTCGGCGGGGGAGCTCGGGAACGAGCGGGAGGGCCGAGGCATCCTGGTCCTGTGGTAGCTCGGGGCGAGCTGAGAGGCCGAGGAGGCCAATTTGCAGGGGGCCCTGAGGAGAGCCAGCTTGTGCTTGCAGGTCGGGTACAGGGGTGGCCTGGTCGGCCCTTGTGGACCCTTTCTTCTGAGTTCTGGGACACGTCATCTGCCACGTGTCCTGATCTGGGAGATCGCCAATATAGAGCATCATTATTAGCCCCCCACTCTTGTCCCGACCAGCTGGAGGGTCGGGTCAAGAGTGGACTGCCGGGACGCCCGGGGTGAGCTCCCTCCTAAGATTTCTTCGGGACGCGTCCCCGGGCCGTCAGCTGTCTTTTCTGCCAGCGAATCAGGACGAGATCTCTGAATTTAAGGAAGGTACGCCGGTTCGTGCATCCTGTCACTGAAGCGACGGTCCACGTGTCAAGCGTCGGTTAGCCGACGCGACGTGTGCAGACCTGCGGCGTCTGATGGGATACGGCCCAGTGTAGGAAAGACAAGTGGAGCGATCAGAGCCGTTTGGACAGGAGAAGGCGTTTTGGCGAGAGATGAAGGGCGCTGTTGGATGAGCGCGATTGCGGTGATAAATAGGGGTGGGGCCCGCTCCAGGGCCCATACTCTTTCATATTTTCTTCCTTCTAAGTATTGGCTGCTCGGCGCTCTTCCTCTTTTGGGTTGGATACATGGTTCGTTCCCACTCTTTGGGTTTTTCGTCCCGGAGGCAGGCCAGCGGTGCGGTCGTGCCCCCGGCTGGCTCGTGCCCAGCGCCGAATGTTCCGCCGGTGGTAGGGCCGTCCGCTTCGCTGAGGGCTCCTGGTGATTGTTCCGGCGGCAGCCAGAGATGTCCATGGTCATCCGAGCCCCAGACGAGGGACGCAGGGGAGGGTGAGGATGGGGTTCCCCTTAAGAGGAAAAGGACAATCTCTCGTGCGCCACCGTCAAGGGTCCCTGGGGGGATTCCCATGCAGGAGGGGGATGCCGTCTTCATGGCCATATCTGGGCTTTCCGTCGCTGTCGGCATGCTCGCCGGAATGGAAGAGTCGGCCGGGGGGAGGCTTCCGCATGGCACCCTGAGGGTCCAGATGGAGGCCATAGCCCAAGGGGCGGTCCGGGTATGAACTCCTCCATGCGTTATTTTTTTTACCTTCCTTTCTTTGGCTCAAGCGTCTCCATGTTTCTCATCCGTTTCTCGTCAGGTCACTGCTCCCTCGTTACTCGTATGGAGGCCAAGGGGGCGTTCCACGCACCGAGGCCGGTGGAAGCGTTTCCTTTAGAGGTCGTGGTACTGCGACGTGACCTGCGTCTGGAGAAGGCGAGGGCCGATGTCCTGGAAGCCCGAGCGGAGGTTGTGAAGTTCGCCATCTCAGCGAACCGGGGTGCCTATCGTCGCCCGAGTGCATTCCACCGAGTTGCTGAGGTGAAGCTGGTGAATCTGGCCGATCGTTTCGCGGCCATAGAGAAGGAGAGAGACGCCAGTAGGGGGATGCCGAGGCGGCGCTTCGGGCGGCGGGGATTGCCGAGATTCGGGCTAGGAAGGCTGTGGCTGATTACAAAGTGTCAAAGCAGTTTCGTACCGAGCTTGGCGAGCATTACGCCGTCGTGTGGAATAAGGCTCTAGATGCCGTAAAAAAGCAGCTTCCTGAGTTCGCCGATGGAGAGCTCTGTGCTGGGGTCCTACTCCCGGTGGCAAAGCCTCTGGCAGACAGCGATGAGGGAAGCGAGGCGTATCCTTGGTGGCAAAGCCTCCGGTGGTGAAGCCCCCGGCAGACTGCGATGACAGTGATGAGGGAGGCGAGGCACGGGAGGGGGTTTGTGACTTAGGTCTTTTTGATATTTCCCCGTCCCTCTTTTGTAAGCGTCCGGAACTTTGTAAGGCTGGGGAGCCCCTAATACCCCTGTAAAAACATTTTGCTTGTGGGAGTAAAACTCTTGTTGTTTCATTGCTTTGCACTTTATCTTCAGTTTGTGAAGAGTGCTTGTAAAATATCCTTGCTTGCACTGTTGGGCTTCCATGTCAGGTCGGCTATCTGTCTAGCGATTGTTCGTCGAGTTGATTTCGATCAGTTGCCAAGTGTGCCAAGCGCTGCTGAGAAGGAGGCATCTCCATGGCCCCGAAGTCGAGGGGGGATCACTCAGACTTGGATAGACCTGACGTCTCCTGTTGGGGCTTCGGACCCGCTGCATGTGATGGGCAGAGGGATGTTCGCCGTAGTTGTGCTGAGCATAAAGAGGATCAGTGGCCTCGTTATGAGGGCTACAAAGCCGCAGCGTCTGTTGGGAAGGAGGATGCCTGCTTGGGATGACCGAGCAGGGAAGCTGCTAAGTTGTTCTTGGCGAGGGCTTTGATCCTTGTCGGTTGTGGTAGGAAGCAACCAACCGGGGATAGCCGAGCAAGGGTCGGGCTCGACTGCCTCTGGGAGGACTTTGATCCTTAGCGTTGAAGGGGACGCAGGAGGCCTGCTAAGGATAACCGGGCAGTGAAGCTGCGTGGTTGCCTCTTGTCGAGGGCCTTGATCCCTGGCGTCGCGAGTAGGGAAGCTACCGGCCAGGGATAGCCGAACAGGGAAGCCGCTCGGCTGCCTCTGGGAGGACTTTGATCCTTAGCGTTGGAAGGGTTGTAAGAATCCTACTAAGGATAACTGGGCAGTGAAGATGCGCGGTTGCCTCTTGGCGAGGGCTTTGATCTCTGGCGTCGTGGGTAGACATCCACCAGCCGGGGATGACCGAGCGGGGTAGCCGCTCGGATGCCTCTTACGAGGGCTTTAATTCCTGGCGTCATGGGTAGGGAGCTACCAGCTGGAGATGACCGAGCAGGGTAGCTGCTCGGCTGCCTCTGAGGAGGGCTTCGATCCTAAGCGCGGGAGGGGATGTAAGAAGCCTGCTAAGGATAACCGGGCAGTGAAGCTGCGTGGTTGCCTCTGGGTGAGGGCTTTGATCTCTGGCGTCATGGGTAGGCAACTACCAGCCTTGGATGATCGAGCGGGGTAGCCGCTCAGATGCCTGTTGCGAGGGCTTTGATCCCTGGCGTCATGGGTAGGGAGCTACCAGCCGGAGATGACCGAGCAAAGGTCGGGCTCAGTTGCCTCTTGCGAGGGATTTTGATCCTTCAGGACGGGGACCAAGCAGGGTTACTTCCCAGTGCCTCTTGGCGAGGACTTTGATCCTTGTCGGTTGTGGTAGGAAGCCACCAGCCGGGGATGGCCGAGCAAGGGTCGGGCTCAACCGCCTCAAAGGAGGACTTTGGTCCTTAGCGCGGGAGGGGCTGTAAGAAGCCTACCAAGGACCCTTGGCCGGGCAGGGTTACTGCCCAGTGCCTCTTGGCGAGGGCTTTTTTCCTGAAGGAGAGCCGAGCGATGGTCGGGCTCAATTGCCTCTGGGAGGGCCTTTTGATCCCTGGCGTTGCGTGTAGGGAAGCTACCGGCCAGGGATAGCCGAGCAGGGTAGCTGCTGAGCTGCCTCTAAGGAGGACTTTGAACCTTAGAGTTGGAGGGGCAGTAGGAGGCCTGCTAAGGATAACCTGGCAGTGAAGCTGCGCGGTTGCCTCTTGGCGAGGGCTTTGACCCCTGGCGTTGCGAGTAGGGAAGCTGCCGGCCAGGGATAGCCGAGCAGGGAAGCCGCTCGGCTGCCTCTAAGGAGGACTTTTTGATCCCTGGCGTTGCGAGCAGGGAGGCTACCGGCCAGGGATACCCAAGCAGGGTAGTTGTTGAGCTGCCTCTAAGAAGGACTTTGATCCTTAGCGTTGGAGGGGTCGTAGGAAGCCTGCTAAGGATAACCGGGCAGTGAAGCTGCGTGGTTGCCTCTTGGTGAAGGCTTTGATCCCTGGCGTTGCGAGTAGGGAACCTACCGGCCAGGGATAGCTGAGCAGGGAAGTCGCTCGGCTGCCTCTAAGGAGGAGTTTGATCTTTAGTGTTGGAGAGGCCGTAGGGGGCCTGCTAAGGATAGCCGGGCAGTGAAGTTGTGCGGTTGCCTCTTGGCGAGGGCTTTGACCCCTGGCATTGCGAGCAGGGAAGCTACCGACCAAGGATAGACGAGCAGGGAAGCCGCTCGGCTGCCTCTAAGGAGGACTCTGATCCTTAGCGTTGTAGGGGCCGTAGGAGGCCTGCTAAGGATAGCCGGGCAGTGAAGCTGCGCGGTTGCCTCTTGGCGAGGGATTTGATCCCCGGCGTTGCGTGTAGGGAAGCTACCGGCCAGGGATAGCCGAGCATCGTAAATGCTTGGCCGATTCTTCATGAGGTTTCGCCCGACCATCCAGTTGCAGGTATGGGGAACAGGAACGGTCGCGGTGAACGTGCACGTAGCATGCGCGTTGAATGTGTGGGGAGGCGAAGCGCCAGAGTCGCGTCCTTTCGATTCCGTCAGAGAAGGCTCAATGTTCGCCGTGTGGCGGCGACTTTTTGGGCGAAAAAGGGCGATTGTTGAGTTCCGTTGGGGTGCAGTGGGCTATATAAAGCTGAGGGAGCGTTGGTCCTTCCTTTCTTCACAAATAGATCGTTGAGAATGGAAGACTTCCCCTTTACCATCCCCGACATCATCCACTTCGAAGACGTATACCTCTAGGACCAGAACTGCACCGAGGACATGGTGCAGTTGGTCTATGGGAGCATCGAAGACCACTTCGGCCGGCTGCCCCTCCCCCCCGGCGCTCCCCTCTACTGTAGCTGCTAATGTACTCTATCTGGAGGGCGTCGCCGGGGCTTTATAACCCTCTGTCCGAGCAGCTCTATGACGAGGCCGTGGGAAAGCTGTGGTCTCTGAGGCGCTTCGGCCTGATCTCCGCGGGTCGGCTGGCTCGCTCGGTGGCACTCGTCCATGAGTGGTACGAACTGAGGCTAGAGGTCAACGCGCACGGGGGGAATCGAGGGCAGAAGCTAGATCTCGCAAGGCCTCGGCTGGCGGAGATCTTTACGGAGTACCATGAGCAGTGCTCTTTGCACCCCCTTCCCCCGCTGCTGTAATTTTCTTTTTCTTTTTGTATGTATGGCTGAGGAGCCCATAATACCTTTTTGAATAAATAAGACATTTCCTTCTTTTTCGCAATGGTCCATTGATCTTTCTTTAAATTAACAACAGACCATAGGAAGAGTTTACATTGCCCTTAAAAAGAGTGCATGCTAATAGATGACCTTATTAGCATGGCCCGAGCTCCCCGGAGGCTTGTTGGTCTCCGTGCTCGGCACCGGGTACGGGGCTCCCTGGGCTCCGGACTAGTCATCTGCCGAAACGAGCATGATCTGGCCGATGGTCAGCTCGGCGGTAAGGGGACGCTTCCCCTGCCTGCAGTCGGCTTGCCGCTTATCCCTCAAGTAGGCGGCGAGGTTCCCTGATCGGATGAGCTCCTTGATGTAGTCCCGGAGTTACTTACAATCTTCTGTGGCGTGGACTAGCGTCCGGTGGAAGGCGCGGTAGGGGCCCCGGGTTTGCTTCAAGGCTTGACGCGGGATTGGAGGGAACTTGAAGAGCCCCTCGCCCTGGGCCTCCTCTAGTAACACTGTGAGGGAGATGTTGAGCAGGGTGTACTCCTGGAACTTCGGGTGATAGGGCCGCTGACGCTCCGGCCTTTCTTCCCGAGCCCTCTTCTTCTGGTCGGACCGTTCTGCTCGAGGGAGGTTCGCGCTCATCTCGGACTCGAGCTGGACCTTGCGCTTAGTCAACGCATTGACCTCAGCTATGGTCTTAGGCTGCGCCAATGCAAAGGAGCGCAACCACTCCTTGTTCCTAAGACCAGATCTGAGCGCCGTGATGACGGTCTCGTCCCGGTGCTCGGGGATCTCGAGGAGGGCGTTGTAGAAGCGGGTGGCGTAAGCTTTGAACGTCTCCTTGTCCCCGCCCTTAATTATGAAGAAGTAGTAGATCGTGAGCTTCTGCCGACGGTTCCCGACGATGTGGCCGAGGAACTGAGTATCCAGCTCATCAAAGGTCGAGATTGAGCGAGGCTCGAGTCCTCGGAACCAGTCCCGACCAGAGCGGATGAGGGTGGATGGGAAGGCTCTGCACTGGGCGGTGTCGGAATGGTCCTGGAAGCTCATCCCCGCTGTGAAAGCATCTAAATGGTCTTTCGAATCGGTTTTCCTGTCGAACAAAGAGACCTTCGGGGGCTTGTTGCGTGAGGAGACGTGAACAGCGAGCAGTTCCTCGGTAAACGACTTGGTGAGCGAGTCGGCGGTGTACTTAGCCCCGCCGCCCGAGAGGTGACCTTCTCACCACATGCCCTCGATCTTCTTCTCGAGGGAGTCGAGTCGGCCGTGGTACCCCGAGGATTCGGCGTCTTATGATCCCTGGCCTCTGCTGTGGGAGGTCTCGGTGCGCCCCCGGTTCCCTTCGGTCTTCTTGAGTCGCGGATCATCGTGGATCTCTTGCTCGGATGAAGATCGGCGTTGCTTCAAAGGCTCGTTGAAGGCTTGCCTGAGTCGGTACTCGATGAATCTTGATTTGGATCAAATTGTGTCACCTGATTTGGATCAAATTGTGTCACCCAATTTGGTTTATCTTCTACTAGAAGCTAGGTTGTTATGAAGCTTGCATGAGAAGCTTGGTAGGTATCAAACTTGCACAAGAAGCTTAGTTGTTAGAAGGGAAGCTTCTAGAGAAATTTACACAATTCGAAGCGTCTTGGAGAAATTTGGTCGTTAAAAGAAATCCTCGATAAAAAGTTCCAACCGCCGACGAGTCAACTCGGCCACGGAAATGCGGCGGATCGTCCTGACTCGGCCGCGGATCCGCGGCTGTTTGGTGGACTCAGTGCATGGAAAGTTCTGCATTGTTTCATGTTGGCTTTATGGTTGTTTCCTGATGTCTGGAATCTTATAATTTTTTCTAGTTTACTGCCAGATCTCAAGTCTTGGACTTAATGCGTTTTATCAGCACTTTTGTGATTCCGGTTCTTTTACCTGGAGAATTTCCTGCACACAATCTCGAGACAAGTATTGATATACAAAGATCGTGCGTGTAGTAATAAACACTCAATTTCCTTCATAATGCCGGTTATAATGTATAACACATGTTATTTGATATTTTGCAGACGAATTGCTAATATATGCTATATTTATACCAAATATCTTTAGATGATTACAAAGAGTAGGGAAATTGATGTGTTAAGAATGCAATATTTTCGACTGATCAAATTCCCCCAAACTTAATTTTGGTCGTCTCGAGCAAACATCTTTTATTTTTAAGAGAAGGAGAAAATAGAACGAAAGAGAAAAACTAACTAGCACATTTTCGTGGGCAACACGATTGCACTGAGCATGTGCAACAAGCCTTTAAATCTCTAGGTGTCCCTAGTAGGAGGAGTGTTGTCTCCTGAGGGTTTTCAGCGGATTGCACCCACAAAATCCCATAATAAAAGGAAGACCGTGAAATTTACATATAAAGATAAGAATTGTAAAAGAAAGACTTTGAAAATTAGAGTTTCCAACTAATACTAGCTTTTCAGTTGTCATGAGCCTGTTTCCCCAATTAGAGCAAAGCTCTGTTCAGAATTCAAATTTTGAATTACAGCTGCGCTTTTATAAAAGCGCTTCGCTACAACTAGCGCACCCCGTGCAAAGCACATAGGCGCTAGCTCTTGGTGCGCTGTGCTCCAAGTAGCGCACCACATGCAAAACACGTGTGCGCTGGCGCTAAGAGCTCTGTGCTCCAATTAGCGCACCATGGGCAGAGCGCACCATGGGCAGAGCGCATAAGCGCTAGCGCTGGAACTAAATGTTCCTCACCGTTGGATCAAATATCCAACGGATATAATTAAATCATCGATTAATAAGAATAAAATTCTGTTGAATCTTTCCAAACAGAAAAGATTATGCCCTGAATTTGGAACACTGTTGGATCAATGATCCAATGGTGATTAAAAATCACTAAAATACAGAACAAATTCTGTAAAGAAGGAAAGATTTCTCAATCTTGTTAAAACAAGAAGATTATCTTCTGTAAATCAGAAGCCCTTGGATCAATGATCCAACGGTGGGGAAATTCCCAAATCAATTGAAGAATAAATCTCTTTAACTGATTCAACAAATCAGCTTGCCCTATATAAAGGACCCAAGACTTCAAGTCTAGCACAGAGGACCCCCCCTAAACTTTGAGAAAGTCTAAAGAAGAAGAAGTAGCTCTCGGCAAAAGAAGATTTTTCTTCAAGGTAAAAAGAATGGTGATGAACAAAGAGATGAAATCATCTCAAAATTAAAGAGAAGAATTCTCTTCTTAAAAGATCATAGATCTACAAAGACCAAGGTCTTTTATAAAGAGATTAAAAAGATCTCATCATAAGACAAGGAAGTACTTACTTCACAGATCATAGATCTATAAGACAAATTGTCTTTCTGAGATGATGAACATCTCATTATAAAGAGGAGAGAGAATTATTCAATTCTCTTAGGATCACATATCCATAAAGGCAAAGCCTTTCATCAAAAAGAGATTGAAATATCTCCTATAAACTAAGAACTTTGTTCTTAGAATCTTGAGACAAAGTCTCTTATAAAAAAAAGAAGATAATCTTCAGAGCGCAAAGTTAACCTAAGAGGAGCCTTAGCGCTCATAATATTAAAAGTGCCTTGGTGCTCTTCATCCAGCGCAAAGCGCTGCAGTGCCATAGCACTTCAAACACAGCGCACTGCACTCATTGGCTAGCGCTAAGCGCTAAGCGCGCCACGTGCTCCTCACGTGTGCGCTGCATTACTAAAAGCGCTTTGCGCTCATTATATGGCATCAGCGCCAAGCGTCTCAACGCTTCAATTATAGCGCATCAGCGCTCTACATCTAACGCTAAGCGCATAAGCGCTCTTCATTTAGCACAAAATGCTAAACGCATTAGCGCTCACATCTGGCGCAAAGCGCCAAGCGCATTAGCACTTTAACCATAGCGCATTGCGCTCATCAACTGGCGCTAGTGCCAAGTGCGCCACATGCTTTTATGTGCGCTTGGGCAGAACATAAATTGTTCATTGAATAAGCCCGGAGCTATTATAAATGCACAGCATTTAACTAAAGGCAAAACATTGTCAGAGACCAAACCAATGCTTAACATTTTTAGAGGATTGGGCTCAAACAAACATCTAACAACTTAAAAATAAATGTTGAACATTGCAATTGAATGGACTTAGCCCAAATTGGCCATAAGTCCTCAATTCAGATTAATTGAGTTCATATGCTCATAAATCACAGATTTTAGTCCCAATTGGACTGTAGGTCTCCCAACTCACCTTGGTTCAAGGGTACATCTCTTCACTCCTTTGATATTTGTCGTTGTAATTCCTCAACGTTTTCAAAGAGGTGACGGGTCCCGACAATCATACATTTCATGGACTGTGGGGTCCTTAAATCCACGGACTATGATGTCCTTAACCTCGACCGTGATATCTTAAAACTAACATCGGACTGTGGAGTCCTTAAATCCATGGACTATGATGTCCTTAATCTCGACCGTGATGTCTTAAAACTAACAACGAACTGTAGGGTCCCTAAACCCATGGACTATGACGTCCTTAACCTCGACCGTGATGTCTTAAAACTAACAACGGACTGTGGGGTCCCTAAACCCATGGACTATGATGTGCTTAACCTCGACCGTGATGTCTTAAAACTAACATTGGACGGTGGGGTCCTTAAACTCACGGACTATGATGTCCTTAACCTTTACCGCGATGTCTTTAAACTAACATTGGACCGAGTTGTCCTTAAACTAACAATGGACCGTAATGTCCTTAAACTAATTACCGACCGCAATGTCACTAAACTAAACAACATAGCCCAATTGCTCTCTTGTTGGATTTAAACGATCCCGTTAAGTTGATCTTAGTCTAAAATTAGACTAACATATCCTTAACAAACGTTTAAGTTGATCTTAGTCTCAAATGAGGCTAACGTATCCTTAAACCTAACCCCCAAACCCAAATCTAAGAAAATACGGATTTGGACTAATCCACGCCCTATGGACAACAAAATAAATTAGTCTCCGTATACAATCCACGGGCAACCAAACATAAAACAAACACCCACGACACGAAGTGACCATCTAGAGAAGGAGAAAGTTGTTACCGCGATGCGATAGCGTAATTAACTGCAGGGGCTTGCGCCTGTAGGGAAGAGTGTCCCCACAATCAAAACCCCCTCAAACGAGGGGGAATCTGACGAAGTCTGCTACATCGGCCGCAACCGTTTAAACCTCCGATATACGATGCCATAAATCAACTTGGCATCTTCGGAGAGGTGGACGGATAGCACCAATTAGAATCTGCCCCGAAATTCAGGCTAGACGTACACCGCGTCTCCACCGCGTCTTTCGGAGGGGAACAAATTCTGGCACGCCCGGTGGGACCTTTTCCTCTTTCCACTCCACACTTCGTTTGTCGTGTTCGCGAACGAATCGCGGTTTGCTAATGGTTGCCCTTGGGTTCGAGATACTGAGATTTGGCGTTTTGCTTGGTGCAGAAAGCAAAGATCAATGGCGTTCATCTGCTCGAAGTGTTCCACATGCAACTGCAACCCATGTTCTGCCTCAACTGGGGGCATAGCTTACGGGCCCCAGGCAGCTTCCCTATTCACGATACCGGTGGAACAGGTCACCCAAGCCACCACAGGATTATTTTTCGTGACCATGCTCCCGCCAATGAGCTTCAGTGCTCCTATGCCAGCACCGGAAGCTCCCAAGAAGTCGGTCTTCGATCGGCTTGCTACTACCACGGCCCCTATCAACGGGTCGTCCAGCTCTAACTCCTCGGTCTTCAGCAGACTGAGCGTGAACTCCGATGGGCCTGCCAAGAAGCCCATGACACCTGAAGTGGCCATCCCAAAGAAGATAGCCATCTCTGCTCCTGAAGTCGTCAAGACGGCTTCTCCTGCTAAAGAGTCGGTCTTTACAAGACTGACTATTTCGGCTCCCGTTCCTGCTCGAAGGTCTGTCTTTGACAGATTGGATGACGCTACTCAAAAGACGTCAGTCTTCAATAGGCTGGCACCAGCGGCGCCTCATCTGGATCTGGGGCAAGACAAAGCCATCCCCATCACCGAACCATCCCCAACAGCTCGACACGCTCGACGTCGCCACTGGCGTCGAGTAAGGAAGGCCGGGGGCAACTCCCCCTCTGGGCTAACTCCACCGGCTCCAACGGTGGAAATTAATGCTGCTGTTCTAACCGGGAACAGCTTTGAGCTGCTGAACAAGGTGCGCAGGAATTCGCCTACCGCCGTATTAAAAAGATCTCCGCCGCCGGTGGAGACTGTCACAGAAATGAAGCCGGAACAGTCCCCTCAACGACTGTCTTCTAAAGTTTACAAAATCCGGCGACAAGTCCGAGAGTCGGTGGTTGATCAAGACTATCCCCGCCGGCAGAAGAAGTTGAAGGTCCGACAGGAAGAAAACCGTCCTGTTAAGCCACAAAAGACGACGGCTACTTGGGTGCCCACTGCAGCGGCCCCCTTAACTTCGACCGCTCATAAGAGGAGAAGGCCGGAGAAAATCCCCATGCCTTTGACAAATGTCAAAGGCACTGAGCCTAAACGCCCTAAGTCTGGGGGCATGGTGGTGCATATCGTCTATATGGCATCCGGAAAAGAGGATAGCCGTATCTCCACAGGTCATCGACCGCTTAGGCGATCCGTGACAAAAAATCAAGAGCAGTAGCAGAAGCTTCAGGAGATGATGACTGCGATGGCTGCACTCACCGGGCCAAAAGAAAGCCCAGAGGCATCCTCGGAGAAACGCCATGAGCAAGAAACTAATGCCGAATTCCTTCGGAGAATACTTGAGAAGAAGGACAAAGAGGCTGCAGAACAAGCGGCCAATATAAAACGAATGGCCCTTCTATTCCAAGATATGGTGGGCATGATGATCCAGCCGGATCCCCCAGCCGAAGATCCTCCAGTGATAATTGAAGATGATAGAGGAGAAACATCAAACCCTCTGCCGGCTCTATCAGCAGCCAAGGAAAAGACCATCTCCAAAGCTGCCCTAGATGATTACATCGCTCAGCAGATACGAGTTCACCAGGCGAATGAAGCGGCTGGGCAAATTGTTAAAACTGGGCGACCGTATCAAGGCTGGTATGATCAGATAAAGTACCCGCCAGGCTACATGTCACGCCCCGCTTCCCAGAGTACGCAAGATTGGGCACGTGACATAGCCAACCATGCTACCTGTGGGTAGGAAGTATCCATCCACAGTCACATTACGGTTGTAAGGATATCAAGAACAGGATAAAAGCTAATCTAATACATGTCCAAATCCATAATAACAAGAATCAATAAACAATAAGTGCGGAAGCTAATGATACAATACAATGAATAAACAGTACGTCCCATAATGCGGGCTCACATCTGGAAATGAAATGAAATAAATAAACTAAACCCTAAGGAACTCACAGTTCAGCCTGCTGGCTGAAGTACTCCTGCTCGGTCGTAGACGGTGGTACGGAATCTGGGCCATGCAAAACCCAGACGTCAGCGCGTCATGACATCAAGTATATAGTATAAACATGGTAATAAGCAATGCAGGTATGAACATGAAATAGCAGTACTAAGAAATAACAGAGCAGGGTAATGTGTAATGGTGACTAAACTGTCCTATCAGGTTTCTACTCTATAGTCTTTGAAATCAATTGATGAATCGTCGATGTAACTCAATAGTATCCCGTGTGTGCCCGGGACCACGGTCAAAGCCCTCGGGGCTGAATCCGAGACGTGCCGCTAAGCAGTAAAAGGTAGTAGGATGGACGAGTGATGTCAGCATCAACACTCCGGAGCTGGCCAAGCCCGTAAGACTGATCAGAACAATGTATCGAACTGTTGAGTTACAAGTCGGTTTCACCTTTGATTTCCCCATACCCCCAAGCTATGGATGTCAGGTCAGGTATTCAGTAGTCAAGGACTAATGCCAACACAAAATCCGGTAAGAGTAGGTCTGTCTGGATAGACAGCAGGGATGGTCGGGTGTGTCGGCATTAGGCATGAAATCATGAAACAAGTAATGTCATGGTACAACAGAATGAGTCGGTATGTGTGTAAATGTCATGTGTAGCAGGGTCAGGCCAATATGTGGTGCAATCGGTTATGTGCTCACAACAGGTGTACAATCAAATAATGAACAGCAGCAGGAAATAGTAAATAACCATAATATTCCATGTAAACACAATGATTTTTTGTATTCTCTTATTAACAGGTTCAAGCACCCTTGGGGTGCAATAGCCATAAGGTGAAGCAATATCCACAATCATAAATTAATGAAGCTACATGAAATTAAACTAGATATAATAATTGTCTCATGGGTGATTTAACAATTAAAGAGGATATGATCCAAAGGTCTTATTTAGTTGAATTATGGATTGATAGTGGGTTGATTAATTACGAGAACTATTATAACGATTCCATGTTAAAGATAACCGCAACTGTCAATTCTAACTTATAACATGATATCAATTACCATCATTAGTTGTTGTATTATATAGTATGAATTCAATTGCGTGGCAAGACTAGATCTCGCACGCTAGCATGTTTAAGCAAGTATTCAGATACTTGCCTCGACGGTCTGCAAACTGGAACACGGATGCGATGTCGGCAGAAAACGCGATACGATAGCACGGGCCACGGATCGAGTCCCAACAGAGAACAACGGGATCACACGGACCAGGGGGCTTCGCTGGAGCGCCGGGTTCGCCAAGACGGCACGGTCGGATTCCGGCAAAACACGGCACGAGTTAGCAACACACGATAACCTAATACGATCAACGGGGTGATTTGCACAGAAGGAAGGAAGAGGAAGTTTACAGAGAGATATACCAGGTGACCCCGGTGAGCTCGACGGCGCTGGAACACCGGCGAGGCAACGGCGGCGGCGGCTGCAAGGGCTGAAAGGCCTCGGGGTGTGCGGGAGAGGGTGCTGCGGCGAGTGGAGGAATGGGTGGTCGGCTCTGGTGGTCGAGGGGGAGAAGGAGGTGGCCCTGGTGACGACGGCGAGGTCGCCGGCGCGTTCTCCGGCGAACAGCGGAGAGTAGGCGATGGGTTAAGGGCTCGGGTTGGTGTTCCGGCGAGGGGAGGAGGGCAGCGACGACGAGGTCGGGACGAGGAGGGTGAGAGGGAGTCGTGGAAGTCGTCGATGACGAGAGGTGGCGTCGACGGCGAGGTCTGCGAGGGTTGGAGGCGTCGTCGGGGTTGGGTGCAGGCGCGAGAATCGTCGGAGGAATGAGGTAGGTGGGTGCGGTGAGGTCGACGAGGTGGTGACGGCGACGGCGAGGTCGTGAGGAGATCGGCGGTGAGGTCGCGAGGCTAGGTTTAGGGTTTTCGTTGGGTTCTCGTGGTGGGGGAAAGGCAAAGAGGTGGATGCATCGGAATTTAAATAGAGGAAGAGAGAGAGGGAGATTGGAGAGAGATTGAGGGAAGAGAGAGAGAGAGATAGGGAAAAGGAGGCGGGGCCCACGCGGTGTAACCTCAAGCTGTGATTGGCTGATCACGAGTTGGAAAAAGATTTGAGATTGAATTTTGAAGGAGTTGGAGAGAGAAGCAGGTAAAGAAAATATTTCCGTATATTCTTTTTAGTTTAAGGTATTAAATTTAAATGGGCCATTTTAGCGCGAAATGAAACATTTCCAAATCACGCCCGGGTTGCGCCCAAATGTTCCAAATTCAAATTATAGGATTTTAAGCGGGTTCCAAATTTTGAAAAGAGGTGTTTAGTGATTAAAATGCATGCCCCCAAGTCGGACACTTGCACGCGCGCGTAGTCGTCCAAACTTGCCCGTTTAGCCAAACGGAACGGAATCTCGACACGCGGACGCTACCACGCGACTAGTGGCGACGAGTAGGCCAACATGGACATCTTAAATTTCATTTTAGGAGTTAAAATTTGTTATGTGCCAAAATGACTTAACCGGTTAAAATTTAGCAATAAACCCCAGAAAAACAGAATAATTGGAAAGGAGCAATATATAGCCCTCAACTAGTAATATAACTAGTATTATTGGGCTCGGGTGTTACATCATACCCAACTACAAAAAGAATTTCGTCCTCGAAATTCCAAGAATACAGGATAGCTAACTACTGGAAAAGGTGAGGGAATTTCTGTCGGATCTCGTCTTCTCGCTCCCAAGTGGATTCTCCATGCGTTCGGTTATCCCAAGAAACTAGCACAAGAGGGATAACCTTGTCCTTAAGAATCTTTTCTCTTCGATCCTTGATTTCAACTGGTCGCTCCTCAAAGGTCAGGTCCTCCCGTACGGTCAACTCCGAATGATCTAAGACATGAGTCTCATCACGAACATACCTCCGTAGTTGAGACACATGAAACACATCGTGAACTCCTGCTAATGACTGTGGTAACGCCAACCGGTACGATACCTCTCCAACACGCTCCAATATCTCGAAGGGTCCAACGAATCGAGGACTAAGCTTTCCCCGACTTCCAAAGCGAATCACCCCTCTAGTCGGTGATATCTTCAGGAATACCAAATCACCCACGGCGAACTCTAGAGGACTTCTTGACGTGTCGACCCAACTTTTCTGTCTGTCTTGAGCTGCCTTCATATGCTTCCTGATTGTATTCACCTTCTCGATTGTCTGTACCACCAAATCTGGTCCTAGTAACCTTCGTTCACCAACATCATCCCAACAAACAGGTGAACGGCACTTACGCCCATACAGTGCTTCAAACGGAGCCATCTGAATAATCGCTTGGAAGCTATTGTTGTACGAATACTCCACCAGGTGTAGATGATCCTCCCAAGAACCTTTGAAGTCCAACATGCAAGCCCTCAGCATATCTTCAAGGGTCTGGATCGTTCTCTCCGATTGTCCATCAGTTTGAGGATGATAAGCTGTGCTAAACTTCAATCGAGTCCCCAAACTTTCTTGTAAACTCCTCCAAAAGTGCGACAAGAACCGAGTGTCCCGATCGGACACGATGCTTACCGGTACTCCATGCAATCTGACAATCTCCTGCATGTACCGCTCTGCCAAAGTCTCTGTCGATTGACCAACCCGAAAAGGAATAAAGTGAGCTGCCTTGGTCAACCGATCGACAATCACCCATACTGCATTGTTGCCCTTTGGACTCCGCGGTAAAGCTGTCACGAAATCCATGGTTATATGTTCCCACTTCCACTGAGGAATCGGAAGTGGTTGCAACAAACCAGCAACCCTTTGGTGTTCAGCCTTGACTTGCTGACACACCAAGCACTTTGCCACGAAGCGAGCAATTTCCCGTTTCATACCTTCCCTCCAGAAGTGCTGTCGAATATCTCGGTACATTTTTGTCCCTCCTGGATGTACAGAGTAGGCTGAACTGTGTGCCTCCTTCATGAGCTCTTCACGCACATCTCATTTTGGCACACACACACGGCTACCATACCTCAACGAACCGTCTTCGTGGATCAGTAAATCGGTTCGTAGTCCGGCTTCAACCTGCTCTCGAAACCTTTGTAGTCTAGGATCCTGCGATTGTGTCGCTTTAATCTTCTCAACTAAGGACGACTGTACTTGCAACTGCATGAACTGTCCTGTAGCATGTGGTAGCACAACCTCCAAGTCAAATCTCCGAAAATCCTCAATGATCTCTCTCTGTGCAGTCAATATCTGAATTGCTGGTAACCGGCTCAGCGCATCCGGCACGACGTTGACCTTTCCCGGATGGTACATAAGATCAAGGTCATAGTCGGCCATCAGCTCCAACCATCTGCGTTGCCTCATGTTCAACTCCTTCTGAGTGAACACATATTTCCAACTCTTGTGATCCGTAAAGACTTCGACTCTCTCACCCAAAAGGTAGTGTCTCCAAATCTTCAGGGCGAAGTTCACGGCTGCAAGCTCTAAGTCATGAGTCGGATAGTTCTTCTCATGAGTCTTCAGCTGTCTCGATGCGTAAGCGACGACTTTCCCGTTCTGCATTAAAACATATCCCAATCCCTTTCCAGATGCGTCGCTATGAATCACCAGTCCTCCTGAATTATCCGGTACGGTCAGGATCGGGGCGGTTATCAACTTCTGCTTCAATGTCTCGAAGGCCAATGCACATCCATCCGTCCAAACAAACGGTACCTCCTTACGCGTAAGCTTGGTTAACGGCTCAGCTAAACGAGCGAAGTTCTCCACAAATCTTCTGCAGTAACCGGCGAGTCCAAGAAAACTTCTTATCTCCGCAACATCCCTTGGAACAGGCCAATCCCGAACTGCTGTAATCTTCTCGGGATCAACGGCGATTCCATCGCCCGACACGACATGCCCCAGAAACTTTACTTCTTCCAGCCAGAATTCACACTTACTCATCTTCGCAAATAACTTCTCTTGTCTCAGCGTCTGCAGTGCGATCCTTAAGTGCTCAGCATGCTCCTCCGGACTCTTCGAGTATACCAGAATAGCGTCAATGAATACCACCATAACTGGTCCAAGAACGGTGAAAAGATCCTGTTCATCAAATCCATAAATATTGCTGGCGCATTAGTCACTCCGAAGGGCATCACTAGATACTCGAAATGTCCATATCGAGTTCGAAACGCCGTCTTGCAAATGTCTTCTGCCTTCACTCGGACCTGATGATATCCTGATCGCAAGTCCAGTTTCGAGAATACCCTCGCGCCACTAAGCTGCTCAAAAAGTTCTCCAATGCGAGGGATCAGGTACTTGTTCTTAACAGTCACCCGGTTCAATTCTCGATAATCAATACACATCCTTCTCGTGCCATCCTTCTTCTTCACTAAAAGAACTGGAGCTCCCCAAGGTGAGTTGCTGCTTCGAATCCATCCCTTCTCGAGTAATTCACCCACTTGTTTCTTAACTTCTTCCAATTCCACCGGTGCCATTGGATTATAAGATTTTGATACTGGCGCTGCACCAGGAATAAGGTCAATCGCAAACTCCACATCTCGCTTCGGCGGTAAGCCCGAAATATCTTCAAACACATCCATAAAGTCGCGGACAACTGCCGGCTCTTCATTACTATCCACTACCATAGCCGTAAGAACGTTGTCCGTCGGCCTAGCCCTAAACTCGACTGGCCCGACAGAACTGCTTCCTTACCGTAACTGTTGTCTGCATCGTTGGCCGCGAAAGGTCCAGCGAGGCTACTGAGTCTCCTCCATTCTGCTGCATGCACGTCCACGATTGCCCCATTCTTCCTTATTCCGATGAACTTTTCTTCCATTTCCTCCGCGCCGTCCGCGGAAGGACTTCTCCAGGAAACTCTTAGAGAAATCCGCCCACTGCTTGGCTGGCAACGGCTCCTCCAGACCAGTGAAAGTAGACGGACCCAAAAGTCTGAAATCTGCTACAGTCTCTACTCGTTCGACTGGTCTAGTTCCATCGTTGTTTGCAGACTGCTGAACGATTTGCAAACCTTCCTGAAACGAATCTGCTATTGCTGGATCAGCTCAGTCTGTCTCTTTGATTTCCAGCATTCCTCTTATCACTCCAAGCATGGCGGCTTCGTCCACACGCCTCTGGTAAGTCTTCAACTTCTTACCTGTCATAATCCTGAACTCAAAACACCCAACATTAGCATGATGATAGATTCTGAATGTGGATCAAGGATAGAACTCCAAGATACTTAAATAGAGTGCTGCATTGTAGCTATGCCGCGGTATCATAGCCGCAATTACTTAACTCCACCCAAGTCGCCTAAGTCCTAGAGATAACAAGAAGTTAGGTTTTCGAGTTGACAATGCAAAGTAAGTTTGCATGTCGACATGATCCGGAAGGATGATTCAAGGATGGTAAAACTGTCAAAGTGGCAGGACATGTTTCCTAATCACGGGTATTCTGATTCGTGTATCGGGTGCGATACCCAACTACAAAGAATCAACCCAATTAACCTATGGCTCTGATACCATAAAACCATGTCACGCCCCGCTTCCCAGAGTACGCAAGATTGGGCACGTGACATAGCCAACCATGCTACTTGTGGGTAGGAAGTATCCATCCACAGTCATATTACGGTTGTAAGGATATCAAGAACAGGATAAAAGCTAATCTAATACATGTCCAAATCCATAATAACAAGAATCAATAAACAATAAGTGCGGAAGCTAATGATCCAATACAATGAATAAACAGTACGTCCCATAATGCGGGCTCACATCTAGAAATGAAATGAAATAAATAAACTAAACCCTAAGGAACTCACAGTTCAGCCTGCTGGCTGAAGTACTCCTGCTCGGTCGTAGACGGTGGTACGGAATCTGGGCCATGCAAAACCCAGACGTCAGCGCGTCATGACATCAAGTATATAGTATAAACATGGTAATA
Source organism: Agapanthus africanus (assembly GCA_030015575.1). Classification (NCBI taxonomy): domain Eukaryota; kingdom Viridiplantae; phylum Streptophyta; class Magnoliopsida; order Asparagales; family Amaryllidaceae; genus Agapanthus; species Agapanthus africanus. Next base: position 113,562,621 of record JASDDO010000031.1, read on the forward strand.
AGCAATGCAGGTATGAACATGAAATAGCAGTACTAAGAAATAACAGAGCAGGGTAATGTGTAATGGTGACTAAACTGTCCTATCAGGTTTCTACTCTATAGTCTTTGAAATCAATTGATGAATCGTCGATGTAACTCAATAGTATCCCGTGCGTGCCCGGGACCACGGTCAAAGCCCTCGGGGCTGAATCCGAGACGTGCCGCTAAGCAGTAAAAGGTAGTAGGATGGACGAGTGATGTCAGCATCAACACTCCGGAGCTGGCCAAGCCCGTAAGACTGATCAGAACAATGTATCGAACTGTTGAGTTACAAGTCGGTTTCACCTTTGATTTCCCCATACCCCCAAGCTATGTATGTCAGGTCAGGTATTCAGTAGTCAAGGACTAATGCCAACACAAAATCCGGTAAGAGTAGGTCTGTCTGGATAGACAGCAGGGATGGTCGGGTGTGTCGGCATTAGGCATGAAATCATGAAACAAGTAATGTCATGGTACAACAGGATGAGTCGGTATGTGTGTAAATGTCATGTGTAGCAGGGTCAGGCCAATATGTGGTGCAATCGGTTATGTGCTCACAACAGGTGTACAATCAAATAATGAACAGCAGCAGGAAATAGTAAATAACCATAATATTCCATGTAAACACAATGAAGTTTTGTATTCTCTTATTAACAGGTTCAAGCACCCTTGGGGTGCAATAGCCACAAGGTGAAGCAATATCCACAATCATAAATTAATGAAGCTACATGAAATTAAACTAGATATAATAATTGTCTCATGGGTGATTTAACAATTAAAGCGGATATGATCCAAAGGTCTTATTTAGTTGAATTATGGATTGATAGTGGGTTGATTAATTACGAGAACTATTATAATGATTCCATGTTAAAGATAACCGCAACTGTCAATTCTAACTTATAACATGATATCAATTACCATCATTAGTTATTGTATTATATAGTATGAATTCAATTGCGTGGCAAGACTAGATCTCGCACGCTAGCATGTTTAAGCAAGTATTCAGATACTTGCCTCGACGGTCTGCAAACTGGAACACGGATGCGATGTCGGCAGAAAACGCGATATGATAGCACGGGCCACGGATCGAGTCCCAACAGAGAACAACGGGATCACACGGACCAGGGGGCTTCGCTGGAGCGCCGGGTTCGCCAAGACGGCACGGTCGGATTCCGGCAAAACACGGCACGAGTTAGCAACACACGATAACCTAATACGATCAACGGGGTGATTTGCACAGAAGGAAGGAAGAGGAAGTTTACAGAGAGATATACCAGGTGACCCCGGCGAGCTCGACGGCGCTGGAACGCCGGCGAGGCAACGGCGGCGGCGGCTGCAAGGGCTGAAAGGCCTCGGGGTGTGCGGGAGAGGGTGCTGCGGCGAGTGGAGGAAAGGGTGGTCGGCTCTGGTGGTCGAGGGGGAGAAGGAGGTGGCCCTGGTGACTACGGCGAGGTCGCCGGCGCGTTCTTCGGCGAACAGCGGAGAGTAGGCGATGGGTTAAGGGCTCGGGTTGGTGTTCCGGCGAGGGGAGGAGGGCAGCGACGACGAGGTCGGGACGAGGAGGGTGAGAGGGAGTCGCGGAAGTCGTCGACGACGAGAGGTGGCATCGACGGCGAGGTCTGCGAGGGTTGGAGGCATCGTCGGGGTTGGGTGCAGGCGCGGGAATCGTCGGAGGAATGAGGTAGGTGGGTGTGGTGAGGTCGACGAGGTGGTGACGGCGACGGCGAGGTCGTGAGGAGGTCGGCGGTGAGGTCGCGAGGCTAGGGTTAGGGTTTTCGTTGGGTTCTCGTGGTGGGGGAAAGGCGAAGAAGCGGCTGCATGGGAATTTAAATAGAGGAAGAGAGAGAGGGAGATTGGAGAGAGATTGAGGGAAGAGAGAGAGAGAGAGATAGGGAAGAGGAGGCGGGGCCCACGCGGTGTAACCTCAAGCTGTGATTGGCTGATCACGAGTTGGAAAAAGATTTGAGATTGAATTTTGAAGGAGTTGGAGAGAGAAGCAGGTAAAGAAAATATTTCCGTATATTCTTTTTAGTTTAAGGTATTAAATTTAAATGGGCCATTTTGGCGCGAAATGAAACATTTCCAAATCACGCCCGAGTTGCGCCCAAATGTTCCAAATTCAAATTATAGGATTTTAAGCGGGTTCCAAATTTTGAAAAGAGGTGTTTAGTGATTAAAATGCATGCCCCCAAGTCGGACACTTGCACGCACGCGTAGTCGTCCAAACTTGCCCGTTTAGCCAAACGGAACGGAATCTCGACACGCGGACGCTACCACGTGACTAGTGGCGACGAGTAGGCCAACATGGACATCTTAAATTTCATTTTAGGTGTTAAAATTTGTTATGTGCCAAAATGACTTAACCGGTTAAAATTTAGCAATAAACCCCAGAAAAACAGAATAATTGGAAAGGAGCAATATATAGCCCTCAACTAGTAATATAACTAGTATTATTAGGCTCGGGTGTTACACTACACGATCCCGAAATTCCATGTGTACAAGGGGACTGGCAATCCCCATCTACATGTTGCTCAGTTTAGGGCTCTTTGCGGCAACACTGGTGGCGACGATAAGCTTTTGCTCTGCCAATTCGTCGGCAGCTTATCGGAGACAGCGTTCGAGTGGTACTCCGAACTTCCAAGTGACTCTGTCAAAACTTTCACGGAAATGGAGTTGTTGTTCACCCAGCGATTCGCAAGTGCTAGTGAACGCACCCTAATAATGGCATTGATCAATGCCAGGGTAAAGCCGGGCGAGACATGGGTTCAGTACGCGATCTAATGGCGGAAGCTGTGGTCGAAGTGAGAACAGCGCATCGAAGAAGCACCAGCGGTGGGCATGTTCGTGGGCACCCTAGACCCTCATGCAACTATCTCAAAGTTCATGATATTCTTCTGACCGACCACATTCCAGGCTATAATCGACAAGCTAGCTCAGATGGATCAGATGGGTCATAGACCGTCTCCTCCGAAGCCGGAGCCGCGGAACAAAAAAGGTAAGGGGAAGGTGACCTTCGTTGCAAATACCCAACAGCAGCTCAGTGCTCCAAGACTAACGGATCAATTGGAGGAGAGACGGCGCTATTATAATGAGAAAATGAAGCGCCCTTACTCATTCCCGCGGGATAAAACGAAGAGGCTGTTCGAACTAGCGATGCGCAACATGCTTATCAATTTGCCGAATCCAAGGCAACCATCGTAACCCGGCGAAGTGAATAATCCTAATTATTGCCCTTACCACCAAACGGTAAGCCATCCAATCAAAGATTGCTTCGTCTTTAAGGGATGGATCGAGGATCAGTACCTACAAGGAAAGTTTGTGTTGTCTGAGAAGTGGAAAGTAAACCCACCACAACCGCACACTCCTAAGAAGACGTACACACCGGAGGCAACGTGCTCTTTTGTTAAGGAAGCTCCATAGGAGGTGGCTCTTTCGGCCAAAACCAAAAGGATGCTGAATGAGCTCCAAACATGCCCGGCAATCAGGTGGAAGAATCCGCTGGAACCCCAGGTCATCGAAGGGATGCTGAAGCCGCGCCCAACTCCAAAGATTGGTGGTGATAGCCAAAGTGTCCACACCCAGCCGTCGAAATCTTCGAAAAAGAAGAAGAAATCCAAAAAGCCCGTGAAGCCTGACGACAAGCGCACGGACCTGCAAAAGCAGATTGACGCGCTGGAAGAATATAACCAGAAGGCGCGGAATCCAATCACACTCCAAGAGTTCCTCGGCCATGTCCTTGAAGATGGAGATGATGGAGAAGACTCGTCGGATGAATCGGAAGATTACGTGGAAAGTTGCCATGTGATCTCTCACTCATTGATAGACGATGAAGAGGCTCCTTGCACTAAGAGACTGGGGGCAGGTCCTGAGCCGGAACTTCTATGGCCGTCAGACAAAATGATCGACACCTTCTTGAGTGAAATTCATCTGAAAAGTAAAGCCGTTCGGGAGCGTGATATGGCCATATTTGAAAAGGCCAAGCGTCGGTGACTGGAAAAAAGAGTCAAGATACTTCCGCCGAATCAAGGTACATCCGTCGCGAATAAAAACAAGTTCAAGACGAGGAAAAGGTTTACTAAAGCCATATCGATGGGAATGAAGCTACCACCCTCCGAAGGAAACACTGTCGGTGAAGCAGAGATGCATCCTAGCTACTGATCATATCATCGAAAGATTTCACATCCTACCGAAGAATGCGACACTTTTAAAAGATGGTGGCAGGGATATGTTGCTCATCGGAAACATTTTAACACTACTACAATAGGGGGTTGCCCCTACGGATATTGAAATCCGTAGGGGCCTATTTATTTTGGCCCTACGGATTAAGCCGTAGGGCTAGAAGGTTGCCCCTACGGTCCAAGACGTTCAAGAGTAAAAATATTAAATCTTAATTTCGTGTTTGCCCCTACGGAGCCGCAAACCAAGGACCTACGGACAAATCCGTAGGGGCAACTAAATAGCGATTTAATTAAAAAGGCACAGATCGCCTACGCCCCTTATCTCTTTTCACTCTCTCTCGATCGCGCGCGAACCAAAATCCCCAAATCATTCCCGCCGTTCTCGTCGTCGCCACCGCCGTTCTCGCGCATCACCGTTCTTCCTCGTCGTGCCGTTTTCGTCGTCGCCTCCGTTTCGTCTTCGCCACCGATCGATCGTCTCTCCATCGCACAGGTTAGTAAATCTTCAACTAAACAAATTTTTGATTATTTAGGGTTAGGGTTGCTGTTGGAGTTGTGGTTCGGCAGGGGTTGCGGTTGGGGTTAAGATTGGGGTTAGGGTTAGGGTTGGGGTTCGGCTGGGGCTGGGGCTGGGGCTAGGGTTAGGGTTGGGGTTGGGGTTTAGCTGGGGCTGGGGTTAGGGTTAGGTTGGGGCTGGGCTGGGGCTGGGGCTGGGGCTGGGGCTGGGCTGGGGCTAGGGTTAGGTTGGGGTTGGGGTGGGGTTGGGGTTAGGGTTAGGTTGGGGTGGGGGTTTGCTGAATTTGGCAAAACTGAGAGGAATTTCCAGCAATTTTAGCCTAGTTTGATTACTAAAATTATTGTTGATCGAGAAAATCTTGGGTCCTTCTAATCAAACATTGTTTGTTACTATATGTCAACGAGTACTGATAAAAGAAAAAACCGATTTCAAGTGGAAATTAGGTATGTACAATGTTCTAATATAATTTGTATTTCTTGCCATCATCAAACATATAAAAGTACTAATATGAAATGGAAAATAAATAAATAAATAATCAAAGCTTTGGAATGTATGTAAAATCCCTTGTTACTTTTTCTCGGTTGCCCAACTTTGAAAATTCTATCTATTAAATTAGACATACTCTAAAAAGAATGATATTGCAAGAATTTGACTTGGTGGAGACTTGCATTATTAATAGAAATATGAAAGTGTAAGGACGTTCTTTACCTTCGATAGGGTTCGGTTGGGGTGGGGCTGGGGCTAGCTAGGGCTTGGGCTTCATCACCTGATATAGCGAAATACAAAGCCTACTTCAGTACACCCGACCTCATTGAGTTTCCTATTGATGTTCCCGGTCAAACGGCATATGCATATTTTTATTCGCCATGAAATCCCAATTATCAAGCTACCGAGGACGAAAAGCCACCTTTGTTAGTCGAGAGTCATGGTAATAGACTTGTCATTATAGATCATAGTCAATTGTTTTTCATATCATTTTCTTGATCCAGATGCTTATCAACTTGTTAATTAGTTACTGTTTTTATGACGTATTTGTCTATATTTGTTGATAGTGGCATTTCTTTTGGATGAACATGTTTTTTTGATGCATGTTTCAGTCATGTGAATTCATATGTTGCGTATAACGCTTTATGATATCAGTATCCTATATTTGTAGTTTTAATTGTTGATTGTTATAGATGAATGTCATTGCAATAATAGTTTTTGGTTGATGAATGCCATTGCAATGTTGGATGATCAGTTCTATCAATCTTGATCTCAATGGTTTAAAATCATGTTACACATACAACACGAATGCACAACAAACGCATAATTAGAGAGTGATTCAAGATGTTCAAGTTAAAACCAATATATGATACTCGATGATAATATGAAACCTTCATATTCTCATCGATGCTCATATATGAAAGTAAAAGCGCCACTTAGTCCCCGTCTATCGGTTAACATACGTGCGATGCTCGTCGTGACATAGAACTATACGAAGGTTGTTAAATATCGGACAGTATAGCTCGATACTAACAACCGTCGTATAGTCTACGCGATGAGAAAATTCAATCGTATGGTAACCCATAGATTTGTCCCGTGCGGACAAGTTAAGAATGTATAAAGCAAACGCCTTCATTCACTTGTGTTTTCATCCGTTTTGAGATATTTCGTCGGTACCTTTCCGCTGGTTCTCCGTGTACAAAGATAGATTAGATGTTCATTTCAACGTTGTTTCACAGCTTTGAAATGATTATCTATTCTATTACAGTGTACTCGGAGAACAGCGGGGAGGTGCTGCCGAAATTTACTCGAAACGGTTGAAAGCACAAGTGATGGGTGTTCGCTCTATATATTCTTAATGGGATAGAAGCCTACCCCCGACAGCCGGAACACAGACATACAACAAGAATACACAACAAACGCATAATTAGAGAGCGATTCGAGATGTTCATGTTAAAACCAATATATGATAATATGAAACCTTCATATTCTCATCGATACTCATATATGAAACTAAAAGCGCCACTTAATCCCCGTCTATCGGTTATCATACGTGCGATAATTTATTCTTTTCAATGACAAACGCACATACAAAGCATATACACGGATTTTCTCCTTTGTCAGTAACTATCCCGTTCTTATATTTCTTAATATAGTCAGCATAACCTACAATTTATATGTTATACAGTCTAACATGGCCCATGAGTACGTCAGAGTTAAGGACTGGATGTATGTGGATTGGAAACAACGTATGCAACCTAAGTTTGTCGCAGGAGTTGCTGCTTTCCTTGAATTTGCACGCGCACATAATAAGATCATAATAGAGAAGATTCTATATCCGTGCGATAGATGTGGCAATAAGTACTGGCAGAAGGTAGAATTGGCAGAGCTTCATATTGTAAAACATGGGTTTACTAGACTTTATACAACTTGGAAATATCATGGGGAAGGAGAAGAATGCAGTACTGCGGCAGAAGAAGAAGGAGAACAAGATAATGCGGCAGGAGAAGAAGAAGAATTCGGTAATGCGGCAGGAGACGGTAATTTATTTCCATCAGAAGAAATGGAGGATATGGTAGAGGCTGCCCTAGGTGAATCTATTCGTACTGAAGATGACATTCCTTCCGGTCAAGGACCGCGTGCGGATAAATATGAAAATTTCATGAATGATGCTAGGAAACCAATTTATGAGAATGCGATGTATTCCACCCTCTCATGGTTCGTCCAACTTTTCCAGATTAAGTGCCTAAATCGATGGAGCAACAAGTCATTCACAATGCTTCTTTCGTTCTTGAAAGATTCTATGCCTCCGAGAAATAATATGCCCGACAGCTGGTACGAAGCCCAGAAGATGATGTCTGATTTGGGTCTAAAGTGCGAGAAGATTCAAGCATGTCCTAAAAATTGTGCGTTGTACCGGAAAGAGAATTCAGATTTGAAAGAGTGTCCAACATGCGGAGAGGCCAGGTATAAGCCGAAAAATTCTGATAAGAAGCCTGATATACCTGTGAAGATAGCACGATACTTTTCCATAACACAGAGGCTACAGAGGCTATTCAGGTGCAAGAAAATAGCCAAGGCAATGATTTGGCATCACCGTGCTCCTCCAAGCGAAGATGGAAAAATGAGCCATCCAAGAGATTCACCGGCATGGAAGGATTTCGATAGGAGACACGCAATATTCAGTAGCGATCCTCGCAATGTCCGGCTCGGACTGGCTACTGATGGCTTCTGCCCATTCAACTATATGGCTGGAAGTCACAGCACATGTCCCGTTGTAATGATAATTTATAATCTGTCGCCTTGGTTGTCTATGGATCAATCATACTTTATGATGCCTCTTCTTATCGACGGACCAAACTCACCGGGAAACAATATCGACGTCTATCTCCGACCTCTGATCGAGGAGTTGAAATCTTTGTTCATTGATGGTGTAGAGACATATGATGAAAACACAAATACAACCTTCATACCGCGTGCGGCTTTAATGTGGACAATTAATGACTTTCCTGCGTATGGAATGCTATTAGGTTGTTCCGTACATGGTCACAAAGCATGTCCTCATTTCCATGAACACACAACATCAAAATTCTTGAATTTTAGCAGGAAGGTTTGTTATTGCGGCCATCGACGTTTCCTGCCTCCAGACCACCCCTATAGGTTAGACACGGTTCACTTTGATGGTCATCAGGAGCTTCTTGGACCTCTATCCCCATTGTCCGGAGAGGACGTGACTGCTAAATAAGATGGTTACAATAACGTGACCTTCGGGATGGATCCGACGAAACAGGTCAAACCACCATATTGGAACAAGTTAAGCATTTTCTTCGAGCTTCCGTACTGGTCTACAAATTCAGTGTGTCATTGTCTGGACGTCATGCATATAGAGAAGGGAGTATCAGAGCACATACTTAACTTGCTTCTTTGTAAAGACGGGAAATCGAAAGACAACATGAATGCTCGGATGGATCTACAAGAGTGGGGAATAAGAAGTGAATTGCACCCTAGACCGGTAGCGGGTAAACCGGGCAAGTTTGTACTTCCTAATTCCGCTTATCATATGTCACAACCGGAGAAGAAAAGATTCCTGCAGGTGTTGCATGATTTGAAAGTCCCCACAGGTTTCTCAGGATCATTCAGCAAGAAAATAAAAATTGTGAAGGGCAAGATCGATGGGCTGAAAAGTCATGATCACCATGTTATCGTGGAGCACCTTCTTCCATTAGCCCTCAGGATTTCTCTCCCCGACTCGGTTGGTTTAGTAATCAACGACCTATGTTGTTTTTTCAGGGAGCTGTGTGCTAAAACACTGGAGGTTGCGACGCTGGATAAACTAGAAAATTCTATTGCATTGATACTTTGCAAGTTTGAGCGTATTTTCCCACCGTCATTCTTCGATATCATAATACACTTGACGGTTTATCTTGCAACTGAGGCGAAGTTAGCCGGACCGGTACAATATCGATGGATGTATCCCATCGAGAGGTACGTGTAATTTTTCGTTTCGCGCAATTTATAAATTTATTGTTGTCCTGTATGCCCGTATTTATTTATTCAACATATTTTCATTAGGTACCTCTACACTCTTAAGAAGTATATACGCAATAAAAATCGACCAGAGGGTTCTATCATGCAAGGTTATCTTCTTGATGAAGCAACCACATTTTGTTCCCGCTATCTGAACGAGAACATTGAGACAAGGCTTAACCGACCACGAAGAATTCAAGACGGGCCATATGGTAAAGCCGAGTATAAGAGGGTAGACATTATGTTTATCAACAAGATATACCGGTTTATCTTGCTTAATTGCGCATGTCTTGAACAAATTAGAGAGTAAGTTTTTTTGGATTAATTGTTATATCTGTGTTTGTGTGTGTATGAAATGATATAATATTAATGTCATAATTATTTGTCGAAAACAGAATTCATTTTAACGAGGTACGTGAGGGGCATCTTGATTGGAACGAAGAACGTTTGGAAAAATACCATCAGGATAATTTTTTTGATTGGGTCACAGATCATGTAAGTTATTCGAATAACATTTTATTGCTATCAGTTTTAATCTAAACTTGTATCGTTATGTATTTGTCGTAAAATTTGTTTTGTTAGATCCACGATCCGAACTTGTCTGCATCATTTGAGAGTGATTCAAGATGTTTAGCTCAATTTCCTAGTATGGAGGTTGCACATTACAAAGGATTTGGTGTCCTTGGATACAAATTCGAAGTTAAGGACATAGAAACATCTAGAACCACTCAGAATAGTGGGATTGCGACGGTAGGATCGGACGGTGTGATTTATTATGGGTACTTAAATTGTATACTCGGCATCCACTATCCCGGACGATCAGAACCCTTTTTTATATTCCAGTGTACTTGGTACGATCCGCGAACCGATACGGATATGTGGAGAAGCAATCTTGGGACTTGGAAAGATGAATATGGATTGACCAGTGTGAACACACTTCGATTTTACGGTCAGGAAGATCCGTTTATCTTTCCGAACCAAGCGTTCCAAGTATACTACTCACAGTATTTGAAGCATCCGGGATGGAGTGTTGTATGCCGATGGAAACCCAGAGTGTCTACGATGTCCCAGAATTCGAGGACAGCGATGAGGACGAAGAAGAGAGAAGGCTTAAAGTGCTCCGACCGTCTGTTTCGAAGGACGGGTTGTCTTCGACCGATCATGAAGTTACGTGGGTTAGAAATGACATCGAAGATGAAATCCAAGTAGATATGTATAATGCGTCCACGAAACGAAAAAGGTTATCAGTAATGTTATATTATTACTTCACATTTTACGCTCTATACATATATAGCCAATACTTTTAATGATTGTCTAATGCGTCCACGAACCGTTTATCTAGATTTGATGACGATGTCGGGAGCAGAAAGGGGCGGCAGGAGCTCCAGCCACTGCAGAGGCAGAGGCAGAGGCAGAGCGGTTCTGCCGCCCGGAGAGCTCCGTAGGGAGCTTCAGAAGGCCGGTCTTGCACCCAGATCGGAGACCCCTTCGGATGCCTCCTTCCTTGTGGATTTTTCCACACCTCCAGGTATACTGCACGCATATCCATTTTGAATGTAATATTACAGATATTCATGCCTGTTTATGTCAAAATTACATATATTGTCAATGTTTGATTGTCTAGTTGTTGGTGATGCGTCCACATCTGGGACAGAGGCCACTCCCGCTCCTCCAGGTATGTTTATATATCATATAGTGCATGTATATTGATTTAGAATGCTATATCATAAATACACACATTCCTTTTGCTCTTACTTAGCAATTTTTATTATTGTCTAGCTGTAGGTGATGACACCACCGCACCTGCGGGTATGTTTATATATCATATAGTGCATGCATATTGATTTAGAACGTTATATTATTGATCTAAACATTCTTTTTGCAATTACTTATATAATCTATTTTTAATTGTCTAATTATAGGTGGTGCGTCCACATCTTCCGCAGGGGCCACTCCTGCCGCTTCCATACCCTCCGCATCGTCTGCAGGTTAGTATGAATAAATTTAAAATATTTATTCATTTTACATATGCTCTATAGAATAAATATGAACTTCATGGAAATTTAGCGTCAATGTTTATTTTCTAGTCGGAGGGGATGCGTCCGCATCCGGGACCCCGGTTGTTCCTCACCGGAGGAACTATCGTCCCGCTTGTGCTGCTGCCCGGGCCCAGGCTCGTGCGATAGTCACCGGAGGTATATATCACACTTGAATTTTCATTTAACCTTGATTTCTTAGTACAACTTTGTCTTAATATTGATTGTCTTGATATTTCATGCATATTTCGTGCAGATGTAGGGCCTCCCCATCCCCAGAGGGGGACTCAAGGCCCGAATCAGTCCCATAGGCTGAGGCCTGACAGAGCTAGGGGGAGGCAGCATTCCCCCTTTTTTTTACCCTTGACTATCGCTATACCGGTCCTCATGCCGAGTGGTTCGGCCGGTATATGGGGGACGGGAGCCAGCTCGTGAAGAACTATCCACTTCACGTTGAGTGGGGCGAGCCGCACCAGCGCTCATTCGCCCTCTTCTTTGATCAGGCTCGGGTACGTATTAATATATATTTTCAGTTGATCTATCCGCTTATCATATTTATTATTAACACTTGCAATCTAATAACAATGTTTTTTTTTGTATTTTCAGTTGGATTACGATTTTCAGCCTGTAGCCGACCCTGATCATCCGGGGAGGGTGCTCGACCTTCATGCTCTGTACAATGGCCTGATGAAGAACATGCAGGCCAAGGTCCGATACAACAGGAATGAGCTGAAGGCCGACTGCTACTCCCTGTGGATGGAGACCTCCGAGGCAGAGAGAGCGGCCCTCCTATCTACTCCGGCGTTTGCGAGAGTCGACGTAGAGACATGGCCTTTATTGTGCGAATATTTTGACTCCCAGCGCAAACAGGTATGTATTTTAAATGTAATTCATTGTTTAGGATATAATTTATTTTTTGTGTTCCTTAATTAGAAAACTAAATGTTAATGCATTGTGCAGAAACAGGACGCTCAGAATACAGAGAACAAGAAGTCGGCGAAGAGGGGTCGCCCTACTTACACAGGTGGCTCGAGGAATATTACTCGAGCCATGGAGTTATCGGTAAATTACAATAGACCGACCTTTGTGATATTCTGCAATATTAAGAGTTATTTTCTAATATTTCTAATATTAAGAGTTATTTTCTAATATTGCAGACAGCTCGGACCGTGGCGTCAGGTGGTACACCGAGCGTGCTGTCCGCATATCTTGCCGTCCACGGCACCTCGACAGATCCCGCCACGGGCGAGCTTCGATATCCCGACGTCGCTACCCAGGAGTATTGCGTAAGTGTTAATATTTATTCTACCCAAATTTGAAATTTTAGTTTTGGAAGGTTCAAGTTTAAATTTTATACTTATACTTTACTGCTTAATGTGGGTGTAGGAGCGGGTGGTTGAGCACGCCGAGGCCTCGGGGATCGATTTTACCGGACAGAGCAACCCGAAGCTGCTGACCCCAGTTCTGGACGCCGCACACGGAGGGCACCACGGAGGTTGGGAGAGAGGCCGGGGACTGGGCCCTAGCAGGGCCCATATGAGGTTGGACTCCATCCCGGCGGTTACTTCCTCCGTCTCCAGTGACCGACGTGTCCATCAGGAACTGGAGAGCTTGAGGGCCACCGTTCAGGAGTTGAAGGAGATGCTGGTATGTATACTACTTTATAGTAAAATATCATGTCATATTATAGATATCAACATATCCATAATTAGTACGTATCTTGAGCTTATTTGGTTTTAGACTTAAGTTTGATTAATCATACATACATATGTAATTAAAATAAACAACGGTTTTCCAAACTAGATATCCAAATGGGGTTTCGAAATAACTTAATAATGATACGAATTCGAATAATACACAGTTCTTACATGCTTCTTACACACGTTAGGTCCAGACGCGACAGGGTACATCGACCGAGCCTCCACATGCATCTCCTTCGGCTGCGGCTCCGCAAGCTACTACATTGGCTGCGGTTCCGCAGACAGCTCCTATAGCTCCACCGCCTACTCAGACTCCCGCAGCTACGGCTCCGCAAGCGACTACCTCGACGGCGGCTGCGCAGACCACATCGCCAGCTCCACAGGCCGCTCAGACTCCCGCACGCGCCGAATTGCAGGGTTTATTGACTGAGGAGCAGGCGCGCTTGATTCTATCGTTTATCAGGGGTGGAGTTGGACCGAGCTAGGGTAGCTTTTTGATTCATATTTTTTGAAACATGTATTTATTTATATCATACATATTGTGCTACATTTTGAAATGATATTGATATTGGTTTTATATTTATATTATATTCAGTTTTTGGGTTTCTTTTGTATATTATATGCGGGAGATGTGATTATGAATACTGCGATATATGTTGTGTGATGATTAATTTTATATTTTATTGTTATATATATTATTGTGCACAGGGCGGGAAAAAATCAGGCAGCCCTTTTTAAAAAAAAATACAAATAATGTGTACCTACGGATTAATCCGTAGGTACGCATGTTGCCCCTACGGCTATATCCGTAGGGGCAAAATATCAGCAGTAACTGATATTTCCCCCCTGATCCCAGTACCAGGGGGGTTGGGAGTGCCCCTACGGATATGTCCGTAAGGGCCATTGCTTAGCCCCTACGGAGTTATCCGTAGGGGCAAAATATCAGAAATCCTGATATTTTGCCCCTACGGATAAGTACCTACGTAGGTATCCGTAGGTGATAGTACGTGGCCCTACGGCTATCTTCGTAGGTACAGTTAATATATTTAAAAAAACCGTAAATAATATAACTTTTTTTACCCTACGGCCTACTCCGTAGGTGAAACCGGACCTACACAGAACTCCGTAGGGGCAAGATTTTGCCCGTAGGGGCAAGTTCAGGGCTTCAACTTGCACCTGCGGCCTTTGCACCTATGGGGTCTTTTTTTGCCCCTACGCACATCTCCGTAGGGGCAGGGGGTTGCCCCTACCGATAAATCCGTAGGGGCAACCCTTATTTGTAGTAGTGTAAGCGGTTGAAATGCAAAACTCATCGGGAGCGAAGAAATACGGCCGAAGTGCGTGGAAGAACTACCGACAACTGTCGCATGGTTAACGCTGAGGGATCGCAAGTTCTCACGTTCGGGAGCGACTCTGATGAAGAGATGACTCTTGGCCCTCTATTCAAGGAATCCACCTCAGGAAAGGAGGGAGAATCGAAGACCTGTGAAAATATCCAGCTGCGCAATCGTACGCTGCCTAAAAAAAATCTCGGACCCGCAAACAGAAAAGATAAGGGAAAAGAGAAGGTCTCTGAAGATATCGCCCTAGATGACCAAGTCATGAAAGAGCTGACCGCCAAGGACCCGCCAAGGAAAAGTAAGGTGGGTTACAACATTCTGGCGCACTTAAGGAAGTTACCCTCGCAGCTCAGCATTCTCGACGCTCTTTTACTATCAAAAGAAGCAAGGGAGTCATTGATCAAGGCGCTACAAGAGCCAGAGCAATTCCAAGCTTTTCTCACCGAAGAAAAGATGAAGGACGAATTGGAAGAAGTACACACAGCCGATATTACCTTCGGCGATGAAGATCTCCTCCTTGGGACGTACGAGCACAACCGTCCCCTATATGTCTCGGGATATTGTCACGATATCAAGATAGGCAAAATCCTGGTCGACAATGGGTCTTCCGTCAATCTCCTCAACGTGCGAGTTTTGAAGGAAATCTGCATGAGCGTTCAGCACCTCGCTCGTGATAAAATCACCATCTCCGGCTTCGATTCCCAGTCATCATGGACCCTCGGGTCTGTGATACTGACGCTGCGCTTCGGACTACTCGTCACAGATATTAAATTTCACGTCGTCGATGCCAAGACATGCTACAATGCTTTGCTTGGTCGGCCTTGGTTACATGAGTACAACATCATCCCTTCTACAAATCATCAGTGTATGAAATACTTCAAGGATGGTCTCGAGTATACCGTAACAGGAGAGATGAACCCATTCTCCGTGAACGAAGTCCGCAAGTACGAAGATGTAAAATACTTCTTGCCAGACTTTGGAGACACAGAGAGATGTCATAAACTGGAGAACAAAGCTATACCCACTATTCCAGTCTTCGGGAGTGACACCGAGGAGGAGAAAGAGATGGTTTATTCAGGGCCGCCTCAACGCAACAACCCGGGATCGTCCGCTTCCATGTTGATCTTCGGCAGCGACTCGGAAGACGAGATTAACGCTATATTCTCTGCTCGGCCTTCAATACAAACATTCGCTGATGAAGAACAAAATTTGCAAGTTGCCATGGTTCCGCCCAAGCATCATAAAGAACTAGACGCGCTTGATACCTACAGTGTGGAAGAGCTGCAGACGTTCTATGTCCCTCCCGGGAGAGAAGGTGAAAAAGCAATCCCATTCTACCGATCAGGGGAAACTAAAGTGGAGAAAGAAATATGGCACGGCGCGGATTCCACACTCGACAGGCTCCATCCCATTTGTTTGCCCAGATATTACACAGACGGACTAAGGAGACTCTTGAGACGCCAAGGTGTACCCCTTAAACAAACTGCTCGACAAACACGGTTCTATAACAGGATCTGGAACGTCCCTGGAACTCTGCGAAAGTTGCCCAACGGGAAAATGGAAACGATCGGGCTTGGATACGTTCAATCCAAGAAATGGGAGTTACTCCGCGACTGCTACGTCATACATGACTTTGACGAAGAGGGAGATGCTTTTTGGGAAAATGCTAACCCTGAATCAGAAAGAGCTCCCGACGTAAAAATGCCCAGTCCGTCGTTTGAAGAACAAATGGACAAGCTTATAAGGGAATCGAGTCAAAAGGTTCGAGACGACCACAATCGCGAAATGGCCATCTACGAGAAAGCCAGGACGCAATACCTTCTTCAACAGACCGCGAAAGATGAAAATAATCTTCCTTATCAACCCGTCATACAAAAGGCCCGACGCAGAGGCAAAAATAAGTCAAAAAGTGGGAAAATCGTTCGAGAGCGCCAAAGCGAGAACAAGAAGCCACGCGATCGGGAAGTGAGAAATTCGGATTCATCTCTTATAAAGAAGATGAGTCGAGCATACTCTTTTCCTCAGAACAAAACACGAAAGATACTTGATCTCGCCATAAGACATCAAATGAATACACTTCCGGATTCTAAACACCCCGAGCAAGCTAACGAGGTCTCTCACCCAGACTATCGCTCTTATCACCGAGCGATAGGACATCCTCTCGAAGACTGCTTTACTTTCAAGAAATGGGTTGAAGACCAATATCAGCTCGGTAAGTTCGCTCTATCCGACAGTTGGAGGATAACTCCGTCGCAGAAGCATGAACCAAAAACCATGCATACAGCGAGAATAGAACCATATCAACATCGGTCTTGGAAATGAGCTCATACCTGCCATGTGATAACGCTATCAAAAGAAGACCCCGACGGTATGGATAATCTCCCCTGGTGCTTCAAAAACAATGATGACGAGGTGATCTCAGAGTTTCCACCGGCGCCGAAAGAGCTGGAAGATGGAATACATACCATTGCAGATAACCTCAAGAAAATTGATTTCGGGATAACACGTGACCCGCGACCGACATTCGTTAGCGAATTGCTGTCGAAAGGGTGGCTACACTAAAGGACGTGCTCGTGCAGCATAAAGATTGCTTTGCATGGAATTATTCCGAGATGCCAGGACTAGACCCAAAGATTGTGGTTCACAAACTGGCCATATCCCCGGACGTCAAGCCAATCAAATAAGCGCCGAGAAGAATGCGGCTCGAGCTTGAGATGAGCATCAACGCCGAGATCAAGAAGCTAATCGACTCTGGATTAATCCAAGAGGTTCAGTATCCTGACTAGATCGCCAACATCATCCCGGTAATGAAGAAAAATGGGACAGTGCGCATATGTGTAGACTTTCGGGGTCTCAATAAAGCCTGCCCGAAGGACGATTTCCCAGTACCGGTTACCGAGCTAATGATAGACAATACGTCCATCATGAAATTTTCTCCTTCATGGACAGCTCATCAGGATACAACCAGATAAAGATGCATCCCGAAGACCAGAAGCATACCGCTTTCTAGACCCCTTTGGGTATATTTTGCTACAAGGTGATGCCTTTCGGTCTAAAGAACGCCGGTGCCACCTATTAGAGAGCCATGACATAGATCTTCGATGACCTCATAAATGAAGTCGTCGAATGCTATATCGATGACCTCGTGGTTAAGAGCAAATCATACGAGGAGCATTTAGAGCATCTGAAGACCGTATTTCGACGCCTTCGTAAATACAACTTGAAGATGAACCCTCTTAAATGCGCGTTCGGAGTTTCCTCAGGCAAGTTTCTGGGATTCATTGTACGACACCGAGGCATCGAAATAGATCCATCGAAGATCAAGGAGATTATGGAAATGCCTCCGCCAAGGACCCTCTAGCAATTGCTGTCTCTCCAAGGAAAACTCGCGTACATCCGGCGATTTATAGCCAATCTCTCAGGAAAATGTCGTCCTTACAGCCCCCTGATGAAGAATGGAACCCCATTCATCTGGGATCACAAATGCCAAAGCGCGCTGGACGAAATCAAGCAATACCTGCAGAATCCACCAGTGCTGGCTGCTCCGGTCAAGGGAAAGCCTCTCATTCTTTATACAACAGCCCTTGAAGGTTCCTTAAGCGCATTATGGGCACAAGAGAATGACCAAGGGAAGGAGAGAGCCCTCTACTATTTGAGTCGATTTCTACTGGGGGCAGAAAGCAATTATTCTCCCATCGAAAAACACTGCCTGGCATTGATCTTCGCGATAACGAAGCTCAGGCACTATGCGTTGGCGCATGAAGTCCGCCTCATATTGAAGGTGGATCCCCTCAAGTATTTGATGTCAAAGGCCATATTGACGGGGCGGCTCGCTAAATGGGCCCTGCTCTTGATGGAGTTCTGTAGGGTTCCTAGGCACACTAAAGAGGTCTCACAAGTGATCAAACATGGCCAATTAAAAAATTTCCTTGTGCCTACAAACCCTAATACGGATTGTTAACTAGATATATAGGTGATGCGATGCAAGTAAACAACTTTAACTTAAAAGGAAGGGGCTACAACCTTTGTAGATCCGGTCCTCCACCTCCATAGCTCCGTGATGAAGTCCCCTCGCTGTCCATATCGGATCCCGGACTCTAGCATCGGCTTCATCGGAGAAATAGGCGGGCTAGGTCGTCGACTTCGATGCCGAAGATGATCTACGTCGAGGCATCACAAGATCAAGCTCTCAACTTCACCAAGTCATAAAACTTGTGAAGAAAACACCCTATACTACTTGGCAAGAGGTAGAGGATGAAGAAATAGGAAGTGGGTTCACTTTGGAATTAGATTTCTCACTCATTTTCACAAGTTTCCATTGATGGAGGCAAGGTTTCTTCATTGTTGAAGATGAAGAAGAAGAAGCAAAAGAATATGATAAGTATTTATAAAATAGAAAAATAAATGATACTTATCATATAGCAACCATGATTAAGTGTAGAGACTAAACTAGGGTTAGGTTGAATGGTTAGGTTAAGGCAAACAAACAAAATGGTCAAAGCTTCAAAGCTTCATGAAGTTTCAAGGAAAAAACAAAACAAGCCATCCTTTTGTTTCTTGCCTTAAAAAGAAATAAATAAATGAATAAGTAAAATGTAAACCCTAACCATTAACATAACCATGGTTTAAATTATACACTCAAACTTTCATGTATCATCAAACATGATACAATCAAGTGCACAAAAATACATCACATATACAATGTGCACATCAAGTGAGAAAATCCTTTTTAAGTGAACCAATACTAGTTAATGCAAAGTAATATATAAAATATATAATTATACATTAAATCATTAAATCAACACTTGATTCAATGATCCGGTCATGTCGCATATAACCGACTAGTATCCAATGTATCGGCTTATCGAATCAATCCTTGATTCGATAACTAGGTTATATCGCATACAACCAATCGATACATTCATCGCGAGAATGGAATACGGTATCACATACACGCATTATTCTCGGTCCCGCACATATCTCATATGCGCTCCTATTTCGTTTCGCTTGAGCCAGGAAACATCTGTGTAGGACTCTAAAGACTCGTCAATACGCCGGCAGCAGGTGATGATCATATCAAACACCCACAAGCCGCAAGCGGTCTGCTAAACGTAACGGCCACCCGGGTATTGAGCGATCAGAAGATCGACTAGCAAGCCCGCTCACATTCCTGTGAATCCAACCAGTAACACTTACCGTATAGTCCGGTCTGTTCGTCTGATATGTCGCATATCTCGCCTAGGGGTGGTAAACGTCAGACCCCAATAGCTTGATAAGTCATGCCGACGTAAGGTCCATAACATTCGTGAAACTACTGATAACTCTTACCAGTATATCACTGCAACCCTGGCCATGGATTTCCTGTCATGTCCAGTCGAGCATAGCACAACATCAACCCCCAATACCGGGAGAGACGAATCCCCTCCTATCGCTCATTGCCTCCATGTGAATCGGGACTGTACCCAAAAACCACTTGTTTACACGACTCAGTAGAGCCGTGGTAGGGTGGAAATCAAAGCACAGTGGGAGACACACAAGACTCTATGACGATCTCGGGTCAACAGACTTAGCTGTACCAGTGTCACCAGAGAACTGCCATCTGACGTGAGGTATAATACCATCTGGGAGTTCTCGGCGAGTCCGTTCAGTGTACCCAGTCTCCACTGAGCACCCGCATACCATCTCTGATGTCAAACACCAATGGATATGGGATCATCCATCGCCCATCACATGGGTCGAGAAGATATACGCTAGTCTACTCTGGAATATCGATGCCCCGTCTCGATATTCCCACGACTAGGAACAATGAAGGATGTACTCATTGACTACCCAGGCCCCACTAGTATGATCTACATCATAGTCCTGGAAGTCGAGTACACATCCTAAGGGCTTTATCAACATGTAATTAGAGAGACAGAAAGTATACATGTTAAGATAAAGAGCAACCTGATAGCATACTATCATGTCGAGCAAGAAAGTCCTACCTATATATGTCCCAGCATCCACTACAATATACATCCTATGTACAGTAATGGCCTCTAGGGCATACATATAACTAACAATCTCCCACTTGCACTAGGGCCATCTGTAGCAGTGGTTGCAGTATCTAATACTCAACCATCCCATATAAGTCTCTATCTGGAAAAAGGCCTTCGTGAGTGGATCCGCCGTGTTGTCTTCTGAGTCTACTCTCCTAACCTCGATCATCCTGGAGATCAACTATCTCCATGATCAGGTGATGCTTCCTCAGAATATGTCTGGGTCACTGATGGGATCGGGGTTCCTGGGCCAAAGCCACACTTCCATTGTCATACAATGGTAGGAACCTAGTTCATCTTATGAACCAATATACACCCAAACTGCCTCTTTGGTAGTATCTATAATAGCGATGTTACCAGCCTTTATCGTCTAGTTTGCCTCGGTATCTAGCTTGGAATTCTTCCAACATACCGTCCCTTTACCGAGGGTAAAGACAATGCCTGCGACTGACATTCAGTCGTCCTTATCACCCTGGAACCTTTCCATTGATTCTCCCCAGGATCGATTGATACAATCTTACTTCAGCTAGTGAGAACCCTAACATCCCTTTAGATCTATCTCATAGATCCAAATTTCAGGATTTCGGAGGTATCACTTTGATCCTATATGGAGAATCTATGTGATAAGAGGAGATCGACCGATTGTAGCAAAGGAAACTCTTTTCCTATCAAGAGTATGTCATCCACGTACTCTACGAGGATCATTACCATACTCCATACTACCCTTTTATACATACAAGGTTCATCTACCATTTTGATGAAGTCAAACTCTTTGACTACCACATCAAAACAGATGTTCCAACTCCGCGATGCCTGCTTTATCCTGTAAAGCAACTTGCACATGTTTCCGCTGCTCCCACTGTTTACGAAGCCCTCTGGCTGTGTACTTATAGACTTTCTATTCTAAATCAGTATTTAGAAAAGCAGTCATGACACCCAACCACCAGATATCGTAGTCATGGTATGTAGCAATGTTAAGTAGGATCCGGATGGACTTAAGCATAGTCCCTGGAAAAGGTTTCATCATTTTCCACTCTTGGTCGATGACGAAAACCTTTAACAAGTCTAGCTCTGAAAGTCTCAACTTTTCCATCTATACCAAGTAATCTTCTCAAGATATACTTGCTCCTGATGGGGATTTAACCCTTCAGATATCGCAACCAAAGTCCATACTTTGTTGGTGTATATGGATTCCATCTCAGATCGCTAAGCATCCAGCCATTCTTACAGAGTCCCTACTCTCGATGGCCTGCTCGATACTAGATGGGTCATCATCTCATGATGCATTCCTCGCTCCCACTGTCATCGAGAAACCGAGGTATCTCTCAGGCAGGTGAGGAACCCTACCAGATCGGTGGAGAGGCTGAGGTTCGTCGGGAACTATAGAATCCTTTGGTTCTGTCAAATCATCAACTACAGTTTTGTATAGATGGAACCTTTCCAGTTCTACAGAACTGTCCTTGCCTCGATCTTGTCCGGATTTTGCTTTGACATAGGCCGGACAATCCTAAATCTTAACTTACTTAAGAGATAGGCTCTTCCCACACCATATCTTATATGGAGTGGTAGGCACTGATTTGATTCGAACCTAATTCAATAGGTATGCAGCTTCTCAAGTGCACAACCCGAAAAGGAAATAGGTAACTCAGTAATACTCATCATAGAGCACACCATATCTAATATTGTGCGATTGCTCCGCCCTGATACACCGTTGTGCTGTGGTGTATTCAGAGGAGTAATATGGAGAGAGAATCTCATTCTCCTTTAGAATGGTCCAGGAATGCCATGCACAAGTATTCTCCTCCCTGATCTTATCATAGGACATAATACTTATACCCGGTTATTGGTTCTCTACTTCTAACTTATATCCTGTGAATATCTCAAAAGGTTCGGACTTGTGTTTCAACAGGAACATATGTCTGAATCTTGAGAGATTATCAGAGAATGTAATGAAATACAAAGAACCAGTCTTGGCATGTGTAGACATGAAACCTTACATACATCATCATGTATCAGTCCCAAGAGTTTACTAACTCTTTCTCTGTTTTCAGTAAACGGAGCTATGGTCATCTAATCTTTGTGACATGACTGGCAAGTTTCACAAGATGTAAATTCAAACTGATTTAAATATGCATCTAAAATGTAACTTCAACCAGTCGGGTCGCATTGATATGACCTAGTGTACAATGCCTCAAGAAGGATTCGTTTATTTCTGAACTCTTCCTCTTGTGTGTGTTCTGTATACTAGGAACTGTAGTTTGATTTAGAACGTCAATGCTTTTAGATAACGTGCCTGATCCGATCAACTTTTGATATAGGAAATGTTCAAAACATTATCCAACAATACAAAATTATATCCTTCTTTACTAATAAAGAGACTGATATGATTTTGTATATCAGGTTCGGTATCTAATAGCATTTGTTCAGAATCAATGTATTGGTAATACAGGGTGATGGTGACCAACAGACTTGGCTGCAACACTTGCCCCGTTTTCTGTCTCATGAAACTTATCACCCGTTCTCAGTTTTTCTACCTTTTTGTAGCCCTATGTAACAGATTACATATCTGGGATCCTGATCCGGTATCAAATACCCAGGATGCAGAGGATACTGAGAAACAGTTCTTTGCAATGAACACACCCGAAGGAGATGCATCATATGCACTTTCTTCGTTTGGGCGGCATAGGAATTCTGGTATTCCCCTATTTCCTGCTCTGTCTTATAACAATTATAAGTTGGAGCGGGACCAACTTAACCCCAGCTCAGTATAACAAGCGGGTTCGGTCAATACATCCATATTATTATCTTGATTAAGGCGTGATATGGTCGCTACCTGGAGAGAGAGAAAAGAAAACACTCTGCGTGCGCTCTTGCAAGATTAGATTGGTTATTTATTTTATCTAATCAGGATGGCTCCCACTGTTTTTATCAAATCTTCCTTCAAACCCTAAAAGGAAAGACTAGCCGGGATTAATTACACTCTACAAGTTCGCCAATCTTTCAGCCAGGCCAGTGTTGGTACTTTGAGGGAGGTTCCGCGTGCTTTCGCACGGACCTAATTACAGTAAACCTTGTTTTCCCAGAGGCGTAACCCCGTTGACACCTTTCTAGACACCTACTTGATCGGCTAATTGCAAAGTGCAAAACTCTCCCAGGAGTAACAATTACTCGCAGTGGGTATCGGGATCCAACTATCATATAGAAGGTATGCAATCTCATTGCAAATTTCAACACTTGAAACTCCCGATAATGGTTTTTACCCCTAGCACTTATGACCTTAACTATGGTCAACAAATCATAAGTACTAGTCAAGTTCTACCCGTCATTTCGTGATTAATTAGACCCACCCACATGACCCTTAACTAAGGTCAACAAAGTCACGCGACTATCCTAACTAATCGCATCATATGCGGTGTAGGAAGACATCACTTAGCTACCTTACACTGTGCCTTAACTAAAGTCAACAAACACAGCACGAATACTAAGTACTCTACTTCCTAAAATGATGGAGGGTTGCGAATGGTTTTTATGAAAAACCTTTAACGCTTTGAACTTGATCTCGTTGCGGAATCAAATGGTTTTTAAATGGAATGTTTTTGAGGCTTTTCTAGTTTTGCTAAAGGGGTCACTCCTGGTGAAGGGATCGTCGGCCCTTTCCTCGTCGAATGAGGTACGGGATATATCATATATATCACTGTGCAAAGCAGAAACTATAGAGGCAATCAAAAGACAAACCGAGTGTTGTAGCATCTGCCAGTTATTGCTAAAGGAGTCACTCCCGCTGAAGGGATCTCGGTCCTTTCCCTATCGAATAAGGTATAGGATGTTCTACAAGGAACACCGCGATGCAAAGCAAGAACTGTAGCTACCTGTTTTTATTTTGAAATTCGATTCCACAACATCAATTAGGTTTATTTTCTTTCATTAATCTCATTAATGAATATCCCATCATTTAAGTCCACCTAATCATCACAGATAAATATAACGTACACTTATGCCATCCGCATTCGCCTCGATGTCCCGTCTGCACCGTTAGGTTAGGTAACTAACGCCAGAACGAGGCAGGGCTAGCGCGGGTGTAAAACATAAGCAACGTCTATATAATATATCATATATACTATATACTATATCTATCTGAATACATCACATGATCACATCACAGATAACGCATCAGAAAATATCATATGAAATATTGGATATACTAGGACGTCCGTGTTTTCAATATGAGCCAGTATAAAACACGGATTCCACGGTCGTGATGAATAGCCAATCCCACACCCCTAGACCCCTACGAGAGCGGCAAGCAACCCTACCAATTCTACGGTTAGGAGACCCGAACTCGACTCCTCGAGATGGTCTCCCACTGGACCCTAGAACCCGGTTACTTGTGCTCCCTTCCTTGGGTCTATCCTAATGCGGAAAAGTAAATAATATACAAATGGTGACAACATCCGCAACCTGGAAGTGCCCCAATAAAAGAATATTACATACAAGTTTTTACATGAATGAAAATGAAAAAACACTCATCTCACATAAAAAAAACCCGGCTATTCGAACACGACGATCCAATATAACATATCCAGCAAATCATAACATCACATGTCATCAACGTAAGCAAATATGCGCATCCCAATTGTCGTTGACATATAGCAACAAAACCGGCGATATCACATATTACACTTACGGTCACAGAAAAGAAAGTGTAGAACTACAACAGTTGGAATCCGCAATCTCTTTAGACATCGCATGCCTAGCCAAATGAAATACTTAGACATCGCATGCCTTACAATTATAAACCCCGCATTTTAGTCTCATTATCGAAAACTCTTTTCAATATCAAATCGGGCAATTCAACAAGATTCCCGACATTATGATCGAATGCTCGTCGCAAACTTTAGTAGACGGCCGCACCCCCGATGCCGTCGACGAAGTGCACCAAGGCGGAACACCGCTGCCGCGAGCACCCGAACGGATGCTTTCGGCGACGGGGTTCTCCTACAGTCACTTGGTCGGGGCTATGGGGCGAGGCTGTCTATTAAGTTTACCCGGCGAGTATCCGCGTACGCTACGTGATTGCGACGGACTTTTGATCACATCAAAATTCCGTGGCAACCGATCAAGTGAGACTAAACCGCTAGATTTATAACATTCATTCAGTTATCTCATAACTACATGTGAATTCCAAATATTGTATCACATTCCGGATAAATAGAAAATGTTAAACTTTCCGATCGAACAATCGAACACCCAAGTTTTCCCGATACAGCTCAACACATGAAATAAGTTTAAAAACATTCACTTCGTGCCTCAGTACCAACGGTCCAGCCGTAGAAGGGTCAAGCCAACGCCTCACATGTGGCACGCCGTACTGCCCCAAACCCTAAGGTTCAAAGGGCAGTTCAAGACGGTCACATAATCGAGTTAAGGTTTGTTGTCTTCTAGAGGGTCCATCGCGTTACTTGCACTACTTAGAACGACTTTAAACTACGGAAAAGTCCAACAATTGGAAATTTCACGGCAGGGGAAAAAGTGGGTATTTATATCCGATCGAACTTTTTAACATATTCTAAAATTACCCGAAAAAACACATAGACCAAGCTAAACAATCCGATCGAATTATCGATTCCCCAAAGCAATCCAGTAAACTCAACTCTAGAGTATATTTTAAAAATTTCCAGAAAATACAGCACAAAAATATAGGAATTACTGTGTAATTCAAAATGATTGATGTTGTAGTACGGCCGCGGAACCGCCGCACGAGCCATGCTCGTGCCGCGGAACCGCGGCGGTTTGACTGATTTGGACGCTCGAATTCCACAGTATTTCTTATAATTTCCTGCTTATATTTCTGCATATTTTTAATTTTAAAAAATCCAAAAAACCAGAAAATGTCCAGAGAGCCGTTTTGAGTTTGGGTTTCGGGTCGATCGGACTTCTAACTCCGTCTACGCATCGCCTAAGGCTCTAACTAGGCTCTGATACTACTGTAGGGTTCCTAGGCACACTAAAGAGGTCTCACAAGTGATCAAACATGGCCAATTAAAAAATTTCCTTGTGCCTACAAACCCTAATACGGATCGTTAACTAGATATATAGGTGATGCGATGCAAGTAAACAACTTTAACTTAAAAGGAAGGCGCTACAACCTTTGTAGATCCGGTCCTCCACCTCCATAGCTCCGTGATGAAGTCCCCTCGCTGTCCATATCGGATCCCGGACTCTAGCATCGGCTTCATCGGAGAAATAGGCGGGCTAGGTCGTCGACTTCGATGCCGAAGATGATCTACGTCGAGGCATCACAAGATCAAGCTCTCAACTTCACCAAGTCATAAAACTTGTGAAGAAAACACCCTATACTACTTGGCAAGAGGTAGAGGATGAAGAAATAGGAAGTGTGTTCACTTTGGAATTGGATTTCTCACTCATTTTCACAAGTTGCCATTAATGGAGGCAAGGTTTCTTCATTGTTGAAGATGAAGAAGAAGAAGCAAAAGAATATGATAAGTATTTCTAAAATAGAAAAATAAATGATACTTATCATATAGAAACCATGATTAAGTGTAGAGACTAAACTAGGGTTAGGTTGAATGGTTAGGTTAAGGCAAACAAACAAAATGGTCAAAGCTTCAAAGCTTCATGAAGTTTCAAGGAAAAAACAAAACAAGCCACCCTTTTGTTTCGTGCCTTAAAAAGAAATAAATAAATGAATAAGTAAAATGTAAACCCTAACTATTAACATAACCATGGTTTAAATTATACACTCAAACTTTCATGTATCATCAAACATGATACAATCAAGTGCACAAAAATACAGCACATATACAATGTGCACATCAAGTGAGAAAATCCTTTTTAAGTGAACCAATACTAGTTAATGCAAAGTAATATATCAAATATATAATTATACATTAAATCATTAAATCAACACTTGATTCAATGATCCGGTCATGTCGCATATAACCGACTAGTATCCAATGTATCGGCTTATCGAATCAATCCTTGATTCGATAACTAGGTTATATCGCATACAACCAATCGATACATTCATCGTGAGAATGGAATACGGTATCACATACACGCATTATTCTCGGTCCCGCACATATCTCATATGTGCTCCTATTTCGTTTCGCTTGAGCCAGGAAACCTCTGTATAGGACTCTAAAGACTCGTCAATACGCCGGCAGCAGGTGATGATCATATCAAACACCCACAAGCCGCAAGCGGTCTGCTAAACGTAACGGCCACCCGGGTATTGAGCGATCAGAAGATCGACGAGCAAGCCCGCTCACACTCCTGTGAATCCAACCAGTAACATTTACCGTATAGTCCGGTCTGTTCGTCTGATATGTCGCATATCTCGCCTAGGGGTGGTAAACGTCAGACCCCAATAGCTTGATAAGTCATGCCGACGTAAGGTCCATAACATTCGTGAAACTACTGATAACTCTTACCAGTATATCACTGCAACCCTGGCCAGGGATTTCCTATTATGGCCAGTCGAGCATAGCACAACATCAACCCCCAATACCGGGAGAGACGAATCCCCTCCTATCGCTCATTGCCTCCATGTGAATCGGGACTGTACCCAAAAACCACCTGTTTGCAAGACTCAGTAGAGCCGTGGTAGGGTGGAAATCAAAGCACAGTGGGAGACACACAAGACTCTATGACGATCTCGGGTCAACAGACTAAGCTGTACCAGTGTCACCAGAGAACTGCCATCTGACGTGAGGTATAATACCATCTGGGAGTTCTCGGCGAGTCCGTTCAGTGTACCCAGTCTCCACTGAGCACCCGCATACCATCTCTGATGTCAAACACCAATGGATATGGGATCATCCATCGCCCATCACATGGGTCGAGAAGATATACGCTAGTCTACTCTGGAATATCGATGCCCCGTCTCGATATTCCCACGACTAGGAACAATGAAGGACGTACTCATTGACTACCCAGGACCCACTAGTATGATCTACATCATAGTCCTGGAAGTCGAGTACACATCCTAAGGGCTTTATCAACATGTAATCAGAGAGACAGAAAGTATACATGTTAAGATAAAGAGCAACCAGATAGCGTACTATCATGTCGAGCAAGAAAGTCCTACCTATATATGTCCCAGCATCCACTACAATATACATCCTATGTACAGTAATGGCCTCTAGGGCATATATATAACTAACAAGTTCTAGATAGCTTATCAGCCTCTTAAGGCAGTGAAAGGCCAGGCCATCGCCGACTTCCTCGCTGAGCACCCGATACCTGCCGATTCTCCACTGAATTGCGAACTGCCAGACGAGCATGCGTTTGACACGATTAACGGGAGTGATACTCGATGGGAACTTTACTTTGATGGAGCATCCTCCATGAAGAAGCGCAAACAAAACACCCCCATAATCAAATCAGGGGTAGGCCTCATCTTCGAAACTCCCCAAAGGGGGATAATGCGCTTTGCCTTCTCCTTAACAGAGCCGAGGACGAACAATGAAACCGAGTATGAAGCTTTGATAGCAGGTCTCGAGATCGCCATCGACATGGGGATTAAGAACCTCCTCATATACGGAGACTCCCAACTGGTCGTTAGTCAAGTAAACGGCGACTATCAAACGTGCAAACCAGAACTGGTGAAGTACGGCGAGAGGGTATGACAACTGCTGACCCAAATACCTTCCTACACCTTGGAAAGCATACCGCGTACGGAAAATAGCAAAGCGGATGTATTAGCCAAGCTTGCTAAAGAACTGGCCGATGAGAACCTCGATGACGTAAGAATCGTGGTACAAAGCCGTCGGGTTCTTGCACCGGCAGAAATATTTCCAGAGACGTCCGAGGAAAAGGGAATGACCAAGCCAGTGGCTCTACAAATAAAAGACCAAGAAAATGTTAAGGATTGGAGAGAAGTCTTTATAGACTACTTCAAATCCCGTCGAACGCCTGAAGATGCATCCTCAAGACATCAGCTTATGAAACGAGCCCAATCTTTTGCCTTTGTCAATGATACTCTGTACAAGAGGTCATTTAATTCTATGTGGTTAAGATGCCTGGGACCTGAAGAAGCAAAAAGAGACGTCCAAGAATCCCACGACGGACTCTGCGGTTCTCACCAAGCCGGGCCGAAGATCAAGCTAAAGATTAAAAGGATGGGCTACTATTGGCCCACGATGATTCAGGACTGCCTCGAATACGGGAAGCAGTGCCATTCATGCCAGATTCACGGGGAATTCATCCATCAACATCCGAATCCGCTACATCCGACAGTGGCTAGCTGGCCGTTCGAAATGTGGGGGACTAACATAATCGGCATCATCGAACCAGCATCATCCAGAGGACATCGGTTCATTTTGGCGACAACTGATTACTTCTCCAAATGGGCAGAAGCAGTACCGCTGAGGGAAGTGAAGACGGAGAATATCCTCCATTTCTTCAAGAAACACGTCATTTATCGATTCGGCACTCCGCGACGGATTATCTCCGATAACGGGCCAGCCTATAGAAGCCACAAGATCAGCCGCTTCGCGCAACAGCATAACATAGATTGGAGATACTTTCAATCTATAATCCCCGAGCTAACGGTCTAGTTGAAGCTTTCAACAAGACCTTGACAAAGATCGTGAAAAAGACGGTGTCCCGAAATAAGAAGGACTGGCACGAGAGACTGCATGAAGCTCTCTGGGCGTATTGAACTACGTTCAAAATGGCAACGAACAAAACTCCATACGCATTAGTATTCGGTACAGAGGCGGTACTCCCCCTCGAGATAGAGCTACCCTCTCTATGAATGGCAGTTCATTACGAGCTGATGAACGAAGAGAACGCTCACCTTCGGCTTGAGGAGCTCGACGCCCTTGACGAAACCCGGCTCATAGCGCAACAAAATCTAGAAGCTTATAAAGCAAAGATGACACGCTCATATGAAAGATTGACTAGGCCGAGGACATTTCGCCAAGGCGAACTCGTGCTAGTAGTCAAGAGACCTATGATCCCCAATCGTGCCAAGAGGGGGAAATTCGAGCTAAACTATGAAGGCCCGTACATCATAGACAAAGTTTACCAGGGTGGGGCCTATCTACTCATGGACATGCATGGTGAAAGACCTTTCAGGCAAATAAATGGTCGCTTCCTGAAAAAATACTATGCTTGACGAGTCATGGCCTAGGTCAACGATAGATGACGACGACTATGTCCTCTCGCATCTTCCTAAGCCTAAACTCTGTAAGTAGTAACCGGCTTCCTTAACAGCGGACCGAAACGTCCTTAAACTAACAACGGACCGAAACGTCCTTAAACTGACAGCGGACCGAAACGTCCTTAAACTAACAGCGGACCGAAACGTCCTTAAACTAACAACGGACCACTATGTCCTAAAACTAGCCGTTAACCGAGAGGTCGATAAGCTACGATGGATTGCAGCATCCCAAAGCTGATAAAGAAAAGAGAAAAAAAAGAAAACGGTATGTCCATAAGCAAAATGGGCACGGATGAAAACCCGAAAGGGCTCCGTGAGTAAAAACAGCAGGGCTACCGGCGAGTTTTGTGAAAACCTGAAAGGGCGCAATCTCGTTAGAATAAAAAAAAAGAGAAAAAAGAAAACGGTATGTCCATAAGCAAAATAGGCACGGATGAAAACCCGAAAGGGCTCCGTGTGTAAAAACAGCAGGGCTACCGGTGAGTTTTGTGAAAACCCAAAAGAGCGCAACCTCGTTAGAAAAAAAAGAGATAAAAGAAAACGGTACGTCCATAAGAAAAATGGACACGGATAAAAACCCGAAAGGGCTCCGTGAGTAAAAACGGCAGGGCTACCGGCGAGTTTTGTGAAAACCCGAAAGGGCGCAATCTCGTTAAAAAGACACTTGCAAGGTCCTCTCGACTTTGTAAGGAGAAACCACCTGCGTGAGATCCTTACGACTCACAATGGAGCAACACACTTAGGGATCCCCACGATTCCTAAGGAGAAATTACACTTGTGAGATCCTCACGACTCGTGAGGAGAACTCTCTTATGGGGCCCTCACGGCTCATAAGATTTGAAAGTCTTAAGCTACAGGGATCTAAACCTGTTCTTAAGCAGCCCCACAACCTCCGATACTGCCCTACAAGCGATTCAGTACTGACCCTTGTATACAATCCACGGGCGCGAATAAACATTTCCCTAACGAAGTCCTATCCGTCACTAGGGATATGTCTACATGGTGAACAACCTTTGTAAGTCCTCTCGACTTATAAGGAGAAAACACTCTTGTAAGATCCTTACGACTTATAAGAGATCGTACACTTAGGAGTCCTCACGATTCCTAAGGAGAAAACGCACCAACGAGATCCTCACGACTCGTAGGGAGAAATACCTTTATGAGACCCTTACGACTCATAAAGTCAAAAGCCTTAGTCGACAGGATCCTAACCCTGTTCGCTAAGCCACCTTTGTTCGATATCGACAGAGGCAAATGATGATTCGCTCCTGGCAATATCCCAGTTGTAGCGGTGCTGATGCCAAAATCGGTGTCTAATTCCAAGCTTTCAACAAAAAGCTGGCAAGCCATACATACATACAAAATAGCCGAAATGATGGGGCAACTTGCAGACAAAATTAGCAAGTAAAAATATATGCATGCAAAATAGCCGAAATGATTGGGCAACTCTCAATAAAAAGCAGCGAATAAAAATTAAAAAAAAGCCGAAATGATTGGGCACCGCGAAAAATAGCCGAAATGATTGGGCAATCGCGACCTTCGCGATATAAAAGCTGAAATGAAAGAGCATCGCGAAAAGAAATAAAATAAAATGAATGAAATTTATGCCCTACTTGTGATATCATGTCAATCCCTGTATACAATCCAGGGGCACAAACAAAGAAGGAATCACACCTTTCCTCCCCAGGCTTCATCAGAAGAAGAAGCCAAATCTCAACGGTTCGCAGATGGCCTAGAGATCGTCTCAACATTCGTCTTATTACAACGGACACAACATCAAGCAAAGCAGAACAACGACAACTTCCAGTTCCATGACTCGGCGGTGTACAGATGACCGAGAGTCAAACCCTGACTCTGTGAAATACGGATAAAGTCAAAATTCCTGGTTACGTGGAACGCGGATTATGTCACTTCTGACCCCGTGGAAAACGTCCAGAGCGGATCCTGGTCCTCACAGAGTAGGGCAGTGAACCCATGTGAAGCATCCCGAGCGGAGCCTGGTCCTCGCTGAACACGGCAGTGAACCCGTGGGAAGCATCCAGAGCAAACGCGGATTATGTCACTTCTGACCCCGTGGAAAACGTCCAGAGCGGATCCTGGTCCTCGCAGAGCACGGCAATAACCCCGTGTGAAGCATCCAGAGCGGAGCTTGGTCCTCGCCGAACACGGCAGTGAACCCGTGGGAAGCATCTAGAGCAAAATTCCTGGCTACGTGGAACGCGGATTATGTCACTTCTGACCCCGTGGAAAACGTCCAGAGCGGATCCTGGTCCTCGCAGAGCACGGCAGTGAACCCGTGTGAAGCATCCAGAGCGGAGCCTGGTCCTCGCCGAACACGGCAGTGAACCCGTGGGAAGCATCCAGAGAAAAATTCCTGGCTATGTAGAACGCGGATTATGTCACTTCTGACCCCGTAGAAAACGTCCAGAGCGGATCCTGGTCCTCGCAGAGCACGGCAGTGAACCCGTGTGAAGCATCCAGAGCGGAGCCTGGTCCTCGCCGAGCGTGGCAGTGAACCCGTGGGAAGCATCCAGAGC
The DNA here is from genome assembly GCA_030015575.1 of Agapanthus africanus. Taxonomy (NCBI): domain Eukaryota; kingdom Viridiplantae; phylum Streptophyta; class Magnoliopsida; order Asparagales; family Amaryllidaceae; genus Agapanthus; species Agapanthus africanus. The sequence goes on from JASDDO010000031.1 coordinate 113,595,682, forward strand.
AAACAACGGACTGTGGAGTCCTTAAACCCATGGACTATGATGTCCTTAACCTCTACCGTGATGTCTTTAAACTAACATTGGACTGTGAGGTGCTTAAACTCACGGACTATAATGTCCTTAACCTCGACCGTGATGTCTTTAAACTAACATTGGATTGTGAAGTCCTTAAACTCATAAACTATGATGTCCTTAACCTCGATCGTGATGTCTTAAAACTAACATTGGACTGTGAGGTCCTTAAACTCATGGACTATGATGTCCTTAACCTCGACCATGTTGTCTTAAAACTAAACAACGGACTGTGGAGTCCTTAAATCCACGGACTATGATGTCCTTAACCTCGATCGTGATGCCTTAAAACTAAACAACGGACTGTGGAGTCCTTAAATCCACGGACTATGATGTCCTTAACCTCGACCGCGAGGTCTTTAAACTACGGTATCCTGGAAAACATCCAGAGCGGAGTCTGGTCCTTGCAGAACACGGCAGTGAACCCGTGGGAAGAATCCATAGCAATTTCTGATTCCGTGAAATGCGGATGATGATAACCTCACCCATCACTTGCGGGTCCTCACGACTCGTAAGGGAGCAAATTCGCCTGTGAGATCCTTACGACTCGCAAGAGAAAAACACACTTAGGAATCCTCACGATTCTTAAGGAGAAATTACACCTACGGGATCCTCTCGACCAGTAGGGAGAAAATTCTTTATGAGACCCTCACGGCTCATAAAGTTGAAAAGTCTTAGGAAGCAGATCTTAACCCTGAATCCTAAGCCATCGTTGTCCTGCAAGGAGACTAAGATAGACTATCCACAGAATACATTCAATAAAAAGGGACACACCATTGAGAAGAAAAAATATGTTTTTATTCATGAACCAAAATGAATACAAAGTACAATTTATGAAAGAACCAAAAATACTCTCATTCAGGAGTATATACAAAAGAAGAATAAAAAAATATATACAATTCTTCAAGCTGGCGGATGATTCAAAAAGTTCATCAGTTCATCCTTCCTTTCTTGGGTCTCAGCTTCAAAATTGGCTATGGTTGCGAGACGGGCCTCCGCTTCCGACTGTTGGGCCTGATGCAAGGCAAGCCGGCCTTCAAGCTCATGCTCAGTAGCTTTAGGAGCATCAACCATCATCCGAGTAAAGATAACAGCTTTATCAACAGCCACCACGTCCTTGATTATGTCTTGAAGCTCTTGCCAAAGTTTATATGCGCGGGTGGTCTTAGATGTAAGTTCGTCTTGAAGCTCCCCTAGCGTGGTTGAAGCCAGCTTCCTCTCTGAGAACTTTCGGCGGAGCCTCTTTTCAAAGGAAAGCGTATTAGCGGCGTACCGCTTAATCAACACCTGCAAACTTGTCTTCGCAGCCACCACCTCCGAAGGAAGGCGTGCGCATTCAAGACTATGCAAGCAAGCATCCACTCGACGACAGAATTCGACCCAAACTTGCACAAATGCTTCACTGTGATAAGTGGCAAGAAAGGGGAGAGAACCGTTGGCTTCAGCGGAAAATTCTTCGGCTGTGAGCGAGCTACCAATACGAAGGTCTTCAATTAACTCTAGCAAAGAGTGAAGGCTTGACTTGGCCATACGTTCGGATGCACGTAGCGCATAAGGGCCAGGCGGCATGAGATTGCGAGTCTCCAACGCGGTAACAGTAGGAAGAGCTGTTAAAAATTGATAAATGATCAGCAAAGGTTGCAAACAGAGGACAGATGCAAAGGCGTTGAAACTTTACTTACCCACGTTTATATGAGAAGAGTCTGGAAGATCTCTGGGCCCATCGAGGACCTCAACCTCATCATCAGCCTCCAGAACTACAGAAGACATGAACATTGTTACATAAAGAAGTAACAATATCGAGAAAGGAGCGAACAATGCTAACCTTGTCCAGAAGATAGAATGATGCGCTGAGGGGATATCTCCTGTGGAGCAGCCAGTTCCAGCAGACGCTGGAAAGACTTCCTGGGAGACAGGCCAGCGATGGACGCCGCCAATTCCCGTAGCTCTGAAAAGATAGAAAAGTTCAAATAATGAAGAGATCGTTAAAATAAGAGATGGAACAATACCTTCGATGCTCCTCCCACTTTGGGTTGGATGGATAGCAGCTTCGGCGGCCTCCTCCATGCCCCCAGATACATCATCGGGGAGGTGGACCGATATAGTAACTTCCGGTGGAGGAGGAGCGACCATCGCTACAGGCTCCAATGGAAGGATGATGGCCTTGACTACCTGTCTCGCAGTCTCCGGGCTGTCCCAAGGGAGATCCATTGGAACGGCGACCACCAAAGGTGCCTCCCCTGAGGGAGCAAGTGCTTCGGGAGCAGGAACCACCGCAGGAAGCTCTATCGTTGGAGGGACAGTTTCATCAGTCCCCTCCACACTGAACAATGTTTTACTAGGGGTATCAGTAGGCTCTACGGTCAGTAAACCCATGGGAACCTCCCCCATCGCCGATGTCTCTGCACAGTTCACACAAGGATAAGAATACATATATACGAGTGCACACAATATGAAGTATTACAAAGAAATACCGCAACATACCGATGCGCAAGGAAGCTTTCTGTATGGCTCGCTCAAGCCGACACTCCTTCTCAAGGAGGTGTGCTCGCCGAGGTTCAAGGGTAAACTCGTGGCCGCCAGTCCACAATGAAAGCACATCCGCAGTGTCCTCCGAAGCAGCCTGTCTAAGGGCACTTTCACCCCATTCCTCTAAAGGGCCGATGAATCGTCGCCGGATCCACGAAGGGTCTTCATAAAAAATGACGGCTGGGTAGGGTTTTTTTTGGAATTCTTACGTTCTCTGACTCGTCTTGAGAACGTCTTATAGACTCTGGCAGTTGTGCAGCTTACTCGGCAGATGAACCAGGAAAAAGAAGACTGTCGTCTGGTGGACTAGCAGCGGTCTTCTTCCCCCGCCTTGATCTAGAGCTAATGATTGCAGAAGATTGCTTCTTTCCCCTGGCCGTATGTTTTTTGGGCTGCCTCTCAGTTTTGACAGGGAGAGGAGGCTTCTTCAAGACCTTTGCTAAAGAGATATTATCACTAGGGCTAGGTTTTACCTCCGGAACCATTACGGTATCCATCATCGGTCGTTCAAGCAAAGCCTCTGTTGGCAATGAGGCGCGAAGCCTTTCCTCCTCTTCAAAGGTTTTAAGCGAAGCAGCAATGGCTTCTTCTGTAAAGGCACCTGTTAAAACAGGAGGCATCAGTCAAAGTATGATAAAAAAAGTGAAATAAATAGCTAAGAGATAAGGATAGAATATACCTAACTGCGCAAGGGCGGCCAATTCCTTTTCGAGGGCGGCCGATTGTTTGGAAGCTTCAATGGCGACCTCTAATTCGGTATCATCAAGCACCCCGAATAAACCCTCATTGGTCCTATATTTGCTCAAGCCTTCGCTAAATGGAGCAGGGGGCGTCGAGCCTAATATGGTGTCCAAAGAAAGTACTTGTTTCTTTTTCTTCTGAGGACGGACGCCGGCGGCCGATAACACGAGTTTGCGTTTAGTAGATGCCTTTGGACGACGAGTCCCAATTTCTTTTCCTACTTCCGACTCGGGGGACTCGGCAGCCACCTTTTTTTCAGGCACGCTGGGTGGGGGCAACCCACGCGTAGGGCTTAACATGTGTGGAGGCTCAACTACAGTGACCTCTCTCAGGGGAGAATGAACAATGTTCTGTCGCTTCAGAGGAACATTTCGATCACCAGCCGGCACTGCATCCTTGTGATCGAGCAACAATCGCTTCTCTTCCCTGATGACGGCGCCCATTGAATGCTAATACCATGCCACGTACGCATTAAGAGCCTTTGGGACACAACTCGGTTCGCTGATAAAGAAGTTGGACCCCGTGTTCCGCATGAAATGATGCAGTGTGCTCCGCATTCCCTCTTTGGTAGCAGCAGGCTCGGCCAAGAAGGCTTCAAGTGGGACGCCCTGATTGTAACTTAGCTGCTGGGCGAAACAGTTCGGATTGTATCTCATGAATAACGCCGCATCATTTTGCCTAAACACTAAGAAACCCGGTCTGATGGAGTATAAATGAAGGATCTCCCGAGCTTTCAACACAGAGGCCCCATCTTTAAATATGTCCTGCAGTGGCAGCACCAGCTTCCCCGACTCTTAGCCAACGGTCAGAACTTTATCAGTAAAGGACATGCCAGCCCCAACCGTGTGCGGGCGAAGAAGCAAGCCTCTAGCTTCCCGTTGCGTCGGAGTCACGATAGAAGCGCCGACCAGTCGCATGATCCGAGGGAACCTGCACCTGTCATAAAAACCCGGCCTTTTGTGGATGCCAAAGACACATAGCACGTGTAACTCGAGCCATGATGTGAAATAATGCATCGGGAAGTTTACCGACTACATCCCTGGCTCAGTGGTATCAGTCGCCAAGCTGAGGTCGTGATACATATGGGCTAACCCAGCAATCCCCACAGCCACTTGTATCCCAGCAACCATCCGATGCGCAGGATAGAAGACGGACGGCCTCATACGGCGAGGGTGTATAGGAAGCGCGAACTAACTCAGCCACAGCCCGAGGAACCCTAAAAAGAACGCTTCTTCGTCGATTCTAGGAGCCGCCAGTTCTGCAAAAGGGATGACCGGGGTATCAGGTAGAAAAAAGCTCTTCTGATCCGCCTCCACCGCTGGCAGATTGCCTAAGCCCAAGCCGAAGGGGTCATCAAGACTGGCGAATTTCTCGAATTCTTCCTTCAATATTTCCGGACGAAGAAAATCAGCGATAAAAGCCGTAAAACTAACTCCACGACCTTCGGATGCAAGAGAGAGGTTCTCGTACATATTCAACACCTCTATTAAGCTCGGAAATTTGGGTTGAATAGCATTCTCGGGAGTAAGACCCATTACCACTGATTTGGTAGTGAAAACATACTCATCCGGGGGAAGCAATTCCTCATAATGTTCCCCCCTAACGGGTAAACCCGAGACCTCTGCAAACTCCTCCAAAGAAATGGAGACTTCTCGATCTGATAGAAGGAAGGTGTGGGTTAGGATGTTCCACTGTTCCAAAAATGCCCTGACCCACCATGTAGGGGGTGTGGAATATTTAAACAAAGAAGCATAAACAGTAGGATACAATCCGAGCGTCATCAACTGTGGCTTCCTCGCCGATAAAATATACCGGGCCCACTGCAAATATCCGGCTGGGTGACGGGGAGTTAGTCCTATATTGTACGGCTGTCCCCAGGGGCGTGACTCGCCCTGACATATGCATCGCCCTAGGATGTCCAAAGCCATCGGCGGCTGCACGGGTATTGCGGCAATAGAAGGCCGAAGGAGACCTTCTGAAGTCCAGTTGACCTCCTCCATAGTGTAATTTATCGGAGGCGCATCTGCATAAGCAATCGCTGAAATAGGCTCCGAGGGTGTCACACAGGAAAAGCTCCGTCGGCCCATGATAATTTGATCATAACATTTACCCCATAAATGAAGACTCTTATGCTCTGGGTCATGGTCTTTTATCAGCGCGAAAACCTCTCAGTCAACGGGTGCTTCAGGAAATCCACCTTCTGAATGAATGAATGGGAAGGAGGTGTCGTAAGACATAATGCCTGCGTAGAAAAGAACGAATTTTTCAGCCACTGATGCTATAAATTAAATTCTGTTACAAGGTACTATAAATCCTTACCGCACTGCAATGCAATTAAAGGGGACCAAAGAGGACCCACAAAATCTAGATGACAATTCATCATTAATAAAACAGCCTCATCACTGGATGAGGCTGACATTAAATGAGGAAATCCTCAAGGGATTCTCATTAAATGAGAAATCTCTCGGGCAGAGGAGTAAAACTCCCATTGAGAGCAGCGCTCTTCACTAGACAAACATCTGTCAAAGTCTAATGATGAAGGAATAAAATTCCTCAAGAAGAGCCTTGCTCTGAAAAGATGACGGAATAATCTATCAAAAATAAAATTTCAATTTGATCTTCAAGATCCATAAACAAACTCTTAAGAGTTCTTCTATATGATCTGAAAGGAGCAAAGATCCATTAATGGATTAAGAAATCATAAGCAAGATCCCTTTAGATCTATGATTCCAAGAGAGCAAAGCTCTATTAATAAAACCCTAAAAAGGATTTTCTTTAGATCAAAGATCTATGAAGAGCAAACCTTTGTTAAAGGGTGAAACCCTAAAAGATGTCTCAAAAAGATTTAATCTTTTACCTAATCCGACAAAGTTCTGTCCTTAAAAATTCTTAAGAAGAAGAGCTGCGCTCAGAAGAAGAAAATAAATTTTCAAGAAGGATTGAAGATAAACAGAAGCCATCTCAAGGGCCAAGGGTCCTATTTATAGGCAATAAGCGTCGTTTCAGTTCCTTGGGTGATCCAAGAGTCGAGATGTTGCCACCGCTGCACCCCCGTGTGGGCCCCGTGAGCGCAACGGTGGGGGAGCATTTCTTTCCCCAATTAGAGCAAAGCTCTGTTCAGAATTAAAAATTTGAATTACATTTGCGCTTTTATAAAAGCACTTCGCTACAACTAGCGCACCCCGTGCAAAGCACATAGGCGCTAGCTCTTGGTGCGCTGCGCTCCAAGTAGCGCACCACGTGCAAAGCACGTGTGCGCTAGCGCTAAGAGCGCTGCGCTCCAATTAGCGCACCATGGGCAAAGCGCACCATGGGCAGAGCGCATAAGCGCTAGCGCTGGAACTAAATGTTCCTCACCGTTGGATCAAATATCCAATGGATATGATTAAATCATCGGTTAATAAGAATAAAATTCTGTTGAATCTTTCCAAACAAAAAAGATTATGCCCTGAATTTGGAACACCGTTGGATCAATGATCCAATGGTGATTAAAAATCACTAAAATACAGAACAAATTCTGTAAAGAAGAAAAGATTTCTCAATCTTGTTAAAACAAGAAGATTATCTTCTGTAAATCAGAATCCCTTGGATCAAGGATCCAATAATGGGAAAATTCCCAAATCAATTGGAGAATAAATCTCTTTAACCGATTCAACAAATCAGCTTGCCCTATATAAAGGACCCAAGACTTCAAGTCTATCACAGAGGAACCCCCCCCCCCCCCCCATAAACTTTGAGAAAGTCTTAAGAATAAGAAGTAGCTCTCGGCAAAAGAAGATTTTTCTTCAGGGTAAAAAGAATGGTGATGAACAAAGAGATGAAATCATCTCAGAATTAACGAGAAGAATTCTCTTCTTAAAAGATCATAGATCTACAAACACCAAGGTCTTTTATAAAGAGATTAAAAAGATCTCATCATAAGACAAGGAAGTACTTACTTCACAGATCATAGATCTATAAGACAAATTGTATTTCTGAGATGATGAACATCTCATTATAAATGGGGGGAGAATTATTCAATTCTCTTAGGATCACAGATCCATAAAGGCAAAGCCTTTCATCAAAAAGAGATTGAAATATCTCCTATAAACTAAGAAATTTGTTCTTAGAATCTTGAGACAAAGTCTCTTATAAAAAAAAGAAGATAATTTTCAGAGCGCAAAGTTAACCTAAGAGGAGCCTTAGCGCTCCTAATATTATAAGTGCCTTGGTGCTCTTCATCTAGCGCAAAGCGCTGCAGTGCCATAGCACTTCAAACACAGCGCACTGCGCTCATTGGCTAGCGCTCAGCGCTAATCGCGCCACGTGCTCCTCACGTGTGTGCTGCATTACTAAAATCACTTTGCGCTCATTAAATGGCACCAGCACCAAGCGCCTCAACGCTTCAGTTATAGCGCATCAGCGCTCTACATCTAGCGCAAAGCGCTAAGCGCATCAGCGCTCTTCATTTAGCGCAAAACGCTAAGCGCATCAGTGCTCACATCTGGCGCCAAGCGCATTAGCGCTTTAACCATAGCGCATTGTCCTTATCAACTGGCGCTAGTGCCAAGTGCGCCACATGGTTTTATGTGCGCTTGGGCAGAACATAAACTGTTCATTGAATAAACCTGGAGCTATGATAAATGCACAACATTTAACTAAAGGCAAAACATTGTCAGAGACCAAACCAATGCTTAACATTTTTAGAGGATTGGGCTCAAACAAACATCTAACAACTCAAAAACAAATGTTGAACATTGTAATTGAATAGACTTAGCCCAAATTGGCCATAAGTTCTCAATTCAGATTAATTGAGTTCATATGCTCATAAATCACAGATTTTAGTCCCAATTGGACTGTAGGTCTCCCAACTCACTTTGGTTCAAGGATACATCTCTTCACTCCTTTGATATTTGTCGTTGTAATTCCTCAACGTCTTCAAAGAGGTGACGGGTCCCGACAATCATACATTTCACGGACTGTGGGGTCCTTAAATCCACGGACTATGATGTCCTTAACCTCGACCGTGATGTCTTAAAACTAAAATCGGACTGTGGATTCCTTAAATCCATGGACTATGATGTCCTTAACCTCGACCGTGATGTCTTAAAACTCACAACGGACTGTAGGGTCCCTAAACCCATGGACTATGATGTCCTTAACCTCGACCGTGATGTCTTAAAACTAACAACGGACCGTGGGGTCCCTAAACCCATGGACTATGATGTCCTTAACCTCGACCGTGATGTCTTAAAACTAACATTGGACGGTGGGGTCCTTAAACTCACGGACTATGATGTCCTTAACCTTGACCGCGATGTCTTTAAACTAACATTGGACCGAGATGTCCTTAAACTAACAATGGACCGTAATGTCCTTAAACTAATTACCGACCGCAATGTCACTAAACTAAACAACAGAGCCCAATTGCACTCTTGTTAGATTTAAACGTTCCCGTTAAGTTGATCTTAGTCTAAAATTAGACTAACGTATCCTTAACAAACGTTTAAGATGATCTTAGTCTCAAATGAAGCTAACGTATCCTTAAACCTAACCCCCAAACCCAAATCTAAGAAGATACGGATTTGGACTAATCCACGCCCTAGGGCGACAACATAAATTAGTCTCCGTATACAATCCACGGGCAACCAAACACAAAACAAACACCCACGACACGAAGTGACCATCTGGAGAAGGAGAAAGTTGTTACCGCGATGCGGTAGCGTAATTAACTGCAGGGGCTTGCGTCTGTAGGGAAGAGCGTCCCCACAATCAAAACCCCCTCAAATGAGGGGGAATCTGACGAAGTCTGCTACATCGGCCGCATCCGTTTAAACCTCCGATATACGATGCCATAAATTAACTTGGCATCTTCGGAGAGGTGGACGGATAGCACCAATTAGCATCTTCCCTGAAATTCAGGGTAGACGTACATCGCGTCTCCTCCGCGTCTTTCGGAGGGGAACAGAGCCCTATCTTAATAGTCATGAAAAGATGTTAGAAATCACATCATCACTCAACAAAACGTCGTCTTTATTCTTCATTCCTATCTTTCTTCCAAATATAGATCATATATCCCTACGTGTGTGTAAAAGACATCCCTACACAAAGAGAATTCAATTCAAGCTATCATACTCTTGTCCATCTACCTCAGTACTTTTTAGTCGGTGAATATTTAGATGGATTTGCTCACACATTTTTTATGCGACCGTTAATACTTCCTGAGGTACTAACCGATCGATTATTCATGTGCTTGCTGATTAGGTGTAATAGTATTTCCTCGTCTTGTAACACCTAAGGCTTAGCAGTGACTCCCAAACCAGTTGGTTTAAGGCACTAGGTGATGAAGCACCCTCGCTATATTTTTTTTATACTGCCTTGGTGATAACAAAACCAGTGTTCATTTTTCTATACCATTTTATCTTTTATTCATTTATAATTTCCTTCATACTTTGGCTTTTGGACAAGAGCATTTCAAGGTATCCTCTACTATCCCGAGTTTCAAGACGTGTGTAAGTGCGTATAGTAGGGTATCAACGTTCAAATGTTTGGCTTTCAGAATAGGAACTATTTTTCAGACTTATTTTTATCCTCAAATTAGTGACTTCTTTCATCTTACTAACCCTTGGGACAACGGTTTATAACTACTTATTACTAATTTCGTTTAAGAAAACTTCTAATTTTCTTGGTTTCCTTAAATTTTTCCAGTCTTTTGGATGTAATTTTCACTTTCTAATCTTTTATTATCTTATTTATGTACACATTTTTTTATATGTTTTGTGCTTATACGAAGTATGATGCAAAGTGATGCGTAAATAAGCACAAACCTCCCCCAAACTTGTTTACAACAGTGTCCTCACTGTTGCTATCTGTTAAAGTTCAGAAGCCTGTAGACTTGAGAGGAAATTTATTAACGGGGGCAATAATATATGAACATGAAAATCTCCCCCAAACTTATTCTTTTATTTATGTACAAAATTTTATTATTTTATATTATTTTTTTAATCTTTTTTTTTATTTTATAAAATGTATGTACAAGTTGACTCACCTTCATTCTAAAACTGTGACAAAATTACCAAGTCATGGAGGTGAGGTGGAGGAAAATCAGTCATTATAAAGCGGCCCTTGTAAAAACAGGAGCTCCTTCGAGGGGTCAGTGGAAAAATACGGTTTTAATCTATATCCATTTACTTTGAAAATTGTATCGTTTTCAAGATTTTCAAACTCAACTGCCCCGTGCGGGTATACATACCGCACAAAAAAAGGTCTTTTCCACCGAGATCGTAGCTTACCCGCATGAAGTTGGAGTCGTGAATCATAAAGAAGGACTTGTTGACCAGGTGTAAAAGTTTTTCTCAAAATGATTTTATCGTGAAATACCTTAGGCCGATTCTTTACAATTACAGCATTATCATAAGCTTAATCGCGGAGTTCACTTAGCTCGTTTAATTGCAGCTTCCGAAAGTTGCATGCTTAATTTAAGTCAAAGTTAAGTTCTCTAATGGTCCACATTGCTTTGTGCTCAATCTCGACCGAAAGGTGACAAGCCTTTCCAAACACTAGTCTGTAAGGAGACATACCTAGATCTGTTTTATATGCAGTTCGGACGCCCAAAGAGCATCCGTCAATTTGGTTGACCAATCTTTTCAATTTTTAGAAACTATTTTCTCAAAAATTTGTTTGATTTGTCTGTTTGAAAGCTCAGCCTGCCTGCTCGTTTGGGGATGATAGGGTGTAGAAAGTTTGTGGTTGATTGCATATTTCCGCATCAGAGCCTTGAAAGACCGATTGCAGAAATGCGTCCCGTTATCACTAATAATAGCGTGTGGGTGTCCAAATCGCGAAAAGATGTTTTCTTTTAAGAACTTAATGACAACCTTTTTGTCATTAGTGCGACAAGGAATAGCTTCCACCCATTTCAAGATGTAATCAACCGCAAGCAATATGTATAAATTCCCTAAAGAGTTGGGAAAAGGACCCATAAAATCAATACCCCAAACGTCAAAAATTTCAACCACCAAGATGGGTTGAAGTGGCATCTCATTTCTCCGGGAAATCCTACCGGTGTGTTGGCATCGTGCACAGGTTTTGCAATGATCAAATGCATCTTTGAATAAAGTCGGCCAATAAAAACCGCATTGCAAAACCTTTTCCGTCGTCTTCGAGGACCAAAGTGACCCCCACATGCCTGATCATGACAAAAATATAGAACACTCTTGAATTCATCATTAGGGACACATCTGCGAATGATCTGGTCAGGACAATACTTAAACAGATAAGGTTCATGTAAGTCGATGTAGTACACCCCAATACTTGTGGGGAGGCGGAATTTTCAAAAACGAACTTGTTTAGTGAACGAACATCGACTAACCGCTTGAATCGAAGCTAAACTATAAATAACCAAACACAAAGTGTTTCTTAACTATTGTGTTTAGGGATTATACCTAATGAAACCAGTCCTTCGTCTTTACGATCTCCTTGTTCTCCTCGGCCTTCTCTAGGTAGTAGACGATCCACCCGAGAGCAAAACTCCAAGCTAAACCTCTAAACTTGAGGCAACTAACCTTCTTGGATTGCTAATCAAAGAAGCTAGGATGAAATAGAGTGATGGTTATGTATTGATTAGTCTTTCTAATCCTTTGATCTCAACTCATGAGGTGTAAGGATTAGGGTTTGAAGATGAGAGCTTGAGGAGAGAGAAGATGAGAGATAATAATGAGATGAGATTGTGAGTATCATAACATATTATGAAGCATTCTCATTAAAGAATAAATGAATAAATGTGATGAATAAGCATGCTTCATAAATGTTAAATGGTGATTCATTAAGCATGTGTAATTAATCATTTATGGTGCAATAATGACAATGATGAATCACTCTCATGACTCGCAAATCTTATCCAAAGTATATGCCATCTAAACCTCCTTAGTCACTATCTTCTAGAAGCTTCTCGTATAATTACGAGAACGCCCCTCCAATCCGCAAAAATACGGAAAAACTTTAGACTGTAAAAATCCAATAACCGGATACCAGTAACTGGCTTAAACCAAAGCCGACTGGTAAAAACTGTCCAAACGACGTAAGTATGTAAACACACATACGCGTCCGAACCCTTGTCGTAAAACCATACGACCTCTATATCGTTTCGCCTGGAATAGGAAACTCTCTGTGTGGGACTCTAGAGACTCGACTACTACGCTGGCAGTGGGTTTAACCACAGACTACAAGCGGCACTAGCTGTACGTAACGGTCCCCAGGTAGTTGTCGATAAGAAGGCCGATGAGGAAACCCATCCGAACTCCTACTGAGTCTGATGTGACAATCTCCATACAGTCTGGTCCGTTCGTCCAAGACTATTGCATATCGGGCCTAGGGGGGCGGCAAGCGTCAGTCCCCTAATAGCGGTATAAGTCGTGTCGGAGGGAAGCCCATTACACCCTGAGAAACTACTGGAACCTACCAGCAAATCTCGCTTGCCCTGGCCAGGGACTTTGGGTAATGGCTCTCTGACACAGCACGATATCTACTCCCAATACCGGGAGGGACGAATCCTGTCTAACCGCCACTGCCTCCAAGTGCTCGGGACTGCACCCAACTGCTACCTGTTTGCACGACTCCTTTGAGCCGTGGTAGGGTAGCAATCTAAGAACAGTGGGACACACTCGAGGCGAAGTAGCAGTGTCAAGTCTGCGGACTACGCTGTACTCATGTCACCTGGGAACTGTTCACTGACGACTGGTATAAAACCAACCAACAGTTCCCTGTGAGTCCTGTCCGGTGTACCCGTAACCTAACGAGCACCTGTATACTATCTCCAGTACGACGTACTGACGGCTGTGGGACAGACCATCTCCCCAACTGGGATGAGAAGCGTACACACTAGTCTACTCCGGAGTATCGATGCTCTGTCTCGATAATCCAACGACCAGGGACCTGAATAAGGATGTGCTTGTAGACTACCCAGCCCCCACTAGTGTGACTGCCATCACAACGCTGGTAGACAAGCAAGATCCTAAGAGCTCTATCAATACGTACACTCACATATTAAGATAGAAAAACCAAGTAGCATACTAACATGTTTAGCAAGACTGTTATATACATGTGAATATCCCAAGCTTCCATTAAGTAATATACAAACTAGTATGATACAGTAATGGCCTTCTAGGGCATAAACACTAACAATCTCCCACTTGCACTAGGGCCATGTACTGGCATATCGTAGACCAATGATCTCGAGTAGCCTCTCGAACTGAATCTGAGGAAGGGCCTTCGTGAATGGATCAGCAATGTTCTCTTCTGAAGCAACTCTCCGAACCTCGATCTCCTGACGATCAATGATCTCCCTGATCAGGTGATACCGCCTCAAGATGTGTCTGGACTTCTGATGGGACCTTGGTTCCTTCGCTAAAGCTATAGCTCCGTTGTTGTCGCAATACAGAGGTATTGGATCAACTATGGTAGGAACCACCTGAAGTTCTGTTAAGAACTTCTTCATCCAGACTGCTTCTTTTGCGGCATCGCAAGCAGCTATATACTCCGCTTCCATCGTCGAGTCAGCAACGGTGTCCTGCTTGGAGCTCTTCCAGCACACCGCCCCTCCATTGAGGGTAAAGACATAACCCGACATGGACTTGGAATCGTCCTTATCACTCTGGAAGCCGGAATCAGCAAAGGCCTCCAACCTGAGGTCTTTTCCGCCGTAAACCAAGAACATCTCCTTAGTCCTCCTCAGGTACTTGAGAATGTTCTTTACTGCTATCCAGTGTTTCTCCCCTGGGTCTGACTGATACCGGCTTACCACGCTTAGTGCGTAAGCTACATCTGGTCTGGTACACAACATCGCATACATTATAGAGCCTATCGCAGAAGCGTAGGGTATAATAGACATGTGTTCCCTTTCCAAATCAGTCTTGGGAGACATCTCTTTGGAGGGGGTGATTCCGTGACAAGCCGGTAGATTACCGCGCTTAGAATCTTCCATACTGAATCTTTTCAGTACAGTGTCGATATACCTGGACTGCGAAAGTCCCAACATCCTCTTGGATCTATCATGATAGATCCGGATCCCCAGAATGTAAGAGGCATCACCTAGGTCTTTCATGGAGAACCTGTGTGACAAGAATCCTTTGACAGATTGTAGCATAGGAATGTCATTTCCTATCAATAGAATGTCATCCACGTACAAGACGAGGAATACGACACTTCTGGCTACAACTTTACTATATATGCACGGTTCATCTGGATTTTTGATAAAGTCATATTCTTTGACTGTCTCATCAAAACAGATGTTCCAACTCCGCGATGCCTACTTTAGTCCATAAATGGACTTAAGCAGCTTGCATACTTTCCCGCTGCTCCCACTCTGATTGAAACCCTCTGGCTGATCCATATAGACGCTCTCTTCTAAATTTCCATTCAGAAAAGCCGTCTTTACGTCCATCTGCCAGATTTCATAATCATGGAAGGCAGCAATAGCAAGAAGGACCCGAATGGATTTGAGCATAGCCACTGGAGAAAAAGTTTCGTCATAGTCCAAACCAGGTCTTTGACGAAAACCCTTTGCAACAAGTCTAGCCTTATAGGTTTCCACCTGTCCATCTACACCAATCTTTTTCTTGAAGATCCATTTGCATCCTATGGGTTTTACCCCATCTGGAGCAAAGTCCAAAGTCCATACTTTGTTGGTGTACATGGACTCCATTTCGGTCCGCATTGCATCTAGCCATCGTACCGAGTCGCCGCTCTGGATGGCCTGCTGGAAGTCAGTAGGTTCATCATCTTCTATGATGCAATCCTCTCTATCCCCGTCTATGAGAAAACCGTAGTATCTCTCAGGCGGATGAGACGGCCTACTACTCCTGCGGAGGGGTGCGGGAATGTTCTGTTCTTCTTGAACCTCTGGTTCTACCAAACTTTCAGTAGCAGCTTATGGTTCTGGAATTTCTTCCAGTTCTACTACGCTCCCACTCTTCTGATTTTCTAAAAATTCAGTTTCTAAGAAGCGGGCATGACAAGAAACAAACACCTTTTGTTCCTCTGCGTAATAGAAGCAATATCCTGTAGAGTTCTTTGGATATCCCATAAATTTACACTCTACTGAGCGTGCCTCAAGCTTGTCCGGATGCTGCTTTTTTACAAAAGCTGGACATCCCCATGTCTTCAGGTACTGAAGATAGGGTTTCTTCCCACTCCACATCTGATATGGTGTGGTAGGTGTTCCCCTCCGAAAGGCGGCGCACAGGACCGCGATGTCCTGGCGCTGGGATTCAGGGCAGATGCTATTTGGTTTTATTCGTCCACCTCTCCGAAGATGCCAAGTTGATTTATGGCACCGTGTATCGGAGGTTTAGACGGATGCGGCCGATGTAGCAGACTTCGTCAGATTCCCCCTCGCTTGAGGGGTTTTTGATTGTGGGGACGCTCTTCCCTGCAGGCGCAAGCACCTGCAGTTAATTACGCTACCGCATCGCGGTAACAACTTTCTCCTTCTCCAGAATTTCACTTCGTGTTGTGTGTGTTTGTTTTGTTTGTGGTTGCCCGTGGATTGTATACGGAGACTGAGTAATGCCGTCGCCCGTAGGACGTGGATTAGTCCAAATCCGTATTTACTTAGATTTGGGTTTGGTGTTTTTAGTTTAAGGATGCATTAGTCGCGTTGCGGCTAAGATCAACTTAAACGTTCGTTAAGGATACGTTAGTCTTGTTTTAGACTAAGATCAACTTAACATAGTGATTAATTTAATGTATGGCCATCGGGACTCGTCACCTCTCTGACGTCGTTGAAGTATTACAACGACATGTATCAGAGGAGCTCGGAGATGTACCCTCGTACCAGAGTTGATTGGGAGTTTTATAATCCATTTGAATTTTTAAGGATACGTTAGCCGTGTTTGGGGCTAAGATCAACTTAAACGGGACCGTTTAGATCCGGTAAAAGAGCGTTTGGAGGCTCTATTGTTTCAGTTTAGGGACGTAATGGTCCGTTTTCCAGTTTAGGGACGTGGTGGTCCATCGCCAGTTTAGGGACGTGGTGGTCCATCGCCAGTTTAGGGACGTGGTGGTCCGCATTCCAGTTTTGGGGACGTGGTGGTCCGTATTCCAGTTTAGGGACGTGGTGGTCCAAGATTAGTTTAGGGACGTTTCGGTCCAATATTAGTTTAGGGACGTTTCGGTCCGATATTAGTTTAGGGACGTTTCGGTCCGACATTAGTTTAAAAGACGTCTCGGTCCACGAGTTTAAGGACCCCGCAGTCCATATGGATGTGTGGTCGTTGGGACCCGTCACCTCTTTGACGTCGTTGAGGAATTACAACGATGGATGTCAAAGGAGTTCGGAGATGTACCCTCGAACCAGACGTAGATTGACTTAGGAGAGCCATTTTGCTCAGTCGATTTAATTTAAGGACTTATGGCCACGATTGGGCTAAGTCCAGTTCAACATCTTTATTAAGTAATGCATTGCATTATTTTCCATTTCTTTATTTAGGCTCTGCAGAGCATCAATTTATTCTGAGCTCTGCTCATTTATGAATGATGCAATGCATCTGTTTTGTTTGGGCTCTGCCCCTTTTAAAATGCATAGCATTCTGGATATTCTGTTTGGGCTCTGCCCATTTATAAATGATGCAAAGCATCTGTTTTGATTTGGGTTCTGCCCCTTAAAATAATGCATTTGCGCTTTATTGAGCCTGTTAGGCCTTCTCTTAATTGGGCTTGGCCCTTTTTAATGCATCTGCGCTTTGCGCTAAGTAATGAGCGCAAGTCCATATGGTGATGACACGTGTCGTGCTCTGATGAGCGCAAGCGCACTAGCGCAGTGCGATGCGCTGTTGCGCTGCGCTATTGCGCTGCTGACACGTGGCGCGCTCTCAGCGAGTTGCGCCAATTTCAGAGAGCAAAGCTCTATCTTAAGGGCGCTTAACGCAAGTGGTTTTATAGCCGACACGTGGCGCTCTCTTACGAGCGCAACGGCGCAACTTGGAAGTGCAAAGCACTAAGAATCTTTTTAGATTCAAGAAGGGAAGTGCAAAGCACTGTTTAATTTCTTGATCTAAATTAGATCAAAGAAAAATAGATTTCTCTTTATTCGAAGAACCAGAGGTTCTTAAAAGTGCAAAGCACTATTCTTTTATTATTTTATTATTTTTATGGTTTTTAAAGAACCGAAGGTTCACAAGATGTGCAAAGCACTATTTTTTTTATATAAAGATCATTGATCTTATTTTTAGATCAATGATCTATTAGAAGGCCTTTCTTCTACCTCATGAAGGTTCTTTACCTTTTTCTTGAAATCTTCTCAGAGTTTTCTCTGTTTAGAGTTCTTGATTTTTCGAGAAAATTCTTGATGCCTCTGAATTGAGGCTTAGGGTCCTATTTATAGTGACCACAAATCTGTTGAATTAGTTAACAGGATCTTTCCTGAGTGATTTTGGGAATTTTCCCACTGCTGGATCTTTGATCCAAAGGCCGAAGAAAATCTTCTAGTTCTGGAAAGAACAGAAAAGATTTCATAAAATCTTAATTTAGTTTGGCGCGGATGCCCCTGCGCATGACACGTGTCGCGCAGCGCAGAGCGCAGCGCAAGTGCGCTAGCGCATCTGCGCTGACGCGTATCGCGCAGCGCAGAGCGCAGCGCAAGTGCGCTAGCGCATCGGCGCTGACACGTGTCGCGCAGCGCAGAGCGCAGCGCAACTGAAGCGTTGCTTCGTTTAAACAGAGCTTTGCTCTGATTGGGTGCGCTTTCTGGGCGCTGCGCTCGGCGCGTTGCGCCAGACACGTGGCAAGTTGCGCCCAGCGCAGAGAATCTGAAGCGTTGCTTCACCTGAGATATCTTTTCATCTCCCCTTTTCCAAGTCAAACTTGTATTTCCAAGATTTTGATTTCCCGGGTCTTGGAAATAATTCCATTGTGCACAAAATCTTTTGTGTTTGGGTCTATATATAGTTCAGGGCCGAGCTTTTTATTCTCTCATCTTCAGAGAAATTTTTCGATTATGGCTTGCAACCGCCTTCATGCCCGTCGACAACCATGGGAGGTTCCGATTCGGGACATCGTTCCCCGTTTTGCTGCGCGCCTGGTGGACCCTTCTCTCTCGGACGAGCAATGCGACGCTGCAATGCATGAGCTTTTGACTCGTGTGGGGTCTCCTCTTCCTCCGAATTCCATTTGGCTTCGGATGGCCCTTGCCTCGGTGCTCTCCGACATTCCCCCTCCTCCAGCAGAGATGTCCCCGGCAATGCTGGATGCAGCCGAGGACAAGATCGAGGGCCTTCTCGAAGCGCACTTGATCACCAAAGCCCTGAAGGACTGCTCCTTCAATTTGCTGAACCGGATACGGGCTCGTCGGGTTGTCATCGCCACTTTTTCTCAGGAGTGTGGCGTCGACCGTTGGATGGCCACCCCTTGGGAGGATCGCCGCTTCGATGTGGTGGAGAAGACAGAGAGGGAGTTGGGGAATCTTCTTCTTCTTTTTGCGAATCCTTGTCTTTCTGATCCCGTATTCGGTGATCTTTTTTAAATGTAATATTAATAATAATGAATAAGCATTTTTCTTTTTAATCAGGTATTTCATTGCCTGTTAAGGGTTCTTTTATTTTAATTCTTTGTTGTGTTCGTGCATCATATGATTTTAATTCGTTATTATCAAGTGTACGTAACTTTACATGAATAAATTGCTTTTGGTGTTAAACCCCTTCTTCTGCGCTAGCGCATCTGCGCTGACACGTGTCGCGCAGCGTACAGCGCAGCGCGACTGCGCTGACACGTGTCGCACAGCGCACAGCGCAGCGCGGCTGCGCTAGCGCATCTGCGCTGACACATGTCGCGCAGCGCAGTGCCTGAGCAACTGAAGGGTTGCTTCCTTTATTGAAGTTTAAATTTTCAAAGCAAAGCTTTGTTTCTGATTGGGGAGTCGTTTCATCTTCTACCTCGGAATCTGATCGGAGCTTTGCTCTGATTGGGGTAAACAAATGCCCCCCGCACCATTGCGCTTACGTGGCCCCAAACGTGAGCGCAATGGTGGCGAAATTCCAACCGCCGTGACGACTTTTGGAAGTCGAAGAGGCACTTGGTGCCTATAAATAGGACCTCTGGTCCCCCACAGATGCTTATCATCTTTCCGTTTTTTATTTTCAACAGCTTCAGAGCTTTGCTCTTGCATTCAAGAATTCTAAAGCTTTGCTCTTCTTTCCAAAGTTTTTTGGAGAAAACTTTAGGTAAAATTGAATCTTAGATTAAATTAACTTTAATTAATCTTAAACAGCAGAGCTTTGCTCAATTTCAAAGTTAGAAACTTTAAGTAAAATTAATATAAATCAAATTAACTTAAATTAGTCTTAATCAGAGAGCCCTGCTCTCACTGATCTTTTGATCTAAAGAGACCCCCATTGGGGTTTCACTAGCAGAGCTTTGCTCAACTCCAAAATTGGAATCTTTAGGTAAATTTTAATGTAAATCAAATTAATCCAAATTAATCTCAGTCAAAGAGCTTTGCTCTCATAGATCTTTTGATCTAAAGAGATCCCCATTGGGGTTTCATTAAGCTTTTGTTCGCGGGTTTTAATCCTTGAACAGAGCTTTGCCCTCTAAAAGATTTGTAATTTCTTGATTCATTAATGGAGCTTTGCTCCTTTTAGATTATATAACATAGCTTTCAAGGGTCGTTGATTGTTGTCAATCTTCTTCTACAGGAACAATGGACGCCCATATGTATACTCTTAACGAGATCATCTCCTACGGGGACATCCGCCGACTTGGCCGCTCTCAAAATCGAGAGTTCACAAACGCGGAGTGTGCTGAAATCATGAGCCGCTTTGACGCATACAATGGTCCACTGCTTCCCCGGCGTTCTTCTCTCCTCAAGCTTATAGTGGGAGCCATCTGGGAGGCGCTTCCCCTCTTCTATTCCGGCATACCGCTTAGGGCATTGGATGCTGCTGAGGACAAGGTGCACTCGGTGTACCTGTTGAATTTTATCTCAAAGAGGCGACGAGACAGCCTTATCGATCTCCTGCATGAGGTCTTTCAACAGTCCGCCATACCCGCCGCTTATCGAAGGGTGGAAGACATCAGGGGGGACCCTGACGCTTGTGCTCGTGAAAGGAAGCATACCAGGATGGTCCGCGCGGCCTGGAAAGTCATAGATAGGGTAGCTTTCGAGTTCCTCAATCCATGCCTTGAGTTCGAGGTTATTCCGTTGTAATAACATTTTTAATTTATCGCTTTTATGATTGTAAGAACTTTGGGCGATGTTAATGAAAATTTTGTCTTTCTCATCCTGTCTTATCTTCTGCTCTGAATCTTTCACCTGACTGAATGCGTCTCATATGCTCGATCAAGTGTAAATCATATGCTTTTTTTTTGTTGCTTTTCCTCTTTTTCAGCATGTCTTCACAATTAGCAGGTAGTAGAGTAAGCTTCTTGATTTCTTTGAGATATAGCGATGGCTTAGGCCGCAGTTTCAGATCTGCCGTCTAGGACTTTTCAACTCCATGAGCCGTGAGGGTCTCATAGAGGCTTTTCTCCCTACGGATCGAGAGGATCTCGCAGGTGGATTTTCTCCTTAAGAATCGTGAGGATTCCTAAGTGTAGTTTTCTCTTCTAAGTCGTAAGGATCCTATAAGAGAATTTTCCCTCTTACGAGCCGAGAGGATTCGTAAGTGGTTGTTTCCCTCTTTGTCGAGAATCGATTTCAGAGAGTGAGACCCGTGAATAGTATGCAAGAGACCATTTAGGATTGACTTGCAGGGTCCCATTGCCGTCTTACGAGTCGAGAAGGCCCGTAAGCGGTTGTTTCCCTCTTTGTCGAGAATCGACTTCAGAGAGTGAGACCCGTGAATAGTATGCAAGAGACCATTTAGGATTGACTTGCAGGGTCCCATTGTTCAGGAAGCAAGTTTTTGAATCCTTACTGCCCGAAATGTGAGTCAAAGAAGCTCTCGTCACGGAGCGTTTGTATCCGTGAGTTGAGAAGTTTTGCGAGGGATTATTTGTTTCCCAAGCGCCAAGGATTATTTGTGTCCTTGGGGTTCGAAACGAGTCGAGGGTTCCTACGGAGGCACTAGTGGCCCTGCGGGTCGACGCGGATCAGAAAGCTCTCGTCAAGGAGTGTTTGTATCCGTGAGTTGAGAAGTTTGCCGGGATTATTTGTTTCCCGAGCGCCAAGGATTATTTGTGTCCTTGGGGTTTGAAACGAGTCGAGGGTTCCTACGGAGGCACTGGTGGCTCTGCGGGTCGACGCGGATCAGAAGGCTCTCGTCAAGGAGTGTTTGTATCCGTGAGTTGAGAAGTTTTGCGAGGGATTATTTGTTTCCCAAGCGCCAAGGATTATTTGTGTCCTTGGGGTTTGAAACGAGTCGAGGGTTCCTACGGAGGCACTGGTGGCTCTGCGGGTCGACGCGGATCAGAAGGCTCTCGTCAAGGAGTGTTTGTATTCGTGAGTCGAGGAATTTGCCGGGATTATTTATTTCCCGAGCGCCAAGGATTATTTGTGTCCTTGGGGTTTGAAACGAGTCGAGGGTTCCTACGGAGGCACTGGTGACTCTGCGGGTCGACGCGGATCAGAAGGCTCTCGTCAAGGAGTGTTTGTATCCGTGAGTTGAGAAGTTTTGCGAGGGATTATTTGTTTCCCAAGCGCCAAGGATTATTTGTGTCCTTGGGGTTTGAAACGAGTCGAGGGTTCCTACGGAGGCACTGGTGGCTCTGCGGGTCGACGCGGATCAGAAGGCTCTCGTCAAGGAGTGTTTGTATCCGTGAGTTGAGATGTTTTGCGAGGGATTATTTGTTTCCCAAGCGCCAAGGATTATTTGTGTCCTTGGGGTTTGAAACGAGTCGAGGGTTCCTACGGAGGCACTGGTGGCTCTGCGGGTCGACGCGGATCAGAAGGCTCTCGTCAAGGAGTGTTTGTATCCGTGAGTTGAGAAGTTTTCGTTGGAGTCACTGGCTTCTTCGGTTGAAATGAACTGTTGAGGCTTGGTTTCGTCGTTTGACGGAATCCGCAGGGGAGGCACGGTTCCTTCTTTGTTTACGCCCTTGGATTGTATACAGGGATCGATGTGATCTTAACTGTAGGGCCGAAGTTTTATCATTTCTTATTTTTCGTTTTATTTCCGCGACGCTCTATCATTTCAGCTTTTATATCGCGAAGGTCGCGATTGCCCAATCATTTCGGCTATTTTTCGCGGTGCCCAATCATTTCGGCTATTTATTTTTTTTTACTCGCTGTTTTTTTATTGCGAGTTGCCCAATCATTTCGGCTATTTTCCATGCATACATTTTTTCTACTTGCTGTTTTTTTTTATTGCGAGTCGCCCCATCATTTCGGCTATTTCGTATGCATGTGCGGCCTACTGGTTTTTCGCTGTAAACCTGAAATTGGACTCCGATTTCGGCATCAGCACCGCTACAACTGGGATATTGCCAGGAGCGAATCATCATTTGCCTCTGTCGTTGTCGAACAAAGGGGGCTTAGCGACCAGGGTTAGGGTCCTGTCGGCTAAGGCTTTTGACTTCATGGGCCGTAAGGATCTCATGAAGGTGTTTCTCCCTACAAGTCGTGAGGATCTTGTAGGTGTATTTTCTCCTTAGGGGTCGTTAGGATCCCTAAGTGTTTGTTTCTCTGTAAGTCATAAGGATCCTACAGGAGGGCTTTCTCCTTGTAAGTCGAGAGGATTTACAAGGGTTGTTTACCATGCAAGCATATCCCTAGTTTTAGATGGGGCTTAGTTAGGGAAATGTTTATTCGCGCCCGTGGATTGTATACAAGGGTCAGTATTGAGCCACTTGTAGGGCAATATTGGAAGTTTGTGGGGGTTTGCTTAAGCACAGGTTTAGGTCTCTGTGACTTAAGACTTTCAAATCCTATGAGCCGTGAGGGTCCCATAAGAGGGTTCTCCTTACGTGTCGTGAGGATCTCGCAAGCGTATTTTCTCCCTAGGAATCGTGGGGATTCCTAAGTGTGTTGTTCCCTTGTAAGTCGTAAGGATCTCACGCGGGTGGTTTCTCCTTACAGGGTCGAGAGGACTCCATAAGGGTTCTTTAACGAAGTTGCGCCCTTTCGGGTTTTCACAAACATTCGCCGGTAGTCCTGCTGTTTTTACTCACGGAGCCCTTTCGGGTTTTCATCCGTGCCGATTTTACTTATGGACTTACCGTTTTTTTTTTATTTATATATTTTTTTTATATATATATTTTTTTATTTTTACTCATCTCGTCAGCCTAAGGATGCTGTGATAGTAGTTTAAAGACGTTTCGGTCTGCTATTAGTTTAAGGACATTTCGGTCCGGCGTTGAGAGGGCTGGCTACTACTTATAAAGCTTGAGCTTAGGAAGATAGCGAGCGGACATAGTCGTCGTCATCTACCATTGACCTAGGCTATGGCTCATTAAGCATAGTATTTCTTTAGGAAGCGACCGTTTATTGGCCTGAAAGGCCTTTCACCGTGCATGTCCATGAGTAGATAGGCCCCACCTTGGTAGACCTTATCAACGATGTATGGTCCTTCATAGTTTGGCTCAAACTTTCCCCGCTTGGCGCGATTGGGGATCATGGGCCTTTTGACCACTAGCACGAGTTCGCCTTGGTGGAATGTCCTCGGGCGGCTCAATCTTTCATATGAGCGCGTCATCTTTGCTTTATAGGCTTCCAGATTTTGTTGTGCTAGAAGCCGGATTTCATCGAGGGCGTCAAGCTCTTCAAACCGAAGGTGAGCATTTTCTTCATCCGTCAACTCGTAGTGGACTGCCACTCGTAGAGAGGGTAATTCTATCTCGAGAGGGAGTACTGCTTCCGTCCCAAATACCAACGCGTATGGCGTTGTGTTTGTGGCCGTTTTAAACGTAGTTCGATACGCCCAAAGAGCCTCTTGCAATCTTTCGTGCCAATCTCTCTTATTTCGTGACACTGTTTTCTTCACGATCTTCGTCAAGGTCTTGTTGAAGGCCTCAGCTAGACCGTTAGCTCGCGGGTTATAAACTGAGGAATATCTCCAGTCTATATTGTGCTGCTGTGCGAAACGGCTGATTTTATGACTTCGATAGGCTGGCCCATTATCAGAGATGATTCTTCTCGGGGTTCCAAACCGATAGATGACATGCGTTTTGAAGAAATGGAGGATGTTCTCCGTCTTCACTTCCCTCAGTGGTACCGCCTCTGCCCATTTGGAGAAGTAATCAGTTGTCGCCAAGATGAAACGATGTCCTTTTGACGATGCTGGCTCGATGGGGCCGACTATGTCAGTTCCCCACATTTCGAATGGCCAACTAGCCACTGTTGGATGCAGTGGATTAGGATGCTGATGTATGAAATCCCCATGAATTTGGCATGAATGACATTGCCTCGCGTATTCCAGGCAATCCTGCATCATCGTGGGCCAGTAGTAGCCCATCCGCTTTATCTTTAATTTCATTTTAGGGCTTGCTTGGTGGGAACCGCAGAGTCCGTCGTGAACTTCTTGGACGACCCTTCTCGCTTCGTCAGGTCCTAAGCATCTCAGCCACAGAGAATCGAATGACCTCTTGTACAAAGTATCATTGACGAAGGCGAAAGACAGAGCTCGTTTAATGAGCTGATGTCTTGTGGACGCCTCTTCAGGTATTCGGTGGAATTTGAAGTAATCTATGAAGACTTCTCTCCAGTCTTCGGTCTTCTCATGGTCTTTTATTTGTAGGGTTGTCTGCTCAGTTGCTCCCTTTTCTTTATATGATTCTGGAGGTGTTTCTGCTGGGGAGAGCACTCGACGGCTTTGTACCACGATTCTAACGTCATCGAGGTTCTCGTCAGCCAATTATTTAGCAAGTTTGGCCAGTGCGTCTGCTTTGCTGTTTTCCGCACGCGGTATACTTTCCAACGTGTAGGAGGGAATTTGGGTTAGCAGTTGCTGCACTTTTTCACCGTATTTTACCAATTCCGGTTTGCATGTTTGGTAATCGCCGTTCACTTGACTGACGACCAATTGGGAGTCCCCGTATATGAGGAGGCTCTCAATTTCCATATCGATGGCGATCTCGAGGCCTGCTATCAGAGCTTCATATTCCGCTTCATTATTCGTTCTCGGCTCTGTTAAGGAGAAGGCGAAGCGCATTATCCCTCCTTGTGGAGTTACAAAGATGAGTCCTACCCCTGATTTAATTATAGGGGTACTTTGTTTGCGTTTCTTCATGGAAGATGCTCCATCGAAATAAAGCTCCCAATGGGTATCACCACTGTCGACTGCGTCAAACGCATGTCTGTCTGGCAAATCGCAATTTAAAGGAGAATCGGCGGGTATCGGATGCTCAGCGAGGAAGTCGGCGATGGCCTGGCCTTTCACTGCCTTGAGAGGTTGATACGTTATCGAGAATTCCATCAAGAGCAGGGCCCATTTAGCGAGTCTTCCCGTCAATATGGCCTTTGACATTAAATATTTAAGAGGGTCCACTTTTGAAATAAGACGGACCTCGTGCGCCAACGCATAGTGC
Organism: Agapanthus africanus; assembly: GCA_030015575.1. Classification (NCBI taxonomy): domain Eukaryota; kingdom Viridiplantae; phylum Streptophyta; class Magnoliopsida; order Asparagales; family Amaryllidaceae; genus Agapanthus; species Agapanthus africanus. The sequence goes on from JASDDO010000031.1 coordinate 113,621,455, forward strand.
CTAAGCTTTGTTATTGCGAAGATCAACGCCAGGCAGTGTTTTTCAATGGGAGAGTAGTTGCTTTCTGCCCCCAGCAGGACTCGACTTAAGTAGTAGAGTGCTCTTTCTTTCCCTTGATCGTTCTCTTGTGCCCATAATGCGCCTAAGGAACCTTCGAGGGCGGTTGTATAAAGAATAAGAGGCTTCCCCTTAACCGGAGCAGCCAACACCGGCGGGTTCTGCAGGTATTGCTTGATCTCATCCAGTGCGCCTTGGCATTTTTGATCCCAAACGAATGGGGTTCCCTTCTTCATCAGGTGGCTATAAGGACGGCACTTTCCTGAAAGGTTGGCTATAAATCGCCGTATATACGCGAGTTTCCCTTGGAGAGACCGCAGCTGTTTGAGAGTCCTCGGCGGAGGCATTTCCATGATCGCTTTGATCTTCGACGGATCTATTTCAATACCTCGGTGTCGAACGACGAATCCCAGGAATTTGCCCGAGGAAACCCCGAACGCACACTTAAGAGGGTTCATCTTCAAATTGTATTGCCGAAGGCGTTGAAATACAGTCCTCAGATGTTCGAGATGTTCCTCGTATGATTTGCTTTTAACCACGAGATCGTCGATATAGCATTCAACGATTTCGTGTATAAGGTCGTCGAAGATCTTCGTCATGGCCCTCTGATAAGTAGCACCGGCGTTCTTCAAACCAAAGGGAATCACTTTATAACAAAATATACCAAGAGGAGTCCTGAAGGCTGTATGCTTCTGGTCTTCTGGATGCATTTTTATCTGATTATACCCTGATGAGCCATCCATGAAGGAGAAAACCTCAAGAGTGGATGTGTTGTCTATCATCAGTTCGGTGACCGGCACTGGGAAATCATCTTTCGGGCAGGCTTTATTAAGATCCCGAAAGTCTACGCATATGCGCACTGTCCCATTTTTCTTCATCACCGGCACGATGTTGGCGATCCATTCAGGGTATTGGACTTCCTGGATGAAGCCAGAGTCTATCAGCTTTTTGACTTCGGCGTTGATGCTCATCTCAAGCTCGAGCCGCATTCTCCTCGGCGCTTGTTTGACTGGCTTGATGTCCGGGGATATCGCCAACTTGTGTACAGCAATTTCTGGATCTAGTCCCGGTATTTCGGAATAGTTCCATGCGAAGCAATCTTTATGTTGTAGAAGCACATCCTTTAACGCAGCCACCCTATCTTCAGATAGCAGCTCGCTGATGAATGTCGGTCGCGGGTCATTTTCCGTCCCCAACTCAATTTTCTTGAGATTATCTGCAGTGGTATGTATTCCATCTTCCAGCTCTTTCGGCGCTGGGGGAAATTCTGAGATTACCTCTTCACTGCTGTTTTCGAGGCACCAAGGGAGGCTGTCCAGGTTCTCGGACTCTTCTCTCAATGTCGTTATCATACGACAGGTGTGAATTTTCTGCCAACCCCAATGTGGAACTGGTTTTTCTTTCGCGGCTTCGGGCTCGTGCTTCTGTGGTGGCGCTACCCTCCAGTTATCAGACAACGCGAATTTGCCAAGCTGATATTGATCTTCAACCTAATTCTTGAAGGTGAAGAAATCTTCCAGAGGGTGTCCCATTGCTCGATGGTAAAAGCAATAATTTGAGTTGAACACCTCGCCTGCTTGTTCAGGGTGTTTAGACTCTGGCAACGTAAGCATTTGATGTTTTAGAGCGAGATCGAATATTTTCTTTGTTTTGTTTCGGGGAAATGAGTATGCTCGACCCATTTTCTTCCTGAGGGCTAAGTCGATAATGCTCGATTCTCGGATGCGTGGCTTCTTAGCTCTGCTTTGTGGTTGTCGAGCGCCTCTCTTGCCTTTCGACTTGTTTTTGTTTTCGCGTCGAACCTTTTTTGTAGCAGGTTGACAAGGAGCGGCATCTTCGTTCTTTACTGCCTGTTGAAGGAGACGTTGTGTCTTAGCTTTCTCATAGATTGCCATTTCACGATCGTGATCATCTCGGGCTTTTTGACTCGCATCCCTTATAAGTTTGCTCATCTGGTCTTCGGACGATGGACTGGGCGGTTTTGTATCAGGGACTTTTGCTGGTTCAGGATTAGCATCCTCCCATTGAGCGTCCGCCTCTTCATCGAAGTCATACATGGCATAACAGCTGTTTACTAGCTCCCGCTTCTTTGGCCGGATGTACCCAAGCCCTTTGGTTTCTACTCTCCCGTTAGGTAGTTTGCATTGGGTCCCGGGAATGTTCCAGACCTTGTCATAGAATCTGGCCTTCCTAACAGTCTGCTCAAAGGGTATCCCTTGGCGCTTTAACAGTCGTTTCAAGCCTTCCGTATAATACCTAGGTAAACGAATGGGTTGAAGCCCGTCCAGTGTTGGATCTGCTCCATACCAGATTTCTTTCTCCACTTTATTTTCTTCAGAGCGGTAAAGCAGAATTGCTTTCTCTCTGTTTCTTCTGGGAGGGATATAGAATGTCCGCAACTCTTCCACACTGTAGATATTAAGTGCATCCAGTTCTTTATGGTGTCTAGGCGGCACCATGGCTATTTGTAGACTTCGCTCTTCATCAGCAGAAGTTTGTATTGACAATCGAGCAGGGAATACAGCATGAACTTCATCCTCTGAATCACTACCGAAGATCAGCGAAGGAACGGATGGTCCTGGCCTGGCAGATTGGGATGGACCTGAATAAATTATGTCCTCCTCCTCGGTGTCACTGCCGAAGACAGGGATGGTGGCATTAGTTTTGTTCTCTGGTTTGTGACACCTTTCCGTGTCTTCGAAGCTCGGCAAGAAATATTTGGCATCTTCATACTTGCGAACTTCGTTCACGGAAAACGGATTCAACTCTCCGGCCACAGTGTACTCGAGGCCATCCCTGGAATACTTCATGCACTGATGCTGTGTAGAAGGGATGATATTGTACTCATATAGCCATGGTCGGCCGAGCAGAGCATTATAGCACGTCTTGGCATCTATAACATGGAATTTGATGTCTGTGACGAGCAACCCGAAGCGTAGCGTCAATATTACAGATCCAAGAGTCTTTGAGGATTGAGAGTCGAAACCGGAGATAGTGATCTTGTCTCGGGCGAGGTGTTGGACACTCATGCAAATTTCTTTTAACACCCGTACATTGAGTAAATTGACGGACGATCCGTTATCGACCAAGATTTTACCTATCTTTATGTCATGGCAATATCCTGAGACATAAAGGTGGCGATTATGTTCACACGTCCCGAGGAGAAGGTCTTCATCACCAAAAGCAACGTCGGCTGTGTGCACTTCTTCCAATTCGTCTTTCATCTTTTCTTCGGCTAAGAAGGCTTGGAACTGGTCCGGATCTTGTAGCGCCTTAATCAAAGAGTCTCTGGCTTCCTTTGATAGTAACAAGGCATCAAGGATACTGAGCTGAGAGGGCAGTTTCCTCAGATGTGCCAGAACGTTGTAATCCACCTTATTTCTCTTCGGCGGGTTCTTGGCGTTTAGCTCTTCCAGAACTTGGTCATCTAAAACGATGTCTTCAGAGACCTTTTCTTTCCCTTTATCTTTTCTATTCGAGGGTCCGAGGTTTTTTTCAGGCAGTGTCCGATTCCGCAGCCGGATATTTTCGCAAACCACTGGCTTCTCTTCTTTTCCCGAAGTTGACTCTTTAAAGAGGGGGGCAAGCTCTAGCTCCTCATCAGAGTCGCTCCCAAACGTAGGCATTTGTGACCTGGTAATGTTAACCATGTGACAGTTGCCGGCAGTTCTTTCAAGTACTTTGGTCGTGTTTCTTCGCTCCCGACGAATCTTACGCTTTTCCCGTTTAAAGCGTTGTTGATTAGCGACATAGCCTTGCCACCATCTATCGAACGCTTTGCACTCTTGGGTAGAATGTGAGACCTTCTGATGATATAAGCAATAAGAGGGGTGCATTTCTACCACGCTAGTAACTTTTTCTTCTGAGGGTGGTAGCTTCATGCCCATCGATATGGCCTTAGCGAACTTCTTTTTTATCTTGAATTGGCTTTTGTCAGCGGTGGAGGCATTTTGCTCCAGTGGGATCATCTCAGCTCCTCCCTCAAGTCGCTGGCGCTTGGCCGTTTCGAATATCGCCGTCTCGCGTTCTTGATCAGCTTTACTTTTCAATCGAGCTTCACTAAGAAACGCGTCAATCATTTCTATTGATAATTCCGGAACTCTTGACTCAGTATTTGCCCCCGGCATTTTGGTGCCAGAAGTCCCTTCATCGTTCGAGGTCGAGTGAGAGATCATATGACAGCTTGCCACATATTCGTCGGATTCATCCGATGAAGTTTCTTCCTCATCTTCTTTTCGAAAGACGTGATTAAGGAAATCTTGGAGCGTAATGGGAGTCCGCGCCTTTTGGTTGTACTCATCCAGTGCGTCGATCTGCTTCTGTAAGTCCGTGCGCTTGTCGCCAGGCTTCACGGGCTTCTTAGATTTATTCTTCTTCTTTTTCGAAGATTTTGACGGCTGGTTATGAACGCTTGAACTACCACCATCGGCTTTCAGAGTCGGACGTGGCTTCAACATCCCCTCTATAACCTGCGGCTCCAAGGGGTTCTTCCACTTGACCGCTGGACAGGTCTGAAGATCATTTAGCATTCTCCTCGTTTTGGCCGATAATACGACTTCCCAGGGAGTTTCTTCGACGACGGAGCATGTTGCCCTCGGCGTATTCGTCCCCTTATAGGTGTGGGGCTGCAGAGGATTCACCTTCCATTTGTCAGATAGCGCAAATTTGCCCTGACGGTACTGATTCTCAAGCCAATTTTTGAACACGTAGCAGTCCTCGATGGGATGGCCCAGCACTCGATGATAAGGGCAGTAATTAGGCTCGTTGACGTCACTTGGTTGCGACGGGCATTTTGGATCTGGCAGATTTATGAGCCTGTTGCACAATGCCAGCTCGAACAGCCTCCTTGTTTTATCACGGGGGAAGGAGTAAGCACGTCCCATCCTGTCCTCAAGGGGTACGTATGGGCGCGTATTGTTTGGCCGAGCAACCGTCTTAGAGTCGTTCGGTTGTTGTTGGGCATTAGCGACGATAATCGCTTTTCCCTTTCCTTTATCGTTTCGAGAGTCCGGCTTCGGGAGAGGGGGTTTATGGCCCATCTGGTCCATCTGCGCCAATTTGTCGATTAAAGCCTGGAAAGAAGTCGGCTTGAAGAACATCATAAACTGCGAAATGGTTGCTTGTGGATCAAGGGTTCCAACAAACATTCCCACCGCAGGGGCTTCTTCTATGCGCTGTTCACACTTAGACCATAGATTACGCCACCGTATAGCGTACTGGACCCACGTCTCGCCGGGCTTTACCCTGGCGTTAATCAGCGCCGTCATCGGAGTACGCTCGCTGGCACTTGCAAAGCGTTGGGTGAAGAGCAGCTCCATCTCTGCAAAAGTTTTAATAGAGTCGTTGGGGAGCTCGGAATACCACTCGAACGCCGTATCCGATAGGCTTCCAACGAACTGGCGAAGCAGAAGCTTGTCGTCGCCGCCGGTGTTACCGCAAAGCGCCCTGAATTGGGCAACATGTTGATGGGGATTGCCAGTCCCTTTGTAGACATGAAACTTGGGAATTGTGTAACCTGGCGGGTACTTGATTTGGTCATACCAGCCCGGATATGGCCGCCCTGTTTTTACAACGTGGCCGGCTGCTTCGGTCGTATGATGAACCTTTATTTGCTGGGCTATATATTCGTCCAGATCTGTTTTAGAGATTGTATCTTCTTTAGCCGTCAATAGAACGGGCTGAGGGTTTGATGTTTCTCCCCTATCATCCCCAAGGACGATCGGGGGTTCTTCAGTCGGGGGCTCTGGTTGTATCATCATCCCTATCATGTCCTGGAAGAGAAGGCCCATACGTTGTATATTGGCTGCTTGTTCAGCAGCCTCTTTGTCTCTCTTTTCCAGTACTCTTCGGAGGAACTCAGCGTCGGTCTCTTCCTCTTGGCGTTCATCTAAAGACGTCTCAGGATTCTCTTTTGGCCCCGTGAGTGCAGCCATTGTAGTCATCATCTCCTGGAGCTTTTGTTGCTGCTCCTGAGACTTGGTCACTGACCGGGTAAGCGGTCGGTGAACCGTAGAAGTATGACTTTCTTCCTTCCCCGAAGCCATATAGACCGTATGAACTTCTATGCCCCCTGACTTGGGGCGTTTAGGTTCACCGCTTTTAAACTTTGTCAGCGTCACTGGAGCTTTTTCTGGCCTCTTTCTTTTGTGGACCTTTGAGGTTGAAGGAGCCGTTGAAGTGGGCATCCTAGCATTTGTTGCCCCCTGCTGTTTAATGGGGCGGTTTTTGTCTTTTTCCACCTTTGCCCTGTTCTGGCGACGGAAGTGGTCTGAGTCAATCACGGAGTCTTGAACCCTCCGCCAAACTTTATAAATTTTCGCCGACAGCCGTTGAGGGGGCTGTTCCTGTCTCGTCTCCGCAGCTTTTTCCATGGGTGGAGGAGACTTTTTCAATGTAGCAACCGGGGAGTTCTTTCTCACCTTCTTCAGCAATTCAAAGCTATTCCCAATTGGAACAGCAGCATCAACCTCCACCACTGGAGCAGGTGGGGTTAATCCTGAGGGGGAGTTACCCCCTGCCTTCCTTATTCGCTGCCAATGGCGACGTCGCGCACGACGAGCCGTTGGGATTGGCTCGGAAATCGAGATGGTTTCTTGCTGCCCCCTGTTTGAGCGTGGGGTAACTGCTGATGTCAGCCTATCGAAGACTGATGCCTTCTGACTGGCTGGAGGAGGAGTAGGAACCGTCAATCTTGTGAAGACCGACTCCCTGATGGGAGAAGTCGTTTTAACGACTTCCAAAGCAGCGGTCGTTGCCCTCTTTGGGACAGCCACTTTACAGTTCTGACCCAGCCTGGTGAAAGCAGAGGCTGTCAGCTTAGTAGCGGATGACCCGTTGACAGGGGTCGTGGTAGCAGTGAGCCGGTCGAATACCGACTTCTTGTTCACTTCTGGTGCGGATATCGGCGCAGAGAAGCTTGTAGGTGGGACCATGGTCCCGAAGAACAAGCCGGTGGTGGCCTGAGTCACCTGGTCTACCGGCAGAGTCAGGAAGGAAGCCGCTTGGGGCCCATATGCTACACCTCTCGGTGAGGTGGAACGTCCGTTGCAGTGGCATTTCGAGCAGTTGGTGCAGTTGGTGGCCATTGAATGCTTGAGTTCTGTACCAGACAAAAGACCAAATCTTAGCAACTTGAAATCCGAAGGCAACCATTTAACAAACCGCGATTGGTTCGCGAAGACGACACACGAAGTGTGGAGTGGAAAGAGGAAGAGGTCCCACCGGGCGTGCCAGAATCTGTTCCCCTCCGAAAGGCGGCGCACAGGACCGCGATGTCCTGGCGCTGGGATTCGGGGCAGATGCTATTTGGTTTTATCCGTCCACCTCTCCGAAGATGCCAAGTTGATTTATGACACCGTGTATCGGAGGTTTAGACAGATGCGGCCGATGTAGCAGACTTCGTCAGATTCCCTCTCGCTTGAGGGGTTTTGATTGTGGGGACGCTCTTCCCTGCAGGCGCAAGCCCCTGCAGTTAATTACGCTACCGCATCGCGGTAACAACTTTCTCCTTCTCCAGAATTTCACTTCGTGTCGTGTGTGTTTGTTTTGTTTGTGGTTGCCCGTGGATTGTATACGGAGACTGAGTAATGCCGTCGCCCGTAGGACGTGGATTAGTCCAAATCCGTATTTACTTAGATTTGGGTTTGGTGTTTTTAGTTTAAGGATGCATTAGTCGCGTTGCGGCTAAGATCAACTTAAACGTTCGTTAAGGATACGTTAGTCTTGTTTTAGACTAAGATCAACTTAACATAGTGATTAATTTAATGTATGGCCATCGGGACTCGTCACCTCTCTGACGTCGTTGAAGGATTACAACGACATGTATCAGAGGAGCTCGGAGATGTACCCTCGTACCAGAGTTGATTGGGAGTTTTATAATCCATTTGAATTTTTAAGGATACGTTAGCCGTGTTTGGGGCTAAGATCAACTTAAACGGGACCGTTTAGATCCGGTAAAAGAGCGTTTGGAGGCTCTATTGTTTCAGTTTAGGGACGTAATGGTCCGTTTTCCAGTTTAGGGACGTGGTGGTCCATCGCCAGTTTAGGGACGTGGTGGTCTGCATTCCAGTTTTGGGGACATGGTGGTCCGTATTCCAGTTTAGGGACGTGGTGGTCCAAGATTAGTTTAGGGACGTTTCGGTCCAACATTAGTTTAGGGACGTTTCGGTCCGATATTAGTTTAGGGACGTTTCGGTCCGACATTAGTTTAAAGGACGTCTCGGTCCACGAGTTTAAGGACCCCGCAGTCCATATGGATGTATGGTCGTTGGGACCCGTCACCTCTTTGACGTCGTTGAGGAATTACAACGATGGATGTCAAAGGAGTTCGGAGATGTACCCTCGAACCAGACGTAGATTGACTTAGGAGAGCCATTTTGCTCAGTCGATTTAATTTAAGGACTTATGGCCACGATTGGGCTAAGTCCAGTTCAACATCTTTATTAAGTAATGCATTGCATTTTTTCCATTTCTTTATTTAGGCTCTGCAGAGCATCAATTTATTCTGAGCTCTGCTCATTTATGAATGATGCAATGCATCTGTTTTGTTTGGGCTCTGCCCTTTTTAAAATGCATAGCATTCTGGATATTCTGTTTGGGCTCTGCCCATTTATAAATGATGCAAAGCATCTGTTTTGATTTGGGTTCTGCCCCTTAAAATAATGCATTTGCGCTTTATTGAGCCTGTTAGGCCTTCTCTTAATTGGGCTTGGCCCTTTTTAATGCATCTGCGTTTTGCGCTAAGTAATGAGCGCAAGTCCATATGGTGATGACACGTGTCGTGCTCTGATGAGCGCAAGCGCACTAGTGCAGTGCGATGCGCTGTTGCGTTGCGCTATTGCGCTGCTGACACGTGGCGCGCTCTCAGCGAGTTGCGCCAATTTCAGAGAGCAAAGCTCTATCTTAAGGGCGCTTAGCGCAAGTGGTTTTATAGCCGACACGTGGCGCTCTCTTACGAGCGCAACGGCGCAACTTGGAAGTGCAAAGCACTAAGAATCTTTTTAGATTCAAGAAGGGAAGTGCAAAGCACTGTTTAATTTCTTGATCTAAATTAGATCAAAGAAAAATAGATTTCTCTTTATTCGAAGAACCAGAGGTTCTTAAAAGTGCAAAGCACTATTCTTTTATTATTTTATTATTTTTATGGTTTTTAAAGAACCGAAGGTTCACAAGAAGTGCAAAGCACTATTTTTTTTTATATAAAGATCATTGATCTTATTTTTAGATCAATGATCTATTAGAAGGCCTTTCTTCTACCTCATGAAGGTTCTTTACCTTTTTCTTGAAATCTTCTCAGAGTTTTCTCTGTTTAGAGTTCTTGATTTTTCGAGAAAATTCTTGATGCCTCTGAATTGAGGCTTAGGGTCCTATTTATAGTGACCACAAATCTGTTGAATTTGTTAACAGGATCTTTCCTGAGTGATTTTGGGAATTTTCCCACTGCTGGATCTTTGATCCAAAGGCCGAAGAAAATCTTCTAGTTCTGGAAAGAACAGAAAAGATTTCATAAAATCTTAATTTAGTTTCGCGCGGATGCCCCAGCGCATGACACGTGTCGGGCAGCGCAGAGCGCAGCGCAAGTGCGCTAGCGCATCTGCGCTGACACGTGTCGCACAGCGCAGAGCGCAGCGCAAGTGCGCTAGCGCATCGGCGCTGACACGTGTCGCGCAGCGCAGAGCGCAGCGCAACTGAAGCGTTGCTTCATTTAAACAGAGCTTTGCTCTGATTGGGTGCGCTTTCTGGGCGCTGCGCTCGGCGCGTTGCGCCAGACACGTGGCAAGTTGCGCCCAGCGCAGAGGATCTGAAGCGTTGCTTCACCTGAGCTATCTTTTCATCTCCCCTTTTCCAAGTCAAACTTGTATTTCCAAGATTTTGATTTCCCGGGTCTTGGAAATAATTCCATTGTGCACAAAATCTTTTGTGTTTGGGTCTATATATAGTTCAGGGCCGAGCTTTTTATTCTCTCATCTTCACAGAACTTTTTCGATCATGGCTTGCAACCGCCTTCATGCCCGCCGACAACCATGGGAGGTTCTGATTCGGGACATCGTTCCCCGTTTTGCTGCGCGCCTGGTGGACCCTTCTCTCTCGGACGAGCAATGCGACGCTGCAATGCATGAGATTTTGACTCGTGTGGGGTCTCCTCTTCCTCCGAATTCCATTTGGCTTCGGATGGCCCTTGCCTCGGTGCTCTCCGACATTCCCCCTCCTCCAGCACAGATGTCCCCGGCAATGCTGGATGCAGCCGAGGACAAGATCGAGGGCCTTCTCGAAGCGCACTTGATCACCAAAGCCCTGAAGGACTGCTCCTTCCATTTGCTGAACCAGATACGGGCTCGTCGGGTTGTCATCGCCACTTTTTCTCAGGAGTGTGGCGTCGACCGTTGGATGGCCACCCCTCGGGAGGATCGCCGCTTCGATGTGGTGGAGAAGACAGAGAGGGAGTTGGGGAATCTTCTTCTTCTTTTTGCGAATCCTTGTCTTTCTGATCCCGTATTCGGTGATCTTTTTTAAATGTAATATTAATAATAATGAATAAGCATTTTTCTTTTTAATCAGGTATTTCATTGCCTGTTAAGGGTTCTTTTATTTTAATTCTTTGTTGTGTTCGTGCATCATATGATTTTAATTCGTTATTATCAAGTGTACGTAACTTTACATGAATAAATTGCTTTTGGTGTTAAACCCCTTCTTCTGCGCTAGCGCATCTGCGCTGACACGTGTCGCGCAGCGTACAGCGCAGCGCGGCTGCGCTAGCGCATCTGCGCTGACACGTGTCGCGCAGCGCAGTGCCTGAGCAACTGAAGCGTTGCTTCCTTTATTGAAGTTTAAATTTTCAAAGCAAAGCTTTGTTTCTGATTGGGGAGTCGTTTCATCTTCTACCTCGGAATCTGATCGGAGCTTTGCTCCGATTGGGGTAAACAGTAGGCACAGTTTTGGTTGAAACTCTGTTCAAAAGATGTATCGCTGATTCTAGCGCATACCCCCAGAAAGATCGCGGTAACTCGGCATTACTCATCATGGATCGTACCATATCCAATAGGGTTCGATTCCGTCTCTCCGATACACCGTTGTGCTGTGGAGTGTATGGAGGAGTAATCTGAGAGAGAATTCCTTTCTCTTTTAGGTAACCTAGGAACTCGGCACTTAAGTATTCTCCACCTCGATCAGATCTCAGTGTCTTAATACTTTTGCCTGTTTGGTTTTCCGCTTCACTCTTGTATTCCAGGAATTTCTCAAAGGCTTCGGATTTATGCTTCATTAAGAAGACATGTCCAAACCTAGAGAAATCATCTGTAAAAGTAATGAAGTAGGAATAACCACCTCTTGCATGTTTAGACATTGGACCACATACATCGCTGTGTATGAGTCCTAAGAGCTCGCTCGCTCTTACTCCTTGTCCAGTGAATGGAGTCTTTGTCATCTTTCCTTTGAGACAAGATTGACAAGTGTCATAAGATTGATATTCGAACGAGTCTAAATATCCTTCTCTATGCAACTTAGTCAACCTTCTCTCATTGATGTGACCCAGTCTACAATGCCATAAGAAAGCTTTATTTAAATCTGGAGACTTTCTTTTTAGTGTGTTCTGGACATTGAAAATTTGGAGTTGGTTTAAAACATATATTCCGTTATTTAGTGTACCTGACCCAATCAAACCATGATTAAGGTGGATGTTGACAACATCTCTTACAAACGTGAAATCATAACCTTTATTTGATAACAAGGAAACTGATATGATATTACACGTTAAGCTTGGTACAAAATAACAGTTATGTAAAACCAAAATGTGTCCACTCGTCAATCCTAGGTGATAATCCCCGACGGACGCAGCTCCCACGCTAGCTCCGTTAGCAACCCTGAGGATCATATCACCTTCCTTCAGCACTCTACGGTTTCTCAGTGCCTGCAATGAATTGCAAATATGAGATCCTGATCCGGTATCCAATACCCAGGAAGTAGAGTTGATCGACAGACAATTCTCAATTACAAACACACCTGAAGTCGAAGCCATAGCTTGCTTCGGTTCCTGGTTCTTGGCGTTCCACGCCTTGCAATCCTTCTTCCAGTGCCCTTTCCTGTGACAATGGAAGCACTCATCCTGACCTACTACCGGTGCTGCAAAGTTTTTCTTTCCCTTCCCTCTCACCTTACTAACACCTCCTCTAGGTTTGGGTGCGGCCTTCTTCTTCCTTCCTTTAGCCCTAGCCTTGGACCCGGAAGAAGATGTACCGCCAACAAACATAGCGGGTGTTTCCCTTGCCTTCTGCAAGGTGCCCTCTGCACTCCTTAACATGTTCAAGAGTTCCGCAAGTTCAACTTCTTTTCCTTGAAGATTGAAGTTGAGGATAAACTGGGCGTAGGTGGGAGGAAGGGACTGGAGAATAAGGTCTGTATAGAGCTCATTATCCAAAGTCGTCCCAAGGTCTGCGAGCTCTTCTATATAGCCGATCATCTTTAGGACATGTTCTCCTACCGATGACCCGACAGCCAACCTCGCTCGAAATAAGTTCTTTGAGGTCTCGTATCTTGCTATACGAGATTGCTCTCCATAAAGTTCCTTTGTATGGAGAAATATGCCATCTAGGGTCATATCCTCGTGCCTCCTCTGATGTTCATTGTTCATCGAGGCAAGCACGATGCACTTGGCTCTCGCGCAATCTAAATCCCAGGTTTTGCGGATTTCCTTATCCGCATTACTGGATTTGGGACCAGGGACAGCAGGTGCCGTAGCGGTGAGGACGTACCCCAGTTTGTCATAGGTCAAAGCCATTTTGACATTCCGCAGCCAATCTTTATAGTTTGGCTCCGTCAGTATATTTTTCTCTAAAAGTAACTTAAGTCCAGTCATTTTCAGGGTCGCTGCAATTAGGAGAGAGAGAAGAAAACTCTTTAGCATGATGCTCTTGCAAGTTTAGAGTGGTTTTTAGTTTATCTAAACTGGATGGCTCCCACTGTTTCTCGAATCCTTCCTCAAACCATAAAAGAAGAATTAGCCAGGACTATTCTCACCGTACAATACTTGCTTAACCGTTCAGCCAGGCTGGTGTCGGTACTTCGAGGGAGGTTTTCCAACGCTTTCGCGAAGTTCCTTAATTAAATAACCTCTTTTCTCTGGGGGCGTAACCCCGCTGACACTTTTCTGGACACCTACTAGGTTTATAGCATTGATCGTTAAGTGACGAATATCCTGATAAGTAGCATATACTCACAGTAGGATCGGGATCCAAATATCATCGTATGATAATGTTGAAGGAATCTTACCAACATTCATCAAACTCCAAATGGTATGCATCTCTTTACAAATTTCAGTTTCTTTAGAAATTCCCGATATAAGTTTTTGCCCCATGCTCTTATGACCTTGACGTATGCCAACAAATTATATGTCACATGTCAAGTTCTGCCCATCATTATCTTGTTAATTTGAACCCACCCGTATATACCCTTGACGTATGCCAACAAGGTAATGCGACTGTCCCAAACCAACACATCTATCTATGCAACAAATGAATACCCCAGCAGCTACCAAACACTATGCCTTGACGTATGCCAACAAGCATAGCTTGAATACTACTGACCATCCATAAGAAATGACGGAGGGCTACGACTGGTTTTGGCGAAACCGTGAACGTAGTGAACTTGATATAACCGAAGGAACCTGATAGCTTTTAAAAGGAGTGGTTAAAGCTCCGTATTTAAAAATATCTGTTTTAAAAATAACCGAGTGGTTTCTTTTAAATTGTTCCAACGATTTAAACTTGGTTTATTTTCTTTGCATTATAGATAATGCGTCCCATCATTAACCTATCATTGCAGAAAACAACGAAAATACAACGTCCTCTTATGCCATCCGCATTCGCCACGGGGTCCCGTCATTACCCGTTAGGTTACTTAACTAACGACAGAGTGGGGGCTGGGCTAGCGCGGGTGTAAAACATAAGTGACGTCTAAATAGCTATCATATATATAGATATTTTACATTCGTCTGACGCAATGATATTCATTCCAGAACACAGATAAACAATATTGGATTTGCAAGCAATCTGTATTTCTTTTGAGCCTGCAAGAAAAGACAGATTACACAGTTGTGATGAATAGCCGTTACCCCACCCTCGACCCCTACTGGTACGGCAAACTACCCACCCGGCAGTTTGTGTACCCCACCTTGGGTCAGTCCTAGGAGCAAAAACAGTAAAATGAAATAATACAACGGTGGCTACAACCGCAACCTGGATGTGCCCCGCAAAATAATATTACAACAAATTACATTTACAACAAATGAATTAAATAATAACCCATTGCAAAACCCCGGCTATACACCACAACAGTCCAATACAGTTTATATGCACAAACAGATATAACCATTTCAGAAATGTGCAACCCCCTGCCAACCGACATACTAGCAGTTAGGGGAGGTTTACGAACACATTAAACAATCACAGATATAATCCAATATGCAAATACTGTACAATTTCGATCGATTAAACATCTTTAATATTGCTCCAAAAACTGCTCTGTTAAACTGAAACCTGAGCAAAATTAAAGTATTCCAGAAAATCCCAAATATTACACAGAAGCAACAGAAGAAAAATTGGTTCCTGAATTGCCAACTCGGCGGCGGAACCGCGGCGACTCAGTAGGGTGAGGCCGCGGTTCCGCGGCGAGTTAGACGATTCAGGGGACCAGTTTTCTTGGGTGTTCTTATAATGTCTTTTCAAGCTTTCTGAACGAACCTGAAAAATTTTAGGACATCGTTTTAAATTCGACAGAAACTGATATTTTTTAGGGTTTTCCGGCTTCGTTTTTCCGTTCGAAATTCGTACAAATTTGCAATTAAGTTATTTATTGTTTAGCGAGGCTCTGATACCACTGTAAGTCGATGTAGTACACCCCAATACTTGTGGGGAGGCGGAATTTTCAAAAACGAACTTGTTTAGTGAACGAACATCGACTAACCGCTTGAATCGAAGCTAAACTATAAATAACCAAACACAAAGTGTTTCTTAACTATTGTGTTTAGGGATTATACCTAATGAAACCAGTCCTTCGTCTTTACGATCTCCTTGTTCTCCTCGGCCTTCTCTAGGTAGTAGACGATCCACCCGAGAGCAAAACTCCAAGCTAAACCTCTAAACTTGAGGCAACTAACCTTCTTGGATTGCTAATCAAAGAAGCTAGGATGAAATAGAGTGATGGTTATGGATTGATTAGTCTTTCTAATCCTTTGATCTCAACTCATGAGGTGTAAGGATTAGGGTTTGAAGATGAGAGCTTGAGGAGAGAGAAGATGAGAGATAATAATGAGATGAGATTGTGAGTATCATAACATATTATGAAGCATTCTCATTAAAGAATAAATGAATAAATGTGATGAATAAGCATGCTTCATAAATGTTAAATGGTGATTCATTAAGCATGTGTAATTAATCATTTATGGTGCAATAATGACAATGATGAATCACTCTCATGACTCACAAATCTTATCCAAAGTATATGTCATCTAAACCTCCTTAGTCACTATCTTCTAGAAGCTTCTCGTATAATTACGAGAACGCCCCTCCAATCCGCAAAAATACGGAAAAACTTTAGACTGTAAAAATCCAATAACCGGATACCAGTAACTGGCTTAAACCAAAGCCGACTGGTAAAAACTGTCCAAACGACGTAAGTATGTAAACACACATACGCGTCCGAACCCTTGTCGTAAAACCATACGACCTCTATATCGTTTCGCCTGGAATAGGAAACTCTCTGTGTGGGACTCTAGAGACTCGACTACTACGCTGGCAGTGGGTTTAACCAAAGACCGCAAGCGGCACTAGCTGTACGTAAAGGTCCCCAGGTAGTTGTCGATAAGAAGGCCGATGAGGAAACCCATCCGAACTCCTACTGGGTCTGATGTGACAATCTCCATACAGTCCGGTCCGTTCGTCCAAGACTATCGCATATCGGGCCTAGGGGGGCGGCAATCGTCAGTCCCCTAATAGCGGTATAAGTCGTGTCGTAGGGAAGCCCATTACACCCTGAGAAACTACTGGAACCTACCAGCAAATCTCGCTTGCCCTGGCCAGGGACTTTGCGTAATGGCTCTCTGACACAGCACGATATCTACTCCCAATACCGGGAGGGACGAATCCTGTCTAACCGCCACTGCCTCCAAGTGCTCGGGACTGCACCCAACTGCTACCTGTTTGCACGACTCCTTTGAGCCATGGTAGGGTAGCAATCTAAAACAGTGGGACACACTCGAGGCGAAGTAGCAGTGTCAAGTCTGCGGACTATGCTGTACTCATGTCACCTGGGAACTGTTCACTGACGACTGGTATAAAACCAACCAACAGTTCCCTGTGAGTCCTGTCCGGTGTACCCGTAACCTAACGAGCACCTGTATACTATCTCCAGTACGACGTACTGACGGCTGTGGGACAGACCATCTCCCCAACTGGGATGAGAAGCGTACACACTAGTCTACTCCGGAGTATCGATGCTCTGTCTCGATAATCCAACGACCAGGGACCTGAATAAGGATGTGCTTGTAGACTACCCAGCCCCCACTAGTGTGACTGCCATCACAACGCTGGTAGACAAGCAAGATCCTAAGAGCTCTATCAATACGTACACTCACATATTAAGATAGAAAAACCAAGTAGCATACTACCATGTTTAGCAAGACTGTTATATACATGTGAATATCCCAAGCTTCCATTAAGTAATATACAAACTAGTATGATACAGTAATGGCCTTCTAGGGCATAAACACTAACAGTTCATCCCAGTAAAAGTGTTTTACTTGGGATAGAAATCGATGTTTGTCCTGTTTCGACCATTCGCGGGGAATAAGTCTCGTAACAAGATAATTCACAATATCCACGAACTAAGGTTCAGTGGATACTTTCAAGAGTTGTTCGTCTGGAAAAGAATCATTGATCGGCAGGGTCACAGGAGAAGAAGAGATGTGCGACAGATGGTCGGCTACAACGTTTTCACATCCTTTCTTATCTTTAATAACAAGGTCAAATTCTTTTAATAGAAGGATCCAACGTATTAGCCTACCTTTAGCATCCTTCTTCGCCAAAAGTTGTTTTAAGGTGGAATGGTCAGTGTACACAACAAATGGTGAGCCAATCAAGTAAGGCCTGGATTTTTCTAATGCGAATACAACTGCCAAAAGTTCTTTTTCAGTAGTTGTATAATTAATTTGAGCATCATTCAAGGTCTTTCTTGCATAATAGATCACGTGTGGCATCTTTTTAATGTGCTGTCCTAAGACTGCACCAACTGCAAAATCTGATGCATCGCACATAATCTCAAAAGGGTGGTTCCAATCTGGAGATGATAGAACGGGGGCTGTAGTGAGAGAGTGTTTGAGTGAGTCAAATGCTGCCTCACAATCTGAGTCAAAATGAAAGTTTGTGTCCTTGGCCAAGAGAAGAGTTAAGGGTCCAGCAATTTTGCTAAAATCTTTAATGAATCTCCTGTAAAATCCTGCATGGCCAAGAAAGGATCGTATATCCTTGACACATTTGGAATAAGGACGGTTTTGAATGACATCTATTTTAGCTTTGTCAACCTCAATGCCTTTCCATGAAATAATATGTCCAAGCACAATTCCCTCTTGGACCATGAAATGGCATTTTTCCCAATTCAAAATTAAGTTCTTCTCCTTACAAAGAGTAAGAACTGCGTCAAGATGAGATAGGCAGTTGGCAAAGGAATCTCCAAATATCGAGAAATCGTCCATGAAAATCTCCAAAAAATTCTCGACCATGTCCGAGAATATCCCCATCATACACCGCTGAAATATAGCGGGAGTATTCCATAACCCAAAGGGCATGCGTCTATAAGAAAAAGTACCAAAAGGACAAGTAAATGTGGTTTTGTCTTGATACTTTTGGCAATAGGGACCTGGTTATAGCCAAAGTATCCGTCCATGAAACAGTAATATTCTCGCCCAGCTAAGCGTTCTAACATCTGGTCAATGAAAGGTAGAGGAAAGTGGTCTTTCCTTATTGCGGCATTAAGTTTTCTATAATCAATACATACACGCCACCCAGTCTGAGCGTGTGTATGGATTAACTCATTTGCCTCATTTTTTATGACTGTGATGCCAGATTTCTTAAGGACTACATGAATTGGACTTACCTATTGGCTATCGGAGATTGGGTAAATGATACCACTGTCAAGGCATTTGACGATTTCTTTCTGCACCGCATCCTTCATGACGGGGTTTAACCGTCTCTATGGTTCTCGGGTTGGCTTGGCTTCATCCATCGGATGTATATGATGTTCAACAATTAAGGGACTAATCCCTTTGATGTCAGCCATAGTCCAACCAAATGCCTGCCTATTAGATCTCAATATCGTCAAAAGCACATTCTCTTGCTCTGAGGCTAGAGAAGCGGATATGATCACAGGTAAAGACTCATTCTCACCTAAATATGCATATTTAAGATAAGAAGGTAAAACTTTGAGATCTAATGCTGGCGGAGAAACTATAGAAGGTGGGATCATCGATTGATATTCACATTCACAAAGAAGCTCGTAACCTGCATAGGATACAGACTCGGAAGGTGAAGAGTCACAAATTTCAGACTCAAGAGTGGAAAGAGTGTCCTCACTAAGATGTGCAAGATCAAACATTGATGTGCTAGTGTCGTCGAGATTTTCAAAACAAAGTTCATCAACTTTGCAACTTTCGGGAGCAATCTCGTGGACAGAACATACATCAAGTATGTGAGCAGAGGGTTCAGACGACTGACTTCCAATTTTATAGATGTTCAGTTCAATTGTCATTTTTTCAAAAGATAGGTTCATAGAACCGTTTCGACAATTAATGACAACATTGGAAGTGGCAAGGAATGGTCGACACATAATTACCGGAATTTGGTTCTGTGGGTTTGCTACGGGTTGTGTATCGAGAACAATAAAGTCCACAGGGAATATAAATTCCCCGACTTTTATCAACACATCCTCCAGTTCACCCCTAGGTCTGGTGATTGAACGGTCTGCCATTTGGAGAGTGCAATGAGCTGGTTTTAACTCTCCAATCCCTAACTGCTCGTAAACAGAATATAGAAGCAGGTTAACACTTGCGCCAAGGTCAAGTAAAGCACGGTTAATTTTTTTACCCCCAATAGAAATCGATATTGTAGGACATCCTGGATCCTTACGTTTCTTTGGTAACTGTGGGGTAAAAGCAGTGCTAACATTATTGGTCATGAAAACCTTCTTTGGCACTTGAGTCTTTCTCTTCCTAGTGCACAAGTCTTTGAGAATTTTCGCATAAGCGGGGACTTGTTGGATAGCATCTAGGAGAGGGATATTGATGTTAACATGTTTAAACATTTCCATAATCTTCTTCATATGTGGAATTGATTTGTTTCCCCTTAACCGATTCGGATAAGGAGCTTTAGCAATAAGAGCCGGGTCCAACATTGGAGAAGGTGGTGTGTGTGGAACTGATCCCAGAATAGGAGTAGGGATCATCTTTGGTGGACTAGAAGAGGTATGCTGAGGGTTCGAGCCTTGAGGAAAACGAAGAATAGGCTCGCAAGAAGGTGGTGGGGTAGATAAAGTAGGATTAGAAGTAGAAGTGGATGTGGATGTGGAAGTCGAGTGGAAGTGGAAGCCAGGGTGTTATTGATTAACTCTTCATGATTATCAATCTCTTCCCCAACTTGATTATTCAGCACTCTTCCGGATCTCAACGTTGTAATGGCATTCATATTGTAGTGTTGTGAATGCCCAGGATTCGGTAGGGGTTGAGATGGAAGTTTCCCTTTCTCTCTAGCACTCATTTCGGCTTTTAATTGTGCAATTTGTGCTTCCATCGATTTTATACTCTCAGCTTGGGAGGCGGAGTTTTTCTTTATATCATCAACAGAAGACTGAACCTCAGCCGAAACTTGCATAAAATTTTTCAGAATCAAATTCATGGTTTGTGCGAGTGAAGAGGATTCATCAGTACCGATCAACTGCAAAGGATTATATGGTGCAGGTGTGTTGACCGGATTTTGAAAGTTTTGTGATTGGTAGGGGTGCTGACTTATTTGAAGTGGTTGTTGTTGTGGTGGAGGACCCCTTTGGAAATTGTTTTGATTTGGAACCGTGTTTTGAGTTTGTTGTTGGTTCTAAGCAAAGTTAGAGTGATTCCTCCAACCCTGATTATAAGTGGAAGAATACGGATCATTTTTAGGTCTTTGTTGGAAAGCAGCATTGGTATGCTCTTGACCTTGAAACGGAGAATTCAATGGACATTCTTCCGTAAGATGAGATGGATCAGAACAGCATCCGCAGACAGTTTTGGAGAGTGATATCTGATTTAGGGAGGCTGCTAAAAATTTATGTTCCATAGGTTCGAGTTTCTTTTGCATTGCTGCCATTTCAGCTCTAACTCCTATGGAAACATCAAGTTGATGAATGCCATCCCTAGACGATGACTGGTTTACACTCTCCCACTGTAAAGTTCTTTCAGCGAAATCTTCTAAAAATCTCCAGGCTTCACCATCATCTTTATTCATGAAGGTGCCTTGACACATTGATTTAAGGGTCTGTTTTGTTGTAGGATTAATACCCTCATATATGATTCTGCACAGATCCCATCTAGGGATTCCGTGATGAGGACATTGAACTAACAGATCGTTGAAGCGTTCAAATCACTTCGAAAATGGTTCATTTGGAAGCTGGGTAAATTGATTTATTTCGCTACGGACTCGAGTTGTCTTATGATTAGGGTAGAATTTCTTTAGGAAAGTTGTTATGAATTCTCCCCAGTTCGAAATAGAATGTGCGGCTATGTTATAAAGCCACTTCTCGGCTATATCGCACAAAGTGAATGGGAGAAGACGTAGACGCATAGCATCCACAGAAAGATGTGAAGTACCCATCATAGCGCATACATTTTCAAATTTGGTAATAAAGACGTATGCGTCTTCAGACTCGAGACCGTGATATTTCGGTAGAAGATTGATGCATTGTGGTTTAATTTCAAAATTGTCCTCATTGACTGGTAGAATAGTGAGACAGGTCGAAAGAGGACCACGCATAGGGTAGCATCTCTCTTAGAGAGAGATGCGGGGAAAATTCTGCGCACCTGCGGTCGGTGGCAGAGTAGTGTTAAAGAAGATAGATGGAGAACCGTCCATCGAAGTGGGTGTGGTAGTGGGTGAAGAAAAAGTAGACGTAGAAATACCGACTTCGGAGTCGATAGGAGTAACGCGGACAAGACGGGCACTAGAATCCCGTGTCCATCCGAGTATGCACTAAATGGTTTAGCACAAGTGGCAGCGTTGTGATAATTAGGGGAAAGATGGATTGGTGTTTGTTTTGAAAAAAACGGATTTTTGAAAAATTCACACAAACAATGCACATGAAACCCTAAATCTAGTGGTCACCTTGGTCAAGTCTCTAGTCCGCTCCTAGACTTCCAGAAGACAAGTCGCAAGATAAATGCTCTACTGCCTCTTTGCCCCTTCTATGGCCAGGTAAGTGCCAGGTAAGTAGGAGGTTCTCCACTACGTAAGTAGTGGACCTAATTAAGTAACAACATGCCTTCGACACACTTGCCTTAGACACCACAAAAGAAACGCAGATAAGCAATAGATTACCCACGGCCTTCTTTTGTAATAATTGAGCGCGACGGTCCTTAGAGTCTTGTCTAGATTTTTTTAGTTAATGAGGGTGATGCGGATGCAAGTTTGTGATTTTTGGGGCATGGGAAGGATAATAAATCCACACCTAATCTGAATTTGGTTTTTGCCCCTTAATTTCCGTATTAAAAATGCAAACAACCAAGATCAAACACGCAACAAATTTTTCTTTTTGCGGCGCTGCGAATTTTTGCAAAGAAACCTGTAGAAATTGGTTAATGGAATAGAGTAGGGAGGAGATAAGAAAGACAGAGATGGACCTAAAAAATTTGGAACAGTGAAGCCTTCAAAAAATCGCATTTCCGCCGCAATAAGGCACCAAAAACCGTGGATCCGCCGCAGTTTAATGTGTTCCCTGCACAGAAATTGGTGCAGATTCTCCTGTACCTTCACTGAGCTCTCTGAGATGTCCTAAAATTTTTTTCTCTCGCTCCACAGATTCCATATCTCCTTGCAACAAATCACAACAAATTGTTAAGCGCTTGTTGTGAATTTTGATCTAAAAATTCTGATGTAATAATAAATTTTTCAACTCAATTAACAAACCCGAACAAATTAGCACACGATCCCCGGCAACGGAGTCATTTGATTGATCATCTTCGTGTGTATTTGGAAAAGTTTTAATCACAACCAAACAAATTTATACCGCAATCAATTGACGGTGTCTATTGTAGTTTCGTCGGTGAATACAGATCGTCCACTGAGAAAGTGTGATTTGTTCGAAATCGTTTTAGTGAGTTGAAAATAAAAGGATAAAAGAAAATGAAAGAAAATTGATTCAAGATTTGTGAGTTTTCATTTCAAGAAACATAAAGAAAATAATGATCTAGAATCAAGAATCAAGAAATGTCCCAATCAATTTAGTTATAAAGATTTGTAAAGTAGCTTGTATTAATCGATCAAATTGACAGTGATGATGAATACTAATGATTACTAATTCTTATCTATTGAAGATTTGTTATTAAATCGATGACGATCAATGAGGTTTAGGGATCTATTGAAGAAACTAGGGTTTCTCCATCATCATCCCTTGTCCTTTCATTGATTATCATTCAAATTCTAGCCTCTAGCAAATTAAATCACCGATCGTTGATATCTAATTTGGAGCAAAAACATTCAAGCGATCTTGCTCAAATTAGGTTTTCGGTGATTCAATTTCCTAAAGTTTACAAAACACATAAGACTTAAGAATCGTTTAAGAATTTCATCAATATCATCTACCTATTCCCTCGATTCCACTACAAGCGGGGTTTTCACTCAAATATCATGAAAAAGAAAAGAATCAAGAATCTATAACTCTTCATAATGCAAGAATGTAAAGAAAAGCAAGATTAAGAATTTTCACCTTTAATTAATCAACGCTTAGGTACAATTCACTCAAAGATTACAAGATTTGAGGAAGAACTAAATCGTCGAAACTAGCTTCGCTTCGGTTTTCTTGAGTCGCGGATCGTTGTGGATCTCTTGCTCGGATGAAGATCGGCGTTGCTTTAAAGGCTCGTTGAAGGCTTGCTTGAGTCAGTACTCGATGAATCTTGATTTGGCTCAAATTATGTCACCCAATTTGATTTGAATTGATTTGGATTTTGCTAGAAATTTTTTACCCTAATTGATGAACAACCTTTGTAATGAAACCCTAGGTCCCTTTTTATAGTTTTCCCTTTAGCTTCCCCTAGAAGCTTGGTTTATCTTCTGATAGAAGCTAGGTTGTTATGAAGCTTGTATGAGAAGCTTGGTAGGTATCAAATTTGCACAAGAAGCTTGGCTGTTAGAAGGGAAGCTTCTGGAGAAATCTACACAATTCGAAGCGTCTTGGAGAAGTTTGGTCGTTAAAAGAAAGCCTCTGCAAAAAGTTCCAACCGCCGACGAGTTAACTAGGCCGCGGATCCGCGGCCGTTTGGTAGACTCAGTGCATGGAAAGTTCTGTATTGTTTCATGTTAGGTTTATGGTTGTTTTCTGATGTCTGGAATCTTATAATTCTTTCTAGTATACTGCCAGATCTCAAGTCTTGGACTTGATGAGTTTTATCAGCACTTTTGTGATTCCGGTTCTTTTACCTGGAGAATTTCCTGCACACAATCTCGAGACAAGTATTGATATACAAAGATCGTGTGTGTAGTAATAAACACTCAATTTCCCTCATAATACCGGTTATAATGTATAACACATGTTATTTGATATTTTGCAGACAAATTGCTAATATGTGCTATATTTATACCAAACACTTTTAGATGATTACAAAGAGTAGGGAAATTGATGTGTTAAGAATGCAATATTTTCGACTGATCATGGGTCTCAATGGGTTTTGAGGAGATTGGTGGTTTTGAGGAGTTTGCGCCGAGTACCTGCAAGGAAGTCCCGGGGTGGTTTGGTACCACCGAGGACGCTCCGACGATCAAGTTAGCACAAGATCCGAGCAGAGTAACGGCTAATTGGGGTGAAAAAAGCTTGCTTGACCCCTCTGTGATGGGGGTTTATAGAGTGGTGGCGGCACGCAGAAGCAGGTGCGAGAATCTCGCCGGCAGTTGCGCTCCCGACGTCACGCCCGCTTAATAAGCGGATCGCCCGTTAATGGGGATCGTGATGGCGTGGAACGTGGGATGTTGTCGGCGGAGAATCCGCGCATGGCGAGATTTGGGGAGTGGCGGTTACGTCTGTGAGTGGTGGAGTTGGTCGGTCGGAGGGACCGAGGAAGATGGCCTCGGCGGGGGAACTCGGGAACGAGCGGGAGGGTCGAGGCATCCTGGTCCTGTGGTAGCTCGGGGCGAGCTGAGAGACCGAGGAGGCCAATTTGCAGGGGGTCCTGAGGAAAGCCAGCTTGTGCTTGCAGGTCGGGTACAGGGGTGGCCTGGTCGGCCCCTGTGGACCCTTTCTTCTGAGTTCTGGGACACGTCATCTGCCGCGTATCCTGATCTGGGAGATCGCCAATATAGAGCATCATCACCTTCTTAGTTAAGATTTCTTTATTTTTGGTTAAGAATTCTATTTTCCTATTTAAATATAAAGTTATTGTAATTGGGAATTTGAATTGGTTATAGCATTAAAGCTGCTTTTTAGCATTAAAGCTGCTTCTACTTCTTTTTTTGTGATATCTTTTAAGAGTTAGAGATTGTGCCGAGTTTTGTGTCTTCGTAGTCTGATCCTCATCAGTTGGTGTTAGAACTACCAATGGAAAACCGTGGGCATGGACATGGTGCACACAAACGCATGCGAGATTAGCGAGATATCGAGATCACGGAACTTCAAAGACAAGTTCAACATTGAGTCCACCAAACTTTAGAGGCTAGATGACAGTTTGGGATCCGACGATGAAAATCCTTTTCAGCATTTAGGATCCGACAATGAAAGGAGTAGTGGGAGATGAGATCGGTATCCGACATATCGCTACAGGAGATCAGATATGGAGGTGAAATTACTAGAATTTTCGAGTAGGATCAATCCAAAAGCTTTTATCGACTGCTTGCATATAGTTGAGTGGGTCTTCGACTATAAGGAGATGTCCGAGAAGAAGAAGGTGCACACGATCACACTCAAGTTGAAGGGACATGTCGATTTGGTGGGAAATTCTAAAAATCAAACGCGCTTGAGCCGGGAGGCCTAATATCGTTACTTGGAGAAGATAGAGAAGAAGTTCCGTGAAAATTTTTAATGGAGGATTATGCACAACAAACTTATATACAGTTGCATACCCTTTGGCAAGAAGACCGATCGATAGAAGAATACACCAAGGGGTTCAGCCTGTTGATGATGAGATGCGAAGATACTGAGGCTGAGTAGCGACAATTGCTCGATACTAAGATGGGTTTCGTACTGAAATCAAAGATATAGTCAAGTTGTAATACTATGTTTTATACAATGACCTATACAAATTGACAGTCAAAGTAGA
Source organism: Agapanthus africanus (assembly GCA_030015575.1). Classification (NCBI taxonomy): domain Eukaryota; kingdom Viridiplantae; phylum Streptophyta; class Magnoliopsida; order Asparagales; family Amaryllidaceae; genus Agapanthus; species Agapanthus africanus. Next base: position 113,647,046 of record JASDDO010000031.1, read on the forward strand.
GAAACATTTGAAGGTTAAAAAGGGGGCCAATGTCGAATAATGACACCAGCCAAAGAGCTTCCTTATCTGCAGGCAACTACCGACCGATAGTGGTCGATACACTAAAATTGACCGAATTCCCAAAAAGGACGGCAGTGGAGCTGTTAAGGAGTTTTGGGAATAAATTTTTTTATTTCTATTTTGTCCTCATCTCTAATTCATCCTTATCTGCAGTTTAAAATATTTCTATTTCCTCCTTTATCTCTAATTCATCCTTCTCTCGGCGGTTTAAAATTTGGACTTATCTTCAAACATGTATTTACCAAATAAATATTCCCCCTTCTTTAAGGGTTTTTTGCATCCATAATTCTTTAATTTACCTAGGGTTTGTATTATAGCGGGAGAGACGTCGAGTTGGGCCGTGTTCGGCCGTGGATAGATAGAGGGCTAATTTTTTTTGTAAAAGGAGACATGATTAATCTACGTAATCTCTTGTTATTCTGTCTCATAGTGCAAGTTCTTATTGCGGTTGTAGGAGTAGGTACAAGTTGTGCCGAACCCACATAAATCTTGTGTCTTTTGTCTTGTTGTTTGCTTTTCATGTGATTTGGTATCTGTTGGTAGCTTTTTTTTCAGTTTGTCCTAAAACATCGATCTTGGATTTTCGTTGTGTATCGATACGTAATCCTTTCAACAAAAAGTATTATTGTTTCTTCTTCTATCCCTTTGTGACATATCATATTTTTAGCTAATTGATTTCGAAATTCGGAAATAATCCTAATTATTATAAAATTTCATTTTTGATGTCTAAAATTTTATGGATAAAAATTGATCCATAGAAGACCAAATTTTAATTGGAAAAACATCATGAGAGATTAAAACAATATATGCAAAGATCAAAGGGGTAAACAAACATTAACTATGATACCAATGTCAAATTACAATGATATATCTATATAATAAAATGGTGATAAACCGATCACAATTAGATACAGGAATGCTAGAAATAATAATTTCATGATGGTTGTAGGTTGACGAGTCTTTAAATTTTTCTTTATTTCATATGATTACTCTTTTGTATTTTTCACGATCACGGTTTATAAAGAAAATCATATACAGGTTCATATTTCAACATGTTTAATATTTACGTTCGTTTTTGTGCAAGAGCTTTGATCTGTTCCTGCAACTGTTTAGCTTAGCAATTGTCGAAGCCATAATACTATCCATAGATTTTATTTGCAGCTTATATAGTATATGGTATTTATCTGGAAAAAGTCGAAAGGTCGTGGTAATTTAGTGAAATTTAGCCACAGCTAATGCTAAAATAATAAAAAGAAGCAATGCCCTTTGTTGGAATCAAACAAAGAACTCACTATTATGATCAAATCATACCATATTATATATTTCAACAACACTAAACACAAAACAAACATCACATTGTCTTGGTACACACACAATCTTGTCAATCCACAACATAACCAAACTATAAAACTCGCGATAATTCTTTCTCCGAGTCGCCATTTATTCATATGATAGTAACAACCTTACCATCAATGGACAGGAGCTTTGGTAAGAAAGATGGCATCTTTCTTGGATAGGAAATTTCAAGCAATTTCTCTCTCTCAGGCAAGCTTTCCTTCACAACATCTGAGCTTAGGAACTCCTGAGCCCATTTCCATAGGAACTCTTCATTGACTAAATTTATGCCAGTCACTTGTTGAAGAACTCTAGCCCAAAATGCCAAGAAATTCGCATCTATATCGACAAATCCGATAGAATCGCCTCCGAAAAACTGCTTCCCTTTGAGCACTCCCTCTGGAATTTTCGAGTTCTCTTCTATTTTGTTGATGAAATTTTTCTGCTTTCTCCATCGATCAGCATGATATGCATACAACAGGAAGGCACTGAAGATATACGAAAAGAATTAATTAATGGAATTTCTTATTCTAATTTTTTTTCCATGTCATATGATCTTATGATTTACGAACAATATGTACATCAGTTTAAGTTAATATTAATTGTTGGGTTTGGATCCATGCCCATTGTGGACTCAACCAAATATGGATCTCTTTGTTGATTCGGTGTTAAAGACCAAGCTTGAGTCATTTGGCTTGAACCTATTTGATATGGATTAGAACTCAAGTTAAAAGACAAGAGAGTTTCTCTCTCATTTGATCTATTTATTCTATAATCCATTCTAAAGATTAGGTTTTAAGAGGAGAAGAGAAAGAGGAGAGGCAAAGGGGTTTCTCACAAGAGCTCATTTGGGTTGAAAAATCAACATTTCACGCCACATCGAAAAATTTGTTGCCTTCTATTTGTTTGGGAGGAGTTGGCTTCAAGCGGGTTTGTGGGTTTGGAGCTAGTGAGGTAATCTTCTATTTTTCTTATTGTATAAATGATCCCAAAGTTGTTGTGCTTTGATTGAGTGTGTTGTATCATCTTCTTCTTCATTGATATAGTGGAACGCTCTCTCTCTCTCTCGCATTGTTGTGGATTAGATCCAATCAGGATCGGACCAAGTTAAATCTTGGTGTTCATTTTTTGTGGCTTGTGTGCTTATTATTATTTTGCATTATTATTCATCGTATTCTCATATAGATCCGAGGGTTGAGTTGTTTCGTCCATCAAAGTGGTATCAGAACCAAGGTGCCTATAAGGTCTTTGTGGAATTGTTTCAAAGAGATTTTGGTCTCTTTTGTTGTATGTGAGAGATGGATAGTACCACAAGCCGTATGATTAGCCTCAATGGAGGCAATTGGAGTATATGAAAGCCAAGAATGGAGGATCTCTTATATTACAAAGATCTTTATGCATCTTTGGAAGGCGATGTCGCAAAGCCCACCGATAAGTCGGATGGCGATCGGAAGAAGCTTGATCGCAAAGCCGTTGGGTTTATATGGTAATGGTCGGATGATTTCGTTTTCCATCACGTTTTCACCGAAAGTTCGGCACATTCTCTGTGGAAGAAATTGGAGAGTCTTTATGAAAGAAAAACCGCGGGCAATACAGCATTCTTGATTCGGAAGCTTGTAAATGTAAAGTACAAGAAAAGCTCTTCCATATCCGAGCACATGAATGAGTTCCAAAGAATTATGAATCAACTCACCTCTATGAAAATGACGATTGAAGATGAGTTGCAAGTTTTGTTGTTGCTTAGTTCATGGCCAGAAAGTTGGGAGACATTGGCGGTGTCCCTTAGCAACTCCGCTCCGGATGGTGTTGTCACAATGAGCTTAGTGACTAGTAGTTTGTTGAATGAAGAGTTGAGAAGAAAAGATCTCGGAATCTCTCATTTAGAGGCAATTGTCGCAGAAAATAGAGGTAGGTCAAAGTCTATAGAAAGAGGCCATCGTTCCAAATGAAGAAGTAAGTCAAGATCGAGAAAAGATGTCACATGCAACTATTATAAGAAAAAAGGGCACATTTTGAAATATTATTAAAAATTGAAGAATAAGCAAAAGGAGGGAGAGAATGAAACAAAGTCCGACTCCAAAGAGAACACCACTGCCACAGTTGAGGGAAATATGGTTGTTGTCTCTACTAGTGGCGAATCGAGCCTTTGTGTTGCGTGTCATGACACCGATAGGGTTGTTGACATAGGAGCCTCCTATCATGCTACTTTTAGGAGGGATTTGTTTGCATCCTACAAGCCGGGTGATCATGGCGTTGTGAGGATGGATAACAAAGGCACTTCACAAATTGTTGGTGTTGATGATATTCATGTTGAGACCAATCTTGGCTATAAGTTGGTGCTCAAAGATGTGCGGCATGTGCCAGAACTTCATCTCAATCTTTATCCGCCGAAAAGCTCAATGAAGAGGGTTACACTAATGTGATTGGTGGTGGTGCTTGTAAGCTCACCAAAGTCTTTCTTGTAGCGGCAAGAGACAAGAGATGTTCCACCCTTTATAAAATGCAAGCAAAGCTATGCATATGCGAAGCGAACACAATGTTGGACAACCCTATAGAGTTATGGCATCGGTGGCTAGGCCATGTGAGAGAAAAATGCCTACAAGTTCTTGCAAAGGGCAGTCTCATTCCTAATATGTAAGGTGAGCTTCTTGATATTTGTGTTCATTGTTTGGCAGGTAAGCAATATAGAGTTTCCTTTGCAAGAAAAGCTTCACAAAGAAAGTCAAATATTTTAGATTTGATTCATTCTAATGTGTGTGGTCTTATGAGGGAAAAAACTCTTGATGATGCTTTGTATTTTGTCACTTTTTTTATGATCATAGCCGGAAAATTTGGGCCTATGGTTTGAAAAGACGAAATCAAGTTTTGGAAGTTTTCATGCAATTTCATGCTTTGATAGAGGCAAACCGGAAAGTCTCTCAAATGTATTCGTTCGGATAATAGTGGTTAATACATTAGTCGATTTGATGTATACTGCAAGTTGTATGGTATTCGGCATGAAAGAATGGTTGCGAAAACTCCCGAGCAAAATGGTGTTGCTAAAAGGATGAATCACGCTATTGTTGAGAAAATTAGATGTATGCTTTCACACGCCAAATTGTCCAAACCCTTTTGGAAGGAGGCATTGGGAACACAGTGTCTTTAATTAATTTATCTCTGGTGGCTCCTTTGAATGGTGATATTCCGGAAAGAGTATGGAGCGGTAAGGATGTTTCCTACAAACACTTAAAAGTGTTTGGATGTCGTGCGTTTTTTCATGTTCTGAAGGATGAGAGGTCCATGCTCGATACAAAGCAATGTATCTTCTTCGGATATTCTCGTGATAAGTTTGGTTATAGGCTATGGGATCCTGAAAGGAAAGAAGATTATTTGGAGTCGTGATGTGGTATTTCTTAAAGACCAAACCATTGATGACGTTAATGATGATTATGCTCTTAATTCTCCGAATGGTATTATTGATTTGGATCCGGTTCCTTCTCTGATTGTAAATGATAATGGGGGAGATTTTCAAGAAAATATTGATGATAATGCTCATAGGGAAGCCTCTACTTCTGATATTACTCATGATGAAGTGAAGGAGAAAGTCACTCAAGAGCCATAAATTCGGCGATCTACTAGAGAGTGGCAATCTTCAAAGAGGTACATTAGTAATGAATATGTTTTGATCACGGATGGCGGTGAACAGGAATATTTCGATGAAGCTTGTGAATGTGATCACAAAAGAGAGTGGTTGAAAGCTATGCAAGAAGAAATTGATGCTTTGCAAGGAAATCGTGCCTATGACTGTTGGATATATTGCTCTCAAGGCAATTATTGTAATTGTAGGCAGACGATTATGATAATTGAAAGAGGATCTATACGGGTAGAACAGTCTTACTCGAGATGATAGTATCTTATCTGGTTTTTCTTTATCATCATGTACATGTCTTATGTGGTATTACGGATCACTATTACATGTTGATAGAGCCTACAAGATTCTAGCTTGACTACCAGGGTTATGATGACGATCATACTAGTGAGGCTTGGGTAGTCCATAAGCATATCCTTAAATGTCCCTAGTCGTTGGATTATCGAAACTGGGCATCGATACTCCAGTGTAAACTAATGTATACATTTCTTATTCCTGAGAGGGGAGGTGGCCAGTCTCACAGCCATTGGTGTACGACATGAAAGATTGTATACCGGTACTCATTAGGGTATGAGTTACACTGGATGGACACACCGAGAATAGATGGATGGTATTATACCTATAGTCAGATGGCTGTCTGTGGTGACATGAGTACAGGGTAATCTGTTGACCTAAGATCGTCATTTATCTTGTATGAATTCCTACTGTACTTTGATTACTACCCTACCACGGCTCTACTGAGTTGTGCAAATATATTTTAGTTGGGTACAGTTCTAAGGCATATAGAGATAGTGAGCGGATCAAGGGGTTCGTCTCTCCCGTTATAGGGAGTCGATGTCGCACTGCGTGCGGTTGGCTAATACCATAAGTCTTTGGCCAGGGCAGATGAGATTTCCTGATATGAGGTCAGTTGTTTCTCGCTTGGTATTGGGCTTGATATCGACACGACTTATCGGGTTATTAGGGGTCTGATCTAGTCCACCCCCTAGACCCGGTATGCGATACTCTGAGACAAACAGACCGAACTATACGCCGACTGTCATTATTAGGCTCAGTAAGGATTCGGACGGGCTTGCTTGTCGATCATTCTTTCGACAGATACCTCGGTAGCTGCCACGTACAGCTAGTGCCACTGATGTGCTTATGAGCTGGGGATATTTTCCAATAGCTTACTGCCTGCGTATTGTCAAATTTTTAGAGTCCCATAAAGAGGGTTTCCAGCTTTGGAGAAACGATGTAGTAGAAGTACTTGGTGCGTGCAGGAGTTCGATTAAAACTAGTGTATTTGATACACTGACGGTAATCGGACGATCGAAATACTAGCCGATCTTTTGGAAAGACGGATATTAAATCTAGTGTGGATTTAATATATTAATACATGTATTGGATATATGTATTTACTAGTATTTTGTCACTATTAGTATATGTCTCTTTTATGTATTTTAAATACATAGGAAAATAATTACAAGTATATATATATTGTAATTATTTATTTCTTTTTCTTTGGTTCTCTTTTGGTTATGTTGTGCCATAGAATTAGCACAAGCTTGCCCCCTGTTATATGGTGAACAGGTGGGGAAAGAAGAGGGTGTACAATTAGAATGAGATGAAAATCTAATGGTTGGATTTATATTTTCTTATGATAAATTAATACCAACCATTTTAGTTATGTTTTATAAAATAGTATGCTTTCTCTCTCATCTCAAACTCCAAGCTCTCTTCTTACTCCTCATTTTTCTAAGAGAAAAGGAAAATCAAAAGAGAAAAATATTATAGTAAAGAAAACTACATCTCTTAGTTCTTTTAGTTAGCAACTACTAGATTTAAGTTAGGAGCTTTCAAGGTGTATCTATTTATGACAAAGGGATGTCTTCACCAAGCTTGCTCCTTCATCCTAGGAGCCTAACTAGAGTTCAACACAATAATGGAGCATATGAAAATGGTACAAAGGTTGTATGCTCTCTACCTTGTATGGAAACTCCTATGGCTTTGTTGCAAGTTCAATTGTTTAGCTAAGATTCTATGTTTGGAACTTATTGTTCTCTTGATTTTTGAAAACCTTATTATACAAAGTTTTAAATTGCATGCAAGGGTGCAAAGTTCCATTAAATGGCATCAGAGCCGATCTAAAGACTTGAACTTGTTTATGGTAATCAAAATATTTCATTAACCCATTTTATTTAAAACTAGTTTCGAAAATTTGCATGAAAAGTTCTCATTTTTGCTTGTGTTAGAGCCACCGGATTCTTAGTTCGGACCAAAATTTTCGTGTAAGCTCATGAAAATCCGAACCCGTCCAATTTGTGCTCGGTTGGGCCCTGAAACAGGGCCTAACCGAGGCCATTTCAACCTTATAATGGGGGCTGGACAACCACTGGAATAGCCCCAATTTGGGGCTGTTCCAGTGCCGTTCCAGCCCCTATGCGGGTCTGTTTCAACCCTTGATTCAGCCCCGTTTCGGGGCCGAATCAAGACACAAATAGTGTCAGTGTTTTAGGGGTTAACGGGGTTCGATTTCGTGAAAAAATGAGAGGGTTTTTATACATAGGGGTGCTCTGGAAGTTCAAATTAAAGCTTTGGAATTTCGAGAACGCCGCTTTTCGGGTTAATGTTAATTGGTTACATATCTGAGTTTTTGATGGTTGTGAGTATCATTGCGTGTCAAAACGTCGTCTAATTTCTATATGTATTAATTAGAAAAGGTTACGGTTTTGATACTTGCATTGTGATTGCTTTTTCTGATATCTATGATTATGGTTAAGTTGGATTGTCGCGATGGATAGCCCATTATATTGTATTGGATGTTTTGTGATGATATTGATGTATATTCATTATTGCGGTACGAGCTTCCGACTTGTGGACTACTGTCACTGTGGATATGTATATTCTTTTATTAGGACGTGTCCTGGTAACGAACCTAGTCGCCTTGTATATTTTCATTACATGTATCTAGGTTTTATCCACGGAGAAGTGCTCGAGTAACCGGGTTCTAGGAGGCAACGGGTGGCCATCTTAAGGAGATGAGATCGGGTCATTCCATTCTAGAATTGGTAGAGTTGCTCGCTGCACTTTAGGGGTTAGGATAGACCTGTGGAGGGATGCTCAAGTTCACCGGATTTTGGAAGTGTCGGGTGGCCCACTTACATTGCTAAATGAGGGTTGCCTCGCTTCAAGAATCGGCGGGTGATTTGCCGTACTCATAGGGATCTAGGTTCTGATACAATGGGTTATCCACACGACCGGAGAAAGTTACGTTTCATCATCGGCTCGATTGAAACGTAGTATTCCAAATTTACCCGCTTTTCCATATTGTATATTGCTTCTGCTGCCTGTGATGTGTGCTATTATGCCTGAGATGAATGGATATGTGTGTGTGTGTGTTGGGATCTGGTGCCTGATTAGTGTAGGATTTTAGATCAAAAATATTTTTACCGCAATCAGAAACGGCTTTGCAGCTAGCCGGTGAATACGGGTCGGTCCACAGGGATGTGTAATTTTCCTAAGTGTTTTTACGAGTTGATTCCAATGGTTGTTTGGTTTTGTTTTAATTGAATCTAAAACTAAGTTATATGATGATAAAGAAACTTGCTAGGGTTAGGTCAAAGGTGGGGTTTGGTAAGATTAATATTAACACCTCTTTCAATACCCTAAATGAAATCTTTTAGAAGTTATAGCAACTATTAGAAAAAGGGATTAGGATGATTGGGAAGAAACTTCGTTTCTTCCTCTAGATCATTGTCCGTCCTTTCCTAGTATTTGCTCTAACCTTCATGGAAGACATGCATGTCCGGTCCTTTATACTACGGTTTCACCGTTACCTCATGGGTAGGGTGCCGTAGGGAGCGGATAATGCATGCATGCATGAAGTTCTAGTTGTTAAAAATAATCGGGCTTGAAAGAGATGAGAGATATTCATCTCTCAATCCCTCCCTTATTCCTAACCCTAACAAGCGAGGAAATTACTCGCTCATTAGGGGATCTTTTAAAAATAACATTTTAAAAATAACTTACCTACTGCAGTTTAAGAAAGATTACACTAGATTAAACTAAGGCAATGAAAGGATTTATCTAAGGCAAGAATTAAATTATCAACTAAGGCAGAAATTAAAATAAGAACTTACAGAAACGATGCTCTTCCCACTGAATTGAATCTGAATTTTATTTCATTGGAAAGAGGCATCCCTATTACAGTATTTTGATTACATATTTATAAGGAAATAGAAAAACTAGGGTTACAAATTCTCGCGCATGTGCTATTACAGATATACCCATGAAAAATCCCAACATACGCACCGACGCACCGTCAGAAGAAATTTGAACCGACACGTGCGTCAGATGGCCGCGGAACCGCGGCAAATGTGGGGGTAGGGCCGCGGTTCCGCGGCCCTTTAGTGAGATCATTTGCTCAATTTTTGTGGGCTTGATCTTGATGCTTTGGGCTTTCTATTTCTATAGTTCTTTTCTTCATTTGGCTTCTGTGTTTTCTCCAGATCTTTCAGTGAAACTTGTAGTGGTCTTGTAACTGTTTCCTTTGACATTTCGGACCATGCGTTTGCCTTGTACAATTGTGAATTGTTTTTTGTCTAGGCTTGACTAGGATCCTTCTACTTGTTGGTCAAAAGTCCCTCTTTTGTATCATCTTTTGCCTTTTTCACTGTTTTCGCTCCAAGAACCTGTATTCTGTAATATGTAGCAGACATGCGTCAAAAGCACTGATTTATTTATAAAACAAATAAGAATGGGGAATATAATAATGCAATATTATGGTGTGAACAAATACCCCCAAACTTATCTTTTGCTCGTCCTCGAGCAAACTTATTATTTTATTCTCGATAAAACCTAACCGCACTTTTGCAGGGAAACGCGATTGCACTGAGCTCGTGCAACAAGCCGTTAAACCTCTAGGTGTCCCTAGTAGGAGGAATGTTGTCTCCTGAGGGTTTTTAGCGGATACTACCCACAAAATCCTATCAATTTAGCTCACTAACTTTAATTCTCCAATTAGGTTTTCTAACAAGGAATTCTATTATCGTCAACTTGTAAACTATCCACCCATATTCTTCATACTTCCTCATCATTTAACTTAAGATTATATATGTTCGATAGACTCACTCAGCTTTCAGCATTTCTTAAGTTTTCCTTCTAAGGTTCCATCTCCACTTGGGAATTTTTCTATCAACTCTACTAAAGATACAAGTTATATTCTTCATTCCTTTCTCTTATCCCAATTCTAATCATATATCCCCACGTGTGTGTATAAATCACCCCTACACTTGGAAATTCAAATCAAGCAATCATACTCTTGTCCGTTGTCCAAAGCACTAATTAACTGGTGAATTCACATCCTTAATACGACTGTTAATACTTCTTGAGGTACCAACAACCGATTACAAGATATGTTTACACTTTAAAGCGTAATTCCTAGTCTTGCAACACCCAAAGCTTTTAGCAGTGACTCCCAAACCAGTTGGTCTAAGGCACTAGGTGATGAAGCACCCTTGCTAAATAATTTTCTATTTTTGCAGCCTTAAATAATCACAAAGACCAGTGTTCATTTTTTTCTTTATTCTTTATTCACACTTACATAATTTTTTTTCATTTTCATTGTACTAAGGATTTTAGACAAGAGCATTTCAAGGTCTCTTCTACTATTCCAAGTTTCAAGGTGCGTGATTGTGCAAATTGTAGGGTATACATTTTCAGAATCTAGATTTAAGCTAGAAATTTTTTTTCAAACTTATACTCTAATAAGAATATCAATATTTTTCCTTTATTTCAACTTAGCCCAAAAAGTGAACTCAAAATTTGCCTAGTTCTAAATAAACTACAAAGACATATACTTTCTACCGTTAATCTTTAAAGAAGGTTATTTTTAGGGTTTTCAATTTACTATGTCTAAGATCTAGTTGTTCGTAGCCAGTTAACCTATTTGTCAAACTCAAGTTAAATATGGCCAAAATTGAATACAATAATTTTTATAATTTTTAAAAAAAATTCAATTTTTTTATGGGTTTTCAAATAAATATGCCAATGCAAAAGTATGTAAAAATGAGTGCGAAGGAAGAAAACGTACCGAGCATACCCCCAAACTTAAACTTGACAGTGTCATCACTGTCATGCTGCACCAAGTGGGTCAAAATGTCGGCACTCCCCTGTTTATTTGTTTAAAAAAAATTATTGTTAAAATAAAAACAAAAATATATACAGAAAGGCCCCCCCCACCAAACTTCAGTGAAACAAAGTTAGACATTACTGCCAAACTTTGCATAGACCAAACATCAACACCAACCAGTTGAAAATTTTATCTGTAAAGAGTGTCGGTTGGTGGAAGAACATATTGTACCGATCCAAAAAGAATTGGGGAAGATAGGAGTGATGGCAGGGAAAGTATGGAAGTGAATAGATATGATGTGGTGATGAATCAAAACGAGAATAAGAATGATCAGCAATCAATGGAATATTGGCATTCTCATAGCTTATTAAAAGAAATGGGGGTGGTTCAAATTCTAAAGGAGGAGGTTGACTCACCACAATATCCCCAAAATGTTTCTGTGGATCCTTTATTGACTTGGCATCATCCATCATTTGCATATGATATTCAATTATGAGAGAACTAATCTCCTCGATGTCCGCCATAGTCCAACCGAAAACTTGCCGCCTATCTTGTAAGACCTTTAAAATAGCGTTCTCTTGCTCGAAGGCTAGAAAGGCTGATATTATAATGGGAAAGGTCTCATTCTCACCTATATAAGCATATTTAAGGTGAGACGGTAAGGGCATGAGCTCGAGTTTCTGAGGCGAAAGAATCATAGGTAAAATTGGGGAATCTACCTCGAACTCGAAGGACTCTAGCACAGGTTCGAAATCACTACAAACAACCGATTCGGATGGTTCAACTAACTCATCCAAAAATTCAAAAGACTCATATTCGGGCTGTGAGTCTTCATCATCCGAAAAAGTGAAACATTCATAATCAACATCGGTTGTGTCAACTGTGGTAGGCTTAAGGAGGGACGCACTAGTGGCGTCAAAATTGTTCTCATCAAACAAGAAACTTTCAAACTCGCAGTCTGATCGCACGCTTTTGGCGTGTCGGATGTTCAAAATTCTAAAGTATAACCGCGATCCGGACGGTGTCGCTATGCAGCTAGCCGGTTGAGCACGGGTCGATCTACAGGGAGATGGTTGTATGTCCTTTCTTGTCTTAGACGAGTCAATAAAGAATCTGTATGAGTTTGTTCAATCTAACCTATGAGTTTTATTTGCAAGTATAAAGTTGTTAAGAAAAAGATACGAGATTGTAAGCTAAAGAAATCCGTACTCAAAACCTTTGAGCCGAGTCTTGACCAATTGAAGCTAGAGCAATCGACAACAACTTGGATTAGGGGGTTTAAGCGCGGTATTCATGGAATACGGCTTATTTACCCTTGTCCTTCCGTTCTTGTCTCTTGCTTTCGCCTCCGGCCAAACCGAACGCAACCGGTCGCGGTTAGGAATCACCGTTACCTTATTAGGGTAGAGTGCCTAACGGAGCGCTTGCGTATGGTTTGGGCGGAGTTCAATGGAAAATAACGGGAAAAGGAAATGAGAAAAGAAAATCTTAACTTACAATACCGTATTTATTCTTAACAATGATAATTACAACCATTCACAAAACAAATCAAAAAGAGAGAACAAAAAAACAAAGAAAAGAAAAGATTACAAGTAATTAAGTGCATGAATATAAATTGCAAGAAAGTAAAGCAAGGTAATAAAAAGCATGTAATAAATAAACAATAAAAAGAACAAGAAAGTAATTACAAGAACATAGAACTCAAGACAAGCATGGGCTCAATAGCCAACCCTTAAACTTGCAAGCTCAATCAAGAGGTTGCAAGATCAAGAGAAGGGTAGGGAACGCATGTGAAATGAAGCACTAATTCCATAAGAAAACACGACCCTTGAGATCAATAACAAACTCTTAACCTTTCAAGCTCAATGAAGAGGTTGAAAGATCAAGAGAATGCAAGAATCTCAAGGGGAAGTTAAACAAAAGAGAATGATACAAAAGCCCTCATCTTCATTGATCTTCCACTCAAAAAGCTCTCACTACAATTTTCATGGAGAAAAGATGAAGAAGAAGAAGAAAAAGACTAAATCCTAACAAAAAGAAGAACAAAGAATGAACACAAAATTGGACCCTTGGCTTAGCTCAGTTCTGGAGTATTTATAAGAGGAGAGTTGAAACCTTAGGGCCAGATTCTGCCCCTAAATAAAGTGACCAAACTGCCCACAGAAAACGACACCATGAAGAGTCAATACGGCCGCGGAACCGCGGCCTATACCCCATGTTGGTCGCGGTTCCGCGGCCATCTAGGTGAGTTGTCAGGTGGGATTTTGTGGGTTTGCCTGGTTTCATTTGTCCTTGTGTTTGAAAACTTCATACTGCACAAAAGTCTTCCAGAATATCAGCAGATTTCTTAGTCCAAGATTGCACTCTTTTCTTTACTTTTGACTTTATCTCTCTCGAGCTCCGCGCACCCATTGATTCTTGTGCAGCCCCCCTCGTGCTCTGTGCTTGTCCCAGACACGAATGACCATTGTCATCTGTCTCGTTTCTGGAACTGGTACTCGGCACTGGACGGATATGGATGACCGGAACCCGGCTTTTATCTGCTGTCAACAGATGTTCTGCTTTTGGCGTAACTGTGGAGATTTTTTCTTGATTTGAAATATTTGTACTGGAAACCTGTACTCTGTAAATATGTAACAAACATGGATTAAAAGCACCTACCTATAAACAACCGAGCGTAAGAATGGGCTGTATAAAATGCAATATTCTGATATGAACAAATACCCCCAAACTTAACTTTTGCTCGTCTCGAGCAAAACCAATTATTCATAAAAATAAAATCCTAACCGCACTTTCGCAGAGAACGCGATTGCACTGAGCGCGTGCAACAAGCCGTTAAAACCTCTAGGTGTCCTTAGTAGGAGGAGTGTTGTCTCCTGAGGGTTTTCAGCGGATTACACCCACAAAATCCCGTCAAGCTAGTGTCATAAGTTAACATCGATTCTACTCCTACAGTTTAGTATTTACGTTAGAAACTCTATCATCCTAAGTTAGAAATATTCAACCCTAATGCTTCACACCTCCTATCTATTTAACTTTAGATCATATACGTTCCAAAAAAGTTTAGAAAGATGTTGGTTCTCCTGAGTTTTCCTTCTAAAAGTGTGGTCTCAAATCAGGGATTTTTATCAACTTTACAGAAAACACAAGTCTTATTCTTCATTTCTATCTTTTATTCAAACATCGATTGTATACCCCTACGTGTGTGTATATCTGCACCCCTACACTTGAGAATACAATTCAAGCTATAATACCCTTGCCCTAATACCTAATACTACTTCTTTTCATTAAGGATGGACGGATCTGCTCACACACCTTTCATGCGACTATTAATGCTTCTTGAGACACTAACGGCCGATTACTGAATGTGTGAACTTTAAATCGTAAATAGCAGTTTCCAGGTCTTGACTTTATTCTATTTTTTTCTTTTTCTTTTTCAAGACCGGATATATTTTTCAATATGCTCTTTTTGGTGTTTAGCTTTAAATACCGTTTTTTCTTTCATACTAGGCTTTCAGGTAAGAGTATTTCTAGGTATCTTCTACTATCTCAAGTTTCAAGGTGCGTGTAAGTGCAGTTTGTAGGGTATATACTTTCTAAATTTAAACTCAAGAAAATAAACTATTTTTCAGACTTATCCTCCAGTAAAGCTTCAATACTTTCCCTTCATCTTGACTTAACTCAATAACTGAACTCAAGATTACCTATTTCTCAAAAAAAACTGTAAGGACGTATACTTACCAAACTTAGACAGAATGAGGGTTATTTTTAGGGTTTTCAAATCCTAAGCCTAGAATTTAGTTATTTCTATCATATCAATTAAACTTTTAGAATAAAAACCTAAGTTGCCCTATTAGCTAACTTGACGACAAAGTTTTTATATTTTTTGGAAATTTTTTAATTTTTATGGGTTTTTAATAGGGTATGCAAATGCAAAGTATACAAATGAATGCGAAGGAAGAAAGCTTACCGAGCACACCCCCAAACTTAAACTTGACAGTGCCCTCACTATCAGGCTACACCAACAGGGTCAAAATTGCCGGCGCTCCCTAAAAACAAATTATATACAAAACAAAAAGGAAAACAAAAATATATACAAAAAAATGCCCCCCCCAAACTTAAGTAAAACAGTGTTTCCACTGTTAAGCGTTGAAGTTCAGGATTAGGGGGGAAAGAACAGTATCAAGCTATACAAGGCCTTACACAGGCCAAAAGTGAGCACCAACCATTCAAAGATCTTATCGTGAAAAAGCAGTGGTTGGTCAAAGAAGGCGTAGAGAAAAGAAATGGAGAATACGCGAGACCGTATGGAGATAGAAGCGGGATACGGTCTCGGTATATCAGAAGAAGAAGAATGGCGGAAGGGAAAAAGAAGTGGAATACGAAGTTGAGGGTGCAAATGGAGTAAATAGATTAGCACAATTTGTGATGACCGATGTGTGAAAAGTGATTGTGCTAATATATTTACTCGTCGAGAAATGGGGTCAAATCCCTCAAGGTTCGTGAGAAATCATGGGTACGCCAAACTTGGTAAACCAGACATATAAAATGAAAGTGAGACAGGTTCTTGCAAGGTCGGAACGATGGAAAGGATGGAAGGAAGTGATCGAGGAAGGATATCGGTTAAGGGTCCATGAGGGTGTACACAGTCAATGACAGGGACAGGATGAATTGGAAAATCAGACTCATCAATTAAAACTGTTTCATCCTTAGTACTATCCTCAATATTCTCCTCAAAATTTAACTCATCCATGCATTTATCTTTAAAATCAAGACGCATATAGGGTTCGGGAAAAACATTTAATGACTCGGGATGATGATTTGAAGAGAAAAACTCAGCCAAATTTATGGGTTCATCATCCAAAATATTCCCGGCGTCAATATCCTTAATCAAGTGAAAATCAAAATTCTCTGACACCTCAACAAAAGCATGGATATCAATCGATTCAGGTTCTAAAGTGGAGGTGTAGAGGTCAAAAGGTTTAGGATCGGTTTCACTTGGAAGAGACCCTTCACAATCGGGCAAATCAAACACTACGAAGTCGCACAACTCATTCATCATTCTATCTTCAATTGATAAATCATGTGGGATACTCGATAGACTTTCAAAACAGGAGGTGTGGGATTCAATTTGGGATGAATAGGTTTGATTTGGAAGGGGGTACATCTCACTCTCTCCACTCAAATTCTCAGCCTGTCCTACCGCCTCATCATACATTGAAAAATTAGGAGCTAGTTGAAAACTAGCTACCGGGTCAGTATGTTGTACGAGAGCGGCCATGGACGCATTCAAATCTATCATCTGTTGGCTTGACGCTACCCTAAAGTCTTCCAACGACTGTTCTAGACTAGACATGGGTTGTGAAGGGGTTTCAGTAAAAGATTCAAAGTCGTTTGGATACTGAAAACTCCCAAATGGCGGTTCTGAAGCAATGTCTAGGGAAGGTGCGAAAGTAGGGTAGGACTGGTAGGAATTGAATGGTTGGACAGGGGTAGGATCAACAGTTGGATAAGAAGGTGAATGAAATTGTTGATCCCAAGAATTTGAAGTGGTAAAAGGAGTGAAAGATCGGCTACAGGATTGTTCAATACGTTCAGCGATGGATAAATGACGACTTGCAGAAGGGGTATCAACATAAGCGGGTGCGGGAGGTTGAAAAGGTTGATACAAAGTGGAATGGGGAGTGCAAGTGTTTGTCCTAGACGCTGCTATGCGATCTTTCAGTGAAGCTTTGGGCATGGAAGGATCGTTCGAAGTTCGACCAAAACAAGAACCGTAGGATGTAATGTCTGGTTGTGGGTACCAAAGTTCGGCAAGAGTTTTGCGAGGTGGAGTACCCATGATATGAAGAGAGAAGGAAAGAAAGGAAGAGAAAAGGAGGGGATTTTTTTTTTTTTAAGTTTTTTTTTAGCTTATATATTAACAGAAGAATGAAATATACACACAAAAAGAATATGGACAAAAACAATCACGACACAAAAATACCACACACCTAATCGTTCTAGGGTTCACCTAGGTCAACTAGACCTGCTCCAGAACTTGATTGTCGAAGTAAAACTGTGTCGAGAAACGGGCTCAAGATACACTGATCACGAGGCCAGGTAAGTGCAGAGATAAGGGAAGGTTTTCCAACGCTTTCGCGAAATTCCTTAATTAAATAACCCTTTCTCTTTTGGCGGTTTCGCCGTTAACACTTTCCTAGACACCCCGTAAGCAATATACCATTAAGCGAGGTTCTAAACACAGTTAACTTCTCCTAGTGAGCGCGAAGTCCTTAAGGCTTAAAGTCTAATTTCTTTTAAATTTTGTGCGGGTAAACGTTATGCTCAAGTTCGTGATTTGTGGGCTACGGAAAAGGTGATGAAATTCTTTACCGTATGTTGTGGGGTTCGCTTGCCCTTAAGTCCGTATTAATGTATGCAATGCGCAATTCAATAAAAATTCTATAAAGAATCAAACAATCGTTTTTTATTTTAAGCACGGCACTGCAAAAAATACGGGTTAGTCAATTTTTAGCGTTTGCTAGCGAACTTGCAAAGAATCCTGCAAAGAATAGTATATTGGATGCGTCGGATTTGAGAAGAAGGTGTTAGTAAAGTACGTACCATTAAGTTTTTTTGGGTTAGGAAACCCCCGTTGAATCAAATCCGGTAAGCTTGAAAAGTTCGCTTGCGCGGGTTAAACTACCCGGATCTTTGGCACTGTACTTCGTAATCACCTTAACTTTGAACGTACACTTTGCTCCCACAATCGCAGTCTGCAAACACGCAAAATTCTGCACACTTGCCCACAAAAATGATCAAAAATAACAAAAAGAATTTTTTTTTATAAATATATACAAAAAGAATATTAACCCGAATAACAAGAAAGAAAATACGCTACCGTCTCCCCGGCAACGGCGCCATTTGATCGCACGCTTTTGGCGTGTCGGATGTTCAAAGTTCTAAAGTATAACCGCGATCAGGACGGTGTCGCTATGCAGCTAGCCGGTTGAGCACGGGTCGATCCACAGGGAGATGGTTGTATGTCCTTTCTTGTCTTAGACGAGTCAATAAAGAATCTGTATAAGTTTGTTCAATCTAACCTATGAGTTTTATTTGCAAGTATAAAGTTGTTAAGAAAAAGATACGAGATTGTAAGCTAAAGAAATCCGTACTCAAAACCTTTGAGCCGAGTCTTGACCAATTGAAGCTAGAGCAATCGGCAACAACGTGGATTAGAGGGTTTAAGCGTGGTATTCGTGGAATATGGCTTATTTACCCTTGTCCTTCCGTTCTTGTCTCTTGTTTTCGCCTCCGGCCAAACCGAACGCAACCGGTCGCGGTTAGGAATCACCGTTACCTTGTTAGGGTAGGGTGCCTAACGGAGCGCTTGCGTATGGTTTGGGCGGAGTTCAATGGAAAATAACGGGAAAAGGAAATGAAAAAAGAAAGTCTTAACTTACAATACCGTATTTATTCTTAACAATGATAATTACAACCATTCACAAAACAAATCAAAAAGAGAGAACAAAAAGAACAAAGAAAAGAAAAGATTACAAGTAATTAAGTGCATGAATATAAATTGCAAGAAAGTAAAGCAAGTTAATAAAAAGCAAGTAATAAATAAGCAATAAAAAGAACAAGACAGTAATTACAAGAACATAGAACTCAAGACAAGTATGGGCTCAATAGCCAACCCTTAAACTTGCAAGCTCAATCAAGAGGTTGCAAGATCAAGAGAAGGGTAGAGAACGCATGTGAAATGAAGCACTAATTCCATAAGAAAATACGACCCTTGAGATCAATAACAAACTCTTAACCTTTCAAGCTCAATGAAGAGGTTGAAAGTTCAAGAGAAAGCAAGAATCTCAAGGGGAAGTTAAACAAAAGAGAATGATACAAAAGCCCTCATCTTCATTGATCTTCCACTCAAAAAACTCTCACTACAATTTTCATGGAGAAAAGATGAAGAAGAAGAAGAAAAAGACTAAATCCTAACAAAAAGAAGAACAAAGAATGAACACAAAATTGGACCCTTGGCTTAGCTCAGTTCTGGAGTATTTATAGGAGGAGAGTTGAAACCCTAGGGCCAGATTCTACCCCTAAATGAAGTGACCAAACTGCCCACAGAAAACGACACCATGAAGAGTCAATACGGCCGCGGAACCGCGGCCTATACCCCATGTTGGCCGCGGTTCCGCGGCCATCTAGGTGAGTTGTCAGGTGGGATTTTGTGGGTTTGCCCGGTTTCATTTGTCCTTGTGTTTGAAAACTTCATACTGCACAAAAGTCTTCCAGAATATCAGCAGATTTCTTAGTCCAAGATTGCACTCTTTTCTTTACTTTTGACTTTATCTCTCTCGAGCTCCGCGCACCCATTGATTCTTGTGCAGCCCCCCTCGTGCTCTGTGCTTGTCCCAGACACGAATGACCATTGTCATCTGTCTTGTTTCTGGAACTGGTACTCGGCACTGGACGGATATGGATGACCGGAACCCGGCTTTTATCTGCTGTCAACAGATGTTCTGCTTTTGGCGTAACTGTGGAGATTTTTTCTTGATTTGCAATATTTGTACTGGAAACCTGTACTCTGTAAATATATAACAAACACGGATTAAAAGCACCTACCTATAAACAACCGAGCGTAAGAATGGGCGGTATAAAATGCAATATTCTGATATGAACACAGTCCTCCTGCGTGATTTCATGAATAGAGAAAACTTCTCGTGTACTAGTATTAGGCATGGGGGGCAGACTTCCTAACTTGTAAATATTGAACTCACTAGACGTCTTCCCGAAGGATAGAGTCATGGATCCATTGCGACAGTTTATTACGGCATTGGAAGTGGCCAAAAATGGTCGACCGAGAATCACTGGAATTTGGTTCCGTGAGTTAGCAATAGGTTGTGTGTCCATAACAATAAAATCAACTGGGAATATGAACTCCCCAACTTTGATCAACACATCCTCTAGCTCACCTCTTGGATGGGCGATTGATCGATCAGCCATTTGGAGAGTACAGTGAGTGGGCGTAAGCTCTCCAATGCCTAATTGCTCGTACACAGAATAAGGTAGCAAATTGACACTAGCACCAAGATCTAGTAGTGCTCTATTGATGTTCTTGTCCCCAATTGTTATCGAAATAGTAGGACAACCGGGGTCCTTGTACTTTTAGGGTAAAGATTGGACAAGAGCATCACTAACAGCACTGGCCACGAAAACTTTCTTTGGTACTTATGACTTTCTCTTTTTGGTGCATAAGTCCTTTAAGATTTTTGCATATGAAGGAACTTGTTGGATTGCATCCAAAAGAGGGATATTTATGCTCACCTGTTTGAACAACTCGACAATCTTCTCCATTTGTGGAGTTGGTTTATTGGATCTCAACCGGTTTGGAAAAGGAGCATTTTGAAATGTTGTTGAGTCCAATTTTTGCGGATCAGATTGTTGAGTTGGAACGGAACCCCGTGTAGATGTGTTCGTGTTGTGAGAAGTGGGTCCGTTCGAGCTAGAAGGAGTAGAGCCTTGTGAATGATGGAGAACAGGCTCTAACGAAGAAGAAGAAGGTGAAGAAGAACCACCGGCAGGGGTGTCATTATGAATGCCCACATTGTTTTGCAACATTTTCCCTGATCTCAACGTGGTCACAGCGTTTACGTTATGAGTTTGCTGTTGATGTGCAGCATGTGCGTGACCGGGATTGGGCAGTGGTTGAGATGGGAGTTTTCCTTTCTCTCGCTCGCTCAATGCTGCATTGAGTTGTGCAATTTGTGCCTCAATAGATTTGATGCTTTGATCGTGTGAGGCACTGTTTTGCACCAAAGATTGAATAGAAGTCTCTAGTCTTGTTGTAGACTGTGTAGATTGCTTTAGGAACGCATCTAGACTTCTTTCGAGCGAGCTAACCTTGTCATTGTTAGGTTGAACAAAATTTTTTGGCGCGTAAGAATTATTAGGCACAAAATTGTTCACTTGATTAGGGTAAGGTTGCTGTTGGAAAGGTTGTTGAAATTGAGTTTGTGGGGGTGCTTGTTGTTGTTGTGGAGGAGGCCCTTGATAATTGTTATTTTCTTGGAATTGTTGATTTTGGTTCCAAGCGAAATTTGGGTGACTCCTCTACCCCGGATTGTATGTCGAAGAGTATGGATCGTTTCTCTGTCTTTGCTGAAAGGCAGCATTGACTTGATCCTATCCTTGAGTAGATGCATTGTAAGGACACTCTTCGGTGAGATGTGATGGAGCCGAACAACAAGCACAAACAGTTCGTGGAGGCACAACAGGGGCAGGAGAAGACGATGAGATTTTGGTCTCAATCGCTTGCAGCTTTTTCGTAAGAGCGGCCATCTCGGCATTCATGGCAATCGACATCTCTACTTGATGTATGCCTGCCCTAGATTGACCACTAGAAGAAGATGATGTGGTCTTAGTGCTCTCCCACTGAATTGTTTGTTCACTAAGATCCTCAAGAAACTGCCACGCTTCCTCACTAGATTTGGAGAGAAAGTGACCTTGACAGAAGGTTTCAAGCAACTGCTTCGTTGCTGAGTTCAATCCCTCGTATAATGTTTGGCAAAGTTGCCAACTTTCGATCCCATGATGAGGGCATTGAACGAGTAGGTCTTTAAATCTTTCAAAACACTTCCAAAATGGTTCGGAAGGAAGCTGTGAGAATTGTATAATCTCATTACAGATTCTAGCAGTTTTGTGGTGAGGATAGAACTTTTTAAGAAAAGATTTCACAAACTCGTCCCAATTTCTAATTGAATGTGATGTGGTGCTGTATAGCCACTTCTCGGCTAGGTCACATAAGGTGAAAGGAATGACCCTTAGCCTTATAGCGTCATCACTTAATTGGGTAGTTTTCATCATAGCGCACACGTTTTGGAATTTATTAATAAAAATATACGCATCTTCTGATTCCAAACCATGAAATTTTGGTAGCATATTGATGAAATGTGGTTTTATTTCAAAATTGTCCCCATTTGCCGGTGGGGGTGAAAGACAGGTAGGTAAAGAAGTGCGGACAGGGTAGAAGAGAACCTGGAGCGCAACTCGTGCGGGCGCTTCAACAGGCGGTTGATTCGGATTATTCGCACCTAACGGAGGTGGAATCATTCCCGTCGGTAAGGTATTGTTGGGGTTGAATCCCGACATGCCTTCGGAGGAAGAATTTAAAGGTGGAGGTAAGAAAGTGGATGGAATGTCGACTTCGGTGTCGAAGGGTTCGTCGGTCGGTACCAACGAAACACGGACTAATCGGGTGTTAGTGTCCCTAGTCCAAAGTGACATACACTAAAGGGTAGTGTAGTCAGAAAAAAAAATGAAAGACAGAATGTGGAGGTAAGATAACGTCAATGAAAGGAAGTGGTGTAAGTCAGGTGCAAGTTTTCTTTAGCGACAAGTTGCAAGTTTTGAAAAGATTTTTCTTTTTTTATTTATTTATGTTTGTGAGAGTTTTGCAAAGAGATTTTTGAAAAAAGACTTAAGACGCAAACGCGATCAACCACACATCCACAATCAGGCCTAGATCTAAGGTCACCTAGGTCAGCTAGACAACTCCTAACTAGGGCTAGAAATAGGACCTCAAACCGCCTCTTCACCATCAATTGCGGCCAGGTAAGTGCCAGGTAAGTGAGAGGCTCCCCGCTACAAGTAGCGGTCCTAATTAAGTAACCACTTGCCTTGACATACTTGCCTAGACACCGCAAAGTCAGTTAGGATAAACGGTCGATGCCTATGACTAGTCCTTTGTCCTATTGAGCTCGAAGTCCTTAGGGCTGAGTTTAGTATTTTTTAATTAAAAGTGGTCGATGCAAATGCTTTAAGTGCTTTCTGGGGTCCTGGGAAGGGTAATGAAATCCCCACCCAATCTTAGTTTGGTCAATAGCCCCTTAAAGTCCGATTAAAATATGCAAAACATTAAATTCACTTACAATCAATTATTTTTAGCGCGGCGCAAAGAAACCTGCAGAAAAGAAAATCTGTTATTGAGAAGGGAAAAGAAGATTTTTAGCGCAAAAAATTCCTGCTGAAAATTTCACAAGAGATATATGGAGGTTGGCAGAGGGGAGAATGAGGAATAAACCGACAAATTTTGAGGTGCTGACGTGGCCAACTTGCGGCGGAACCGCGGTGTGGGGCCCACTTATGCCGCGGAAACGCGGTCTGTAAGAAGGATCATTCTCTGAAAAAAATTGCACTGTTCTGTTATCAAATTTCCCCTCTGTTCTGATGTGCACTTTTCTGATTTGCCCTCTGTAAATTTCCAGATCAGAGATTCTTCGCTGTTCCTGCAAGATTCAAACAATAAAACCCTTCAAACAGATAAAAATTGATAAAATGCTTTTGTACTTTTTCTATTTTCAGATTTTTATGATTTTTAAAATTTATATCAACCCGAAATTACACAAAAGAAATTTTACGCCATCCCCGGCAACGGCGCCATTTGATTAGTGTAGGATGTTAGATCAAAAATATTTTTACCGCAATCAGAAACGGCGTCGCTTTGCAGCCAGCTGGTGAATACGGGTCGGTCCACAGGGATGTGTAATTTTCCTAAGTGTTTTTACGAGTTGATTCCAATGGTTGTTTGGTTTTGTTTTAATTGAATCTAAAACTAAGTTATATGATGATAAAGAAACTTGCTAGGGTTAGGTCAAAGGTGGGGTTTGGTAAGATTAATATTAACACCTCTTTCAATGCCCTAAATGAAATCTTTTAGAAGTTATAGCAACTATTAGAAAAAGGGATTAGGATGATTGGGAAGAAACGAAGTTTCTTCCTCTAGATCCTTGTCCGTCCTTTCCTAGTATTTGCTCTAACCTTCATGGAAGACATGCATGTCCGGTCCCTTATACTACGGTTTCACCGTTACCTCGTGGGTAGGGTGCCGTAGGGAGCGGATCATGCATGCATGCATGAAGTTCTAGTTGTTAAAAATAATCGGGCTTGAAAGAGATGAGAGATATTCATCTCTCAATCCCTCCCTTATTCCTAACCCTAACAAGAGAGGAAATTACTCGCTCATTATGGGATCTTTTAAAAATAACATTTTAAAAATAACTTACCTACTGCAGTTTAAGAAAGATTACACTAGATTAAACTAGGGCAATGGAATGATTTATCTAAGGCAAGAATTAAATTATCAACTAAGGCAGAAATTAAAATAAGAACTTACAGAAACGACGCTCTTCCCACTGAATTGAATCTGAATTTTATTTCATTGAAAAGTGGCATCCCTATTACAGTATTTTGATTACATATTTATAAGGAAATAGGAAAACTAGGGTTACAAATTCTCGCGCATGTGCTATTACAGATATGCCCATGAAAAATCCCAACCTATGCACCGACGCACCGTCAGAAGAAATTTGAACCGACACGTGCGTCAGATGGCCGCGGAACCGTGGCAAATGTAGGGGTAGGGCCGCGGTTCCGCGGCCCTTTAGTGAGATCATTTGCTCAATTTTTGTGGGCTTGATCTTGATGCTTTGGGCTTTCTATTTCTATAGTTCTTTTCTTCATTTGGCTTCTGTGTTTTCTCCAGATCTTTCAGTGAAACTTGTAGTGGTCTTGTAACTGTTTCCTTTGACATTTCAGACCATGCGTTTTCCTTGTACAATTTTGAATTGTTCTTTGTCTAGGCTTGACTAGGATCCTTCTACTTGTTGGTCAAAAGTCTCTCTTTTGTATCATCTTTTGCCTTTTTCACTGTTTTCGCTCCAAGAACATGTATCCTGTAATATGTAGCAGACATGCGTCAAAAGCACCTGTTTATTTATAAAACAAATAAGAATGGGGAATATAATAATGCAATATTATGGTGTGAACAGTGCCCGCGCTGCAGAAGCCGCGGCTGAGGCGGAAGAGAAAAACAAAAATTCTAGCGAACACCAGACTCCCGTAAAACCCAGGATTCAAACCATATACCTAAACTAGCTAATCTACAAGTGCTAGAGATTGAGAAATTACAACCTTTCCCGCGTGTCTACCTAATTGTAGAAAACCCCTCCAAGCTCGTAGCCGCCGGGATTGCGCTTGAGAATTGACCACCCTTGCCGAAGACGATCCACCCAAGGGAATATGGAGGAGGCTCTAACCGACGATCCAAACTTGCTAGGTTTGGATGGTCGATGATGTAGGAATACTTTACTAAATTTTTCTCTCTTGAACCATTCTAAAAAATGGAGAGCAAGAAGAAGAAGGATAAGAGCTAGAGGAAAGCATGAAGCATGGTTGGAGGAGATGAAGAAAATCATCAAGTGATCAAGTGTAGAAAAGTGAATGGTCTCCTTTACAACCATGCATCAATAGTGCATCCAAATGATTTAATCATTTTAAAAGCAAAGCCATACCTCTCTACAATGTTTGCACCATGCTTCATAACTCCTCATTTCCACCTCATTCCCCTTTTATTTTTCTGAATAGAATAATAAATATGAGGTAATTTTCTTGTAGAAGCGTTTCCGTATAAATACTGAATATTTCACCCGGTATATGTATCGCTACACATACGCGCATCCGTATAAATATACGGATAGCACCAAAGAGAGAAAATGAATAGTGAACAATAATACTAAAATATAATTATCAAAAATACATATATAAATTATTAAATCAAAACCTGATTTAATAATCCGGATTAATCCTAAGCCGGCTAGTATTATCAATCGTCCGTTTAAAGTCCGTGTATCGCATACACGTGTTTAACCGGACCCCTGCACGTTCCATCTTACGGTTCCTACATAAGTTGCCTGAACCGGGAAAACCCTCTGTGTAGGACTCTAAATACTCGACAATAAGCCGGCAGTGGGTTTAACCACAAGCATGTCAGCGGCACTAGCTGTACGTAACGGCTACCCAGGCACTTGTCGAAAGGGGGGTCGACAATCAAGTGCGCTCTTACCCTATTGAGCCTGAATGTGACAATCTCCGTACAGTCTGGTCTCTTCGTCAAAGAGTATCGCATATCGGGTCTAGGGGGTGGATAACGTTGTAAGTCGATGTAGTACACCCCAGTACTTGTGAGGAGGCGGATTTTACAAAAACGATCAAGTTTAAGGAACGAACATCGACTAACCGCTTAAATCGAAGCTAAACAAATAATAACCAAACACATAGCTATACTAAACTATAGTGTTAAGGGATTATACTGATCGAAACTAGTCCTTCGTCTTTGTGTCCTCCTTTGTTCTCCTCGACCTTCTCTAGGTAGTAGACGATCCACCCGAGAGCGAAACTCCAAGCTAAACCTCTAACTTGAGGTAACTAATCAACTTTGATTGCTAATCAAAGATGAAAGGATGATGTAGAGTAAGGGTTATGGATTGTTTAGTCTAACTAATCCTTTGATCTCAACACATGAGGATTAAGGATTAGGGTTTGAAGATGAGAGCTTGAGGAGAGAGAATGTGTGATAAGATAATGAGAGGAGAGAGAGTGTATCATAATATATTATGAAGCATTCTTTTTAAAGAATAATCAATAAAGGAAATGAATAAGCATGCTTCATAAAATATCTAGTGGTGATTCATTAGCATGAGTCATTAAGCAATAAATGTGCATTAATGAAGTGAATGAATCACCACCATGACTCACTCTCTTATCCAAAAGAAACCTCCTTAGTCACATCTTCTAGAAGCTTCTCGTACAATTACGAGAACGCCCCTCCATTCCGCAAAAATACGGAAAAACTTTAGACTGTAAAAATCCAATAACCGGATACCAGTAACTGGCTTAAACCAAAGCCGACTGGTAAAAACTGTCCGAAAGTCGTACGCGCGTAAACGCACGTATGCGTCCGAACCCTTTGTCGCAAAACCATGCAACCTCTATATCGTTTCGCCTGGAGTAGGAAACTCTCTGTGTGGGACTCTAGAGACTCGACTACTACGCTGGCAGTGGGTTTAACCACAGACCGCAAGCGGCACTAGCTGTACGTAACGGTCCCCAGGTAGTTGTCGATAAGAAGGCCGATGAGAAAACCCATCCGAACTCCTACTGAGTCTGATGTGACAATCTCCATACAGTCCGGTCCGTTCGTCCATGACTATCGCATATTGGGCCTAGGGGGCGGCAAGCGTCAGTCTCCTAATAGCGGTATAAGTCGTGTCGGAGTGAAGCCCATTACACCCTGAGAAACTACTGGAACCTACCAGCAAATCTCGCTTGCCCTGGCCAGGGACTTTGCGTAATGGCTCTCTGACACAGCACGATATCTACTCCCAATACCGGGAGGGACGAATCCTGTCTAACCGCCACTGCCTCCAAGTGCTCGGGACTGCACCCAACTGCCACCTGTTTGCACGACTCCTTTGAGCCGTGGTAGGGTAGCAATCTAAGAACAGTGGGACACACTCGAGGCGAAGTAGCAGTGTCAAGTCTGCGGACTACGCTGTACTCATGTCACCTGGGAACTGTTCACTGACGACTAGTATCAAACCAACCAACAGTTCCCTGTGAGTCCTGTCCGGTGTACCCGTAACCTAACGAGCACCTGTATACTATCTCCAGTACGACGTACTGACGGCTGTGGGACAGACCATCTCCCCAACTGGGATGAGAAGCGTATACACTAGTCTACTCCGGAGTATCGATGCTCTGTCTCGATAATCCAACGACCAGGGACCTGAATAAGGATGTGCTTGTAGACTACCCAGCCCCCACTAGTGTGACTGCCATCACAACACTGGTAGACAAGCAAGATCCTAAGAGCTCTATCAATACGTATACTCACATATTAAGATAGAAAAACCAAGTAGCATACTACCATGTTTAGCAAGACTGTTATATACATGTGAATATCCCAAGCTTCCATTAAGTAATATACAAGCTAGTATGATACAGTAATGGCCTTCTAGGGCATAAACACTAACAATCTCCCACTTGCACTAGGGCCATGTACTGGCGTATCGAAGACCGATGATCTCGAGTAGCCGCTCGAACTGAATCTGAGGAAGGGCCTTTGTGAATGGATCAGCAATGTTCTCTTCTGAAGCAACTCTCCGAACCTCGATCTCCTGACGATCAATGATCTCCCTGATCAGGTGATACCGCCTCAAGATGTGTCTGGACTTCTGATGGGACCTTGGTTCCTTCGCTAAAGCTATAGCTCCGTTGTTGTCGCAATACAGAGGTATTGGATCAACTATGGTAGGAACCACCTGAAGTTCTGTTAGGAACTTCTTCATCCAGACTGCTTCTTTTGCGGCATCGCAAGCAGCTATATACTCCGCTTCCATCGTCGAGTCAGCAACGGTGTCCTGCTTGGAGCTCTTCCAGCACACCGCCCCTCCATTGAGGGTAAAGACATATCCCGACATGGACTTGGAATCGTCCTTATCACTCTGGAAGCCGGAATCAGCAAAGGCCTCCAACCTGAGGTCTTTTCCGCCGTAAACCAAGAACATCTCCTTAGTCCTCCTCAGGTACTTGAGAATGTTCTTTACTGCTCTCCAGTGTTTCTCCCCTGGGTCTGACTGATACCGGCTTACCACGCTTAGTGCGTAAGCTACATCTGGTCTGGTACACAACATCGCATACATTATAGAGCCTACCGCAGAAGCGTAGGGTATAATAGACATGCGTTCCCTTTCCAAATCAGTCTTGGGAGACATCTCTTTGGAGAGGGTGATTCCGTGACAAGCCGGTAGATTACCGCACTTAGAATCTTCCATACTGAATCTTTTCAGTACAGTGTCGATATACCTGGACTGCGAAAGTCCCAACATCCTCTTGGATCTATCACGATAGATCCGGATCCCCAGAATGTAAGAGGCATCACCCAGGTCTTTCATGGAGAACCTGTGTGACAAGAATCCTTTGACAGATTGTAGCATAGGAATGTCATTTCCTATCAATAGAATGTCATCCACGTACAAGACGAGGAATACGACACTTCTGGCCACAACTTTACTATATATGCACGGTTC
Organism: Agapanthus africanus; assembly: GCA_030015575.1. Classification (NCBI taxonomy): domain Eukaryota; kingdom Viridiplantae; phylum Streptophyta; class Magnoliopsida; order Asparagales; family Amaryllidaceae; genus Agapanthus; species Agapanthus africanus. Next base: position 113,676,093 of record JASDDO010000031.1, read on the forward strand.
ATCTGGATTTTTGATAAAGTCATATTCTTTGACTGTCTCATCAAAACAGATGTTCCAACTCCGCGATGCCTGCTTTAGTCCATAAATAGACTTAAGCAGCTTGCAAACTTTCCCGCTGCTCCCACTCTGATTGAAACCCTCTGGCTGATCCATATAGACGCTCTCTTCTAAATTTCCATTCAGAAAAGCCGTCTTTACGTCCATCTGCCAGATTTCATAATCATGGAAGGCAGCAATAGCAAGAAGGACCCGAATGGATTTGAGCATAGCCACTGGAGAAAAAGTTTCGTCATAGTCCAAACCAGGTCTTTGACGAAAACCCTTTGCAACAAGTCTAGCCTTATAGGTTTCCACCTGTCCATCTACACCAATCTTTTTCTTGAAGATCCATTTGCATCCTATGGGTTTTACCCCATCTGGAGCAAAGTCCAAAGTCCATACTTTGTTGGTGTACATGGACTCCATCTCGGTCCGCATTGCATCTAGCCATCGTACCGAGTCGCCGCTCTGGATAGCCTGCTGGAAGTCAGTAGGTTCATCATCATCTATGATGCAATCCTCTCTATCCCCGTCTATGAGAAAACCGTAGTATCTCTCAGGCGGATGAGACGGCCTACTACTCCTGCGGAGGGGTGCGGGAATGTTCTGTTCTTCTTGAACCTCTGGTTCCACCAAACTTTCAGTAGCAGTTTGTGGTTCTGGAATTTCTTCCAGTTCTATTTCGCTCCCACTCTTCTGATTTTCCAAAAATTCAGTTTCTAAGAAGCGGGCATGACGAGAAACAAAAACCTTTTGTTCCTCTGCGTAATAGAAGCAATATCCATGAGAGTTCTTTGGATATCCTACAAACTTACACTCTACTGAGCGTGCCTCGAGCTTGTCCGGATGCTGCTTTTTTACAAAAGCTGGACATCCCCACGTCTTCAGGTACTGAAGATAGGGTTTCTTCCCACTCCACATCTGATATGGTGTGGTAGGCACAGTTTTGGTTGGAACTCTGTTCAAAAGATATATCGCTGATTCTAGCGCATACCCCCAGAAAGATCGCGGTAACTCAGCATTACTCATCATGGATCGTACCATATCCAATAGGGTTCGATTCCGTCTCTCCGATACACCGTTGTGCTGTGGAGTGTATGGAGGAGTAAGCTGAGAGAGAATTCCTTTCTCTTTTAGGTAACCTAGGAACTCGGCACTTAAGTATTCTACACCTCGATCAGATCTCAGTGTCTTAATACTTTTGCCTGTTTGGTTTTCCGCTTCACTCTTGAATTCCAGGAATTTCTCAAAGGCCTCTGATTTATGCTTCATTAAGAAAACATATCCATACCTAGAGAAATCATCTGTAAAAGTAATGAAGTAGGAATAACCACCTCTCGCATGTGTAGACATTGGACCGCATACGTCGCTATGTATGAGTCCTAAGAGCTCGCTCGCTCTTACTCCTTGTCCAGTGAATGGAGTCTTTGTCATCTTTCCTTTGAGACAGGATTGACAAGTGTCATAAGATTGATATTCGAACGAGTCCAAATATCCTTCTCTATGCAACTTAGTCAATCTTCTCTCATTGATGTGACCCAGTCTACAATGCCATAAGAAAGCTTTATTTAAATCTGGAGACTTTCTTTTTAGTGTGTTCTGGACATTGAAAATTTGGAGTTGGTTTAACACATATATGCCGTTATTTAGAGTACCGGACCCAATCAAACCATGATTAAGGTGGATGTTGACAACATCTCTTACAAACGTGAAATCATAACCTTTATTTGATAACAAGGAAACTGATATGATATTACACGTTAAGCTGGGTACAAAATAACAGTTATGTAAAACCAAAATGTGTCCACTCGTCAATCCTAGGTGATAATCCCCGACGGACGCAGCTCCCACGCTAGCTCCGTTAGCAACCCTGAGGATCATATCACCTTCCTTCAGCACTCTACGGTTTCTCAGTGCCTGCAATGAATTGCAAATATGAGATCCTGATCCGGTATCCAATACCCAGGAAGTAGAGTTGATCGACAGACAATTCTCAATTACAAACACACCTGAAGTCGAAGCCACAGCTTGCTTCGGTTCCTGGTTCTTGGCGTTCCACGCCTTGCAATCCTTCTTCCAGTGCCCTTTCCTGTGACAATGGAAGCACTCATCCAGGCCAACTACCGGTGCTGTAAACTTTTTCTTTCCCTTCTTTCCCACCTTACTAACACCTCCTCTAGGTCTGGGTGCGGCCTTCTTCTTCCTTCCTTTGGCCCTAGCCTTGGACCCGGAAGAAGATGAACCGCCAACAAACATAGCGGGTGTTTCCCTTGCCTTCTGCAAGGTGCCCTCTGCACTCCTTAACATGTTCAGGAGTTCCGCAAGTTCAACTTCTTTTCCTTGAAGATTGAAGTTGAGGATAAACTGGGCGTAGGTGGGAGGAAGGGACTGGAGAACAAGGTCTGTATAGAGCTCATTATCCAAAGTCATCCCAAGGTCCGCGAGCTCTTCAATATAGCCGATCATCTGTAGGACATGTTCACCTACCGATGACCCGACAGCCAACCTCGCTCGAAACAATTTCTTAGAGGTCTCGTATCTTGCTATACGAGATTGCTCTCCATAAAGTTCCTTTGTATGGAGAAATATGCCATCTAGGGACATATCCTCGTGCCTCCTCTGATGTTCATTGTTCATCGAGGCAAGCACGATGCTCTTGGCTCTCGCGCAATCTAAATCCCAGGTTTTGCGGATTTCCTTATCCGCATTGCTGGATTTGGGACCAAGGACAGCAGGTGCTGTAGCGGTGAGGACGTACCCCAGTTTGTCATAGGTCAAAGCCATCTTGACATTCCGCAGCCAATCTTTATAGTTTGGCCCTGTCAGTATATTTTTCTCTAAAAGTAACTTAAGTCCAGTCATTTTCAGGGTCGCTGCAATTAGGAGAGAGAGAAGAAAACTCTTTAGCATGATGCTCTTGCAAGTTTAGAATGGTTTTTAGTTTATCTAAACTGGATGGCTCCCACTGTTTCTCGAATCCTTCCTCAAACCATAAAAGAAGAATTAGCCAAGACTATTCTCACCGTACAATACTTGCTTAACCGTTCAGCCAGGCCGGTGTCGATACTTCGAGGGAGGTTTTCCAACGCTTTCGCGAAGTTCCTTAATTAAATAACCTCTTTTCTCTGGGGGCGTAACCCCGCTGACACTTTTCTGGACACCTACTAGGTTTATAGCATTGATCGTTAAGCGACGAATATCCTGATAAGTAGCATATACTCACAGTAGGATCGGGATCCAAATATCATCGTATGATAATGTTGAAGGAATCCTACCAACATTCATCAAACTCCAAATGGTATGCATCTCATTGCAAATTTCAGTTTCTTTAGAAATTCCCGATATAAGTTTTTGCCCCATGCTCTTATGACCTTGACGTATGCCAACAAATCATAAGTCACATGTCAAGTTCTGCCCATCATTATCTTGTTAATTTGAACCCACCCGTATATACCCTTGACGTATGCCAACAAGGTAATGCGACTGTCCCAAACCAACACATCTATCTATGCAACAAATGAATACCCCAGCAGCTACCAAACACTATGCCTTGACGTATGCCAACAAGCATAGCTTGAATACTACTGACCATCCATAAGAAATGACGGAGGGCTACGACTGGTTTTGGCGAAACCGTGAACGTAGTGAACTTGATATAACCGAAGGAACCTGATAGCTTTTAAAAGGAGTGGTTAAATCTCCGCATTTAAAAATATCTGTTTTAAAAATAACCGAGTGGTTTCTTTTAAATTGTTCCAACGATTTAAACTTTGGTTTGTTTTACTTTGCATTATAGATAATGCGTCCCATCATTAACCTATCATTGCAGAAAACAACGAAAATATAACGTCCTCTTATGCCATCCGCATTCGCCACGGGGTCCCGTCATCACCCGTTAGGTTACTTAACTAACGACAGAGCGGGGGCTGGGCTAGCGCGGGTGTAAAACATAAGTGACGTCTAAATAGCTATAATAAATATAGATATTTTACATTCGTCTGACGCAATGATATTCATTCCAGAACACAGATAAACAATATTGGATTTGCAAGCAATCTGTATTTCTTTTGAGCCTGCAAGAAAAGACAGATTACACAGTTGTGATGAATAGCCGTTTACCCCACCCTCGACCCCTACGGGTACGGCAAACTACCCACCCGGCAGTCTGTGTACCCCACCTTGGGTCAGTCCTAGGAGAAAAAACAGTAAAATGAAATAATACAACGGTGGCTACGACCGCAACCTGGAAGTGCCCCGCGAAAATAATATTACAACAAATTACATTTACAACAAATGAATTAATCAATAACCCATTGCTAACCCCGGCTATACACCACAACAGTCCAATACAGTTTATATGCACAAACAGATATAACCATTTCAGAAATGTGCAACCCCCTGCCAACCGACATACTAGCAGTTGGGGGAGGTTTACGAACACATTAAACAATCACAGATATAATCCAATACGCAAATACTGTACAATTCGATCGAATAAACAACATCAATATTGCTCCAAAATCTGCTCTGTTAAACAGTAACCTGAGCAATTATTAAATATTCCAGAAAACACTAAATATCACAGGGGACCCACACAAAAAATTTGGGATCATGACTCGGCAACTCGGCGGCGGAACCGCGGCGGATCGGTGGGATCCGCCGCGCTTCCGCGGCGCTTTAGCCGAGTCATAGGCCCAATTTTCTTGGGTGTTCTCCTGGACCCATGTCAAGCTTTCTGAACATCCCTGAAAAATTTTAGGACATCATTTTGGATTCGACAGAAACTGATTTTTATTAGGGTTTTCCGGCTTCGTTTTTCCGTTCGAAATTCGTACAAATTTGCAGCTAGGTTATTTATTGTTTAGCGAGGCTCTGATACCACTGTAAGTCGATGTAGTACACCCCAGTACTTGTGGGGAGGCGGATTTTACAAAAACGATCAAGTTTAAGGAACGAACATCGACTAACCGCTTAAATCGAAGCTAAACAAATAATAACCAAACACATAGCTATACTAAACTATAGTGTTAAGGGATTATACCGATCGAAACTAGTCCTTCGTCTTTGTGTCCTCCTTTGTTCTCCTCGACCTTCTCTAGGTAGTAGACGATCCACCCGAGAGCGAAACTCCAAGCTAAACCTCTAACTTGAGGTAACTAATCAACTTTGATTGCTAATCAAAGATGAAAGGATGATGTAGAGTAAGGGTTATGGATTGTTTAGTCTAACTAATCCTTTGATCTCAACACATGAGGATTAAGGATTAGGGTTTGAAGATGAGAGCTTGAGGAGAGAGAATGTGTGATAAGATAATGAGAGGAGAGAGAGTGTATCATAATATATTATGAAGCATTCTTTTTAAAGAATAATCAATAAAGGAAATGAATAAGCATGCTTCATAAAATATCTAGTGGTGATTCATTAGCATGAGTCATTAAGCAATAAATGTGCATTAATGAAGTGAATGAATCACCACCATGACTCACTCTCTTATCCAAAAGAAACCTCCTTAGTCACATCTTCTAGAAGCTTCTCGTACAATTACGAGAACGCCCCTCCATTCCGCAAAAATACGGAAAAACTTTAGACTGTAAAAATCCAATAACCGGATACCAGTAACTGGCTTAAACCAAAGCCGACTGGTAAAAACTGTCCGAAAGTCGTACGCGCGTAAACGCACGTATGCGTCCGAACCCTTTGTCGCAAAACCATGCAACCTCTATATCGTTTCGCCTGGAGTAGGAAACTCTCTGTGTGGGACTCTAGAGACTCGACTACTACGCTGGCAGTGGGTTTAACCACAGACCGCAAGCGGCACTAGCTGTACGTAACGGTCCCCAGGTAGTTGTCGATAAGAAGGCCGATGAGAAAACCCATCCGAACTCCTACTGAGTCTGATGTGACAATCTCCATACAGTCCGGTCCGTTCGTCCATGACTATCGCATATCGGGCCTAGGGGGGCGGCAAGCGTCAGTCCCCTAATAGCGGTATAAGTCGTGTCGGAGTGAAGCCCATTACACCCTGAGAAACTACTGGAACCTACCAGCAAATCTCGCTTGCCCTGGCCAGGGACTTTGCGTAATGGCTCTCTGACACAGCACGATATCTACTCCCAATACCGGGAGGGACGAATCCTGTCTAACCGCCACTGCCTCCAAGTGCTCGGGACTGCACCCAACTGCCACCTGTTTGCACGACTCCTTTGAGCCGTGGTAGGGTAGCAATCTAAGAACAGTGGGACACACTCGAGGCGAAGTAGCAGTGTCAAGTCTGCGGACTACGCTGTACTCATGTCACCTGGGAACTGTTCACTGACGACTAGTATCAAACCAACCAACAGTTCCCTGTGAGTCCTGTCCGGTGTACCCGTAACCTAACGAGCACCTGTATACTATCTCCAGTACGACGTACTGACGGCTGTGGGACAGACCATCTCCCCAACTGGGATGAGAAGCGTATACACTAGTCTACTCCGGAGTATCGATGCTCTGTCTCGATAATCCAACGACCAGGGACCTGAATAAGGATGTGCTTGTAGACTACCCAGCCCCCACTAGTGTGACTGCCATCACAACGCTGGTAGACAAGCAAGATCCTAAGAGCTCTATCAATACGTATACTCACATATTAAGATAGAAAAACCAAGTAGCATACTACCATGTTTAGCAAGACTGTTATATACATGTGAATATCCCAAGCTTCCATTAAGTAATATACAAGCTAGTATGATACAGTAATGGCCTTCTAGGGCATAAACACTAACAAACGTCAGACCCCTACTAACCCGATAAGTCGTGTCTGAGTCAAGATCATCACCAATAGAGATACTACTGATCAACTATCGGTAAATCGCATCCACCGTGGTCACGGGTTTCTGGTGATAGTCAACTGAACACAGCGCGACATCGACTTCTAATACCAGGAAAGACGAATCCCTGACAGTCGACCACTGCCTCCATGTGGCTCGGGACTGTACCTAACTAAAACATGTTTGCATGACTCTTTTGAGCCGTGGTAGGGTAGTAATCAAAGTACAGTGGGAACTTACACCAGACAAATGACGACTTCAGGTCAAAAGACTAACTTGTACTCATGCCACCTGAGAACTTCCATCTGACGATAGATATAATACCATCTAGAATTTCTCGGCGAGTCCAACTAGTGTACTCACCTTCAGTGAGCACTTGTATACTATCTTAGGTGACACAATACCAATGGCTTGTGAGACCGGCCACCGCCCCTTGTCGGGGTCTAGAAGAGTATACACTAGTCTACTCTGGAATATCGATGCCCGGTCTCGATACTCCCACGAGTAGGGACATTTAAGGATGTGCTTATGGACAACCCAGCTCTCATATATATGATCGCCATCATAATGTTGGTTGTTAAGCAATAATCTTATGGGCTTCATCAATGATGAAGACAAACCAGATTGCATACTATCATCTCGAGTAAGACTGTTAACTTGTATAGATCCTCCCTCACTTATCATAATCGCCTACTTGCGATCACAATAATTGCCTTGAGGGCACTATATCCAACAATCTCCTACTTGCACTTAAGGCCAATTATTACAGTATCGTGTACCCACAGCTCGTGTGCTACCGAATACCCAATTTCTCTACTAATCAGTTTCGCAAACTATGTTTGTGAAACTTAATGTATTCGAGAAACAGCCCTAGTGAGTGGATCCGTTATAATGTTCCAATGCCATCTCTCTATATCTCAACTTTGCTGAGATCACCATTCTTCTAAACTGAGCGATACCCCACCTCAAGAATTTTTCTGGATACCTGATGGGACCAAGTTCATAAATGAACAATTCCATCCAACAAACTTCTTGGGCTGTATTCTCTGTTGAGTTATAACCGGTCATCCTGCAACATGATTACCTCAGTATCCCTATTGGAACACTATCCAATATACTGATCCTCGAAAGAGGCTAAACTCAAGACTCTGACAGCATCTTTATCACCCAGGTCACCTTGGAAGCCTGAACTGATAACCACCTCCCAGAGGAGGCTGCCGTTATCTTATACCAAGAACATCCTCTTATGTTCTTTACTGCTTCCCTTTGTTTCTCGAGGATTGAATTAATATATGCTTGTTGCAACTAGTGCAAAAGCAATATCTGGCGTTGTACAAGACATTGCATGATTGACTCAATTGCCTAATCAAATGATATGTCATTCATGTCAGTCCCTCTCCTCATCAGTCCAGAAGACATCCTTTTAGAAATGGTGACTCTATCACCCGCGGATACACGACCACGCCAGGAGTCTTCCATTCTAAAATACTGTCTAAGTACTGTTAGTGTATATTCCCTAGAGGCCATTACTGTATCATACTAGTTTGTATATTACTTAATGGAAGCTTGGGATATTCAAAGTTGTATAGACAATCTTGCTCAAAATGGTAGTATGCTACTTGGTTTGTTTCTACTTCAATATGTGCATGTGTTTCTTTTAGCATATAGCTTATACATATCAGTGGAGCCCTTAGGATCTTTGCTTGATTACCAGCGTTGTGATGGCAGTCACACTGGTGGGGGCTGGGTAATCTACAAGCACATCCTTATACAAGTCCCTAGTCGTAGGATTATCGAGACGGAGCATCAATACTCCGGAGTAAACTAGTATATACGCTTCTCATCCCAGCAGGAGAGATGGTCTGTCCCACAGCCATTAGTACGTCGTACTGGAGATAGTATGCGGGTGCTCGTTAGGTTACGAGTACACTGGACATGACTCGTCGGGAATTGTTGGTTGGTACTATACCTATCGTCAGATAACAGTTCCCAGGTGACAGGAGTACAGCTTAGTCCGTCGACTTGACGCTACTACTTCGCCTCGAGTGTGTTCCCACTGTACTTTGATTACTACCCTACTACGGCTAAAAGGAGTCGTGCAAACAGGTAGTAGTTGGGTGCAGTCCCGAAGCACTTGGAGGCAGTAGCGGTTAGATAGGATCCGTCCCTCCCGGTATTGGGGGTTGATATCGCGCAGTGTCTAGGAAAGCCATTACACAAAGTCCCTGGCCAGGGCAAGCGAGATTTACTGGTAGTGTTTCCAGTAGTTTCTCAGGGTGTTATGGGCTACACTCCGACATGACTTGTACCGCTATTAGGGGTCTGACGTTTACCGCCCCCTACGCCCGACATGCGATACTCTTAGACGAACAGATCGGACTGTACGGAGATTGTCACATTCAGGCTCAGTAGGAGTTCGGATGGGTTTACCTCATCGGCCTTCTTATCGACATCTACCAGGGGACCATTACGTACAGCTAGTGCCGCTTGCAGTCTGTGGTTAAACTCACTGCCAGCGTAGTGTCGAGTCTTTAGAGTCCCACACAGAGTGTTTCCCTGCACTGGGCAAAAGGTGTAGAGGCCGTATGGTTTTACGGCAGGGCTACGATCACTTATGTGCACTTGTGCGCGTATGATGTTCGGGCAGACAATACTAGTGGGCTTTGGTTTAAGCCGGATCCTAGTATTGTATAGATGGATTAGTTTTGTCTTCTGTGCATTCGCATTCTACGGAATGCGGATGCGGGTGTGTATCTACGGGTGTGAGGAGCGAAGAAGGAGTTGCCTCATTAGGGTTTTGACCGTTGATTCGGTCAAAACCATTATGAGGTGAGGAAAATATTTACTAATCTTTTTAATGATAATTGTGTTATGGCTAATTGCTTTGACCATTTGACCATGTTGACCATTTGACCTAGTTGACCATTGTTGACTTGGATATTTCTTGTGAGCTCTAGACTCTTCTTATGGCTTGGATTTAATTTGAAATGATAATGGTCAAATCAATGGCAACCATCACACTTTATCATGACAAAAGAATGGTAATTATTTTTCTTATGGATCATTATCTTCTTCTCATTCTCTCTCATCAAATGAGAGCTCCCATGGTTAGCTTCTTCTTCCTCCTCACTACAAATTCCTAATAGTCTCATGTGTTGAGCAAATTAGGTTCTAAATAGACAAACAAACCCATCTTCTTCCTCTAGATTACCTAAGGCATCTAGAGTAGCAAACTTGTTGCCCTAGTTACCTCGACTTGAGGTGGAGCTCGGACTATAGACTCTCGGGTGGATCGTCTTCGACTCTAGGAGGCCGCGGAGGGGACCAAGATTCGGATCGATCCTCGGAGCTTGCATGGACGAGGAGGACAGCGGAGGGAAGAACCGAAGGGCCGTTTTCGTGAGGTATAATCTCCTAAGTATAGTAAATAGAACCTCTAGTTGTTTGTTAGAAATGGTTTGGCAAAGATCCTCAAGAAAGTCTATGTTACCTTGTGATAAAAATTTGTTTTTTTTTACCTATTCCGCCTCCCCGTAAGTACCGGGGTGGGTAACGTACACTTACAGTGGTATCAGAGCCTCGCTAAACCATTACTAACTTGTTAGCAAAGTGTTAGAAATTCGATCGCCGGAAAAATCGCAAAATTACATCAAAAATGCACGTTTTCTGTCGATTTTAAAATCTGGTCCAAAAATTTTTCCACGAACCTTAAAATTACGTGCAAGCTTTTTGAAGGACACATAAGAAAAACGAGCTCGTGAATCGGTCAAAATGCCGCGGAAGCGCAGCGAAACCAAGCGTTTCGCCGCGGATCCGCGGCCGAGTCGACGCCGACTCAACTCGTTTTTCCAGCAGTCTGTCCAGATTTGTATTTTATGATTTCTCTAATATTTTGTTTCTGCCCAGATTTTGTTGAGTACTGTGTTGTGCTTGGGGTAGATTCAAATCTGGTAATCGATCGAAATTTTAAGTACTTTAGCTAATCGGATCTTCTGTGATGTGATATATGTATTAAACGTCTACTAATCGCTATACGTCGATTAGTGGGAGTTGTACATATCTGTGATCTGTGTTATTGGTTTGTGTATATGAGCCTGTTGGATTGTCGTGATGAATAGCCGGGGATGTGAGATGAGAGTTTTCATTTTTCATTTGATGTAAATTGTAAATTGATGTACTATATTTTATGGTCACACATCCGGGTTGAGGTTGTAGCCACCATTGTATATTATTTCTTTTACTGTTTTTTGCTCCTAGGATAGACTCAAGGTGGGGTGCACAAACAACCGGGTACTTTGAAGTGCCGAGTAGCCTACTCACGTTGTTGAGGGAGGTTGCTTCACTTCGGGTATTTGGCGAGTAGTTTGTCGCACCCGTAGGGGTCTAGGGTGGGATTTGGCTATTCATCGCGACCGTGTAATCCGTCTTTCGTTGCAGGCTCAAACGAAGCACGGATTCCTAGTATATCCAATGTGTTCATCTGTGATCTGGAATGGCTATCATTGCATCTGACGAATGTATATATCTATACATGATATTGTTAGTGTATATGCCCTAGGAGTCATTATTGTATCATACTAGTTTGTATATTACTTAATGGAAGCTTAGGATATTCACATGTATATAACAGTCTTGCTAAACATGGTAGTATGCTACTTGGTTTTTCTGTCTTAATATGTGAGTATACGTATTGATAGAGCTCTTAGGATCTTGCTTGACTACCAGCGTTGTGATGGCAGTCACACTAGTGGGGGCTGGGTAGTCTACAAGCACATCCTTATTCAGGTCCCTAGTCGTAGGATTATCGAGACGGGGCATCGATACTCCGGAGTAGACTAGTGTGTACGCTTCTCATCCCAGTTGGGGAGATGGTCTGTCCCACAGCCGTCAGTACGTCGTACTGGAGATAGTATGCAGGTGCTGGTTAGGTTACGGGTACACCGGACAGGACTCACAGGGAACTGTTGGTTGGTTTTATACCAGTCGTCAGTGAACAGTTCCCAGGTGACATGAGTACAGCATAGTCCGCAGACTTGACACTGCTACTTCGCCTCAAGTGTGTCCCGCTGTTCTTAGATTGCTACCCTACCACGGCTCAAAAGAGTCGTGAAAACAGGTAGCAGTTGGGTGCAGTCCCGAGCACTTGGAGGCAGTGGCGGTTAGACAGGATTCGTCACTCCCGATATTAGGAGTTGATATCGCACTGTGTCAGAGAGCCATTACGCAAAGTCCCTGGCCAGGGCAAGCGAGATTTGCTGGTAGGTTCCAGTAGTTTCTCAGGGTGTAATGGGCTACGCTCCGACACGACTTATACCGCTATTAGGCGACTGACGCTTGCCGCCCCCTAGGCCCGATATGCGATAGTCTTAGACGAACAGACCGGACGGTACGGAGATTGTCACATCAGACTCAGTAGGAGTTCGGATGGGTTTTCCTCATCGGCCTTCTTATCGATATCTACCTGGGGACCGTTACGTACAGCTAGTGCCGCTTGCGGTCTGTGGTTAAACCCACTGCCAGCGTAGTAGTCGAGTCTCTAGAGTCCCACACAGAGAGTTTCCCTACTCCAGGCGAAACGATATAGAGGTCGTATGGTTTTACGACAAGGGTTCGGACGCATACGTGTGTTTACGCACGTACGACATCCGGACAGTTTTTACTAGCCGGCTTTGGTTTAAGCCAGTTTCTAGTATCCGGTTATTGGATTTATACAGTCTAAAGTTTTACCGTGTTTTCACGGATAGGAGGGGCGATCCCGTAATTGCGCGAGAAGCTTCTAGAAGATGGTGACTTGGGGGTTAAGGTGGCATATGCATTAAATGAGATTAGTGAGTCATTTGAGTGATTCATCCATGTCATTAATGCATCATAAATGCTTAATGACTCATGGAGATGAATCACCCTCTTGTATTTATTAAGCATGATGATTAATCCTTTATTTTCTTTTATTGGATAAATGATAATGCTTGATATATATTATGATAGATCATTATCTCTTCTCATTCTCTTGCTCACTTTCTCTCTCCTCAAGCTCTCTCTCTTCAAACCCTAATCCTCCCCTCTCATGTGTTGAGACCAAGGATTAGAGTAGACTACTTAATTCTTAACCATTCTCTATATCACCTAGATTACTTAGATTAGCGATTTAAAAAACCTAGTTACCTCAAGTTAGAGGTGAAGCTTGAAGTAAAGCTCTCGGGTGGATCTTCTACTACATAGAGAAGGCCGGAGAGGACGTGGAGAACGACAAGACAAAGGACTAGGTTCTTTAGGTATAATCACATATCATAGTAGTTAACTCTTCTATGGTTTCTTGTTAGTTATTGTTTTAGCAAAGATTCTCGGTTAGTCGATGTTTACGCTTTAAACAAGATCGTTTTTTATTATTCCGCCTCCCCGCAAGTCGCGGGGTGTTGTACATTGACTTACAGTGGTATCAGAGCCTCGCTAAACAATAATTAACTCATTAGCAAAGTCGTATGAATTTCGAACGCAAAAAGAACCAAAAAACGACATCGATATCACAAGTTTCTGTCGAATTTTAAACAGGCTCGAAAAATTTTTCAGGTTGCTGCAGAGTAACAAGTATAGAAAGATAAGAACACTGGAGAAAAATGGGTTTGTGAATCGGCCATACAGCCGTGGAACCGCGGCCGATCCCACCGATTCGCCGCGGATCCACGGCCGAGTTGGGGCCGATTCGACCCAGTTTGCTCCTGTTATTCTTTTGTGATATTGTTGTGTTTTCTGAAAAATTTATTTTCTGCTCAAAGTCTCAGGTGCACAGAGAAGTTTTGGGAGTAGAATATGATATGTTTGCTTGATTAGTCGAAAATATTGCATATTTTAGCCGGCAATTTCCTCATCATTTGCACTCATTTAGAAGTGTACGGTATTCATATTTCACATATTAGCAAAACGGTCGCAAAATATCAGATTGCATGTATTAGACTCTAAAACCGACACTATAAAGGAAATTGACCGCATTTCATGGCATCGCATCATCCCTATATTGTGCAACACTTGTTTTGAGATCTGTGCAGAAAAATCCAGAAGTAAAAGCCAAAAACTTACAGGTGCTGATCAAACATTACGCCAACTCAATGGTTTCAGTTCTGGTACCAATTCAAAAGGCAAAACAAAAATCAACATATCAAAGAAAGGCCCAAGTATCAACCCAAGACCACACCAGAAGAACCAAGCCACAAGGACCCTACATGGCCGCGGAACCGCGGCCGGAGCCTGCTTGCGCCGCGGTTCCGCGGCGACTTGATGACATCATCACTCTAGCTTTGCACCAAAACTCCTAGCTCAGCTTCTACACTTCATAAAGACACTCCAAGTTCCAGAAGACTCCAGAAACTTCTGCCAGCAAGCTTTGGGATCAACACTAAACTAGCCTTGTATTCTAGAAACTTCTCCCTAAACCCTAGCTTAAACCCTAAGCTAAGCCTAACTAACTACTTCTAGAAGTCTTTCAACAAACTTTTGGAGGGAACTAAAGAAGGCTTAAGGTTTGGGTGATCTATAAATAAGACCCTAGGCTCACTTGTAAAAGAATCCAATTATTGAATTCATTATATTCATTCATTGAAATCAATAGACCCATTCACTCTCTTTCTTCATCTTCTTCTTCCACAAGTCTAGTGAGAGGACTTGTGTGAAACCCTAACCCTAATTCCAATCAAAAGCCAAGATCCCGAGTACCCCATCAAGCAAGAAGCCTTGCAACCTTTTATGAGCCGAGCCGATCTTCAACAGAGCAAGTGGTCCAAACGATCCGCGACTCACAGAGCCGAGCGACGCCAAATCGACAATTTAGTTCTTCCTCTTGTAGTTCTTGAGCGACTGTAATCAAATTGTTGATATAAATAAAAGGTGAAATTCTTTTATCTTGTTTTCTTTAAATTCTTGCATCATGATTCAATCTAAATTTCTAGTTGTAATTCTTGTTGTGATGTTTGAGTAATACTCCGCTCGTCGAGGAGCCGAGACGATCAATAGAATGATGATGTAATATATCTGAAAACGATTCTTGATTCCTACAAGTTTTTTAAACCCTAGCAAATTCAAGAACCGACGACCCATTTCGTTGCGATGCTTTCTTGATTGATATCGCTCGAAATTGGGGAGTTACGATCGTTTCTTCAAATTGCGAGAGGCTAGAATGTGAATGATATCGACGAAAGAACAAGGGTAAAATGATGAAACCCTAGTTTCACGAGAAAGCCCTAACTCTCGTCGATCATCATCGATCTAGTATCAATTCTTCGAAGGACAAGAACATGATATCTTGAGATTACATCACGTCTATAGATTCGATCGATTCCTACGAGCCTCATTTAGATTCTTGACATTTGGTTGGAAATATGATCGAAACCCTGATTCTCGATTGTTTATCATTTTCTTGATTCTTGATTAGAGTTGTGACACTTGAAACATTTGATAAAATCTTGAATCATGTTTTGTTTTCTTTTCGATTAACTTTTCAATTCAAAACAAATCAAACATAAAAACGAATCGCACAATCCCTGTGGACGATCCGCACTCGCTTACGATCTACAATCGACACCGTAATTGATTGCGGTCAAATATAATTCTTTGATTGTAAACTTTATTCATTTTCTAAACACACACAAAGAAATGATCAATCAAATGGCGCCGTTGCCGGGTGATGACGGGACCCAGTGGCGAATGCGGATGGCATAAGAAGACGTTGTATTTTCGTTGTTTCTGCAATGATAGGTTAATGATGGGTCGCATTATTTATAATGCAAAGAAAATAAACAAAAAGTTGAATCGTTGGAACAATTTAAAAGAAACAACTCGGTTATTTTAAAAACAGATGATATTTTTTAATTGCGGAGCTTTAACCACTCCTTTTAAAAGCTATCAGGTTCCTTCGGTCATATCAAGTTCACTACGTTCACGGTTTCTCCAAAATCATTCGTAGCCCTCCGTCATTTCTTTTGGGTATTCAGTAGTATTCAAGCTATGTATTTTGACCTAACGCCAAGGCATAGTGTTTGGTAGCTGCTGGGTATTCATTTGTCGCATAGATAGATGAGTTAGTTTGGGACAGTCGTATTATCATTTTGGCCGAACGTCAAGGATATGTACGGATGGGTTTAAATTAACAAAATAATGATGGGTAGAACTTGACATGTGACTTATGACATTTTGACCTAACGCCAAGGTCATAAGAGCATGGGGCAAAAATATATATCGGGTATTTCTAAAGAAACTGAAATTTGCAAAGAGATGCATACCATTTGGAGTTTGATGAATGTTGGTAAGATACCTTCAACATTATCATACGATGATATTTGGATCCCGATCCTACTGTGAGTATATGCTACTCATCAGGATATTCGTCACTTAACGATCAATGCTATAAACCAAGTAGGTGTCAAGAAAGGTGTCAGCGGGGTTACGCCCCTAGAGAAAAGAGGTTATTTAAGTAAGGAACTTCGCGAAATCGTTGGAAAACCTCCCTCAAAGTACCGACACCAGCCTGGCTGAACGGTTAAGCAAGTATTGTACAGTGAGAATAGTCCTGGCCAATTCTTCTTTTATGGTTTGAGGAAGGATTCGAGAAACAGTGGGAGCCATCCAGTTTAGATAAATTAAAAACCACTCTAAACTTGCAAGAGCATCATGCTAAAGAGTTTTCTTCTCTCTTTCCTAATTGCAGCGACCCTGAAAATGACTGGACTTAAGTTACTTTTAGAGAAAAATATACTGACATGGCCTAACTATAATGATTGGCTGCGGAATGTCAAAATGGCTTTGACTTATGACAAATTAGGGTACGTCCTCACCGCTAAGGCACCTGCTGTCCATGGTCCCAAATCCAGTAATGCGGATAAGGAAATCCGCAAAACCTGGGATTTCGATTGCGCGAAAGCCAAGTGCATCGTGCTTGCCTCGATGAACAATGAACATCAGAGGAGGCACGATTATATGGAACTAGATGCCATATTTCCCCATACAAAGGAACTTTATGGAGAGCAATCTCGTATAGCAAGATAAGAGACCTCTAAGAACTTGTTTCGAGCGAGGTTGGCTGTCGGATCATCGGTAGGAGAACATGTCCTAAAGATGATTGGCTACATAGAAGAGCTCGCAGACCTTGGGACGACTTTGGATAATGAGCTCTATACAGACCTTATTCTACAGTCCCTTCCTTCCACCTACGCCCAGTTTATTCTGAACTTCAACATTCAAAGAAAAGAAGTTGAACTTCCGGAACTCCTTAACATGTTGAGGAGTGCAGAGGGCACCTTACAGAAGGCAAGGAAAACACCCGCTATGTTTGTTAGCGGTGCTTCTTCTTCCCGGTCCAAGGGTAGGGCCAAAGGAAGGAAAAAGAAGGCCGCCACCAAACCTAGAGGAGGTGTAAGTAAGGTGGGAGGGAAGGGAAAGAAAAAGTTTGCAGTACCGGTAGTGGGCCAGGATGAGTGCTTCCATTGTCATAGGAAAGGGCACTGGAAGAAAGACTGCAAGGCGTGGAACGCCAAGAACCAGGAACCGAAGCAAGCTGTGGCTTCGACTTCATGTGTGTTTGTAATTGAGAATTGTCAGTCAATCAACTCTACTTCCTGGGTATTGGATACCGGATCAGGATCTCATATTTGCAATTCATTACAGGTACTGAGAAACCGTAGAGTGCTGAAGGATGGTGATATGACCCTGATGGTTGCTAACGGAGCTAGCGAGGGAGCTGTGTCTGTAGGGGATTATCACCTGGGATTGACGAGTGGACACATTTTGGTTTTACATAACTGTTTTTGTGTACCCAGTTTAACGTGTAATATCATATCTGTTTCCTTGTTATCAAATAAAGGTTATGATTTCACGTTTGTAAGTGATGTTGTTAACATCCACCTTAATCATGGGTTGATTAGGTCCGGTACACTGGATAACGGTATATATGTGTTAAACCAACTCCAAATTTTCAATGTCCAGAACACACTAAAAAGAAAGTCTCCAGATTTAAATAAAGCTTTCTTATGGCATTGTAGACTGGGTCACATCAATGAGAGAAGGTTGACTAAGTTACATAGAGAAGGATATTTGGACTCGTTCGAATATCAAACTTATGCCACTTGTCAATCTTGTCTCAAAGGAAAGATGACAAAGACTCCATTTACTGGACATGGAGTAAGAGCGAGCGAGCTCTTAGGACTCATACACAGAGATATATGTGGTCCAATGTCTACACATGCAAGAGGTGGTTTTTCCTATTTCATTACTTTCACGGATGATTACTCAAGGTACGGATTCATTTATCTGATGAAACATAAATCCGAGGCTTTTGAGAAATTCCAAGAGTATAAGAATGAAGTAGAAAACCAAACCGGCTAAAGTATCAAGACACTAAGATCTGATCGAGGTGGTGAATACTTGAGTGCCGAGTTCCTAGGTTACCTAAAAGAGAAAGGAATTCTCTCTCAGCTTACTCCTCCATACACTCCACAGCATAACGGTGTATCGGAGAGACGGAATCGAACCCTATTGGATATGGTACGTTCCATGATGAGTAATGCTGAGTTACCGCGATCTTTTTGGGGTTATGCGCTAGAATCAGCGGCATATTTTTTGAACATGGTACCTACCAAGATGTGCCTACCACCCCATATCAGATGTGGAGTGGGAAGAAACCCCATCTTCAGTATATGAAGATTTGGGGATGTCCAGCTTTTGTTAAAAAGCAGCATGTGGACAAGCTCGAGGCACGATCAGTAAAGTGTAAGTTTGTGGGATTTCCAAAGAACTCCAGGGGATATCTATTCTATTACGCAGAGGAACAAAAGGTATTTGTTTCTCGTAATGCCCATTTTCTAGAACATCAGTTTTTAGAAAAGGAATCAAGTGGGAGCGAAATAGAACTGGAAGAAATTCCAGAACCACAAACTAATACTGAAAGTTTGGTAGAACAAGTAGTTCAAGAAGAACAGGACATTCCCGCACCCCTCCGCAGGAGTAGTAGGCCGTCTCATCCGCCTGAGAGATACTACGGTTTTCTCATTGACGGGGATAGAGAGGATTGCATCATAGATGATGATGAACTACTGGCTTCCAGCAGGCCATCCAGAGCGGCGACTCGGTACGATGGATAGATGCAATGCGGACCGAAATGGAGTCCATGTACACCAACAAAGTATGGACTTTGGACTTTACTCCAGATGGGGTAAAACCCATAGGATGCAAATGGATCTTCAAGAAAAAGATTGGTGTAGATGGACAGGTGGAAACCTATAAGGCTAGAATTGTTGCAAAGGGTTTTCGTCAAAGACCTGGTTTGGACTATGACGAAACTTTTTCTCCAGTAGCTATGCTCGAATCCATTCGGGTCCTTCTTGCTATTGCTGCCTTCCATGATTATGAAATCTGGCAGATGGACGTAAAGACGGCTTTTCTGAATGGAAATTTAGAAGAGTGCATCTATATGGATCAGCCAAAAGGTTTCAATCAGAGTGGGAGCAGCGGGAAAGTATGCAAGTTGCTTAAGTCCATTTATGGACTAAAGCAGGCATCGCGGAGTTGGAACATCTGTTTTGATGAAACAGTCATAAAATATGACTTTATCAAAAATCCAGATGAACCATGCATATATAGTAAAGTTGTAGCAAGAACTGTCGTATTCCTCGTCTTGTACGTGGATGATATTCTATTGATAGAAAATGACATTCCTATGCTACAATCTGTCAAAGGATTCTTGTCACACAGGTTCTCCATGAAAGACCTGAGTGATGCCTCTTACATTCTGGGGATCCGGATCTATCGTGATAGATCCAAGAGGATGTTGGGACTTTCGCAGTCCAGGTATATCGATACTGTACTGAAAAGATTCAGTATGGAAGATTCTAAGCGCGGTAATCTACCGGCTTGTCACGGAATCACCCTATCCAAAGAGATGTCTCCCAAGACTGATTTGGAAAGGGAATGCATGTCTATTATACCCTACGCTTCTGCGGTAGGCTCTATAATGTATGCGATGTTGTGCACCAGACCAGATGTAGCTTACGCACTGAGCGTGGTAAGCCAGTATCAGTCAGACCCAGGGGAGAAGCACTGGATAGCAATAAAGAACATTCTCAAGTACCTGAGGAGGACTAAGGAGATGTTCTTGGTTTACGGCGGAAAAGACCTCAGGATGGAGGCCTATGCTGATTCCGGCTTCCAGAGTGATAAGGACGATTTCAAGTCCATGTCAGGTTATGTCTTTACCCTCAATGGAGGGGCGGTGTGCTGGAAGAGTTCCAAGCAGGACACCGTTGCTGACTCGACGATGGAAGCGGAGTATATTGCTGCTTGCGATGCCGCAAAAGAAGCAGTCTGGATGAAGAAGTTCCTAACAGAACTTCAGGTGGTTCCTACCATTGTTGATCCAATACCTCTGTATTGCGACAACAATGGAGCTAAAGCTTTAGCGAAGGAACCAAGGTCCCATCAGAAGTCCAGACACATCTTAAAGCGGTATCACCTGATCAGGGAGATCATTGATCGTCGGGAGATCGAGGTTCGGAGAGTTCCTACTGAAGAGAACATTGCTGATCCATTCATGAAGGCCCTACCTCAGATTCAGTTCGAGAGGCTACTCGAGATCATCGGTCTTCGATATGCCAGTACATGGCCCTAGTGCAAGTGGGAGATTGTTAGTGTATATGCCCTAGGGGCCATTATTGTATCATACTAGTTTGTATATTACTTAATGGAAGCTTGGGATATTCACATGTATATAACAGTCTTGCTAAACATGGTAGTATGCTACTTGGTTTTTCTGTCTTAATATGTGAGTATACGTATTGATAGAGCTCTTAGGATCTTGCTTGACTACCAGCGTTGTGATGGCAGTCACACTAGTGGGGGCTGGGTAGTCTACAAGCACATCCTTATTCAGGTCCCTAGTCGTAGGATTATCGAGACGGGGTATCGATACTCCGGAGTAGACTAGTGTGTACGCTTCTCATCCCAGTTAGGGAGATGGTCTGTCCCACAGCCGTCAGTACGTCGTACTGGAGATAGTATGCAGGTGCTCTTTAGGTTACGGGTACACCGGACAGGACTCACAGGGAACTGTTGGTTGGTTTTATACCAGTCGTCAGTGAACAGTTCCCAGGTGACATGAGTACAGCATAGTCCGCAGACTTGACACTGCTACTTCGTCTCGAGTGTGTCCCACTTTTCTTAGATTGCTACACTACCACGGCTCAAAGGAGTCGTGCAAACAGGTAGCAGTTGGGTGCAGTCCCGAGCACTTGGAGGCAGTGGCGGTTAGACAGGATTCGTCTCTCCCGGTATTGGGAGTTGATATCGCGCTGTGTCAGAGAGCCATTACGCAAAGTCCCTGGCCAGGGCAAGCGAGATTTGCTGGTAGGTTCCAGTAATTTCTCAGGGTGTAATGGGCTACGCTCCGACATGACTTATACCACTATTAGGGGACTGACGCTTACCGCCCCCTAGGCCCGATATGCGATAGTCTTAGACTAACAGACCGGACTGTACGGAAATTGTCACATCAGACTCAGTAGGAGTTCGGATGGGTTTTCCTCATCGGCCTTCTTATCGACATCTACCTGGGGACCGTTACGTACAGCTAGTGCCGCTTGCGGTCTATGGTTAAACCCACTGCCAGCGTAGTAGTCGAGTCTCTAGAGTCCCACACAGAGAGTTTTCCTACTCCAGGCGAAACGATATAGAGGTCGTATGGTTTTATGACAAGGGTTCAGACGCATACGTGTGTTTACGCACGTACGACATCTGGACAGTTTTTACTAGCCGGCTTTGGTTTAAGCCAGTTTCTAGTATCCTGTTATTGGATTTATACAGTCTAAAGTTTTTCCGTGTTTTCACGGATAGGAGGGGCGTTCTCGTAATTGCGCGAGAAGCTTCTAGAAGATGGTGACTTGGGGGTTAAAGTGGCATATGCATTAAATGAGATTAGTGAGTCATTTGAGTGATTCATCCATGTGATTAATGCATCATAAATGCTTAATGACTCATGGAGATGAATCACCCTCTTGTATTTATTAAGCATGATGATTAATCCTTTATTTTCTTTTATTGGATAAATGATAATGCTTGATATATGTTATGATAGATCATTATCTCATCTCATTCTCTTGCTCACTTTCTCTCTCCTCAAGCTCTCTCTCTTCAAACCCTAATCCTCCCCTCTCATGTGTTGAGACCAAGGATTAGAGTAGACTACTTAATTCTTAACCATTCTCTATATCACCTAGGTTACTTAGATTAGCGATTTAAGAAACCTAGTTGCCTCAAGTTAGAGGTGAAGCTTGTAGTAAAGCTCTCGGGTGGATCTTCTACTACATAGAGAAGGCCGGAGAGGACGTGGAGAACGAAAAGACGAAGGACTTAGTTCTTTAGGTATAATCACATATCATAGTAGTTAATTCTTCTATGGTTTCTTGTTAGTTATTGTTTTAGCAATGATTCTCGGTTAGTCGATGTTTACGCTTTAAACAAGATCGTTTTTCATTATTCCGCCTCCCCGCAAGTCGTGGGGTGTTGTACATCAACTTACATATATCTAGTAGACATTGCTTATGTTTTGCATCCGCGCTAGTCCAGCCCCCGCTCTGTCGTTAGTTAAGTAACCTAACGGGTGACGGGGCCCCGTGGCGAATACGGATGGCATAAGCGTACGTTATATTTTCGTTGTTTTCTGCAATGGTAGGATTAATTGATGGGACGCATTATACTAATGCAAAGAAAACAAACCAAAGCTGAATCGTTGGAACAATTTCAAAACCACTCCGTTTTTTCAAAACAGAAAAACTTTTAAAAACGCGGAGCTTAAACCACTCCTTTTAAAAGCTATCAGGTTCCTTCGATTATATCAGGTTCACTACGTTCACGGTTTCGCCAAAACCATTCGTAGCCCTCCGTCATTTCAGTTAAATGTTCAGTAGTATTCAAGCTATGTATTTTGACCTTCGCCAAGGCATAGTGATTGGTAGCTGCTGAATATTTATCTGTAGCATAGATAGATGCGTTGGTTTGGGACAGTCGTACTACTATTTTGGCCTTCGTCAAGAGTATGTACGGGTGGGTTCAAATTAACCTGGATAATGACGGGTAGAACTTGACATGTGACTTATGATATGTTGGCCTTCGTCAAGGTCAGAAGAGCATGGGGCAAAAATCCACATCGGGAGTTTCTAAGGAAATTGAAACTTGCTAGTGCTGCATACCATTTGGAGTTTGATAATGTTGGTAGGATTCCTTCAGCATTATCACACAATGATATTTGGATCCCGATCCTACTGTGAGTATCCGCTACTTCTCGGGAGACTTTTCACTTAACGATCAATGCTATAAACCAAGTAGGTGTCTAGAAAGGTGTTAGCGGGGCTACGCCCACAGGGAAAAGAGGTTATTTAAT
This sequence comes from Agapanthus africanus, assembly GCA_030015575.1. Classification (NCBI taxonomy): domain Eukaryota; kingdom Viridiplantae; phylum Streptophyta; class Magnoliopsida; order Asparagales; family Amaryllidaceae; genus Agapanthus; species Agapanthus africanus. The sequence continues at coordinate 113,699,352 of JASDDO010000031.1, forward strand.
TAAGGAACTTCGCGAAAGCGTCGTAAAACCTCCCTCGAAGTACTGACACTAGCCTGGCTGAACGGTTAAGCAAGTATTGTACGGTGAGATTAATCCTGAATGATTCTTCTTTTATGGTTTGAAGAAGGATTCGAGAAACAGTGGGAGTCATCCTGTTTAGATAAACTAAAACCAATCTAAACTTGCAAGAGCATCATGCTAAGTATTTTCTTCTCTCTCTCTTAATTGCAGCGACCCAGTGACCAGACATAGGTTACATCTAGATAATAAAATGACTGAATCTGACTGTTATGACTGGCAAAGGTCTGTCCAGATGTCCATTACCTATGACAAACTGGGACACCTCTTCACTAATCCAACCCCTACCGTCTCAGGACCGATTTCCATCGTCACGGATACTGATATCCGTAAAACATCGGAAAAAGACTATGCGAATGCGAAGTGCCATGTGTTGGCCTCAGTTGATGGTACATACCAGAGGCAGCACGAGAAGATGGACTTAGTTTCTGTCTTCCTCCATAAGAAAGATTTATATGGAGAGCAATTTCATATCGCAAGATATGAGACCTCGAATGAATTGCTTCAAGCGAGGTTGGCTGTCGGGTCATCTATAGGGCACAACGTCCTTACAGAGACTAGCTATTTTGATGAGCTCACGGACCTGAAGACCACGTTGAAGAACGGGTCAAATACTGACTTGATTCTACAGTCTCTGCCCTCTACTTATACCCTGAAAGAAACCAAGGAAAAAGAAGGAAAGGGAAGGGCAAAAGTTTCGGGACTGGATGTAGTGAAGGAGGGACGTTCCTATTGTTACGGGAAAGGACATTGGCAGAGGGATTGCAGGGCTAGCAAAGCCAGTAGCCAGGATTCGAAGCATGTTGTGGCTTCGGCTTCGGGTGTGTTTGTAATAGAAAACTGTATGCCAATTAACTCTACTTCCTGGGTACTAGATACCGGATCAAGATCTCATATCTGTAATTCATTACAGGCTTTGAGAAACCGTAGAGTTATCAGGGTAGGTGATATGACTCTCAGAGTTGCGAACGGAATGAGCGTGAACACTGAATCCGTAGGGGAATATCACCTAGGATTGACAAGTGGGCAGATATTGATTCTACGTAACTGTTTATATGTACCTAGTCTAGCCTGTAATATCATATCTGTATCCTTACTTTCTAAGGAAGGATATGATTTTACTTTTGTAAGCAATGTGGTACACATCCACCTAAATCAAGTTCTGATTGGGTCAGGTACATTAGAAAACGGAATATACGTATTAAATCAAGCTCAGGTTTTCAGTGTCCAGAACAAACTTAAAATAAAGTCTCCGGAAATAAATCAGGCTTTCTTATCACATTGTAGACTGGGTCACATCAATGAGACACGGTTAATGAAGTTACATAAAGAGGGATATTTGAATCCGTTCGAGTATCAGTCTTATGCTACTTGTGAATCTTGTCTCATGGGAAAGATGAAAAAGACTCCGTTCACTGGACACGGAGTAAGAGTGAGCGAGCTCTTGGGACTCATACACAGTGACGTGTGTGGTCCAATGTCTACACATGTGAGAGGTGGCTATTCCTACTTCATTACTTTTACGGATGATTTCTCCAGGTATGGACATGTCTTCTTGATGAAGCATAAATCCGAGGCCTTTGAAAAATTCCAGGAATATAAGAATGAAGTAGAAAAACAAACAGGCAAAAATATCAAGACACTGAGATCTGATCGAGGTGGTGAATACTTAAGTGCCGAGTTTCTGGACTACTTAAAAGAGAATGGAATTCTCTCTCAGCTTACTCCTCCATACACACCACAACACAACGGTGTATCTGAAAGGAGGAATCGAACCCTATTGGATATGGTTCGTTCCATGATAAGTAAGGCTGAGTTACCGCGATCTTTCTGGGGTTATGCACTAGAATCAGCTGCATATCTTTTGAACAAGGTTCCCTCCAAGACTATGCCTACCACACCATATCAGATGTGGTGTGGGAAGAAACCATATCTTCAATATCTGAAGATATGGGGATGTCCAGTTTTTGTTAAGAAGTAGCGTGCGGACAAACTCGAGGCACGCTCAGTACTGTGTAAGTTTATGGGATACCCAAAGAACTCCAGGGGGTATCTTTTCTATTACGCAGAGGAACAAAAGGTTTTTGTTTCTCGTCATGCCCACTTTCTGGAACATAAGTTTTTAGAAAAAGAAACAAGTGGGAGCGCAGTAGAACTGGAAGAAATTCTAGAACCACAAGCTATTACTGAAAGTTTGGTAGAAGCAGAAGTTTCAAGAGAACCGAGCATCCCAGCGCCACGCCGCAGGAGTAGTAGGCAGTCTCATCCGCCCGAGAGATACTACGGCTTTCTCATAGACGGGAATCGAGAGAATTGCATCATTGAAAATAATGAGCCTACTAGCTTCCAGCAAGCCATTCAGAGCGGTGACTCAGTAAAATGGCTGGATGCAATGCGGACCGAGATGGAGTCCATGTACACCAATAAAGTTTGGACTTTGGACATTGCTCCAGAAGGGGTAAAACCCATAGGCTGTAAATGGATCTTCAGAAAGAAGATTGGTGTAGATGGGCAGGTTGAAACCTATAAAGCTAGACTTGTTGCAAAGGGTTTTCATCAAAGACCTGGTTTGGACTATGACGAAACCTTTTCTCCAGTGGCTATGCTCAAATCCATTCGAATCCTTCTTACCCTTGCTGCCTTCCACAATTATGAGATCTGGAAGATGGACGTAAAGACGGCTTTTCTAAATGGAAATTTGGAAGAGTGCGTCTATATGGATCAGCCGGAGGGTTTCATTCAGAGTGGGAGCAGCGGTAAAGTGTGCAAGTTGCTTAAGTCCTTTTATGGACTGAAGCAGGCATCGCGGAGCTGGAACATCTGCTTTGATGATAATGTCAAAGAATTCGACTTTATCAAAAATCTGGATGAACCATGCATTTACAGTAAGATTGTAGGGAGAACTGTTGTATTCCTCGTTTTGTACGTAGATGACATTCTCTTAATAGGAAATGACATTCCTATGCTACAGTCAATCAAAGGATTCTTGTCACAGAGGTTCTCCATGAAGGACGTGGGCAATGCCAACTACATTCTGGGGATCCAGATCTATCGTGATAGATTTAAGAGGATGTTGGGACTTTCGCAGTCCAGGTACATTGACACCATACTGAAACGATTCAGTATGGAAGATTCAAAGCGCGGTAATCTACCGGCTTGTCACGGAATCACCCTCTCCAAAGAGATATCTCCCAAGACAGATTTAGAAAGGGCTCGCATATCATCTATACCCTACGCATCTGCGGTAGGCTCTATAATGTATGTGATGTTGTGTACCAGACCAGATGTAGCATATGCATTGAGCGTTGTAAGCCGATATCAGTCGGACCGAGAGGAGAAACACTGGATAGCAGTAAAGAATATTCTCAAGTACCTGAGAAGGACTAAGGAGATGTTCTTGGTGTATGGCGGAAAGGACCTCCAGATCGAGGCCTTTGCTGACTCCAGCTTCCAGAGTGACAAGGATGACTCCAAGTCCATGTCGGGTTATGTCCTTACCCTCAATGGAGGGGCGGTTTGCTGGAAGAGCTCCAGGAAGGAAACCGTTGCTGACTCAACTATGGAAGCGGAGTACATAGCTGCTTGCGATGCCGCAAAGAAAGCTGTCTGGATGAAGAAGTTCCTCATGGAGCTTCAGGTGGTTCTTACCATTGTTGATCCAATACCGCTGTATTGTGACAACAACGGCGCTATAGTTTTAGCGAAGGAACCCAGGTCCCATCAGAAGTCCAGACACATTTTGAGGCGGTACCACCTGATCAGGGAGATCGTAGATTGCCGGGAGATCAAGGTGGGGAGAGTAGATTCGGAGAATAACACTAAAGATCCACTCACGAAGGCCATACCCCAGACTCAGTTCGAACGGCTGATCGAGATGATAGGTCTTCGATACGCCAGTGCATGGCCCTAGTGCAAGTGGGAGATTGTTAGTGTATATGCCCTAGAGGCCATTACCGTATCATACTAGTTTGTATATTACTTAATGGAAGCTTAGGATATTCACAGTTGTATAGACAATCTTGCTCAAAATGGAGTATGCTACTTGGTTTGTTTCTACTTCAATATGTGCATGTGTTTCTTTTAGCATATAGCTTATACATATTAGTGGAGCCCTTAGGATCTTTGCTTGATTACCAGCATTGTGATGGCAGTCACACTAGTAGGGGCTGGATAATCTACAAGCACATCCTTATACAGGTCCCTAGTCCTAGGATTATCGAGACGGGGCATCGATACTCCGGAGTAGACTAGCGTATACGCTTCTCATCCCAGCAGGGGAGATGGTCTGTCCCACAGCCATTAGTACGGCGTAATGGAGATAGTATGCGGGTGCTCGTTAGGTTACGAGTACACTGGACAGGACTCGTCGGTAACTGTTAGTTGGTACTATACCTATCGTCAGATAACAGTTCCCAGGTGACAGGAGTACAGCTTAGTCCGTCGACTTGACGCTGCTACTTCGCCTCGAGTGTGTTCCCACTGTACTTTGATTACTACTCTACCACGGCTCAAAAGATTCGTGCAAACAGGTAGTAGTTGAGTGCAGTCCCGAAGCACTTGGAGGCAGTAGCGGTTAGATAGGATTCGTCTCTCCCGGTATTGGGGGTTGATATCGCGTTGTGTCTAGGAGAGCCATTACACAAAGTCCCTGGCCAGGGCAAGCGAGATTTATTAGTAGTGTTTCCAGTAGTTTCTCAGGGTGTTCTGGGCTACACTCCGACACGACTTGCACCGCTATTAGGGGTCTGACGTTTACCGCCCCCTAGGCCCGACATGCGATACTCTTAGACGAACAGACCGGACTGTACGGAGATTGTCACATTCAGGCTCAGTAGGAGTTCGGATGGGTTTACCTCATCGGCCTTCTTATTGACATCTACCTGGGGACCGTTACGTACAGCTAGTGCCGCTTGCGGTCTGCCAGCATAGTGTCGAGTCTTTAGAGTCCCACACAGAGAGGTTCCCTGCACTGGGCAAAAGGTGTAGAGGCCGTATGGTTTTACGGTAGGGCTACAATCACTTACGTGCACTTATGCGCGTATGATGTTCGGGCAGATAATACTAGTGGGCTTTGCTTTAAGCCGGATCCTAGTATTGTATAGATGGATTAGTTTTGTCTTCTGTGCATTCGCATTCTACGGAATGCGGATGCGGGTGTGTATGCACGGGTGTGAGGAGCGAAGAAGGAGTTGCCTCATTAAGGTTTTGACCATTGATTCGGTCAAAACCATTATGAGGTGAGGAAAATATTTACTAATCTTTTTAATGATAATTGTGTTATGGCTAATTTCTTTGACCATTTGACCATGTTGACCATTTGACCTAGTTGACCATTGTTGACTTGGATGTTTCTTGTGAGCTCTAGACTCTTCTTATGGCTTGGATTTAATTTGACATGATAATGGTCAAATCAATAGTAACCATCACACTTTAGCATGACAAAAGAATGGTAATTATTTTTCTTATGGATCATTATCTTCTTCTCATTCTCTCTCATCAAATGAGAGCTCCCATTGTTAGCTTCTTCTTCCTCCTCACTACAAATTCCTAATAGTCTCATGTGTTGAGCAAATTAGGTTCTAAATAGACAAACATACCCATCTTCTTCCACTACATCACCAAAGGCATCAAGAGTAGCAAACTTGTTGCCCTAGTTACCTCAGCTTGAGGTGGAGCTCGGACTATAGACTCTCGGTTGGATCGTCTTCGACTCTCGGAGGCCGCGGAGGTGACCAAGATCCGGATCGATCCTTGGAGCTTGCATGGACGAGGAGGATAGCGGAGGGAAGAACCGAAGGACAGTTTTCGTGAGGTATAATCTCCTAAGCATAGTAGATATAACCTCTAGTTGTTTATTAGAAATGGTTTGGCAAAGATCCTCAAGAAAGTCTATGTTACCTTATGATAAAATTTTATTTTTTTACCTATTCCGCCTCCACGTAAGTACCGGGGTGGGTAACGTAGACATACAAGTACCCGATTAGGAAACTTCCTAAATCTAGATCTAAAAATAGAATCATCTATCTGGTATTGTACAAGAAATTGCATGATTGACTCAATTGCCTAAGCAAATGATATGTCATTCATGTCAGTCCCTCTCTTCATCAGTCTAGACGACATCTCTTTAGAGAAGGTGACTCCATCACCTGCGGGTACACTACCATGCCAGGAGTCGTCCATTCTAAAATACTTTTAGAATGTCGTCTAAGTATAACCGATTTGGGAATCATCCCAAATCTAGATCTAGTCACCAGAATTCCTGATATACTATCCATATCCAACGTGGAGAAAACACTGTGTAACAACCAAAGTTTGACCGATTGTAGTATAGGAACATCTCTTCCTATCCGGAGTACGTCATCCAAGTCCCAGACAGTACTCCCCATATCCTTCTTACTAAGTTCATCTTTTGTTTTGAAGAAGTCAACTACCTTGACTGTCACATCAAAACATATGATCTTTCTCCGCTATCCATGCTTCAGTATACGAATAGACATAAGAAACTTGCACACCTTCTGCTGCTCCCATTGACTACGATAACCCTCTGGCAGAGTCATATACATGTGCACTTCCAAAATTCCATTTGGAAAAACGTTATAGTCACCCATCTGCCAGATATCATAGCCATGAACTGTATCAGCGCCAAAACATATCCATATGGACTTCAGTGTAGACACTGAAGTAAAAGTCACATCACAATCCATAACGGGTATTTGATGAAAACTCTTTACAACAAGTCTAACCTTATTAGGTTAGCACTTTTCCACCTGCACAGATCTCGAAAAATCTCCTTGCTCCTAATGAGTTTTACCCGTTCAGGGGCACCCAGCAAAGTACAAAATCCATGATTTGCTGAAGTACGTGGAGTCCATCTTGGGTATGAAACACCTGATCACCCGGAAGTTACCACTTCCTATGACCTGCTGATAATAAGTAAGGGGAATAGCAGTATCAAGTCATATCCATATGGACTTCAGCATTGACACTAAAGTAAAAGTCACATCACAATCCACAACTGGTATTTGATGAAAACCCTTTACAACAAGTCTAGTCTTATTAGGTTAGCACCTTTCCACCTGCACAGATCTCGAAAGATCTACCTGCTCCTAATGGGTTTTACCCCCTTCAGGAGCACCCAGCAAAATCCAAAATCCATAATTTTCTGAAGTGCGTGGAGTCCATCTTGGATATGAAATATTTGGTCACCTGGAAGTTACCACTTCCTATGACCTACTGATAACTAGTAGGGTCATCATTACCATGATATTGACCTTCCTGTCACTGTCTATGAGAAAACCGATGTATCTCTCAGATGTCTGAGGCCACACACTAAAATCTGCGGAGTGGATAACGGTTTGTCAAGTCCAATTGAATCCTTAGGTTCTCTAAATTTTTGGTAACCGTTTATGGTTCTGGAATCACTTCCAATTCTACCGGAGTGGATAACGGTTTGTCAAGTCCAATTGAATCCTTAGGTTCTCTAAATTTTTGATAATCGTTTGTGGTTCTGGAATCACTTCCAATTCTACCATACTCCCACTAGTTTCTTTTGCAAAAAAATTCTTTATAAAATGGTGGCGAGTCAAGAACAATGTAACTATTGACCTTGAAAATGGTAGAAACAAAATCCTAGCGAATGTTTGGGATAATCCACAAACCGCCATTACCGAAGCGTGCCTCGAGTTTGTCTGGATTCTGCTTTTAAACAGAAACCAGATAACTCCATATCTTGACAACCTTAAGACATGCAACCATTCTATATCCATATAGAATCAAGACACTACTTTAAATAAAACCATATTCAAATGTCATGCAGCTGTTTCCAGTGCATATTACCTAATGGAAAAGGGCCAATACAGCATTACTTATCATGGAGTGCGTCCACGGATGAGTAACCTATGAGGGAATCAAGTTCTCGATATTACTATGGTGGAATACCTAGCATAAGCATCTACATTTTCGATCACCTCGAAGAATCCCAATACTTTCAACGTATGGTTCTCTACTTTATTCTTATACCTACAAACTTTTTAAAATCTTTGGACCTTGCATTACTATGAATGCGTGTCTAAAACCAGAGAACCAATAAGTAAACCTGAATGAAGTAAGAGTACCAACCCATTGTCCTGAAGGACACTAGAAAACATACATTTTCATGTATAAGTCCTAAGAGTATACCAACTCAAATTCCGTGTTTTGTAAATTAAAAACTGTATCATGGTTAAAAATGTTTTACACCATTATTCAATGCACTTTACCTTATCCTCAACTGATAAAGGTAAATGTTTATAACACAATTTTCAAAATGTATATCTCACTTTATAAAATAAAGGTACAGATATTTTTTAAAACTTGGTGCATAACAACGGTTATTTGAAACCAAATATTTGCCGTCAGGCAAAAGCCAAACGATTTAATCCAATATCATCAATTGCAACGAATTCCGATATTGAGGATCAAATCGCTCATTTCCCAATATTCTACTCTTACTCATCATCTATAACACCGTACATATGTGAGATCCAAATCTGGTAAATACATACCCTGGGGCCAGAATTGATTGGGAAAACAGTTCACTTTTACAAGTACATAGAAATGCTGAAACATGAAAATATTTCATAGGGGATGGTCAGGTATTCCTAGTAATCCATTTTCCATTATCCAGAATCATGACAGTAGTCGTAATTTCCTTTGCCTTCACTTCAGTCCCTTTATATGTCTTTACTTCTTACTTTCTGCACACCGTCCCTGCGCTAACTGATTTTCTTCCTTCCCTACTGATTGATCATCTTCGTGTGTATTTGAAATGTTTCACAACCAAAGAAATTTATACCGCAATCAATTAACGGTGTCGGTGTAGCGCGTTAATGAATACGGATCATCCACTGAGAGGTGTGTTTTGATCGATCTTGTTTTAGATGGGTCGAAATAAAAAGATAAAAAAAATTGCAAGAAAATTGATTCAAGATTTGTGAGTTTTCATTTCAAGAAAATAAAGATCTAGAATCAAGAATCAAGAAATGTCCTAATCGTTTGAATTATCAAGATTTGTAAAGTAACTTGTAGGAATCGATCCAATTGATCGTGATGATGAATACTAATGATTACTAATTCTTATCTATTGAAGATTTGTTGCTAGATCAATGACGGTCAATGAGGATTAGGGATCTATTGAAGAAACTAGGGTTTCTCCATCATCATCCCTTATCCTTTCATTAATTATCATTCAAATTCTAGCCTCTAGAAAATTGAATCACTGATCGTTGATCTCTAATTTGGAGCAAAGAAAGCGATCTTCCTCAAATTAGATTTTCGATGATTCAATTTCCTAAACTTTACAAAACTCATAAGACTTAAGAATCGTTCAAGAATTTCATCAATATCATCTACCTATTCTCTCGATTCCACTACAAGCGGAGATTTCACTCAAATATCATGAAAATTAATGAATCAAAGATCAAGAAGTTTCATAACGCAAGAATGTAAAGAAAGCAAGAATTTCAATTATCACCTTTATTAAATAGACGACTAATTACACATTTCCTCAATTCGAGGTTACAAGATGTTGCTCTCGATCGCTCCTTTTGAAGAGGTAACTAGATCCGTCGAAGTTCGCTCCGATCGATCTCCGTGAGACGTGGATCGTCGTGGATCTCGCGCTCTTGATGAGGATTAGTTTCGCAAATAAAGGATCGATGGTTGGTTTCTTGATTTTCTTCTCAAAATGATCTTGATTTGGCTTTGGATTTGGATTTGGGTTAGGGTTTTTGAATAAAGTTGTGTCACTCAACTTGAATTTGAATTGTGGCTCAATATTCAACCCTAATTAATTGTGTAACCCCAAAACCCTAGATCTAGATCTTTTTTTATAACCACCTCATTTGAATCTTCCCTCCAAAGCTAGGTTGTTAGAGAGAGCCTTCTAGAATGAGTTTGTTAGAGAGAATATTCTAGAATGAGCTTGTTACAAGGAAGATTCTAGAGTGAGTTTTTTATGCAGAGCCTTCTAGAAGAAGCCACGTGTTTTCAGAGAGTCTTCTAGAAGCAAGGTCGTTACGATGAAGACTTCTGGAGAATTTTGGCAGATGACGTGTCAAGTTAACCGCGGATCCTCGGCGGATCGGCCAACTCGGCCGCGGATCCGCGGCCATTTAGTGTCCTTGATAGCTCATTCTCTCTGAATTGCTTGGTTTTGGCTTTTAAGGAATCTTCTGATGTCTGGAATCTCATTATTCTTTCTTGTTTGCTGCTAGATCTTAAGTCTTTGACTTGATGTGTTTTATCTGCACTTTTGTGATTCGGGCTCTTTGACCTGAAGGAGTTCTGCACACAATCTTTATAAACAGTGTTGAGATATAAAAAATCATTCGTGTAGTAATAAACACTCAATTTCCCTCTAGAATGCCGGTTATAATTTATAACACATGTTATTTGATATTTAGCAGACGAATTGCTAATATGTGCTATATTTATACCAAACACCCTTATATGATTAGAAAGAGTAGGGAAATTGATGTGTTAAAAATGCAATATTTTCGATTGATCAAATTCCCCCAAACTTAATTTTGATCGTCTCGAGCAAATATCTTTTATTTAAGAGAAGGAGAAAATATAAGAAAAAGAAAAACTAACTAGCACACTTTCATAGGCAACACGATTGCACTGAGCACGTGCAACAAGCCTTTAAACCTCTAGGTGTCCCTAGTAGGAGAAGTGTTATCTCCTGAGGGTTTTTAGCGGATTGCACCCACAAAATCCAATAATAAAAGGAAGACTGTGAAAGTTACATATAAAGATAAGAATTGTAAAAGAAAGACTTTGAAAATCAGAGTTTCCAACTATAGTAGCTTTTCGGTTATCATGAGCCCTAACTTAATAGTCATGAAAAGATGTTAGAAATCACATCATCCCTCAATAAAACATCATCTTTAATCTTCATTCCTATCTTTCTTCCAAACACCGATCATATACCCCTACGTGTGTGTAAAAGACATCCCTACACTCGGAGAATTCGATTCAAGCTAGCATACTCTTGTCCATCTATCTCAGTACTTTTTAGTCGGTGAATAGTTTGATGGATTTGCTCACACATTTTTCATGCGATCGTTAATACTTCTTAAGGTACTAACCGACCGATTACTCATGTGCTTGCTGATTAGGCGTAAGTAGCATTTTTCTTGTCTTGCAACACCTAAGGCTTAGCAGTGACTCCCAAACCAGTTGGTCTAAGGTACTAGGTGATGAAGCACCCTCGCTATATTTTTTTATTGCTGCCTTGGTGATAACAAAACTAGTGTTCATTTTTCTATACCATTTTATATTTTCTTCATTTATTATTTCCTTCATACTTTGGCTTTTAGTCAAGAGCATTTCAAGGTATCCTCTACTATCTCGAGCTTCAAGACATGTGTAAGTGCGTATAGTAGGGTATCAACATTCAAATGTTTGGCTTCCAGAATAGGAACTATTTTTCAGACTTATTTTTATCCTCAGATTAGTGACTTCTTTCATCTTACTAATCCTTGGGACAACGGCTCATAACTACTTATTACTAGTTTCGTTTAAGAAAACTTCTAACTTTCTTGGTTTTCTTAAATTTTTCCAATCTTTTGGATGTAATTTTTCACTATCTAATCTTTTATTATCTTATTTATGTACAAATTTTTTTTTATTATATGTTTTGTACTTATGCAAAGTATGATGCAAAATGATGCGTAAATAAGCACAAACCTCCCCCAAACTTGCTTTCAACAGTGTCCTCACTATTGTCATTCGTTAAATCTCAAAAACCTGTAGGTTTGGGAGGAAAATTTATTAGCGGGGACAAGAAATATGGACGTGAAAATCTCCCCCAAATTTATTTTTGGCTCACAATTTTTTAGGACAACTTTTATTTTCAAGAGCCAAAAAAAATACTCCCCCCAAACTTGAGTTAAACAATGTTAAGCTTTTAAAATCACAAGAGGGGGTCAAAGTTACTGGTCAATGTAAAGCTTTACAAAGACCGAAAGTCAACACCAACCATTCGAAAATTTTATCAGTGTAGTTCACCTGTTGGTGGAAGAACAAGTTGAAAAGAGCCAAGAAGAAGTGGGGAAAAGATAAGTGGTAGGATAGAATGTGTTTGCGTCTCGTTTTGGAGAGACGACGCCGTGATGATTGTGATGGATTACTCACATTCTCGTGATTGTCAAGAAAAAGGGGTGGAGGTTCAATTTCTGTGTTTTGGAGATGATTCATCTCAACACCCGTGTCTGCAAAAAATGCAAATCTATCAGCGAAGCTTTCATCGATATCCCGAAGAATAATGTCATTGGAAAGAACGGGATGATACTCAGACTCAAGAAAAGGTTCATCATCGACGTTAGATGTTGACCAGGACAACTTGAAAGAATGGTCCGTATGTATATGATACATATCTGGGTCAAACAACAACGTATAAAGAAAGTCAGGATCGGTATCGTGAAGCTGATCAAATTCGCTGTTGTCGACATCCATAAATTCGACAGAACATACTCAAGCATGAGGATCGGAGGGTTGACTTCCCAACTTGTAAATGTTGAGCTCAATTGACCTATTCCCGAAAGATAGGTTCATAGAGCCGTTTCGACAATTGATTACAGCGTTGGAAGTAGCCAAAAAAGGATGACCTAGAATCACCGGAATTTGGTTCCGTGGGTTCACTACAGGCTGTGTATCAAGAACAATAAAGTCCACAGGGAATACAAGTTCCCCGATTTTTATCAACACATCCTCAAGTTCACCCCTAGGTTTGGTGATTGATCGGTCGACTATCTGGAGAGTTATGTTCGAGGGATTTAACACTCTGATACCTAGTTGCTCATAAACTGAATATGGAAGCAAGTTAACACTAGCGCCAAGGTCAAGTAAAGCACGGTTGATGTATTTATCCCTAATAGAAATAGAAATAGTAGGACAGCCAGGGTCCTTACGTTTCCTTGGTAATTGTTGGGGAAAAGCTGTGTCTACAGTACTTGACATGAACACTTTTTTCAGCACTTGAGTCTTCCTCTTCCTAGTGCACAAGTTCTTAAGAATTTTCGCATAGGACGGAACTTGTTGTATAGAATCTAGGAGAGGGATGTTGATGTTAACTTGCTTAAACATGTCCACAATCTTCTCCATTTGTGCATCAGGTTTTTTGGCCCTCAATCTGTTTGGAAATGGAGCTTTATCAATAAGTGTTGGGTCCAACATTTGTGGAGAAGTTTGTGGGAGTGGGAAGGATGAAGTGGGTGGAGGGCTCGAGCCTTTGGTAAAACGGAGAATAGGCTCGGAAGAAGAAGGTAAATTAGACGAAATAGGGTAAGAAGTGAAAGTGGAAGCCGGGGTGTTAATGATCAATTCATCATTATCAATTTGTTCACCCACATGATTGTCTAGCACTCTTCCAGATCTCAACGTGGTAATAGCACTCACATCATTATAATGCGAGGGTCCAAGATCAGGTGTGGGTTGAGACGGAAGTTTCCCTTTCTCTCTAGCACTCATTTCGGCTGTTAACTGTGCAATTTGTGCTTCCATCGATTTAATAATCTCACCTTGAGAGGCGGAGGTTTTCTTGATATCATCGATAGAAGACTTAAAATCAGCCGACGTTTGAATAGAATTTGTCAGAAGCAAACTCATGGTTTGTTCAAGTGCAGAGGTGTTATTGGTTTCGGCAGAAAAAGGATCAAAGTTGTTGGCCGGGTTTTGAAAATTTTATGGTTGGTAAGGGTGCTGATTCAGTTGTGGTGGTTGCTGTTGCTGTGGAGGGACCCATTGAAAGTTATTCTGGTTTGGATCCATGTATTGAGTTTGGTGTTGGATCCAAGAAAGATCGGGGTGATTCCTCCAATCTTGATTATATGAGGAAGAAAAAGGATCGTTTCCAGGTCTTTGCTGAAATACAGCATTAGTGTGACCTTGAAATGATACATTCAAAGGACATTCTTCCGTCAAATGTGATGGATTTGAACAACAACCACATACGGTTTTGGGAAGTGTGTATTGGTTTAGGGAAGCTGAAGCGATTTTGTTTTCTATAGCGTCGAGCTTCCTTTGTATTGCAGCCATTTCGGCTCTCATTGTGACGGAAACATTGAGCTGATTGATATCTTCCCTAGGTGATGGTGGTCTAACACTTTCCCATTGTAATGTGTTTTAAGCTAAATCTTCTAGATATTTCCAAGCTTCACCATCATCTTTAGACAGGAATTGACAATGACACATGGTTTCAAGTATCTGTTTTGTCATGAGATCAATACCCTCATAAATAACTCGACACAGGTCCCATCTAGGGATTCTGTGATGAGGACATTGGATAAGAAGATCCTTGAACCGTTCAAAATATTTCCAAAATGGTTCATTGGGAAGTTGGGTAAATTTGAAGATTTCGCTCCGAATACGGCTGGTCTTATGATTGGGATAAAATTTCTTAAGGAATGCTGCAACAAATTCATCCCATTTTGAAATAGAATGTGCGGTTGTATTATAAAGCCACTTCTTGGCTAAATCGCACAAAGTGAATGGGAGAAGACGTAAACGCATAGCATCCACAGACAGTTGTGAATTACCCATCAATGCACATACGTTTTCGAATTTTATGATAAAAACGTATGCGTCTTCAGACTCGAGACCGTGAAATTTGGGTAACAGTTTGATAAATTGGGGGTTGATTTCAAAATTTTCCCCGTTGGCAGGTGGTATAGAAAGACAGGTAGGAAGGGGAACACGTGTTGGATAGCATCTCTCTTGGAGAGAAATGCGTGGAGGATTCTACGCACCTACGGGAGGTGGCAGAGTGGTGTTAAAATTTGATGGATATCCGTCCATCGCGGTCGTGGTGGAAAAAACAAAATGTAGAAATACCGACTTTGGGGTCGATGGGGGAAACGCGGACAAGACGGGCACTAGAATCCCGTGTCCAGCCGAGCTTGCACTAAAGGGTTTAGCACAAGTGGCAGCATTGTGATAATTAGGGGAAAGATGGTTTGGTGTTTGTTTTGAAAAATACGGTTTAAAAAAAAAATCAAATCACAAAAAATGCACACACAACCCTAGACCTAATGGTCACCTAGGTCAAGTCTCTAGACTGCTCCTAGACTTCCAGAAGACAAATCGCAGGATAAATCCTCTACTGCCTCTTTATCCTTTCTATGACCAGGTAAGTGGGAGGTTCTCCACTACGTAAGTAGTGGGCCTAATTAAGTAACCACTTGTCTTAGACATACTTGCCTTAGACACCACAAAAGAAACGCGGATAAGCAATAGATTACCTACGACCTCCTTCTGTCCTAATTGAGCGCGACGGTCTTTAAAGTCTTGTATAGATATTTTTCAGTTAATGAGGGTGATACGGATGCAAGTTTTATGATTTTTGGGGCTTAGGAAGGGTAATGAACTCCCCACCTAATCTGAATTTGGTCTTTACCCCTTAATTTCCGTATTAAAATATGCAAACAACTAAGATCAAACACGCAACAATTTTTCTTTTTGCGGCGCTGCGAATTTTGCAAAGAACCCTGCACAAAATTGATATTGGACAAGATCATAGAGGAGAGGAGAGTACAGAGAGAAAACCTGAGAAATTTGGCACAGTGAACACCCTAGATGGCGGCGGTTCCGCCGCAAAAAGACTCCTATAGCCGCGGTTCCGCGGTGGTAAGGAAGAATTAGGGTTTCAAAAATTTTCTGTATCTTCTTGTACTCCTCTGGAATTTGCAGAACTTCTCTGAATCTTGATCGTACTACTACAGTGATTCCAGATTCCCTCGCAAAAAATTCACAACTAATCGTTAAGCACTTGAAACGAATTTGATCTAAAAATTCTGCTGGAATAATAATTTTTCAACTCAAATAACAAAAACGAACAAAATAGAACACATCCCCGGCAACGGCGCAATTTGATTGATCATCTTCGTGTGTATTTGAAATGTTTCACAACTAAAGAAATTTATACCGCAATCAATTAACGGTGTCGGTGTAGCGCGTTAATGAATACAGATCGTCCACTGAGATGTGTGTTTTGATCGATCTTGATTTAGATGAGTCGAAATGAAAAGATAAAAGAAATTGCAAGAAAATTGATTCAAGATTTATGAGTTTTCATTTCAAGAAACATGAAGAAAATAAAGATCTAGAATCAAGAATCAAGAAATGTCCCAATCATTTGAATTATCAAGATTTGTAAAGTAGCTTGTAGGAATCGATCCAATTGATAGTGATGATGAATACTAATGATTACTAATTCTTATCTATTGAAGATTTGTTGCTAGATCGATGACGATCAATGAGGATTAGGGATCTTTTGAAGAAACTAGGATTTCTCCATCATCATCCCTTATCCTTTCATTAATTATCATTTAAATTCTAGCCACTAGAAAATTGAATTACCGATCGTTGATCTCTAATTTGGAGCGAAGAAAGCGATCTTGCTCAAATTAGGTTTTCAATGATTCAATTTCCTAAAGTTTACAAAACTCATAAGACTTAAGAATCGTTCAAGAATTTCATCAACATCATCTACCTATTCTTTCGATTCCGCTACAAGCGGAGATTTCACTCAAACATCATGAAAATTAATGAATCAAAGATCAAGAAGTTTTATAATGCAAGAATGTAAAGAAAGCAAGAATTTCAATTATCACCTTTATTAAATCGACGACTAATTACACATTTCCTCAATTCGAGGTTACAAGATGTTGCTCTCGATCGCTCCTTTTGAAGAGGTAACTAGATCCGTCGAAGTTCGCTCCGCTCGATCTCCGTGAGACTTGGATCGTCGTGGATCTCGCGCTCTTGATGAAGATTGGCTTCGCAAATAAAGGATCGATGGTTGCTTGCTTGATTTGCTTCTCAAAATGATCTTGATTTGGCTTTGGATTTGAATTTGGGTTAGGGTTTTTGAATCAAGTTGTGTCACTCAACTTGAATTTGAATTGTGGCTCAATATTCAACCCTAATTAATTGTGTAACCCTAAAACCCTAGATCTAGATCTCTTTTTATAAGCACCTCATTTGAATCTTCCCTCCAAAGCTAGGTTGTTAGAGAGAGCCTTCGAGAATGAGTTTGTTAGAGGGAATATTCTAGAATGAGGTTGTTACAAGGAAGATTCTAGAGTGAGTTTGTTATTCAGAGCCTTCTGGAAGAAGCCACGTGTTTTCAGAGAGTCTTCTAGAAGCAAGGCCGTTACGATGAAGACTTCTGGAGAATTTTGGCTGATGACGTGTCAAGTTAACCGCGGATCCGCGGCGGATTAGCCAACTCGGTCGCGGATCCGTGGCCATTTAGTGTCCTTGATAACTCATTCTCTCTGAATTGCTTGGTTTTGGCTTTTAAGGAATCTTCCGATGTATGGAATCTCATTATTCTTTCTTGTTTGTTGCTAGATCTCAAGTCTTTGACTTGATGCGTTTTATCTGCACTTTTGTGATTCCGGCTCTTTGGCCTGAAGGAGTTCTGCACACAATCTTTATAAAGAGTGTTGAGATATACAAAATCATTCGTGTAGTAATAAACACTCAATTCCCTCTAGAATGCCGGTTATAATCTATAACACGTGTTATTTGATATTTTGCAGAAGAATTGCTAATATGTGCTATATTTATACCAAACACCCTTATATGATTAGAAAGAGTAGGGAAATTGATGTGTTAAAAATGTAATATTTTAGACAGATCACCTACCTTTCGGCACCAGCCTGAGGTTTGGAAGAAGATTATCCAATAAGCATAATGGGTGTACTCTCCTAATGCAAGGAGCTCTCGCATCCTTAGAGAAGGTAAAGGAAAGAGACAACCGAATAATCCTATTCAATTTCTTTAGAACCTGTGGCCATCCTCGACTGAAATAACTTCTTCGAGTTCATATGTAACTATACGATGGTCGTTCCAAGCAATATGGATCAACGTAGTGATACAATGTGTTCTGAAGAAATGCAAAGGGTAGAGTAGGAGTGGCAGGGATATATGCGACTTTTTCGCGAATCAAGACATTCCAAAGCCAAGGGTGTAAAAAGGTTCGGTCAAATTAGTTCATGAGTTTTTAAGGTAAGTCATGTGTCGCTGTACCAGAGAGAGAAAAGAAACACTCGGTGTGCACTCTATCAAAATCAGATTGGTTATCACTTTATCTGATCAGGATGGCTCCCACTGTATCCTCGAATCCTCCTTCAAACCCTAAAAGGATAACTAATTAGGATCATTTACACTTTTACAAGTTCGCTGACCGTTTAGCCAGGCCAGTGCTGATACTCCGAGGGAGGTCCCCCGTGTTTTCACACGGACCAAATTAATAACCCTATTTTTGCATAGGCATAATCTCGTTAACACTTTCTAGACACCTAATAGGTTAGCTAATTGCGAAGTGAAGAAATCTCCCGAGGAGTAATACATACTCATCAGTGGGAATCGGGACCCAACTCTCATTGTGTGATAACTTTAACGGAAGTCGACCAAAATTACCATACTCCAGAAGGTATGCACATGCTTGGCAAGTTTCCCATATGTTTGAAACTCCCGATATGGTTTTTGCCCTTAGGACCCATGTGACCTTGACTAAAGATCAAAATGCTAAAAGGTCCTAGTCAAGTTCTACCCATCATTATCTTGATCGCATTAGACCCACTCGCATGACACCTGACTAAAGATCAAAACTATCACACGACTGTCCTAACCAATCGCATTACCATGCAACATAAAAGCATTACACAGCTACCGAACACTACGCCTCGACTAAATATCGAAATACGTAGCATGAGTACTAAGCAATACTAATCTGAAATGACAGAGGGCTACGGCTGGTTTTTGGCGAAAAACCTTTAACGTAATGAACTTAATATCGTTGAAGGAACTCGAGTAGCTTTGAAATGGAATGGCTTAAACTCCGCTTTTTAAAACTAGTAACATAAACTTTTGCTTAAGAGCAAACTCCTAATGATGGGATCAAGTCTTTTCCCTCATAGAATGAGGTACGGAATATTCCTAACCGAATAACTCTGTGCAAAGAAAAAGAATATGATTATGAATTTTAAAGAAAACCAAGTAGTTTTAAAATTGGTTCCGACAATATCATTTAGGTTTATTTTTCCTTGCATTATTCATATAATGTGTTCCCATCATTTTATGTTTCCAAGCCATAAAAGAAACAACCAAAATAACATGCTTTTCATATGCCATCCACATTCGCTACGAGGCCTCGTCGTGCACCGTTAGGTTACTTAGCTAACGGCAGACCGGGGGCAGGACTAGCGCGGATGCAAAACATATATATATATATATATATATATATATATATATATATATATATATATCAACATCGCAGGCAGATAATAGTCATCACAGGCAGATAAAAATCATCACAAGCATGTGAACAATAATATGGAATAGCGGATAATCTAGGAGCTCTGTATTTTATTAGAGCCGTAAATGAGAAGCGACGTTCCCCGGTCGTGTGGATAGCCAGTGCAATGAAGATCCTAGACCCCTACGAGTGCGGCAAGTTACCCGCCAATCCCCAAAGTGAGGAAACCCCAATCAACAAAATGAATGGGCCATCCAGCACTTCGCGGAGTCCGGTAACTTGAGCACCCCTCCGTAGGTCAATCTATACCCCCTATGAGTGCGGCGGATAGCCCGCCAATTCTAGAGTAAGGCCCCCCGGTCTCAACGCCATGAGATGCGGGCCCGTTGCCCTCTAGAATCCGGCTATTCGAGCACTCCTCCGCGGGATAATTCTAGTACAGAAAAGAAAATATATATACAACGGCGACATCGCCCTCAACTCGGTCGTGCCCCAATAAAAGAATATGAAAACTGGCAGAAACGGCAATCCACATGTCGGACGCTCGCCCCGCAATAATCAATATACAAATGAATCTGAACTGTACATCTAATATTGCACACAAGGCTATCCATCATGACAATCCATCCATACCAACAGTGCAACACAGAACATCAACGTGAATATCATGTTCGTAAACTCGTCTGATTGTACATATAGCAACCAGTCGGATTGTACCGCGCAATGATATTCACGGTCGCAGAAAATAACATATGCGCTAGAAAACACAAATTCAAAATATTGATCGATTAAAACTTTCCGCATTGGCCCCAAGTACAAACCAGTACTCAAACAAATCTGGGCCAAAACCATACATGCCGAAAATCACATTTCCATATTCCAGAGTGCCAGAAGAAATTTGGAGCACAACGGCCACACTTCGATCGTGGAACCGCGGCCAATAGGCATGTAAGGTGGTGGTTCTGCGGCTGTATGTTGGGCTCATGTGCCCAAATTTCTTTAGGGCCTTTTAAAATGCATGCACGTAACTTTAAAGCAACCAGAACGATTTTTTGAACAACTCTCAAATTCAGACAGCGGGCATGTAATCGGAAATGTGATTCGGAAAATTTCATCGATCGAGACTTTAAACTTGTGCAAACTAGTTAGTAAAGGTTTATGGAGTGGCTTTGATGCCATGTTGGGATCCGGTGCTCACGCCGCGGAAGCCACGGCCGAGGCAGAAGCGAAAAATAAAAATTCCAGCGAACACCGGACTCCCGTAAAACCCAGGATTCAAACCATATACCTAAAATATCTAATCTACAAGTGCTTGAGATTGAGAAATTACAACCTTTGCCGTGTGTCCACCCAATTGTGGAAGACCCTTCCAAGCTTGTAGCTGCTGGGATTGCACTTGAGAATTGACTACCCTTACTGAAAATGATCCGCCCGAGAGAATACGGAGGAGGCTCTAACCGACGATCCAAACTTGCCAGATTTGGATGGTCGGTGATGTTGGAATACTTCACTAAATTTTTCTTTCTTGAACCATGCTAAAAAATGGAGAGCAAGAAGAAGAAGGATAAGAGCTAGAGGAGAGCATGAAGCATGCTTGTAGGAGATGAAGAAAATCATCAAGTGATCAAGTGCAGAAAAGTGAATGGCTTCCTCCTTTTACAACAATACATCAATAGTGCATCCAAATGATTTAATCATTTTAAAAGCAAAGTCATACCTCTCTACATTGTTTGCACCATGCTTCATAACTCCTCATTTCCACCTCATTCCCCTTTTATTTTTCTAAATAGAAAAATAAATATGAGATGTCCTTCTTCTAGAAGCATTCCCATATAAATATGGAATACTTCACCCGGTATATATCGCTACACATACGCGTATCCGTATAAAAATACAGATAGCGCCAAATAAAGAAAATGAATAGTGAACAATAATACTAAAATATATGTATCAAAAATACATATATAAATTATTAAATCCAAACCTGATTTAATAATCCGGCTTAATCCTAAGCCGGCTAGAATTATCAACCGTCCGATTAAAATCCATGTATCGCGTACACGTATTTAATCGGACCTCTACACGTACCATCGTACGGCTCCTACATCCATCGCCTGAACCGGGAAAACCCTCTATGTGGGACTCTAAACACTCGACAATATGCTGGCAGTTGGTTTAACCACAAGTGTTAGTGTATATGCCCTAGGGGCCATTATTGTATCATACTAGCTTGTATATTACTTAATGGAAGCTTGGGATATTCACAGTTATATAACAGTCTTGCTAAACATGGTAGTATGCTACTTGGTTTTATCTATCTTAATATGTGAGTATACGTATTGATAGAGCTCTTAGGATCTTGCTTGACTACCAGCGTTGTGATGGCAGTCACACTAGTGGGGGCTGGGTAGTCTACAAGCACATCCTTTTTCAGGTCCCTAGTTGTAGGATTATCGAGACAGGGCATCGATACTACGGAGTAGACTAGTGTGTATGCTACTCATCCCAGTTGGGGAGATGGTCTGTCCCACAGCCATCAGTACGTCGTACTGGAGATAGTATACAGGTGCTCGTTGGGTTACGGGTACACCGGACAGGACTCGCGGGGAACTGTTGGTTGGTATTATACCCGTCGTCGGTTAACAGTTCCCAGGTGACATGAGTACAGCATAGTCCGCAGACTTGACACTGTTACTTCGCCTCGAGTGTGTCCCACTGTTCTTAGATTGCTACCCTACCACGGCTCAAAGGAGTCGTGCAAACAGGTAGCAGTTGGGTGCAGTCTCGAGTACTTAGAGGCAGTGGCGGTTAGACAGGATTCGTCTCTCCCGGTATTGGGAGTTGATATCGCGCTGTGTCCGAGAGCCATTACGCAAAGTCCCTGGCCAGGGCAAGCGAGATTTACTGGTAGGTTCCAGTTGTTTCTCAGGGTGTAAAGGGCTACGCTCCGACACGACTTATACGGCTATTAGGGGACTGATGCTTGCCGCCCCCTAGGCCCAATATGCGATAGTCTTAGACGAACAGACCGGACTGTACGGAGATTGTCACATCAGGCTCAGTAGGAGTTCGGATGGGTTTCCTCATCGGCTTTCTTATCGACATCTACCTGGGGATTGTTACGTATAGCTAGTGCCGCTTGCGGTCTGTTGTTAAACCCACTGCCAGCGTAGTAGTCGTGTCTTTAGAGTCCCGCACAGAGAGTTTCCCTGCTCCAGGCGAAACGATATAGAGGTCGTATGGTTTTACGACAAGGGTTCGGGCGCACACGTGTGTTTACGCACGTACGACATTCGGACAGTTTTTACTAGCCGGCTTTGGTTTAAGCCAGTTTCTAGTATCAGGTTATTGGATTTATACAGTCTAAAGTTTTTCTGTATTTTCACGGATAGGAGGGGCGTTCTCGTAATTTCACGGGAAGCATCTAGAAGGATGGTGACTTGAGGGTTTAGGTGGCATTAGCATTAATTGATTTTGTGACTCATGAGATGAATCATTCAAGTGAGTTAATGAAGCATTTATTGCTTGATGACTCACTTGATGATTCATTGCACATATTAAATGAAGCATGATGATAAATCATTTGATTTATTTTTATTTGATATTCTTTATGCTTCATGATATATTAGAAGTGAGAAACAATTTCAATTCATTATCATTCTCACCTTCTCTCTCCTCAAGCTTTCTCTCTCTCTCTTCAAACCCTAACCCTAACCTCTCATGTGTTGAGATCAAGGGTTAGCTAGACTAATACATCCATAATCCAACTCTATATCACCTAGGTTGCTTAGATTAGCTCTTTAAGAAACCTAGTTACCTCAAGTTAGAGGTGATGCTTGGAGTATAGCTCTCGGGTGGATCATCTATTACGTGGAGGAGGCCGAGAAGGAGGTGGATAACGAAAAGGAGAAGGACACGGTTCATTAGGTATAATCACTTATCATAGTAGTTACCAACTTCTATGTTTCTTGTTAGTTATAGTTTAGCAAAGATTCTCGGTTAGTCGATGTTTACGCAAAGAACAAGATCGTTTTTCATTTTTCCGCCTCCCCGCAAGTCGTGGGGTGTTGTACATCGACTTACAGTGGTATTAGAGCCTCGCTAAACAATAATTAACTCATTAGCAAAGTCGTATGAATTTCGAATGCAAAACGAACCGAAAAAGACATCGATTTCACTAAGTTTCTGTCGAATTTAAAATAGGCTCTAAAAATTTTTCAGGGACCTGCAGAATAACCTACAGAGAAATATAAGAACACTGAAAAAAATTAGGTTCATGAATCGGCCAAATAGTCGCGGAACCGCGGCCGATCCCACCGATCCGCCGCGGATCCGCGGCCGAGTTGGAGCCGATTCAGCCCAAGTTTTTCCAGTGGCTCTTCTGTGATGTTTTTGTTTTTTCTGGAATGTTTATTTTCTGCTCAAGTCTCAGGTGCATAAAGAAGTTTTGGAGTAGAATCTGATATGTTTGCTCGATCGAAATTATACGATATTTGCTAATTTGATTATATCTGTGAACTATATAATGTGTTCGTAAACCTCCCCTAACTGCTAGTATGTCGGTTGGCAGGGGGTTGCACATTTCTGTAATGGATTTTACTGTTTGTGGTTATGAACTGTATTGCATTGTTGTGATGGTTAGCCGGGGTTTGTGATGGGTTGTTATATTCATTCGTTCGTTGTAATTGTAATATGTTGTAATATTATTTTGCGGGGCACATCCATGTTGCGGTTGTAGCCACCGTTGTATTATTTCATTTTACTGTTTTTGCTCCTAGGATAGACCCAAGGTGGGGTGCACAAACTACCAGGTATTTTGAAGTGTTTGGTGGCCTACTCACGTTGTTGAGGGGGACCGCTTCACTTCGGGTACTTGGCAGGTAATTTGCCGTACCCGTAGGGGTCTAAGGTGGGGTAATGGCTATTCATCACAACTGTGTAATCCTTCTTTCGTTGCAGGCTCAAAAGAAACGCGGATTGCTTGCATATCCAATAATGTTCATCTGTGATCTGTAATGCCTATTATTGCGTCTGACGAATGTACAATATCTATATATGATAGCTATTTAGACGTCACTTATGTTTTACACCCGCGCTAGCCCAGCCCCCGCTCTGCCGTTAGTTAAGTAACCTAACGGGTGATGACGGGACCTAGTGGCGAATGCGGATGGCATAAGAGGACGTTGTATTTTCGTTGTTTTCTGCAATGATAGGTTAATGATGGGACGCATTATTATTAATGCGAAGAAAATAAACCAAAGTTGAATCGTTGGAACAGTTTAAAAGAAACCACTCGGTTATTTTTAAAACAGAAGATATTTTTAATTGCGGAGCTTTAACCACTCCTTTTAAAACCTATCAGGTTCCTTCAGTCATATCAAGTTCACTACGTTCACGGTTTCGCCAAAACCATTCGTAGCCCTCCGTCATTTCATTTGGGTATTCAGTAGTATTCAAGCTATGTATTTTGACCAACACCAAGGCATAGTGTTTGGTAGCTGCTGGGTATTCATTTGTTGCATAGATAGATGAGATAGTTTGGGACAGTCGTATTATCATTTTGGCCAACGTCAAGGATATGTACGGATGGGTTCAAATTAATAAGATAATGATGGGTAGAACTTGACATGTGACTTATGACATTTTGACCAACGCCAAGGTCATAAGAGCATGGGGAAAAAATTTATATAGGGAATTTCTAAAGAAACTGAAATTTGCAAAGAGATGCATACCATTTGGAGTTTGATGAATGTTGGTAGGATTCCTTCAACATTATCATACGATGATATTTGGATCCCGATCCTACTGTGAGTATATGCTACTCATCAGGAGATTCATCACTTAACGATCAATGCTATAAACCAAGTAGGTGTCGAGAAAGGTGTCAGCAGGGCTACGCCCCCAGAGAATAGAGGTTATTTAATTAAGGAACTTCGCGAAAGCGTTGAAAAACCTCCCTCGAAATAACGACACCGACCTGGCTGAACGGTTAAGCAAGTATTGTACGGTGAGAATAGTCCTGGCTAATTCTTCTTTTATGGTTTGAGGAAGGATTCGAGAAACAGTGGGAGCCATCCAGTTTAGATAAATTAAAAACCACTCTAAACTTGCAGGAGCATCATGCTAAAGTGTTTCTTCTCCCTCTCCTACTTGCAGCGACCCTGAAAATGACTGGACTTAAGTTACTTTTAGAGAAAAATATACTGACAGGGCCAAACTATAAAGATTGGCTGCGGAATGTCAAAATGGCTTTGACCTATGACAAATTGGGGTATGTCCTCACCGCTAAGGCACCTGCAGTCCCAGGTCCCAAATCCAGTAATGCGGATAAGGAAATCCGCAAAACCTGGGAGTATGATTGCGCGAAGGCCAAGTGCATCGTACTTGCCTCGATGAACAATGAACATCAGAGGAGGTACGAGGATATGGATCTTGATGCCATATTTCTCCATACAAAGGAACTTTATGGAGAGCAATCTCGTATAGCAAGATACGAGACCTCAAAGAACTTGTTTCGAGCGAGGTTGGTCGTCGGATCATCGGTAGGAGAACATGTCCTAAAGATGATTGGCTATATAGAAGAGCTCGCAGACCTTGGGACGACTTTGGATAATGAACTCTATACAGACCTGATTCTCCAGTCCCTTCCTTCCACCTACGCCCAGTTTATTATGAATTTCAACATTCAAAGAAAAGAAGTTGAACTTTCAGAACTCCTTAACATGTTGAGGAGTGCAGAGGGCACCTTGCAGAAGGCAAGGGAAACACCCGCTATGTTTGTTAGCGGTGCTTCTTCTTCCGGGTCCAAGGCTAGGGCCAAAGGAAGGAAGAAGAAGGCTGCCACCAAACCTAGAGGAGGTGTTAGTAAGGTGGGAGCGAAGGGAAAGAAAAAGTTTGCGGTACCAGTAGTGGCCCAGGATGAGTGCTTCCATTGTCATAGGAAAGGGCACTGGAAGAAAGACTGCAAGGCGTGGAACGCCAAGAACCAGGAACCGAAGCAAGCTGTGGCTTCGACTTCAGGTGTGTTTGTAATTGATAATTGTCTGTCAATCAACTCTACTTCCTGGGTATTGGATACCGGATCAGGATCTCATATATGCAATTCATTGCAGGCACTGAGAAACCGTAGAGTGCTGAAGGATGGTGATATGACCCTGATGGTTGCTAACGGAGCTAGCGTGGGAGCTGTGTCCGTAGGGGATTATCACCTGGGATTGACGAGTGGACACATTTTGGTTTTACATAACTGTTTTTGTGTACCTAGCTTAACGTGTAATATCATATCAGTTTCCTTGTTATCAAATAAAGGTTATGATTTCACGTTTGTAAGTGATGTTGTTAACATCCACCTTAATCATAGTTTGATTGGGTCCGGTACACTGGATAACGGTATATATGTCTTAAACCAACTCCAGATTTTCAATGTCCAGAACACACTAAAAAGAAAGTCTCTAGATTTAAATAAGGCTTTCTTATGGCATTGTAGACTAGATCACATCAATGAGACAAGGTTGACTAAGTTACATAGAGAAGGCTATTTGGACTCGTTCGAATATCAAACTTATGCCACTTGTCAATCAAGTCTCAAAGAAAAGATGACAAAAACTCCATTCACTAGACATGGAGTAAGAGCGAGCGAGCTCTTAGGACTCATACACAGCGATGTATGTGGTTCAATGTCTACACATGCAAGAGGTGGTTTTTCCTATTTTATTACTTTTACGGATGATTACTCAAGGTACGGATTCATTTATCTGATGAAACATAAATCCGAGGCATTTAAGAAATTCCAAGAGTATAAGAATGAAGTAGAAAACCAAACCGGCAAAAGTATCAAGACACTAAGATCTGATCGAGGTGGTGAATACTTAAGTGTCGAGTTCCTAGGTTACCTAAAAGAGAAAGGAATTCTCTCTCAGCTTACTCCTCCATACACTCCACAACATAACGGTGTATCGGAGAGACGGAATCGAACCCAATTTGATATGGTACGTTCCATGATGAGTAATGCTGAGTTACCACGATCTTTCTGAGGTTATGCACTAGAATCAGCGGCATATCTTTTGAACATGGTTCCTACCAAGACTGTGCCTACCACGCCATATCAGATGTGGAGTGGGAAGAAACCCTATCTTCAGTATTTGAAGATATGGGGATGTCCAGCTTTTGTTAAAAAGCAGCATGCGGACAAGCTCGAGGTACGATCAGTACAGTGTAAGTTTGTGGGATATCCAAAGAACTCCAAGGGGTATCTATTCTATTACGCAGAGGAACAAAATGTTTTTGTTTCTCGTAATGCCCATTTTCTAGAATATCAGTTTTTAGAAAAGAAAATAAGTGAGAGCGAAATAGAACTGGAAGAAATTCCAGAACCACAATCTACTACTGAAAGTTTGGTAGAACCAGTAGTTCAAGAAGAACAGGACATTCCCGCACCCCTCCGCAGGAGTAGTAGGCCGTCTCATCCGCCTGAGAGATACTACGGTTTTCTCATAGATGGGGATAGAGAGGATTGCGTCATAGATGATGATGAACCTACTAGCTTCCAACAAGCCATCCAGAGCGGCGACTCGGTACGATGGCTAGATACAATGCGGACCGAAATGGAGTCCATGTGCACCAACAAAGTATGGACTTTGGACTTTGCTCCAGATGGGGTAAAACCCATAGGATGCAAATGGATCTTCAAGAAAAAGATTGGTGTAGATGGACAGGTGGAAACCTATAAGGCTAGACTTGTTGCAAAGGGTTTTCGTCAAAGACCTGGTTTGGACTAAGACGAAACTTTTTCTCCAGTGGCTATGCTCAAATCCATCCGGGTCCTTCTTGCTATTGTTGCCTTCCATGATTATGAAATCGGGCAGATGGACGTAAAGACGGCTTTTCTGAATGGCAATTTAGAAGAGTGCGTCTATATGGATCAGCCAGAAGGTTTCAATCAGAGTGGGAGCAGCAGGAAAGTATGCAAGTTACTTAAGTCCATTTATGGACTGAAGCACGCATCGCGGAGTTGGAACATCTATTTTGATGAAACGGTCAAAGAATATGACTTTATCAAAAATCTAGATGAACCATGTATATATAGTAAAATTGTAGCACGAACTGTCGTATTCCTCGTCTTGTACATGGATGACATTCTATTGATAGGAAATGGCATTCATATGCTACAATCTGTCAAAGGATTCTTGTAACACAGGTTCTCCATGAAAGACCTGGGTGATGCCTCTTACATTCTGGGGATCCAGATCTATCGTGATAGATCCAAGAGGGTGTTGGGACTTTCGCAGTCCAGGTATATCAACACTATACTGAAAAGATTCAGTATGGAAGATTCTAAGCGCGGTAATCTACCGGCTTGTCACGGAATCACTCTATCCAAAGAGATGTCTCCCAAGACTGATTTGGAAAGGGATCACATGTCGATTATACCCTACGCTTCTGCGGTAGGCTCTATAATGTATGCGATGTTGTGCACCAGACCAGATGTTGCTTACGCACTGAGCGTGGTAAGCCGGTATCAGTCAGACCCATGGGAGAAGCACTGGATAGCAGTAAAGAACATTCTCAAGTACCTAAG
Organism: Agapanthus africanus; assembly: GCA_030015575.1. NCBI lineage: Eukaryota > Viridiplantae > Streptophyta > Magnoliopsida > Asparagales > Amaryllidaceae > Agapanthus > Agapanthus africanus. The sequence goes on from JASDDO010000031.1 coordinate 113,728,313, forward strand.
AAGGACTAAGGAGATTTCTTGGTTTACGGCGGAAAATACCTCATGATGGAGACCTTTGCTGATTCCGGCTTCAAGAGTGATAAGGACGATTCCAAGTCCATGTCAGGTTATGTCTTTACCCTCAATGGAAGGGCGGTGTGCTGGAAGAGTTCCAAGCAGGACACCGTTGCTGACTCGACGATGCAAGCGGAGTATATTGTTGCTTGCGATGCCGCAAAAGAAGCGGTCTGGATGAAGAAGTTCCTAACAGAACTTCAGGTGGTTCCTACCATTGTTGATCCAATACCTCTGTATTGTGACAACAACGGAGCTATAGCTTTAGCGAAGGAACCAAGGTCCCATCAGAAGTCCAGACACATCTTAAGGCGGTATCACCTGATCAGGGAGATCATAGATCGCCGGGAGATCGAGGTCCGGAAAGTTGCTACTGAAGAGAATATTGCTGATCCATTCACAAAGGCCTTACCTCAAATTCAGTTCGAGAGGCTACTCGAGATCATCGGTCTTCGATATGCCAGTACATGGCCCTAGTGCAAGTGGGAGATTGTTAGTGTATATGCCCTAGAGGCCATTATTGTATCATACTAGCTTGTATATTACTTAATGGAAGCTTAGGATATTCACAGTTATATAACAGTCTTGTTAAACATGGTAGTATACTACTTGGTTTTATCTATCTTAATATGTGAGTATACGTATTGATAGAGCTCTTAGGATCTTGCTTGACTACCAGCGTTGTGATGGCAGTCACACTAGTGGGGGCTGGGTAGTCTACAAGCACATCCTTTTTCAGGTCCCTAGTCGTAGGATTATCGAGACAGGACATCGATACCACGGAGTAGATTAGTGTGTACGCTTCTCATCCCAGTTGGGGAGATGGTCTGTCCCACAGCCGTCAGTACGTCGTACTGGAGATAGTATACAGGTGCTCATTGGGTTACGGGTACACCGGACAGGACTCGTGGGGAACTGTTGGTTGGTATTATACCCGTCGTCAGTTAACAGTTCCCAGGTGACATGAGTACAGCATAGTCCGCAGACTTGACACTGTTACTTCGCCTCGAGTGTGTCCCACTGTTCTTAGATTGCTACCCTACCACGGCTCAAAGGAGTCGTGCAAACAAGTAGCAGTTAGGTGCAGTCCCGAGCACTTGGAGGCAGTGGCGGTTAGACAGGATTCGTCTCTCCCAGTATTGGGAGTTGATATCGCGCTGTGTCCGAGATCCATTACGCAAAGTCCCTAGCCAGGGCAAGCGAGATTTACTGGTAGGTTCCAGTTGTTTCTCAGGGTGTAATGGGATACGCTCCGACACGACTTATACCGCTATTAGGGGACTGACGCTTGCCTCCACCGTAGGCCCGATATGCGATAGTCTTAGACGAACAGACCGGACTGTACGGAGATTGTCACATCAGGTTCAGTAGGAGTTCGGATGGGTTTCCTCATCGGCTTCTTATCGACATCTACCTGGGGACCGTTACGTACAGCTAGTGCCGCTTGCGGTCTGTTGTTAAACCCACCGTTAGCGTAGTAGTCGAGTCTTTAGAGTCCCACACAGAGAGTTTCCCTGCTCCCGGCGAAACGATATAGAGGTCGTTTGGTTATACGACAAGGGTTCGGACGCATACGTGTGTTTACGCACGTACGACATTCGGACAGTTTTTACTAGCCGGCTTTGGTTTAAGCCAGTTTCTAGTATCAGGTTATTGGATTTATACAGTCTAAAGTTTTTCCGTGTTTTCAAGGATAGGAGGGGCGTTCTCGTAATTTCGCGGGAAGCTTCTAGAAGGATGGTGACTTAAGGGTTTAGGTGGCATTAGCATTAATTGATTTTGTGACTCATGAGATGAATCATTCAAGAGAGTTAATGAAGCATTTATTGCTTGATGACTCACTTGATGATTCATTGCATATATTAAATGAAGCATGATGATAAATCATTTGATTTATTTTTATTTGATATTCTTTATGCTTCATGATATATTAGAAGTGAGAAACAATTTCAATTCATTATCATTCTCACCTTCTCTCTCCTCAAGCTCTCTCTCTCTCTCTCTTCAAACCCTAACCCTAACTTCTCATGTATTGAGATCAAGGGTTAGCTAGACTAATACATTCATAATCCAACTCTATATCACCTAGGTTGCTTAGATTAGCACTTTAAGAAACCTAGTTACCTCAAGTTAGAGGTGAAGCTTGGAGTATAGCTCTCGGGTGGATCATCTATTATGTGGAGGAGGCCGAGAAGGAGGTGGATAACGAAAAGGAGAAGGACACGGTTCATTAGGTATAATCACTTATCATAGTAGTTAACAACTTCTATGTTTCTTGTTAGTTATAGTTTAGCAAAGATTCTCGGTTAGTCGATGTTTACGCAAAGAACAAGATCGTTTTTCATTTTTCCGCCTCCCCGCAAGTCGTGGGGTGTTGTACATCGACTTACAACAAGCACGTCAGTGGCACTAGCTGTACGTAACGATTACATAGATACTTGTCAAAAGGGGGGTCGACAATCAAGTGCGTCCAAACCCTACTGAGCCTAAATGTAACAATCTTCGTACAGTCTGGTCTCTTCGTCAAAGAGTATCGTATATCGGATCTAGGGGTGGATAACGTCAGACCCCTACTAACCCGATAAGTCGTGTCTGAGTCAAGCTCATCACCAATAGAGATACAACTGATCAACTATCAGTAAATCTCATCCACCGTGGCTACGGATTTCTGGTGATAGCCAACTGAACACAGCGCGACATCGACTCTTAATACCATGAGAGACGAATCCCCGACAGTCGACCACTACCTCCATGTGGCTTGGGACTATACCCAACTAAAACCTGTTTGCACGACTCCTTTGAGCTGTGATTGGGTAGTAATCAAAGTACAGTGAGAAGTCACACGAGATAAATGACGACTTCAGCTCAAATGACTAACATGTACTTATGCCACCTGAGAACTTCCATCTGATGATAAATATAATACCATCTAGAAGTTCTCGGTAAGTCCGTCCAGTGTACTCACCTCCAGTGAGCACCTGTATACTATCTTAGGTGACACAACACCAATGGCTTGTGAGACCGGCCACCACCCCTTTTCGGGGTCTAGAAACGTATACACTGGTCTACTCCGGAATATCGATGCTCGGTCTCGATCCTCCTACGACTAGGGACATTTAAAGATGTGCTTATGGACAACCCGGCTCTCACATATATAATCTCTATCATAATGCTGGTTTTCAATATTATGGGCTTCAACAATGATGAAGACAAACCAGATAGCATACTATCATCTCGAGTAAGACTATTATACTTGTATAGATCCTCCCTCAATTATCATAATCGCCTACTTGCGATCACAATAATTGCCTTGAGGGCACTATATCCAACAATATATATATATATTAGACACTATATATGTATTGCATTTGTGCTAGTCATGTCCTCGCTATGCCGTAAGTTAAGTAACCTTACGGTGAAGACCCGGGACTATGTAGCGAATGCGGATGACATATATGTGCGTTGTATTTTCATTTCTTCTGGTGTGATAGATTAAATGATGGGATTATGTTAATTGGATTAATGCAAGAAAATAAACCCAAATAGATGTTGTAGGAATCAAATTTTCGAAAGAAATTATAGGCGTATTTTTTTTGCTTTGCATAGAGGTATTCGGTCAGGAATATCAATTACCTCATTCGATGAGAGAAGAGCCTTATTCCCTTCACGGGGAAATCACTTTTAAGCAAAAGTTTACGTGACTATAAACTACTCGGTTTTCTTCAAAACCACTCATTTTAAAAAGTGGAGCCTAAACCACTCTTTTTCAAAACTACTCGGTTCCTTCAACGATATTAAGTTCATTACGTTAAAGGCTTTTCGGCAAAAACCAGTCGTAGTCCCCCGTCATTTCAGATTAGTATAGTATTAGTGCTATGTATTTTGATCTTGTTAAGGCGTAGTGTTTGGTAGCTATATAATACTTTTCTGTTATACAGTGATACGATTATCTAGGACAATCACACGGTCATTTTGACCTTGTTAAGGGCTTGTGCGGGTGGGTTTAGATTAATCCAGGATAATGATGGGTTGAACTTGATTAGCGGCTTATGATATTTTGACCTTGTTTAGGTCATAGGCCGTTGGGGCAAAAACCATATCGGGAGTTTCAAATATAAGGGAAACTTTTCAGGTTTGCTCATACTTTCTGGAGTGTGGTAATTTTGGTCGGATTCCATCAAGATTATTACATGATGATAGTTGGGTCCTGATTCCCACTGATCAGAAGGTATTACTCCTCAGGAGATTTTCACTTCACAATTGCTAACCTATTAGGTGTCTAGAAAGTGTTAACGAGGTTATTCCTCTGCGAAAATAAGGTTATTAAATTGGTTCCGTGCGAAAGAACAGGGGACCTCCCTCGGAGTACCAACACTGGCATGGCTGAACGATTAGCGAAATTGTGAGGTGTAGATGATCCCGACTTGTTCTTTTTTTAGGTTTTGAAGGAGAATTCGAGAAAACAGTGGGAGACATCCTGATTAGATGTATTAATAAACCAATCTGATCTTGGTTAAAGTGTACGTTGAGTGTTTCTTTTCTATTTGGTAGCGGCCATGACCCGCCTTAAACTAAAAATCATATAACCAAGTTAACCGAAATTTTTACCTCCGGCTTTGGATTGTCATGATTTACGACAAAGTCGCATATATCCCTATCGCTCCTACTTCCTCTTTGCATTTTCCTAGAACATATTGTAAGTGCACGGCGGCGCCCCGACAGTCGGTCCGACGCCGGAAACGCGGAAACGAAAAACTTTGCAAACTAGCAAACCGGCACAACCGCGCACTTTTATCCCGGATCAGGCCATTAACCTAGCTACTAGCAAACTAAAATATGGGTGAAGAGATATACCAAGCGATCTGTGTCCTTCAGTCTTCGTCTCCACTCCGATCTCCCGCGGAATCTCCGTCCGTCACCTCCTCGTCGGAAAGGGCACCACATAGCCGAGTACTTTTACGGGCTCCCACCTCTGGACCGAAGCAACTCGGGCGTGAAGTTAGCTAGCTGACGCGTCCAAGGTTTGCTGTAGGCTAGTGTAGAATGCTATGTCTCTTTGGGGTTTATGTTTCCATTGGTGATGGAGGAATGAGGTTAAGAAAAATGGTGCTTTCATTTTTTCCAAACAAGAAGAATGAGATGAAGAAATATGTGCCACCACTAAAAAATGAAAATCTCTCTATCTCTATAATGTGGCCGGCCCCTCATATCAAATGGTGGAGGAATCAACAAAACATGAAGGGGGGTGATGGTAGGAAAAGTAGAGGGTGACCACATCCATGAGCAATGATAACAAGGTCATATCCAATTCAAATCAACTCTAATCTCAATCAATTTCAAGCATCATGAAAAAGCAAAGATGCTAATCAAATCATGATCCCACAAAAGCAAGAAAACCCCTCCACAATTAGTTATTTGCAAATGTACAAATAACCCCCTCCATCGGAAAGTCCGGCCACGAAGGAACAAAAGAAAACCGGCCGGAACGGAATGCAAACTGGCAACTACAGAAAACCGATCCCGTAATAAATTACAGGAAAACCCCGAGACTGCATATACATGCCCGCATTTGTATTCCCACTGAACAAAAATGCAAAGAGACAATACTACACTATCTAATACTAGGATCCGGCTTAAGCCAAACCCGGCTAGTAAAAACCGTCTGATCACGATCCGTGCAATACCGCACGTATCTGATCGAACCCTGCCATATCTCCATATGGCCTCTACAGCGTTTCGCCCGAAACCTGAGTAACTAAGTGTGTGGTGGACTCTAAAGACTCGTCAATACTATGGCTGTGGATTTAACCACTAACACGTCAGAGGTATTAGCCATACGTGACGGGCCACCAGCTATTGACCAAAAGGGACGTCGATGAGCAAACTCATCCTGACACCCTACTGAGCCTGTCAGTGACAATATCCGTACAGTCCGGTCCGTTCGTCTATGAGCATCGCATGGCGGGCCTAGGGGGTTGGTAAAAGTCAGACCCCCAAAAGCGGTACAAGTCGTGTCGGAGTGTAGCCCTGAACACCCTGAGATACTACTGGAATACCTACCAGCAAATCTCCTGCCTTGGCCAAGGACTTTTCATGTACTGGCTCTTCTAGACACAGCGCGACCTCACCCCCAATACCGGGAGAGACGAACCCCTGCAGATCCGCTCACTGCCTCCATGTGGCTCGGGACTGTACCTAACTATAACCTGTTTGCACGTCTCCTATGAGCGTGGTAGGGTAGTAATCAAAGCACAGTGGGAACTCACACGAGACAAATGACGATCTCAGGTCGATGAACTAACCTGTACACATGTCACCAGGGAACTACTATCTGACATCAGGTATAATCCCAACTAGCAGGTTCCCGGCGAGTCCTTTCCGGTGTACTCATAACCCAATGAGCACCTGTATACATCTTAGGTGAACCAACTGAAACCAGTGGCTTGTGAGACCGGCCACCGCCCCTCGTCGGGGTCTCGACTGTATACACTAGTCTACTCTGGAGTATCGATGCCCTGTCTCGAAACTCCCACGACTAGGGACCTTTTAAGGATTTGCTTATAGACCCCAGCTCCCACTTATATGATCGCCCTCATACTGCTGGTAGTCGAGCAAGAATCCTAGGGGCTCTATCAACGTGCAATAGTGACCTGTAGGGTCACCTAAAGCAGTACACGATGATAAAGATAAACCAGATAGCATACTATCATCTTGAGTAAGACTGTCCTACCGGGATAGGTCCTCCCTCAATCATTGCAATCACGTGCCTGTGATCCAATAATTGACTCTGAGGACACTATATCCAACAATCTCCTACTTGCACTCAAGGCTAATTATTGTGATGCCGCATACTCACAGCTCATGTGATACCGAACACCCAACTCCTCTACTAGTCAGTCTCACAAAACTCGTTTGCGAAACTATTGTGTTCGAGGAATAGCCTCAGTGAGTGGATCCGCTCTGGTGTTTCTTTCTATGTCTCTCTTTATCTCAAGTTCGCGGAGAAATCCATCTCCTGAAATGAGCAATACCTGTCTTAGAATGTGTCTGGATGTCTGATGGGACCTAGCTCATAAGTAAACTCCAAATCCAAACTTCTTAGACTGTATCATCAACTGAACTTAATCAGTATCCTGCGCCATGCCTTCCCTCAGTATCCATCTGGACCACCTGTCCAAAATACTGCCCCTCGTCAGAGGGAAAACTATAACTCTGACAGCCACTCTGCCATCCAGGTCACCTTGGAAGCCTGGAATGATAACTGTCTCCTAAAGGAGGCTGCTGTTATCATATCCCTAGAACAACCACTTATGTTCTAAAACTGCTTCCGACTGTTTCTCCAGGATTGGATCAATATCATCTTATTGCATCTCGTGCAAAAACAACATCTGGTGTGGTACTTGACATCTCATGATCAACTTAATTGCCTAAGCAAGTGATCTGCCAATCATGCACATCCCTCTTCCCTTTAGTCTGTAAGACACCTTTAAAGAGGGTGACTCCATTACCTGCAGGTACACCACCATGCCAGGAGTCGTCCATTCTAAATACTCTTAGAATGCTGTCTAAGTACCCTGATTGGGAAACCACCCAAATCTAGATCTAAAACCATAGATCTAGTAACCAGAATGTCTGATATAATATCCAAGTCCTATGTCGAGAAACCACTGTGTGATGACCAAAGTACAACCGATCGTAGTATAGGAATATTACTTCCTACTCTGTGTATGTCATCAAATACCAGGACATCACACCCTGCTACCTTCTTAACAGATCCATCCCCTATTCTGATGAAGTCAAACCTATGACTGTCACATCAGAAATAGATGATCTATCTCCGTTATATCTGCTTTAGTCTATAAATAGACATAAGCCTGATGTCCACCAATGCTTCCGCTGCTCCCACTGACTACGGCAACCCTCTGGCAGAGTCATATAAACGTACACTTCTAAAGCTAGTTTAGAACGACACTATACTCATCCTCCTGCCGGGTCTCACAGTCTGGAACAACAGCAATGGCAAGTCTGGGTAAACAAGAACCTCCCTGCCACCGTCCTTAAGCATACCGAAGTAACTCTCGGGTGCCTGAGGTTACCCACCATATCTGCGGAGTGGCCAATGGAATGTCAAACCAGATTGAATCTTTAGGTTCTTATCAAATCTTCAGTAATCGTTTGCGGTTCTGGAATCACTTCCAGTTCTACCATACTCCCACTACTGTTTTCTGAAAAAAAAAATTTAATAAAACTGTGGCGAGTCAAGAACAATATCACTATTGATCTTCCAGATGGTAGAAAGTCAACCCTCGTCATAGCCCGGGTCAACCCACAAACAGCCATTACAGAAACGTGCCTTGAGTTATCCGGAGTCTGGTTTTAAGCATAAGCCAGACAACTCCCCGTATCTTAATAATGTCAAGATATGAACTGTTCTATATCCAATATAGAAATATAGGTACTGATTTAATTGAACCAGATTCAAATCATGCAGCTGTCTCCAGTGCATGTCAACTAAATGGAAGGAGGCCGATCAGCGTTACTCAACTTAGGAATGCTTCCAATTATGAGTAACCTGAAAGAGAAGCAAGTTCTCTTAACCATTACTATCAACTGAATACCATATACAAGTATCTACATCTTCGATTACCTTGAAGAATCCCGATACTTGCAATACGTGGTTCTATACTTTACTCTTATACCTATAACTTCTCAAAACTTCGACCTTGTGTTTCTACGAAACACCTGTCTAAGAACTAGAGAAGTTATAAGTAAACAGAATATAGTACGAGGACCAACCCCTCTGTCCTAATGGACACTGGACAATATATGATACTCTGTACAAGTCCTCTGAGTCTAATAACTCATTCACTGTGTGTCGTAGGTTGAAAACTGTACATATGGTTAAGAAGAATTACACCGTTGTTTAATGCTCCGTACCTAACCATCCACTTATATAGGTAAATGTCATAGACATAATTTCAAAAAGGTATGTCTTACTCTATAAAAATAGACGTACAGATATATCTTTGAAATTGGTGCATAACAACGGATATTCAAAACCAAATATTCATCGTCCGGCAAACAACCCAGGTGATTTCCTCAAATATCACCTATTACAACGAATCCCTATATAATGAGGATGATCACCTAATTCCCAATAACTTACTCCCACTCATCATCTGTAAAACCATACAGATGTGAGGATCTAACCTGGTAAATACATACCCTGGAGCAAGTGTCTAATTGGGAAATCAGTTTTCTCTTAACAGTACATAATGAAACTGAAGCATTGAAATGTTTCGATGGGGTCTACTGGTATTCCTAGTAATGCCTCTTTCATTATCCAGATTCACAACTGTAACCAGATAATTCTTTGTCATCTCTCCAAATCCCTTTTTATGTCTTTAGTCATTACCTTCTGTACACCCTTTTAGGCCAAATGGTTTTCTTCCTTCCCTACCGTTCGGCACCAGCCTATGGTTTGGAAGAAGACTATCCAATAAGCATAATGGGTGTACTGTCCTAATCCTAGGAGCACTCGCAATGCGAGAGAAGGTGAAGATAAAAAACAACCGAATAAACCTTATTCCTATTTCTCCTGAGCGAGGATCCATCCCCGAACTGGAACAAGTTCCTTTCGAGTTCGTATATAACCATACGATGGATTATCCAATAAACTTGGGATCTTCGTAGTGATACGGAGTGTCCTGGAGAAATACAAAGGTGATTTAGGATTGGCGAAGAAATATTTGGTTTGGTCGTGAATAGAAGTCGCAATTTACTTTGCCCTCTTACTAATCCCTTGCTTTGTCTTAACTTAATACCTTCTGTACACCGTTTAGGCTAATTGGTTTTCTTCATTCCCTACCGGTCGGCACCTGCCTATGGTTTGGAAGAAGATTATCCAATTTGCGTAATAGGTGTACTATCTCCTAAACCAAGGAGTACTCGTAACTAGAGAGAAGGTAAAAGGAATAGACAACTGAATAGTCTTATTCGTTTTCTCCAGAACCGGAAACCATCCTCGAATTCCTTCGAGTTCATATATAACCATACGATGGTTTTGTCCAATGGAAGTGGACGTTCGTAGTAATACGGGGTGTCCCGGAGAAAAGGGTAAAAGTAGGAGTGGCAATGAGGTTTGCAACTCTGAAAATCCAAAAGCCAGTGTTAAGAAGGTTCGGTTAACTTGGTCACTGAGTCATAGTCTAGGGTCGGGTCAATGGTCGCTGCCAGAGAGAGAGAGAAAAGAAACACTCAGCGTGCACTCTAACCTAGATCAGAATGGTTATCACTTTATCTAATCAGGAAACCTCCCACTGTAACCTCAAATTCTTCTCCAAACCCAAAAGAAGAATTAGTCGGGATAACCCGAGGAGTAAACCAACTCATCAGTGGGAATCGGGATCCAACTATCATCGCATGATAACGTGACGGAATCCGCTCACGTTATCACACTCCAGAAGGTATGCGCATATCTGGCAAGTTTCAGTTTCTTTTGAAACTCCCGATGTGGATTTTTGCCCCATGCTCTTATGACCTTGACGAAGGCCAACAAATCATAAGTCACATGTCAAGTTCTACCCATCATTGTCCAGGTTAATTTGAACCCACCCGTACAAGCTCTTGACGAAGGCCAACAAGGCTATACGACTGTCCCAAACCAACGCATCTATCTATGCAGCAGAAAGGTAACAAGCAGCTACCATACACTATGCCTTGACGAAGGCCAACAAACATAGCATGAATACTACGTGCTACCCGTCTGAAACGACGGAGGGCTACGAGTGGTTTCTGGCGAAAACCTTTAACGTAATGAACTTGATATCGTTGAAGGAACTGATAGCTTTATAAAAATATAGTGACGAAAACCTTTGCTAAAGAGGTCACTCCCGGTGAAGGGATCTCGGCTCTTTCCCCGTAAAATGAGGTGCAGGATATTCCAACTGAATACCACGATGCAAAGCAAAAGCAGTCGGCTATAGTGAAGTTATTGCCCTGACGCAAACTTCTGTCCAAGGGGTCACTCCCAGTGAAGGGATCTCGGCCCGTGCCTCGTCGACTGAGGAGCAGGATATTCCAACTGAATACCACGATGCAAAACAAAAGAGAACGCCCTTGCAATAACAGCTTTTTGAAAAAGTGTTCCAACAACATCAGAATAGGTTTGTTTATCTTGCATTTATCCAAATCAACGCAGTCCCATCAATTGATCACACCACAAAAAGAACGAAAATAATGATGTACGTATATGCCATCCGCATTCGCCACTGGGTCCCGTCATCACCCGTTAGGTTACTTAACTAACGACAGAGCGGGGACTGGACTAGCGCGGATGCAAAACATATACAACATCTACTAGTATATATATAATATATAATTTTCGCTCAAGGCGTGATAAAATGCAACATCACAGAAATTTACAGCATCATAGAATAATACAGATATCTAGGATTCCCGGGTTTCACAGAGCCGCTACTGAAACCCGACGTTCCCCTGGTCGTGTGGATAGCCTGTGCAATGAAATCCTAGACCCCTACGGGCGCGGCAAGTTACCCGCCAAAACCTAAAACGAGGCAGCCCCCTTCAGCAATGTGAATGGACCACCCAGCACTTCACGGAATCCGGTAACTTGGGCACCACTCCTGGGTCAACCTATACCCCCTACGAGTGCGGCGAATAGCCCGCCAATTCTAGAGTAAAGCCCCCTCCATCTCAACGCCATGAGATGCGGGCTTGTTGCCCTCTAGAACCCGGCTATCCGTGCACCCCTCCGCGGGGTAATCCTAGTACAGAAAGTAAAATATACATACAACGGGTACATCGACCGCAACCTGGTCGTGCCCCAAAAGAATAATACAAACAGGCAGTGACGGCAGTCCACAGGTCGGACGCTCGCCCCGCAATATCAAATGTACATAATAACACAAAAACTGTACTAACATTGCATCCAGGCTATCCCCCATGACCAATCCGCAACATCACAGCACAACACAGAACATCAACGTGAATGTCACGTTCGCAAATCCGTCTAAAAGGGCTATAGCAGATAGACTGGATTTACCGATCGAGTGACATTCACGGTCGCAGATATAATGTAAATACTGTGAACTAGAAAGTTTAAAATATCCGATCGACCAAATTTTATCAAGTGGGCCCCAAGCAGTACTGTAGCACTTACAGAAAATATGGGCCCAAAAAGAATATCCCAAAACTCCTATTTCCAAGTCTAAATCCCTCTGGAAAAATTTGGCATGCTGATCAGTTAAAAGCGCGGCGGAACCGCGGCCCAAGCATGGGTTTGGCCGCGGTTCTGCGGTGGTATGGAGTGATCTCGCGACCAAATTTTCACAGAATTCTTAGATTTCTAAGCACAGTATTCTGCAATAACCTGAAAAAATTTTGGAGCCAAAAAAATTTCGACAGAAACTGTGTATTTGAAAACGCGGGTTTTGGAATTTTGTTCGATCGAAAATGTAAACACACTAGAGCAAGCTAGGCAAGGTTAATGGCGTGGCTCTGATACCAATATAAGTGCACGGCGGCGCCCCCGCAGTCGGTCCGATGCCGGAAACGCGGAAACGAAAAACTTTGCAAACTAGCAAACCGGCACCACCGCGCACTTTTATCCCGGATCGGGCCATTAACCTAGCTACTAGCAAACTAAAAGATGGGTGAAGAGATATACCAAGCGATCCGTGTCCTTCGGTCTTCGTCTCCACTCCGATCTCCCGCGGAATCTCCATCCGTCACCTCCTCGTCGGAAAGGGCACCACGTAGCCGAGTACTTTTATGGGCTCCCACCTCTGGACCGAGGTAACTCGGGCGCGAAGTTGGCTAGCCGACGCGTCCAAGGTTTGCTGTAGGCTAATGTAGAATGCTATGTCTCTTTGGGGTTTATGTTTCCATTGGTGATGGAGGAATGAGGTTAAGAAAAATGGTGCTTTCATTTTTTCCAAACAAGAAGAATGAGATGAAGAAATATGTGCCACCACCAAAAAATGAAAATCTCTCTATCTCTCTAATGTGGCCGGCCCCTCATATCAAATGGTGGAGGAATCAACAAAACATGAAGGGAGGTGATGGTAGGAAAAGTAGAGGGTGACCACATCCATGAGCAATGATAACAAGGTCATATCCAATTCAAATCAACTCTAATCTCAATCAATTTCAAGCATCATGAAAAAGCAAAGATGCTAATCAAATCATGATCCCACAAAAGCAAGAAAACCCCTCCACAATTAGTTATTTGCAAATGTGCAAATAACCCCCTCCATCGAAAAGTCCGGCCGCGAAGGAACAAAAGAAAACCGGCCGGAACGGAATGCAAACTGGCAACTACAGAAAACTGATCCCGTAATAAATTACAGGAAAACCCCGCGACTGCATATACATGCCCGCATTTGTATTCCCACTGAACACAAATGCAAAGAGACAATACTACACTATCTAATACTAGGATCCGGCTTAAGCCAAAGCCGGCTAGTAAAAACCGTCCGATCACGATCCGTGCAATACCGCACGTATCTGATCGAACCCTGCCATATCTCCATATGGCCTCTACAGCATTTCGCCCGAAACCTGAGTAACTGGGTGTGTGGTGGACTCTAAAGACTCGTCAATACTATGGCTATGAATTTAACCACTAACACGTCAGAGGTATTAGCCATACGTGACGGACCATCAGCTATTGACCAAAAGGGACGTCGATGAGCGAACTCATCCTGACACCCTACTGAGCCTGTCAGTGACAATATCCTTACAGTCCGGTCCGTTCGTCTATGAGCATCGCATGGCGGGCCTAGGGGATTGGTAAAAGTCAGACCCCCAAAATCGGTACAAGTCGTGTCGGAGTGTAGCCCAGAACACCCTGAGATACTACTGGAATACCTACCAGCAAATCTCCTGCCTTGGCCAAGGACTTTTCATGTACTGGCTCTCCTAGACACAGCGCGACCTCACCCCTAATACTGGGAGAGACGAACCCCTGCAGATCCGCTCACTGCCTCCATGTGGCTCGGGACTGTACCCAACTAAAACCTGTTTGCACGTCTCCTTTGAGCGTGGTAGGGTAGTAATCAAAGCACAGTGGGAACTCACACGAGACAAATGACGATCTCAGGTCGATGAACTAACCTGTACACATATCACCAGGGAACTGCTATCTGACATCAGGTATAATCCCAACTAGCAGGTTCCCAGCGAGTCCTGTCCGGTGTACTCATAACCCAATGAGCACCTGTATACATCTTAGGTGAACCAACTGACACCAGTGTCTTGTGAGACCGGCCACCGCCCCTCGTCGGGGTCTCGACTGTATACACTAGTCTACTCTGGAGTATCGATGCCCTGTCTCGAAACTCCCACGACTAGGGACCTTTTAAGGATTTGCTTATAGACCCCCAGCTCCCACTTATATGATCGCCCTCATACTGCTGGTAGTCAAGCAAGAATCCTAGGGGCTCTATCAACGTGCAATAGTGACCTGTAGGGTCACCTAAAGCAGTACATGATGATAAAGATTAACCAGATAGCATACTATCATCTTGAGTAAGACTGTCCTACCGGGATAGGTCCTCCCTCAATCATTGCAATCGCGTGCCTGTGATCCAATAATTGACTCTTAGGGCACTATATCCAACACATATCGTATCACTTTGAAGATATATTTTATTTGGATAAAACCATCTCGTATAGTTATATATGAACTCGAAAAAAGTTGTTTCGGTTCGAGGATGGCCACCAGTTCTGAAGAAACTGAGTTGTATAATTTTGATGTCTCCCCTCCTTCAGCTTCTCTCAGGTTGCGAGAGCTCCTTTTATTAGGAAAGTACACCAGTTACGCTTGTTGGATAGTTTTCTTCCAAACCTTGAGATAGGTGCTTAAAGGTAAGGAAGGAAGAAAACCAACTAGTCTAAGTATGGTGTACAGAAGGTAAGTTGTGGAGACATATAAAGGGGTTGAAGTGAGCACAAAGGAAATTGCAACTACTGTCATGAGTTTGGTATTGAAAGAGGCGTTACTAAGAATATCCGGCCCCCCTCAAAACATTTTCAATTTTCAGTTTTTCCTGTGCAGTTGTAATTGAAAACTGTTTCTTAATTTATTCTGACTCCGAGGTATGTATATAGTGGTTTAGGATCTCACACCTGTATGGTGTTACAAATATTGAGAAGGATTAGAGTATTGGGAATTATGTGATTTAATCCTCAATGTCGGAATTCATATGGTGATATTGGGGGAATCGCCTGGCTTTGCCTATTGGCAAATATTCGGTTTTGAATATCCGTTATTATACACCAATTTTAAATTGAAATATATATACCTTTATTTTATAAAGTGAGATATAAATTTTGAAATTATGTTTAGAACATTTACCTTTATCAGTTGATAATTCGGTAAGGTTTATTGAATAACGGTGTAATTCTTCTTAACCAAAATACAATTTTAAACTTACGATACACATAGTTTGAGTCAGTAAACTCAGAGGACTTATATAAAATAATGCATATTTTCCGGTGTCCTTACTGACAAGGGGTTGGTACTCGTACTATATTTCGTTTGCTTATAATTTCTCTTATTTTAGACTCGCATTTTTGTTAAAATGCAAAGCCAAATGATTATGAGAAGTTCATATGGTATAAGAATAAAACAGAGAACTAGACGTTAGAAGTATTCAAGACTCTTCGAAGTGATCGAAGATGAGGATACTTATGCTAGGTATTCCGTGATTGTATTCTCTCTCTGGTTACTAATCTCTGGGTGCGCTCCTTAATGAGTAATACTGTATGGCCTTTTTCTACTTAGGATATGTACTGGAAACAGCTGCATAACATTTGAATCTGGTTCTATTTATTAGCGACTATGTTTCTATATTGGATATAGAAGGGATTCATATCTTAATGTTATTAAGGTATATAGAGTAATCCGGTTTGTTGATAACAGAATCCAGATATACTCAAGGCACGTTTCAGTAATGGAAGTTTATGGGTTATTCCAAGCATTCAGAAGGGTTTAATTTTCTACCATTTACAAGATCAAACATTTTTTTGTTCTTGACTCGCCACCTTTTTATAAAAGAACTTCTTTTCAAAATCATTAGTGGGAGTTTGATATAACCGGAAGCAATTCCAGAACCACAAACGGTTACTGAAAGTTTAGTAGAACCTAAAAATTCAATTGGATTCGACAATCCATTAGCCACTCTACAGAATCAGTAGGTAACCTCAGCCGAGTATTTCGGTTTTCTCATAGACGGTGACAGGGAGGTTTGCATCACGAAAATGATGATCCTAGCTTGCCATTATTACTGTCCTTGACTATGAGATCTGGAAGGTGAATGACTAAACGCCATTCTAAATTGGATTTAAAAGTGCACGTATATATAACTCTGCCAGAGGGTTGTTGTAGTCAGTTGGAGCAGCGGAAACGTGGTGGGCAAGATACTTATGTCTATTTATTGGCTAAAGTAGGCATAGGGGAGATGGATCATCTGTTTTGATGTAACTGTCATAGTGTTTGATTTCATCAAAACAACAGATGAATCTGGTAAGAAGATGGTAGGGAGTAGATTTCTGGCATCTGGATGACATACTCTGGATAGGAAATGATATTCCTATACTGCAATCGGTGAAAATTTGGATGTCACGGGAGTTTCTCCACACAGGATATGGATAATGATGCTTTGGCATTGGATGTAATAAGAAAATATAATCCAATCCTAGAGAAGCAAAGGGAAGCAGTGAAGAACATAAGAGGATGTTCTTGGAATATGGTAATGGCAGCCTCCAACGAGACGGTTACTGGTTCGGGCTTCTAAGGTGACCTGGGTGACAGAGTGACTGTCAGAGTTAAAAATTTACCCTCTTCTAAGGTGTAGTATATTAGAAGGGATTCCACGCAAGATACTAAGGTGGACATGGCGCTGGGTGCTGATTACGATCAGCCAAGGATACAGCCTAAGAAGTTTGTTGGATATAGATGTTCATTTATGAACTTGGTCCCATCAGCTATCCAGACAAGTTCTAAAACAGGTATCACTCATTTCGGGAGATAGTTGTTCTCCGTGAAGTATAGATATAGAGAGATAAAAATAGAAACGGCGCAGCGGATCCACTCACTGAGGTTATTTCTCGAACACGGTTGTTTCTCAAACTCTATTTGCGAAGCTGATTAGTAGAGAAGTTGGGTATTCGGTAGCACACGAGCTGTGGGTATATGATACCGTAATAATTGGCTTTAAGTGCAAATAGAAGGTTGTTGTATATAGTGCTCTCAAGACAATTATTGTAATTTCATGCAGGAGATGATGATAATTAAGGGAGGATCTATACGGGTAGAACAGTCTTACTCAAGATGATAATGTGATATCTGGTTTGTCTTTATCATCATGTACATGTCTTATGTGGTATTACGGATCGCTATTACATGTTGATAGAGCCCATAGGATTCTAGCTTGACTGCCAGGGTTATGATGGCGATCATACTAGTGAGGCCTGGGTAGTCCATAAGCACATCCTTAAATGTCCCTAGTCATAGGATTATCAAAACTGGATATCGATACTTCGGAGTAGACTAGTGTATACGTTTCTTATTCCCGAGAGGGAAGGTGGATGGTTTCGTAACCATTTGTGTACAGCACCAAAGATTGTATACATGTCCTCATTAGGATATGAGTTATACTGGACGGACTTGCCAAGAATAGCTAGATGGTATTATACCCATAGTCAAATGGCTGTTCTCTAGTGACATGAGTACATGGTAGTAAATTGACCTAAGATTGTCATTTATCTTGTATGAGTTCTCACTATACTTTGATTACTACCCTACCACGACTCTACTAAGTTGTGCAAACAGGTTTTAGTTGGGTACAGTCCTGAGCCATATGGAGGCAATGAGCGGATCGAAGGGATGCATCTCTCTCGGTATAGGGAGTCGATGTTACGCTATGTGCGGTTGGCTAATACCATAAGTCTTTGGTCAGGGAAGATGGGATTTACTGACATGAGGTCGGTAGTTTCTCGGTTGGTATTGGGATTGATATCGGCATGACTTATTGGGTTATTAAGGGTCTAACTTAGTCCACCCCCAAGACCCGGTATGCGATACTCTTAGACGAACTGACCGGACTGTATGGTGACTGTCACTTATTGGCTTAGTAGGGGTTCGGACGGGCTTGCTTGTTGATCTTCCTTTCGACAGATATCTGGGTAGCCGTTATGTACAGCTAGTGCCACTGACATGCTTGTGAGCTGGGGATATTATCCAATAGCTCACTGCCAGCGTATTGTCGAGTCTTTAGAGTCCCACACAGAGGGTTTCTGGTTTTGGAGAAACGATGTAGTAGAAGAACTGGGTATGTGCAGGAGTCCGATTAAAACTAGTGTATTGGATAGACTGACGGTAATTAGATGGTCGAAATACTAGCCGCTCTTTTGGAAAGACGGATGTTAAATCCAGTTTAGATTTAATATATTAATACATGTATTGGATATATGTAGTTACTGGTATTTTTTCACTATTAATATATGTCTCTTTTATGTATTTTAAATACATTGGAAAGTTTTGTGCCCTGATCCAGAGACACTACCGTCAATTGAGGAGCTATGTCACGCCCCGCTTCCCAGTGTGCGCAAACTACGGCACGTGACAGAGCCAATATGCTACCTGTAGCTAGAAAACATCCCTCCACAGTCACATTACGGCTGTCTATAGGATATCAAGAAGCGTAAAAATATAAAGTAGTTAGTACATGTCCAATTGCCATAATAAATAGAGTCAAGAAAATGCATAAGCGGAAACGAATTAAATCCAATAAACAACATCTAAAATTCGTCCCAATATGGGCTCACATCAAGGAAATAAAACTGAGGAAATAAACTAAACTAAACAACTCTAAATAACACATGTTCAATTCCTCACTGCTCGGCTTGATGGCTAAAGTACTCATGTTCAGCCTGCGATAAAAGTAGAGGAACTAGGCCATGCAAAACCCAGACATCAGTGTGTCATAATATCAAAAAAACAGTGATAACCAGGATGTAACGATATAAGTAAACATGAATATAAATTGATAACACAGATATAAAATAGTAAGATATGTGTGTGTATGTGATGTGTGATGTGTAACCTAAAACTGTGCTTCTAGGTTATCTATTCTAAAAGTCTTCGAAATCAAGTAATGTAATCCTCATCGCAACACAACAGAATATATCCCGTTCATTCCCCACGGGATCACGGCAACATGATTTATTCCGTAACGCCCAAAAAAACGGCAAACAGGTAATTATTCCGTAACGTCCGGAAAAACGGCAAATATGTAATTATTCCGTAACGTCCGGAAAAACGGCAACCAGTTAATTATTCCGTAACGCCCGGAAAAACGGCAAACAGGATTATTCCGTAACGCCCGGAAAAACGGCAAACATGTAATAATAGCCTTTTGAGTTACGTTTTCGTTACATTCATGATTTCCCCTTTACTCTCAGGTTTGTGTTCAAATCAGGTATTGCTAATATAGATCTAATGCCAACACAGGATCAATCTGGTACAGTTCTCGTCTATGCAGACAACAAGTTACGTCCGTCAGGACAGCATGTCAAGATTATTGGCATTAGTAACAAGATCTAAGTAATGATTCAATTAGGGTATCGTGAACATGTCATGTGATGCATATGTATCAAATATATACCAAATATGAAACTGTAACGAACATCTGAACACGGTAAGTACAACGGATACCAGGATGCATATGTATGTAATAACCTTTTATATGTCCATGACTACATATGATGCAATCTAGATAACACGTTGTACTAATATATAGTATAATGATATCATGATGTTCTGGCATGCAACTAGATATGCTATTGTCGGTACGGATAAAGACGGATACTATAAAACTGTAAATCGGTAATATTTGCTGAATAATAAAATACATGCACTATTATTTATTAAATAGATATTGATATAATAATATTAATATGGATAACCTATTCAATCCGATTAATAACTATAAAAGTGGTATTGATTAAACATGCATAAGAAAGTTCCGTTCAAAAATTCAGCGTCACCGTAATTTGTAAAATATCTTTAAAATAACAAACTTCCTCCAAAAGGGACGTGTTATATACCAAAACAAAGCTAATTCAATAAAATTTTCATTTTTATAAGTTAAAGTATCTCAGGTTTGTTCCTACAAAAAATTATGAACGTTCGAAATTGAATGTTTGCTGCTGGAATTTCCATGGACAGCAGTTCTGAGCTACTTTCATTTATAGTTTACATTATTTAAATAATTTATTTTGTAAGTAAATATTTCACAGGATTATAGTATTCTGAGTTAGTTTCGTAAAGAACTAAAGAACGTATGCTAATAATTTTTCTATGATTTATAATAAATTTTATAAGGTAAGGTGTACATTAAATTTCAGATTTGTCGTATCCGCTTTGCGACGACGTTTCATGTATAAACTATACTATTTTCAAACTATATTTTGTATAACGTTATAAAATGCAGATTATAACTAATTAATGATAATGATAAAAAATATTACGACTATATATATATTTATAGATATAATTATAGTATGTCGCAAGTTGTAAACTTGCATACATTGTATATTATAAAACTGATTAACGTTAAATAACTACGGTGTATAAATTATATAGATATAGCTGTATGATAATAATAATAATAGTATGACAACATATAAGTAAATTACATAAAGTATAGAATGTAGCAAGTTGTAAACTTTTCTCGAAACAAACGCGATTAACGGAAGCAACATGACGCTATACAAATCAACACCAAGTTTTGATGGCTCGGTTAAGGTTTTAGGATGCGGCTGGAGTTGTGTAGGCGAGAATGGGTGTGGGCTTGAAGAACGAAGAAGGAGAATATATAAATTGATGAGGGAGAGATATGTTATGTGGAGAGAGAGAGAGAGAGGTTTTGTGTTTAATATAAATATATATAGTATAGTTTAAATTAGGTTATAAACATATATTAATTTTAATGTATATAGATAATATCAAACTATAACCAATCTCCACCAAAATCCCGTCAAAAATGTTTTTTCGAAAATAATTCATATATGTAAACTTCTCAACCATAATGCAAGAATATATTTTAAATAAATCATACCCCTAATGTAAAATTTAAAAGGATTTTAAAAATATATCTAGATTTAGTAAATATTTGATATTAGATATCTTGAGATTTAAACGTAAAAGATAAAAGCAAAATAAGATATGAGATAGCAACCATATGATGACAGTTAACAAAATATAACTTCTTCTTAATTTGTGGCTATTAAAAGATATATGATGATCTAGATTTATGATATATAAAGATCTAAAAATATAATGTAGGTATTATACCAGATTCACATAGATACACTTTACTTGTAAATCTCAGATACAATTTTGCACCATATTGGGTTCTAAACTTGCGGGTCGGGTCGGATAACGACTACTAGTATTCGAATCATTCGCGACCCAATAGACAAATAGAAGAAATATAAAGTAAGTGTTAAAATACCAATTAATGTCTATAATCGTACTAGGGTATTACATTATACCCAACTACAAAAGAATTTCGTCCTCGAAATTCACGAAACAGGAAAAGATAAGAAGATACGGATCTAAGGAAAGAGATGAGGAAACTTTTGTCGATCTCGTCTTCACGTTCCCAAGTAGATTCTCCATGCGAACAATTTCCCCACGAAATAAGCACTAGAAAGATCATCCTATTCTTGAGAAGCTTTTCTCGTCAATCCACAATCGTCATCGGTTGCTCTTTATAAGTCAAATCTTCTCTCACTGTCAATTCCGAGTGATTTAAGACATGCGTCTCATCTCAAACATACTTTCGGAGTTGAGATACATGAAATACGTCATGAACACCAGCTAAGGATGGTGGTAAATCCAATCGATAAGCTACCTCTCCAATACGCTCAATGATATCGAAAGGCCCCAGAATCGAGGACTAAGCTTGTCTCGACTACCAAATCGGATTACTTCTCTAGTCGGTGATATCTTCAAGAACACAAGATTACGAACAGCGAACTCCAAAGGTATTCTTCCAGTATCAGCCTAACTTTTCTGTCGATCCTATGCCACCTTCATATAATTACAGATCAAGTTAATTTTCTCCACAGTTTGCACAATGAGTTCCGGTCCCAACAAACAGGAGAGCGAAACTTACGACAGTACAATGCTTCGAAGGGAGCCATCTGTATAGTTGCCTGAAAACTGTTGTTGTATGAAAACTCCACTAAATGTAAATGATCCTCCCATGAACCCTTGAAATCTAACATGCATGTCCTCAACATATCTTCAAGAGTTTGGATCATTCTTTCAGGCTGGCCATTTGTCTGAGGATGATAGGCTGTGCTAAATTTCAAGCGAGTTCCCAAACTTTCCTGTAGACTCCTCCAAAAGTGTGATAGAAATCGAGTATCATGATCCGAAACGATGCTCACGGGTACCTCAAGCAATCTCGCAATCTCCTGCATGTACCACTCTGGCAAAACCTCTGTCGACTGACCAACTCGAAACGGTATAAAATAAGCTGTCTTGGTCAATCGATCGACAATGACCCAAACTACATTATTGCCCTTTGGACTTCGTGGTAAAGCAGTCACGAAATCCATGGTTATATATTCCCACTTCCATTGAGAAATCGGAAGTGGTTGCAACAAACCAGCTACCCTTTGATATTCAGCCTTGACTTGCTGACACACCAAGCACTTCGATACGTAGCGAGCAATCTCTCTTTGCATATCTTCCCACCATAAATGTTGTCGCAGATCTCTGTACATCTTTATACCTCCCGGATGTACCGATTATACGGAACTATGAGCCTCCTTCATGACTTCTTCATGAATATCTCCTTTAAGCACACATAAAAGACTCCCATATCATAACAAACCATCTTCATGAATTAACAGATCCGTTCGAAATCCCAGTTCTACCTATTCTCGAAACTTCTGCAATCTTGGATCATGCGACTGCGCTGCTTTAATGTTATCGATCAAGGGTGACTGTACTTGCAACTATATCAATTGTCCCGAAGAATTCGGTAGTACAATCTCCAACTCAAAGCTTTGAAGATCAGTTATAATCTCCTTTTGTGCAGTCAACATCCGTGTTGCTAGCAACCGACTTAGAGCATCCGGCATTACGTTAACTTTCCCCGGATGGTATTTTAGATCAAGATCATAGTCAGCCATCAGCTCCAACCATCTACGCTGCCTCATGTTGAGCTCTTTCTGTATGAACATGTATTTTAGGCTTTTGTGATCGGTAAATACTTGTACCCTTTCGTCCAATAAGTAGTGTCTCCAAATCTTCAAAGCGAAAATTACTACTGCTAACTCCAGATCAGGAGTTGGGTAGTTTTTCTCATGAGTCTTCAATTGTCTCGACGCATAAGCTATGACCTTCTCATGCTAAATTAGAACACATCCCAAGCTTTTCCCAGATGCGTCACTGTGAATAACTAACCCTCCGGAACCATCTGGCACTGTCAGAATAGGAACATCACTTTTTTGAGCTAACGCGCATTTCTCAGTCCACACGAACGGTACCTTTTTCCGTGTTAGCTTGATCAATAGTTCTGCTATTCAAGAGAAGTTCTCCACAAACCTTCTATAATATCCAGCAAGCCCAAGGAAACTTCTGATCTTCCCACTCTTTGGAATCAGCCAATCGTGAATAGTTGCAGTCTTTTCGGGGTCAACTACAATTTATCTCCGGATACCACATGACCCAAGAACATCACTTTTTTGAGCCTATAACTTTTCTAGCCTCATTGTCTGCAGTGCGATTCTCAAGTGTTCTGCATGCTCTTCTTTGCTCCTTGAATAGACTAGAATATCATCAATGAATACCACCACAAACTGATCTAGAAATGGTGAAAAGATCCGGTTCATAAAGTCTACAAATATCGTCGGTGTGTTAGTAACTTCAAATGGCATCACTAAGTACTCGCAATGCCCATATCGAGTTCGGAACGTTGTCTTGTAAATGTCTTCTTCTTTCACCTGAACTTGATGATACCCTGATCACATGACAATACTCTCATGCCATTGAGTTGATCGAATAGTTCGTTAATGCGAGGGATTGGGTACTTATTCTCAATAGTCACTCGATTTAAATCTCGATAGTTAATGCACATCCTCCGCGTGCCATCTTTCTTCTTGACTAAAAAACTAGAGCTCCCCACGGTGAACCATTGCTGCGTATCCAACCCTTCTCTAGTAATTTGGAAACTTGTCTCTTTATCTCTTCCAGTTCCACCGGTGCCATCGGATAAGAAGCCTTCGAAATTGGCACGGCTACAGGAATAAGATCAATCGCAAACTCCACATCCCGTTTAGACGATACACCCGAGATTTTCTTGAATATATCCAAAAAATCCCGAACCGCTATCAGCTCTTTATCTGCAACTTGTTTATGAACTTCACCTTTTAGTAAACGGTTCCCTTCATCATGAATTTGCAAGTTTGTTCTAAGACTTGTGGGTTATTAGCTCACCACTCTCCGCTGTGCTATTCTAATAAATTTGAGGCGGGTCGGTCAAAACTTTTTTAATCAAACATCTTACATCTGATCGGCCTTGAAGCAGTTTGTACCAGCTCCCGCAGAGGTTAATCTCGAACTACTGCAATCAACAAAAACTTCTCATATGTTTCTCCTTATTCTTCGAAACGCAAACGGATTGGTTCTTACGGAGCAAGATGAAAGATATATCATGGTTGCTGGATTCAAACTCGCGATAAGACATAAACTTGTAAGCAATGACGCCGAGAGGAAACAAGATAATACAACGACCATAATTCAAGAAAATGAATCGAAATAGGACTCCAAGTTACCTAAATAGTGTTAGTTATATGTATGCCCTAGAGTCCATTACTGTACATACGATGTATATTATAACGGATGATTGGACATATATAGGGAGGACTTTCTTGCTCGACATGATAGTATGCTTTCTGGTTGTACTTTATCTTAACATGTACTCTGATTGTCTCTATGTTACATGTTGATAAAGCCCTTAGGATATGTACTCGACTACTGGGACTATGATGAGATCATACTAGTGGGGCCACAGTAGTCGACGAGTACATTCTATAACTGTTCCTAGTCGAGGGTGTATCGAGACAGGGCATCGATACACCAGAGTAGACTAGCGTATACGCATCTTGACCCATATGATGGGCAATGGATGATCCCATATCCATTGGTGTTTGACATCAAGGATGGTGTACGGGTGCTCAGTGGAGACTGGGTACACTGGACGGACTCGCCGAGAACTCCCAGATGGTATTATACATCACGTCAGATGGCAGTTCTCCGGTGACACTGGTACATAGTAGTCTGTTGATCCGAGATCGTCATAGAGTCTTGTGTGATTCCCACTGTGCTTTGATTTCCATCATACCACGTCCAAGAGGGCGTGCAAAAAGGTGGCTTTTGCGTACAGTCCCGAATCACATGGAGGCAATGAGCGATAGGAGGGGATTCGTCTCTCCCGGTATAGGGAGTTGATGTTGCGCTGTGTTCGATTGGCTATAACCGGAAATCCCTGGCCAGGGTTGCTGAGATTTACCGATAAGTGTTATCAGTAGTTTTTCGAACTGTTATAGACCTCATATCGACACGACTTATCGAGCTACTGGGGTCTGACGTTTACCACCCTTAGGCGAGATATGCGACATATCAGACGACGAGACCGGACTCTACGGGAGTGTTACTGATTGGATTCACAGGAGAATGTACAGGCTTGCTTGTTGATCTTCTGAGCGCTCAATACCTGGGTGGCTGTTACGTTTAGCTGACCGCTTGCAGCTTGTGGGTGTTTGATATGATCATCACCTACTGCCGGCGTATTGACGATTCTTTAGAGTCCTACACAGAGGTTTCTTGGCTCAGGCAAAACGGAGTAGGAGCACATATGTGATATGTGCGGGACCGAGGATAATGCGATATGTGATACCGTATTGGATTCTCGCGATATGAGATATCGGCCGGGTATATGTGATATAGCCGGGTCATCGTATTAGTCGGTTATATGCGATATAGCCGGATTGTCGGATCAAGTGTTGATTCGATAATTTAATGTATAATAATATATATGATATATTAAATTACATTAACTAATATTACCTCACTAAAAGATTCATTTTCTCATGGGATAATACATTGATATATATGCGATATATGTTAATTGTATTATTTTCTATTGTTACAAAATATATTGTATATGTGATATATAATATTGTAACATGTTAGGGTTACAAATTTAACAATGGTTAGGGTTTAAACTTGGTTAGGGTTTGGATTAGGGTTAGCTTTTGCATGAAGCTTCCATGAAGCTTCATGAAGCTTTGACTTTGTGGTTGCTTGATATTTTTGTGAGATATTATGTTAACCCAATCCAAACCATTAGCTCTAGTTAACTCTCTACAAGGGTTAACTCTTTCATGCTTAACCCTTGGTTAGATTTGTAACCACTACAACAATTCATTGTTCATCACAAAAGGATTAAGTTATCATCTTCATTCATCTTCTTCCTTGGTTTTCTTCTTGAAAAAGCTTTCTTTTGTGATGAAAGTAAGTGAGAAAAAGATTATAAATGAGAGCAAAAATCCTACTTCATCATCCTCATCTATCCTTGTCATTTAGATGAGGGTGTTCACTTCATATTATGAGTGTTAGCTTGTGTTAACGAAACTTCAAGGTAGATCATCTTTGTATCGAAGATCGGAAGCAAGACTGCATCTTTCTCTTCGTGGAACCTCTCGAGAGTCCAGAACACAATGATCGCAGCGAAGGGACCTCAACACGGAGCTTAAGAAGTGAAGGACCGGATCTACAAAGGTTTTAATCCCTCTCACTTAGTGTTAAAGAGTTTAACATGCTTGTTTTCGCCTAAACCCTAGTTTAAAGATCCGGCTTCGGGTTGTTCGGCACGGCTAAAATTTTAATCGGGCATGGTTGATGCCTCGTAGACCCTTGTGAGCGTGCCTAGCAACCCTACAGTAGTATCAGAGCCAAGCTAGAGCTTTATACGAAGTCTAGACGAAGTTTAAAGTCCGATCGAAACCCGAAACCCCGATGTTTACCCTTCTCTGTACATTTTTCAAAACTGTGGTTTTTTATGAATTAAAAATGCTCAGAAAAATAAGCAGGAAAAACTAAGAATTACTGTGAAGTAAGGCCCACTAATTCGCTCAGATGACCGCGGAACCGCGGCCAAACCAAGGGTTTGACGGCGGTTCCGCGGCCAAAATTGTGAATTAGTCCCTGAAATTTCTTGTATTTATTCTTAGGTCCTTTCTTGTTTTTTTTTCTGGGAATTTTTTTAATTCCACTCAAGTGTTGAGTTTTCTAGGGTTGTATTGGGGAATCGTTGATTCGATCAGATAATTTAACTTTGTTTAGTTTTGTCCGGATAATTTTTAGAAACTGTTAAAAAGTTTGAACGGATATCAATAACTCACTTTTTCCCCTGTCGGAAAATTTTTCAAAAGTTGGATTTTTTCTCGAGTTTAAGAACGTTCTAAGTCATGCAAGTAACGCGGTGGACCCTATAGAAGACAACAAACCTTAACTCGATTATGTGACTATCTTGAACTGCCTTTAAACCTTAGGGTTTGGGGCAGTACGGCATGCCACATGTGAGGCGTTGGCTTGACCCTTCTACGGCTGGACCATCGGTACTGTGGCATGTGATGGATGTTTTTAAACTGATTTCAAGTGTTGAGATATATTGGGGAAATCTTGGGTGTTTGATTATTCGATCGGAAAGTTTAGCATTGTCTTTTTATCTGGAATGTGATACAATATTTGGAATTCACAAGTAGTTATGAGATAACTAATTTGAATGTTATAAACATAGCAGTTTAGTCTCAGATGATCGGTTGCCACGGAATTTTGATGTGATCAAAAGTCCGTCGCAATCACGTAGCGTACGCGGATACTCGCCGGGTAAACTTAATAGACAATCATGCCCCATAGCCCTGACCAAGTGGCTGTAGGAGAACCCCGTCGCCAAAAGCATCCGTTCGGGTGCTCGCGGCAGCGGTGTTCCGCCTTAGTACACTTCGTCGACGGCATCCGGGGGTGCGGCCGTCTACTAAAGTTTGCGACGAGCATTCGATCAGGATGTCGGGAATCTTGTTGAATTGCCCAACTTGATATTGAAAAGAGTTTTCGATAAAGAGACTAAAATGCGGGGTTTATAATTGTTAGGCATGCGATGTCTAAGGAATTCATTTGGTTAGGCATGCGATGTCTAAAGAGGTTGCGGATTCTAATTGTTGTAGTTTTACACTTTCTTTTCTGTGACCGTAAGCGTAGTATGTGGTGTATCGCCGGCTTCGTTGCTATACATCAACGACAATCGGGATACGCATACTTGCTTACGTTGATGATATGAGATATTATGTGTTGCTGTGATATGTTATATTGGATCGTCGCGTTCTGAATAGCCGGGGGTTTTATGTGAGATGAGAGTTTTTTTCTTTTTCATTCATGTAAAATTCACTTGTATGTAATATTCTTTTATTGGGGCACTTCCAGGCTGAGGATGATGTCACCATTATATATTATTTACTTTTCCGCATTAGGTAGACCCAAGGCGGGGAGTACAAGTAACCGGGTTCTAGGGTCCAGTGGGAGACCATCTCGAGGAGTCGAGACCGGGTCTCCTAACCCTAGAATTGGCAGTGTTGCTTGCCGCTCTCGTAGGGGTCTAGGGATATGGGTTTGGCTATTCATCGCAACCGTGGAATCCGTGTTTTATACAGGCTCGTACTGAAAACACGGACGTCCTACTATATCCAATATTTCATATATGTTATTCTGCTGCAATGTTCTGTGATGAGATCATATTACTGCCTGAGACGAATGTTTATATTATATATATGAGATATATGTTATATTGTAGATTTCGTTTCAAATGTGATGCTTGTGAAGCATAATAAAATGGGACTTCATTAATGAGATTAATGAAACTAAAATAAACCTAATGATGTTGTAGAAACTTGTTAAAAAACTGGTAGCTCTAGTTCTTGCTTTGCATAGCGGTGTTCCTTGTAGAACATCCAGCACCTTATTCGATAAGGAAAGAGCCGAGATCTCTTCACCGGGAGTGACCTCTTTAGTGAAACTAGCAGATGCCATAAACTCGGTTTGTCTTTTGATTGCTTCTATAGTTCTTGCTTTGCATAGTGATATTTATGAAATATCCTGCACCTTATTCGATGAGGAAAGGGCCGACGATCCCTTCACCGGGAGTGACCCCTTTAGCAAAACTAGAAAAGCCTCAAAAACACTTCATTTAAAATCACTTGATTCTACAACGATATCAAGTTCATTACGCAAAGGGTTTTCTTAAAAACCTGTCGTAGCCCTCCGTCATTTCAGATAAGTACTAGTTAGTATTCGTGTTGCGGCAGTTTGGCATGCGTCAAGGCGTAGTGTACGGTAGCTAACTAGTGCTTATCTTCTAGCATACGATGCGATTGGATTAGGGTATTCGTACGGCGTTGTTTGTGTCACGACCCAAATTAGGAATGTAACCGGCACTTAAATCACGTGACGTCTAAAGGCGTAACGTAACTCAAGTAAGACGAAACCCAGTAATCTAAACCATGAAAAGATTAGAGTGAT
Organism: Agapanthus africanus; assembly: GCA_030015575.1. Taxonomy (NCBI): domain Eukaryota; kingdom Viridiplantae; phylum Streptophyta; class Magnoliopsida; order Asparagales; family Amaryllidaceae; genus Agapanthus; species Agapanthus africanus. The sequence goes on from JASDDO010000031.1 coordinate 113,758,050, forward strand.
AAAGCTTTAAAACATTTGTTTAAAAGATTAGTTAAAACATTTGTAATCTTAGTTTAAAAATCGTAGAAAAACTTAAAGTTTCATTTTTCCTTTGTATATTTCGGTAGCATCTCCTTTGTAAAAATCAATCCTGAATAATACAAATCATAGAGATGAAACACAACTACAACATGTGTACAAATGTCGCCATAGCGAAGAAATAACATAATATGAATCAAATCCGGCTCATACGAGCACAACAACCAAAGTCACATAAGGTACAAATACCGAACCTCTCAGTTTCTAAGTCAATACAGGTGAATAGTAGATGGAGAGTACTAGATACAATAAGATACATAAATGGATAACCGCACAAATCCACATACCGAAAGAAAGGGTCTCAACCCAGCAGTAGCGGTATCCACGGAAAAGATGCAATAAGAAGCCTGACGCTTCCAAACTGCAAATCAAACCTGCACAAATGCTGTGGCACAACGGGGGTGAGTTGCCAACTCGTGAGAAGTAAATAACATCGTACAAGTAATCACATGTATGTACGATAAACAACCATTTCTATATATGTGTCATGATAAGGTATATATGTCAATATGAACTGCAGTAAATCATGATCTGGTAAATGACTATATGTAAAGAATGTATCATAAATACCTGAGTATGGGGTAAATATAATACTCATCCATAATCACTATCAGTAAAATAAATCCAGTGTCCATCAACGACACGTAAATCTCAATATGTCAGGCGCCGTCACTATGACCGGCCCTCTCATCTGTAAATCTCATGGAAAACCTGAGTGTCCAACACCGACACTCGAAATATCATGAAAAACACCGTGTCTAGCATCGACACGTAAATCCATATATCTCTCTCTCTGGACTTCGTCATTCCGAATCGGTCCATATCTCTGGGTTTCGTCATTCCGAATCGACCCATATCTTATGACTCCGGCCGGTATCCTCCGGACAACCGCCGAGTCCAACCAATCACCGGTAGGTAGTATGCCCTCTGCCAGGCTCATCGGCTACACCACGATATCATTCTTGCCCCGGGGTACCATACCGGGTCCACCATGTACCCGCAGACGGTTCCCACATCTCCTCGAATCGGGTCTCGAAAACCAAGCTCATAACCGAGAAAACTCATGGTGGACATCCCAAAATCACATCAAGAGAAACCGCGTTTAAAACAATTTATAGCTTTCTTTGAAAAATACCAGCGGTTCTCAAATCCAGAAATCTCATGAAAACAATATCTCAATGCATATATTCATGAACTACAATGTATGCAATATGGAAGTAATGTGATCATATCAAGGGAAATCCACACTTTTATAAACGAATCCCAGTTTTTAGAAAGTATCTTGTGATTTCTCAAATCCATGATATCGAATAAAACATCATATAAAAATATTACTACATCAATGTAAGTATCATAATGTGAACTAATACAAGAATACTATCTAACTACAAATCATCAATATGGTTCAATATATTTATCTAAGGCCATTTCTATAGTGTACGTGACATAGCAATTACCAACGGTGTGTGTGTAACATATAGTGTTCGTGCAACATGAACCGTTTGTAATGGTGCAGTGTCCTATCAATATTATATCAATGTTTAACATGAAATATGACGAAATATGATGTACTAATTATTACTAGTTCAATATATGTTTTTATCTATGTGTGGTCAATAGGCATATCACTTAAAGTAATTCACTTGAATCCTAGCCTTTGGCGCTTAGCGCCACACAGGCGATTTCCCCGTAGATGTTAAATCTACTCACCAGACAATCCTGAATTAGGTGAATCCAATCACCTCCTTTCCTTTCCTTCCTTCGTCTGAAGTCCCTGCTTGCGATCCTAATATCACACAAATAACGCCAATACTTACCAATATTAGTAATCTAAAGATAACACACTGACACGGACACCTAGCTAATGATTTAGTTCACACAAACTATTTGGTGATAGCTCGGTGACTAAACGTGTGAGGCGACACGACTGAAAAACACGCACGCGCAGAACCGATGCGATGCGCAGAACTGACTCAAACCACAGAACTGAATCATAAGCTCAAAATTTAGTGAAACTATACAAATACGGTAACAAGTACACTCTTTCGGCAGTTCAGCGAAATTTGTTTCAGTACAATCGGATTTCGGGTTCGCAAGATACAGTCGTTTCATTTTAAGTGTTCGCTGCTGGAATTTCAGTTTCTGAACTGAATGTCCATTTTGCAACACAGTTTTCACCCTGTTGGGATCAAAATTAGGCGACGCTATAGTTGAACAAAATTTAGGTTTATCAGTTAGGTTTCCAACGCATCATACGGATCAATAATATCCATTGGGTACTGGAAGTTATGCACTGAAAAACATAGGGGTATACGTTCTGTCCCTGTTTGGGACTGCTATACGTTCTGTTGATTTAAAATACAGTTTAAATAGTAAACGACATTTGAAATGAATGAAATCACTTTCATTGGTTAGCTAACAGATTTATCTTCACTCTGATATATAGTTTCGCATAATAACATTTTCATACAGAAGATTGAAAGAAATGGAAAACGAGAATCAACAACCAGAACTGCTCTGGACAGCAGTCCAGAACCGCACTCCGAACCAGTTTCTGTCATCTTTTTAAAACCGAAACAGACTAAAATCATACCTCACCAAAACCTTACTGAATTCCTATCCATCCATGCTCCAAAACAACATAACCATGATTTTTTTTGAAGGTTTGTGAATGAGAGAATGTAGAGAGTTAGGGTGGGTATTTATAGCCAAACTCCTTCTCTTTAATGATTCTTCATAACACTCATGCATGTTTCCACCATACCTACCATTCCTTTACACTCATGCCTTGATTCCATGACAACCTTGCATATTCATTATGCCTCCCATGCCACAAATTTTAAAATCCTTCTCTTTAATTAAAATAAAACATTTTTGATTTTTAATGAAAATGTAAATAAAACTTATCTTAAAGGTAAACTTTTTAAGTAAAAGTTAATATGGCATGGTAAAAAGTAAAATGTCATGGTTAACCTAGCATGGTTAACATCTCCAAAACCCTAGATTAACATGCACAAGTGTGTGCATGTCACAAAATAATTTAATAAAATATTAATTAATTCAAATAAAATATATAAAAACGGTTTTGGTTAAATTTTATTAAAAATCCGCATTCATTCGCTTAATTATTCTAAACGCATTCTAAAGTGTTACAATCTCCCCCCTTAAAGAAATTCGGTCCCGGAATTTAAGAATCTTAATATGCATACCTTCGAAAAGATGAGGGAATTTCTTCCGCATCTCGCCCTCAGCTTCCTATGTAACATCTTCGCTACTTGGGCCACGCCAAAGAACTTTCACTGACGGTAAGACTTTTGACCGAAGTTTCTTCACCTGCCGATCTAAAATTACTACCGGCTGCTCGATGAAAGAAAGATCGTTCTCCAGTTGGACGGTCTGGGGCTGAATCACGTGTGATGGATCATGAAGGTACTTGCGAAGCATTGATACATGAAAAACGGGGTGAACAACCGAAAAACTGGTGGAAGTGCCAAACGATAGGCAACGGTACCAACTCGCTCAAGGATCTCAAAAGGACCCACAAATCTGGGACTAAGCTTCCCTTTCTTACCAAATCTCATCACGCCTTTCATCGGAGAAATCCGTAGGAATACATGATCACCTACAGCGAACTCAAGTCTGCGACGACGACGGTCGGCATAAGACTTCTGTCTGCACTGGGCTGCTCTCATCCTATCTTGGATTAACTGAATCTTCTCCGTTGTCTCTTCGACTAGCTGTGGTCCTAAAATTCTGCTCTCGCTGAGTTTGGTCCAACAGACTGGTGATCGACACTTTCTACCATATAAAGTCTCAAAAGGTGCCATTTGAATTGTCTCCTGAAAACTGTTATTGTAGGAGAATTCAATTAAAGGTAAGTGACGATCCCAACTGTCACCAAAATCAAGCACGCATGCTCGAAGCATATCCTCGAGAGTCTGAATAGTCCGCTCTGACTGACCATCGGTCTGTGGATGGAAAGCTGTGCTAAAACTCAATCGAGTACCCAAGGCTTCCTGAAGTTTCTGCCAAAGACGGTTGGTGAACTGGGTTCCTCTGTCAGATACAATGCATGTAGGAACACCGTGCAAACGCACAAGCTCGTCAATGTACAGTTGAGCATACTGAGAAAATCCAAAAGTGGTCTTCACTGGAAGGAAGTGAGCCGCTTTCGTCAACCGATCAACAATCACCCAAATGGAATCATACCCTCGACTGGTCCTGGGTAGTCCCACAACGAAATCCATAGAGATTTGCTCCCATTTCCACTCCGGAATAGGCAAAGGCTGCAATTCTCCTGCCAGTCTTTGATGCTCAGCCTTGACCTGCTAACAAGTCAGGCACTTCGAAACGAAGTCCGAAACATCTCTCTTCATCCCTTCCCACCAGTAGACATCTCTCAAATCACGCTACATCTTGGTGGAACCTGGGTGAACACTGTAAACTGATTGATGTGCCTGCTCTAAGATATCGCGTCTCAGCTCTTTGGAATTTGGTACACATAAATGAGTCCCAAAACGTAGCACACCCTGGTCATCAATCACAAACTCTGAACCTTTACCTTGTCGAACAAGTTCAAAGATCTCGGACAAACGATCATCGTCGGATTGTGCATCACGGATAAGATCAAGAAGAAGTGGATGAGCACGGACATGAGCAAGCTGTCCACCGGCTGAAGTGAACTCGAATTGAACTCTACTATCACACAAGATCTGCCAATCTGTAGAAGATTGTCTCAGAACTGCGTTCAAATGGAACAAGCTACCTCCGGGTCTACGACTCAAAGCATCAGCTACTACATTCGCCTTGCCCGGGTGATAAAGAATTTCATAATCATAATCCTTTACAAGCTCCATCCAACGACGCTGTCTCAAATTCAGATCCCGCTGCTGGAAGATGTACTTCAAGCTCTTGTGATCCGTGAAAATCTGGCACGACTCTCCGTACAAGTAGTGTCTCCAAATCTTAAGAGCAAATACCACCGCGGCCATTTCAAGATCATGGGTAGGATAGTTCTGCTTGTGCCTCTTCAACTGACGAGAAGCATAAGCGATAACCTTATCCTGTTGCATTAACACGCAACCAAGTCCCACTCGAGAAGCATCACAATAGACGACATAGCCACCCGGTCCAGAAGGTAAAGATAAAACTGGTGCAGTCGTCAACCGCGTCTTCAACAGCTGGAAACTCTGCTCGCAAGCCTCGGTCCAAAGAAAAGGAATCCCCTTCCGGGTCAGTCCGGTCATCGGTGCAGCAATACTTGAAAAATCCTGCACGAAGCGTCGGTAATAACCGGCTAATCCCAAGAAACTACGGACCTCCGTCACCGATACGGGTCTAGGCCAAAGTTGTACGGCTTCAATCTTCTTCGGATCCACTCGGATACCGTCTCCCGTAACCACATGACCCAAAAAGTCAACACTATCAAGCCAAAATGCACACTTTGAGAACTTAGCAAACAACTGGTGTTCTCTCAATGTCTGCAAAGCAATTCTCAAGTGATGCTCATGCTCCTCATGACTTCTAGAATAAACCAGAATGTCATCAATAAACACAATAATGAACTGGTCGAGGAATGGCTTGAAAATTCGGTTCATCAAGTCCATGAACGCTGCTGGGGCATTGGTAAGTCCAAACGACATCACCAAAAACTCATAATGCCCGTAGTACGTACGAAAAGCAGTCTTCGGAATGTCATCATTCCGGACTCGCAATTGATAATAACCCGACCTCAAATCAATCTTGGAAAAATGTCTTGCACCTTGAAGTTGATCAAATAAATCGTCAATGCGAGGTAAAGGATACCTATTTCGCACTGTGACTCGATTCAATTGACGATAGTCAATGCACAGTCTCATACTTCCGTTTTTCTTTTTGACGAAAAGAACAGGAGCTCCCCAAGGTGAAACACTCGGACGAACAAGTCTCTTGTCCAGCAACTCTTGCGGTTGATCCTTAAGCTCTTTAAGCTCTACCGGAGCCATCCGATAAGGAGGTATAGAAATAGGCCCCGTGCCGGAAATCAGATCGATGCAAAACTCGATGTCGCGCTCTGGTGGCAATCCAGGTAACTCATCAGGAAAAACGTCGGAAAACTCTCTCACAATAGGAACCTTGTTCAATGGTTCTATTGTGGCTCCCGTATCACGAATAAAAGCTAAAAACCCGTGATATCCTTTCCTCAAAAGCCGATTAGCGCAAAGGATAGAAATAAAATTGTGAGGAGTGGCACTACGGTCCCCCTGCACAACAAGAACCGTTTCTCCCGGAAAACAGAACCTGACTGCTTTTTCACGGCAGTCCACAGACGCATAGCATGTAGCTAATCAGTCCATGTCGAGGAGAACGTCAAAGTCCAACATATCAAGAAGGATCAAGTTGACAAACGAAACTCTATCTCTAATATGAACGGTACATGACCGAAACACATGTCGAGCAACAAAAGACTCTCCAACAGGAGTAATCACGACAAGTGGCTCATCTAACAAGGATGAGTCTCAGCCTAACCTCGGTACAAAGTGTGTGGACACATAAGAGTGTGTAGATCCTGGGTCGAATAATACACGCGCATGGAAAGAACACACTAAAAGTGTACCTGACACAACGGCATTCGATGCTCGCGCATCCTGCGGAGTCAATGCAAAAACTCGGGCTTGTTCTCTACTGGCATCTGGCTTTCCTCCGCCTCTGCCACCTCGTCCTCTATGAATAGGACCTCCACGACCATGGCCTCTCTGAGCATGGGTCTGGCGTGGAACAACAACGGTCGAAAGGGGCAAAGTTTTCTGAGGTGGTGAAGGTGGTAAAGTAACATGCTGAACTGGTACATCGCTTTGGCGCCTCGCAGGACAATCCCTGATGTGGTGTTGTAGAATCCCACATCGAAAACATCCAGACGTCGATTGCTGACCCTGTGGATAAGAGCCAAACAACTGACCTTGTCTAAAGCCTCTTCTACCATCGTCACTTGGAAAGAATCTGTTACGGCATATACCAAGCTGCTTCTGAGCTGGCATACCGGTACGAATTCTCTTCGATCCTTGAACAATCGAAGTCTCTAAAACACGCTCTTCTACCAGTAGAGCTACGTCTACTGCGGCTGCATACGTATCGAAGTGATGAGCTCCAACAGAAAGAAATAACTGAGTGTTAAGGCCTCGACTAGAGATCCAATCATCAGACGTAAGTGTTGAACATTGGCTTCAAGCCTAAAAAAATACGTCCTGGAGAAGGTGGATCACTCTTCTCATGAACACTAGGTATATCATCCAGGTCAATCCTCATCTCAGACGGGCCTTCTCTTACCTCATCTCTAGCAGCAACTCTTTGCGTCCTAGTAGTCTTTGGCGGCATAAAGGCTCAAAAAGGAAACATGATTCGATAGGTATATAGATTCGAATCATAGGGATACAAGGAATCAAGGAAGGAATTACAAGTAAAAATGTCCTAAGGTCACTTAGGCGGAGTTCGTATCGTAAGTATGCCGCGGAACATACCCTCGCTACGTCACTCTACTCAAGTTACCTACTCCATCATACTAAGGGTCATCCTACACTCCGAAAGGTAAAACCTAACGCTCTGATACCAACTTTGTCACGACCCAAATTAGGAACGTAACCGGCACTTAAATCACGTGACGTCTAAAGGCGTAACGTAACTCAAGTAAGCCGAAACCCAGTAATCTAAACCATGAAAAGATTAGAGTGATAAAGCTTTAAAACATTTGATTAAAAGATTAGTTAAAACATTTGTAATCTTAGTTTAAAAATCGTAGAAAAACTTAAAGTTTCATTTTTCCTTTGTATATTTCGGTAGCATCTCCTTTGTAAAAATCAATCCTGAATAATACAAATCATAGAGATGAAACACAACTACAACATGTGTACAAATGTCGCCATAGCGAAGAAATAACATAATATGAATCAAATCCGGCTCATACGAGCACAACAACCAAAGTCACATAAGGTACAAATACCGAACCTCTCAGTTTCTAAGTCAATACAGGTGAATAGTAGATGGAGAGTACTAGATACAATAAGATACATAAATGGATAACCGCACAAATCCACATACCGAAAGAAAGGGTCTCAACCCAGCAGTAGCGGTATCCACGGAAAAGATGCAATAAGAAGCCTGACGCTTCCAAACTGCAGATCAAACCTGCACAAATGCTGTGGCACAACGGGGGTGAGTTGCCAACTCGTGAGAAGTAAATAACATCGTACAAGTAATCACATGTATGTACGATAAACAACCATTTCTATATATGTGTCATGATAAGGTATATATGTCAATATGAACTGCAGTAAATCATGATCTGGTAAATGACTATATGTAAAGAATGTATCATAAATACCTGAGTATGGGGTAAATATAATACTCATCCATAATCACTATCAGTAAAATAAATCCAGTGTCCATCAAAGACACGTAAATCTCAATATGTCAGGCGCCGTCACTATGACCGGCCCTCTCATCTGTAAATCTCATGGAAAACCTGAGTGTCCAACACCGACACTCGAAATATCATGAAAAACACCGTGTCTAGCATCGACACGTAAATCCATATATCTCTCTCTCTCTGGACTTCGTCATTCCGAATCGGTCCATATCTCTGGGTTTCGTCATTCCGAATCGACCCATATCTTATGACTCCGGCCGGTATCCTCCGGACAACCGCCGAGTCCAACCAATCACCGGTAGGTAGTATGCCCTCTGCCAGGCTCATCGGCTACACCACGATATCATTCTTGCCCCGGGGTACCATACCGGGTCCACCATGTACCCGCAGACGGTTCCCACATCTCCTCGAATCGGGTCTCGAAAACCAAGCTCATAACCGAGAAAACTCATGGTGGACATCCCAAAATCATATCAAGAGAAACCGCGTTTAAAACAATTTATAGATTTCTTTGAAAAATACCAGCGGTTCTCAAATCCAGAAATCTCATGAAAACAATATCTCAATGCATATATTCATGAACTACAATGTATGCAATATGGAAGTAATGTGATCATATCAAGGGAAATCCACACTTTTATAAACGAATCCCAGTTTTTAGAAAGTATCTTGTGATTTCTCAAATCCATGATATCGAATAAAACATCATATAAAAATATTACTACATCAATGTAAGTATCATAATGTGAACTAATACAAGAATACTATCTAACTACAAATCATCAATATGGTTCAATATATTTATCTAAGGCCATTTCTATAGTGTACGTGACATAGCAATTACCAACGGTGTGTGTGTAACATATAGTGTTCGTGCAACATGAACCGTTTGTAATGGTGCAGTGTCCTATCAATATTATATCAATGTTTAACATGAAATATGACGAAATATGATGTACTAATTATTACTAGTTCAATATATGTTTTTATCTATGTGTGGTCAATAGGCATATCACTTAAAGTAATTCACTTGAATCCTAGCCTTTGGCGCTTAGCGCCACACAGGCGATTTCCCCGTAGATGTTAAATCTACTCACCAGACAATCCTGAATTAGGTGAATCCAATCACCTCCTTTCCTTTCCTTCCTTCGTCTGAAGTCCCTGCTTGCGATCCTAATATCACACAAATAACGCCAATACTTACCAATATTAGTAATCTAAAGATAACACACTGACACGGACACCTAGCTAATGATTTAGTTCACACAAACTATTTGGTGATAGCTCGGTGACTAAACGTGTGAGGCGACACGACTGAAAAACACGCACGCGCAGAACCGATGCGATGCGCAGAACTGACTCGAACCATAGAACTGAATCATAAGCTCAAAATTTAGTGAAACTATACAAATACGGTAACAAGTACACTCTTTCGGCAGTTCAGCGAAATTTGTTTCAGTACAATCGGATTTCGGGTTCGCAAGATACAGTCGTTTCATTTTAAGTGTTCGCTGCTGGAATTTCAGTTTCTGAACTGAATGTCCATTTGGCAACACAGTTTTCACCCTGTTGGGATCAAAATTAGGCGACACTATAGTGAACAAAATTTAGGTTTATCAGTTAGGTTTCCAACGCATCATACGGATCAATAATATCCATTGGGTACTGGAAGTTATGCACTGAAAAACATAGGGGTATACGTTCTGTCCCTGTTTGGGACTGCTATACGTTCTGTTGATTTAAAATACAGTTTAAATAGTAAACGACATTTGAAATGAATGAAATCACTTTCATTGGTTAGCTAACAGATTTATCTTCACTCTGATATATAGTTCCACATAATAACATTTTCATACAGAAGATTGAAAGAAATGGAAAACGAGAATCAACAACCAGAACTGCTCTGGACAGCAGTCCAGAACCGCACTCCGAACCAGTTTCTGTCATCTTTTTAAAACCGAAACAGACTAAAATCATACCTCACCAAAACCTTACTGAATTCCTATCCATCCATGCTCCAAAACAACATAACCATGATTTTTTTTGAAGGTTTGTGAATGAGAGAATGTAGAGAGTTAGGATGGGTATTTATAGCCAAACTCCTTCTCTTTAATGATTCTTCATAACACTCATGCATGTTTCCACCATACCTACCATTCCTTTACACTCATGCCTTGATTTCATGACAACCTTGCATATTCATTATGCCTCCCATGCCACAAATTTTAAAATCCTTCTCTTTAATTAAAATAAAACATTTTTGATTTTTAATAAAAATGTAAATAAAACTTATCTTAAAGGTAAACTTTTTAAGTAAAAGTTAATATGGCATGGTAAAAAGTAAAATGTCATGGTTAACCTAGCATGGTTAACATCTCCAAAACCCTAGATTAACATGCACAAGTGTGTGCATGTCACAAAATAATTTAATAAAATATTAATTAATTCAAATAAAATATATAAAAACGGTTTTGGTTAAATTTTATTAAAAATCCGCATTCATTCGCTTAATTATTCTAAACGCATTCTAAAGTGTTACAGTTTGGCATGCGTCAAGGGTCGTGCGGGTGGGTTTAATTCAATCAAGAAATATACGGGTTGAACTTGACTAGCGGACTATGGGTTGTTTGGCATGCGTCAAGGTCATAGCACGCTAGGGGTAAAATATTATTGGGAATTTCAAGTGTTGAAATTTGCAATGAGATTGCATACCTTCTATGAGATAGTTGGATCCCGATACCCGCTGCGAGTAAGAGTTACTCCTGGGAGAGTTTTACACATTACAATCAGCCGATCAAGTAGGTGTCTAAAAAGGTGTTAACGGGGTTACGCCTCTGGGAAAACGAGGTTTACTTTAATTAGGTCCGTGCGAAAGCACGGGGAACCTCCCTCAAAGTACCGACACTGGCCTGGCTGAAAGATTGGCGAACTTGTAGCGTGTAATTAATCCCGGCTAGTCTTTCCTTTTAGGGTTTGAAGGAAGATTTGATTAAAACAGTGGGAGACATCCTGATTAGATATATTAGATAACCAATCTAATCTTGTAAGAGCATACGCTGAGTGTTTTCTTCTCTCTCTCTCCATGTAGCGACCATATCACGCCTTAATCAAGATAATAAAACGGATGAATTGACCGAACCCGCTTGTTATACTGAGCTGGGGAACGTTGGTCCCGCTCCAACTTATAATTGTTATAAGACAGAGCAGGAAATAGGGGATTACCAGAATTCCCGTGCAGCCGAAACGAAGAAAGTGCATGTTGATGCATCATCTTCGGGTGTGTTCATTACATAGAACTATTTCTCGGTATCCTTTACGTCCTCGGTATGAGATACCGGATCAGGATCCCGCATATGTAATCTGTTACATGGGCTACAGAAAGGTAGAGAACTGAGAACGGGTGATAAGTTTCATGAGATAGAAACGGTGCAAGTGTTTCAGCCAAGTCTGTTGGTCACTATCACCCTGTATTACCAGAATACATTGATTCTGAACGAATGTTATTAGATACCGAACCTGATATACAACATCATATCAGTCTCTTTATTAGTAAAGAAAGGATATAATTTTGTATTATTGGATAATGTTTTGAACATTTCCTATATCAAGAGTTGATCGGTTCAGGCACGTTATCTAAAAGCATTGACGTTCTAAATCAAACCACAGTTCTTAGTATACAGAACACACACAAGAGGAAGAGTTCATAAATAATCGAATCCTTCTTGAGGCATTGTAGACTAGGTCATATCAATGCGACCCGACTAGCTGAAGTTACATAAAGATGCATATTTAAATTAGTTTGAATTTACATCTTGTGAAACTTGCCGGTCATGTCACAAAGATAAGATGACCACAGCTCTGTTTATTGGAAACAGAGAAAGAGTTAGTGAACTCTTGGGATTGATACATGCAGATGTATGAAAGTCCCATGTCTACACATGCCAAGACCGGTTCTTTGTACTTCATTACATTCTCTGATGATCTCTCAAGATTCAGACATATGTTCATGTTGAAACACAAGTCCGGAACTTTTGAGATATTCACGGAATATAAGTTAGAAGTAGAGAACCAAAATACGGGTATAAGTATTATGTCCTATGATGATATCAAGGAAGAGAATACTTTAGCACGGAATTCCTGGACTATTCTAAAGGAGAATGAGATTCTCTCTCAGCATTACTCCTCCGTATACACCACAGCACGTCGGTGTATCGGGGTAGAGCAATAGCACCCTATGTGATATGGTGCGCTCTATGATGAGTACTACTGAGTTTCCTATTTCCTTTTGGGAGTTATGCACTTGAGAAGTTGCATACCTATTGAATAGGGTTCAAATCAAATCAGATGCCTACCACTTCATATGTGATATGGAAAGGGAAGAGCCCATATCTTAAGTTTGTTAAGATTTGGGGTTGTCTGGCCTATGTCTAAAAGCAAAATCCGGACAAGCTCGAGGCAAGGTCTGTTATGTAGAACTGGAAAGGTTCCAGCTATACAAACTATAGCAGATAATTTGATAGAACCAAAGGATTCAATAGTAACCAACGAACCTCAGCCTCTCCGCCGATCCAGTAGGGTTCCTCACCCACCTGAGAGATACTTCAGTTTCTCTATGACAGTGGGAGCGAGGATTGCATCATGAGATGATGACCCAACTAGTTTCGGGCTGGCCATCAGGAGTGGGACTCTGTAAGAATGGCTGGATGCTTAGCGATCTGAGATGGAATCCTTATACACCAACAAAGTATGGACTTTGGTTGCTTTATCTGAAGGGTTAAATCCCCATCAGGAGCGAGTATATCTTGAGAAGATTACTTGGTGTACATGGAAAAGTTGAGACTTTCAAAGCTATGCTTAAGTCCATCCAGATCCTACTTGCCACGGCTACATTCCATGACTACGATATCTGGCGGTTGGGTGTCATGACTGCTTTTCTAAATGATGATTTGGAAGAGAGCGTCTATAAGTACACAGCCAGAGGGCTTCGTAGACAGTGGGAGCAGCGGAAATGTGTGCAAGATGTTTTATGTGATAAAGCAGGAATCGCGGAGTTGGAACATCTGTTTTGATGTGGTAGTCAAAGAGTTTGGCTTCATCAAAATGGTAGATGAACCTTGTATATACAAAAAGGTAGTAGAGAGTATGGTGGTGATCTTCGTAGAGTACGAGGATGACATACTCTTGATAGGGAAGGAGTTTCCTATGCTACGCTCGGTCAATCTCCGCTTATCACAACGATTCTCCATATAGGATCAAAGTGATACCTCCTAAATCCTGGGTTTTGGATCTATGAGATAGATCTAATTGGATGTTACGATACTCACTAGTTGTAGTGAGATGGTATCAATCGATCCTGGGAAGAATCACTGGAAAGGTTCCAGGGTGATAAGGACGACTGAATGTCAGTCGCAGGCATTGTCTTTACCCTCAGTGGAGGGACGGTATGTTGGAAGAGTTCCAAGCTAGATACCGTGACATACTAGACGATTAAAGGCAAGATACATCGTTACCAAGGATGCTACCAAAGAGGCAGTCTGGATATATATAAGTTCATGAGATGAACTTCGTTCCTACCATTGTGTGACAATGGAGTTGTGGCTTTAGCCAAGGAACTACCGTCCCATCAGAAATCCAGATATAATTCTTAAACAGTATCACCTGATCATGGAGATGGTTGATCTGCAGGGAGATCGAGGTTAAGAGAGTAGACACAGAGGACAACAGCGCGGATTCACTCACGAAGGCCTTTTTCCCAGTAGAGACTTTTATGGGATGGTTGAGTATGAGATACTTCAACCAAAGCTAATTGTTGGGTATGTGATACCACAAAGATGGCCCTAGTGCAAGTGGGAGATTGTTAGTTATATGTATGCCCTAGAGGCCATTACTGTACATACGATGTATATTGTAATGGATGCTTGGACATATATAGGGAGGACTTTCTTGCTCGACATGATAGTATGCTATCTGGTTGTACTATATCTTAACATGTACTCTGATTGTCTCTATATTACATGTTGATAAAGCCCTTAGGATATGTACTCGACTACTGGGACTATGATGAGATCATACTAGTGGGGCCACGGTAGTCGACGAGCACATCCTATAACTGTTCCTAGTCGAGGGTGTATCGAGACAGGGCATCGATACACCAGAGTAGACTAGCGTATACGCATATTGACCTATATGATAGGCGATGGATGATCCCATATCCATCGGTGTTTGACATCAATGATGGTGTACGGGTGCTCAGTGGAGACTGGGTACACTGGACGGACTCGCCGAGAACTCCCAGATGGTATTATACATCACGTCAGATGGCAGTTCTCCGGTGACACTGGTACAGAGTAGTCTGTTGACCCGAGATCGTCATAGAGTCTTGTGTGGTTCCCACTGTGCTTTGATTTCCATCATACCACGTCCAAGAGGGCATGCAAAAAGGTTGCTTTTGGGTACAGTCCCGAATCACATGGAGGCAATGAGCGATAGGAGGGGATTCGTCTCTCCCGGTATAGGGAGTTGATGTTGCACTGTGTTCGATTGGCTATAACCGGAAATCCCTGGCCAGGGTTGCTGAGATTTACTGATAAGTGATATCAGTAGTTTCTCGAACTGTTATAGACCTCATATCGACACGACTTATCGAGCTACTGGGGTCTGACGTTTACCACCCCTAGGCGAGATATGTGACATATCAGACGACGAGACCGGACTCTACGGGAGTGTTACTGATTGAATTCACAGGAGAATGTACAGGCTTTCTTGTTGATCTTCTGAGCGCTCAATACCTGGGTGGCTGTTACGTTTAGCTGACTGCTTGCAGCTTGTGGGTGTTTGATATGATCATCACCTACTGCCGGCGTATTGACGATTCTTTAGAGTCCTACACAGAGATTTCTTGGCTCAGGCAAAACGGAGTAAGAGCACATATGTGATATGTGTGGGACCGAGGATAATGCGGTATGTGATACCGTATTGGATTCTCGCGATATGAGATATCGGCCGGGTATATGTGATATAGCCGGGTCATCGTATTAGTCGGTTATATGCGATATAGCCGGATTGTCGGATCAAGTGTTGATTCGATAATTTAATGTATAATAATATATATGATATATTAAATTACATTAACTAATATTAGCTCACTAAAAGATTCATTTTCTCACGGGATAATACATTGATATATATGTGATATATGTTAATTGTATTATTTTCTATTGTTACAAAATATATTGTATATGTGATATATAATATTGTAACATGTTAGGGTTACAAATTTAACAATGGTTTAGGGTTTAAACTTGGTTAGGGTTTGGATTAGGGTTAGCTTTTGCATGAAGCTTCCATGAAGCTTCATGAAGCTTTGACTTTGTGGTTGCTTGATATTTTTGTGAGATATTATGTTAACCCAATCCAAACCATTAGCTCTAGTTAACTCTCTACAAGGGTTAACTCTTTCATGCTTAACCCTTGATTAGATTTGTAACCACTACAATAATTCATTGTTCATCACAAAAGGATTAAGTTATCATCTTCATTCATCTTCTTCTTCCTTGGTTTTCTTCTTGAAAAAGCTTTCTTTTGTGATGAAAGTGAGTGAGAAAAAGATTATAAATGAGGGCAAAAATCCTACTTCATCATCCTCATCTATCCTTGCCATTTAGATGAAGGTGTTCACTTCATATTATGAGTGTTAGCTTGTGTTAACGAAACTTCAAGGTAGATCATCTTTGTATCGAAGATCGGAAGTAAGACTGCATCTTTCTCTTCGTGGAACCTCTCGAGAGTCCAGAACACGATGATCGCAGCGAAGGGACCTCAACACGGAGCTTAAGAAGTGAAGGACCGGATCTACAAAGGTTGTAATCTCTCTCACTTAGTGTTAAAGAGTTTAACATGCTTGTTTTCGCCTAAACCCTAGTTTAAAGATCCGGCTTCGGGTTGTTCGGCACGGCTAAAATTTTAATCGGGCATGGTTGATGCCTCGTAGACCCTTGTGAGCGTGCCTAGCAACCCTACAAATAGAGTACCGCGTTGTAATCATGTCGCGGTACATAGTTACAATTATATAACTCTATTTAAGTCGCCCGAATTCTACTATCAGAATCGAAAGAATAAGAAGGGAGAAACAATAAGGAACCAAAAGGATTCCAAGCCAAGATTCAAAGTCATTTCTAAATCGTTGAGATAAAAGAGTTTAAGAAAATGATAAGATTCAAGAACTCGAATGACAAGACAATAATGTGGCAGGACATGTTCCTAAAATTATGGATTTTCTGGTTAGTGTATTGGGTTTAATATCCAACTACAAAAGAACTAAAACCGACTAATTCTAAACCATATGGCTCTGATACCAAACAATAATTATAGCATGTCGCGGGTTGTAAACTTGCATACATTATATATTATAAAACTGATTAACGTTAAATAACTACGGCGTATAAATTATATAAGTAAATTACATAAATTACGACTATATAGCTCTGATAAATTACGACTATATATATTTATAGATATAATTATAGCATATCGCAAGTTGTAAACTTGTATATATTGTATATTATAAAACTGATTAACGTTAAATAACTACAGTGTATAAATTATATAGATATAGTTGTATGATTATAATAATAATAATAATACGACAACATATAAGTAAATTACATAAAGTATAGCATGTAGCAAGTTTTAAACTTGGCTCAAAACAAACGCGATGAACGGAAAGCAACATGACGCTATACAAAATCAACACCAAGTTTTGATAGCCCGATTAAGATTCTAGGATGCGGCTGGAGTTGCGTCGGCGATAATGGGTGTGAGCTTGAAAAACGAAGAAGGAGAATATATAAATTGATAAGAGAGAGATATGTTATGTGGAGAGAAAGAAGTTTTGTGTTAAATATAAATATATAAAGTATAGTTTAAATTAGATTATAAATATATATTAATTTTAATATATATAGATAATATCAAACTGCAACCAATCTCCACCAAAATCTTATCAAAAATATATTTTGAAAAATAATTCATATATGTGAACTTCTCAACCATAATGTAAGAATATATTTTAAATAACTCATATCTCTAATTTAAAATTTAAAAGAATTCTAAAAATATATCTAGATTTAGTAAATATTTGAAATTAGATATCTTGAGATTTAAACGTAAAAAATAAAAGCAAAATAAGATATGGGATGGCAAGCATATGATGACAGTTAACAAAATATAACATATTCTTAATTTGTAGCTATTAAAACATATATGATGATCTAGATATATGATATATAAAAATCTAAAAATATAATTTAGGTATTATACTAGATTCACATAGATACTCTTTATTGGTAAATCTCAGATACAATCTTACACTATATTGGGTTCTAAATTTGTGGGTCGGGTCAGATAACGACTACTAGTATTCGAATCATTCGCGACCCAATAGACAAAATAGAAGAAATATAAAGTAAGTGTTAAGATACCAATTAATTTCGTATAACTGTATTAGGGTGTTACAAGCTACGAGCGAGACACACGTCTCACTGATCCTCGCCTTCCGATATCTTATCGGAATACAGTTGCTAGAAGAAGATTTGTTCCCTATCCCATAGAGATAAACTTTTGTGAACTCAGTCCGTCGAGTCCTCCACCGCCACGCTTGAATTACTGGTTTAAAGCAAGAGGAAAGCTTTCAAATGACCCAGCTTTGCATAGATGTGTTATATATAGCATATGCTTCAGATCTTATTTTTGGCGGCGTTAGCCTAGATCCTCACCGCAAGAAGGGTAAGAAGACAAGTTCACTTAGTCTGGATCACTCGATGTGGTTCCATAGGCCTGTCAGAGCCAATGAGTGGTTGCTATATGTGATAGAGAGCCCTATCGCATATGGGGGCCGAGGATTCGATCATGGCCGCATGGTTAACCGCAGAGGAGAGCTTCTGGTATCGTTGACACAGGAGGCTCGTATTAGGAAGTACAAGCCAAGAAATGAAGCTCCTAAATCAAAAGCTCTAAGAGCTCATGCTTGCTTACATTTATTTGATGTTCATCTTGGACAAGGGAGGGTGGTTGTTTGAATAATGTGGCCTTGTGTCCAAATGGGATCCTCCCAAAAAGTTTATTCTTTCACATCCGTACGAGTAATGTCTTATACTGTTGGTTAAAAAAAAAGGGAAAATAATTACAAGTATATATATAATATATGTTATGTTATGTTATATATAGAGAGAGAGAATAATGGAGGAAAGAGCCTATAGGAGGAGATTTCCTCTTATGAGGTCAAAAAAATACAGCCTCCACCATTTTTTCCGACGATCGGCATCCATCGGCATTATAGTTTATCATCTAAGATGTGTATACAACAAATTTTATGTGATTCCAACACTTTTTCACCGTTGAATTAGCAATGTAAAAAGTTCTATTGTCGGTAAACCATTAATTTTGCACCAATTAAATCAACGGTGAGAAAATGGTATAATCATATGAAATTTGGTGTATCCACATCTTAGATGATAAAAATGAAGATGATGTATACCGATCGTCGAAAAAAATCATTGAGGGTGCATTTTTCCGATGCCATAGAAGTAAATTCCCTTCCAAGACACCTTTTCTCCATTAACCTTTTACATATATATATATATATATATATATATATATATATATATATATTGATAGTAATTATTTATTTCTTTTTTTACATCTCTTTTGTGTGTGTGTGTATACATATATATATATAAAATGATTGTAATTATTTTTATTTTTTTTTGGATCTCTTCTGGATATGTTCCACCATGGAATTAGCACAAGCTTGCTCACTCTCATATGGTGGACAAGTGGATGGGAGAGAAGATAGTGAACATTTGGAATGCCATGGAAATCTAATAGTTGGATTTATATTTTCTTATGAAAAATTAATACCAACCATTTTAGTTATGTTTCATAACTTAGTATGCTTTCTCTTTCATCTCAAGCTCCAAGCTCTCTTCTTCCTCCTCATTTTTCCAAGAGAAAAAGAAAACTAAAAAAGAAAAATATTATAGTGAAGGAAACTCCATCCCTTAGTTGTTTTAGTTAGCAACTATTAGATCTAAATTAGCTTCAAGTGAGAAGATTAAAACCAAAGATTGGAGCTCTGGAGGTGGATCCAACTATGACAAAGAGAGCTCTTCACCAAAGTTGTACCCTCATCCTAGAAGCATAGATGGAGTTCAACACAACAATGGAGCATATGAAGTATGCTCTCTACCTTGTATGGAAACTCCTATGGATTTGTTGCAAGATCAATTTTTTAGCTGAAATTCTATATTTGGAAGTTATTGCTCTCTTGATTTTTGAAAAACCCTATTAGTCAAAGTTTTAAAATTGTATGCAAGGATGCAAAAGTTCCACCAATGACATAGTGAAGCTTCCGAATGGAAAAAAAGGTGTTGAAAAGCAAATGGGTTTTCCATTTGAAGCATGGGATGGTGTACACATCCCGATATTGTGCATGTCGTTTATGTTATTAGCCGATTAATTTCTAATCCGGGTAGAGAATTTTGTGCCCCGGTAATGTGTATTTTCCGATATCTTCAAAGCACCTCGAAGAAGTGCATATGTTTCGAAGGTGATAATCCGGAGTTGGTTGCTTACTCCGACGCCGATATGGTAGATGATATTGATTCTAGAAAATCCAAATCGAGATATTTGGTCACTTTTGCCGGGGGAGCCGTATCGTGGCGATCGAAGTTACAAAATTGTGTTGCATTATTCACAACCGAGGCCGAATACATAGTCGTTACCGAATCTTGCAAAGAGATATTGTGGATGAATCGTTTCTTTAAAGAATTGGGGTTGTCGCAAAAAAAATTATGTTGTTTAGCGATGGTCAAAGTGCAATCCACTTAAGAAAAAATCCGAGTTTCCAGTCGAAGTCCAAGCATATTGATATTAGGTATCATTGGATACGATACGTGCTTGAGAACAAGTTTTTGAAACTTATGAACATCCACACCGATAAGAATGGAACCGAGATGCTGATAAAGGGCTTGACGAAGGAGAAGCAAGTGTTTTGCCGAAAAGCGTCCGGCATGGGTTCCGTTTGAATAGCTATGGTGGTCTCCCTTCTTGGGTTTGGAGAGGGAGATTGTTGAGTTTGTGTCCATATCCATGAGTGATCCAACCAATTTGGGTCTCTTTGTTGATCGGTGTTAGAGACCAAGCTTGAGTTATTTGGCTTGGACCCATTTGATATGGGCTAAGACTCAAGTTAAAAGGCAAGAGAGTTTCTTCTCATTTGATCTCTTTATTCTATCATCCATTCTAAAGGTAAGGTTTTCAGAGGAGAAGAGAAAGAGAGAAGAGAAAGAGAGGAAGCAAAAGGGTTTCTCAAGAGCTCATTTAGATTAAAGAATCAACATTTCACACCACATCGAAGAATTTGTTGCCTTCTATGTGTTTAGAAGTAGTTGAATTTAAGTGGGTTTGTGGGTTTGGAGCTAATGAGGTAATCTTGTATTTTTTTTCTTATTGTATGAGTGATCCAAAAATTGTTGTGCTTTTGTTGAGTTTGTTATATCCCCTTCTTCTTCATTGATATAGTAGAAAACTCTCTCTCTCTCTCTCTCTCTCTCTCTCTCGCATTGTTATTGATTAGATCCGATCGGGGCCGAACCATGTTAAATCTTGGTGTTATTTTCTTATGGCTTGTGTGCATATTATTATTCTGCATTATTATTCATCGTATTCTCACGTACATCGGGAGATTGGGTTGTATTGCACAATCATTAATAAGATAATACTGTGGGAGATTATATGGTATCTTTAAATTAAAATTATTCAGAACTATTTGGACATTGGTTAGATTGTAAATTTGGAAGAGATCATTCTGTTGAGCTCAAGTATTTATGTGCATTATAAGTCACCAGGCTCCAAATGTGGATATATCAGATAATTACTTTGTTCTAAAGCTTGCGCTATTGCAATGTGAGCAAATAATGTATATCAAGCTCATTAAACTCTTGAAACCTGCTCAAATAGTAAATTGTGAATAAACAATGTTTGTATATGCGTGTATTTAACATGATAGGAAACAATCTATTAGAATTACCCCTTTATTTCATAGAGCATCACCTGACGAAATAAATGGACACCCGATAAAATAAACTTATTTCGTCGGTAGATGTTCGACGGAATAAATTACGACGAAATAAACTAATTTCACTAATTTCGACGGGTGCACAATTTATTTCGTCGAGTACTTTATCTCGTCGGAATTTATCCGATGGAATAAGTTGGGAAAAACTGGGCAAAATTGGAAAAATTTTCATGTACGCAACTTATTTCGTTGGGTCTTTTCAGAAGACCGACGAAATAAACCGCGTACAGAGAAAAAAAAAGGAGCAGGTTTTGCGTGGTTTTCGAGCATTCGATACAAATTCAATTCAATTACTGATATAAAAACAACCACAACTCAATTCAATTCAATTACAAATTCATTCATATAATCATATTTTACAAAACCTTAAAACGTAAAAACATACAAAATGGAGTGATTCGTCGATGCACACTCGTTTTTCCCTTTTCCACTCCATTTTGATCTCACTCGGTGCCGTCGTCCGGAAAATCATGGAAATCGCGCAGGTACTACAATGTTATCAATAGAGAAGTATTTGTACACAATATTCATGATAATTATATGAAAATTATATCAAAACCAAAGATTATCAAATTTACATCCGGTACTTTCTTCTCTTGAGACCCCAAGCTCCGGATGATCTATATCCTCGCCTCAAGAGCGTCATGGACTTCTTGTTCCGACATCCTCCTTCTTGAACCGGAAGCTGACAAGGCTCCAGACGCATGAGGAGACGAGAAGTCACGTGCTTGAGAACCAGCGGGGTATGAGGAGATGAGCCTTCTCCATGGAATACCGGAGTGGACGGAGATGCAGATGGGGCCACAAAGGGTGCGAGCGCGGGCTCCTGAACTAATATCCCTGCGCGTACTTGAGGAGGGATGCAAGTCTGGACCCTGACATAGGCGAAATGCCCAGGCTGTCTAGATAAACTCTCCAGTGGCGATCCAGATTGTATCGCTGAATAACATCCTCGTTAATCCCATGAAGCTCAATAGGAGTAGGATCCGGGCCATGCTCCTCGACAAATCAGCCATCAGCTCATCAATCTTTCTGTTCATCTCTTACTGCACTGAGTTACAATATGAACCAAGTTAAGTCAATTATTGAAAAAGAAATTAAGTAATTTAAATAAATAAAAGAAACATGTATAAGAGCATACTTACGTAATGGTCAATCGCCTCCTGTGAGTTAGGAAAACTGGAGTGACGTGCAAACCCCGTACCATAAATGTCCAGACGACTGGGCATTTCTCCCGTTTGTCTCGCCTGCCATTTAGACAAAAATTCGATTTAGATCTAGTTTATGAAATAGAAAAATTCAGAATATTTGATTTGTTCTTACATGAACAACTCCATATTGGAAGGAGTTTATCTCTTCGCCCAACCAATGATCAGTGTTTGCACTCTGCGCCACTGATCCTCGTTCGATCCTCGCTTGCCATTTAGATATCATATAACTTCTCATTGTTAGTTATATGTATGCCCTAGAGGCCATTACTGTACATGCGATGTATATTGTAGTGGATGCTTGGACATATATAGGGAGGACTTTCTTGCTCGACATGTGTAAGTGCACGGCAGCGCCCCGGCCGTCAATCCGACGCCGAAATGCGGAAACGAAACTTTTCTAAAAACTAGTAAACCGGCACTACCGCGCACTATAAACCCGGATCGGGCCATTAACCTAACTCTAGCAAACTAGAGAATGGGAAGGAAGCTATACCGAGCGATCCGTATCCTTCGGTCTTCGGCCTCCACTCCGATCTCCTCGCGGAATCTCCGGTCTTCATCTCCTCGTTGGAACGGGAACCACATCGCCGGATTCTTTTACGGGCTCCCACCTCTGGACCGAGGCAACTCGGGCACGAAGTTGGCGAGTCGACGTGTCCAAGAATGTTGTAGGCTAGTGTAGAATCACTTTGTCTCAAGCGAGTTATGTGAAGTTGCCATGATGAAGTAGAGAAGGAGATGAGCTTTGGAGAGGGGTTAGGAATTTTGTAGCAAGCAAAGAATGTGAGATGAACATTTTTCCACCATAAAAAATGAACCCTCATCTCCTCACTCAAGGTGGCCGGCCCCTCTCTAATGGTGGTGGGAAAAAAGAATAAAAATGCAAGAGAAGAAAATGTAAGATAAGAAGAAGAAAAATGGTCACACCATTTACCAATCAATCCCTTCATAATCCATCACCATAAATGCTAGCCATCATGAAGCAAAAGAAATCTAATGATGCTAGAAATATCATAATCCCTCAATAACAAATAAACCCCTCCACTTAGCTAATTTGCAAATTTGCAAATTAGCCCCTCCATCAGAAAAATCCGGCCGTGAAGGAACAAAGGAAAACTGGCCGAAACGGAATGCAAACTGGAAACTTCAGAAAACTGATCCCGTAATAAATTACAGGAAAACCCCGCGACTGTATATACATACCCGCATTTGTATTCCCACTGAATACAAATGCAAAGAGACAAAATCTACACTGTACAATACTAGGATCCGGCTTAAACCAAAGCCCGCTAGCATTATCTGTCCGATCATGATCCGTGCAATACCGCACGGATAAGATCGAACCCTGCCATATCTCCATACGGCCTCTACAGCGTTTCACCCGAGACTTGAGAAAACGGTCTGTGGGGGACTCTAAATACTCGTCAATACTTTGGCTGTGAATTTAACCACTAGCACGTCAGAGGTATTAGCCATACATGACAGGCTACCGGGTATTGACCAAAAGGGACGTCGATGAGCGAACTCATCCTGACACCCTACTGAGCCTGTCAGTGACAATATCCGTACAGTCTGGTCCGTTCGTCTATGAGCATCGCATGCCAGGTCTAGGGGGTTGGTAAAAGTCAGACCCCCATAAGCGGTACAAGTCGTGTTGGAGTGTAGCCCAGAACACCCTGAGATATTACTGGAATACCTACCAGTAAATCTCCTGCCTTGGCTAAGGACTTCTTGTAATGGCTCTCCTAGACACAGCGCGACCTCACCCCCAATACCAGGAGAGACGAACCCCTGCAGATCCGCTCACTGCCTCCATGTGGCTCGGGACTGTACCCAACTAAAACCTGTTTGCACAACTCCTTTGAGCGTGGTAGGGTAGTAATCAAAGTTCAGTGGGAACTCACACGAGACAAATGACGATCTCAGGTCGATGAACTAACCTGTACACATGTCACCAGAGAACTGCTATCTGACGTCAGGTATAAGACCAACTAGCATGTTCCCGGCGAGTCCTGTCCGGTGTACTCATAACCCAATGAGCACCTGTATACATCTTAGGTGAACCAACTGGCACCAGTGGCTTGTGAGACCGGCCACCGCCCCTCGTCGGGGTCTCGACTGTATACACTAGTCTACTCTGGGGTATCGATGCCCTGTCTCGAAACTCCCACGACTAGGGACCTTTTAAGGATGTGCTTATAGACCCCAGCTCCCACGTATATGATCACCCTCATACTGCTGGCAGTCAAGCAAGAATCCTAGGGGCTCTATCAACGTGCAATAGTGACCTGTAAGGTCACCTAAAGCAGTACACGATGATAAAGATAAACCAGATAGCATACTATCATCTTGAATAAGACTGTCCTACCGGTATAGGTCCTCCGTCAATCATTGCAATCACGTGCCCATGATCCAATAATTGACTCTGAGGGCACTATCTCCAACAACATGATAGTATGCTATCTGGTTACACTTTATCTTAACATGTTAACAAATACTATTTTGTGATTACATGTTGATAAAGCCCTTAGGATGATTACTTGACTACCAGGATTATGATGCAGATCATTCTAGTAAGGACAGGGTAGTCGATAAGTACATCCTTCAAATGTTCCTAGTCGTGGGAGTATCGAGGCAGAGCATCGATACTCCAGAGTAGACTAGCGTATGCTCTTCTTGACCCATATGATGGGCGATGGATGATCCCATATCCATTGGTGTTTGACATCAGAGAAAGCGTACAGGTGCTCGGTGGAGACTGTGTATACTGGGCGGACTCGCCGAGAACTCCTAGATGGTATTATACCTATTGTCGGATAGGAGTTCTCTGGTGACACTGGTACAGGTTAGTCTGTAGACCCGAGATCGTCATAGAGTCTTGTATGATTCCCACTGTGCTTTGATTTCCACCTTACCACGGTCAAGAGATCGTGCAAAACGGTGGCTTTTGGGTACAGTCCCGAGTCACATGGATGCAATGAGCGATAGGAGGGGTTTCGTCTCTCCCGGTATAGGGAGTTGTTGTTGCGCTATGCTCGATTGGCCATAACAGGAAATCCCTGGCCAGAGTTGCTGAGATTTACTGGTAAGTGTTACCAGTGGTTTCTCGAACCGTTATGGACCTTGCATAGGTATGACTTATCAGGCTATTGGGGTCTGACGTTATACCACCCCCAGGTTGTTGATATGCGACATATCAGACGAAGAGACCGGACTGTACGGTAGTGTTACTGATTGGATTCGCAGGAGTATGAGCAGACTTGCTTGTTGATGATCTCTCAATACCCGGGTGTCCGTTACGTTTAGCAGACCGCTTGCTGCTTGTGGGTGTTTGATATGATCATCACCTACTGCAGGCGTGTTGACGAGTCTTTAGATTCCTACACAGAGGTTTTCTGGTTCATGCGAAACGGAGTAGGAGCACATATGTGATATGTGCGGGACCGAGATTAATGCGAGTATGTGATACCGCATTCTATTCTCGCGACTTGTGACATTGGTCGGGTATATGGGATAAAGCCGGGTTATCGGATCAAGTGTTGATTCGATAAGTTGTTGCATTTGATATTAGTCGGTTATATGTAATATAGCCGGATTATTAAATCAAGGGTTGATTTAATAATTTAATGTATAATTATATATTTGATATATTAAATTACATTAACTAATATTAACTCACTTAAGATTTCTTTTCTCACTTTATGATACATTGATATATATGTGATATATGTTAAATGTATTGCTTTCTTTTTGCACAAAATATATATGTGATATATATTGTTGTGTCATGCTATGTTACACATGCAACATGTATGTATGAGACTCACACCATGCTAGGGTTAAGTTAGGGTTTTATTTGTTTTAAGTAATTCAAACACTTGGATAATGAGTCGTGGTTGAAGTTTGAAGAAGCTTGTGGAAAACATTGACTTAGTCCACTTGTTTGTGTAGCTTAAGATATTTTCAACCCAACTCTTAACTCATAGCTATGGTTAAGTCTCTACAATGGTTAGTGGATGACATACACTAACTATGGTTTCATTTCTAACCTCATGGATTCATTCATCTCTTCATCACTTCTTCTTCATCAAGAGAAAAAGCTTGCTAGCTTTCTCCATGTGATGATTTCTTGTGAGAAAAATAAATCTAAAGTGAGCCCACTTCCTACTTCATTATCCTCTACTATTTGACATTTAGTTTAGGGTGTTTGCTTCACTAATCTCACCATTAGTAAAGAGGTAGCATGAGCTTGAGTCTCCTCGACGTAGATCATCTTCGGCCTCGACGACATCAAGCAAGCTTGTTCCGTACATCTCGTGGAGCCTTTCTAGAGTCCGAGGAGTTCACTACTTGGAGCGCACGGACTACTACACGGAGCATTTGAAGTGAATGACCGGTCTACAAAGGTTGTATTCCTTCTTCTCTTTAGTTTGTAAAGTGTTTACAATCTAGAAAACCTTAAGTCTCTAGTTCGATCCTCGTTCGGGTTCTTTAGCTCTCTAGAAAATTTTGAAATGGCATGTTCGATGCCCTAGTAAACACCGTGAGGGTGCTAAGAAACGTTGGTTCCATTCTTTCTTATAATTGTTATAAGTCCGAGCAGGAAATAGTGGAATATCCGGTTTCCCATGCCACCCAATCGAAGAATAAGCATGTTGATGCATATTCTTCGGGTGTGTTCATTACCGAGAACTGTTTCTCAGTATCCTCTACGTCCTGGGTATGTGATACCGGATCAGGATCCCGTATATGTAAAAAGTTACATGGGCTAAAGAAAGGTAGAGAACTGAGAATATGTGATATGTCTCTAAGTGTTAGAGAATGGTGCAATTGTTGCAGCCAAACCAGTTGGCAGATATCACCATGTATTAATACATTGATTTTGAACAAATGTTATTACGTACCGAACTTGAACATTACATCGGTTTCTTTAATGAGTTAAAGAAGGATATAATTTTGTATTAGAGGATAATGTTGTGAACATTTTCCTGAATCAAGAGTTGATTCGATCAGACACGTTATATAATAGCATATACGTTCTAAATCAAATCACAGTTCAAAGTATATAGATCACAAATAAGAGGAGTGGTTCAGAAATGAACGAATCCTTCTTGAGGTATTGTAGACTATGTTATATCAATGCGACACGACCAGCTAAGTTACATAAAGATGAATATAAGAATCTGTTCGAATTTTCATCTTATGATACTTGCCAGTCTTGTCTCAAAGGTAATATGACCAATACTCCGTTTACTGGAAACAGAGAAAGAGTTACTGAACTCTTGGGATGAATACATGATGATGTATACGGTCCTATGTCTACAAATGCCAAAGTTGATTCTTGGTACTTCATTACATTCATCGACTATCTCTTAAGATTCGAACATGTGTTCCTGTTGAAACATGAGTCTGAAACTTTTGAGAAATTCAAGGAATATAAGCTTGAAGTTAAGAACCAGACAGGTGGAAGTATGAAAGTCCTTCGATGTGATTGAGAAGAAGAATACTTAGGCATGGAGTTCCTGAATTATTTAAAGGAGAATGTGATTCTCTCTCAGCTTACTCCTTCGAGTACACCACAGCACAACGGTGTATCGGGGCGGAAGTATCGCACCCTATGAGATATGGCACGCTCTATGATGAGTACTGCTGAGTTACCTATTTTCTTTTGATGTTATGCACTTGAGAAGCTGCATACCTATTGAATGGGGTTCCGTACAAATCAGGACCTACCACTACATATGAGATATGGTGTGGGAAGAGACCATGTCTTAAACGAGTTAAGATATGGGGTTGTCCGGCCTATGTTGAAAGGCAAAATCCGGACAAGCTCGAGGCAAGGTCGGTTCTGTAAGTTTGTTAGGATATCCCAAACATTTGCGAGGGTATACCTTCTACCTAACTGAGGAACGAAAGGAGTTTTGTTTCTCAGCATGCCACCTTTTTAGAAAGGGAATTTCTTGTGAAGAAATTAGTGGTCATGAGGAGTTCCAGCTAGACAAACTAACAGTTGATGATTTGGTGAAACCAAAGGATTCAATAGTCTCCAACGAAGCTCAGCTTCTCCGCGAATCTGGTAGGGTTCCTCATCCACTTGAGAGATACTACTGTTTTCTCGGTGACAGTGGGAGCAAGGATTGCATCATGGTTGATGATGGCCCAACTAGGTTTAGGCAGGCCATCACGAGTGACGACTCTGTGAAATGGCTGGATGCTATGCGATCAAAGATGGAATCCATGTACACCAACAAAGTAAGACTTTGAATATGACACCTGAAGGGGTAAAACCCATTGGGAGCAAATTGGATCTTGAGAAGATTCTTGGTGTAAATGGAAAAGTTGAGACTTTCAAAGCTATGCTTAAGTCCATCAGGATCAATGCAAGCATCGCGGAGTTGGAACATCTATTTTGATGTGACAGTCAAAGAGTTTGACTTCATCAAAAAGGTAGATGAACCTTGTATATACAAGAAGGAAGTAGAGAGCAAGGTTTTCTTCTACGTATTGTACGTAGATGACATACTCTTGATAGGAAATGGTTTCCTATGCTACACTCGGTCAAGCTCCTCTTATCATGAAGATTCTCAAAGGAAGATCTGGATGATACCTACTACATCTTGTAGATTATGATTTATGGTGATAGATCTAACTGGATGTTGGGAGTGTCCCAAATCCAGGTACATAAGCACCATACTAAAAGGGTTTAGTATGGATGATTCTAAGAGTGGTGGTTTGCCCACTTACTCATGGATCACTCTCTCCAAAAAGATGTCTCCCAAGACTGATTTGGAAAGAGCTCGCGTGCAAGGGATATTCTATGCTTCGGCAGTAGGCTCTATCATAGTATGCGATGTTATGTACTAGACCAGATGTAGATGACTCACTAGGTGTAGTGATAAGGAATCAATCGGATCTTGTGAGAATCACTTGACAGCTGTGGAGGACATTCTTAAGTACTTGAGAAGCACTAAAAGAAAGTTCTTGGTTTCAGCTTCCAGAGTGATAAGTTCGACTGAGAGTCAGTCACAGGCATTGTCTTTACCCTCAGTGGAGGAACGGCATGTTGGACGAGTTCCAAGATAGATACCGTGACATACTAGACGATAAAGGCTGAATGCATTGCTACCAACGATACTACCAAAG
This sequence comes from Agapanthus africanus, assembly GCA_030015575.1. Taxonomy (NCBI): domain Eukaryota; kingdom Viridiplantae; phylum Streptophyta; class Magnoliopsida; order Asparagales; family Amaryllidaceae; genus Agapanthus; species Agapanthus africanus. The sequence goes on from JASDDO010000031.1 coordinate 113,788,018, forward strand.
AGGTTGTCTGGACATTTCTTGTTCATAAGATGAACAAGGTTCCTACCATTGAGCGGAAAATAACTGTTATTGTGACAACAATGGAGTTGTGGCTTTGGCCTAGGAACATCGGTCGCATCAGCGTTCCAGACATATTCTGAGGCAAGTATCACCTGATCAGGGAGATGGTTGATCTCCAAGGGATTGAGGTTAGGAGAGTAGACCTGTAGGATAACACGGCGGATCCACTCACAAAAGCCTTACCCTAGAGAGACTTCTCTACAATGGTTGAGTATGGGATACTACAACCACTGCTATATTGTTGGGTATTGGATACTACAACAGACGGCCTTAGTGCAAGTGGGAGATTGTTAGTTATATGTATGCCCTAGAGGCCATTACTGTACATGCGATGTATATTGTAGTAGATGCTTGGACATATATAGGGAGGACTTTCTTTCTCGACATGATAGTATGCTATCTGGTTGCACTTTATCTTAACATGTTAACAAATACGGTTTTGTAATTACATGTTGATAAAGCCCCTAGGATGATTACTTGACTACCAGGATTATGATGCAGATCATACTAGTGGGGACAGGGTAGTCGATAAGTACATCCTTCAAATGTTCCTAGTCGTGGGAGTATCGAGACAGGGCATCGGTACTCCAGAGTAGACTAGCGTATGCGCTTCTTGACCCATATGATGAGCGATGGATGATTCCATATCCATTGGTGTTTGACATCAGAGAAGGAATACGGGTGCTCAGTGGAGACTGGGTACACTGGACGGACTCGCCGAGAACTCCTAGATGGTATTATACCTATCTTCGGATAGCAGTTCTCTGGTGACACTGGTACAGGTTGGTCTGTAGACCCGAGATCGTCATAGAGTCTTGTGTGATTCCCACTGTGCTTTGATTTTCACCTTACCACAGTCAAGATATCATGCAAAACGGTAGCTTTTGGGTACAGTCCCGAGTCACATGGAGGCAATGAGCGATAGGAGGGGTTTCGTCTCTCCCGGTATTGGGAGTTGATGTTGTGCTGTGCTCGATTGGCCATAACAGGAAATCCCTGGCCAGGGTTGCTGAGATTTACTGGTAAGTGTTACCAGTAATTTCTCGAACCGTTATGGACCTTGCATCGGCATGACTTATTAGGCTATTGGGGTCTGACGTTATACCACCCCCAGGCTGTTGATATGCGACATATCAGACGAAGAGACCAGACTGTACGGTAGTGTTACTGATTGGATTCGTAGGAATATGAGCAGGCTTGCTTGTTGATCTTCTGATCGTTCAATACCCTGGTGGCCATTACGTTTAGCAGACCGTGTGCGGCTTATGGGTGTTTGATATGATCATCGCCTACTGCCGGCGTATTGACGAGTCTTTAGAGTCCTACACAGAGGTTTCCTGGTTCATGCAAAACGGAGTAGGAGCACATATGTGATATGTGCGGGACCGAGATTAATGCGAGTATGTGATACCGCATTCTATTCTTGTGACATGTGACATTGGTCGGGTATATGGGATATAGCCGGGTTATCGGATCAAGTGTTGATTCGATAAGTTGTCGCATTTGATATTAGTCGGTTATATGTAATATAGCCGGATTATTAAATCAAGAGTTGATTTAATAATTTAATGTATAATTATATATTTGATATGTTAAATTACATTAACTAATATTAGCTCACTTAAGATTTCTTTTCTCACTTTATGATACATTGATATATATGTGATATATGTTAAATGTATTGTTTTCTTTTTGCACAAAATATATATGTGATATATATTGTTGTGTCATGCTAAGTTACACATGCAACATGTATGTATGAGACTCACACCATGCTAGGGTTAAGTTAGGGTTTTATTTGCTTTAAGTAATTCAAACACTTAGATAATGAGTCAGGGTTGAAGCTTAGAGACGCTTGTGGAAAACATTGACTTAGTCCACTTGTTTGTCTAGCTTAAGATATTTTCAACCCAACCCTTAACTCAAAGCTATGGTTAAGTCTCTACAATGGTTAGTGGATGACATACACTAACTATGGTTGCATTTCTAACCTCATGGATTCATTCATCTCTTCATCACTTCTTCTTCTTCATCAAGAGAAAAAGCTTGCTAGCTTTCTCCATATGATGATTTCTTGTGAGAAAAATAAATCTAAAGTGAGCCCACTTCCTACTTCATCATCCTCTACTATTTGCCATTTAGTTTAGGGTGTTTGCTTCACTATTCTCACCATTAGTGAAGAGGTAGCATAAGCTTGAGTCTCCTCGACGTAGATCATCTTCGGCCTCAACGACATCAAGCAAGCTTGTTCCGTACATCTCGTGGAGCCTTTCTAGAGTTCGAGGAGTTCACTACTTGGAGCGAATGGACTACTACACGGAGCATTTTAAGTGAAGGACCGGTCTACAAAGGTTGTATTCCTTCTTCTCTTTAGTTTGTAAAGTGTTTACAATCTAGAAAACCCTAAGTCTCTAGTTCGATCCTCGTTCGGGTTCTTTAGCTCTCTGGAAAATTTTGAAATGGCATGTTCGATGCTCTAGTAAACACCGTGAGGGTGCTAAGGAACCTATCACTCATACTATTTGACAGATTAATATCTAATTCTTTTACAGTTTAATCAATATACAAACCCTAATTTCATCTGGACTGAAGTGTTGAATCATGATGGCTCAGTACTCGTCTGTCAAAGTCACGGTCTTTGCCGCCTATTTCGCCTCATCGGTGGCGGTGTCCCTCCATTTCCTATAGACCCGGTGTTTATGATCATGCCATGTCATGCCTCTTTTCCCAGTGTACGGAATCGGTGACGTGGCGGGCCGCAACATATTTACTAAGAAATAAATACGTTAAGCGTAATTAAGCAATATATATATAATGCACAAGAATGACAAGTGATATAAAATAAACAAACAGCAAGTTTTATTTACATTCACTTTACATACACTGTTTGAAAATGAAAGATACAATGAAATAAGATATGCCTAAACAGTGGCATAAAAAATAAAATAAGTACAAGATGAGCTAGTAGTCCGGCTAAGCGGTGCCAAGTCCTCCTGGTTAGGCTCGATCTCTTGAGAGTCCGGTCCTCCTAACGAACATTCCAAAGAAAGAAATAGACAGGAATGTCTTCTGCGAACTAGCGCGCAGTAAGTCCCAAAAGAAAGAATGGAATAGAACAAGTAATGTGAAATGAAACTGGTAAGTTGTACAGGTATATGCTTGTTATTCTAACATGGTTGTTTGTACCTTGGTACAGAATGTATTTGTGTATACGAGAGAAGTACATCTTACCCCGTGGACTATGATAACATGTAGTACAAGGCCCCGTCAAAAACCACGGGACAACGGCACGAGAGTTCATGTAGGTATCTTTTAAGTGACCATCTCGTTACATTCCGTACCAATCTACCCCATTTTCCCCGCGTAATATATTGTATAGAGTTATATTTACAAGTCTTGCCGAAACCATGGATACAAGTTGTTTAAGTAGTCAGGTTCAGGATGTAGTCATGAATTCAAGGAGTCATGTCAAGTTATGACCATGGTTCGGTCAAGTCAAGTATTCATGTTTGGTATTGATATTTGAATTCAAGTATTCTGGTTCAAGTTCAAGTATTCATGTTAGACTTTGGATTCATATTTGAATTGGACTCTGATTTGAGTTTGGATTCAGGTTTGAGTTAGACTCAGACTGAGTCAGATGCTTGTAACTGATTTAGATCCTGAATTAGGTTCGGGAGTTATCGGTAACTGCTGCACATGGACGGCAGGATTTGTGTCTTTTTTCAAGACAATTACCATTGATAACTCCGTTAAGTTTTCTACTTTAAATAGACAAGCACTCACTTTCTCCGGCTCCCTGGGGCTCAGGAGAATTGATCCCGCATAAACCTATATTTACTAAGGTTCTTAAATATTGTTTTATATAACTCGAGGGGGTTTTATGAAAAATATTTTTAATAAAATTTCAAAATAAATCTCGAGTATTTATTTATATTATTTAACGTTTTCATGGATATGAATTTTAAGGATTTAAGGTATTTTAGTGATAATTGCTTGGCTTGGAAAATTTATGGTATTTTACTGTAAAACTTGTCTTTTGTTGGTATTTTGATGGTATTTTGGTGAAACTTGTAATTCTTTCATTTTAAAAAAGGTAAGTTTATTATATTTTGAAAATATATGGATTTTTTAATTTTATATAATTATTAAAAAATTAATTTTATTTAATTAAAAAATATTTTTTTTTTCTTAAAAAACGTATTTAAAACCTTTCGGGACCGAATGCTCTGTGAGGAGATCTGCATCTCGCTCTACTAGCCCAAGGATGTGCGATAATCCGCACCATCCAATAGCGGGTCCCCTAAAGAGAGTTGTAAAGGCATATTCGCAAAGAAATTTAAAATACTGTTTTAAAAGAAAACCGTTTTTAAAGTGAGTGGTATTTTAATGTAATATTTTCTTCGTAACCAAAATTCACACAACGACATCGTGCTATGGAACAAGAGTGTATGTGAGGGGTAGGTCGTCGTTACCCCGTGAAGTTTTCCTAAGATATGTTTAAGCGATACTAAAAGAGGTGATATTTAAAGTTCATGGTATTTTAATGAAAAACTTAAGTTAAAGTTATTTTGCACGGAGTTCTATGTTAAAATTTATTCTAAACATTTATAATTAAGATTAAAATTATTGTGTAAAATTTGGATGAACAATATGTAAGAAAAAGAGGAGATTTTAGGGTTTAGAAAATAGATATTGGTATTAACTCCACTTACCGATATTCGTTTTAAAATGAATTTTTAAAGAAGAGAAATGAAGATTGAAAGGGACTTACTACTTGGTTATATTATGAAGAGGTAGAAGAAGAGATTGTTGTCGTCGTAGTATCGCGGGAGCTCCAGAATAGATTTGATTCTTCACCGGAAGTTGACCGCTTGCTAACTCATCTTTACTCTACTTGTACTTAGAGAATTTTTGAGAGTTTTGACTCGAAATTTCCGAATGATGCCGATCCAAAGTGTGGGTTGGTATTTATGGTGTAGAATTAGGGTTTTGGAATTAAAATGGTGAATTAAAACGCATTAAAAAGATGATAAATGGTGAAATGAAGGGTCTCTATTTGATTGCAGGGAAATCAAACAGTGCAGGAGAGTTAGGGGTAGGGGAAGAGTCAAGTGTGCTGAGCCCGGGGACATTTGGGTTCATCCAAGCCGTCGGTGCCGGTTTTTTATTGGGTTTGGCCGGTCGAATTGGTGCTTTGGGGCTGTGAATTGATGCGACGTGTACTACTCAGTGTTTACTCCATATTCCACATGTTTGATTTTTCTGTGTATTGCACGTGTAAACTTTTGGGCTTTCAAAAAGTTAAAAAGAAAAATCAGAAAAAATAATGTGTCTGATGGGGATCGAACACAGGGGCTACGTCACAGCAGTGAAATGGCTTTACCAGTGAGCTACAAGTTTTTTCTTTCTGTTATAACTTATAACTCAAATTCAGGCTGTATAACTCATTTCACATTTAAAAAAATTAACTTATAACTCAAATTCAGGCTGTATAACTCATTTCTGTACATTAAACTGGAAAATTCCGTACAGTAAATTCAGAGTCGTTACATTCTACCCTCCTTATAAAAATTTCGTCCTCGAAATTTACATTTACATAAGGACTAATTTACAAATAAGTAAGGTTATCTTGCACACATGTCTTCTTCTCGTTCTCATGTTGATTCTCCTGGAGAATCTTTTCTCCGCATCACTCGGACGAAGTTTACTTCCTTGTTCCTGTAGGGTTACTAGGCACACTCTTAAGGTTCTACAAGGCATCAACCATACCAAAATCAAATTTTTATGTGCCTAACAACTCTATGCAAGATCGTTAACTAGAGATTAGGCGAAACTATAAGCTAGTAAACTACTTTACTACTAAGTGAAAGGGATTACAACCTTTGTAGATCCGGTCCTTCACTTCATTAGCTCCGTGTAGACGTCCCCATCGCTGCGATCGTGAACTCCGGACTCTAGAGAAGCTCCACGAGAAGAACGAACGTGCTTGCTACGTTGACTTCGAGGCCGAAGATGATCTATGTCGGGGAGACACTAAGTCAAGCTATTCCTTCACTAGGTCATGAACTTTGTGAAGAGAACACACTCTACTACATGGCAAGTGGTAGAGGATGAAGAAGTAGGAAGTGGGCTCACTTTAGAATTGGATTTCTCACTCTTAATCTCATGGCACCATTAGAGCTAGTAAGCTTTCTTCTTCTTGAAGAAGAAGAAGAATGAATAAAGAAGCATGATTTCCAAAAGAAAGCTTATCCTTTTAATTATAGCACCATGGTTGAGTTAAGCCCTCATGCTTAACTCATGTAGAGAATTAACCAAAGTATTAGGTTAAGGGTTGGGTTAACTAATATCCTAAGGAAATGACAAAAGATTTGACTTTGTCAAAGTTTCTTCAAGCTTCATGAAGCTTGATAACTTTGACCAAAGTCTCACTTCTTTTGTTATTTGTTAGGAAATTAGTAAACCCTAATTTAACCTTGATTTGGTTCAAGTCTCATACACACAACTTGTATGTATCATCATGATACAAACATATGTACACAAATATATATCATATATACACTTATGCACAAACTAGTGAGAAAATAAATCTTAAGTGAGCTAATACTAGTTAATGTAAAGTAATATATCAAATATATAATTATACATTAAATCGTTAAATCAACACTTTATTTAACGATCCGGTTATATTGCATATAACCGACTAATATCATGTGTAACAACTTATCGAATCAACACTTGATCCGATAACCCGGCTATATCGCATACAAACGATCAATGTTACGAATCGCGAGAATAGAATACGGTATCTCATATCGTATTAATCTCGGTCCCGCACATATCACATATGTGCTCCTACTCCGTTTCGCTTGAGCCAGGAAACGCCTGTGTAGGACTCTAAAGACTCGTCAATACGCCGGCAGTAGGTGATGATCATATCAAACACCCACAAGCCGCAAGCGGTGTGCTAAACGTAACGGCCACCCGGGTATTGAGCGATCAGAAGATCAACAAGCAAGCCCGCTAGTTCTCCTGCGAATCCAATCAGTAACACTCCCGTACAGTCCGGTCTCGTCGTCTGATATGTCGCATATCTCGCCTAGGGGTGGTAAACGTCAGACCCCAGTAGCTCGATAAGTCATGTCGATATGAGGTCTATAACAGTTCGAGAAACTACTGGTAACACTTACCAGTAAATCTCAGCAACCCTGGCCAGGGATTTCCGGTTATAGCCAATCGAACACAGCACAACATTAACTCCCTATACCGGGAGAGACGAATCCCCTCCTATCGCTCATTGCCTCCATGTGATTCGGGACTGTACCTAAAAGCCACCGTTTTGCACGCCCTCTTGGATGTGGTAAGGTGGAAATCAAAGCACAGTGGGAATCACACAAGACTCTATGACGATCTCGGGTCAACAGACTACTCTGTACCAGTGTCACCGGAGAACTGCCATCTGACGTGAGGTATAATACCATCTGGGAGTTCTCGGCGAGTCCGTCCAGTGTACCCAGTCTCCACTGAGCACCTGTACACCATCCTTGATGTCAAACACCGATGTATATAGGATCATCCATCGCCCATCATATAGGTCAAGATGCGTATACGCTAGTCTACTCTGGTGTATCGATGCCCTGTCTCGATACACTCTCGACTAGGAACAGTTATAGGATGTACTCGTAGACTACCGTGGCCCCACTAGTATGATCTCAGCATAGTCCCAGTAGTCGAGTACATATCCTAAGGGCTTTACCAACATGTAACAGAGAGACAATCAGTGTACACGTTAAGGTAAAGAGTAACCAGATAGCATACTATCATGTCGAGCAAGAAAGTCCTCCCTATATATGTCCAATCATCCACTACAATATACATCGTATGTATAGTAATGGCCTCTAGGGCATACATATAACTAGCAATCTCCCACTTGCACTAGAGCCATCTGTTGTGGTATCTCATACCCAACAATTAGCTGCGGTTGAAGTATCTCATACTCAACCATCCCATAAAAGTCTCTACTGGGAAAAAGGCCTTGTGAGTGGATCCGCGCTGTCGTCCTCTGTGTCTACTCTCCTAACCTCGATGTCCTGGTGATCAAACATCTCCATGATCAGGTGATACTGCCTAAGAATCATATCTGGATTTCTGATGGAACGGTAGTTCCTTGGCTAAAGCCACAACTCTATTGTCACACAATGGTAGGAACGAAGTTCATCTCATGAACTTATATATATATATATATATATATCCAGACTGCCTCTTTGGTAGCATCTTTGGTAACGATATATCATGCCTTTAATCGTCTAGTAAGTCACGGTATCTAGCTTGGAACTCTTCCAACATACCGTCCCTCCACTGAGGGTAAAGACAATGCCTACGACTGACATTCAGTCGTCCTTATCACCCTGGAACCTTTCCAGTGATTCTCCCCATGATCGATTGATACCATCTCACTACAACTAGTGAGTATCCTAATATCCAATTAGATCTATCTCATAGATCCAAAACCCAGGATTTAGGAGGTATCATTTTGATCCTATATGGAGAATCCTTGTGATAAGCGGAGATTGACCGAGCGTAGCATAGGAAACTCCTTCCCTATCAAGAGTATGCCATCCACGTACTCTACGAGGATCATCACCATACTCTCTACTACCTTTTTGTATATACAAGGTTCATCTACCATTTTGATGAAGTCAAACTCTTTGACTACCATATCAAAACAGATGTTCTAACTCCGCGATGCCTGCTTTATCACATAAAACATCTTGCACACGTTTCCGCTGCTCCCACTGTCTACGAAGCCCTCTGGCTGTGTACTTATAGACGCTCTCTTCTAAAACATTATTTAAAAAAGCAGTCATGACACCCAACCACCAGATATCGTAGTCATGGTATGTAGCCGTGGTAAGTAGGATCTGGATGGACTTAAGCATAGCTCCTTAGAAAAGTTTTCATTATATTCCATACCTGGTCAATGATGCAAACCTTTAACAAGTCTAGCTTTGAAAGTCTCAACTTTTCCATGTACACCAAGTAATCTTCTCAAGATATACTTGCTCCTGATGGGGATTTAACCCTTCAGATAGAGCAACCAAAGTCCATACTTTGTTGGTGTATTAGGATTCCATCTCAGATCACTAAGCATCCAGCCATTCTTACAGAGTCCCACTCCTGATGGCCAGCTCGAAACTAGTTGGGTCATCATCTCATGATGCAATTCTCGCTCCCACTGTCATAGAGAAACCGAAGTATCTCTCAGGTGGGTGAGGAACCCTACTAGATCGACGGAGAGGCTGAGGTTCGTTGGAAACTATTGAATCCTTTGGTTCTACCAAATCATCAGCTGCAGTTTGTATAGCTGGAACTTCTTCTAGTTCTACCTCATGTCCACCAATTTCTTCACAAGAAATTTCCTTTCATAAAGGTGGCATATTGAGAAACAAAACATCTTTTGTTCCTCGGTTAGGTAGAAGATATTCCCTTGCATATGCTTGGGATATCCAATAAACTTCTACAGAACTGACTTTGCCTTGAGTTTGTCCGGATTTTGCTTTTAGACATAGGCCGGACAACCCCAAATCTTAACAAACTTAAGATATGGGTGATTAGTAGGGTTTTACGATCACCAAAAATATTTTACCGCAATCAGAAACGGCGTCGCTTTGCAGCTAGCCGGTGAATACGGGTCGGTCCACAGGGATGTGTAATTTTCCTAAGTGTTCTTACGAGCTGATTCCAATGGTTGTTTGGTCTTTTGATTAAATCTAAAAAAAACTAAGTTGTACCATGATCAAGAGACTTGCTAGGATTAGATCTAAGGTGAGTTTGATAAGATTAATATTAACACCTTTTTCAATGCCCTCGATTAAATCTTTTTAGAAGTTATAACAATTATTAGTAAAGGGGATTAGGATGATTGGGAGGAAATGAAGTTTTCTTCCTCTAGATCCTTGTCCGTCCTTTTCTACTAATTGTTCTAACCTTCATGGAAGTCATGCATGTCCGGTCCTTTATACTACGGTTTCACCGTTACCTCGTGGGTAGGGTGCCGTAGGGAGCGGATCATGCATGCGTGCATGAAGTTCTAGTTATTACAAATTATTGGGCTTGAAAGAGATGAGAGATATTCATCTCTCAATCCCTCCCTTATTCCTAACCCTAACAAGCGAGGAAATTACTCGCTCATTAGGGGATCTTTTAAAAATCACTTTTAAAAATCACTTACCTACTGCAGTTTAAGAAAGATTACACTAGATTAAACTAGGGCAATGGAAGGATTTATCTAAGACAAGAATTAAATTAGAAAGCTAGGGCAAGAAATTAATTTTAAACTAAGGCAGAAAATTAAATGAACTTACAAAAAATGATGCTCTTCAATCCTCAAAAGAATCTGAATTTTTATTAATTGAAAAGAGGCATCCCTATTACAGTATTTTGATTACACATTTATAAGGAAATAGGAAAACTAGGGTTACAATTGCTCGCATATGTGATATTACAGATATACCCACGAAAAATCCCAACCTACGCACCGACGCACCGCCAGGAGAAATCTGCACCGACACGTGCAACAGATGGCCGCGGAACCGCTGCATGGGTGGGGGTGGGGCCGCGGTTCCGCGGCCCATTGGTCGGATCATTGACTGCAATTTTGTGGGCTTCTTCTTGATGCTTTGGGCTTTCTATTTTTCTAGTTCTTTTCTCCATTTGACTTCTGGGTCTTCTCCAGATCTTCAGTGAAAACTTGTAATGATCTTTTAACCGTTCATTTTGACATTTTGGACCTTGCATTGCCTTGTACAATTGTGAATTGTTCTTCGTCTAGGCTTGACTAGAATCCTTCTACTTGTGGGTCAAAAGTCGCTCTTTTGTCTTTTTCACTGTCTTTGTTCCAAGAACCTGTATCCTGTAATATGTAGCAGACATGCGTCAAAAGCACATGTTTATTTATAAAACGCATAAGAATGGGGAATATAGAATGCAATATTATAATATGAACAAATACCCCCAAACTTATCTTTTGCTCGTCCTCGAGAAAACTCATTATTTTATTCTCGATAAAACCTAACCGCACTTTCGCAGGGAAACGCGATTGCACTGAGCTCGTGCAACAAGCCGTTAAACCTCTAGGTGTCCCTAGTAGGAGGAGTGTTGTCTCCTGAGGGTTTTCAGCGGATTACACCCACAAAATCCTATCAATTTGGCTTTTTCGACTTTAATTCTCCAATTAGGTCTTTTAACAAGGAATTCTATTATCTTCGACTCATAAATTATCCACCCATATTCTTCACACTTCCTCATCATTTAACTTAAGATTATATATGTTCGATAGACTCACTCAGCTTTCAGCATTTCTTAAGTTTTTCTTCTAAGGTTCCATCTCCACTTGGGAATTTTTCTATCAACTCTACTAAAGATACAAGTTCTATTCTTCATTCCTTTCTCTTATCTCAACTCTAATCATATATCCCCACGTGTGTGTATAAATCACCCCTACACTTGAAAATTCAAATCAAGCAATCATACTCTTGTCCGTTGTCCAAAGCACTAATTAACTGGTGAATTCGCGTCCTTCATGCGACTGTTAATACTTCTTGAGGTACCAACAACCGATTACAAGATATGTTTGCACTTTAAAGCATAATTCCTAGTCTTGCAACACCCAAGGCTTTTAGCAGTGACTCCCAAACCAGTTGGTCTAAGGCACTAGGTGATGAAGCACCCTCGCTAAATATTTTTTCTATTTTTGCAGCCTTAAGTAATCACAAAGACCAGTGTTCATTTTTTTTATCTACATTTTTTTTTATTTTCTTCGTACTAAGGACTTTAGACAAGAGCATTTCAAGGTCTCTTCTACTATTCTATGTTTCAAGGTGCGTGATTGTGCAATTTGTAGGGTATACATTTTCAGAATATAGACTTAAGCTAGGAATTATTTTTCAAACTTATACTCTAATAAGAATATCAATATTTTTCCTTTATTTCAACTTAGCCCAAAAAGTGAACTCAAAATTTGCCTAGTTCTAAATAAACTACAAAGACATATACTTTCTACCGTTAATCTTTAAAGAAGGTTATTTTTAGGGTTTTTAATTTACTAGGTCTAAGATCTAGTTGTTCCTAGCCAGTTAACCTATCTGTCAAACTCAAGTTAAATATGATCAAAATTGAATACAATAATTTTTATAATTTTTGAAATCTTTTCAATTTTTGGGTTTTCAAATAAATATGCAAATGCAAAAATATGTACATATGAATGCGAAGGAAGAAGACATACCGAGTATACCCCCAAAGTTAAACTTGACAGTGTCCTCACTGTCATGCTACACCAAGAGGGTCAAACTGCCGGCACTCCTCTGTTTATTTGTTAAATTTTTTTTTTAATTTTTTCTTTTATTGTTATATACAGAAAGGCATCCCCAAACTTCATTGAAATGGAGTTAAACGTCATTGCCAAACTTTGCAAAGACCAAACGTCAACACCAACCAGTCGAAAAATTTATCTGTAAAGAGTATCGGTTGGTGGAAGAATATGTTGTACCGATCCAAAAAGAATTGGGGAAGATAGAAGTGGTGGTATGGAAAATGTGGAGGTGAATAGATATGATGTGGTGATGAATCTAAACGAGAATGAGAATGATCTGCAATCAGTGGAATATTGGCATTCTCGTAGCTTATTAAAAGAAATGGGGGTGGTTCAACTTCTAAAGGAGGAAGTTGTCTAACTACACCATCCCCAAGATATCTCTGTGGATCCTTTATCGACTTGGCATCATCCATCATATTCATATGATATTCAATTATGAGGGAACTAATCTCCTCGATGTCCGCCATAGTCCAGCCGGAAACTTGCCGTCTATCTTGTAAGACCATTAAAAGAGCGTTCTCTTGCTCGAAGGCTAGAGAGGTCGATATGATAATGGGAAAGGTCTTATTATCACCTATGTAAGCATATTTAAGATGAGACGGCAAGGGAATGAGTTCGAGTTTCGGAGGCGAAAGAATCATTGGGGGATCTACTTCGAACTCAAAGGACTCCAACAAAGGTTCGAAATCACTGCAAACAACCGATTTCGATATTTCCGCTAACTCATCAAAAAATTCAAAAGACTCATATTCGGGCTGTGAGTCGTCATCATCTGAAAAATTGAAACACTCATAATCAATATCGGTTGTGTCAACTGTGGTAGGCTCAAGGAGGGACGCACTAGTGGCGTCAAAACTGTTCGCATCAAACAAAAATCTTTCAAGCTCGCAGTCCTCTTGCGTGATTTCGTGAATAGAGCAAACTTCTCATGTACTAGTATTAGACACGGGGGGCAGACTTCCTAACTTGTAAATATTGAACTCACTAGACGTCTTCCCGAAGGATAGAGTCATGGAGCCATTGCGACAGTTTATTACAGCATTGGAAGTGGCCAAAAATGGTCAACCGAGGATCGCCGGAATTTGGTTCCGTGAGTTGGCAACAGGTTGTGTGTCCATAACAATAAAATCAACGGGGAATATGAACTCCCCAACTTTGATCAACACATCCTCTAGCTCACCCCTTGGATGGGCGATTGATCGATCAGCCATTTGGAGAGTACAGTGAGTGGGCTTAAGCTCTCCAATGCCTAATTGCTCGTACACAGAATAAGGTATCAAATTGACACTAGCACCAAGATCTAGTAGTGCTCTATTGATGTTCTTGTCCCCAATTGTTATTGAAATAGTAGGACAACCGGGGTCCTTGTGCTTTTGGGGTAAGGATTGGACAAGAGCATCGCTAACAGCACTAGCCACGAAAACTTTCTTTGGTACTTGTGACTTCCTCTTTTTGGTGCATAGGTCCTTTAAGATTTTTGCATATGAAGGAACTTGTTGGATTGCATCCAAAAGAGGGATATTTATGCTCACCTGTTTGAACAACTCGACAATCTTCTCCATTTGTGGAGTTGGTTTATTGGATCTCAACCGGTTTGGAAAGGGAGCATTTTGAAATGTTGTTGAGTCCAATTTTTGCGGATCAGATTGTTGAGTTGGAACGGAACCCCATGTAGATGTGTTCGTGTTGTGAGAAGTGGGTCCGTTCGAGCTAGATGGAGTAGAGCCTTGTGAATGATGGAGAACAGGCTCTAACGAAGAAGAAGAAGGTGAAGAAGAACCACGGGCAGGGGTGTCATTGTGAATACCCATATTGTTTTGCAACATTTTTCCCGATCTCAACGTGGTCACAGCGTTTATGTTATGAGTTTGCTGTTGATTTGCAGCATGTGCGTGACCGGGATTGGGCAGTGGTTGAGATGGGAGCTTTCCTTTTTCTCGCTCGCTCAATGCTGCATTGAGTTGTGCAATTTGTGCCTCAATAGATTTGATGCTTTGATCGTGTGAGGCACTGTTTTGCACCAAAGATTGAATAGAAGTCTCTAATCTTGCTGTAGATTGTGTAGATTGCTTAAGGAAAGCATCTAGACTTCTTTCGAGCGAAGTAACCTTGTCATTGTTAGGTTGAACAAAATTGTTTGGAGGGTAAGAATTGTTAGGCACAAAATTGTTCACTTGATTAGGGTAAGGTTGCTGTTGAAAAGGTTGCTGTTAAAATTGAGTTTGTGGAGGTGCTTGTTGTTGTTGTGGAGGAGGAGGCCTTTGAAAATTGTTATTTCCTTGGAATTGTTGATTTTGGTTCCAAGCGAAATTTGGGAGACTCCTCCATCCCGGATTGTATGTCGAAGAGTATGGATCGTTTCTCTATCGTTGCTGGTAGGCAGCATTGACTTGATCATGTCCTTAAGTAGATGCATTGTAAGGACACTCTTCGGTAAGATTTGATGGATCCGAACAACAAGCACAAACAGTTCGTGGAGGCACAACAGGGGTAGGAGAAAACGATGAGATTTTGGTCTCAATCGCTTCTAGCTTTTTCGTAAGAGCTGCCATCTCAGCCTTCATAGCAATCGACATATCTAATTGATGTATACCTGCCCTAGATTGACCACTAGAAGAAGATGATGTGGTCTTGGTGCTCTCCCACTGAATTGTTTGTCCACTAAGGTCCTCAAGAAACTGCCACGCTTCCTCACTAGATTTGGTTAGAAAGTGACCTTGACAGATAGTTTCTAGCAACTGCTTCGTTGCCTGGTTCAATCTCTCGTATAATGTTTGGCAGAGTTGCCAACTTCCTATCCCATGATGAGGGCATTGAACGAGTAGGTCTTTAAATCTTTCAAAACACTTCCAAAATGGTTCGTGAGGAAGCTGTGAAAATTGTATAATCTCATTACGGATTCTAGCAGTTTTGTGGTGAGGATAGAACTTTTTAAGAAAAGCTTTCACAAAATCATCCCAATTTCTAATTGAATGTGATGCTGTGCTATATAGCCACTTCTCGGCTAAGTCACATAAGGTGAAAGGAATGACCCTTAGCCTTATAGCGTCATCACTTTATTGGGTCGTTTTCATCATAGCGCAAACATTTTGGAATTTATTGATAAAAATATATGCTTCTTCTGATTCCAAACCGTGAAATTTTGGCAGTATATTGATGAAATGTGGTTTTATTTCAAAATTGTCCCCATTTGCCGGTGGGGGTGAAAGACAGGTAGGTAAAGAAGTGCGGACAAGGTAGAAAAGATCCTGGAGCGCAACTCATGCGGGCGCTTCAACAGGCGGTTGATTCGGGTTATTCGCACCTAACGGAGGTGGAATCATTCCCGTCGGTAAGGTATCGTTGGGATTGTATCCCGACATTCCTTCGAAAAGAGAATTTGAAGGTGGAGGTAAGAAAGTGGACGGAATTTCGACTTCGGTGTCGAAAGGTTCGTCGGTCGGTACCAACGAAACACGGACTAATCGGGCGTTAGTGTCCCTAGTCCAAAGTGACATACACTAAAGGGTAGTGTAGTCAGGAAAAAAAATGAAAGACAGAATGTGGAGGTAAGATAACGTCAATGAGAAGA
This sequence comes from Agapanthus africanus, assembly GCA_030015575.1. Taxonomy (NCBI): domain Eukaryota; kingdom Viridiplantae; phylum Streptophyta; class Magnoliopsida; order Asparagales; family Amaryllidaceae; genus Agapanthus; species Agapanthus africanus. The sequence continues at coordinate 113,804,025 of JASDDO010000031.1, forward strand.
AGTGGTGTAAGTGAGTTGCAAGATTTTCTTAGCGACAAGTTGCAAGTTTTGAAAATTTTTTATGTGCAGTTTTTGCAAAAGATTTTATTTGAAAAGAGACTTGAGACGCAAACGCGATCAACCACACATACACAATCAGGCCTAGATCTAGGGTCACCTAGTTCAGCTAGACAGCTCCTAACTAGGGTTAGAAATAGGACCTCAAACCGCCTATTCACCGCCAATTGCGGCCAGGTAAGTGCCAGGTAAGTGGGAGGCTCCCCGCTACAAGTAGCGGTCCTAATTAAGTAACCACTTGCCTTGACACACTTGCCTAGACACCGCAAAGTCAGTTAGGATAAACGGTCGATGCCTATGTCTAGTCCTTTGTCCTATTGAGCTCGAAGTCCTTAGGGCTGAGTCTAGTATTTTTTAATTAAGAGTGGTCGATGCAAATGCTTTAAGTGCTTTCTGGGGTCCTGGGAAGGGTGATGAAATCCCCACCCAATCTGAGTTTGTTCAATAGCCCCTTAAAGTCCGATTAAATTATGCAAAACAGTAAATTCACTTGCAATTAATTTTTTTAAGCGCGGCGCAAAGAAACCTGCAGAAAATCTGTTATTTAGAAGGGAAGAGAAAATTTTTAGCGCAAAGAAGTCCTGCAGAAAATTTCGCAAAAGATATATTGAGGTTGGCAGAGAAGGGGATTAGAAAACAAACAAAGCTGATTTTGCGCAAAGAGGCCACGTAGCCGCCGCGGTTCCGTGGTTTGGGGCGCTCCTGAGCCGCGGTTCCGCGGTCCGGTGGAAGGATCACTTCCCGAGAAAATTTCTGCTATTCTGATGTGGACTTATCCCTCTGTTTTGATGTATCCTTTTCTGTTTCTCCTTCTGTAAATTTCCAGATCCGAGATTCTTCACTGTTCCTGTAAGATTCAAACAATAACAAAAATTAAAATTTTTTTTGTACTTTTTATATTTTCAGATTTTTATGATTTTTAAAATTTATATCAACCCGAAATTACACAAAAGAAATTTTACGCCATCCCCGGCAACGGCGCCATTTGATTAGTAGGGTTTTACAATCACCAAAAATATTTTACCGCAATCAGAAACGGCGTCGCTTTGCAGCTAGCCGGTGAATACGGGTCGGTCCACAGAGATGTGTAATTTTCCTAAGTGTTCTTACGAGCTGATTTCAATGGTTGTTTGGTCTTTTGATTAAATCTAAAAAAAACTAAGTTGTACCATGATCAAGAGACTTGCTAGGATTAGGTCTAAGGTGAGTTTGATAAGATTAATATTAACACCTTTTTCAATGCCCTCGATTAAATCTTTTTAGAAGTTATAACAATTATTAGTAAAGGGGATTAGGATGATTGGGAGGAAACGAAGTTTTCTTCCTCTAGATCCTTGTCCGTCCTTTTCTACTAATTGTTCTAACCTTCATGGAAGTCATGCATGTCCGGTAATTTATACTACGGTTTCACTGTTACCTCGTGGGTAGGGTGCCGTAGGGAGCGGATCATGCATGCGTGCATGAAGTTCTAGTTATTACAAATTATTGGGCTTGAAAGAGATGAGAGATATTCATCTCTCAATCCCTCCCTTATTCCTAACCCTAACAAGCGAGGAAATTACTCGTTCATTAGGGGATCTTTTAAAAATCACTTTTAAAAATCACTTACCTACTGCAGTTTAAGAAAGATTACACTAGATTAAACTAGGGCAATGGAAGGATTTATCTAAGACAAGAATTAAATTAGAAAGCTAGGGCAAGAAATTAATTTTAAACTAAGGCAGAAAATTAAATGAACTTACAAAAAATGATGCTCTTCAATCCTCAAAAGAATCTGAATTTTTATTAATTGAAAAGAGGCATCCCTATTACAGTATTTTGATTACACATTTATAAGGAAATAGGAAAACTAGGGTTACAATTGCTCGCATATGTGATATTACAGATATACCCACGAAAAATCCCAACCTACGCACCGACGCACCGCCAGGAGAAATCTGCACCGACACGTGCAACAGATGGCCGCGGAACCGCGGCATGGGTGGGGGTGGGGCCGCGGTTCCGCGGCCCATTGGTCGGATCATTGACTGCAATTCTATGGGCTTCTTCTTGATGCTTTGGGCTTTCTATTTTTCTAGTTCTTTTCTCCATTTGACTTCTGGGTCTTCTCCAGATCTTCAGTGAAAACTTGTAATGATCTTTTAACCGTTCATTTTGACATTTTGGACCTTGCATTGCCTTGTACAATTGTGAATTGTTCTTCGTCTAGGCTTGACTAGAATCCTTCTACTTGTGGGTCAAAAGTCCCTCTTTTGTATCATCTTTTGTCTTTTTCACTGTCTTCGCTCCAAGAACCTGTATCCTGTAATATGTAGCAGACATGCGTCAAAAGCACCTGTTTATTTATAAAACGCATAAGAATGGGGAATATAAAATGCAATATTATGATATGAACAATGGGCTCTTCCCTTTCCATATCACATATGAAGTGGCAGGCAACTGATTTGATTTAAACCCTATTCAATAGGTATGCAGCTTCTCAAGCGCATAACTCCCAAAAGGAAATAGGAGACTCAGTAGTACTCATCATAGAGCACACCATATCACATAGGGTGCTTCTTCTCCGCCCCGATACACCGACGTGCTGTGGTGTATACGGAGGAGTAATGCTGAGAGAGAATCTCATTCTCTTTTAGAATAATCCAGGAATTCCGTGCTCAAGTATTCTCCTCCTTGATCACATCAAAGGACATAATACTTGTACCCGTTTTGGTTCTTTACTTCTAACTTATATTCTGTGAACATCTCAAAAGCTTCGGACTTGTGTTTCAACAGGAACATATATCTGAATCTTGAGAGATTATCAGAGAATGTAATGAAGTACAAAGGACCGGTCTTGGCATGTGTAGACAGGGGACCTTCATACATCAACATGTATCATCCCGAGAGTTCACTAACTCTTTCTCTGTTTCTAATAAACGGAGCTGTGGTCATCTTATCTCTGTGACATGACTGGCAAGTTTCACAAGATATAAATTCAAACTGATTTAAATATGCATCTTAATATAACTTCAGCTAGTCGGGTCGTATTGATATGACCTAGTCTACAATACCTCAAGAAGGATTCGATCATTTCTGAACTCTTCCTCTTGTGTGTGTTCTGTATACTAAGAACAGTAGTTTGATTTAGAACGTTAATGCTTTTAGATAACGTGCCTGAACCGATCAACTTTTGATATAGGAAATGTTCAAAACACTATCCATCAATACAAAATTATATCCTTTCTTTACTAATAAAGAGACTGATATGATGTTATATATCAGGTTCGGTATCTAATGACATTTGTTCAGAATCAATGTATTCTGGTAATACAGGATGACAGTGACCAACAGACTTGGCTGCAACACTTGCACCGTTTTCTGTCTCATGAAACTTTTCACCCGTTCTCAGTTCTTTTCCTTTCTGTAGCCCATGTAACAGATTACATATGCAGGATCCTGATCCGGTATCTCATACCCAGGACGTAAAGGATACTGAGAAACAGTTCTCTGTAATGAACACACCCGAAGAAGATGCATCAGCATGCACTTTCTTCGTTTGGGTGGCACGGGAAATCTGGTATTCCCCAATTTCCTGCTCTGTCTTATAACAATTATAAGTTGGAGCGGGACCAACGTTCCCCAGCTCAGTATAACAAGCGGGTCCGGTCAATACATCCGTATTATTATCTTGATTAAGGCGTGATATGGTCGCTACCTGGAGAGAGAGAGAAGAAAACACTCAACGTATGCTCTTGCAAGATTAGATTGGTTATCTAATATATCTAATCAGGGTGGCTCCCACCGTTTTAATCAAATCTTTCTTCAAACCCTAAAAGGAAAGACTAGCCGGGATTAATTACACGCTACAAGTTCGCCAATCTTTCAGCCAGGCCAGTGTCGGTACTTTGAGGGAGGTTCCCCGTGCTTTCGCACGGACCTAATTAAAGTAAACCTCGTTTTCCCAGAGGCGTAACCCCGTTGACACCTTTCTAGACACCTACTTGATCGGCTAATTGTAATGTGTAAAACTCTCCCAGGAGTAACTCTTACTCGCAGCGGGTATCGGGATCCAACTATCTCATAGAAGGTATGCAATCTCATTGCAAATTTCAACACTTGAAATTCCCGATAATATTTTGCCCCGAACGATCTATGACCTTGACAAGGTCAACAAACCATAGATCGTAAGTCAAGTTCAACCCGTCATTTCTTGATTGAATTAAACCCACCCGCACGACCCTTGACAAGGTCAACAAGGCCGTAAGACTACCCTAATCCAATCTGCATCATATGCATAAGCAAATAAATACTGGTTAGCTACCGCACACCGCGCCTTGACAAGGTCAACAAACGCAGCACGAATACTAAGCAGGACTTATCTGAAATGACGGAGGGCTACGACAGGTTTTTAAGAAAACCTTTTGCGTAATGAACTTGATATCGTTGTAGAATCAAATGATTTTAAAATGGAGTGTTTTTTAGGCTTTTCTAGTTTTGTTAAAGGGGTCACTCCCGGTGAAGGGATCGTCGGCCCTTTCCTCATCGAATAAGGTACAGGATATATCATATATATCACTATGCAAATTAAAAACTCCAAAAGCAATCAAAAGACAAACCAAGGGGTGTAGCATCTGCCATTTATTGCTAAAGGGGTCACTCCCGGTGAAGGGATCTCAGTCCTTTCCTTATCGAATAAGGTGCAGGATGTTATACAAGGAACACCGCGATGCAAAGCAAGAACTGTAGCTACCTGTTTTTGAAAATTCGATTCCACAACATCTTTTAGGTTTCTTTTCTTTCATTAATCATATTAATGAAGTCCCATCAATTAAGTCACCTAAACATCACAGATAAATACGACGTACACTTATGCCATCCGCATTCGCCTCGATGTCCCCTCATGCACCGTTAGGTTAGGTAACTAACGGCAGAGCGGGGCAGGGCTAGCGCGAGTGTAAAACATAAGTAACGTCTATATAATATATCATATATACTATATATAGTATCTATCACAACATATCAAATGATCACATCACAAATATCGCAGCAGAAGAAACATATATGAAATATTGGATATACTAGGACGTCCGTGTTTTCAATACGAGCATGTATAAAACACGGATTCCATGGTCGCGATGAATAGCCAAACCCACATCCTTAGACCCCTACGAGAGCGGCAAGTAACACTGCCAATTCTAGGGTTAGGAGACCCGGTCTCGACTCCTCGAGATGGTCTCCCACTGGACCCTAGAACCCGGTTACTTGTGCTCCCCGTCTTGGGTCTACCTAATGCGGAAAAGTAAATAATATACAAGTGGTGACATCAACCTCATCCCGGAAGTGCCCCAATAAAAGAATATTACATACAAAGTATTTACATGAATGAAAAAGAAAAACTCTCATCTCACACAAAACCCCCAGCTATTCAAACGCGACGATCCAATACAACATATCCAGCAACACATAACATCACATGCCATCAACGTAAGTAAACATGCGTATCCCAATTGTCGTTGACATATAGCAGCGAAACAGGCGATATCACATATTACACTTACGGTAGCAGAAAAGAAAGTGTAAAACTACAACAGTTGGAATCCGCAACCTTCTTAGACATCATATGCCTAACCAAATGAATTCCTTAGACATCGCATGCCTAACATTTATAAACCCCGCATTTTAGTCTCATTATCGAAAACTCTTTTCAATATCAAGTCGGCAATTCAATAAGATTCCCGACATCCTGATCGAATGCTCGTCGCAAACTTTAGTAGACGGCCGCACCCCCGGATGCCGTCGACGAAGTGCACTAAGGCAGAACACCGCTGCTGCGAGCACCCGAACGGATGCTTTTGGCTACGGGGTTCTCCTACAGTCACTTGGTCGGGGCTATGGGGCGTGGCTGTCTATTAAGTTTACCGGCGAGTATCCGCGTACGCTACGTGATTGCGACGGACTTTTGATCACATCAAAATTCCGTGGCAACCGATCAAATGAGACTAAAGTGCTATGTTTATAACATTCAAATCAGTTATCTCATAACAATTTGTGGATTCCAAATATTGTATCACATTCCAGATAAATAGACAATGTTAAACTTTCTGATCGAACAATCAAACACCCAAGTTTTCCCAATAGCTCAACACTTGAGGGGAGTTTAAAAACATCCATTTCATGCCATAGTACTGTAGGGTTCCTAGGCACTCTAGTGAGGTCTCTCAAGGCATCGAACATGCCAAATTAAAAAATTCTAGGTGCCGGAAACCCTAAACTACGGATCGATGGCTAGATGTCTAGGCGAAAAGAAAACTAATTAACACTTAACTAATGAGAATACGGAAATACAACCTTTGTAGATCCGGTGCTCCACCTCCATAGCTCCGCAACGAGGTCCTCTCCGCTGTCCAAATCAAATCAGGGCTCAAGCGTCGGCTTCGTCGGAGAATGGGCAAGCTAGGTCGTCGATGTCCATGCCGAAGATGATCTACGTCGAGGCATCGCTAAATCAAGCTCCAACTTCACCAAGTCCAAAAACTTGTGAAGAGAACACACTCTACTACTTGGCAAGAGGTAGAGGATGAAGAAATAGGAAGTGGGTAGACTTTAGATTTGGATTTCTCACTCATTTGCTCAATTCACCATTGATGAAGAAAGCTATTTCTTCTTGAGTTCAAGGAAGAAGAAGAAGAAAAATTATGATAAGTTATTTAAAAACCATAGAAAAATCAAAACTTATCATAATGTTAACTAGAGTCAAGTGTAGAGAATGAATCATGGTTAGTGGGAATGGTTAGGGTTAAAGATGAGATAAGAATGGTTGACTTTATCAAAGCTTCATGAAGCTTCAACTAAACTCCAAAACTTGCAACCATTCTTTTCTCATCAATTCAAAATAAATAAATAAATAAGTAAGAATAGAAAACCCTAATCATTAGTTTAACCATGGCTTAATTCATTACACTTAACTAAAGTTAAACATGTATCATCAAACATGATACAATAAAGTGCACAAAATCATATCGCATATGCAATGCACACATCCGAGTGAGAAAATCCATCTTAAGTGAACCGATACTAGTTAATGCAAAGTAATATATCAAATATATAATTATGCATTAAATCATTAAATCAACACTTGATTTAACGATCCGGTCATATCGCATATAACCGGCTAGTATCAACAGTAACAACTTATCGAATCAACACTTGATCCGATATGCCGGCTATATCGCATATAACCGATCAATGTCACATATCGCGAGAATCGAATACAGTATCACATACTGGTATCATTCTCGGTCCCGCACATATCTCATATGCGCTCCTATTTCGTTTCGCTTGAGCCAGGAAACCTCTGTGTAGGACTCTAAAGACTCGTCAATACGCCGGCAGCAGATGATGATCATATCAAGCACCCACAAGCCGCAAGCGGTCTGCTAAACGTAACGGCCACCCGGGTATTGAGCGATCTGAAGATCGACGAGCAAGCCCGCTCACACTCCAGTGAATCCAACCAGTAACACTACCGTACAGTCCGGTCTGATCGTCTGATATGTCGCATATCTTGCCTAGGGATGGTAAACGTCAGACCCCAATAGCTCGATAAGTCGTGTCGATATGAGGTCTATAACTGTTCGAGAAACTACTGGTAACACTTACAAGTAAATCTCAGCAACCCTGGCCAGGGATTTCCTGTTATAGCCAATCGAACACAGCGCAACATCAACTCCCTATACCGGGAGAGACGAATCCCCTCCTATCGCTCATTGCCTCCATGTGACTCGGGACTGTACCTAAAAACCACCGTTTTGCACGCCCTCTTGGACGTGGTAAGATGGAAATCAAAGCACAGTGGGAACCACACAAGACTCTATGACGATCTCGGGTCAACAGACTACTCTGTACCAGTGTCACCAGAGAACTGCCATCTGACGTGAGGTATAATACCATCTGGGAGTTCTCGGCGAGTCCGTCCAGTGTACCCAGTCTCTACTGAGCACCCGTATATCATCTCCGATGTCAAACACCAATGGATATGGGATCATCCATCGCCCATCTGTATGGGTCGAGAAGGTATACGCTAGTCTACTCTGGTATATCGATGCCCCGTCTCGATACACCCACGACTAGGGACTTTGAAGGATGTACTTATGGACTACCATGTCCCCACTAGTATGATCCGCATCATAGTCCAGGTAGTCAAGTACACATCCTAAGGGCTTTACCAACATGTAATAGAGAGACAATCTGTGTACACGTTAAGGTAAATAGCAACCAGATAGCATACTATCATGTCGAGCAAGAAAGTCCTCCCTATATATGTCCCAGCATCCACTACAATATACATCCAATGTACAGTAATGGCCTCTAGGGCATACATATAACTAACAATCTCCCACTTGCACTAGGGCCATCTGTAGCAGTGGTTGTAGTATCTCATACTCAACCATCCCATAAAAGTCTCTCTCTGGGAATAGGCCTTCGTGAGTGGATCCGCTGTGTTATCCTCTAAGTCTGCTCTCCTTGCCTCGATCAACCTGGAGATCAACCATCTCCATGATCAGGTGATACTGCCTTAGAATAAGTCTGGATCACTGATGGGACCGGCGTTCCTTGGCATAAGCCACAACTCCATTGTCACACAATGGGAGGAACATAGTTCATCTCATGAACCAATATACACCCAAACAGCTTCTTTGGTAGCATCTTTAGTAGCGATGTATCCTGCCTTTATCGTCTAGTATGCCACGGTATCTAGCTTGGAACTCTTCCAACATACCGTCCCTTTACTGGGGGTAAAGACAATGCCTGCGACTGACATTCAGTCGTCTTTATCACCCTGGAACCCTTCCAGCGATTCTCTCCCAGGATCTATTGATATCATTTCACTACAACTAGTGAGAATCCTAACATCCAATTAAATCTATCTCATAGATCTAAAACTCAGGATTTATGAGGTATCATTTTGATCCTACACGGAGAATCTTTGTGATAAACGGAGATTGATCGAGCGTAGCATAAGAAACTCCTTTCTTATCAAGAGTATGTCATCCACGTACTCTACGAGGATCACCACCATACTCCCTACTACCTTTTTGTATATACAAGGTTCATCTTACCATTTTGATGATGTCAACTTCTTTGACTAATCCATCAAAACAGATGTTCCAACTCCGCGATGCCTGCTTTATCAGATAAAACATCTTGCACACGTTTCCGCTGCTCCCACTGTTTACGAAGCCCTCTGGCTGTGTAGTTATAGACTCACTCTTCTAAAACATCATTTAGAAAAGCAGTCATGACACCCAACCACCAGATATCGTAGTCATGGTATGTAGCCGTGGCAAGTAGGATCTGGATGGACTTAAGCATAGGTATTAGAAAAGGTTTCATCATTATCCACGCCTGGTTGATGACAAAAACCTTTAACAAGCCTAGCTTTGAAAGTCTCAACTTTTCCATATACACCAAGTAATCTTCTCAAGATATACTTGCTCCTGATGGGGATTTAACCCTTCAGATATAGCAACCAAAGTCCATACTTTGTTGGTGTATAAGGATTCCATCTCAGATCGATAAACATCCAGCCATTCTTACAGAGTCTCACTCCTGATGGCCAGCTCGAAACTAGTTGGGTCATCATCTCATGATGCAATCCTCGCTCCCACTGTCATAGAGAAACAGAAGTATCTCTCAGGTGGGTGAGGAACCCTACTAGATCGGCGGAGAGGCTGAGGTTCGTTGGTTTCTACTGAATCCTTCGGTTCTACCAAATCATCAACTCCAGTTTGTATAGCTGGAACGTTTCCAGTTCTACATAACAGACGTTGCCTCGAGCTTGTCCGGATTTCGCTTTTAGACATAGGCCGGACAACCCCAAATCTTAACTAACTTAAGATATGGGCTCTTCCTTTCCATATCACATATGAAATGGTAGGCAACTGATTTGATTTGAACCCTAATTCAATAGGTATGCAGCTTCTCAAGTGCATAACTCCCAAAAGGAAACAGGTAACTCAGTATTACTCATCATAGAGCACACCATATCAAATAGGGTGTATCTGCTCCGCCCCGACATACCATCGTGCAATGGTGTATACGGAGGAGTAATGCTGAGAGAGAATCTCATTCTCCTTTAGAATAGTCCAGGATTTCCGTGCTCAAGTATTCTCCTCCTTGATCTCATCAAAGGACATAATACTTATACCCGTATTTTGGTTCTCTACTTCTAAATCATATTCTGTGAATATCTCAAAAGGTTCGGACTTGTGTTTTAACAGGAACATATGTCTGAATCTTGAGAGATTATCAGAGAATCTAATGAAGTATAAAGAACCAGTCTTGGCATGTGTAGACAGGGGACCTAACATACATAAACATGTATCATCCCAAGAGTTCATTAACTCTTTCTCTGTTTCCAATAAACAGAGCTGGTGTCATCTTATCTTTGTGACATGACTGGCAAGTTTCACAAGATGTAAATTCAAACTGATTTAAATATGCATCTACATGTAACTTCAGCTAGTCGGGTCGCATTGATATGACCTAGTCTACAATACCTTAAGAAGAATCCGTTCATATCTGAACTCTTCCTCTTGTGTGTGTTCCCTATACTTAGAACTGTAGTTTGATTTAGAACATTAATGCTTTTAGACAACGTGCCTGAACCGATCAACTTTTGATATAGGAAATGTTCAAAACATTATCCAACAATACAAAATTTTATCATTTCTTTACTAATAAAGAGACTGATATGATTTTGTATATCAGGTTCGGTATCTAATAACATTCGTTCAAAATCAATGTATTACAATACAGGGTGACAGTGACCAACAGACTTGGCTGCAACACTTGCCCCGTTTTCTGCCTCATGAAACTTATCACCCGTTCTCAGTTTTTCTACCCTTTTGTAGCCCTATGTAACATCTTACATATCTAGGATCCTGATCCGGTATCATATACCAAGGATGCGGAGGATACTGAGAAACAGTTTTGTATAATGAACACACCCGAAGATGATGCATCAGCATGCATTCTCTTCGTTTGGGCGGCACGGGAAATCTGGTATTCCCCAATTTCCTGCTCTGTCTTATAACAATTATAAGTTGGAGCGGGACCAACGTTCCCCAGCTCAGTATAACAAGCGGGTTCGGTCAATAATCCGTATTATTATCTTGATTAAGGCGTGATATGGTCGCTACCAGGAGAGAGAGAGAAGAAAACACTCAGCGTGCGCTCTGTCAAGAATAGATTGGTTATTATTTTATCTAATCAGGATGGCTCCCACTGCTTTTTATCAAATCTTCCTTCAAACCCTAAAAGGAAAGACTAGCCGGGATTAATTACACACTACAAGTTCGCCAATCTTTCAGCCAGGCCAGTGTCGGTACTTTGAGGGAGGTCCCCCGTGCTTTCGCACGAACCTAATTAATGTAAACCTCGTTTTCCCAGAGGCGTAACCCCGTTGACACCTTTCTAGACACCTACTTGATTGGCTAATTGTAATGTATAAAACTCTCCCAGGAGTAACTCTTACTCGCAGTGGGTATCGGGATCCAACTATCTCATAGAAGGTATGCAATCTCATTGCAAATTTCAACACTTGAAATTCCCGATAATATTTTGCCCCGAACGATCTATGACCTTGACAAGGTCAACAAACCATAGACCGCAAGTCAAGTTCAACCCGTCATTTCTTGATTGAATCAAACCCACCCGCACGACCCTTGACAAGGTCAACAAGGCCGCACGACTACCCTAACCCAATCTGCATCATATGCATAAGCAGATAAATACTGGTTAGCTACCGCACACTGCGCCTTGACAAGGTCAACAAACGCAGCACGAATACTAAACAGGATTTATCTGAAATGACGGAGGGCTACGACAGGTTTTTATAAAAACCTATTGCGTAATGAACTTGATATCGTTGTAGGATCAAATGAATTTTGAAATGGAGTGCTTTTGAGGCTTTTCTAGTTTTGCTAAAGGAGTCACTCCCGGTGAAGGGATCGTCGGTCCTTTCCTCGTCGAATGAGGTGCGGGGTATATCATATATATCACTGTGCAAAGCAAAAACTCTTAAAAGCAATCAAAAGACAAACCGAGGGTGTAGCATCTGCCAGTTATTGCTAAAGGAGTCACTCCCGGTGAAGGGATCTCGGTCCTTTCCTTATCGAATAAGGTGCAGGATATATCACATATACCGCTATGCAAAGCAAGAACTGTAGCTACCTGTTTTATTTTGAAATTCGATTCTACAACATCTTAGGTTTCTTTTATTTCATTAATCACATTAATGAAGTCCCATCATTTTAAGTTACCTAAACATCACAGATAGATATGACGTACACTTATGCCATCCGCATTCGCCTCGATGTCCCCTCGTGCACCGTTAGGTTAGGTAACCAACGGCAGAGCGGGGCAGGGCTAGCGCGGGTGTAAAACATAAGTAACGTCTATATAATATATCATATATACTATATATAATATCTGCCACAGAACATCGCATGATCTCATCACAGATAAAGCACAGCAGAAGAAACATATGAAATATTGGATATACTAGGACGTCCGTGTTTTCAATACGAGCCAGTATAAAACACGGATTCCACGGTCGTGATGAATAGCCAAACCCACACCCCTAGACCCCTACGAGAGCGGCAAGCAACCCTACCAATTCTAGAGTTAGGAGACCCGGACTCGACTCCTCGAGTTGGTCTCCGACTGGACTCCAGAACCCGGTTACTTGTGCTCCCCTCCTTGGGTCTATCCTAGTGCGGAAAAGTAAATAATATACAAGAGGTGACAACTTCCGCAACCTGGAAGCGCCCCAATAAAAGAATATTACATACAAGTTTTTACATGAAAGAAAATGAAAAACACTCATCTCACATAAAAACCCCCGGCTATTCAAACACGACGATCCAATATAACATATCCAGCAACACATAACATCACATGCCATCAACGTAAGTAAATATGCGCATCCCAATTGTCGTTGACATATAGCAACGAAACCGGCGATATCACATATTACACTTACGGTCACAGAAAAGAAAGTGTAAAACTACAACAGTTGGAATCCGCAACCATCTCAGACATCACATGCCTGACCAAATGAGTTCCTTAGACATCACATGCCTAACAATTATAAACCCCGCATTTTAGTCTCATTATCGAAAACTCTTTTCAATATGAAGTCGGGCAATTCAACAGGATTCCCGACATCCTGATCGAATACTCGTCGCAAACTTCAGTAGGCGGCCGCACCCCCGACGCCGTCGACGAAGTGCACCAAGGCGGAACACCGCTACCGCGAGCACCCTGACGGATGCTTTCGGCGACGGGGTTCTCCTACAGTCACTTGGTCGGGGCTATGGGGTGAGGCTGTCTATTAAGTTTACCCGGCGAGTATCCGCGTACGCTACGTGATTGCGACGGACTTTTGATCACATCAAAATTCCGTGGCAACCGATCAAGTGAGACTAAAGTGCAACGTTTATAACATTCATTCAGTTATCACATAACTTTTGTGAATTCCAATTATTGTATCCCATTCCAGATAAACAGAAAATGTTAAACTTTTCGATCGAACAGTCAAACACCCAAGTTTTCCCGATACAGATCAACACATGAAATAATTCTAACAACATTCAGTTCGTGCCTCAGTACCAACGGTCCAGCCGTAGAAGGGTCAAGCCAACGCCTCACATGTGGCACGCCGTACTGCCCCAAACCCGAAGTTTCAAAGGGCAGTTCAAGACGGTCACATAATCGAGTTAAGGTTTGTTGTCTTCTAAAGGGTCCATCGCGTTACTTGCACTACTTAGAACGTCGTTAAACTACGGAAAAATCCAACACTTGGAAATTTCCCGACAGGGGAAAAGTTGGGTATTTATATCCGGTCGAACTTTTTAACATATTCAAAAATTTATCCGGAAAGCCACACAGACAAAATTTGATATCCCGATCGAAATACCGAATCCCCAAAACAACTCCAGATTATTCAACTCTTGAATAAATTTAAAAAGTACCCAGAGAACTCAACACTGGAAATATTGAATTACTGTGCAAAACTGGAACTGTGACGTCACCAAGTCGCGGCGGAACCGCCGCACGAGGCATGCTCATGCCGCGGTTCCGCGCCTGTTTAAAGTCCAAATAATCTCGTATTTGCACAGTAATTCTTACAATTTCCTGCTGGGTTTTCTGGATATTTTTAATTTTGAAAAATCCCAGAATTTGGAAAACGTCCAGAGAGCTATTTTGGGTTTCGGTTTTGGGTCGTTCGGACTTCAAAATCCATCTAGACTTCGCCTAAGGCTCTAGCTAGGCTCTGATACCACTGTAGGGTTCCTAGGCACTCTAGTGAGGTCTCTCAAGGCATCGAACATGCCAAATTAAAAAATTCTAGGTGCCGGAAACCCTAAACTACGGATCGATGGCTAGATGTCTAGGCGAAAAGAAAACTAGTTAACACTTAACTAATGAGAATACGGAAATACAACCTTTGTAGATCCGGTGCTCCACCTCCATAGCTCCGCAACGAGGTCCTCTCCGCTGTCCAAATCAAATCAGGGCTCAAGCGTCGGCTTCGTCGGAGAATGGGCAAGCTAGGTCGTCGATGTCCATGCCGAAGATGATCTACGTCGAGGCATCGCTAAATCAAGCTCCAACTTCACCAAGTCCAAAAACTTGTGAAGAGAACACACTCTACTACTTGGCAAGAGGTAGAGGATGAAGAAATAGGAAGTGGGTAGACTTTAGATTTGGATTTCTCACTCATTTGCTCAATTCACCATTGATGAAGAAAGCTATTTCTTCTTGAGTTCAAGGAAGAAGAAGAAGAAAAATTATGATAAGTTATTTAAAAACCATAGAAAAATCAAAACTTATCATAATGTTAACTAGAGTCAAGTGTAGAGAATGAATCATGGTTAGTGGGAATGGTTAGGGTTAAAGATGAGATAAGAATGGTTGACTTTATCAAAGCTTCATGAAGCTTCAACTAAACTCCAAAACTTGCAACCATTCTTTTCTCATCAATTCAAAATAAATAAATAAATAAGTAAGAATAGAAAACCCTAATCATTAGTTTAACCATGGCTTAATTCATTACACTTAACTAAAGTTAAACATGTATCATCAAACATGATACAATAAAGTGCACAAAATCATATCGCATATGCAATGCACACATCCGAGTGAGAAAATCCATCTTAAGTGAACCGATACTAGTTAATGCAAAGTAATATATCAAATATATAATTATGCATTAAATCATTAAATCAACACTTGATTTAACGATCCGGTCATATCGCATATAACCGGCTAGTATCAACAGTAACAACTTATCGAATCAACACTTGATCCGATATGCCGGCTATATCGCATATAACCGATCAATGTCACATATCGCGAGAATCGAATACAGTATCACATACTGGTATCATTCTCGGTCCCGCACATATCTCATATGCGCTCCTATTTCGTTTCGCTTGAGCCAGGAAACCTCTGTGTAGGACTCTAAAGACTCGTCAATACGCCGGCAGCAGATGATGATCATATCAAGCACCCACAAGCCGCAAGCGGTCTGCTAAACGTAACGGCCACCCGGGTATTGAGCGATCTGAAGATCGACGAGCAAGCCCGCTCACACTCCAGTGAATCCAACCAGTAACACTACCGTACAGTCCGGTCTGATCGTCTGATATGTCGCATATCTTGCCTAGGGATGGTAAACGTCAGACCCCAATAGCTCGATAAGTCGTGTCGATATGAGGTCTATAACTGTTCGAGAAACTACTGGTAACACTTACAAGTAAATCTCAGCAACCCTGGCCAGGGATTTCCTGTTATAGCCAATCGAACACAGCGCAACATCAACTCCCTATACCGGGAGAGACGAATCCCCTCCTATCGCTCATTGCCTCCATGTGACTCGGGACTGTACCCAAAAACCACCGTTTTGCACGCCCTCTTGGACGTGGTAAGATGGAAATCAAAGCACAGTGGGAACCACACAAGACTCTATGACGATCTCGGGTCAACAGACTACTCTGTACCAGTGTCACCAGAGAACTGCCATCTGACGTGAGGTATAATACCATCTGGGAGTTCTCGGCGAGTCCGTCCAGTGTACCCAGTCTCTACTGAGCACCCGTATATCATCTCCGATGTCAAACACCAATGGATATGGGATCATCCATCGCCCATCTGTATGGGTCGAGAAGGTATACGCTAGTCTACTCTGGTATATCGATGCCCCGTCTCGATACACCCACGACTAGGGACTTTGAAGGATGTACTTATGGACTACCATGTCCCCACTAGTATGATCCGCATCATAGTCCAGGTAGTCAAGTACACATCCTAAGGGCTTTACCAACATGTAATAGAGAGACAATCTGTGTACACGTTAAGGTAAATAGCAACCAGATAGCATACTATCATGTCGAGCAAGAAAGTCCTCCCTATATATGTCCCAGCATCCACTACAATATACATCCAATGTACAGTAATGGCCTCTAGGGCATACATATAACTAACAATCTCCCACTTGCACTAGGGCCATCTGTAGCAGTGGTTGTAGTATCTCATACTCAACCATCCCATAAAAGTCTCTCTCTGGGAATAGGCCTTCGTGAGTGGATCCGCTGTGTTATCCTCTAAGTCTGCTCTCCTTGCCTCGATCAACCTGGAGATCAACCATCTCCATGATCAGGTGATACTGCCTTAGAATAAGTCTGGATCACTGATGGGACCGGCGTTCCTTGGCATAAGCCACAACTCCATTGTCACACAATGGGAGGAACATAGTTCATCTCATGAACCAATATACACCCAAACAGCTTCTTTGGTAGCATCTTTAGTAGCGATGTATCCTGCCTTTATCGTCTAGTATGCCACGGTATCTAGCTTGGAACTCTTCCAACATACCGTCCCTTTACTGGGGGTAAAGACAATGCCTGCGACTGACATTCAGTCGTCTTTATCACCCTGGAACCCTTCCAGCGATTCTCTCCCAGGATCTATTGATATCATCTCACTACAACTAGTGAGAATCCTAACATCCAATTAAATCTATCTCATAGATCTAAAACTCAGGATTTATGAGGTATCATTTTGATCCTACACGGAGAATCTTTGTGATAAACGGAGATTGATCGAGCGTAGCATAAGAAACTCCTTTCTTATCAAGAGTATGTCATCCACGTACTCTACGAGGATCACCACCATACTCCCTACTACCTTTTTGTATATACAAGGTTCATCTTACCATTTTGATGATGTCAACTTCTTTGACTAATCCATCAAAACAGATGTTCCAACTCCGCGATGCCTGCTTTATCAGATAAAACATCTTGCACACGTTTCCGCTGCTCCCACTGTTTACGAAGCCCTCTGGCTGTGTAGTTATAGACTCACTCTTCTAAAACATCATTTAGAAAAGCAGTCATGACACCCAACCACCAGATATCGTAGTCATGGTATGTAGCCGTGGCAAGTAGGATCTGGATGGACTTAAGCATAGGTATTAGAAAAGGTTTCATCATTATCCACGCCTGGTTGATGACGAAAACCTTTAACAAGCCTAGCTTTGAAAGTCTCAACTTTTCCATATACACCAAGTAATCTTCTCAAGATACACTTGCTCCTGATGGGGATTTAACCCTTCAGATATAGCAACCAAAGTCCATACTTTGTTGGTGTATAAGGATTCCATCTCAGATCGATAAACATCCAGCCATTCTTACAGAGTCTCACTCCTGATGGCCAGCTCGAAACTAGTTGGGTCATCATCTCATGATGCAATCCTCGCTCCCACTGTCATAGAGAAACAGAAGTATCTCTCAGGTGGGTGAGGAACCCTACTAGATCGGCGGAGAGGCTGAGATTCGTTGGTTTCTACTGAATCCTTCGGTTCTACCAAATCATCAACTCCAGTTTGTATAGCTGGAACGTTTCCAGTTCTACATAACAGACGTTGCCTCGAGCTTGTCCGGATTTCGCTTTTAGACATAGGCCAGACAACCCCAAATCTTAACTAACTTAAGATATGGGCTCTTCCTTTCCATATCACATATGAAATGGTAGGCAACTGATTTGATTTGAACCCTAATTCAATAGGTATGCAGCTTCTCAAGTGCATAACTCCCAAAAGGAAACAGGTAACTCAGTATTACTCATCATAGAGCACACCATATCAAATAGGGTGTATCTGCTCCGCCCCGACATACCATCGTGCAATGGTGTATACGGAGGAGTAATGCTGAGAGAGAATCTCATTCTCCTTTAGAATAGTCCAGGATTTCCGTGTTCAAGTATTCTCCTCCTTGATCTCATCAAAGGACATAATACTTATACCCGTATTTTGGTTCTCTACTTCTAAATCATATTCTGTGAATATCTCAAAAGGTTCGGACTTGTGTTTTAACAGGAACATATGTCTGAATCTTGAGAGATTATCAGAGAATCTAATGAAGTATAAAGAACCAGTCTTGGCATGTGTAGACAGGGGACCTAACATACATCAACATGTATCATCCCAAGAGTTCATTAACTCTTTCTCTGTTTCCAATAAACAGAGCTGGTGTCATCTTATCTTTGTGACATGACTGGCAAGTTTCACAAGATGTAAATTCAAACTGATTTAGATATGCATCTACATGTAACTTCAGCTAGTCGGGTCGCATTGATATGACCTAGTCTACAATACCTTAAGAAGAATCCGTTCATATCTGAACTCTTCCTCTTGTGTGTGTTCCCTATACTTAGAACTGTAGTTTGATTTAGAACATTAATGCTTTTAGACAACGTGCCTGAACCGATCAACTTTTGATATAGGAAATGTTCAAAACATTATCCAACAATACAAAATTTTATCATTTCTTTACTAATAAAGAGACTGATATGATTTTGTATATCAGGTTCGGTATCTAATAACATTCGTTCAAAATCAATGTATTACAATACAGGGTGACAGTGACCAACAGACTTGGCTGCAACACTTGCCCCGTTTTCTGCCTCATGAAACTTATCACCCGTTCTCAGTTTTTCTACCCTTTTGTAACCCTATGTAACATCTTACATATCTAGGATCCTGATCCGGTATCATATACCAAGGATGCGGAGGATACTGAGAAACAGTTTTGTATAATGAACACACCCGAAGATGATGCATCAGCATGCATTCTCTTCGTTTGGGCGGCACGGGAAATCTGGTATTCCCCAATTTCCTGCTCTGTCTTATAACAATTATAAGTTGGAGCGGGACCAACGTTCCCCAGCTCAGTATAACAAGCGGGTTCGGTCAATAATCCGTATTATTTCCTGCTCTATTTTCTGAGCATTTTTAATTCACAAAAATCCATAGTTTCAGAAAATGTACAGAGAGGGGTTGCGATTAGGGTTTCGGGGTTCGATCGGGTTTCTAACTTCGTCAACACTTCGCCTAAAGCTCTAGCTAGGCTCTGATACCACTGTAGGGTTACTAGGCACACTCTTGAGGTTCTACAAGGCATTAACCATGCCAAAATCAAATTTTTATGTGCCTAACAACTCTATGCAAGATCGTTAACTAGAGATTAGGCGAAACTATAAGCTAGTAAACTACTTTACTACTAAGTGAAAGGGATTACAACCTTTGTAGATCCGGTCCTTCACTTCATTAGCTCCGTGTAGACGTCCCCATCGCTGCGATCGTGAACTCCGGACTCTAGAGAAGCTCCACGAGAAGAACGAACGTGCTTGCTACGTTGACTTCGAGGCCGAAGATGATCAACGTCGGGGAGACACTAACTCAAGTTATTCCTTCACTAGGTCATGAACTTTGTGAAGAGAACACACTCTACTACATGGCAAGTGGTAGAGGATGAAGAAGTAGGAAGTGGGCTCACTTTAGAATTGGATTTCTCACTCTTAATCTCATGACACCATTAGAGCTAGTAAGCTTTCTTCTTCTTGAAGAAGAAGAAGAAAGAATAAAAAAGCATGATTTCCAAAAGAAAGCTTATATTTTTAATTATAGCACCATGGTTGAGTTAAGCCCTCATGCTTAACTCATGTAGAGAATTAACCAAAGTATTAGGTTAAGGGTTGGGTTAACTAATATCCTAAGAAAATGACAAAAGATTTGACTTTGTCAAAGTTTCTTCAAGCTTCATGAAGCTTGATAACTTTGACCAAAGTCTCACTTCTTTTGTTATTTATTAGGAAATTAGTAAACCCTAATTTAACCTTGATTTGGTTCAAGTCTCATACACACAACTTGTATATATCATCAAACATGATACAAACATATGTACATAAATATATATCATATATACACTTATGCACAAACTAATGAGAAAATAAATCTTAAGTGAGATAATACTAGTTAATGTAAAGTAATATATCAAATATATAATTATACATTAAATCATTAAATCAACACTTGATTTAACGATCCGGTTATATTGCATATAACCGACTAATATCATGTGTAACAACTTATCGAATCAACACTTGATCCGATAACCCGGCTATATCGCATACAACCGATCAATGTCACGAATCGCGAGAATAGAATACGGTATCTCATATCGTATTAATCTCGGTCCCGCACATATCACATATGTGCTCCTACTCCGTTTCGCTTGAGCCAGGAAACCCCTATGTAGGACTCTAAAGCCTCGTCAATACGCCGGCAGTAGGTGATGATCATATCAAACACCCACAAGCCGCAAGCGGTGTGCTAAACATAACGGCCACCCGGGTATTAAGCGATCAGAAGATCAACAAGCAAGCCCGCTAGTTCTCCTGCGAATCCAATCAGTAACACTCCCGTACAGTCCGGTCTCGTCGTCTGATATGTCGCATATCTCGCCTAGGAGTGGTAAACGTCTGACCCCAGTAGCTCGATAAGTCGTGTCGATATGAGGTCTATAACAGTTCGAGAAACTACTGATAACACTTACCAGTAAATCTCAGCAACCCTGGCCAGGGATTTTCGGTTATAGCCAATCGAACAAAGCACAACATCAACTCCCTATACCGGGAGAGACAAATCCCCTCCTATCGCTCATTGCCTCCATGTGATTCGGGACTGTACCCAAAAGCCACCGTTTTGCACGCCCTCTTGGACGTGGTAAGGTGGAAATCAAAGCACAGTGGGAATCACACAAGACTCTATGACGATCTCGGGTCAACAGACTACTCTGTACCAGTGTCACCGGAGAACTGCCATCTAACGTAAGGTATAATACCATCTGGGATTTCTCGGCGAGTCCGTCCAGTGTACCCAGTCTCCACTGAGCACCCGTACACCATCCTTGATGTCAAACACCGATGGATATGGGATCATCCATCACCCATCATATGGGTCAAGATGCGTATACGCTAGTCTACTCTGGTGTATCGATGCCCTGTCTCGATACACCCTCGACTAGGAACAGTTATAGGATGTACTCGTAGACTACCGTAGCCCCACTAGTATGATCTCGTCATAGTCCCCGTAGTCGAGTACATATCCTAAGGGCTTTACCAACATGTAACAGAGAGACAATCAGTGTACACGTTAAGGTAAAGAGTAACCAGATAGCATACTATCATGTCGAGCAAGAAAGTCCTCCCTATATATGTCCAAGCATCCACTACAATATACATCGTATGTATAGTAATGGCCTCTAGGGCATACATATAACTAACAGTTCTGCAGTGTCTTCACCTTTCGGTCCATGATCTCAACGGGTTGTTGCTCACAAGTCAGGTCAGTCTGGTCTGTGAGCTCTGAGTGATTAAGGATGTGGCTGGGGTCACTCACATATCTTCGTAGTTAGGATATTTGGAACACGTTATGCACTCCTTCCAATAAGGGTGGAAGTGCTAACTGGTATACCACTTCTGCAACTCTTTCAAGTATGTCGAACGGTCCTATGTATCTGGGACTGAGCTTACCCCTCTTGCAAAAACGGATCACTCCTCGATTTGGAGATATCTTCAGAAAAACATGGTCTTCATGTTGGAACTCCAGGTGTCGGCGCTTTGCATCAGCCCAATACTTCTGTCGATCTAAAGCTATGCGCATTCATTCCCTGATCATGCGAACTACGTCCACAGTTTCCACGATCATCTCTGGTCTAAGAAGTTCACGATCTCCAATGTTGTCCTAACTTAATGGTGAATGACACTTACTTCCGTAAAGTGCTACAAATGGTGTCATTCCAATGCTCGCCTGATAGCTGTTATTGTATGAAAACTCTGCAAGGTGTAGGTTATCTTCCCACGAACCTCCGAAGTCTAGCATACAAGCTCTTAGCATGTCTTCTAGAATCTGAATTGTTCGCTCGGACTATCAGTCCGTTTGTGGATGATAAGCCGTGCTAAAGTTCAGACTCGGTCCCAGGCTAGCTTGCAGACTCTGCCAAAACTGTGATCGGAATCTGGTATCACGATCAGAGACGATGCAAACTGGTACTCTATGTAATCTCACAATCTCCTGCATGAGTTCATGGGTATCAAATATAGTACATATTGAGATTAAATCTTACTTTAGATTCATGCTTACCTCCATGTACATTTTGCTAACGTCTCGGTAGATTGGCTAACTCGAAAGGGAATAAAGTGAGCCGACTTGGTGAAATCGATCCACAATAACCCATACTGCGTCGTTACCCTTCGTGCTGCGAGGAAGGGCGGTCACGAAGTCCATGGTAATGTGCTACCATTTCCATTCTGAGATTGGTAGCGGCTGAAGTAGACCAGCAGTTTTGTGATGTTCAGCCTTCACTTGCTGACACACCAAACACTTGGCTACGCTTCTGGCTACTTTGCGCTTCATTCCATGCCACCAGTAATGTTGTCGTAGATCCTTGTACAACTTGGTACCACCGGGGTGTACAGAATAAGGAGAGCTGTGAGCTTCTTTCATCAACCCTTCTTGAACAGGACTGTATGGTACACATAATCGACTTTCATATCTCAAGGATCCATCTTCGTGGATGATGAAGTCAGTTCGAAATCCACTTTCTACTTGTTCTCGGATCTTTTGTAGCTTAGTATCATTTGCTTGAGCTGCTTTGATCTGATTGACAATAGTGGACTGGACTTGTAAGTTCATCAAATACAAAGCGTTACCTGGCATAACTACTTCGATTGCAAATCCATGCGATTCCTGCTGTAGCTTCACTAAGCAGTGAGATTTATTGCTGATGGCTGGCGGCTAAGTGCATCAGGAACTACATTCACCTTCCCAGGATGATACTGTAGGTTGATGTCGAAAATCCGCCATGAGTTCTAGCCATCTTCTCTGCCGTATGTTTAATTCCTTCTAAGTAAATACATACTTTAGACTCTTGTGGTCAGGGTATATATCCACTCTTTCTCCCAGAAGATAGTGGCGCCAAATCTTAAGTGCAAAGATAACGGCTTCCAACTCCAAATCATGTGTTGGATAGTTGTGCTCATGTACTTTTAGCTGTCTCGACGCGAAAGCCACAATTTTTCCATGCTGATGTAGAACACATCCTAATCTCTTACCAGACGCATCACAATATACGACGAATCCTCCAGATTGATCCAGTATTACAAGGGTAGGAGCTGAAGTTAATCTTGACTTGAGTTCTACAAAAGCGTTTTCACATGCTTCTAACAACACGAATGCTTCATCTTTACGTGTGAGCTTGGTCAGGGGTGCTGCAATCTTCGAAAAGCCTTCAATGAATCTTCGGTAGTATCCTGTTAATCCTAAGAAACTTCGTATATCCTTCACCATTTTTGGTATCGGCCATTCGCTGACAGCTGACACCTTAGCTGGATTTACTGAGATTTCTTCGCCTGAAACGATATGTCCGAGAAATCCGACTTGATCTAGCCAAAATTCACACTTGTTGTACTTGGCATAGAGCTGATGTTGTCGCAATGTCTCTAGGACAATCCACAAATGCTCGGCATGTTCATTCCGATCCTTTGAATACACCAGTATGTCGTCGATGAAGATGACAATGAACCTGACTAAGCACTCTTGGAAAACTTGGTTCATCAGGTTCATGAATATAGTAGGTGCATTAGTCACTCCAAATGGCATTACGAAATATTCATAAGGACCATATCGAGTCCTGAACGCCGTCTTCGGAATGTCGGACTCTTTGACCTTCAGCTGATGATAATCCGAGCGAAGGTCTAGCTTTGAGAATGCCCAAGACCCACTTAGCTGATCGAAAAGATCATCGATGCGCGGTAGTGGATACTTGTTCTTGATCGTCACTTCGTTCAGAGATTGGTAAACCACACACATCCTGTATGAACCTTTTTTTCTTCTTCACCAGTAATACCGGAGATCCCCAACTTGAAGTACTGGGACGAATCCAACCTTTCTTCAGGAGTTCGTCCAACTGAATGTGTATCTCCTTCAATCCCTCAGGACTTAACCGATACGGGGCTTTGATTATCGGTTGCGCACCATGTAGTAAATCAATGCTGAATTCAAGAGCTCGATCGGGAGGCAAACCTGTTATATCTTCAGGGAATACATCCTCGAACTCTCGAACTACCTCTGGCTTTTCTTCTTCCGCCGGTAAAGTAAACACTTTTGTATTCTTTGGTTTATAATAGAAGATTCCTGGCTCCGATGTTCTATCTCCACTCTTGAAGTAGAAGACTGGGTGATCTGGTATCTTAAATACTACCCTCTTTTGACGGCAGTCAATCGTAGTATAGAAAACTCTAAGCCAGTCCATTCCCAACACAACATCGAAGTTTGGGATGCCCGGTACTTTGAAATTCGTGTAGAATTCTCGTCTGCAAACTACTACTGGACACTGATCAAATACCATAGTTGCTTTTAATACTCCATTCCCGGAACTGACATTCCAGCTTGAAATGAGTGGCTTCACAGGAATCGCATGCGTTCTCACAAATCATTGGGACATGAAGCAGTGTGATGCTCCAGTGTCGAAAAGTGCGAGTGCAGGAAAGGTAGCTACTAGTATAGTACCTAAGTTGTGTAATGTTGGTTTTAGATACAGGAGAAATATAGAGGTATATAAGGATTGAAAAATAAAAGGATTGGGAATTGCCAGTGATTACTTGGCTAGTGGCTTCGACTTCCTCAACCGGCATTATGAAAGCCTGACGTCTGGGTACATTCCTCCTTGCTAGAGGCACATTCCTCAGTCCTTGGGCATGTTTCTATGCCCTTGAGGCACGTTTCTCTGTGCCTAATGGAATTGACGAGAAGGCTGTGCAGGAGGTCCACGTGGAGGTGGTGCAGGGAGAGCTAGACGAGGTGCAGGAGCCTGAATAGCTGGCCGCTGCGGAATCGTGATTGTTGGTCAGGGTGCGGGAGCTGTGTTGAGTCAATATGGACATGCTCCTATGGCGTGAGTGGTTGCGCCACAAACCAAACACAGGCCATTTTCACGCCTGCAGTCTTTCGCCAGGTGTTCATTCCTCTTGCAGTAGAAACAAAAGTATTGACTGGGTCGGCTAAATGATCCTCCCAGTCTCCTGGGTGCAAAAGTTGGCCTGGAAGAGGCTCCTCCTATCATCTGTGTGGCAGGGCATTTCATACCGGCAGTCTGAGGTATGCCCTTCTTCTTCACCATTGCCTCATAGCGTCGAGCAGCCTTCAGAGCAAGATCATGGGTTAGGAAATCCCCTGTAGCGAGTGCAGCTTGGATTTCTGGGTCCAATCCTTACTGAAATCATCGTGTCCGGATCTCAGCAGTCGGGATGAGGTGTGCAACGAACCTATTACGAACTTGTGTTAGCAGTGTAGTAAGTGAAATCAGAAAATTGAATTTGAGACAATATCTTACCTGCTAAGTATGGTAAACTCAGTATCGTATTCATCCACGGACTTGCTCCACATCGAGCCTTGTTGTAAGTGGATGAACTGCTATTCCATATCGAAACGGGCAGTCTCAGGGAAGTATTTCATATCGAACATCTCGTGAAACGTCTTCCATTCAATAAGTTGGGCAAGACGGCTTTCTTTAGCCTTGCACCAGACTCTGGCGTTGTCTGTTAGTTGCAGTTTCGCAACTCTCACCCAAGCAATCTCTGGCACTTGTGCTGCTTCCAGATCATTTTCGATAGACTGAGTCCATTCTTCTGCCACCAGTGGGCTCTCTTTTCCTGAAAAGTGCTTTGGGTGTAGTGCCCGGAATTGCTTGACTCCGGGTGCTTCGACTTCTGGGCGGTGCATGAGGATAGCAGTCTACTGTCGCTTACCCTCCAAGAGGCTCTTGATTGCCTCAAGCAGTACCGTTTGCTCGTTGATGGAAGCTGCAACGGTAGGTGGTGGTGATAGAATAGGCGGTGGGGTGTTGCCATTGACGTTTGTGCTGGTGTTGTTCGGTGAATCCATGACCTTGATAGAAAAAGAAAGGTTATGATAGATTCAAGGAATTTGAAATGTAAGGAATGTAGAGTTGTTGATTCTTATAATTCTTGTGATATATTTCTTAAGATCCCATGCAGAACTGACCTGCATAGGCCGCCAACAAAACCTATCACGCCCCGCTTCCTAGTGTACGGAATCGGTGACGTGGCGGGCCGCAACGTATTTACTAAGAAATAAATACATTAAGTGTAATTAAGAAATATATATATATATATATATAATGCACATATAAAATAAACAAACAACAACTTTTATTTACATTCACTTTGCATACACTGTTTGAAAAGGAAAGATACAATGAAATAAGCAGTGCCTAAACAGTGGCATACAAAATAAAATAAGTACAAGATGAGCTAGTAGTTCAACTGAGCAGTGAGCTGCTCCAAGTCCCCCTGGCTAGGCTTGATCTCCTGACGAACATTCCAAAGAAAGAAATAGACAGGAATGTCGTCAGCGAACTAGCGATCGGTAAGTCCCAAAAGAAAGAATGGAATAGAACAAGTAATGTGAAATGAAACTGGTAAGTTGTACAGATATATGCCTGTTATTCTAACGTGGTTGTTTGTAGTTTGGTACAGAATATATTTGTGTATACGAGAGGAGTCCATCTTACCCCATGGACTATGGTAACATGTAATACAAGGCCCCGTCAAAACCCACGGGACAACGACACGAGAGTTCATGTAGGTGTCTTTTAAGTGACCATCTCGTACCACGTTAATACATTCCGTACCAATCTACCACGTTGTCCCCGCGTAACGTATTGTATAGAGTTATATTTACAAGTCTTGCCGAAACCATGGATACAAGTTGTTCAAGTAGTCAGGTTCAGGATGTAATCATGTATTCAAGGAGTCGTGTCAAGTTATAATCATGGTTCGGTCAAGTCAAGTCAAGTATTCATGTTTGGTATTGATGTTTGAATTCACGTATTCAGGTTCAAGTTCAAGTATTCATGTTAGACTTTGGATTCATGTTTGAATTGGACTCTGATTTGAGTTTGGATTCAGGTTTAAGTTAGACTCAGACTGAGTCAGACACTTGTAACTGATTTATATCCTGAATTAAGTTCGGGAGTCATCGGTAACTGCTACACATGGATGGCAGGATTTGTGTATTTTTCCAAGACAATTACCATTGATAACTCCGTTAAGTTTTCTACCTTAAATAGACAAGCACTCACTTTCTCCGACTCCCTAGGGCTCAAGAGAATTGATCCCGCTTAAACCTATATTTACTAAAGTTCTTAAATATTGTTTTATATAACTTGAGGGGGTTTTATGAAAAATATTTTTAATAAAATTTCAAAATAAATATCGAGTATTTATTTATATTATTTAGGGTTTTCATGGATATGAATTTGAGGTATTTTAGTGATAATTGCTTGGCTTGGAAAGTTCATTATATTTTATTGTAAAACTTATCTTTTGTTAATATTTTGATGGTATTTTGGTGAAACTTGTAATTCTTTCATTTTAAAAAAGGTAAGTTTATTATATTTTGAAAATATATGAATTTTGTAATTTTAAATAATTATTAAAAAATTAATTTTATTTAATTAAAAAATTGTTTTTCTTAAAAACCGTATTTAAAACCTTTCGAGACCGAATACTCAATGAGGAGGTTTGTATCTCGCTCTACTAGCCCAAGAATGTGCGATAATCCGCACCATCCAATAGCGGGTCCCCTAAAGAGGGTTGTAAAGGCATATTCGCAAAGGAATTTAAAATACTGTTTTAAAATAAAACCGTTTTTAAAGTGAGTGGTATTTTAATATAATATTTTCTTCGTAACCAAAATTCACACAACAGTATCGTGCTATGGAACAAGAGTGTATGTGAGGGGTAGGTCGTTACCCCGTGAAGTTTTCCTAAGATATGTTTAAGCGATACTAAAAGAGGTGGTATTTAAGCTTCATGGTATTTTAATGAAAAACTTAAGTTAAAGTTATTTTGCATGGAGTTCTAGGTTAAAATTTATTCTAAACATTTATAATTAAGACTACAATTATTGTGTAAAATTTGGATGAACAATATGTAAGAAAAAGGAGAGCTTTTAGGGTTTAGAAAATAAATATCGGTATTAACTCCACTTACTGATATTCGTTTTAAAATGAATTTTTAAAGAAGAGAAATGAAGATTGGAAGGGACTTACTACTTGGTTATATTAAGAAGAGGTAGAAGAAGAGATTGTTGTCGTCGTGGCGTCGCGGGAGCTCCAGAATAGATTCAATTCTTCGTCGGATGTTGACCGCTTGCTAACTCCTCTTTACTCTATTTGTACTTAAAGAATTTTTGAGAGTTTTGGCTAGAAATTTTATAATGATACTGATCCAAAGTGTGGGGTGGTACTTATAATGTAGAAATAGGGTTTTGGAATTAAAATGGTGAATTAAAATGCATTAAAAAGATGATAAATGGTGAAATGAAGGGTCTCTGTTTGATTGCAGGGAAATCAAACAGTACAGGGAGTTAGAGATAGGGGAAGAGTCAAGTGTACAGAGCCCGGGGGCATTTGGGTTCATCCAAACCGTCGGTGCCGGTTTTTTTATTTGGTTTGGCCGGTCGAATTGGTGCTTTAGGGCTCTGGATTGATGCCGCGTGTACTACTCAGTGTTTACTCCATTTTCAACATGTTTGATTTTTCTGACTTTTCATTTTTCTATGTATTGACGTGTAAACTTTTGGGCTTTCAAAAAATTAAAAAGAAAAATCAGAAAAAATAATGTGTCTGATGGGGATCGAACAAAGGGGCTATATCACAGCAGTGCAAGGGCTTTACCAGTGAGCTACAAGTTGTTTCTTGCTGTTATTTAACAAAATTAACTTATAACACAAATTTAGGCTGTATAACTCATTTCTGTACATTAAAGTGGAAAATTCCGTACAGTAAATTTAGAGTCGTTACATGCCAACTCCCCAACATGTATATAAATAATCTCACTCGTACGACATGCAGAGGTATAGCAGAGCTGTCAATCGACCAGGCAACGGTAAAACGCTCCTACAAAGAAACAACGAAAATGTATTAACATCAAACATATATAACCTTACCAAAATATCATCTAAGGCCGTTTGCTTCTTGACCTTTAGCGCTTTTACCAACTAATCCACCAATACATAACTAGTACCAACATTCACACAATGCGGCATTCGTTTCTCATTGTTGCAGATCGAGGCACGAAATTTTTTTAGCTGTTTTTCCCCAGGCTCAACGAAATCCCTAGTCGCTGACATATGCACCTCGATATTTAGCCCGTCTGACCTGTGACCCAATATATCATGAGCCTGTGTAGGGACCCTTTTCTTAGGATCCCGAATGGATGAACTGGATGCCACGTCCTCTTCAGTTCATCCACGTCCACGTCCACGTCGCAAACTCATATCCTGAAAAATATCTAATGCAATATACATATACAATAACAATTTAAAGAAATAGTTAAGCAAAATTACATAGTTGTAGATGAAATTAAATTTATCATGGTTAAGATATTCGATACATAATTAAATTCAGCATATCTAAAAGTCGCATTTATATAAAAGAGATGAAAAAGAAAACTGCGATAAACTGAAGTGTTTAATTGTCTACAAGATTATGAATAGTACAGACAAGTAAAGTTTAGTAATCATCATCATCTGTAACACTACTCTCACTCGCTGAATTTTTCTTGGAGTCATCGATGAATTTGTCAGATTCACACGTTGTTCGTTTTCTTCTACAGGCAGCGGATCTTGATGATCCGTACTCTATAATAATCTCCTGATCGATGTCGGCCTTTGAAAGGCTAACGTCGTCGATATCCATACTCAGGTCTTGTAATAGTGTGACTCGCATGTTTGGATAGCTAATTTTAAAATTTTCATCAGGATTTCCTATGTTATAATAGTCTCACAGATTTATGCTGATAGCGACATGCCATACAACATCACTAGGGTCTGAAACATAAAAACATTGACTTTCTTGACTCTCTAATATGCAAGGATCCCTCGTGAACGCGAGTTTTGATGAATTTAGTAGGAGTAGCCATTTTTCTACTTTGTATTCTCGTCGCTCTGTCTTGAGTTCATACCACATGCACTTGAATAGAAAAACCATGTGTGCACGATAACGTACCTATATTATATCTTACAGCACACCGCAGTAATCAAGTTGTCCCATGGTTGGATTGACCATCTACCATTCCTCGCTTTTCATGGATGCAATTTAGGACGCAACCTATCTTGCAAGAACTACTGTCGCACTGCAAGTGTATCCTTAGATTTGGATTTCACATTCAAGAAGTTGTTAAGGAGTAGCTCACGTACATTCTTCTCGATGTGCATGAAGTCTAAGTTATTATGCAGATTGATATCGCGCCAATATACTAGCTCGTTGAAAATGTGATTCTTTCCTCTAGTGACTACCAGCAACGCTTGGAATTCTATTCTCTTTCGTCCTCCTGACAACAACAATATTGAAAGCTTGTGTGGCTTCCTACAACTTCAAACCCGTCGGCTTAGGTGGGGCACGACTATGCTCTTTTTTACCATTGAACCTGCTGCAATTACAAGGATATAGATGGTTTCTATCTCACCATCGACGGTGACCTATGTAATACTTGATCTTCCGCGCGCCTACTATAGGATTACATACAGTTTCCTCTAAACATACCGGGCAAGCTTTGTAACCTTTAGTGCTCCATCCAGACAATATAATATATATTGGAAAATCGTTGATTGTCCATAAGAGCGCCGCACGAAGTGTAAATGTCTCCTTATTTTAGGCATCGTAAACCTGTATGCCTAGCTCCTATAACTTCTTCAGCTCCTCAATCAACGGTCTCAATTATACATCAATGTTATTTGATGGAGAGGTACTTCCAGGGATCAATAAGGGCATTTGTGTGTAAGAATATTTCATATTCATCCATGGAGGAAGATTATAAACAACAAGAATAACTGGCCATATACTGTGATTTACACTTTTGTCGAACGGTTCCATGCCATCTACAGATAAACCAAGCTATACATTACGGGCATCCGCAGCAAAACCTTCATACAGGGCATCAAAGCGTTTCCACTCTTCACCATCGGCCGGATGCCGCAAGGCTCCGTACTTAGTGTGAACATTTTCATGACATGTCATGCTTTCAGCAGCTTTTTATGACAGAAATAATCGCCGAAATCTTTGCCTGATGAAAATATCGCAAAACCTTTGCCAAAATCCTTCTAGAAGTATCGAGTGTAGATTCTTTTTCACCGTTATCCCTTCAAGAGACGATCCACCTAGATAAGTTGCAAGTTTTATATTTCTCTACCTTCTTATCCTCTTCTGTCCAGTATAACATGCAATCGTTCAGACACTTGTAGATTTTCTCATAACCAAAACCTATCTCCTTTAAGATTTTCTTTGTGTCTGTGAAATTTTCTGGCAATATTGCTTTAGGGTAAGTCTCCGTTTGCATCTCAAGAAACTGATCAAATGACTTATTAGTCCAATTATTCTGGCATTTGATATAAAAAAATTTGACAATCCAACCCAACTTAGAGATGTTTGCGCCTTCAAAAAAGGGTACATTCGCATCATTCATATACTTCATATATTTCGCCGATTCTACATCAGGGAGACTACGGATATCCTCCTCTCCGACATTAGGTTCAGGAATAATATCAGGATCAGGAAGCATGTCGGTTCGGAGCTCGTCCAATATATTTTTCAAACCCATGTCCCTAAAACACGTACGAGGAGGATCATTTTTTCTAACCCAACAACTCGTAAAAATATCGACTCTCGGTGCAACTTCTCCATGGTAATTCCATTTTGTATACCTAGGAGAAATCTTATTCTTTAGTAGATGGTCATACACTATATCTCGATGAAGGTCAAAACCGTTCATGTACTTTTTACACGGACATGAAATCAATTCTTTAGGGGATCGGTCTCTCAATGCAAATCCCATAAACACTTCGACGTCGGCCTTGTAATCATCACTAAAGTTTGACAGTTTCATCCAATTTCTATTCATTACTCTCCAATTTCTGACATCATGTATTATATAATTAGCATATCATTTTGACATTTAGTTTATGACTTGTAATTAAGGTTTAATCTTTCAATTTGATCTATCAATACATCACATCGGTTGTCGGGGTGAGGTTTCTATCCCATTAAGAATTTATAACGCATGCACCCCTGTATTTGTGCTTTCATTCGTTTTGAGAAAATTTCGGCAGCACCTCTTCGCTGTTCTCCGAGTACACTGCAATAGAAGGAATAATAATCATTTCAATGCTAAATATCAACACTGAAATAATCATCCCCTCTATATTTGCACATAGAAAACCAGCAAAAATATGCCGACGAAACTAATCTCGAAACAAATAAAATCAAAAATATAAAGTGTGTTTGCGTCATGAATTCTTAACTTTTCCACACTGGACAAATCTATCGGTTATAGTACGACCAGTTTTCTCGTCATATAAACTACATGACGGTTGTCAGAAACAAATGATTTAAACGTTTAGTTTTGACAATCATTACGTAGTTTTATATCACGATGGATATCATTGTGTATATAACTGATAGATAGGGTCTAAGATTCGTTTTGTTTTCTGAATGTGAGGTCCTCGACGATAACATGTAAATTTCATGTTATCATCGAGTTTCGTATACTTAGTATAAGATTTTCGTATTATTTTGGGGCTTAAGATTCAATTTCAAGGTTTTGAACAGTTTTTAATTCAAGGTTTTGGATTTTTTAGGATTTTCAATAATTTGAAGTATTTTATTCGTTCAATTTCAAGATTTTTTAGGGTTGAATTTTAGGGTTTGGGATGTAAGTTTTTGGATGTTGGTGTCAAATTAGGGTTCTCCCATTTCATCTCTATCATGAAATATTACATCAACAATTTTTACCACATGATCAACAATTTTTTCAACATAATCACAAATTTCATAAACTTAACATTCAATTTTTTCCACATAATCAACAAATTTTTTCAACATAATCACAAATTCCATAAACTTAACAATCAATTTTTTCACACCGAGAGAAAGAGAGAGGCTTACCACGAGTAGAGGAGGTTGATAGTGGTGGCGATTATGGAGGTCGGCGACACTACGTTGACAACTACAGCTGCCAGAGAGAGAAAATGAGTGAGACAGAGACAGAGAGAGAGAGAGAGGGCTTACCACGATCGTTGGCTTGGAGGAAGAGGAGGGGTTGGTGAGGAGACGGTCGGCGGCTTGGAGGAAGAGGAGGAGGGCGAGAAAGGGGTCGGCAAGGAGGGGGTCGGCGGCTTGGAGAGAGGACGGGGCGGGGACTGCACTTGGAGGAAGAGGAGGGGGTATTCTTCGAGGAGGATGTGCATATATTCAGAGGGTCGATCATCGCCGGTGATGCGGGGGAGGAGGAGGAGGTCGGAGCTATGGGGATCGAAGGACGAGGGGTTTTGGGATTTAGGGTTTTTTTTATTTGGAAAAAAAGGGGATCTGATCTCAAAGCCAAGCCTTTATATTTAATTGGATTATTCCGTCAGGTAGTAGCCGACAGAATAAACCAACACAATTTTTAAGGACATGCGGTGGCATATTTGGTTTAGTTGGGGTTTATTCCGTCGGATAATAGCCAACGAAATAAACCCCCAAACGAAATAAATGTGTTTTTCTTGTAGTTAAATGTTACTAAATTATTGGCAATGTACTTTGTCATCTAGGAACTTTGCCCAAAATTGTTCCTGAGCTCTTTCAACTGGATCCTCAGGCATCAACCTATAACCGCTCCACGCATCGTCGACGTATTCGAGGATGATGAGAGACTCGAGATGAGCACAGGAATCTTCTTGTTCACAGGATTAGGCTCAAGAAGCATAGCGCTCTTTTTGGAAAGATCCTCCTTGATGTAATCATAGGGGATTCCCTTGAGCTTGAGAGCAAGTTCAACTAGACGGCTAAAGGGGCTAAACCATGCTCCCAACACCTTCACCTCATCTGCCATTTTACTTGATTTACTTGCTCTGCTAACCAACTTTCCTGTCGAGATATATATAATGTAATCAATGGCTAATTGCTTATTAGCTAAGGTCAGAAGGAGAGTTTTAGGTGCTTCAATTAATGTTCCCTTCAAATAATGAAGTTGGGTCAATGACCAAATATTGATGATTATAGTATCATACCATTATATAAACGATTTACTCTTTTAGTTAGGTAAGATATAGTCATTTAGATGGTGCATGTGATTAGCTTATACATTAATCCTGAAAATTTGGTTACAACTCACCAATATGACCTCAGCGATGACATCCAAGTATCTTTATTTAGCTACTGCATAACAGTTTAATGCCTAAAATTTCATCCATCGGTGGAGGATTTATATACCGGGATTGGCAGCTGATGCTACAAAGAAGGCGCAAATTGTTGCTAGATAGGTAATCGATATCTGGGAGGTACCGGTAGGACTTGTTGAGCGGGCTTGGAACAAGGTGGTAGGTAGCACACAACTCGTGAACCTTTAAGAATCGAGAAACGTACACCAAACAAAATCATCCTGGGTTGGATTCTTCGGCATACCTCCTCCGAAGGTTAAATCACTAAAAGCATGAGGGAGAGTTTTTGAATGAAAGAGGTGGATATTTATGTAAGTCTACGCTAGCGTCCCGGCAGTCTACAGACGCCAAATGCGGAATAAAAACTTTTAAACTGGCGCTATCGTATACATTAACCCGGATCTGCCATTATTGCTAAACTAACAAACTGTAAAGAGTTTAGAAAGGTTGTACCAAACGATCCGAGTCCTTCGTTCTTCAACCATCATCCCACGCTCCGTTGCGGCTGCTCCGATCTCGTCGATCTCCGATCTGCTCGTCCAGGTGGCACCACATGATCGGTTCTTTAAACGGGCTCCCGCCTCTGACTCGAGGCAACTCGGTCGTCAAGTTTGCCAAAAGAGACGACCAAGATTGATGTAGAGAATGAGTTGATTACTTTGTCTCACTTCGTCCAAGTCCGTGGACGATCGGTTAATGAAGTTGCCGAGGGAATTTGGTGATAGAAAGAAAATGAAGTGATGAAATTTCCATGCACCCAAATACTATCATATCTTTTCTACAAAATTAATCATCAAGTAAGAGTGAGGGGAAGAGAGAGGGCCGGCCATTATATTGAAGGAGGGAGGTGATGGTAGGAGGAGGGAGGTGACCATATCATGTAACCTTATCATCATCAAAAGATCTTAAGGAATCCAAAAAACCATAATGAAAACAACGACACATATAAACCTAGTCATCATCTCTTTAATGTATCCAATGAAAACTCAACACCAAGTAGCCTAGTCACCTCATCTAGATGCTCCTAGAACACTGACTCACCTCATCTGAAGAAAAGATAAATCCGTCTTTAACAGAATGTTAAAAGACGGCTGATAGAAAACTGGAAACTGGCAACTTCCAAAAGTGATCCCGAAACAACTTTCAGGATAACCCCGAAACTGTATAAATATACCCGCATTTGTATTACGACCGAATACAAATGCAACTGAGAAAAAGATATTATACCTACTCAATATAATACTCGGATCCAGCTTAAACCAAAGCCGACGAGTATCATCTGTCCGAAAACCGACACGTGCGTAAACGCACGTGCATTTTCCGAACCCTGCCATAAAACCATACGGCCTCTACAACGTTTCGCCCGAACTTGGGAAACTGTCTGTGGGGGACTCTAATGACTCGTCAGTACCCCGGCAGTGGGTTTAACCACAAACCGTCAGCGGCACTAGCAATGCGTAACGGTTGCCCACGGACTGACCTCAAGGGAGACCGATGAGCACACTCAAGGGAGGCCGATGAGCGAACTCATCCAGAAACCCTACTGAGCCTAACAGTGACAATGTATATACAGTCCGGTCCGTTCGTCAATGAGTATCGCATATCTGCCTAGGGGGCTAGCAACGTCAGACCCCCAATAGCAGTATAAGTCGTGTCGGAGTGAAGCCCAATAACACCCTGAGATACTACTGGAGTACCTACCAGTAAATCTCCTGCCACGGCCGTGGGCTTTGTGTAATGGCTCTCCTAGACACAGCACGACCTCGCCCCCAATACCGGGAGAGACGAATCCCCTGCCGATCCGCTCACGTGCCTCCATATGGCTCGGAACTGTACCCAAAAACTACCTGTTTGCACGACTCCTTTGAGCCGTGGTAGGGTAGAAATCAAAGCACAGTGGGAACTCACACGAGACAAATGACGACCTCAGGTCGATGAACTAACCTGTACACATGTCACCAGGGAACTGCTATCTGACGGTAGATATAATACTAACTAGCAGATTCCCGGCGAGTCCTGTCCGGTGTACTCATAACCCAATGAGCACCTGTATACATCTTAGGTGATCCAACTGACACCAGTGGCTTGTGAGACCGGCCACCGCCCCTCGTCGGGGTCTCGACTGTACACACTAGTCTACTCCGGAGTATCGATGCCCTGTCTCGAAACTCCTACGACTAGGGACCACAATTAAGGATATGCATATAAACTACCCAACTCTCACGTATATGATCGCCATCATACTGTTGGTAGTAAAGCAAGATCCTAAGGGCTCTATCAAAGTGTAACATGCAATCAGTCACCTGAACATGTACACGACTGATAAAGGCAAACCAGATAGCATACTATCATTTCGAGTAAGACTGTCCTACCGGGATAGGTCCTCCGCAATCATTGCAATCACGTACCTGCGATCCAATAATTGACTATGAGGGCACTATCTCCAACAATCTCCCACTTGCACTCAAGGCTAATATTGCGATGTCGACTACTCACAGCCCGTGTGAAACCGAACATCCAACTCCTCTACTAATCAGTTTCACAAAGCCCGTTTGTAAAACTATTGTGTTCGAGAAATAGCCTCAGTGAGTGGATCCGCCTAGAAGTATCTTTCTATATCTCTCTTAATCTCAAGTTCGCGGAGAAAACCATCTCCCGAATTGAGTAGTACCTGTCTTAGAATATGTCTGGATATCTGATAGGACCTTAGTTCATAAATGAACTCCATATCCAAACTTCTTAAACTGTATGGATCACTGAACCTAATCAGTATCCGGCACCATGCCACCCACAGTATCCTCTGGAACCACCTGTCCATAATACTGTCCCTCGTCAGAGGGAAAACTAAAACTCTGACAATCACTCTGTCATCCATGTCACCTTTGAAGCCTGGAATGATAACCGTCTCCCGAAAGAGGCTGCCGTTATCAAATCCGTAGAACATGTACTAATGTTCTAAAACTGCTTCCTTATGTTTCTCCAGGATTGGATTAATACAAACTTATTGTATCTAGTGCAAAAACAACATCTGGTGTGGTACTTGACATCTCATGATTGACTCAATTGCCTAAGCAAGTGATCTGCCAATCATGCACATCCCTCTCCCCTTTAGTCTATACGACACCTTTAGAGAGGGTGACTCCATCACCTGCAGGTACACTACCATGCTAGGAGTCAACTATTCTAAAAACCATTAGAATATCTGTCAAAGTACCCACATTGGGAAACCACCCAAATCCAGATCTAAAACCATAGATCTAGAAACCAGAATGTCAAATATTATATCCATATCCTGTCTGGAGAAACAACTGTGTGACGACCACAGTACAACCGATCGTAGTATAGGAATTTTACTTCCTACTCTGTGTATGTCATACTGATACCATGACATCACACCCTACTACCTTCTTAACTGATCCATCCCCTATTCTGATTGAAGTCAAACCCATGACTGTCACATCAAAATTAGATGATCTATCTCCGCTATAACTGCTCAAGTCTATAAATAGATATAAGCTACTTGCCCACTATGCTTCCGATGCTCCCACTGACTACGACAACCCTCCTACCGGGTCTCATATCCTGGAACAACAGTAGTGTCAAGTCTTGGCAGATAAGAACCTCCCTGTCACCGTCCTTGAGGCTACCGGAGTACCTCTCGGGTGTCTGAGGTTACCTACCATATCTGCGGAGTGGCTATTGGAATGTCAAACCAGATTGAATATATAGGTCCTATTAAATTTTCCGTAATCGTTCGCGGTTCTGGAATCACTTCCAGTTCTACCATACTCCCACTACTGTTTTCTGAAAAAGATCCATTTTACTAAAACTGTGGCGAGTCAAGAACAATATCACTATTGATCTTCCAAATGGTAGAATATCAACCTTCGTCATAGCCAGGGTCAACCCACAAACAGCCATTACAGAAACGTGCCCTGAGTTATCCAGAGTCTGGTTTTAAGCATAAGCTGGACAACTCCCCATACCTTAATTTCTTTTAAGGTACGATCCATTCTATATCCAATACAGAAACTTTGGCACTTATTTAATTGGAACCATATTCAAATCATGCAGCTGTCTCCAGTGCATATCAACTTAATGGAAAGAGGCTAATCAGCATTACTCAACTTAGGAAACCATCCAATTATGAGTAACCTGAAAGAGAAAACTCGTTTCTCAAAACCATCACTATCATCTGAATACCAATCATAAGAATCTACATCTTCGATCTCTTTGAAGAATCCCGATACTTGTGATACCTGGTTCTCTACTTTATTCTTATACCCACAACTTCTCAAAACTTAGACCTTGTATTTCTTCGAAACACTCGTCTAAATACTAGAGAAGTTATAAGTAAACAGAACATAGTACGAGGACCTACCTCTTTGTCCTGATGGACACTTGGACAACATACAATACTCTGTATAAGTCCGCTGAGTTAAACAACTCAAAACTTGTGCGTTGTCGGTGGAAAACTGTACCCTGGCGATTTCCTCAAATATCACCAATTACAACGAATTCCGATATAATGAGGATGATCACCTAATTCCCAATATCTTACTCCCACTCATCATCTGTAAAACCATACAGGTATGAGAATGAAACCAGGTAAATACATACCCTTGGAGTAAGTGTCTAATCGGGAAAACAGTTTTTCCTTTAACAATGCACTGAAACATGAAAATGTTTCGTAAGGGTATCCTGGTATTCATAGCAATGCCTCTTCCATAATCCAATTCATGACTTCAACCGTATATTTTATTGACATCTCTCCAAATCCCTTTATTTGTCTTTAGTCGTTACCTTCTGTACACCATCGTTATGCTAAATGGTTTTCTTCCTTCCCTACCGTTCGGCACCAGCCTATGGTTTGAAAGAAGACTATCCAGTAAGCATAATAGGTGTACCCTCCTAAACCAAGGAGTACTCGCATCTCGAGAGAAGATGATGATAAAAGACAACTGAATAATACCTTATTCTTTTAAAGGTGAAATAGGAGTGGCGATGAAGTACGCGGTTTTGGTCGTGAATGATATCAGTCGCAATTTACTTTGCCCTCTTTCTAATCCCTTTATTTTGTCTTTACATATTACCTTCTGCACACCCTACTTAGGCTAATTGGTTTTCTTCATTCCCTACCTTTCGGCACCAGCCTATGGTTTGGAATAAGACTATCCAATAAGCGTAATAGGTGTACTCTCCTAAACCAAGGAGCTCTCGCAACCTGAGAGAATGTGATAATAAAAGACAACTGAATAAACCAATTCTATTTCTCCTGAACCTGGATCCATCCTCGAAGAAGTCCCTTCGAGTTCGTATATAACCATACGATGGATCTATCCAATGGAAGTGGATATCCGTAGTAATACGGGTGTTCTGAGAAATTCAAAGGGTAAAAGAAAGAGTGGCAATGACTTATGCAACATAGACAATCCAAAAGCCAGTATTTTAAGAAGGTTCGGTCAACCTGGTCACTGAGTCATAGTCTAGGGTCGGTCAAAGGTCGCTGCCAAAGAGAGAGAGAGAGAAAAGAAACACTCTGCGTGCACTCTAACCTAGATCAGAATGGTCATAACTTTATCTAATCCGGAAACCTCCCACTGTCCTGTCAAATTCTCCTCCAAACCTAAAGAAGAATCAATCGGGATCACCCGAAGAGTAAACCAACTCATCAATGGGAATCGGGATCCAACTCTCATCGCATGATAACGTGATGGAATGCATCCACGTTACTCATACTCCAGAAGGTATGCGCATACTTGGCAAGTTTCAGTTTCTTTAGAAACTCCCGATATGATTTTTGCCCCATGCTCTTATAACCTTGGCTTTGGTCAAAATGTCATAAGTCACATGCCAAGTTCTACCCGTCACTATCTTGTCAATTTGAACCCACCCGCACATGCCCCTGACTTTGGCCAATCGGCAGAACGACTGTCCCAAACTAACTCATCTATCTATGCAACAATTGAATACCCAGCAGCTACCAAACACTATGCCTTAACTTTGGCTAAAATGCATAGCTTGAATACTACTAAATACCCAAAAGAAGTGACGGAGGGCTACGGCTGGTTTTTGACGAAAAACCTTTAGCGTAGTGAACTTGATATCGCTGAAGGAACCTGATAGCTTTTTAAAATATAGTGGCGAAAACCTTTTGCTAAAGAGGTCATTCCCGGTAAAGGGATCTCGGCTCTTTCCTCGTGGAATGAGGTGCAGGATATTCCACTGAATACCGCGATGCAAAGCAACTTGTAATCGACTATAGTGAAGTTATTACGCTGACGCAAACTTCTGCCCAAGGGGTCAGTCCCGGTGAAGGGATATCAGCCCTTGCCCCGTCGAATGAGGTGCAGGATATTCCACTGAATACCGCTATGCATAACAAAAGGAAACGTCTTTCCAATAACACTTTTTAAATTTGTTCCAACAACTGTAAACAGGTTTGTTTTACTTTGCATTGATCAGAATCAACGCAGTCCCATCAATCAATCACACCAGAAAAGAACGAAAATAAAATGTACGTATATGCCATCCGCATTCGTCACTGGGTCCCGTCATCACCCGTTAGGTTACTTAACTAACGACAGAGCGGGGACTGGACTAGCGCGGGTGTAAAACATATACAACATCTAATAGTATATAAACCAATATACAATAATCGCTCCAGGCGTGATAGTATGCAACATTACAGAAAAGTAATAAGCATCACAGAACAATACAGATATCTGGGATCCCCGAGTTTCACAGAGCCGCTGCTGAAACTCGACGTTCCCCTGTCGTGTGGATAGCCTGTGCAATGAAACCTAGACCCCTACGGGTGCGGCAAGTTACCCGCCAAAACCTGAAGCGAGGTAGTCCCCACAGCATAGTGAATGGAACACCCGGCACTTCACGGAATCCGGTAAATTGAGCACCCCTCCTTGGGTCAACCTGTACCCCCTATGAGTGCGGCGAATAGTCTGCCAATTCTAGAGTGGGACCCCTCTGCCTCTCAAAGCCATGAGATGCGGACCCGTTGCTTTCCCGAACCCGGCTATCCGTGCACTCCGTCTCGGGGCAAAACCTAGTACAGTAATGAAAAATAGTACAACAGGTACATCGACCGCAACCTGGTCGTGCCCCAAAAGAATATTATACAACAGGCAGTGACGGCAGTCCACAAGTTGGACGCTCGCCCCGCAATATCAAATGTACAAATAAACTCAAACTGTACTACCATTGCACACTGCTATCCACCACGACAAATCCGCAACATCACAGCACAACACAGAACATCAACGCGAATGTCACGTTCGCAAACCCGTCTAAAAGAACTATAGCAATCAGACGCGGTTTACCGATCAAATGACATTCCCGGTCGGAGATATAATGTAAGCACTGTAAACTAACGTGTTTAAATTTCGATCGACCAAAGACCAAATATCAAAAAGTGGGCCCCACTGCTTACTGGTGAACAGTAACAAAACCAGGGCCAAAACGACATTTACCAAAAACCCCAAAATCCAACACAGAGCCCACTGACCAAATTTGGGAGCACGTGCTCCCCACGTGGCCGCGGATGCGCGGCCAAACCATGGGTTTGGCCGCGTTTCCGCGGCAGCTTGGAGGAATCACGACCCCAAATTTTGTCGTGGCTCTTAAAAACGCCTGCACAGATTTTTAAGACATCCAGAAATGAATTTTGAAGCCATTTAAAATTAACAGAAACTGTCGGGCTTGAATTTTGGATTTTTCGATTTCCGATCGGATCGATATTTTAAACGCGTTAGCACAAGTTAGTATAGTAAAATGGTGAGGCTCTGATACCACTGTAAGTCTACGCTAGCGCCCCGGCAGTCTACAGACGCCAAATGCGGAATAAAAACTTTTAAACTGGCGCTATCGTATACTTTAACCCGGATCTGCCATTATTGCTAAACTAACAAACTGTAAAGAGTTTAGAAAGGTTGTACCGAACGATCCGAGTCCTTCGTTCTTCAACCATCATCCCACGCTCCGTTGCGGCTGCTCCGATCTCGTCGATCTCCGATCTGCTCGTCCAGGTGGCACCACATGATCGGTTCTTTAAACGGGCTCCCGCCTCTGACTCGAGGCAACTCGGTCGTCAAGTTTGCCAAAAGAGACGACCAAGATTGATGTAGAGAATGAGTAGATTACTTTGTCTCACTTCG
Organism: Agapanthus africanus; assembly: GCA_030015575.1. Taxonomy (NCBI): domain Eukaryota; kingdom Viridiplantae; phylum Streptophyta; class Magnoliopsida; order Asparagales; family Amaryllidaceae; genus Agapanthus; species Agapanthus africanus. The sequence goes on from JASDDO010000031.1 coordinate 113,846,925, forward strand.
TCCAAGTCTGTGGACGATCGGTTAATGAAGTTGCCGAGGGAATTTGGTGATGGAAAGAAAATGAAGTGATGAAATTTCCATGCACCCAAATACTATCATATCTTTTCTACAAAATTAATCATCAAGTGAAAGTGAGGGGAAGAGAGAGGGCCGGCCATTATATTGAAGGAGGGAGGTGATGGTAGGAGGAGGGAGGTGACCATATCATGTAACCTTATCATCATCAAAAGATCTTAAGGAATCCAAAAAACCATAATGAAAACAATGACGCATATAAACCTAGTCATCATCTCTTTAATGTATCCAATGAAAACTCAACACCAAGTAGCCTAGTCACCTCAACTAGATGCTTCTAGAACACTGACTCACCTCATCTGAAGAAAAGATAAATCCGTCTTTAACAGAATGTTAAAAGACGGTTGATAGAAAACTGGAAACTGGCAACTTCCAAAAGTGATCCCGAAACAACTTTCAGGATAACCCCGAAACTGTATAAATATACCCGCATTTGTATTACGACCGAATACAAATGCAACTGAGACAAAGATATTATACCTACTCAATATAATACTCGGATCCAGCTTAAACCAAAGCCGACGAGTATCATCTGTCCGAAAACCGACACGTGCGTAAACGCACGTGCATTTTCCGAACCCTGCCATAAAACCATACGGCCTCTACAACGTTTCGCCCGAACTTGGGAAACTGTCTGTGGGGGACTCTAATGACTCGTCAGTACCCCGGCAGTGGGTTTAACCACAAACCGTCAGCGGCACTAGCAATGCGTAACGGTTGCCCACGGACTGACCTCAAGGGAAACCGATGAGCACACTCAAGGGAGGCCGATGAGCGAACTCATCCAGAAACCCTACTGAGCCTAACAGTGACAATGTATATACAGTCCGGTCCGTTCGTCAATGAGTATCGCATATCTGCCTAGGGGGCTAGCAACGTCAGACCCCCAATAGCAGTATAAGTCGTGTCGGAGTGAAGCCCAATAACACCCTGAGATACTACTGGAGTACCTACCAGTAAATCTCCTGCCACGGCCGTGGGCTTTGTGTAATGGCTCTCCTAGACACAGCACGACCTCGCCCCCAATACCGGAAGAGACGAATCCCCTGCCGATCCGCTCACGTGCCTCCATATGGCTCGGGACTGTACCCAAAAACTACCTATTTGCACGACTCCTTTGAGCCGTGGTAGGGTAGAAATCAAAGCACAGTGGGAACTCACACGAGACAAATGACGACCTCAGGTCGATGAACTAACCTGTACACATGTCACCAGGGAACTGCTATCTGACGGTAGATATAATACTAACTAGCAGATTCCCGGCGAGTCCTGTCCGGTGTACTCATAACCCAATGAGCACCTGTATACATCTTAGGTGATCCAACTGACACCAGTGGCTTGTGAGACCGGCCACCGCCCCTCGTCGGGGTCTCGACTGTACACACTAGTCTACTCCGGAGTATCGATGCCCTGTCTCGAAACTCCCACGACTAGGGACCACAATTAAGGATATGCATATAAACTACCCAACTCTCACGTATATGATCGCCATCATACTGTTGGTAGTAAAGCAAGATCCTAAGGGCTCTATCAAAGTGTAACATGCAATCAGTCACCTGAACATGTACACGACTGATAAAGGCAAACCAGATAGCATACTATCATTTCGAGTAAGACTGTCCTACCGGGATAGGTCCTCCGCAATCATTGCAATCACGTACCTGCGATCCAATAATTGACTATGAGGGCACCATCTCCAACAATTTAAGCCACCCAAATCATTAAAAATATCTTAACGATTACACCGGATCACACCCGAGTTCGGCTATAAATATCTGCACTACAAGTGCTTAATACAAATATGTTATAAGTTCATACATCCAAACACCAAAATACATAACTTGAGCAACACCCAAAATGTTTCTCTGCCCTCTCAGTCGACCCAACCTCCCAGCTTCAGCCCGCCCAATCCAGTGCTCATAGTATCGTCGTCACCGTCCTCTGTGTCATCGAGTGAGTCCGTTACCTCATCCTCTACTTCTGCCTCATTCGCTGGCAACATCTTTCGCATCTTCAAGTGGGCGGCATCTGAAAGCAAGGGAGAGTTGGGTTTTGAGTACTAAAAATTGTTTAACAGATGTCACGCCATGCTTCCCAAAATACAGGAGCGGAGACTCGACGAAACCTGCAACGTAACTGTCCCGAGAAGTAGACTCTCCCCGAAACAATTACGCTAAGCGTAATATTTTGTTGGAGTATACAAAAGCAAGATAAAATAAACGACTTTATCCATTAAGCAACATCTATTACCAATGATATAAGAGAATTCAGTGTGGATACAATCAGAAAGATACTGAAATGGAAACTCTACGACTCTTGACACCATCACGGTTCCGCTGCGCACTCCGTTGACTGAGACTGGTCTTACACATCAAACTATCCAACTGGGAACACAATTCCCAGGGTGTCGGAGCACCCAAAAGCATGAACAAATACACGGGATAATGCGATGCAAGTAATAAACGTAAATTATGGTAACAAGTGAAAACAGGTAAACCAAAGATACGGGAAATCAAGTATGTAAAGTAATGTGAAAACGCGACTAAAATGTACGGTATAAATGATGTCATATGTGTATAGTGGTAATGATTATCAGGTATTGACTAACGTTGTGCATGTATTAGTTTGGTTAGGTAAGGCTACCGGATTCTCGAGATTATCCGTTGGGCCGCAGATAACAGCATATTGAAGATATATATGTATATGCATGCATTCAACAAAGTATATAACTTCCCACTCACCCCCGATCCATCGTGAAGTCTAGAAGAGGAATCTGACACCTTTAATACATCCTTACTTAAGACAAACTATCCCATTCCGGTCTTGTTCAGTATTATAGGAATACTGATTAATGTTAGTATGTAGTTCGTCTAAACATGAAATTTCAACAGTTATATGGTCATCCGTATATCACAATCTTCAATAATAATGGACGTCCGTACATCGGACTGGTCATCCGTACATCGGACTGGTCATACATAATATCTGGATTTTCAAAATATTCCATACCTAGGTTTGCACATCTAACCCTAATCGTACTAGCTGACATGCCACGTGGTGTGTCAAGAGTTGTGTTCAATAGAAGGCAATATTCATATGATTAGATTATCATAAACATTCATGGAATTTTAGTGCAAATATGATTTAGGGATGTTCATGGTATTTTTTCATAAATGTAATTTGAGGAAACTCATGGTATTTTAGTATAAATATTATTTTAGGAAAAACAGTGGTACTTTAATGATGCCTTATCTCCGGCTCCCCAAAGCTCGAGAGATGAGATACCCCTAAACACATAAAAGTTCATGGTATTTATACGAAAATATGACTTCCAGAAGAATGGAGGCGTCGCGGTTTTAAAGAATAGACAGTTACGGAAAATTCCGGCAGCAACTTCTCTGTATTTTCTAAAACTCCCAAATTGGGATACAATAAAAATACTGAAAACGAATATAAAATATAACGAAACCCCACACGGGCGATAACAGCCAGCATCTTGAATTTAGTTGTGTCATTTACTTGGTTGCTACTGTTTGATATCCACAGGAAAAGACACAAATTTTGCATATTGGCTTTAGTTCCATATTACAATGTTTCCCCCTGGTTCTGAAATAATCTAATCAAAATAGTTGATACAATTCACATATGAAATGTAGTTAAGCACACAAATGAGACGTGGAAATGATAATCCGCAATTTTCAGATATATGAATAGAGCATTGCATACAAACTTCTCTGAGAAACTAAATGGCTGAAACTTTTCTAGTTGCCCTAAGAATATGCCCAATACCGACGTGCATCATCAAAAGTAATCAGATGCGTATATTGATGGATAATCTAACTTATGCAAGAAAAAATATGTGAATCTATGATACTGATCCAAAACAACTGTTAGTAAACATGAATATTAGTACATGCTGATGAATACTAATATATGCTGATATATACTAATATATGCACTGTGGATACTAATATATACTAATATATTCTAACAAAATGATATGAAACCAAATTAATGCGGTAACAAGAAATTAAATTGTGCCAAGTCCTCAGGCTTAGGCAAGCAAGTGATAGACACTTGCCTCGGGTGCACGGAACGCGGCAAGAACCCAAGAAATGACGGCAATCTTCTTTGGGGCATTTCGTCGCTCATTCGGCACGCGTCGTCGAATCACCGTCGAATTGAAGCCGGGGGGGTTCGATCACGGGCTTGGGCTTGGCTTGATGCAAGTGGTGCTCGGCCAAAGGGGGTTCTCAGCTTGATGGGTTGTCGCAGAGGAAGACGAAGGAGAAGAGGGGCGTAGACTTCATGCTTGGAGGCTCGGTTTGAGGAGGAAGCCGAGGACGCGTTCTCGTGGTCAGAGAAGAAGGGGCCCGGTGGAGCAAGGGGAGAAGGAAGGAGCCGACGAGGGAACGAAGGTGAGGAAGGCGTCGGCGGTGGATGACAGAAGGAGATGCGACGGTAAAGGGGTCGCGGTGAAGGGAATCGATGCAAGAGGTGAGATTAGGGGGTGAGGAGGTAGAGGATGGTGATGGTGGAGGAGCTGAAGAAGAGGAAGAAAAAGGAGCTGCAGTTAGGTTGGAGGTGGTGGGGAGTTGGTTCGGCCATGGTGGCATGGGTTTCTTAGGGTTGTATGAGGAGAGAGGGAAAGAGAAAGATCGAGAGAGAGAGAGAGTTGTTTAAAATATGGGATTAGGCTAGGGTTTTTTTAATTGGTTTTTAAAAATAGAAATAACCCCATTTAAATCAAAGTTGATACAAATTAACAATAATTAATTAATAATAATTAATACATATTAATAACAATCCATACCAAATTAATCATCATTAAGGAAAAAAAAGTCAAAAGCTTGGTTTAAAATAAAAGGAAATGGGATTTTGGTTTGGGCCCAAAAAAGGGAAAGAAGAAAATGAGAATGAGAAAGTAAATATTTAGGCATAAGAAAAGAAGTCGGGCTTAGAAAAACAATAGGAAAAATAGATGGAGGGATTAACTAGAAAAATATGTTTAATAAAAAATGAAACAAAACAGCTTAGGAAAAATTTAATGACTTCAAATAATTATGAAAAGTTTTTAATCGGCATATGAAAATCACAGTCCTTACAATCTACCCTCCTTAAAACAATTTCGCACTCGAAATTAGAAAGGGGTTGTGAGGACTGGATTAAAATGAAAATATATATAATGGTAGTATTGACTCAAAACAAATTCTCTAAAACAATCCTATTTTTTATGAAACCAAGCAAACATAACTGAATTCAATAAAATTCTATTTTTCTAAAGTCTTATAAAATCACAAAATAACCTTAACACCGAAATATGAACTATAAAGATATAATAAATAACAATACAATAAATCTAACACAAAAACCATATACCGTAAACAAAAATAATGAAATTAAATAATATTGACAATGATTGTAAACAAATAATAACACACTATATACAAAATATATGAATAATATAAAATAAACAACATGATTATAAAATAAGTATTCAAACACATAAATGTATTAAAAACACATGATAAACAATAATGATATTATAAAACTTGAATAAAATAAACTTTCATAAAAAAAATTCTTTTCCTCAAATAAATGAAATCTAATTTCTTTTCTAAAAAAAAATTTTTAAATAAGAAACTCATTTAGGACAAAGTTATATATTTCCTTAGAATAATATTTCCAAAAATCTTTTCCTTGGTACCAAAATCTTATTTCCCTCCAAATAAAATCAATTATCAATCTTTTTTTCTTTACAGAAATTATGTTAAATATTTCAAAAAAATAAGAAAACCTTTGACTATTCATTTACATCAATATAAACTTTAAAATCTCTTTTAATTGAAACTATTAAAACACCAAAATATTCTGTTCCAAAAATAAAATAGCTTTTATTTACTATATGAAATTCAAGATCATTACGATCAACCCTCCTTAAAAATTTCGTCCTTAAAATTTTCAAAAGGAGGTTATCGAAACAAGGAAAAGAAAAGATAAGGATAATGCAGTCATGTTTCATCTTCTCGACACCCAAGTGGACTTGCCTGGAGTCTTTCCTCCACAAAATCTTAACGAGCTGAATGGCCTTGTTCCTCGAGGTCTTCTCTTTTCGGTTTAGGATCTCAACCGACTGCTGCTCCCGAGTTAGATCGGCCCCTACATTGTTTTCTGAATGACCCACCACGTGACTTGGGTCGCCGTCATACTTTCTTAGTCGTGAGACATGAAAAACGTTGTGTACGCCTTCTAACGATAACGGTACGGCCAAGCGATATGTAACCTTACCCACTCGTCCTAGAATACCGATCGGACTGATGAATCGGGGGCTGAGCTTTCCGCGCTTCCCGAAACATACGATTCAGGAAAATCTTCAGAAATATGTGATCACCTGGTTGGAACTCCAGTGGTCTTCTCTTCGTACCTGCTCAATTTTTCTATCGGTCTTAGGCTAACCGCGGTTGTTCTCTGATTATTCTCATGACCTCCACTGTTTCTACAATCACATTAGGTCCCTGTCACGACCCGAAGGTACAGAACGTGATCGGCACTTAAACCACGAAACGTCTCAAGACGCAACGTAATCTAAGTAAGTCAAAGCCTAGAAAACTAAACCGCTTAACAATTAGAGTGAAGAAAAACTTGTTTTAAAGCAAGTGGTTTCAACAATTAAGTGGCATGAATCATTTTAAAACATCATATTTTCTCGAAAATTTCGGCAGAATCTCCTTTGTAAATATTGGCCCCCAAAACGGGTACAACACATGAAATACATATAAATAATGAAATAAAGCATCCCCAAACGGGAGCTAGCTCTTCGCCCAAGGCGGAATCACAACCACATGCAATATGTATATCAAAAGTGCACAATAAGCATCCGAAACCAAGAAATAAGCAAATACCACGTCGGCTCAAGTGAGCATCGACACCAAACACCACAAATATAAGTCTCACGAGTCTCACTGTCTAGTCAAATATACAAGGGTAGATGGAGTATACTAGATACAATATAATGTACATGATGGAATAAAAATATCCTCGCAACCCACCTACGAGCAATGCGCAAGTCCAAGCAGAAGGGATGAAATGAGGAAGTGCGTCCGCCGCTACTGTGCTGACGGGTCGGGCCTGCAAGATACTGTGGCACAACGGGGGTGAGTTGCCAACTCGTGAGTAGTAAGTAATATCTAATAAGGCTATCATAAGCATGCACGCAATTCATCACGGCCTACATATACTAATATGATGCGATGCACTAGTATGTATGCAACATGAATGCAAAATCAACATGAGATCTGAATATGTTTAGTACGAAAAAATATGTATTCTTATCTTAGTAAAACTCCTGTAATTTAACTGTATCATCATCAATGAAATCAACAGAAATCCGTGTCAAGTATCAACACAAAATATGAATATCTCAATGTATCAATATCTCAAAATCTCGGGCTCCGGCAATCCGGACTGGCCCATATCATCAATCTCAAGACTACGTCGGTATCCTCCGGATATCCGCCGCGTCACAAATAACCGGTCGGTAGTGCTCCCCTGCCGGGCTCAACGCCATCACCTGCGACCATCTTCCCCCGGGGTACCGCACCGGGTCCACCATGCACCCACAGACGTTCCTCCTCCTCCTCGTATCGGGTGTATGATTGTAAGTCCATGTCACGCACCCCACGAACTTGCGGGGAGGCGGAATATATGAAAAACGATTATCAAAGTTTCGTAACACGGACTTGAGCTCATGAATCGTATCTAAACCGTTACTAGCAAACTACGAGAGGTTTAACTACTCGGATTCGAAGTTATACCTCACGTTACTTGTCCTTCGGGTCTTCATCGCTGTCCTCTACTCCTCGTAGGCTCCTTGGAATATCGGCACCTCAACGGCCTCCTTGTAAGTCTACGCTAGCGCCCCGGCAGTCTACAGACGCCAAATGCGGAACAAAAAAACTTTTAACTGGCGCTATCGTATACTTTAACCCGGATCTGCCATTATTGCTAAACTAACAAACTGTAAAGAGTGTAGAAAGGTTATACCGAACGATCCGAGTCCTTCGTTCTTTAACCATCATCCCACGCTCCATTGCGGCTGCTCCGATCTCGTTGATCTCCGATCTCCTCGTCGAGGTGGCACCACGTCGACGATTCTTTAAACGGGCTCCCGCCTCTGACTCGAGGCAACTCGGTCGTCAAGTTTGCTAAAAGAGACGACCAAGAATGATGTAGAGAATGAGTAGATGACTTTGTCTCACTTCGTCCAAGTCCGTGGACGATTGGTTAATGAAGTTGCCGAGGGAATTGGGTGATGAAATGAAATGAACTGTAAAATTCCATGCACCCCAAATACTATCATATCTTTTACAACCATATGAAAACATCAAGTGAGAGAGTGTGTGAAGAGAGAGAGGGCCGGCCATATATAGGTAGAGGGAGGTGAGTGTAGGAGAGAGGGGAGAGTAACCTTAAGCAAAAGATCATGAACAAATATCCTTAGCTAAACAAAATGCTTTAATGTTAAAGCATGAATCATAAACCTAGTCATCATCCATTAATGAACCATTAAATGCATCCAATGAAAACTCAACACCAATTAATCTTAGTCACCTCATCTAGATGCTTCTAGAACACTGACTCACCTCAACTGAAGAAAAGATAAATCCGTCTTTAACTGAATGTTAAAAGACGGCTGATAGAAAACTGGAAACTGGCAACTTCCAAAAGTGATCCTGAAACTACTTTCAGGATAACCCCGTAACTGTATAAATATACCCGCATTTGTATTACGACCGAATACAGATGCAACTGAGACAAAGATATTATACCTACTCAATATAATACTCGGATCCGGCTTAAACCAAAGCCGACCAGTATCATCTGCCCGAAAAATAACACGTGCGTAAACGCACGTGCATTTTCCGAACCCTGCCATAAAACCATACGGCCTCTACAACGTTTCGCCCGAACTTGGGAAACTGTCTGTGGGGGACTCTAATGACTCGTCAGTACCCTGGCAGTGGGTTTAACCACAAACCGTCAGCGACACTAGCATGCATAACGGCTGCCCATGGACTGACGTCAAGGGAGGCCGATGAGTGAACTCATCCAGAAACCCTACTGAGCCTAACAGTGACAATGTATATACAGTCCGGTCCGTTCGTCTATGAGTATCGCATATCTGCCTAGGGAGCTAGAAACGTCAGACCCCCAATAGCAGTATAAGTCGGGTCGGAGTGAAGCCTAATAACACCCTGAGATACTACTGGAGTACCTACCAGTAAATCTCCTGCCACGGCCGTGGGCTTTGTGTAATGGCTCTCCTAGACACAGCACGATCTCGCCCCCAATACCGGGAGAGACGAATCCCCTGCTGATCCGCTCACATGCCTCCATATGGCTCGGAACTGTACCCAAAAGCTACCTGTTTGCACGACTCCTTTGAGCCGTGGTAGGGTAGAAATCAAAGCACAGTGGGAACTCACACGAGACAAATGACGACCTCAGGTCGATGAACTAACCTGTACACATGTCACCAGGGAACTGCTATCTGACGATAGATATAGTACTAACTAGCAGATTCCCGGCGAGTCCTGTCCGGTGTACTCATAACCCAATGAGCACCTGTATACATCTTAGGTGATCCAACTGACACCAGTGGCTTGTGAGACCGGCCACCGCCCCTCGTCGGGGTCTCGACTGTACATACTAGTCTACTCCGGAGTATCGATGCCCTGTCTCGAAACTCCCACGACTAGGGACCACAATTAAGGATATGCGTATAAACCACCCAACTCTCACGTATATGATCGCCATCATACTGTTGGTGGTAAAGCAAGATCCTAAGGGCTCTATCAAAGTGTAACATGTAATCAGTTACCTGAACATGTACACGACTGATAAAGGCAAACCAGATAGCATACTATCATCTCGAGTAAGACTGTCATACCGGTATAGGTCCTCCGCAATCATTGCAATCACGTACCTGCGATCTAATAATTGACTATGAGGGCACTATCTCCAACAATCTCCCACTTGCACTCAAGGCTAATTATTGCGATGTCGACTACTCACAGCCCGTGTGAAACCGAACATCCAACTCCTCTACTAATCAGTTTCAAAAAGCCCGTTTGTAAAACTATTGTGTTCGAGAAATAGCCTTAGTGAGTGGATCCGCCTAGAAGTTTCTTTCTATATCTCTCTTAATCTCAAGTTCGCGGAGAAAGCCATCTCCCGAATTGAGTAATACCTGTCTTAGAATATGTCTGGATATCTGATGGGACCTAGTTCATAAATGAACTCCAAATCCAAACTTCTTAGACTGTATCGATCACTGAACCTAATCAGTATCCGGCACCAGGCCACCCACAGTATCCTCTTGAACCACCTGTCCATAATACTGTCCCTTTTCGTCAGAGGGAAAACTATAACTCTGACAATCACTCTGTCAACCATGTCACCTTTGAAGCCTGGAATGATAATCGTCTCCCGAAGGAGGCTGCCGTCATCAAATCCTTAGAACATGCACTTATGTTCAAAAACCGCTTCCTTATGTTTCTCCAGGATTGGATTAATACAAACTTATTGCCTCTAGTGCAAAAACAACATTTGGTGTGGTACTTGACATCTCATGATTGACTCAATTGCCTAAGCAAGTGATCTGCCAATCATGCACATCCCTCTCCCCTTTAGTCGGTAAGACACCTTTAGAGAGGGTGACTCCATCATCTGCAAGTACACCACCATGCTAGGAGTCATCTATTCTAAAAACCATTAGAATACTGTCAAAGTACCTACATTGGGAAACTACCCAAATCCAGATCTAAAACCATAGATCTAGAAACCAGAATGTCAAATATTATATCCATATCCTGTCTGGAGAAACAACTGTGTGACGACCATAGTATAACCGATCGTAGTATAGGAATTTTACTTCCTACTCTGTGTATGTCATCCAAATACCATGACATTACACCCTACTACGTTCTTAACAGATCCATCCCTTATTCTGATTGAAGTCAAAACCATGACTGTCATATCAAAATTAGATGATCTATCTCCGCTATGACTGCTCTAGTCTATAAATAGACATAAGCTACTTGCCCACCATGCTTCCGTTGCTCCCACTGACTACGACAACCCTCCTACCGGGTCTCATAGCCTGGAACAACAGTAGTGTCAAGTCTGGGTAGATAAAAACCTCCCTGTCACCGTCCTTGAGGCTACCGAAGTACCTCTCGGGTGTCTGAGGTTACCCACCAAATCTGTGGAGTGGCTAATGGAATGTCAAACCTGATTGAATCTATTGGTCCTATTAAATTTTCCGTAACCGTTTGCGGTTCTGGAATCACTTCCAGTTCTACCATACTCCCACTACTGTTTTCTGAAAAAGATCCATTTTACTAAAACTGTGGCGAGTCAAGAACAATATCACTATTGATCTTCCAAATGGTAGAATATCAACCCTCGTCATAGCCAGGGTCAACCCACAAACAGCCATTACAGAAACGTGCCCTGAGTTATCCAGAGTCTGGTTTTAAGCATAAGCTGGACAACTCCCCGTACCTCAATATCTTTTAAGGTACGAACTATTCTATATCCAATATAGAAACTTTGGCACTAATTTAATTGGAACCATATTCAAACCATGCAGTTGTCTCCAGTGCATATCAACTTAATGGAAAGAGGCTAATCAGCATTACTCAACTTAAGAATCCATCCAATTATGAGTAACCTGAAAAAGAAACATGTTTCTCAAAACCATCACTATCATCTGAATACCAATCATAAGAATCTACATCTTCGATCTCTTTGAAGAATCCCGATACTTGTGATACCTTGTTCTCTACTTTATTCTTATACCCACAACTTCTCAAAACTTAGACCATGTATTTCTACGAAACACTTGTCTAAATACTAGAGAAGTTATAAGTAAACAGAACATAGTACGAGGACCTACCCCTTTGTCCTGATGGACACTGGACAACATACAATACTCTGTATAAGTCCGCTGAGTTGAACAACTCATAACCTGTGCGTTGTAGGTGGAAAACTGTACCCTTACGATTTCCTCAAATATCACCAATTTCAACGAATTCCGATATAATGAGGATGATCATCTAATTCCCAATAACTTACTCCCACTCATCATCTGTAAAACCATACAGATATGAGAATGAAACCTGGTAAATACATACCCTTGGAGTAAGTATCTAATCGGGAAAACAGTTTTTCTTTTAACAATGCACTGAAACATGAAAATGTTTCGTAGGGGTATCCTGGTATTCATAGTAATGCCTCTTCCATAATCCAATTCATGACTTCAACCGTATATTTTACTGCCATCTCTCCAAATCCCTTTATTTGTCTTTAGTCGTTACCTTCTGTACACCATCGTTAGGCTAAATGGTTTTCTTCCTTCCCTACCGTTCGGCACCAGCCTATGGTTTGGAAGAAGACTATCCAGTAAGCATAATAGGTGTACCCTCCTAAACCAAGGAGTACTCGCAACTGAGAGAAGGTGATGATAAAAGACAACTGAATAATACCTTATTCTTTTAAAGGTGAAATAGGAGTGGCGATGAAGTACGCGGTTTTGGTCGTGAATGATATCAGTCGCAATTTTACTTTGCCCTCTTTCTAATCCCTTTATTTTGTCTTTACATATTACCTTCTGCACACCCTACTTAGGCTAATTGGTTTTCTTCATTCCCTACCTTTCGGCGCCAGCCTATGGTTTGGAATAAGACTATCCAATAAACGTAATAGGTGTACTCTCCTAAACCAAGGAGCCCTCGCAACCTGAGAGAAGGTGATAATAAAAGACAACTGAATAAACCAATTCTATTTCTCCTGAACCTGGATCCATCCTCGAAAAAGTCCCTTCGAGTTCGTATATAACCATACGATGGATCTATCCAATGGAAGTGGATATCCGCAGTAATACAGGTGTTCTGAGAAATTCAAAGGGTAAAAGAAGGAGTGGCAATGACTTATGCAACTCAGACAATCCAAAAGCCAGTATTTTAAGAAGGTTCGGTCAACCTGGTCACTGAGTCATAATCTAGGGTCGGTCAAAGGTCGCTGCCAAAGAGAGAGAGAAAAGAAACACTCTGCGTGCAATCTAACCTAGATCAGAATGGTCATCACTTTATCTAATCCGGAAACCTCCCACTGTCCTGTCAAATTCTCCTCCAAACCTAAAGAAGAATCAATCGGGATCACCCGAAGAGTAAACCAACTCATCAGTGGGAATCGGGATCCAACTCTCATCGCATGATAACGTGATGGAATGCATCCACGTTACTCATACTCCAGAAGGTATGCGCATACTTGGCAAGTTTCAGTTTCTTTAGAAACTCCCGATATGATTTATGCCCCATGCTCTTATGACCTTGGCGTATGTCAACAAATCATAAGTCACATGTCAAGTTCTGCCCGTCATTATCTTGTTAATTTGAACCCACCCGTACATACCCTTGACGTATGCCAACAAGGTAATACGACTGTCCCAAACCAACTCATCTATCTATGCAACAAATGAATACCCAGCAGCTACCAAACACTATGCCTTGACGTATGCCAACAAACATAGCTTGAATACTACTGACCATCCATAAGAAACGACGGAGGGCTACGGCTGGTTTTTGGCGAAAAAACCTTTAACGTAGTGAACTTGATATCGCTGAAGGAACTTGATAGCTTTTTTAAAATATAGTAGCGAAAACCTTTTGCTAAAGAGGTCACTCCCGGTAAAGGGATCTCGGCTCTTTCCTCGTGGAATGAGGCGCAGGATATTCCACTGAATACCGCTATGCAAAGTAACTTGTAATCGACTATAGTGAAGTTATTACTCTGACGCAAACTTCTGCCCAAGGGGTCAGTCCCGGTGAAGGGATATCGGCCCTTGCCCCGTCGAATGAGGTGCAGGATATTCCACTGAATACCGCTATGCATAACAAAAGGAAACGTCTTTGTAACAACACTTTTTAAATTTGTTCCAACAACTGCAAACAGGTTTGTTTTCCTTTGCATTGATCAGAATCAACGCAGTCCCATCAATTAATCACACCAGAAAAGAACGAAAATAAAATGTACGTATATGCCATCCGCATTCATCACTGGGTCCCGTCATCACCCGTTAGGTTACTTAACTAACGACAGAGCGGGGACTGGACTAGCGCGGGTGTAAAACATATACAACATCTAATAGTATATAAACCAATATACAATAATCGCTCCAGGCGTGATAATATGCAACATTACAGAAAAGTAATAAGCATCACAGAACAATACAGATAATCTGGGATCCCCGAGTTTCACAGAGCCGCTGCTGAAACTCGACGTTCCCCTGTCGTGTGGATAGCCTGTGCAATGAAACCTAGACCCCTACGGGCGCGGCAAGTTACCCGCCAAAACCTGAAGCGAGGCAGCCCCCTACAGCATAGTGAATGGACCACCCAGCACTTCACGGAATCCGGTAATCTTGGGCACCCCTCCTTGGGTCAACCTGTACCCCCTACGAGTGCGGCGAATAGTCTGCCAATTCTAGAGTGGGACCCCTCTGCCTCTCAAAGCCATGAGATGCGGACCCGTTGCCCCCCAGAACCCGGCTAACCGTGCACTCCGTCGCGGGGCAAAACCTAGTACAGTAATGAAAAATAGTACAATAGGTACATCGACCGCAACCTGGTCGTGCCCCAAAAGAATATTATACAACAGGCAGTGACGGCAGTCCACAAGTTGGACGCTCGCCCCGCAATATCAAATGTACAAATAAACTCAAAATGTACTATCATTGCACACTGCTATCCACCACGACTAATCAGCAACATCACAGCACAACACAGAACATCAACGCGAATGTCACGTTCGCAAACCCGTCTAAAAGAACTATAGCAATCAGACGCGGTTTACCGATCAAATGACATTCCCGGTCGGAGATATAATGTAAGCACTGTAAACCAACATGTTTAAATTTCGATCGACCAAATATCAAGAAGTGGGCCCCACGACTTACTGGTGAACAGTAACAAAACCTGGGCCCAAAAGATATATACCAAAAACCCCAAAATCCAGAGAAGAACCCACTGTACAAATTTGGGAGCATGAGCTCACCAAGTGGCCGCGGATGCGCGGCCAAACCATGGGTTTGGCCGCGTTTCCGCGGCTGTTTGGTGGAGTCACGTGCCCAAATTTGGTCGTGGTTCTTAGAAAAGCCTGCACAGATTTTTAAGACATGTAAAAAAATTTTAGGAGACCATTTAAAATCGACAGAAACTGTGAGCTTGGAATTTTGCAATTTTCGATTTCCGGTTCGATCGATGTTTTAAACGCGTTAGCACAAGTTAGCATAGCAAAATGGTTAGGCTCTGATATCACTGTAAGTCTACGCTAGCGCCCCGGCAGTCTACAGACGCCAAATGCGGAACAAAAAAACTTTTAACTGGCGCTATCGTATACTTTAACCCGGATCTGCCATTATTGCTAAACTAACAAACTGTAAAGAGTGTAGAAAGGTTATACCGAACGATCCGAGTCCTTCGTTCTTTAACCATCATCCCACGCTCCGTTGCGGCTGCTCCGATCTCGTCGATCTCCGATCTCCTCGTCGAGGTGGCACCACGTCGACGATTCTTTAAACGGGCTCCCGCCTCTGACTCGAGGCAACTCGGTCGTCAAGTTTGCTAAAAGAGACGACCAAGAATGATGTAGAGAATGAGTAGATGACTTTGTCTCACTTCGTCCAAGTCCGTGGACGATCGGTTAATGAAGTTGCCGAGGGAATTGGGTGATGGAATGAAATGAACTGTAAAATTCCATGCACCCCAAATACTATCATATCTTTTACAACCATATGAAAACATCAAGTGAGAGAGTGTGTGAGGAGAGAGAAGGCCGGCCATATATAGGTAGAGGGAGGTGAGTGTAGGAGAGAGGGGAGAGTAACCTTAAGCAAAAGATCATGAACAAATATCCTTAGCTAAACAAAATGCTTTAATGTTAAAGCATGAGTCATAAACCTAGTCATCATCCATTAATGAACCATTAAATGCATCCAATGAAAACTCAACACCAATTAATCCTAGTCACCTCATCTAGATGCTTCTAGAACACTGACTCACCTCAACTGAAGAAAAGATAAATCCGTCTTTAACTGAATGTTAAAAGACGGCTGATAGAAAACTGGAAACTGGCAACTTCCAAAAGTGATCCTGAAACTACTTTCAGGATAACCCCGTAACTGTATAAATATACCCGCATTTGTATTACGACCGAATACAGATGCAACTGAGACAAAGATTTTATACCTACTCAATATAATACTCGGATCCGGCTTAAACCAAAGCCGACCAGTATCATCTGCCCGAAAAATAACACGTGCGTAAACGCACGTGCATTTTTCGAACCCTGCCATAAAACCATACGGCCTCTACAACGTTTCGCCCGAACTTGGGAAACTGTCTGTGGGGGACTCTAATGACTCGTCAGTACCCTGGCAGTGGTTTTAACCACAAACCGTCAGCGGCACTAGCTATGCATAACGGCTGCCCATGGACTGACGTCAAGGGAGGCCGATGAGTGAACTCATCCAGAAACCCTACTGAGCCTAACAGTGACAATGTATATACAGTCCGGTCCGTTCGTCTATGAGTATCGCATATCTGCCTAGGGAGCTAGAAACGTCAGACCCCCAATAGCAGTATAAGTCATGTCGGAGTGAAGCCCAATAACACCCTGAGATACTACTGGAGTACCTACCAGTAAATCTCCTGCCACGGCCGTGGGCTTTGTGTAATAGCTCTCCTAGACACAGCACGATCTCGCCCCCAATACCGGGAGAGACGAATCCCCTGCCGATCCGCTCACGTGCCTCCATATGGCTCGGGACTGTACCCAAAAGCTACCTGTTTGCACGACTCCTTTGAGCCGTGGTAGGGTAGAAATCAAAGCACAGTGGGAACTCACACGAGACAAATGACGACCTCAGGTCGATGAACTAACCTGTACACATGTCACCAGGGAACTGCTATCTGACGATAGATATAGTACTAACTAGCAGATTCCCGGCGAGTCCTGTCCGGTGTACTCATAACCCAATGAGCACCTGTATACATCTTAGGTGATCCAACTGACACCAGTGGCTTGTGAGACCGGCCACCGCCCCTCGTCGGGGTCTCGACTGTACACACTAGTCTACTCCGGAGTATCGATGCCCTGTCTCGAAACTCCCACGACTAGGGACCACAATTAAGGATATGCGTATAAACCACCCAACTCTCACGTATATGATCGCCATCATACTGTTGGTGGTAAAGCAAGATCCTAAGGGCTCTATCAAAGTGTAACATGTAATCAGTTACCTGAACATGTACACGACTGATAAAGGCAAACCAGATAGCATACTATCATCTCGAATAAGACTGTCATACCGGTATAGGTCCTCCGCAATCATTGCAATCACGTACCTGCGATCCAATAATTGACTATGAGGGCACTATCTCGAGTCAAAGACGATCCACCCGAGAGCTCCTACTCCAAGCTTGATCTCTAACTTGAGATAACTAGGTTGCTCAAAGTGCTAATCTAAGCTACCTAGGGGATATAGAGTGAAGTTACGGATGTATTAGTCTAGCTAACCCTTGATCTCAACACATGAGAGGTTAGGGTTAGGGTTTGAAGAGAGAGAGCTTGAGGAGAGAGAAGGTGAGAAAGTGAATCCTTTTGGATGAATGAAATCATTTGTGTATATATGAAACATATGATAATATTAAGTAAATAACAAATAATGAATTATCACCATGTTTCATTAATACACTAAGTGATTCATCACATGAGTCATATAAAACATTAAATGAATCATTAACTCAATGTATGAATCACTACATGACTCATTAATCCAATTAATGCAAATGCAACCTTAGCCTCCAACTCACCATGCTTCTAGAAGCTTCCCGGAAAATTACGAGAACGCCCCTCCAATCCGTGAAAACACGGAAAAACTTTAGACTGTATAAATCCAATAACCTGATACTAGAATCTGACTTAAACCAAAGCCGGCTAGAAAAAAACTGTCCGAACGTCGTACGTGCGTTTAAACATGTATGCGTCCGAACCCTTGTCGTAAAACTATACGACCTCTATATCGTTTCGCCTGGAGCAGGGAAACTCTCTGTGTGGGACTCTAAAGACTCGACACTACGCTGGCAGTGGGTTTAACCACAAACCGCAAGCGGCACTGGCTGTACGCAACGGTCCCCAGGTAGATGTCGATAAGAAGGCCGATGAGATAACCCATCCGAACTCCTACTGAGCCTGTCCGTGACAATATCCACGCAGTCCGGTCTGTTCGTCTAAGAATATCGCATGTATGGTCTAGGGAGGTGGAGAACGTCAGACCCCTAATAACCATACAAGTCGTGCCGGTATGGCTCATGACCATTTGAGAATCTACTGATCAGTCCACCAGTAATTCTCCATCAGCCCTGAGCAGGGACTTATGGTAATGACCAACCGATCACAGTGCGATATCAACTCCCTATACCGGGAGAGACGAATCCCTAACAGTCGCTCACTGCCTCCATGTGGCTCGGGACTGTACCCAACTAAAACTTGTTTGCACGACTCCTTTGAGCCGTGGTAGGGTAGTAATCAAAGCACAGTGGGAACTCACACGAGACAAATGACGACCTTAAGTCAACAGACTACCTGCACACATGTCACCTGAGAACTGCTATCTGACGTTAGGTATAATACCATCCAGTCAGTTCTCTTGCGAGTCATGTCTAGTGTACCCGTAACCTAACGAGCACCTGTATACTATCTCTAGTACGACGTACTGATGGCTGTGGGACAGACCATCTCCCTAACTGGGATGAGAAGCGTATACACTTGTCTACTTTGGAGTATCGATGCCCTATCTCGATAATCCTACGACTAGGGACAAGTATAGGATGTTGCTTATAGACTACCCAGCCCCCACTAGTGTGACTGCCATCACAACGCTGGTAATCAAGCAAAGAACCTATGGGCTCTACTAATATGTATAAGTGATACGTTACAAGAAACATATGCACATATTAAAGTAGACACAAACCAAGTAGCATACTACCATATTTAGCAAGACTGTTGTATAACTGTGAATATCCCAAGCTTCCATTAAGTAATATACAACCTAGTATGATATAATAATGGCCCCTAGGGCATATAAACTAACAATCTCCCACTTGCACTAGGGCCATGAGCTGGCATATCGTAGACCTATCATCTCGAATAGCCTCTCGAACTGCGTCTGAGGAATGGCCTTTGTGAATGGATCAACAATGTTATTCTCCGTCTCTACTCTTTTCACCTCGATCTCCCGGCGATCTACGATCTCCCTGATCGGGTGATATCGCCTTAAGATGTGTCTGGACTTCTGATGGGACCTGGGTTCCTTCGCTAAAGCTATAGCGCCGTTGTTGTCACAATACAGAGATATTGGATCAACACTGGTAGGAACCACCTGAAGTTTTGTGAGGAACTTTTTCATCCAGACAGCTTCTTTTGCGGCATCGCAAGCAGCTATGTACTCTGCTTCCATTGTTGAGTCAGCAACGATCTCCTTCTTGGAACTCTTCCAACAGACCGCCCCTCCATTGAGGGTAAAGACATAACCCGACATGGACTTGGAGTCATCCTTGTCACTCTGGAAGCCGGAGTCGGCAAAGGCCTCCATCTGGAGGTCTTTTCCGCCATACACCAAGAACATCTCCTTAGTCCTCCTCAAGTACTTGAGAATGTTCTTTACTGCTATCAGTGATTCTCCCCTGGGTTTGCCTGATACCGGCTCACAACGCTCAATGCGTATGCTACATCTGGTCTGGTATATAATATCGCATCCATTATAGAGCCAACCGCTGAAGCGTAGGGTATAATCGACATGCGACCCCTTTCCAAATCAGTCTTGGGAGACATCTCTTTGGAGAGGGTGATTCCGTGACAAGCCGGTAGGTTACCGCGTTTAGAATCTTCCATACTAAATCTTTTCAATATGGTGTCTATGTACCTGGAATGCGAAAGACCCAACATCCTTTTAGATCTATCACGATAGATCTGGATCCCCAGAATGTAGGTGGCATCTCCCAGGTCTTTCATGGAGAACTTCTGTGACAAAAATCTTTTGACTGACTGTAACATAGGAATATCATTTCCTATTAGGAGAATGTCATCCACGTACAAGACGAGAAATACTACAGCTCTCCCTACAATCTTTCTGTATATGCACGGTGTTGGAGATAGTGCCCTCAGATTCAATTATTCGATCACAGGCACGTGATTACAATGATTGATGGAGGACCTATCCCGATAGGACAGTCTTACTTGAGATGATAGTATGCTATCTGATTTATCTTTATCATCGTGTACTGCTTTAGGTGACCTGACACGTCGCTATTGCACGTTGATAGAGCCCCTAGGATTCTTGCTTGACCACCAGCAGTATGAGGGCGATCATATACGTGGGAGCTGGTAATCTATAAGCACATCCTTAGATGGTCCCTAGTCGTGGGAGTTTCGAGATAGGGCATCGATACTCCAGAGTAGACTAGTGTATACAGTCGAGACCCCGACGAGGGGCGGTGGCCGGTCTCACAAGCCACTGGTGTCAGTTGGATCACCTAAGATGTATACAGGTGCTCATTGGGTTATGAGTACACCGGACAGGACTCGCCGGGAACATGCTAGTTGGTCATATACCAGACGTCAGATGGCAGTTCCCTGGTGACATGTGTACAGGTTAGTTCATCGACCTGGGGATCGTCATTTGTCTTGTGTGAGTTCCCACTGTACTTTGATTACTACCCTACCACGGCTCAAAGGAGTCGTGCAAACAGGTTTTAGTTGGGTATAGTCCCGAGCCACATGGAGGCAGTGAGCGCATCTTCAGGGGTTCGTCTCACCCGGTATTGGGGGTGAGGTCGCACTGTGTCTAGGAGAGCCATTACACGAAGCCTTCGGCCGAGGCAAGGAGATTTACTGGTAGGTATTCCAGTAGTATCTCAGGGTGTTCTGGGCTACACTCCGACACGACTTATACCGCTTTTGGGGGTCTGACTTTTACCAACCCCCTAGGCCCGCCATGCGATGCTCATAGACGAACGGACCGGACTGTACGGATATTGTCACTGACAGGCTCAGTAGGGTTGTCTGGCTGAGTTCGCTCACAGACGTCCCTTTTAGTCAATACCTGGTAGCCCGTTACGTATTGGCTTATTCCTCTGACGTGCTAGTGGTTAAATTCACAACCAAGGTGTTGACGAGTCTTTAGAGTCCCCCACATTCAGTTACTCAGCTTTCGGGCGAAAAGTTGTAGAGGCCGTATGGAGATATGGCAAGGTCCGATCAGATACGTGCGGTATTGCACGGATCAGGATCGGACAGTTTGTACTATAGGCCGTATGGATATATGGCAGGGTTCGATCAGATACGTGCGGTATTGCACGGATCAGGATCGGACAGATATTACTAGCCGGCTTTGGTTTAAGCCGGATCCTAGTATAGTACAGTGTAGATTTTGTCTCATTGCATTTGTATTTCGGTCGGAATACAAATGCGGGTGTGTATGCACAGTATCGGGGTTTTCCTGTAATTTATTACGGGACCAGTTTTCTGGAGTTGCCAGTTTGCTTTCCGTTTCGGCCAATTTCCTTTGTATCGTTCATTGGCCGAAGTTTGGTGGAGGAGGGCTTATTTGCATTGTTGCAAATAGGCATTTGTGGAGGGGGTCTTTTGCATATTGCCATGTCATGATCACTTGACTTTTTGACTTCATCATGGTTGCTCCATACCTTGACCTTTTGACTTGACTTCTTGTCATGATGGCATGACTTTTGTGGACATGATTGTTGATGATGAGAGATGGTTGTTAGTTGAGTGTTGGTTTTGCCTTGTTATCATTGGTTCATATGATAACCATTCCACTCTCTCTCCACTCTCTCATTCTTTCCTACATGCATGGCCGGCCATATGGGAGGGGGCTGCCCAATTTTTGGGGTGTGGGGTTTTGTTCATTTCATGTTCCCAAAATCCCCAAAGTTCCTCTATATTGTTCTTGTATCATCCCTCCACCAAAATGGCATCTCCATAAACCCCAAATGAGACATAGTAATCCACACTACATTCTACAGCAAATCTTGGGCACGTCGACTAGCCAGCTTCGTGCCCGAGTTGCCTCGGCATTGAGGTGGGAGCCCGTAAAAGAAGTAGGCGATGTGGTGCACTTCCGGCAACGAGGTGGAGACAGGACATTCCGCAGGAGATTGGGACGACGACGAGAAGACCGGAGGACTTGGATCAGTCGGTATATCTCTCTTCCCTATCTTGTAGTTAGCTAGGACTAATTAATGGTTCGATCCGGGTTTTAGTGCGCGGTGGTGCCGGTTTGCTATGTTCGCAAAATTAAAGTTTATCACCGCTTCCGCATTCCGGCGTCGGATTGACGGCCGGGGCGCCGCCGTGCACTTACAATGGTATCAGAGCCTCGCCATTAACTTAGTCTAGCTTGGTTTAATGTGTTTTGCATTTCCGATCGACCAAAATTCCAAAATCCGCATTTTTTGCTTGCATCAGTTTTCTGTTAAAATTTTTTGGTGTCCAAAAATTTTTCAGGTTACAGAAAAGTGATCTACTAGAAAAGATAAGAGTTCTGTGAAAATTCGATGCACTAAGTCCACTGTTGGAGCGCGGAACCGCGGCCAAACCCCCCTTTAGGCCGCGGTTCCGCCGCACACTGTTGGGTTCCCTGCACCAAATTTCTACAGTATCTTTCTGGGGTTAAAATTGGGGTTTTGGAATAATAACATTGGGCCCAGAATTTCTTGATGTGCTACAGTAGTACTTTGGGGCCCACTTGTTAAAATTTGATTGATCGGATATTTTAAACACATTATTTCACAGTATTTACATTATATCTGCGACCGTGAATGTCACTTGATCGGTAAATCCAGTCTAACTGCTATAGCCCGGTTAGACGGATTTGCGAACGTGACTTTCACGTTGATGTTCTGTGTTATGCTGTGATGTTGCGGATTGGTCGGTGGGGATAGCCTGGATGCAATGCTAGTACAGTTGTGGTTGTATTATGTACATTTGATATTGCGGGGCGAGCGTCCGACATGTGGACTGCCGTCACTGCCTGATTGTATTATTATTTTGGGGCACGGCCAGGTTGCGGTCGATGCACCCGTTGTATGTATATTTTACTTTCTGTACTAGGATTACCCCAGGAGGGGTGCACGGATAGCCGGGTTCTAGAGGGCAACAAGCCCGCATCTCATGGCATTGAGACGGAGGGGGCTTCACTCTAGGATGGCGGGCTATTCGCCGCACTCGTAGAGGGTACAGGTTGACCCAGGAGGGGTGCCCAAGTTACCGGATTCCGTGAAGTGCTGGGTGGTCCATTCACGGTACTGAAAGGGGCTGCCTCGCTTCAGGTTTTGGCGGGTGACTTGCCGCGCCCGTAGGGGTCTAGGATTTCATTGCACAGGCTATCCACACGACCAGGGGAACGTCGGGTTTCAGTAGTGGCTCTGTGAAACCCGGGGATCCCAGATATCTGTATTGTTCTGTGATGCTGTACATTTCTGTGATGTTGCATTTCTTTTCACGCCTTGAGCGAAATATAATATATTGGTATATATACTAGTAGATGTTGTATATGTTTTACATCCGCGCTAGTCCAGTCCCCGCTCTGTCGTTAGTTAGCTAACCTAACGGGTAATGACGGGACCCAGTGGCGAATGCGGATGGCATATACGTACATCAGTATATTTTCGTTCTTTGTAGTGTGATCAATTGATGAGACTGCGTTGATTCGGATCAATGCAAGTTAAAAACAAACCTATTCTGATGTTGTTGGAACACTTTTTAAAAAGCTGTTATTGCAAGGACGTTCACTTTTGTTTTGCATCGTGGTATTCAGTTGGAATATCCTGCTCCTCAGTCGACGAGGCAAGGGCCGAGATCCCTTCACCGGGAGTGACCCCTTGGACAGAAGTTTGCGTCAGAGCATTAGCTTCACTATAGCCGATTACTTTTGCTTTGCATCGTGGTATTCAGTTGGAATATCCTGCTCCTCAGTCGACGAGGCAAGGGCCGAGATCCCTTCACCGGGAGTGACCCCTTGGACAGAAGTTTGCATCAGAGCATTAGCTTCACTATAGCCGATTACTTTTGCTTTGCACCGTGGTATTCAGTTGGAATATCCTGCACCCCATTCTACGGGGAAAGAGCCGAGATCCCTTCACCGGGAGTGACCTCTTTAGCAATGGTTTTCGTCACTATATTTTAAAAGCTATCCATTCCTTCAATGATATCAAGTTCTTTACGTTAAAGGTTTTCGCCAGAAACCATTCATAGCCCTCCGTCATTTCATATGGATAGTCAATAGTATTCAAGCGGTGTTTGTTGGCCATAGTCAAGGCACAGTGTTTGGTAGCTATTGGGTGTTCATATGCTGCATAGATAGATGCGTTGTTTTGGGACAGTCGTATAGCCTTATTGGCCCTAGTCAAGGGCTTGTACGGGTGGGTTCCAATCAACCTGGATAATGACGGGTAGAACTTGACATGTGACTTATGATTTGTTGGCCTTAGTCAAGGTCATAAGAGCATGGGGTAAAAATCCACATCGGGAGTTTTCAAAAGAACTGAAACTTGTCAGATATGCGCATACCTTTTGGAGTGTGACACCGTGAGCGGATTCCGTCACGTTATCATGCGATGATAGTTGGATCCCGATTCCCACTGATGAGTTAGTTTACTCCTCGGGTGACCCCGACTAGTTCTTCTTTCAGGTTTGGAGGAGAATTTGACGGTACAGTGGGAGGTTTCCAGATTAGATAAATTGGTAACCATTCTGATCTAGGTTAGAGTGCACGCTGAGTGTTTCTTTTCTCTCTCTCTTTGGCAGCGACCATTGACCCGACCCTAAGACTATGACTCAGTGACCAAGTTGACCGAACCTTCTTAACACTGGCTTTTGGATTGTCAGAGTTGCAAACCTCATTGCCACTCCTACTTTTATCCTTTTCTCCAGGACACCCCGTATTACTACGAACGTCCACTTCCATTGGACAAAACCATCGTATGGTTAGATACAAACTCGAAGGAATTTATTCGAGGATGGTTTCCAATTCTGGAGAAAACGGATAGGACTATTCAGTTGTCTTTTCCTTTTACCTTCTCTCAGGTTGCGAGTACTCCTTGGTTTAGGAGTAGTACACCTATTACGCAAATTGGATAGTCTTCTTCCAAACCTTAAGCTGGTGCCGACCGGTAGGGAATGAAGAAAACCAATTAGCCTAACGATGGTGTACAGAAGGTATTAAGTTAAGACAAAACAAGGGATTAGTAAGAGGGCAAAGTAAATTGCGACTGCTATTCACGACCAAACCAAGTATTCCTTCGCCAATCCTAAATCACCTTTGTATTTCTCCAGGACACTCCGTATCACTACGAAGATCCACAGTTTATTGGATACTCCATCGTATGGTTATATACGAACTCGAAAGGAACTTGTTCCAGTTCGGGGATGGATTCTGGTTCAGGAGAAATAGAAATAAGATTTATTCAGGTGTCTTTTATCTTCACCTTCTCTCGCATTACGAGTGTTCCTAGGATTAGGACAGTACACCCATTATGCTTATTGGATAGTCTTCTTCCAAACCATAGGCTGGTGCCGAACGGTAGGGAAGGAAGAAAACCATTTGGCCTAAAGGGGTGTGCAGAAGGTAATGACTAAAGACATATAAAGGGATTTGGAGAGGCGGCAAAGAACTATACGGTTACAGTTGTGAATCTGGAAGAGGCATTACTAGGAATACCGAGATACCCCATCGGAACATTTCAATGTTTCGGTTTCACTGTGTACTATTAAATGAAAACTGATTTCCCGATTAGACACTTGCTCCAGGGTATGTATTTACCAGGTATGATTCTCACATCTGTATAGTTTTACAGATGATGAGTGGGAATAAGTTATTGGGAATTAGGTGATCATCCTCATTATATCGGGATTCGTTGTAATCAGTGATATTTGAGGAAATCACCTGGGCTGTTTGCCGGTCGGCAAATATTTGGTTTTGAATATCCGTTGTTATGCACCAATTTCAAATCGATGTATCTGTACGTCTATTTTCATAGAGTGAGATATACCCTTTTGAAATTATGTCTACGACATTTACCTATATCAGTGGATGGTTAGGTAAGGAGTATTGAACAGCGGTGTAATTCTTCATAACCAAAGGTACAGTTTTCAACCTACGACACACAGTAAATGAGTTATCAGACTCAAGGACTTATGCAGAGTATTGTATGTTGTCCAGGGTCCATCAGGACAGAGGGGTTGGTCCTCGTACTATATTCGGTTTACTTATGACTTCTCTAGTTTTTAGACAGGTGTTTCGTGGAAACACAGGGTCCGAATTTTGAGAAGTTATAGGTATTTGAATAAAGTAGAAAACCAGATATTGCAAGTATCGGGATTCTTCAAAGTGATCGAAGATGTAGATACTTGTGTATGGTATTCAGTTGGTAGTAATGATAAAGAGAACTTGCTTCTCTTTCAGGTTACTCATAATTGGAAGCATTCCTAAGTTGAGTAACGCTGATCGGCCTCCTTCCATTTAGTTGACATGCACTGGAGACAGCTGCATGATTTGAATCTGGTTCAATTAAATCAGTGCCTCTGGTTCTATATTGGATATAGTACAGTTCATATCTTAACGAGGTTAAGGTACGGGGAGTTGTCCGGTCTATGCTTAAAACCAGACTCTGGATAACTCGAGGCACGTTTCTGTAATGGCTGTTTGTGGGTTGACCCAGGCTATGACGAGGGTTGATTTTCTACCATCTGGAAGATCAATAGCGATATTGTTCTAGACTCGCCACAGTTTTATTAAAAATGTTTTTTTTTCAGAAAACAGTAGTGGGAGTATGGTAGAACTGGAAGTAATTCCAGAACCACATACGATTACTGAAGATTTGATAGGAACCTAAAGATTCAATATGGCTTGACATTCCATTGGCCACTCCGCAGATAAGGTGGGTAACCTCAGGCACCCGAGAGGTACTCTGGTAACCTCAAGGACGGTGACAGGGAGGTTCATGTTTACCCACAATTGCCATTGCTGTTGTTCCAGATTGTGAGACCCGGTGGGAGGATGATTATAGCGTCGTTCTAAACTAGTTTTAGAAGTGTACGTGTATATGACTCTGGCAGAGGGTTGTCGTAGTCAGTGGGAGCAGCGGAAGCATTGGTGGACAGGTGGCTTATGTCTACTTATAGACTGAAGCACCAGTAGCGGAGATAGATCATCTATTTCTGATGTGACAGTCATAGGTTTGACTTCGTCAGAATAGGGGATGGATCTGTTGAGGAGGTAGTAGGGTGTGATGTCATGGTATTTGGATGACATACACAGAGTAGGAAGTGATATTCCTACACTACAATCGGTTATACTTTGGTCGTCACACAGTGGTTTCTCCACATAGAACTTGGATATTATATCAGACATTCTGGTTACTAGATCTATAGATCTAGATTTGGGTGGTTTCCCAATCTGGGTACTTAGACAGCATTCTAAGAGTATTTAGAATGGACGACTCCTGGCACGGTAGTATACCTGCAGGTGATGGAGTCACCCTCTCTAAAGGTGTCTTACAGACTAAAGGGGAGAGGGATGTGCATGATTGGCAGATCACTTGCTCAGGCAATTGAGTCAATCATGAGATGTCAAGTACCACACCAGATGTTGTTCTTGCACTAGATGCAATAAGTTGACATTGATCCAATCCTGGAGAAACAGTCGGAAGCAGTTTTAGAACATAAGTGGATGTTCTAGGGATATGATAACGACAGCCTCATTCGGGAGACAGTTATCATTCCAGGCTTCCAAGGTGACATGGACGACAAGGAGGTTGTCAGAGTTATAGTTTTCCTTCTGGTGAGGGGCAGTATTTTGGACAGGTGGTCCAAGGCAATACTGAGGGTGGCATGGCGCAGGATACTGATTAAGTTCAGTTGACGATACAGTCTAAGAAGTTTGGATTTGAAGTTCATTTATGAGCTAGGTCCCATCAGACATCCAGACACATTCTAAGATAGGTATTGCTCATTTCGGGAGATGGGTTTCTACGCGAACTTGAGATATAGAGAGACATAGAAAGAGACATCAAGGCGGATCCATTCACTAAGGCTATTCCTCGAACGCAGTAGTTTCGCAAGCGAGCTTTGTGAGACTGACTAGTAGAGGAGTTGGGTGTTCGGTATCACACGTGCTGTGAGTATGCGACATCGCAATAATTAGCCTTGAGTGCAAGTGGGAGATTGTTGGAGATAGTGCCCTCAGATTCAATTATTCGATCACAGGCACGTGATTACAATGATTGATGGAGGACCTATCCCGATAGGACAGTCTTACTTGAGATGATAGTATGCTATCTGGTTTATCTTTATCATCGTGTACTGCTTTAGGTGACCTGACACGTCGCTATTGCACGTTGATAGAGCCCCTAGGATTCTTGCTTGACCAACAGCAGTATGAGGGCGATCATATACGTGGGAGCTGGTAGTCTATAAGCACATCCTTAGATGGTCCCTAGTCGTGTGAGTTTCGAGATAGGGCATCGATACTCCAGAGTAGACTAGTGTATACAGTCGAGACCCCGACGAGGGGCGGTGGCCGGTCTCACAAGCCACTGGTGTCAGTTGGATCACCTAAGATGTATACAGGTGCTCATTGGGTTATGAGTACACCGGACAGGACTCGCCGGGAACATGCTAGTTGGTCATATACCAGACGTCAGATGGCAGTTCCCTGGTGACATGTGTACAGGTTAGTTCATCGACCTGGGGATCGTCATTTGTCTTGTGTGAGTTCCCACTGTACTTTGATTACTACCCTACCACGGCTCAAAGGAGTCGTGCAAACAGGTTTTAGTTGGGTACAGTCCCGAGCCACATGGAGGCAGTGAGCGCATCTTCAGGGGTTCGTCTCTCCCGGTATTGGGGGTGAGGTCGCGCTGTGTCTAGGAGAGCCATTACACGAAGCTCTCGGCCGAGGCAAGGAGATTTACTGGTAGGTATTCCAGTAGTATCTCAGGGTGTTCTGGGCTACACTCCGACACGACTTGTACCGCTTTTGGGGGTCTGACTTTTACCAACCCCCTAGGCCCGCCATGCGATGCTCATAGACGAACGGACCGGACTGTACGGATATTGTCACTGACAGGCTCAGTAGGGTTGTCTGGCTGAGTT
Organism: Agapanthus africanus; assembly: GCA_030015575.1. NCBI lineage: Eukaryota > Viridiplantae > Streptophyta > Magnoliopsida > Asparagales > Amaryllidaceae > Agapanthus > Agapanthus africanus. The sequence goes on from JASDDO010000031.1 coordinate 113,876,295, forward strand.
CGCTCACAGACGTCCCTTTTAGTCAATACCTGGTAGCCCGTTACGTATTGGCTTATACCTCTGACGTGCTAGTGGTTAAATCCACAACCAAGGTGTTGACGAGTCTTTAGAGTCCCCCGCATTCAGTTACTCAGCTTTCGGGCGAAAAGTTGTAGAGGCCGTATGGAGATATGGCAAGGTCCGATCAGATACGTGCGGTATTGCACGGATCAGGATCGGACAGTTTGTACTATAGGCCGTATGGATATATGTCAGGGTTCGATCAGATACATGCGGTATTGCACGGATCAGGATCGGACAGATATTACTAGCCGGCTTTGGTTTAAGCCGGATCCTAGTATAGTACAGTGTAGATTTTGTCTCATTGCATTTGTATTTCGGTCGGAATACAAATGCGGGTGTGTATGCACAGTATCGGGGTTTTCCTGTAATTTATTACGGGACCAGTTTTCTGGAGTTGCCAGTTTGCTTTCCGTTTCGGCCAATTTCCTTTGTATCGTTCATTGGCCGAAGTTTGGTGGAGGAGGGCTTATTTGCATTGTTGCAAATAGGCATTTGTGGAGGGGGTCTTTTGCATATTGCCATGTCATGATCACTTGACTTTTTGACTTCATCATGGTTGCTCCATACCTTGACCTTTTGACTTGACTTCTTGTCATGATGGCATGACTTTTGTGGACATGATTGTTGATGATGAGAGATGGTTGTTAGTTGAGTGTTAGTTTTGCCCTGTTATCATTGGTTCATATGATAACCATTCCACTCTCTCTCCACTCTCTCATTCTTTCCTACATGCATTGCCGGCCATATGGGAGGGGGCTGCCCAATTTTTGGGGTGTGGGGTTTTGTTCATTTCATGTTCCCAAAATCCCCAAAGTTCCTCTACATTGTTCTTGTATCATCCCTCCACCAAAATGGTATCTCCATAAACCCCAAATGAGACATAGTAATCCACACTACATTCTACAGCAAATCTTGGGCACGTCGACTAGCCAGCTTCGTGCCCGAGTTGCCTCGGCATTGAGGTGGGAGCCCGTAAAAGAAGTAGGCAATGTGGTGCACTTCCGGCGACGAGGTGGAGACAGGACATTCCGCAGGAGATTGGGACGACGACGAGAAGACCGGAGGACTTGGATCAGTCGGTATATCTCTCTTCCCTATCTTGTAGTTAGCTAGGACTAATTAATGGTTCGATCCGGGTTTTAGTGCGCGGTGGTGCCGGTTTGCTAAGTTCGCAAAATTAAAGTTTATCACCGCTTCCGCATTCCGGCGTCGGATTGACGGCCGGGGCGCCGCCGTGCACTTACACACGGTTCATCTAGATTTTTGATAAAGTCAAATTCTTTGACAGCATCATCAAAACAGATGTTCCAACTCCGAGATGCCTGCTTTAGTTCATAAATGGACTTAAGCAACTTGCATACTTTACCGCTGCTCCCACTCTGAATGAATCCCTCTAGCTGATCCATATAGACGGTCTCTTCCAAATTTCCATTTAGAAAGGCCGTCTTTACGTCCATCTGCCAGATCTCATAATCGTGGAAAGCAGCAATAGCAAGAAGGACCCGAATGGATTTAAGCATAGCTACTGGAGAAAAGGTTTCGTCATAGTCCAAACCAGGCCTTTGACGGAAACCCTTTGCAACAAGTCTAGCCTTATAGGTTTCAACCTGTCCATCTACACCAATCTTCTTTCTGAAGATCCATTTGCATCCCACGGGTTTTATCCCATCTAGAGCAATATCCAAAGTCCATACTTTGTTAGTGTACATGGACTCCATTTCGGTCCGCATTGCATCCAGCCATTTTACCGAGTCATCACTCTGAATGGCTTGCTGGAAGCTAGTAGGGTCATCATCATTAATGATGCAATCTTCTCGATCCCCGTCTATGATAAATCCATAGTATCTCTCGGGTGGATGAGACTGCCTACTACTTCTGCGGATAGGTGCTGGTATGTCCCTTTCTTCTGAAACCTCTGGTTCTACCATACTTTCAGTTGTAGTTTGTGGTTCTGAAATTTCTTCCAGTTCTATTTCGCTCCCACTTGTTTCCTTTTCTAAAAACTGATGTTCTAGAAAATGGGCATTACGAGAAACAAAAACATTTTGTTCCTCTGCGTAATAGAAATAATATCCTTTGGAGTTCTTCGGATATCCCACAAACTTACATTGTACTGATCGTGCCTCGAGCTTGTCCACATGCTGCTTTTTAACAAAAGCTGGACATCCCCATATTTTCAAATGCTGAAGATGGGGTTTCTTTCCACTCCATATCTGATATGGTATGGTAGGCACAGTCTTGGTAGGAGCCCTGTTCAGAAGATATGCCGCTGATTCTAGCGCATAACCCCAGAAAGATTGCGGTAACTCAGCCTTACTCATCATGGAACGAACCATATCCAATAGGGTTCGATTCCTTCTTTCCGATACACCATTGTGTTGTGGTGTGTATGGAGGAGTAAGCTGAGAGAGAATTCCATTCTCTTTTAAGTAACCCAGGAACTCGGTACTTAAGTATTCACCACCTCGATCAGATCTTAGTGTCTTGATACTTTTGCATGTTTGTTTTTCCACTTCATTCTTGTATTCTTGGAATTTCTCAAAGGTCTCGAATTTATGCTTCATTAAGAAGACATATCCATACCTAGAGAAATCATCCGTAAAAGTAATGAAGTATGAATAACCACCTCGCGCATGTGTAGACATTGGACCGCACACGTCACTGTGTACGAGTCCCAAGAGCTCGCTTGCTCTTACTCCGTGTCCAGTAAACGGAGTCTTTGTCATCTTTCCTATGAGACAAGATTCACAAGTAGCATAAGATTGATATTCGAACGGATTCAAATATCCTTCTTTATGTAACTTAGTCAACCTTCTCTCATTGATGTGACCTAGTCTACAATGCCATAAGAAAGCCTGATTTAATTCCGGAGACTTTCTTTTAAGTGTGTTCTGGACATTGAAAACCTGAGCTTGACTCAATACGTATATGCCGTTATCTAAAGTACCGGACCCAATCAAAACTTGATTTAGGTGGATGTGAACTACATCGCTTACGAATGTAAAATCATATCCCTATCTTGAAAGTGAGGACACTGATATGATATTGCAAGTCATACTGGGTACATACAGACAGTTACGTAGAATCAATATCTGCCCACTTGTCAAACCTAAGCGATATTCTCCCACGGATTCAGCATCCACGCTCATTCCGTTTGCAACTCTGAGAGACAAATCACCTACCTTCATAACTCTACGGTTTCTCAAAGCATGTAATGAATTACAGATATGAAATCCTGCTCCGGTATCTAATACCCCGAAAGTAGAGTTAATTGATAAACAGTTCTCAATTACAAATACACTTGAGGCTGAAGCCACAACATACATCGTATCCTGGCTACTGGCTTGAAAAGCCCTGCAATCCTTCTGCCAACACCCAATCCCATAACAATAGGAATGTCCCTCTTTTACTACATTCAGTCCTGAAACTTTTGCCCTTCTCTTTCCTTCTTCTTCCCTGGTTTCCTTCAGGGTAGAAGGCAGAGACTTTAGAATTAAGTCAATATCTGACCCGTTTCCCAACGTGGTCTCCAGGTCCTGGAGCTCATCAATATAGCTAGTCATTGTAAGGACGTTGTCCCCTACAGATGACCCGAAAGCCAACCTCGCTTGAATTAATTCGTTCGAGGTCTCATATCTTGCAATATGAGAATGCTCTCCATATAAATCTTTCTTATGGAGAAAGATGGAAACTGTGTCCATCTTCTCGTGCTGCTTCTGGTATACACCAACAACTGAAGCTAACACGAGGCACTTGGTTTTCGTTTTATCTTTTTCCCTTGTCTGACGGATATCCATATCCGCGACAGTGGAAACTGGACCTGGGACGGCGGGATCTTGAGTAGTAATAGGGTGGTCCAGCTTGTCATAGGCAATGGACATCTGGACAGACCTTTGCCTGTCATATAAGTCAGATTCAGTCAATTTGTTATCTAGATGTAACCTAGTCGTGGTCACAAGGTCGCTGCAAATAAGAGAGAGAGAAGAAAACACTTTAGCATGATGCTCTTGCAAGTTTAGAGTGGTTTTTAATTTATCTAAACAGGATGGCTCCCACTGTTTCTCGAATCCTTCCTCAAACCATAAAAGAAGAATTAGCCAGGACTATTCTCACCGTACAATACTTGCTTAACCGTTCAGCCAGGCTAGTGTCGATACTTCGAGAGAGGTTTTCCAACGCTTTCGCGAAGTTCCTTAATTAAATAACCTCTTTTCTCTGGGGGCGTGGCCCCGCTGACACCTTTCTTGGCACCTACTTGGTTTATAGCATTGATCGTTAAGTGACGAATCTCCTGATAAGTAGTATATACTCACAGTAGGATCGGAATCCAAAATATCATCGTATTATAATGTTGAAGGAATCCTACCAACATTCATCAAACTCCAAAATGGTATGCTCTCTCTGCAAATTTCAGTTTCTTTAGAAATTCCCGATATAAATTTTTTGCCCCATGCTCTTATGACCTTGGCTTTGGTCAAAATGTTATAAGTCGCATGTCAAGTTCTATCCGTCATTATCCAGGTTAATTTGAACCCATCCGTATATACCCTTGACTTTGGTCAAATGAAAATACGACTGTCCCAAACCAACTCATCTATCTATGTAACAAATGAATACCCAGCAGCTACCAAACACTATGCCTTGGCTTTGGCCAAAATACATAGCTTGAATACTACTGAATACCCAAATGAAATGACGGAGGGCTATGAATGGTTTTGGCGAAACCGTGAACGTAGTGAACTTGATATAATCGAAGGAACCTGATACTTTTTAAAAGGAGTGGTTAAAGCTCCGTAATTTAAAAAATTCTGATCTTTTAAAATAACCGAGTGGTTTCTTTTAAATTTGTTCCAACGATTGAACTTTGGTTTATTTTCTTTGCATTATAATAATGCGTCCCATCATTTATCCTATCATTGCAGAAAACAACGAAAATACCATGTCCTCTTATGCCATCCGCATTCGCCACGGGGTTCCGTCATCACCCGTTAGGTTACTTAACTAACGACAGAGCGGGGGCTGGGCTAGCACGGGTGTAAAACATAAGTGACGTCTAATAGCTATCATATATAGATATTGTACATTCGTCAGACGCAATAATAGGCATTCCAGATCACAGATGAACTTTATTGGATATATTAGCAATCCGCGTTTGCTTTGAGCCTGTAACAAAAGACGGATTACACAGTTGTGATGAATAGCCATAACCCCACCCTAGACCCCTACGGGTACGGCAAACTACCCGCCAAGTACCCGAAGTGAAGCGGTCTCCCTCAACGACGTGAGTAGGCCACTAAACACTTCAACGTACTCGGTAGTTTGTGTACCCCACCTTGGGTCTATCCTAGGAGCAAAAACAGAAAAAAGAAATAATACAACGGTGGCTACAACCGCAACCTGGATGTGCCCCGCAAAAGAATATTACATCATATTACATTTACATCGAATGAATGAATATTAAACACATCTCAAACCCCGGCTAATCATCACAACACTCCAATCAAGTCCATATACACAAACAGTAAACATTACAGAAATGTGCAACCCCCTGCCAACCGACATACTAGCAGTTAGGGAAGGTTTACGAACACATTAAACATTACAGATAAAAACCCAATTAGCAAATAACTTAGAACATCGATCAACAACCTTTTTCCGTGTCTACCCAAAAGCAAACCAGCACTGAAGTAATCTGGGCAGAAACAGAATATACAGGAAAACAGAACACCAAAATATATGAATTTTAGAGCAAATCGGAGTCAACTCGGGGTTGACTCCGCCGCGGATCCGCGGCCAAAAGCACAATCTTGCCGCGGATCCGCGGCCAAAAACACAATCTTGCCGCGGATCCGCGGCCATCAAGCCGAGTTAGAACTTCGTATTTTCCCAGAATTCTTATATTTCCCTGCTGTGAATTTTAAGGCATATCAAATATTTTTTTCGACACATTTAAAATTTACAGAAACTGTTAGGGTTCCGGGGTTTCGTTTCGTGTTTTTCCGTCGATCGAACTTCTAATTAGTTGCTAACAAGCTAGCAATGGTTTAGTTGGCTCTGATACCACTGTAAGTCCATGTCACGCACCCCACGAACTTACGTGGAGGTGGAATATATGAAAAACGATTATCAAAGCTTCGTAACACGGACTTGAGCGCATGAATCGTATCTAAACCGTTACTAGCAAATTACGAGAGGTTTAACTACTCTGATTCGAAGTTATACCTCACGTTACTTGTCCTTCGGGTCTTCATCGTTGTCATCCACTCCTCGTAGGCTCCTTGGAACATCGGCACCTCAACGGCCTCCTCGAGTCAAAGACGATCCATCCGAGAGCTCCTACTCCAAGCTTGATCTCTAACTTGAGATAACTAGGTTGCTCAAAGTGCTAATCTAAGCTACCTAGGGATATAGAGTGAGGTTATGGATGTATTAGTCTAACTAATCTTTGATCTCAACACATGAGAGGTTAGGGTTAGGGTTTGAAGAGAGAGAGCTTGAGAAGAGAGAAGATGAGAAAGTGAAACCTTTTGGATGAATGAAATCATTTGTGTATATATGAAACATATGATAATATTAAGTAAATAACAAATAATGAATTATCACCATGTTTCATTAATACACTAAGTGATTCATCACATGTGTCATATAAAACATTAAATGAATCATTAACTCAATGTATGAATCACTACATGACTCATTAATCCAATTAATGCAAATTCCACCTTAGCCTCCAACTCACCATGCTTCTAGAAGCTTCCCGGAAAATTACCAGAACGCCCCTCCAATCCGTGAAAACACGGAAAAACTTTAGACTGTATAAATCCAATAACCTAATACTAGAATCTGGCTTAAACCAAAGCCGGCTAGTAAAAAACTGTCCGAATGTCGTACGTGCGTTTAAACACGTATGCGTCCGAACCCTTGTCGTAAAACTATACGACCTCTATATCGTTTCGCCTGGAGCAGGGAAACTCTCTGTATGGGACTCTAAAAACTCGACACTACGCTGGCAGTGGGTTTAACCACAGACCGCAAGCGGCACTAGCTGTACGTAACGGTCCCCAGGTAGATGTCGATAAGAAGGCCGATGAGGAAACCCATCCGAACTCCTACTGAGCCTGTCCGTGACAATATCCGCGCAGTCCGGTCTGTTCGTCTAAGGATATCGCATGTATGGTCTAGGGAGGTGGAGAACGTTGGACCCCTAATAACCGTACAAGTCGTGCCGGTATGGCTCATGACCATTTGAGAATCTACTGATTAGTCCACCAGTAATTCTCCATCAGCCCTGGCCAGAGACTTATGGTAATGACCAACCGATCACAGTACGATATCAACTCCCTATACCGGGAGAGACGAATCCCTAACAGTCGCTCACTGCCTCCATGTGGCTCGGGACTGTACCCAACTAAAACCTGTTTGCACGACTCCTTTGAGCCGTGGTAGGGTAGTAATCAAAGCACAGTGGGAACTCACACGAGACAAATGACGACCTTAAGTCAACAGACTACCTGCACACATGTCACCTGAGAACTGCTATCTGACGTTAGGTATAATACCATCCAGTCAGTTCTCTTGCGAATCATGTCTGGTGTACCCGTAACCTAACGAGCACCTGTATACTATCTCTAGTACGACGTACTGATGGCTGTAGGACAGACCATCTCCCTAACTGGGATGAGAAGTGTATACACTAGTCTACTTTGGAGTATCGATGCCATGTCTCGATAATCCTACGGCTAGGGACAAGTATAGGATGTTGCTTATAGACTACCCAGCCCCCACTAGTGTGACTGTCATCACAACGCTGGTAATCCAGCAAAGAACCTATGGGCTCTACTAATATGTATAAGTGATACGTTACAAGAAACATATGCACATATTAAAGTAGACACAAACCAAGTAGCATACTACCATATTTAGCAAGACTGTTGTATAACTGTAAATATCTCATGCTTCCATTAAGTAATATACAACCTAGTATGATACAATAATGGCCCCTAGGGCATATACACTAACAATGATACCGCTCAAAAACCGAGAAATTTCATGGTGGACAACGCATACATCATATCATGAGGAAACCGCAACTTGCATTATTAAAATGGTAATACGTTCTTAAAATCCTTGCAGTTTCTCCAAAATCCATAAATCTCATAAATACTGAAATTCTCGAGAAGAATCACAATACATGAACATGTAGGAATTGATGAATGTCTATGATATCAATAATATGAAATGCGATTTATGAGTAGGAAACCATGTATGAATGATGATGAAATAAGGTATTTATACGACTAGCAATCTTTCATATCAATCTTGATGAAATGAAATATACAACTACCAGTTTACGTGTCATGTATGATGCAATTGTTTTGATACTGATCTAAGCAAGTTCTAAAGTGTTCGTGGCATAGCAATTACCAAAGGCGTGCGTGTTCACATGAATAGTGCACGTGCAGCATGAACCAATGGTAATTGTACAAGTGTCTTATGAGATGATATCATATATATATATATATATAATGGTGCGATACAATGAGATGAATAATTGGTAACTACGCATATAGATGCATGTACTACAAAAAAATCCTAAACCATCGGGCGCCTCGCGCCATCCAGACAATTCCCCCATAGATGTGTACATCTACTCACCGGGATGCCTCGGCTAATCTGATCTGATCTCAGCCATGTCTTTTCCGCGCCACATCCGACGCCTCTACACCCGATCCTAGAATCACACATAAGTAAATAAGAGGATGTATATATTAATGGTCGTGGACACAACGATACAAGATAACCACGCGTACTAACTAGACGCGCGCGCACTTGGTCCACGAAACGCACCGCGACAATGCCACAAACTACAACTAGGGTCACTATACGTGAAAACCACCAATCCTAGTACCCATTCGTACCAATTGCGCATCCACAATACTCAAGGTATTATATGAAATAGATGGTTAACCAACAAAATCTCAAACTTAGTTCAAACGATTTAATCCAAAAACCTAGTAAGCGACCCATTACCTTTTTAGCACAAATCTAAATGTTTTTACAATTCTAATGGCCACAATAATCACTTAACAACTTAATTAAGAAGTCACACAAATATCAACTAGATTTTTATCTCACTTAGTTATATTAATCCTAAAAACCTAGTTTGCAAAAATTATCTAATTTGAACAATTTAAAAGTAACAATTTGTTAACTTAACAACTAGAGTAGAATTTGCTTGACTTAAGATGTTAAACTGCATAATTAAACCATGAGCAAGTAAAAAAAACCCTAACTTTAATTTAACCCTTTTTGAATTTCAAACTTGCAAATTAAAACCATAATTAAACACCTAATAAGCTAAATCAAAGCAATTAATTAACAATCAAACCATAGGTTAAAGATTTATACCTCACAAGTTTTGAAATCTAGCATGCTAACTTAGCCTCCTAAATGGCTTCATGCTCCAAGATCCATACTTGATTGGGCTAAGGAATAATGGTAAAGATTTAATTAGGAATTTGTAGACTTTGTATTGATTTTTTTTTGAAGAAATTCTCATGATTTTTGAGATGGAATGAGATGGGAAATAGGGTTGCTGCAGTGAGGAGGGGGCTCGGCCAGAAAATTTAAGGGGAGAGAGAGAGTGAGGTGAGTGTTTTGAAGTCAAGAAACAAAGACCCATACCTCAATTAATTAAACCCTATGCCTTCATATTCTTTTCATTCTCTTTTCTTTCCTAATAATTTTAAAAGTGAAAAGAGTGGAGAAATGGAAGGGGGGAAGGCAGCAGCCTAATTCGGCCAAGTGGGAACGGAGGTGAGTGTGTGAGGTGAGTGTGGAAAGTTCCAATGCAAAAAGACCCCCAACATATCATATATTAGCTCTTTTATCACAATTAATTTATTTTATTATATTTTCTACTTTATTTCATGCTAGAATTCTCTAGAATTATGGAGACATTATGAGAATAAGTGAACATATTAAAACTAGTTATATAATTGTCATGGTTCACTGATGAATGATTAACGCATTCCAATTTGTATTTTTCACTAATTAAGAGTATAAGTGAAAGCTTAAAATAATATTTAAAAATAATTAATTAAGGAAAAATATTTAAGTAAACTAATAATTTACAAGCGACTAATTAAATATCAATACTAGCCATTACATAGCTAAAATAGGTATATATAAGTCTATGTCGAAAAATAAGTATATCTTGGTTTTTATGGAAAACACCAATTATTTTACCGATTATCGGAAATTTCACCTAAACGATTTTTCAGAACGTTACAGTCCCGAAAGTTCTCAATCTCTAATATCGACCCAACTCAATGAAGATCGCCACTTCCTTCCATATAAAGCTTCAAACAGTGTCATGCCGATACTTGCCTGGTAGCTGTTGTTATAAACGAACTTCACTATGTGCAAGTGGTCATCTCATGACCTCTTGAAAACCAATATACAAGCTCGATGCATATCCTCGAGATTCAAAATGGCCTTCTTGGATTGGCTATTAGTGTGAGGGTGATAGGCAGTGCAGAAGCTCGGACTAATACCAATGCTCTCCTGTAGACTTTTCCAGAATTGAGACTGAAATCCGGTGTCTTGGTCGGACACCTTATTTAACGGTACTCCATGCAGCCTGACAATCTCCTCCATGTACTTCTTAGCAAAGCTCTCTATGGACTGGCCAAGCGGAACAGAATGAAATGCCCGGATTTGAAAAGCCAGTCCACGATTACTCATACTGCATCGTTGCCTTCCATGCTGTGAGGAAGCGCAGTCACGTATCCCTCATGATGTTCTTCTACTTTCATTCTGGGATATGCAAGGGTTGAAGTAGTCACGCGGCTCTATGATACTCAACTTTCCTGTTGGGATACTAACCACATAGCCACATCCGTAGAAACTTCTCTCTTCATACTGTACCACTATTAATTCTGTCAGGGTCTTTGTGCATCTTAGTTTCCCCGAGATGAACTAGGCATGGGAAGTTGTGGGCCTCCTTCAGGAACTCTTCTCTGATTACTCCCGTACGCTAATAAATCCCGCTCTCATGTTTAAGAGTCCCATCTTCATGAATGACAAAAACCGCTCGTAGTCCTACTATCACTTGTCCTCCGATCTTCTTTATCCTGACGTCACAGATCTGCACTTCCTTGATTCTGTCAACCAAAGCGGGCTGAATCTGCAGGCTCATCAATATTGCAAGTACCCTTGGCATGATTACCTCAGTCTCTTAACTCGTTGAGGTCTTATTGAATCCTTTATTAGTTAGTGAGGCTCATAATAATCGGCTGGTGTCTCAAAACGTCGGGGACTACATTCTTTCTCGGATAGTACTGTAGGTCGATATCATAGTCTATCATCAGCTCCAAACCATTTTCTTTGCCTCATGTTGAGGTCCTTTTGGACGAATATGCACTTCAATCATTTATGATCAGTACGAATCTCCACACCTCAAGATAGTGTCTCCACATTTTCAAAATGAAGATCATAACTGCCAGTTCTAGGTCATGGGTAGGATTGTTGCGTCCATGAGTCTTCAGTCGTCTTGACACATACGCAACTATCTTACTGAGCTGATACAACACACCACCAAGTCCCTTCCCCGAAGTATCGTAATGAATGTTAAACTTTCGGATCTATCAGGGATGACAATGGGTGTGATCGTTTCGACCTACGCTTCTTAGAATAATTTCATACTTGAAATTTTCAAAGGAGAAAACCGTTGCTGGACATGGTAATTGATAACGCTGTCGGGAATCCTCTCTGCACTCCAGGTGTCTCTCCCGAGTACTAGTGTATCGTTGACGGAAGGAAAAGAGTCTAGGAAAAGTTGCAACATAAAAAATCGCGAATTCGTAAAGTCAGGAGATATTTCCGGATAAAAAAAACTCAAAAATCGAATTAAGGTTCTAAGGATCTCTAAGCTAATAGGAAATGTATAATGGGTGTATGGAGGAATTACTCGAGAGACATAAGCATAAAGACAACTAGTCAAAACTAAGGAATCAATAAAGATCACCATTGTCGTCGTCGTTCCTTCTTGCCATTGATCTTCAAAAGAAAGCACGGAAGAGCCAAATTTGATTCAAAGAATGGTTTTAAGAAGATTACACAAGCATGTTGAACAAAGATTTGCAAAAAGATCTATGGAAGGGATGCAAGCAAAATTTTAGCTGACTGAAACATTTAAAGAGACGATGGAGAATTCGTGTAGCATCAAGACGTGTTCTTCGAAAGGACAAAGAGGGGTTCAAGATAGATTTCAAGAAATGGAATTCAAAGGAGTTTTGGATTCAAAGGGTTTTAACAAAGATTGGTTAATGTCTTGCCTTAGGGTACTGGACAACTCCTGACCTGCATGGTTCATGCAGAACTGGCCTGTATGGGCCGCCACTAAAACATGTCACGCCCCGCTTCCCAAAATATAGGAGCGGAAAAGCGACGAGGCCCGCAACGTAACTATACCGAGAAGTAAACTCTTCTCGAAACAGTTACGCTAAGCATAATATTTTGCAGGAGTAAACAAAAGAAAGATAAAATAAACAACTTTATTCATTAACCAACATTTACTATCAATGATATAAAAGAATACAGTATGGGTACAGCCTGAAAGATACCGAAATAGAAACTCTACGAGTCTTGAGTCCATCATGGTTCCACTATGCACTGTGATGACTGAGACTGGTCCTGCACATCAAGCTATCCAACTAGGAACACAATTTTTAGGATGTCAGAACACCCACAAGCATAAACAAATAGACAGGATAATATGATGCAAGTAATAAACTTAAATTATGGTAACAAGTGAAAACAGGTAAACCAAAAGTACGGGAAATCATGTATGTAAAGTAATGTGAAAACGGGACTAAAGTGTACAGTATAAATTATGTCATATGTGTGTAGTGGTAATGATTATCAGGTATTGACTAATGTTGTGCATGTACTAGTTTGGTTAGGTAAGGATATCGGGTTCTCGAGATTATCCGTTGGGCCACGGACAACCGCATATTGAAGATATATACGTATATGTATGCATTCATATAAGTATATAACTTTCCATTCACCCCCAGATCCATCGTGAAGTCTAGAAGGGGAATCCGAAACCCTTAATACAACCTTACTTAAGCCAAACTATCCTACCCCAGTCTTCTTCAGTATTATAGGATTACGGATTAGTGTTAGCGCGCAGTTCATCTAGACATGAAATTTCATCAGTTATATGATCATCCGTATATCGGAATCTTCAATAATAATGGTCGTCCGTATATCAGATTGCTCACCCGTAATATCGGGATCTTCAAATTATTCCATACCTAGGTTCGCACGTCTAACCCTAACCGTACTAGATGGCATGCCAGGTGGTGTGTCAAAAGTTGTGTTTAGTAGAGGGAAATATACATGTGACTGGATTATCATAAACATTCATGGCATTTTAGTGCAAATATGATTTAGGGATGTTCATGGTATTTTATCGTAAATGTAATTTGAAGAAACTCATGGTATTTTAGTATAAATATTATTTTAGGAAAAACCGTGGTATTTTAATGATGCATTATTTTCGGCTCAAAAGATGAGATACCGCTAAACACATAAAAGTTCATGGTATTTATACGAAAATATGACTTCAAGAAAAATGGTGGCACCACGGTTTTAAAGAATAGATAGTTATGGAAAATTCCGGCGGCACCTCCTCTGTATTTTCTAAAACTCTCAAATTGGGATACAGTAAAAATATTGAAAACGAATATAAAATATTACGAAACCCCACACGGGCGATAGCATCTTGAATTTAGTTGTGTCATTTACTTGGTTACTACTGTTTGATATCCATAGAAAAAGACACAAATTTTGCATATTGGCTTTGGTTCCATATTACAATGTTTCCCACCTGGTTCTGAAATAATCTAATCAAAATAGTTGATACAATTCACATATGAAATGTAGTTAAGCACACAAATGAGATGTGGAAATGATAATTAGCAATTTTCAGATATATGAATAGAACATTGCATACAAACTTCTCTGAGAAACTAAAAGGCTGAAACTTTTCTACTTGCCCTAAGAATATGCCCAATGCCGATGCGCATCATCAAAAGTAATCAGATGCATATATTGATGGATAATCTAACTTACGCTAGAAAAAATATGTGAATCTATGATAATGATCCAAAACAACTGTTGGTAAACATGAACATTAGTATATGCTCATGAATACTAATATATGCACTGTGAATACTAATATATACTATTATATTCTAACAAAATGATATGAAACCAAATTAATGCGGTAACAAGAAATTAAATTGTGCCAAGTCCTCAGACTTAGGCAAGCAAGTGATAGACACTTGCCTCGGGCACCCACGGGTGCGCGGAACGCGGCAAGAACCCAAGAAATGACGGCAATCTTCTTTGGGGCATTTCGTCGCTCATTCGGCACGCGTCGTCGAATCACCGTCGAATTGAAGCCGGGGGGTTTCAATCATGGGCTTGGGCAAGTGGTGCTCGGCCAAAGGTGGTTCTCAGCTTGATGGGTTGTCGCAGAGGAAGACGAAGGAGAAGAGGGGCGTAGACTTCATGCTTGGAGGCTCGGTTTGAGGAGGAAGCCGAGGAGGCGTTCTCGTGGTCAGAGTGTTAGTTGTATGTATGCCCTAGAGGCCAGTATTGTACAGATGATATATATTATATTGGATGCTTGGACATATATAGAGATGACTTTCTTACTCGATATGATAGTATGCTATCTGGTTACTCTTTATCTTAACATGTACACTTGTCTCTTTACACTGTCTTATAGTTACATGTTGGTAAAGCCCTTAGGATGTGTACTTGACTACCTGGACTATGATGCAGATCATACTAGTGGGGACATGGTAGTCCATAAGTACATCCTTCAAGGTCCCTAGTCGTAGGTGTATCGAGACGGGGCATCGATATACCAGAGTAGACTAGCGTATACGCTTCTCAACCCATGAGATGGGCGATGGATGATCCCATATCCATTGGTGTTTGACATCAGAGATGGTGTACGGGTGCTCAGTGGAGACTGGGTACACTGGACGGACTCGCCGAGAACTCCCAGATGGTATTATACCTCACGTCAGATGGCAGTTCTCAGGTGACACTTGTACAGGTTAGTCTGTAGACCCGAGATCGTCATAGAGTCTTGTGTGATTCCCACTGTGTTTTGATCTCCACCTTACCACGTCCATGAGGGCGTGCAAAACGGTGGTCTTTGGGTACAGTCCCGAGTCACATGGAGGCAATGAGCGATAGGAGGGGTTTCGTCTCTCCCGGTATTGGGGGTTGATGTTGCGCTGTGCTCGATTGGCCGTAACAGGGAAGTTCCTGGCCAGGGCTGATCAGAGATTTGCTGGTAAGTGTTACCAGTAGTTTCTCGACCCGTTATGAGCCTCACATCGGCACGACTTATCGAGTATTGGGGTCTGACGTTTACCACCCCTAGACTTGATATGCGACGAATCAGACGAACAGACCGGACTGTACGGTAAGTGTTACTAGTTGGATTCACAGGAGTGTGAGCGGGCTAGCTCGTCGATCTTCTGATCGCTCAATACCCGGATGGCCGTTACGTTTAGCAGACCGCTTGCGGCTTGTGGGTGCTTGATATGATCATCATCTGCTACCGGCGTATTGACGAGTCTTTAGAGTCCTACACAGAGGTTTTCTGGCTCAAGCGAAACGAAATAGGAGCGCATATGAGATATGTGCGGGACCGAGAATAATGCGCGTATGTGATACCGCATTTCATTCTCGCGATAAATGTTTCGATTGGTTATATTCGATATGACCTAGTTATCGAATCATTGATTCGATAAATCGATACATTGAATACTAGTCGGTTATGTGCGACATGACCGGATCATTGAATCAAATGTTGATTTAATGATTTAATGTATAATTATATATATATTTGATATATTGCTTTGCATTGACTAGTATTGGTTCACTTTATATGGATTTTCTCACTTAATGTGCACATTGTATATATGATATACTTTTGTGCACATATTTGTGTCATGTTTGATGATACTTGATTATGTGGTTAAGTGTAAAGGATTAAACCATGGTTAATAGTTGATTAGGGTTTTGCTTTTTCATTTATTTGTTTATTTATTTAGAAATGATTTAGATAAGAATGGTGGCTTCTTTTGTTTTGTAGTTGAAGCTTCATGAAGCTTTGACTTCTTAACCATTCTTATCTTCATGCTTAACCCTAACTCAACCAAGTAACCATGGTCTATTCTCTACACTTAACCTTAGTTAGCTTATCATAAGTATTGAATTATTATTCATTTTATCTCAACACTTATCATATTCTAGCTACTTCTTCTTCTTCATCTTCTAAAAGGAAAAGCTTGATGTCATCAATGGCAACTTGACTTTTAGAGTGAGAAATCCAATTCTAAAGTGAACCCACCTCCTATTTCTTCACCCTCTACCTCTTGCCAAGTTGTTTTGGGTGTTTTCTTCACAAGTTTCACAACTTTGTGAAGTCGGAGCTTGAACTTGTGATGCCTCGACGTAGATCGTCTTTGACACGAAGCCGACGACCTATTCCGCACGTTTCTCCGATGAAGCCGTCGCGAGAGTCCAAGGTTCAAGATGGACAGCGAGAGGACGCCTACATGGAGCTAAGGAAGTAGGTATCCGGATCTACAAAGGTTGTAGCATCTAACCTTTAGTTAATTTCTTAACTAGTTTTGTATTTCGCCTAGAATTCTAGTCTAAGATCCGCGTTAGGGTTTCGCGGCACCCATAATTTTTTGAAAATGGCATGTTCGATGCCTTGTGAGACCTCTCTAGGGTGCCTAGGAACCTTTCATTGGTATCAGAGCCTAGCTAGAGCCTTAGGCGAAGTCTAGACGCAATTTGAAGCCCGAACGAACCCGAAACTCTAAACCTAACATGCTCTCTGTACATTTTCTAAAATCTGGGATTTTTCAATATTAAAAATGCTTAAAAAATTCAGCAGGGAATTCTAAGAATTACGATGCAAATTTCATCCAATGAACAGTAATAAGCGCGGCGGAACCACGGCCTAAGCCAGCTTAGGCGGCGGTTCCGCGGCGGCTTGATGACGTCATCCCTCCTCCAATGCACAGTAATTCATAGTTTCTGCAGCTGAGCTTTATGAGTACTTTTTTAATAATTATTCCAGAGTTTAATTTTCTGGGCTGTTTTAGAGCTTCGGTGTTTCGACCGGATTATCAAATTTCGTCTTTTGTGTATTTCCGGATAATTTTTAGAATATGTTAAAAAGTTCGACCGGATATAAATACCCAATTTTTCCCCTGTCGGGAAATTTCCAAGTGTTGGATTTTTCCGTAGTTTAACGACGTTCTAAGTAGTGCAAGTAACGCGATGGACCCTCTAGAAGACAACAAACCTTAACTCGATTATGTGACCGTCTTAAACTGCCCTTTGAACCTTCGGGTTTGGGGCAGTACGGCGTGCCACATGTGAGGCGTTGGCTTGACCCTTCTACGGCTGGACCGTTGGTACTGAGGCACGAACTGAATGTTGCTAGACTTATTTCATGTGTTGGACTGTATCGGGAAAACTTGGGTATTCGACTGTTCGATCGGAAAGTTTAACATTTTCTGTTTATCTGGAATGTGATACAATAATTGGAATTCACAAACAGTTATGTGATAACTGAATGAATGTTATAAATCTAGCAGTTTAGTCACACATGATATTGAAAAGAGTTTTCGATAATGAGACTAAAATGTGGGATTTATATCTGTTAGGCATGTGATGTCTAAAGAAGTTGCGGATTCCAATTGTTGTAGTTTTACACTTTCTTTTCTGTGACCGTAAGTGTAGTATGTTCATATCGCCGGTTTCGTTGCTATACGTCAACGACAATTGGGGTATGCATACTTACTTACGTTGATGACATGTGATGTTATGTGTTGCTGGATATGTTATATTGGATCGTCGTGTTTGAATAGCCGGGGGTTTTTATGTGAGATGAGTGTTTTTCATTTTCATTCATGTAAAAACTTGTATGTAATATTCTTTTATTTGGGGCACTTCCAGATAGCGGAAGTTGTCACCCTTTGTATATTATTTACTTTTCCGTATTAGGATAGACCCAAGGAGGGGAGCACAAGTAACCGGGTTCTGGGGTCCAGTGGGAGACCAACTCGAGGAGTCGAGTCCGGGTCTCCTAACCCTAGAATTGGCAGGGTTGCTTGCCGCTCTCGTAGGGGTCTAGGGGTGTGGGATTGGCTATTCATCACGACCGTGGAATCCGTGTTTTATACTGGCTCGTATTGAAAACACGGACGTCCTAGTATATCCAATGTTTCATATGTTTCTTCTGCTGCGATATCTGTGATGCGATCATGTGATGTTCTGTGATAGATACTTTATATAGTATATATGATATATTATATAGACGTTACTTATGTTTTGCACCCGTACTAGCCCTGCCCTGCTCTGTCGTTAGTTACCTAACCTAACGGTGCACGAGGGGACATCGAGGCGAATGCGGATGGCATAAGTGTACGTCGTATTTATCTGTGATGTTTAGGTATTTAAATGATGGGACTTCATTAATGTGATTAATGAAAGAAAAGAAACCTAAGATGTTGTAGAATCAAATTTTAAACAAAACAGGTAGCTACAGTTCTTGCTTTGCATAGCGGTATATATGATATACCCTGCACCTTATTCGATGAGGAAAGGACCGAGATCCCTTCACCGGGAGTGACTCCTTTAGCAGTAACTGGCAGATGCTACACACTCGGTTTGGCTTTGATTGCTTTTAAGAGTTTTTGCTTTGCACAGTGATATATATGATATATCCCGCACCTCATTCGACGAGGAAAGGGCCGACGATCCCTTCACCGGGAGTGACCCCTTTAGCAAAAAAAAAATAAAAAATAGAAAAGCCTCAAAATCACTCCATTTCAAAACTTCATTCGATTCTACAACGATATCAAGTTCATTACGCTCATGGTTTTTTCTGAAAGAACCCGCGTAGCCTTTCAGATAGATATTATTTAGTATTCGTGCTATGTTTGTTGACTTAGTCAAGGCATAGTGTATGGTAGCTAAATTATGTTTATCTGTAACAACATGAGATGTGATTGGATTAGAGCATTCGCACGGCCTTGTTGACTCAGTCAAGGGTCGTACGGGTGGGTTTAATTCAATCGGGAAATGTACGGGTTGAACTTGACTTGCGATTTATGGTTTGTTGACTTAGTCAAGGTCATAGATCGCTAGGGGCAAAAGCTTTATCGGGAATTTCAAGTGTTGAAATTTGCAATGAGATTGCATACCTTCTATGAGATAGTTGGATCCCGATACCCACTACGAGTAAGAGTTACTCCTGGGAGAGTTTTACACATTGCAATTAGCTGATCAAGTAGGTGTCTAGAAAGGTGTCAACGGGGTTACGCCTCTGGGAAAATGAGGTTTACATTAATTTGGTTCGTGCAAAAGCACGGGGGACCTCCCTCAAAGTACCGATACTAGCCTGGCTGAAAGATTGGCGAACTTGTAGTGTGTAATTAATCCCGGCTAGTCTTTCCTTTTAGGGTTTGGAGGAAGATTTGATAAAAAGCAGTGGGAGCCATCCTGATTAGATAAGATAATAACCAATCTGATCTTGCACGAGCATACGCTAAAGTGTTTTCTTCTCTCTCTCTCCAGGTAGCGACCATTTCATGCCCTAATGAAGATAATAATATGGATGTATTGACCGAACCCGCATGTTATACTGTGCAGGGGAACGTTGGACCCGTTCTATCTTATAAATATTATAAGACTGAACAGGAAACAGGAGAATATCTGGATTCTCACACCGCCCAAACGGAGAACATGCATGTTGATGCATCATCTTCGGGTGTGTTTGTCATTGAGAACTGTTTCTCAGTTCACCCTACGTCCTGGGTATTAGATACCGGGTCAGGATCCCACATATGTAAGATGTTACATGGGCTGCGGAAAGGTAGAGAACTGAGAAAAGGTGATCATTCCGTTCATGTAGGGAATGGGGCAAATGTTGCAGCCAAAGCAGTTGGCATATATCACCTGGTATTACCAAATGGTGATACACTAGTCCTGAATGAGTGCTATTATATACCGAACATGATATGCAACATTATATCAGTTTCTTTATTAAGTAAAGAAGGATATAATTTTGTAGTACAGGATAATGTTATGAACATATTCCTGGATCAAAAGTTGATTGCATCAGGCTCGCTACATAATGGCATATTCATTCTCAATCAAAATACAGTCTTCAATATACAAAACACACACAAAAGGAAAAGCTCAGAAATGAACGAATCCTTCTTGTGGCACTGTAGACTTGGCCATATCAATGAGACACGACTAGCTAAGTTGCATAAGAATGGATATTTGAATTCATTCGAATTATCATCTTATGACACTTGCCATTCATGTCTCAAAGGAAAAATGACCAAAACTCCGTTTACGGGACACGGAGAAAGAGTTACTGAACTCTTGGGACTGGTGCATAGTGATGTATGCGGTCCAATGTCTACACAAGCCAGAAATGGTTCTTCCTACTTCATTACATTCACTGACGATCTCTCTAGATACGGGCATGTGTTCCTGTTGAAACACAAGTATGAAGCTTTTGAGAAATTCAAAGAATATAAGCATGAGGTAGAGAACCAAACGGGCAAAAGTATTAAGGTTCTTCGATCTGATCGAGGAGGTGAATACTTAAGCAGTGAATTCTTGGATTATCTAAAAGAGAATGGGATTCTCTCTCAGCTTACTCCTCCTTATACACCACAGCACAACGGTGTATCGGAACGAAGGAATCGCACCCTATTAGATATGGTGCGTTCAATGATGAGCAATGCTGAGTTACCTATTTCCTTTTGGGGGTATGCGCTTGAGACAGCCATATACCTATTGAATCTGGTTCCGTCTAAATCCGTACCTACCACACCATATGAGAGATGGAGTGGGAAGAGACCATATTTTAAACGAATTAAGATATGGGGTTGTCCGGCCTATGTCAAAAAGCAAAATCTGGACAAACTCGAGGCACGATCATTCCTTTGCAAGTTTGTGGGATATCCTAAGAATTCTCAAGGATATTTTTTCTACCAAGCTGAGGAACAAAGAGTGTTTGTTGCTCAACATGCCACCTTTTTGGAAAGGGAATTTCTTGCAAAAGAAATTAATGGCAAATAGGTAGAGCTGGAAGAGGTTCCAGCACCACAAACTGCAACTAACGATTTAGTAGAACCAGAGGATTCAGTGGTGCCCGACGTACCCCAGCCTCTCCACCGATCTAGTAGGGTTTCTCGTCCACCTGAGAGATACTATGGTTTTCTCATTGATGGTGGCAGTGAGGATTGCATCATGGAGGATGATGACCCAACTAGCTTCGAGCAGGCCATCACGAGTGGGGACTCAGTGAAATGGCTGGATGATATGCGGTCCGAGATGGAATCCATGTACACCAACAAAATATGGACTTTGGAAGTTGCTCCTGAAGGGGTAAAACCCATTGGGAGCAAGTGGATCTTCAAGAAGAAACTTGGTGTAGATGGGAAAGTGGAGACTTTCAAAGCTAGACTTGTAGCAAAGGGTTTTCGTCAAAGACCAGGTGTGGACTATGACGAAACCTTTTCTCCAGTGGCTATGCTTAAATCCATCCGGATCATGCTTGCCATCGCTGCATATCATGATTACGAAATCTGGCAAATGGATGTTAAGACCGCCTTTCTAAACGGTGATTTAGAAGAGTGCGTGTACATGACTCAGCCAGAGGGCTCCGTAGACAGTGGGAGCAGCGGGAAGGTGTGCAAGCTGCTTAAATCCATTTATGGATTAAAGCAAGCATCGCGGAGTTGGAACATCTGCTTTGACGTCGTTATCAAAGAGTTTGATTTCGTCAAAAATCCAGATGAACCTTGTATCTACAAGAAGGTGGCAGAGAGTAAGGTTGTCTTCCTCGTATTGTACGTGGACGACATACTCTTGATAGGAAATGATATTCCTATGCTGCAATCGGTCAAGCTCTTCTTATCACAAAGATTCTCAATGAAAGATCTTGGTGATGCCTCCTGCATATTGGGAATAAGGATCTATAGAGATAGATCCAAACGGATTTTGGGATTGTCCCAATCCAGGTACATTGACACCATACTAAAGAGATTTAGTATGGAAGAGTCCAAGCGTGGGAACATGCCCACGATCTCTGGAGTCACTCTCTCCAAAGAGATGTCTCCCAAGACTGATTTGGAGAGAGCTCGCATGCAAGGGATACCCTATGCTTCGGCAGTAGGCTCTATCATGTATGCGATGCTATGTACCAGACCCGATGTAGCATACTCACTAAGTATAGTGAGCAGGTATCAAGCTGATCCTGGAGAGAGTCACTGGACAGCTGTGAAGAGCATTCTCAAGTACTTACGAAGGACTAGAGATATGTTCTTGGTGTATGGTAACGGAGAACTCCAAGTGGAGTCCTTTACCGATTCGAGCTTCCAGAGTGATAAGGACGACTCTAAGTCGCAGTCGGGCTTTGTCTTTACCCTTTACGGAGGGGTGGTTAGCTGGAAGAGTTCCAAGCAGGAAACCGTGGCAGACTCGACGATGGAGGCTGAATACATCGCTGCCAACGATGCTGCCAAAGAGGCTGTCTGGATCAAGAAGTTCATTACTGAACTTGGAGTGGTTCCATCCATTGAGCGTCCAATACCTTTGTATTGCGATAACAATGGAGCGGTGGCTTTGGCCAAGGAACCCAGGTCCCATCAGCGATCCAGGCATATTCTGAGGCGGTATCACCTGATCCGGAAGATAGTTGATCGCCGGGAGATCGAGGTCAGGAGGGTTGACACGAAGAACAACACGGCGGATCCACTCACGAAGGCCATTCCCCAGATACAGTTTGAGAGACTCTTCGGGATGCTCGGTATGCGATACTACAGCAGCTGGCCCTAGTGCAAGTGGGAGATTGTTAGTTGTATGTATGCCCTAGAGGCCAGTATTGTACAGATGATGTATATTATATTGGATGCTTGGACATATATAGAGATGACTTTCTTGCTCGATATGATAGTATGCTATCTGGTTACTCTTTATCTTAACATGTACACTTGTCTCTTTAAACTGTCTTATAGTTACATGTTGGTAAAGCCCTTAGGATGTGTACTTGACTACCTGGACTATGATGCAGATCATACTAGTGGGGACATGGTAGTCCATAAGTACATCCTTCAAGGTCCCTAGTCGTAGGTGTATCGAGACGGGGCATCGATATACCAGAGTAGACTAGCGTATACGCTTCTCGACCCATGAGATGGGCGATGGATGATCCCATATCCATTGGTGTTTGACATCAGAGATGGTGTACGGATGCTCAGTGGAGACTGGGTACACTGGACGGACTCGCCGAGAACTCCCAGATGGTATTATACCTCACGTCAAATGGCAGTTCTCAGGTGACACTTGTACAGGTTAGTCTGTAGACCCGAGATCGTCATAGAGTCTTGTGTGATTCCCACTGTGCTTTGATCTCCACCTTACCACGTCCATGAGGGCGTGCAAAACGGTGGTCTTTGGGTACAGTCCCGAGTCATATGGAGGCAATGAGCGATATGAGGGGTTTCGTCTCTCCCGGTATTGGGGGTTGATGTTGCGCTGTGCTCGATTGGCCGTAACAGGGAAGTCCCTGGCCAGGGCTGATCAGAGATTTGCTGGTAAGTGTTACCAGTAGTTTCTCGACCCGTTATGAGCCTCACATCGGCACGACTTATCGAGTATTGGGGTCTGACGTTTACCACCCCTAGACTTGATATGCGACGTATCAGACGAACAGACCGGACTGTACGGTAAGTGTTACTGGTTGGATTCACAGGAGTGTGAGCGGGCTAGCTCGTCGATCTTCTGATCGCTCAATACCCGGATGGCCGTTACGTTTAGCAGACCGCTTGCGGCTTGTGGGTGCTTGATATGATCATCATCTGCTACCGGCGTATTGACGAGTCTTTAGAGTCCTACACAGAGGTTTCCTGGCTCAAGCGAAACGAAATAGGAGCGCATATGAGATATGTGCGGGACCGAGAATAATGCGCGTATGTGATACCGCATTTCATTCTCGCGATAAATGTTTCGATTGGTTATATTCGATATGACCTAGTTATCGAATCATTGATTCGATAAATCGATACATTGAATACTAGTCGGTTATGTGCGACATGACCGGATCATTGAATCAAATGTTGATTTAATGATTTAATGTATAATTATATATATATTTGATATATTGCTTTGCATTGACTAGTATTGGTTCACTTTATATGGATTTTCTCACTTAATGTGCACATTGTATATATGATATACTTTTGTGCACATATTTGTGTCATGTTTGATGATACTTGATCATGTGGTTAAGTGTAAAGGATTAAACCATGGTTAATAGTTGATTAGGGTTTTGCTTTTTCATTTATTTGTTTATTTATTTAGAAATGATTTAGATAAGAATGGTGGCTTCTTTTGTTTTGTAGTTGAAGCTTCATGAAGCTTTGACTTCTTAACCATTCTTATCTTCATGCTTAACCCTAACTCAACCAAGTAACCATGGTCTATTCTCTACACTTAACCTTAGTTAGCTTATCATAAGTATTGAATTATTATTCATTTTATCTCAACACTTATCATATTCTAGCTACTTCTTCTTCTTCATCTTCTAAAAGGAAAAGCTTGATGCCATCAATGGCAACTTGACTTTTAGAGTGAGAGATCCAATTCTAAAGTGAACCCACCTCCTATTTCTTCACCCTCTACCTCTTGCCAAGTTGTTTTGGGTGTTTTCTTCACAAGTTTCACAACTTTGTGAAGTCGGAGCTTGAACTTGTGATGCCTCGACGTAGATCGTCTTTGACACGAAGCCGACGACCTATTCCGCACGTTTCTCCGATGAAGCCGTCGCGAGAGTCCAAGGTTCAAGATGGACAGCGAGAGGACGCCCACATGGAGCTAAGGAAGTGGGTATCCGGATCTACAAAGGTTGTAGCATCTAACCTTTAGTTAATTTCTTAACTAGTTTTGTATTTCGCCTAGAATTCTAGTCTAAGATCCGCGTTAGGGTTTCGCGGCACCCATAATTTTTTGAAAATGGCATGTTCGATGCCTTGTGAGACCTCTCTAGGGTGCCTAGGAACCTTTCACAGAGAAGAAGGGACCCGGTGGAGCATGGGGAGAAGGAAGGAGCCGAAGAGGGAACGACGGTGAAAAAGGCGTCGGCGGTGGACGACTGAGGGAGATGCGACGGTGGAGGGGTCGCGGTGACGGAAATCGATGCAGGAGGTGAGATTAGGGGGTGAGGAGGTAGAGGATGGTGATGGTGGAGGAGCTGAAGAAGAAGAAGAAAAAGGAGCTGCGGTTAGATTGGAGGTGGTGGGGAGTTGGTTCGGCCATGGTGGCATGGGGATCTCGGGTTGTATAAGGAGAGAGGGAAAGATAGAGATAGAGATGCAGAGTTGTTTAAAATATGGGATTACGGTTGGCGCTTTTAAATTGGTTTTAAAAAAAAAGAAATAACCTCATTTAAATCGAAGTTGATAAAAATTAATGACAATTAATTAATAATAATTAATAACAATCCATACCAAATAAATCATCATTAAGAAAAAAAATCAAAAACTTTTTTGGTTTAAAATAAAAAGAAATGGGTTTTTGGTTTGGGCCGGAAAAAATGAAAGAAGAAAATGAGAATGAGAAAGTAAATATTTAGGCATAAGAAAAGAAGTCGGGCTTAGGAAAACAATAGGAAAAATAGATGGAGGGATTAACTAGAAAAATATGTTTAATAAAAAATGAAACAAAACAGCTTAGGAAAAATTTAATGACTTCAAATAATTATGAAAAGTTTTTAATCGGCATATGAAAATCACAATCGTTACAATCAACCCACTTTAAAACAATTTCGCACTCTAAATTAGAAAGGGGTTGTAAGGACTGGATTAAAATGAAAATATATATAATGGTAGTATTGACTCAAAACAAATTCTCTAAAACAATCCTATTTTTTATGAAACCAAGCAAACATAAATGAATTCAATAAAATTCTATTTTTCTAAAGTCTTATAAAATCACAAAATAACCTTAACACCGAAATATGAACTATAAAGATATAATAAATAACAATACAATAAATCTAACACAAAAACCATATACGTAAACAAAAATAATGAAATTAAATAATATTGACAATGATTGTAAACAAATAATAACACACTATATACAAAATATATGAATAATATAAAATAAACAACATGATTATAAAATAAGTATTCAAACACATAAATGTATTAAAAACACATGATAAACAATAATGATATTATAAAACTTGAATAAAATAAACTTTCATAAAAAAAATTCTTTTCCTCAAATAAATGAAATCTAACTTTCTTTTCTAAAAAAATATTTTTAAATAAGAAACTCATTTAGGACAAAGTTAAATATTTCCTTAGAATAATATTTCCAAAAATCTTTTCCTTGGTACCAAAATCTTATTTCCCTCCAAATAAAATCAATTATCAATCTTTTTTTTCTTTACAGAAATTATGTTAAATATTTCAAAAAAATAAGAAAACCTTTGACTATTCATTTACTTCAATATAAACTTTAAAATCTCTTTTAATTGAAACTATTAAAACACCAAAATATTCTGTTCCAAAAATAAAATAGCTTTAATTTACTATATGAAATTCAAGATCATTACGATCAACCCTCCTTAAAAATTTTGTCCTTAAAATTTTCAAACGGAGGATATCGAAACAAGGAAAAGAAAAGATAAGGATAACGCAGTCATGTTTCATCTTCTCGACTCCTAAGTGGACTTGCCTGGAGTCTTTCCTCCACAAAATCTTAACGAGCTGAATGGCCTTGTTCCTCGAGGTCTTCTCTTTTCGGTTTAGGATCTCAACCGACTGCTGCTCCCGAGTTAGATCGGCCCCTACATTGTTTTCTGAATGACCCATCACGTGACTTGGGTCGCCGTCATACTTTCTTAGCCGTGAGACATGAAAAACGTTGTGTACGCCTTCTAACGATAACAGTACGACCAAGCGATATGTAACCTTACCCACTCGTTCCAGAATACCGATCGGACTGATGAATCGGGGGCTGAGCTTTCCGCGCTTCCCGAAACGTATTACTCCTCGATTCAGGAAAATCTTAAGAAATATGTGATCACCCGGTTGGAACTCCAGTGGTCTTCCTTTCGTACCTGCTCAATTTTTCTATCGGTCTTGGGCTAACCGCGGTTGTTCTCTGATTATTCTCATGACCTCCACTGTTTCTACAATCACATTAGGTCCCTGTCACGACCCGAAGGTACGGAACGTGACCAGCACTTAAACCACGAAACGTCTCAAGGCGCAACGTAATCTAAGTAAGCCAAACCCCAGAAAACTAAACCGCTTAACAATTAGAGTAAAGATAAACTTGTTTTAAAGCAAGTGGTTTCAACAATTAAGTGGCATGAATCATTTTAAAACATCATATTTTCCCGAAAATTTCGGCAGAATCTCTTTTGTAAATACTGGCCCCCAAAACGGGTACAACACATGAAATACATATAAATAATGAAATAAGGCATCCCAAAGCGGGAGCTAGCTCTTCACCCAAGACGGAATCTGTAAGTCCACGGTAGCGCCCCGGCCGTCTAACAGACGCCAAATGCGGAACAAAAACTTTTACAACTGGCGCTATCGCGTACTATAACCCGGATCTGTCATTAAAGCTAAACTAACAAACTACAAAGTGGGTAGAAATGTTATACCGAACGATCCGAGTCCTTCGGTCTTCAACCACCATCCCACGCTTTGTTGCGGCTGCTCCAATCTCCTGAATCTCCAATCTTCTCGTCCAGGTGGCACCACGTCGACGGATCTTTAAACGGGCTCCCGCCTCTGAACCGAGACAACTCGATCATCAAGTTTGCTGAAAGAGATGACCAAGATTGATGTAGAGAATGAGTAGAACACTTTGTCTCGTTACGTCCAAAGGTATGGACGAACGGTTAATGAAGTTGCCTTTTGGGTTCAAATGAAATGAGAAATGAATATCTGAAATTTCCATGAAACCAAAACCCTAATCATTTTACAAAATGAACAACCATCTCTTTTCAAGGAGAGGGGCCGGCCACAAAATAGGATGAGGGAGGTGAGTGTAGGAGAGGGGGGTGACCACAACAATAAATGAGAAAGAATGATTCATAATACACCTTGTATGAACACATTTAATGAAACAATAAATCATAACCCTTAGTCATCAAAACCATTAATGCAATAATCAATGCACTAATGACTCACAAGCCTAGTCACCATCCTAGTCACCTTCTAGAAACATCTAGAGCCTTCCACACTCATCAAGAAAAGATAAATCCGTTTTTAACCGAATGTTAAAGACGGGTGATAGAAAACTGGAAACTGGCAACTTCCAAAAGCGATCCTGAAACGAATTTCAGGATAACCCCGTAACAGTATAAACATACCCACATTTGTATTACGACCGAATACAAATGCAACTGAGACAAAGATATTATATCTACACAGTATAATACTCTGATCCGGCTTAAACCAAAGCCTACCAGTATTATCTGCCCGAAAAATGACACGTGCGAAAACGCACGTGCATTTTCGGAACCCTGCCATAAAACCATACGGCCTCTACAACGTTTCGCCCGAACTTGGGAAACGGTCTGTGGGGGGCTCTAATGACTCATCAACACACTGGCACTGGGTATAACCACTAGCTCGTCAGAGGTACAAGCTGTACGTAACGGTTGCCTATGTATTGATTGGAAGGGAAGCTGACGAGCGAACTCATCCATAAACCCTACTGAGCCTGACAGTGACAATATCCGTACAGTCCGGTCCGTTCGTCTAAAGAGTATCGCATATCGAGTTTAGGGGATGGATAAAGTCAGACCCCTAATAACGCGATAAATCGTGTCAGCATGAAGCCCATCACCATCTGAGAAACTACTGATCCAAATCAGCAATTCTCCACTACCTCGACCGAGGATTTCTAGTGATGGCCACCCATGCACTGTGCGACATCAACCCCCAATACCGGGAGAGACGAATCCCCTGCCGATCCGCTCACTTGCCTCCATGTGGCTCGGGACTGTATCCAAAAAAGACCTGTTTGCACGACTCCTTTGAGCCGTGGTAGGGTAGAAATCAAAGCACAGTGGGAACTCACACGAGACAAATGACGACCTCAGGTCGATGAACTAACATGTACACATGTCACCAGGGAACTGCTATCTGACGATATGTATAATACCAACTAACATGTTCCCGGCGAGTCCTGTCCGGTGTACTCATAACCCAATGAGCACCTGTATACATCTTAGATGAACCAACTGACACCAATGGCTTGTGAGACCGGCCATTTCCCTCGTCGGGGTCTCGACTGTATACACTAGTCTACTCTGGAGTATCGATGATGTTAGTATATATGCCCTAGAGGCCATTACTGTATCATACTAGCTTGTATATTACTTGATGGAAGCTTGGGATATTCACAGTCGTATAGACAATCTTGCTCAAAATGGTAGTATGCTACTTGGTTTGTCTCTACTTCAATATGTGCATGTGTTTCTTTTAGCATATCGCTTATATACATATTAGTAGAGCCCTTAGGATCTTTGCTTGATTACCAGCGTTGTGATGGCGCTCACACTCGTGGGGGCTGGGTAATCCATAAGCACATCCTTATACAGGTCCCTAGTCGTTGGACTATCGAGACAGGGCATCGATACTCCGGAGTATACTAGCGTATGCGCTTCTCATCCCAGCACGGACTAAGCTGTACTCATGTCACCTGGGAACTGATAACTGACGATAGGTATAATACCAACCAACAGTTCCCGACGAGTCCTGTCCAGTGTACTCGTAACCTAACGAGCACCCGCATACTATCTCAAGTACGACGTACTGACGGCTGTGGGACAGACCGTCTCCCCCGCTGGGATGAGAAGCGCATACGCTAGTCTACTCCGGAGTATCGATGCCCTGTCTCGATAGTCCAACGACTAGGGACCTGTATAAGGATGTGCTTATGGATTACCCAGCCCCCACGAGTGTGAGCGCCATCACAACGCTGGTAATCAAGCAAAGATCCTAAGGGCTCTACTAATATGTATATAAGCGATATGCTAAAAGAAACACATGCACATATTGAAGTAGAGACAAACCAAGTAGCATACTACCATTTTGAGCAAGATTGTCTATACGACTGTGAATATCCCAAGCTTCCATCAAGTAATATACAAGCTAGTATGATACAGTAATGGCCTCTAGGGCATATACACTAACAATCTCCCACTTGCACTAAGGCCATGTACTGGCGTATCGAAGACCTATCATCTCGATCAGCCGCTCGAACTGAGTCTGGGGTAGGGCCTTCGTGAGTGGATCTGCAGTGTTGTTCTCCGTATTTACTCTCTTCACCTCGATCTCCCGGCGATCTACGATCTCCCTGATCAGGTGGTACCGCCTCAAAATGTGGCTGGACTTCTGATGGGACCTGGGTTCCTTCTCTAAAGCTATAATGCCGTTGTTGTCGCAATACCGCGATATTGGATCAACAATGGTATGAACCACCTGAAGCTCCGTGAGGAACTTCTTCATCCAGACAGCTTCCTTTGCGGCATCGCAAGCAGCTATGTACTCCGCTTCCATAGTTGAGTCAGCAACGGTCTCCTGCTTGGAACTCTTCCAGCAAACCGCCCCTCCATTGAGGGTAAAGACATAACCCGACATGGACTTGGAGTCATCCTTGTCACTCTGGAAGCTGGAGTCAGCAAAGGCCTCAAGCTGGAGGTCTTTTCCTCCATACACCAAGAACATCTCCTTAGTCCTTCTCAGGTACTTGAGAATGTTCTTTACCGCTATCCAGTGTTTCTCCCCTGGGTTCGACTGATACCGGCTTACAACGCTCAATGCGTATGCTACATCTGGTCTGGTACACAACATCGCATACATTATAGAGCCTACCGCAGAAGCGTAGGGTATAATAGACATGCGATCCCTTTCCAAATCAGTCTTGGGAGACATCTCTTTGGAGAGGGTGATCCCGTGACAAGCCGGTAAATTACCGCGCTTGGAATCTTCCATACTGAATCTTTTCAGTATGGTGTCAATGTACCTTGACTGTGAAAGTCCCAACATTCTCTTAGATCTATCACGATAGATCTGGATCCCCAGAATGTAGTTGGCATCGCCCAGGTCCTTCATGGAGAACCTCTACGACAAGAATCCTTTGTCTGACTGTAGCATAGGAATATCATTTCCTATTAGGAGAATGTCATCCACGTACAAGACGAGGAATACTACAGTTCTCCCTACAATCTTACTGTAAATGCATGGTTCATCTGGGTTTTTGATAAAGTCGAATTCTTTGACAGTATCATCAAAGCAGATGTTCCAACTCCGCGATGCCTGCTTAAGTCCATAAATGGACTTGAGCAACTTGCACACTCTACCGCTGCTCCCACTTTGAATGAATCCCTCCGGCTGATCCATATAGACGCACTCTTCCAAATTTCCATTTAGGAAAGCCGTCTTTACGTCCATCTGCCAGATTTCATAATCGTGGAAGGCAGCAATGGCAAGAAGGATCCGAATGGATTTCAGCATAGCCACTGGAGAAAAGGTCTCGTCATAGTCCAAACCAGGTCTTTGACGAAAACCCTTTGCAACAAGTCTAGCTTTATAGGTCTCAACCTGCCCATCTACACCAATCTTCTTTCTGAAGATCCATTTGCGGCCTACGGGTTTTACCCCTTCTGGAGCAAAGTCCAAAGTCCAAACTTTGTTGGTGTACATGGACTCCATCTCAGCCCGCATTGCATCCGGCCATTTTACCGAGTCGCCGCTCTGGATGGCTTGCTGGAAGCTAGTAGGCTCACCATAATCCATGGTGCAATCCTCTCTATCCCCGTGTATGAGAAAACCGTAGTATCTCTCGGGCGAATGAGACTGCCTACTACTCCTGCGGAGTGGCGCTGGAATGTCCGGTTCTCCTGAACCTTCTGGTTCTACCAAGATTTCAGTAACAGCTAGTGGTTCTGGAATTTCTTCCAGTTCTATTGCGCTCCCACTTATCTGATTTTCTAAAAATTCAGTTTCCAAGAAACGGGCATGACGAGAAACAAAAACCTTTTGTTCCTCTACGTAATAGAAAAGAAAGCCCTTGGAGTTCTTTGGGTATCCCACAAACTTACACTGTACTGAACGTGCCTCGAGCTTGTCCGCATGCTGCTTTTTTACAAAAGCTGGACATCCCCATGTCTTAAAGTATTTAAGACTGGGTTTCTTCCCACTCCACATTTGATATGGTATGGTAGGCACTGACTTAGTAGGAACTTGGTTCAAAAGATATGCAGCGGTTTCTAGTGCATAACTCCAGAAGGATAGCGGCAACTCAGCCTTACTCATCATGGAACGAACCATATCCAATAGGGTTCGATTCCTTCTTTCCGATACACCGTTGTGTTGTGGTGTGTATGGAGGAGTAAGCTGAGAGAGAATTCCATTCTCTTTTAAGAAGCCCAGAAACTCGGCACTCAAGTAATCACCACCTCGATCAGATCTCAGTGTCTTGATACTTTTGCCTGTTTGTTTTTCAACTTCATTCTTGTATTCCTGAAATTTCTCAAAGGCCTCGGATTTGTGCTTCATTAAGAAGACATGCCCATACCTAGAGAAATCATCTGTGAAAGTAATGAAGTATGAATAACCACTTCGCGCATGTGTAGACATTGGACCACACACATCACTGTGTATGAGTCCCAAGAGCTCGCTCGCTCTTTCTCCGTGTCCAGTGAACGGAGTCTTTGTCATCTTTCCCATGAGACAAGATTCACAAGTGGCATAAGACTGGTACTCGAACGGATCCAAGTATCCTTCTTTATGTAACTTTGTCAACCGTGTCTCATTAATGTGACCCAGTCTACAATGCCATAAGAAAGCCTGATTTATTTCCGGAGACTTTCTTTTAAGTGTGTTCTGGACACTGAAGACCTGAGCTTGATTCAAAACGTATATACCGTATTTCAATGTACCTGACCCAATCAGTACTTGATTTAGGTGGATGTTTACTGCATCGCTTACAAAAGTAAAATCATATCCTTCCTTAGAAAGTAAGGATACAGATATGATATTACAAGTCGCACGGTACATAAAAACAGTCACGTAGAATCAATATCTGCCCAGTTGTCAGTCCTAGATGATATTCCCCTACGGATACAGCATACATGCTCATTCCGTTAACAACCCTGAGAGTCATATCACCTTTCCTGATAACCCTACGGTTTCTCAGAGCCTGTAACGAATTACAGATATGAGATCCTGATCCGGTATCCAATACCCAGGAAGTAGGGTTAACTGACATACAGTTCTCTATTACAAACACACCCGAAGCCGAAGCCATAACATTCTTCGAATTCTGGCTACTGGCTTTGCAAGCCCTGCAATCCTTCTGCCCATGTTCATTCCCGTTACAATAGGAACATCCCTCTTTTACTACATCCAGTCCCGAAACTTCTGCCCTTCCCTTTCTTTCTACTTCCCTGGTTTCCTTCAGGGTAGTAGGTAGAGACTGTTGAACTAAGTCAGCATCTGACCTGTTCTTCAACGTGGTCTTCAGGTCCGAGAGCTCAAAAGAGCTGGTCTCTGTAAGGACGTTGCCCCCTACAGATGACCCGATAGCCAACCTCGCTGGAAGCAATTCGTTCGAGGTCTCATATCTTGCGATACGAGATTGCTCTCCATATAAAACTTTGTTATGGAGAAAGATAGAAGCTGAGTCCATCTTCTCGTGCTGCCTCTGGTATATACCATCAACTGAGGCTAACACGAGGCACTTGGCTTTCACACAGTCTTCTTCCGATGTCCTACGGATATCAATATCCGTGACAGGGGAAACTGGACCTGAGACGGCAGGGGTTGGATCAGTCAAGAGGTGTCCCAGCTCGTCATAGGCAATGGACATCTGGACAGACCTTTGCCAGTCATAACAGTCAGATTCAGTCGTTTTATTATCTAGATGTAACCTAGGTGCGGTCACTGGGTCGCTGCAATTAAGAGAGAGAGAAGAAAACACTCAGCATGATGCTCTTGCAAGTTTAGATTGGTTTTTAATTTATCTAAACAGGATGGCTCCCACTGTCTCTCGAATCCCTCCCCAAACCATAAAGGAAGAATTAGTCAGGATCAATCTCACTGTACAATACTTGTTTAACCGTTCAGCCAGGCCAGTGTCGGTACTTCGAAAGAGGTTTTCCAACGCTTTCGCGAAGTTCCTTAATTAAGTAACCTCTTTTCCCTGTGGGCGTAGCCCCGCTAACACCTTTCTAGACACCTACTAGGTTTATAGCATTGATCGTTAAGTGAGAGTTTTCCCGAGGAGTAGCATATACTCACAGTAGGATCGGGATCCAAATATCATCGCGTGATAAAACCAAAGGAATCCTACCAGAATCATCACACTCCAAATGGTATGCAGCGCTAGCAAGTTTCAGTACTTTTGAAACTCCCGATGTGGATTTTTGCCCCATGCTCTTATGACCTTGACTAAGGCCAACAAATCATAAGTCACATGTCAAGTTCTACCCGTCGTTGTCCAGGTTAATTTGAACCCACCCGTATATACCCTTGACTATGGCCAACAAAGCAATACGACTGTCCCAAACCAACGCATTCTATCTATGCAACATATGAATACCCACCAGCTACCAAACACCGTGCCTTGACTAAGGCCAACAAACACAGCTTGAATACTGTTGAATATTCATATGAAACGACGGAGGGCTACGGATGGTTTTGGCGAAACCGTGAACGTAGTGAACTTGATATAGTCGATGGAACGAGATAGCTTTTAAAAGGAGTGGTTCAAACTCCGCGTTTAAAATGCTTGTTTTTGAAAAGAACCGAGTGGTTTTCAAAGTGTTCCAACGACTTTTACTTGGTTTATTTTCTTGCATTAGTTCTTTTAATGCGTCCCATCATTTAATCCTACCATTGCAGAAAACAACTAAAATATGACGTACGCTTATGCCATTCGCATTCGCCACGGGGCCCCATCATCACACGTTAGGTTACTTAACTAACGACAGAGCGGGGGCTGGGCTAGCGCGGCTGAAAAACATAAGCAACGCCTAAATAGTTATTATATATAGATATATAGCAATGATAGACATTACAGATCACAGATGAACACTTTGGATATACTAGGAATCCGCGATTCGTTCGAGCCTGCAACGAAAAATGGATTACACGGTCGCGATGAATAGCCAAACCCCACCCTAGACCCCTACGGGTGCGGCAAACTACCCGCCAAGTACCCGAAGCGAAGCAACCTCCCTCAACACCGTGAGTAGGCCACTCGGCACTTCGAGATACCCGGTAGTTTATGCACCCCACCTTGGGTCTATCCTAGGAGCAAAAACAGTAAAAAGAAATTATACAATGACGGCTACAACCCCGACCCGGTTGTGCGGCCAAACAAATAATATTACATCAATTTATAAATTTTACAATGAATGAAAAAAAAAGAAACTCTCATCTCACACCCATTCCCGGCTATTCATCCGCGACAATCCACCGAGTTCATATACACAAACCATCAACATTACAGATCACAGATATGTATAACCCCCACTAATCGACGTATAGCGATTAGCGGACGTTCAATACATATATCACATCACAGAAAATATGCATTAGCCAAAGTCTACGGAATATCGATTAAAATACGGATTTTTAACCACCCCAAAAGTCAATTTGCTCTCTGGAAAATCTCACGGAACCGGTCCTTCGGGTCTTCGTCCCGCTCGTCCATCCAAGCTCCAAGCGTCGATCCGGACCTTGGGCACCTCCGCGGCCTTCTTGAGTCGAAGACGATCCACCCGAGAGATGTACGCCGAGCTCCACCTCGAGCCGAGGCAACTAGGGCAAAGAGATTGCTAATCTAAATGCCTTAGGTTGTGTAGAAGAGAAAGATGGAAGTGTTTGTCAATGTGGATTCTCTTTCTCTCTCTTGAAATGAGAAGAAAAGAAAAGCTCCATGGTTGCTAAACTTTCTCCTTCTTCTTCCTCCTCTTGATCTCTTCTTTTGATCTCATGCTGACTTGACACTGTCATTTCGCCTCGAGTGTATTCCCACTGTACTTAGATTACTACCCTACCACGGCTCAAAGGAGTCGTGCAAACAGGTAATAGTTGGGTGCAGTCCCGAAGCACTTGGAGGTAGTGACGGTTAGACAGGATTCGTCTCTCCCGGTATTGGGGGTTGACATCGCGCTGTGTCTAGGAGAGCCATTACACAAGTAGTCCCTGGCCAGGGCAAGCGAGATATACTGGTAGGTTTCCAGTATTATCTCAGGGTGTTCTGGGCTATACTCCGACACGACTTGTACCGCTATTAGGAGACTGACGTTCACCGCCCCCCTAGGCCCGCCATGTGATGTATCAGACGAACAGACCGGAATGTACGGAGATTGTCACATACAGGCTCAGTAGGAGTTCGGATGGATTTACCTCATCGGCCTTCTTATCGACATCTACCTGGGGACTGTTACGTACAGCTAGTGCCGCTTGCGGTCTGTGGTTAAACCCACTGCCAGCGTAGTGTCGAGTCTTTAGAGTCCCACACAGAGAGTTTCCCTGCACTGAGTGAAACGTGTAGAGGCCGTATGGTTTTACGGCAGGGCTACAATCACTTACGTGCACTTGTGTGCGTATGCTGTTCGGGCAGGCAATACTAGTGGGCTTTGGTTTAAGCCAGATCCTGGTATTGCACAGATGGATTTGATTTGTCTTCTGTGCATTCGCATTCTACGGAATGCGGATGCGGGTGTGTATGCACAGTTTTGGAGGAGCGATGAAGGAGGAGGTGCCCCATTAGGGTTTTGGCAGTTGGTTCGGCCAAAACCGTAATGTGGTACACTCATTAGGGTTTTGACAATTCGTTTGGTCAAAACCGTTATGAGCCGGAGACATTATTTACTAATCCTTTTAGTGATAGATTAGTGATGGCTAATTGCATTGACCATTTGACCACTTAGACCTCTCTTGACTTTGTTGACCCGTTGACCGTGTTGACCTTTGACCTTCAAGAGGGATCTACACTCTTCTTTTATTTTCATTTTAATTCTTGAGTTATGATAATGGTCAATTCAATGTGCCATCAACTTTTATCATGGTAGGATTAGTAATGATGATCTTAGAGTATTATTGCAACCATGGTTCATTTCATTTGGCTTAATCCTTTTCATTATTCCATTCTCATTCTCTCTCTTGAAATGAGAAGAAAAGAAAAGCTCCATGGTTGCTAAACTTTCTCCTTCTTCTTCCTCCTCTTGATCTCTTCTTTTGATCTCATGTGTTGAGAGAAAAAGAATCCACATAGACAAACACTTCCATCTTTCTCTTCTACACAACCTGAGGCATTTAGATTAGCAATCTCTTTGCCCTAGTTGCCTCGGCTCGAGGTGGAGCTCGGCGTACATCTCTCGGGTGGATCGTCTTCGACTCAAGAAGGCCGCGGAGGTGCTTAAGGTCCGGATCGACGCTGGGAGCATGGATGGACGAGCGGGACAGCGGGACGAAGACCCGAAGGACCGGTTCTATGAGGTATACTTTCTACAAGCATAGTAGTTAAAACCTCTAGTTG
This sequence comes from Agapanthus africanus, assembly GCA_030015575.1. Taxonomy (NCBI): domain Eukaryota; kingdom Viridiplantae; phylum Streptophyta; class Magnoliopsida; order Asparagales; family Amaryllidaceae; genus Agapanthus; species Agapanthus africanus. The sequence continues at coordinate 113,914,086 of JASDDO010000031.1, forward strand.
TTTACTAGTTTCTGTTTAGCCCAGATCCTTGCTTAGAGTCCATGTTGCCTTGCGCCAAATCATTGTTTTTTGCCGTTTCCGCCTCCCCGTAAGAACCGGGGTGAGCAACGTGGACTTACAGATGCCCTGTCTCAAAAACTCCCACGACTAGGGACACTTTAAGGATGTGCCTATAAACCCCAGCTCCCACGTATATGATCACCATCATACTGCTGGCTGTCAAGCAGAATCCTATGGGCTCTATCATCATGCAATAGTGAACTAAAGCATGTAAACGATGATAAAGACAAACCAGATAGCATACTATCATCTCGAGCAAGACTGTCATATCGGTATAGGCCATGCCTCAATCATTGCAATCACGTACCTGCGATCCAATAATTGAATTTGAGGGCACTATCTCCAACAATCTCCCACTTGCACTTAAGGCTAATTATTTCGATATCGCATACTCACAGCCCGTGTGATACCGAACATCCAACTCCTCTACTAATCAGTTTCACAAAACTAGTTTGTAAAACTCTTGTGTTCGAGAAATAGCCTCAGTGAGTGGATCCGCCCTGATGTTTCTTTCTATGTCTCTCTTAATCTCAAGTTCGCGGAGAAAGCCATCTCCCGAATCGAGTAATTCCTGTCTTAGAATATGTCTGGATTTATGATGGGACCTAGTTCATAAATGAACTCCAAATCCAAACATCTTAGACTGTATCGATAACTGAACCTAATCAGTATCCAGCACCATGCCTCCCACAGTATCCTCTTGGACTACCTGTCCATAATAATGTCCCTCGTCAGAGGGAAAACTATAACTTTGACAATCACTCTGTCATCCATGTCACCTTTGAAGCCTGGAATGATAACCGTCTCCCCGAAGGAGGCTGCCATCATCAAATCCTTAGAACATGCACTTAAGTTCTAAAACTGCTTCCTTATGTTTCTTCAGGATTGGATTAATATAAACTTATTGCATCTAGTGCAAAAACAACATCTGGTGTGGTACTTGACATCTCATGATTGACTCAATTGCCTAAGCAAGTGATCTGCCAATCATGCACATCCCTCTCTCTTTTAGTCTCTAAGACACCTTTAGAGAGGGTGACTCCATCACCTGCAGGTACACCACCATGCCAGGAATCATCTATTCTAAAATACTATTAGAATATTGTCAAAGTACCCATATTGGGAAACTACCCAAATCTAGATCTAAAACCATAGATCTAGTAACCAGAATGTCAGATATTATATCCATATCCTTTGTGGAGAAACATCTGTGTGACTACCACAGTATAACCGATCGTAGTATAGGAATTTTACTTCCTACTCTGTGTATGTCATCCAAATACTAGGACATCACACCCTGCTACCTTCTCAACAGATCCATCCCCTATTCTGATGAAGTCAAACCCATGACTCTCACATCAAAATTAGATGATCTATCTCCGCTATATTTGCTCAAGCCTATAAATAGGCATAAGCTACTTGCCCACTATGCTTCCGCTGCTCCCACTGATCACAACAACCCTCTGGCAGAATAATATACACGTACACTTCTAAAGCTAGTTTAGAACGACGCTATACTTATCCTCTTGCCGGGTCTCATAGTCTGGAACAACAGTAGTGTCAAGTCTGGGTAAACAAGAACCTCCCTGTCACCGTCCTTGAGGCTACCGGAGTACCTCTCGGGTGTCTGAGGTTACCCACCATGTCTGTGAAGTGGCTATTGGAATGTCAAACCTGATTGAATATATAGGTCCCATTAAATTTTCCGTAATCGTTTGCGGTTGTGGAATCACTTCCAGTTCTACCATACTCCCACTACTGTTTTTTGAAAAATCCATTTTACTAAAACTGTGGCGAGTTAAGAACAATATCACCATTGATCTTCCAGATGGTAGAAAGTCAACCCTCGTCAAAACTAGGGTCAACCCACAAACTGCCATTACAGAAACGTGCCTTGAGTTATCCAGAGTCTGGTTTTAAGCATAGGCTGAACAACTCACCGTTCCTTAACATCGTTAAGATATGAACCATTCTATATCCAATATAGAAACTTTGGCACTTATTTAATTGGAACCAGATTCAAAACCATGCAGCTGTCTCCAGTGCATATCAACTTAATGGAGAGAGGCTAATCAGTATTACTCAACTTAGGAATACATCCAATTATGAGTAACCTGAAAGAGAAACAAGTTTCTCAAAACCGTTACTATCAACTGAATACCAATCACAAGAATCTACATCTTCGATTTCTTTGAAGAATCCCGATACTTGTGATACCTGGTTCTCTACTTTATTCTTATACCCACAACTTCTCGAAACTTAGACCTTGTATTTCTACGAAACACTTGTCTAAAAACTAGAGAAGTCATAAGTAAACAGAACATAGTGTGAGGACCAACCCCTTAGTCCTTACGGATACTGGACAACATACAATACTCTGTATAAGTTTGCTGAGCTGAATAACTCAAAACCTGTGCGTCGTAGTTTGAAAACTGTACCCAGACGATTTCCTCAAATATCACCAATTACAACGAATTCCGATATAATGAGGATGATCACCTAATTCCCAATAACTTACTCCCACTCATCATCTGTAAAACCATACAGATGTGAGAATCATACCTGGTAAATACATACCCTGGAGCAAGTATCTAATCGGGAAATCAGTTTTCCTTTAACAATGCACTGAAACATGAAAATGTTTCGTAGGGGTATCCTGGTATTTCTAGTAATGCCTCTTCCATAATCCAATTCATGACTTTAACCATATATTTCATTGACATCTCTCCAAATCCCTTTATTTGTCTTTAGCTGTTACCTTCTGTATACCATCGTTAGGCTAAATGGTTTTCTTCCTTGCCACCGTTCGGCACCAGCCTATGGTTTGGAAGAAGACTATCCAGTAAGCATAATAGGTGTACTCTCCTAATCCTAGGAGTACTCGCAACTTGGGAGAAGGTGATGATAAAAGACAACTGAATAATACCTTATTCTATTTCTCCCGAACCGGGGAAAAAAGCAAAGGTGAAATAGGAGTGGCGATGAAGTACGTGGTTTGGTCGTGAATGACAACAGTCGCAATTTACTTTGCCATCTTTCTAATCCCTTTATTTTGTCTTTAGTTATTACCTTCTGTACACCCTACTTAAGCTAATTGGTTTTCTCATTTCCTATCTTTCGGCACCAGCCTATGGTTTGGAATAAGACTATCCAATAAGCGTAATAGGTGTACTCTCCTAAATTAAGGAGCCCTCGCAACCTGAGAGAAGGTAATAATAAAAGACAGGTGAATAAACTAATTCTATTTCTCATGAACCTGGATCCATCCTCGAAGAAATCCCTTCAAGTTCGTATATAACCATACGATGGATCTATCCAATGGAAGTGGATATCCGTAGTAATACGGGGTGTTCTGAGAAATGCAAAGGGTAAAAGAAGGAGCGGCAATGACTTATGCAACTCGGACAATCCAAAAGCCAGTATTTTTAGAAGGTTCGGTCAACTTGGTTACTGAGTCATAATCTAGGGTCGGTCAAAGGTCACTGCCAAAGAGAGAGAGAGAGAAAAGAAACACTCTGCGTGCACTCTAACCTAGATCAGAATGGTTATCATTTTATCTAATCAGGAAACCTCTCACTGTAATCTCAAATTCTCCTCCAAACCTGAAAGAAGAATTAGTCGGGATCACCCGAAGAGTAAACCAACTCATCAGTGAGAATCGGGATCCAACTATCATCGCATGATAACTTGATGGAAGCCACTCAAGTTATCACACTCCAGAAGGTATGCGCATGCCTGGCAAGTTTCCGTTTATATTTGAAACTCCCGATGTTATTTTTGCCCCATGCTCTTATGACCTTGACTAAGGGCCAAATATCTCATAAGTCGCATGTCAAGTTCTATCCATCATTATCCAGGTCAATTTGAACCCACCCGTACATACTCTTGACTAAGGGCCAAAAACAGTAATATGACTGTCCCAAACCAACGCATCTATCTATGCAACATGTGAACACCCCAGCAGCTACCAATTACTATGTCTTGATTAAGGGCCAAGTATACATAGCTTGAATACTACTGACCATCCACAAGAAATGACGGAGGGCTACGGCTGGTTTTTGGCGAAAAACCTTTAACGTAATGAACTTGATCTCGTTGAAGGAACCTGGTAGCTTTTTATAAAAATATAGTGGCGAAAACCTTTTGCTAAAGAGGTCACTCCCGGTGAAGGGATCTCGGCACTTTCCTCGTGGAATGAGGTGCAGGATATTCTAACTGAATACCGTGATGCAAAGCAACTTGTAATCAACTATATTGAAGTTATTACCCTGACGTAAACTTCTGCCCAAGGGGTCACTCCCGATGAAGGGATCTTGGCCCTTGCCTCGTGGAATGAGGTGCAGGATATTCCAACTGAATATCACTATGCAAAACAAAAGGAAACGTCTTTGTAATAACACCTTTTAAAATTTGTTCCAACAACATCAAATATAGGTTTTTTTTACTTGCATTGATAAGAATCAACGCGGTCCCATCAATTAATCACACCAGAAAAGAACGAAAATATAATGTACGTATATGCCATCCGCATTCGCCACAGGGTCCCGTCATCACCCGTTAGGTTACTTAACTAATGACATAGCGGGGGCTGGACTAGCGCGGGTGTAAAACATATACAACATCTAATAGTATATATACCAATATACAATAATCGCTCCAGGCGTGATAATATGCAACATTACAGAAAAGTAATAAGCATCACAGAACAATACAGATAATCTGGGATCCCCGGGTTTCACAGAGCCGCTACTGAAACCCGACGTTCCCCTGGTCGTGTGGATAGCCTGTGCAATGAAACCTAGACTCCTACGGGTGCGGCAAGTTACCCGCCAAAACCTGAAGCGAGGCAGCCCCCTACAGCAAAATGAATGGACCACCCGGCACTTCACGGAATCTGGTAACTTGAGCACCCCTCCTTGGGTCAACATGTACCCCCTACGAGTGCGGCAAATAATCTGCCAATTCTAGTGTAAGGCCCCTTTGCCTCTCAAAACCATGAGATACGGACCCGTTGCCCTCCAGAACCCGGCTATCCGTGCACTCCGTCACGGGGTAAACCTAGCACAGAAATAAAATATATGTACAACGGGTACATCGACCTCAACCCGGTCGTGCCCCAAAAGAATATAATATAAACAAGCAGTGATGGCAGTCCACATGTTGGACGCTCGCCCCGCAATATCAAATGTACCATTGCACTCTGCTATCCACCACGACATCTGATCCAAACTGCACTACCATTGCACTCTGCTATCCACCACGACATATCCGCAACATTACAGCACAACACAGAACATCAACGCGAATGTCACGTTCGCAAATCCGTCTAAAAGAACTATAGAAATTAGACGCGATTTACCGCTCGAATGACATTCCCGGTCGGAGATATAAAGTAAGTACTGTATACTAACACGTTTAAATTTCGATCGACCAAATATCCCAAAGTGGGCCCCACAAACATCTGCTGTACAGTAACAAAATCTGGGCCCAAAAGAAATATTCCATAAGCCACAATTTCAGATGAAGAACACACTGGAAAAATTTGGTCCACTGTTGCCATATACTGGCCGCGGTTCCGCGGTCAAACCCAAGCTTCGACCGCGGATCCGCGGCGGTATAGTGGTAACACGTGTCCAAATTTTACCGTAACTCTTCAAAAACCCTGCTCAATTTTCTGTGATATGCAAAATAATTTTTAGATCCTTTTAAAAATCGACAGAAACATTGAACAGAAAAATTGTAGTTTTTGAAAATCGGTTCGATCGATGTTTTAAACGTATTAGCACAAGTTAGTAAAGCTTAATGGTGAGGCTCTGATACCACTGTAAGTCCACGGTAGCGCCCCGGCCGTCTAACAGACGCCAAATGCGGAACAAAAACTTTTACAACTGGCGCTATTGCGTACTATAACCCGGATCTGTCATTAAAGCTAAACTAACAAACTACAAAGTGGGTAGAAATGTTATGCCGAACGATCCGAGTCCTTCGGTCTTCAACCATCATCCCACGCTTTGTTGCGGCTGCTCCGATCTCCTGAATCTCCAATCTTCTCGTCCAGATGGCACCACGTCGACAGATCTTTAAACGGGCTCCCGCCTCTGGCAACTAGATCATCAAGTTTGCTGAAAGAGATGACCAAGATTGATGTAAAGAATGAGCAGAACACTTTGTCTCGTTACGTCCAAAGCTATAAACGAACGGTTAATGAAGTTACCTTTTGGGTTCAAATGAAATGAGAAATGAATATCTGAAATTTCCATGAAGCCAAAACCCTAATCTTTTTACAAAATGAACAACCATCTCTTTTCAAGGAAAGGGGCAGGCCACTAAATAGGATGAGGGAAGTGAGTATAGGAGAGGGGGGTGACCACAACAATAAATGAGAAAGAATGATTCATAATACACCTTGTATGAACACATTTAATGAAACAATGAATCATAACCCTTAGTCATCAAAACCATTAATGCAATAATCAATGCACTAATGACTCACAAGCCTAGTCACCATCCTAGTCACCTTCTAGAAACATCTAGAGCCTTCCACACTCATCAAGAAAAGATAAATCCGTCTTTAACCGAATGTTAAAGACGGGTGATAGAAAACTGGAAACTGGCAACTTCCAAAAGCGATCCTGAAACGAATTTCAGGATAACCCCGTAACAGTATAAACATACTCACATTTGTATTACGACCGAATACAAATGCAACTGAGACAAAGATATTATATCTACACAGTATAATACTCTGATCCGGCTTAAACCAAAGCCTACCAATATTATCTGCCCGAAAAATGACACGTGCGAAAACGCACGTGCATTTTCGGAACCCTGCCATAAAACCATACGGCCTCTACAACGTTTCGCCCGAACTTGGGAAACGGTCTGTGGGGGACTCTAATGACTCATCAACACACTGGCACTGGGTATAACCACTAGCTCGTCAGAGGTACAAGCTGTACGTAACGGTTGCCTATGTATTGATTGGAAGGGAAGCTGACGAGCGAACTCATCCATAAACCCTACTGAGCCTGAAAGTGACAATATCCGTACAGTCCGGTCCGTTCGTCTAAAGAGTATCGCATATCGAGTCTAAGGGCGTGGATAAAGTCAGACCCCTAATAACGCGATAAATTGTGTCGACATGAAGCCCATCACCATCTGAGAAACTACTGATCCAAATCAGTAATTCTCCACTACCTCGGCCGAGGATTTCTAGTGATGGCTACCCGTGCACTGTGCGACATCAACCCCCAATACCAGGAGAGACGAATCCCCTGTCGATCCGCTCACTTGCCTCCATGTGGCTTGGGACTGTACCCAAAAAAGACCTGTTTGCACGACTCCTTTGAGCCGTGGTAGGGTAGAAATCAAAGCACAGTGGGAACTCACACGAGACAAATGACGACCTCAGGTCGATGAACTAACCTGTACACATGTCACCAGTGAACTGCTATCTGACGATATGTATAATACCAACTAGCATATTCCCGGCGAGTCCTGTCCGGTGTACTCATAACCCAATGAGCACCTGTATACATCTTAGGTGAACCAACTAACACCAATGGCTTGTGAGACCGGCCATTGCCCCTCGTCGGGGTCTCGACTGTATACACTGGTCTACTCTGGAGTATCGATGCCCTATCTCCCACGACTAGGGACACTTTAAGGATATGCCTATAGACCCCAGCTCCCACGTAAATGATCATCATCATACTGCTGGCTATCAAGCAGAATCCTATGGGCTCTATCATCATGCAATAGTGAACTAAAGCATGTATACGATGATAAAGACAAACCAGATAGCATACTATCATCTCGAGCAAAACTGTCATATCGGTATAGGTCCTGCCTCAATCATTGCAATCACGTACCTGCGATCCAATAATTGATTTTGAGGGCACTATCTCCAACAGAATCATAACCACATGCAATATGCATATCAAAAGTGCACAATAAGCATCCGAAAGCAAGAAATAAGCAAATACCACGTCGGATCAAGTGAGCATCGACACCAAACACCACAAATATAAGTCTCACGAGTCTCACTGTCTAGTCAAATATAAAATGGTAGATGGAGTATACTAGATACAATATAATGTACATGATGGAATAAAAATATCCTCGCAACCCACCTACAAGCAATGCGCAAGTCCAAGCAGAAGGGACGAAATGAGGAGGTGCGCCCGCCGCTACTGTGCTGACGGGTCGGGCCTGCAAGATACTGTAGCACAACGGGGGTGAGTTGCCAACTTGTGAGTAGTAATTAATATCTAATAAGGCTATCATAAGCATGCACGCAATTCGTCACAGCCTACATATACTTATATGATGCGATGCACTAGTATGTATGCAACATGAATGCAAAATCAACATGAAATCTGAATATGTTTAGTACGAAAAAATATGTATTCTTATCTTAGTAAAACTCCTGTAATTTAAATGTAGTATCATCAATGAAATCAACAGAAATCCGTGTTAAGTATCGACACAAAATATGAATATCTCAATGTCTTAATGTATCAATATCTCAAAATCTCGGGCCCCGGCAATCCGAACTGGCCCATATCATCAAGTCTCGGGCTCCGACAATCCGGACTGGTCCATATCATCAATCTCAAGACTACGTCAGTATCCTCCGGATATCCGTCGCGTCACAAATAACCGGTCGGTAGTGCTCCCCTGCCGGGCTCAACGCCATCGCCTGCGACCATCTTACCTTGGGGTACCGCATCGGGTCCACCATGCACCCACAGACGGTTCCTCCTCCTCCTCATATCGGGTGTATGATACCGCTCAAAAACCGAGAAATTTCACGGTGGACAACACATACATCATATCATGAGGAAACCGCAGCTTGCATTATTAAAATGGTAATACGTTCTTAAAATCCTTGCGGTTTCTCCAAAATCCATAAATCTCATAAATACTTAAATTCTCGAGAAGAATCACAATACATGAACATGTAGGAATTGATGAATGTCTATGATATCAATAATATGAAATGCGATTTATGAGTAGGAAACCATGTATGAATGATGATGAAATAAGGTATTTATACAACTAGCAATCTTTCATATCAATCTTGATGAAATGAAATATACAACTACCAGTTTACGTGTCATGTATGATGCAATTGTTTTGATACCGATCTAAGCAAGTTCTAAAGTGTTCGTGGCATAGCAATTACCAAAGGCGTGCGTGTTCACATGAATAGTGCACGTGCAGCATGAACCAATGGTAATTGTGCAAGTGTCTTATGAGATGATTTCATATATATATATATATATATATATATATATATATATATATATATATATATAATGGTGCGATACAATGAGATGAATAATTGGTAACTACGCATATAGATGCAAGTACTACAAAAAAATCCTAAACCATCGGGCGCCTCGCGCCATTCAGACGATTCCCCCGTAGATGTGTACATCTACTCACCGGGATGCCTCGGCTAATCTGATCTGATCTCAGCCATGTCCTTTCCGCGCCGCATCCGACGCCTCTGCACCCGATCCTAGAATCACACATAAGTAAATAAGAGGATGTATATATTAATGGTCGTGGACACAACGATACAAGATAACCACACGCACTAACTAGACACGCACACACTTGGTGCACGAAACGCGCCGCGACAACACCACAAACTACAACTAGGGTCACTATACGTGAAAACCACCAATCCTAGTACCCATTCGTACCAATTGCGCATCCACAATACTTAAGATATTATATGAAATAGATGGTTAACCAACAAAATCTCAAACTTAGTTCAAACGATTTAATCCAAAAACCTAGTAAGCGACCCATTACCTTTTTAGCACAAATCTAAATGTTTTAACAATTCTAGTGACCACAATAATCACTTAACTTAATTAAGAAGTCACACAAATATCAACTAGATTTTTATCTCACTTAGTTATATTAATCCTAAAAACCTAGTTTGCAAAAATTATCTAATTTGAACAATTTAAAAGGAACAATTTGTTAACTTAACAACTAGACTAGAATTTGCTTGACTTAAGATGTTAAACTACACAATTAAACCATGTGCAAGTAATAAAAATCCTAACTTTAATTTAACCCTTTTTGAATTTCAAACTTGCAAATTAAAACCATAATTAAACACCTAATAAGCTAAATCAAAGTAATTAATTAATAATCAAACCATAGGTTAAAGATTTATACCTCACAAGTTTTGAAATCTAGCATGCTAACTTAGCCTCCTAAATGGATTCATGCTCCAAGATCCATACTTGATTGGGCTAAGGAATAATGGTAAAGATTTAATTAGGAATTTGTAGACTTTGTATTGATTTTTTTTTTGAAGAAATTCTCATGATTTTTGAGATGGGAAATAGGGTTGCTGCAGAGAGGAGGGGGCTCGGCCAGAAAATTTAAGGGGAGAGAGAGAGTGAGGTGAGTGTTTTGAAGTCAAGAAACAAAGGCCCATACCTCAATTAATTAAACCCCATGCCTTCATATTCTTTTCATTCTCTTTTCTTTCCTATTAATTTTAAAAGTGAAAAGAGTGGAGAAATGGAAGGGGGGAAGGCAGCAGCCTAATTCGGCCAAGTGGGAAGGGAGGTGAGTGTGTGAGGTGAGTGTGGAAAGTTCCAATTCAAAAAGACCCCCAACATATCATATATTAACTCTTTTATCACAATTAATTTATTTTATTATATTTTCTATTTTATTTCATCCTAGAATTCTCTAGAATTATGGAGACATTATGAGAATAAGTGAACATATTAAAACTAGTTATATAATTGTCATGGTTCAATGATGAATGATTAACCCATTCCAATTTGTATTTTTCACTAATTAAAAGTATAAGTGAAAGCTTAAAATAATATTTAAAAATAATTAATTAAGGAAAAATATTTAAGTAAACTAATAATTTACAAGCGACTAATTAAATATCAATACTAGCCATTACATAGCTAAAATAGGTATATTTAAGTCTATGTCGAAAAATAAGTATATCTTGGTTTTTATGGAAAACACCAATTATTTAACCGATTATCGGAAATTTCACCTAAACGATTTTTCAGAACGTTACAGTCCTGAAAGTTCTCAATCTCCAATATCGATCCAACTCAATGAAGATCGCCACTTCCTTCCATATAAAGCTTCAAACAGTGTCATGCCGATACTTGCCTGGTAGCTGTTGTTATAAACGAACTTCACTATGTGCAAGTGGTCATCTCATAACCTCTTGAAAACCAATATACAAGCTCGATGCATATCCTCGAGATTCAAAATGGCCTTCTTGGATTGGCTATTAGTGTGAGGGTGATAGGCAGTGCTGAAGCTCCGACTAATACCAATGCTCTCCTGCAGACTTTTCCAGAATTGAGACTGAAATCCGGTGTCTTGGTCGGACACCTTATTTAACGGTACTCCATGCAGCCTGACAATCTCCTCCATGTACTTCTTAGCTAAGCTCTCTATGGACTGGCCAAGCGGAACGGAATGAAATGCCCGGATTTGAAAAGCCAGTCCACGATTACTCATACTGCATCGTAGCCTTCCATGCTATGAGGAAGCGCAGTCACGTATCCCTCATGATGTTCTTCTTCTTCCATTCTGGGATATGCAAGGGTTGAAGTAGTCACGCGGCTCTATGATACTCAACTTTCCTGTTGGGATACTATCCACATAGCCACATCCGTAGAAACTTCTCTCTTCACACTGTACCACTATTAATTCTGTCAGGGTCTTTGTGCATCTTAGTTTCCCCGAGATGAACTAGGTATGGGAAGTTGTGGGCCTCCTTCAGGAACTCTTCTCTGATTACTCCCGTAGGCTAATAAATCCCGCTCTCATGTTTAAGAGTCCCATCTTCATGAATGACAAAAACCGCTCGTAGTCCTACTATAACTTGTCCTCCGATCTTCTTTATCCTGACGTCACAGATCTGCACTTCCTTGATTCTGTCAACCAAAGCGGGCTGAATCTGCAGGCTCATCAATATTGCAAGTACCCTTGGCATGATTACCTCAGTCTCTTAACTCGTTGAGGTCTTATTGAATCCTTTATTAATTAGTGAGGCTCATAATAATCGGCTGGTGTCTCAAAACGTCGGGGACTACATTCTTTCTCGGATAGTACTGTAGGTCGATATCATAGTCTATCATCAGCTCCAAACCATTTTCTCTGCCTCATGTTGAAGTCCTTTTGGACGAATATGCACTTCAACCATTTATGATCAGTACGAATCTCCACACATTCTCCTCAAGATAGTGTCTCCACATTTTCAAGATGAAGATCACAGCTGCCAGTTCTAGGTCGTGGGTAGGATTGTTGCGTTCATGAGTCTTCAGTCGTCTTGACACATACGCAACTATCTTACTGAGCTGATACAATACACCACCAAGTCCCTTCCCCGAAGTATCATAATGGATGTTAAACTTTCGGATCTATCAGGGATGACAATGGGTGTGATCGTTACGACCTACGCTCCTTAGAATAATTTCATACTTGAAATTTTCAAAGGAGAAAGCCGCTGCTGGACATGGTAATCGATAACACTGTCGGGAATCCTCTCTGCACTCCAGGTGTCTCTCCCGAGTACTAGTGTATCGTTGACGGAAGGAAAAGAGTCTAAGAAAAGTTGCAACATAAAAAATCGCGAATGCGTAAAGTCAGGAGATGTTTCCGGAAAGAAAAAACTCGAAAATCGAATTAAGGTTCTAAGGATCTCTAAGCTAATAGGAAATGTATAATGGGTGTTGATCAGTCGAAAATACTGCATCTTTAAACCGGCAATTTCCCTATCATTTGCACTCATCTAGAAGTGTTCGGCATTCATATCGCACATATTAGCAAAACAGTCATAAAATATCAGATTGCATGTGTTAGACTTTAAAACCGGCACTATAAGGGAAATTGACTGTATTTCATAGCATCGCATCATTCTTGCATATCGCAACTTGTGTTTCGAAATCTGTGCAGGAAATTTAAAGAGAACGGTCAAATTTACATAACAGTGCTGCTAAAGATTGCGCCAACTCAAGGATTTGAAATCTGGAAATGATCTAGAAGTCATTCAGGAAATAAACATATCAGAAAGTACACCTGAAGAAAGAAGAAGACAGTCCCTGAAGTTTCAAGCTCTGAGTCAGCCATATGGCCGCAGAACCGCGGCCGGAGCCGCCTTGCGCCGCGGTTCCGCGGCGGCCTTGACACGTCACCCCCACTTCTCTGCTGCGGTATCTCTACTTCAGTTCCTACAGCTCTTCAAAACACTGCAATTTCTAGATGTCTCTCGAACATTCTGCCAGATCAGCAAGCCCTAGGGTTCTAAACTAAACACTCCAAGCTTCCTCAACAAGCTTCACCCTAACTCCATTAAGAGCCTAAAACATTCTCCCTAACCTCCTAGCTTAAGGTAGAAGCCAAGCTCCTAACTAACTACTTCCAGAAGCCTCTCCCTATAACAAACTTTTGGAGGGAAATTCAAAACTCAAAACCCTAGACCTAGGGTTTTGGAAACCTATAAAAAGAACCCAAGGCTCACTAGAAAAGAGGTTGAAAGCTAATCACTCTTTAGTTCTTCATCCTCCCACAAGTTTAGTGACAAAACTTGCCTCCAAATCCTAACCCTAATCCAATCAAGAAACTCCAAATTCAAGATCCTTTGAGTTCTAGCAAAGCAAGTCTTCAACGATCCTTTAGAAGCGAAGCCGGACTTCAACGGAGCACGAGATCCAAGCCGATCCACGACTCAAGGAGCTGAGCGACGCTAGATTCGACGATCAAAGTTCCTTCCTCTTATAGTTCTTGAGAGTTGTAACTAATTGTTGATATAATAAAGGTGAAGATTCTTTAAACTTGCTTATATTTCAATTCGAGCATTATGATTCATCTTCAATTCTTGAATGTATTCTTCGTGATGATGCTTGAATAAAACTCCGCTCGTGGAGGAATCGAGATGATTGTAGAATAATGATGTTGACAAATCTTTAAACGTTTTCTTAAGTCTTATAACAATTGTAAATTCTTGAAAATCGAATGATCGATGATCTAGATCGATGCGAATGCGTTCTTGATTCCTTTCGCACGATCTAGAGATCAACGATCTATCATTCGATTTCCTAGAAGCTATCTAGTGAATGTGATTCATCGAAAGGACAAAGGATAGGATGAGGAACCTTAATTCTTCGCAAGATCCTTGATCCTCGATGAATCTACATCGATTTAGCATCAATTTGTTAATGGATAAGAAACGGTAATTTCTAGTCTTCTTCACATCTACGATCTAATCGATTCCTACGAGTTTTACTTCAAATCTTGAAACCTAAATCGATTGGAATTCTATCAATACTTGATTCTTGATGTTTATCGTTTTCTTGATTCTTGATTAGATTAGTTGATTCTTAAAATTCATCGATATAAATCTTGAATCGTTTTTGCTTTTCTTTTTTATTAAATTTTCGATTCAAACAAAACAAAATACGAACGAATCGCACAATCCCTGTGGACGATCCGCACTCACTAATGCGCTACAAACCGACACCGTTATTGATTGCGGTCAAATAATTCTTTGATTGTGATTTCTATTCATTTTCTAAACCGACACACAAAGACAACGATCAATCAAATTGCGCCGTTGCCGGGGATCGCGCGCTAATTCGTTCTATATTGAAATTTGAATTGAAAGATTTATTCCATTACAATTTTGAGATCAAAATTCACGCAAAACACTAAACGATTTGTTGTGGTTTATTGCAAGAAAATCTGGAGCTTGCTGTGCAATTGGAAATTTTTTTGGAGAATTCCAGAGGACTCAGGGGGTGAACATAAACCTTCTGTGAAAATTTTGTGCAGGAACCCCTCAACATCACCGCGATTCCGCGGCAAAGGAGCTTCATTGCGGCGGTTCCGCGGCTCCTCAGGCAGCTCTCTGTACCAATTTTTCTCAGGTGATCTCTGACTTTCTTATCTCCTCCTCTGTCTGCTCCAAATAACATTTTTCTGCAGGCTTCTTTGCAAAAATCGCAGCGCCGGAAAAAGCAAAATTAAATTGTGCATGTTTTGATTTTGTGGTTGTTTGCATATTAATACGGACATTAAGGGACAAAGACCAAATCCAGATTAGGTGGGGAGTTCATTACCCTTCCTAAGCCCCAAAAATCACAAACTTGCATCCGCATTTACCCTCATTAACTAAAAAAGATCTAGAGATGACTCTAAGGACCGTCGCGCTCACTTAGGACAAGAGAAGGCTGTGGGTAATTCATTGCTTATCCGCGTTTCTTTTGTGGTGTCTAAGGCAAGTGTGTCGAAGGCTAGTGGTTACTTAATTAGGCCCACTACTTACGTAGTGGAGAACCTCCCACTTACCTGGCACTTACCTAGCCACAGGAGAGACAGGGAGGCAGTGGAGGATTTATCCTGCGACTTGTCTTTTGGCAGTTAGGAGCGGTCTAGAGATTTGACCTAGGTGACCCCTAGAATTAGGGTTTTGTGTGTTGCATTTGTTGTGCTTGCATCATATTTTCAAAAATCCGTATATTTTTCAAAACAAACACCGCATTCATTCATTCATTTCCCCTAATTATAAGTCACACTGCCACTTGTACTAACCCTTTTTAGTGCAAGATAGGCTGGACACGGGATTCTAGTGCCCGTTTAGTCCGCGTACCCTTTATCGACTCCGAAGTCGGTATTTCTCCATTTACTTCTTCTTTACCCACCACCACACCCACATCGATGGATCCGTCTCCATCGAATCTTTACCACTAATCTGCCGCCGTCCGTTGGTGCGCAGAATCCACCCCGCATCTCTCTCCAAGAGAGGTGCTATCCTTTGCGAGGTCCTCTTTCGACCTGCTTATCCATTCCACCAGCCAACGGGGATAATTTTGAAATTAAACCCCAATACATCAACCTTTTACCCAAATTCCACGGACTCGAGACTGAAGACGCTTACGTTTTTATCACCAAATTTGAAAACGTATGCGCAATGATGGGTACGTCACAACTTTCAGTGGATGCTATACGTCTACGACTTCTTCCATTTACTTTGTGCGATATAGCCGAGAAGTGGCTATATAACACTACCGCACACTCTATTACGAATTGGGAAGAATTCGTTGCGGCATTCCTTAAGAAATTTTACCCTATGCAAAAGACAGCTCGAATCCGTAGCGAACTAAATCAATTCACCCAGCTTCCTACTGAACCATTTTCAAAATGCTTTGAACGTTTCAAGAATCTTTTGGTTCAATGTCCTCATCACGGCATCCCGAGATGGGATCTTTGCCGAATCATATATGAGGGCATTAACCCAAACACTAAACAGAACCTTGAAAATATGTGTCAAGGCACTTTTATGACCAAGGATGATGGGGAAGCTTGGAAATTTTTAGAAGAGTTCGCTGAAAAATCACTACAGTGGGAGAGTGGAACCCAATCATTGAATAGGGGTGGCGTACACCAAATAGATGTGTCCATAGGTGTTCGAGCTGAGATGGCAGCAATGCAAAAGAAGCTCGAATCTATGGAACACAAATTTTCAGCAGCCTCCCTAAACCCAATGTCGCTTCCCAAAACTGTATGTGGGTGGTGTTCTGATCCTTCTCACTTAACGGAAGAATGTCCATTAAACTCTCTGTTTCAAGGTCACGAGCATACGAATGCCGCATTTCAAAGACCTAGAAACGATCCATATTCTTCCACGTACAATCAGGGTTGGAGGAATCACCCGAATTTTGCTTGGAACCAACAACAACAATCTCAAAACACGGTTCCAAGCCAAAATAATTTCCAAAGGGCTCTTCCACCACAACAGCAACCACTTCAACTCACTCAGCACCCCTACCAGTCACAAAATTTCCAAAACCAGGTCAACACTCCTGCACAGTCTAATCCTATGCAGTTGTCCTGTTCTGACGAATTCTCTCAATTCACTCAAACCATGAAATCACTCTTGTCAAATTTCATAGAGGTTTCGGCTGAGCTTAGATCTTCCGTCAGTGAGATAAAGAAAAACTCAGCCTCCCAAGCTGAGAGTATCAGATCAATGGAAGCTGAAATTGCACGACTTAAAGCCGAAATAAGTGCGAGTGAAAAAGGGAAACTTCCGTCTCATCCCCTACCGAATCCTGGACATTACAATGTAAATGCCGTCACAACGTTGAGATCAGGAAGAGTGCTGAATAATCATGTCGGGGAAGGAATTGATGATATTGAAAATCCTATCAATAACACTCCGGCTGAGACCTTTCCTCACACACACATTTCTACTTCTGATCCTTGTTCTTCTACCCCACCACCTTCTCGCGAGCCTATTCTCCATTCCCCACTAGGCTCGACACCTCGGTATAGTTCTTCTAGTTCTCCACAGACGATCCCCACTCCTCTTTTGGGATCACGTCTACCCCCACTTCCTTCTCCTATGATGGACCCGGCACTTATTGCTAAAGCTCCTTACCCGAATCGGTTAAGGGGTAACAGATCGAGTCCACATATGGAGAAAATTATGGAAATGTTCAAACAGGTTAACATCAACATCCCTCTCCTAGATGCTATTCAACAAGTCCCTGCTTATGCGAAAATTCTTAAGGACTTGTGCACTAGGAAGAGGAAGACTCAAGTGCCGAAGAAGGTCTTCATGTCTAATAATATTAGCACTGCTTTTATCCCACAGCTACCAAAGAAACGTAAGGACCCAGGATGTCCTACGATATCGATTTCTATTGGGGGTAAAAACATAAATCGTGCTCTTTTAGACCTTGGCGCAAGTGTTAACCTACTTCCATATTCTGTATATGAGCAACTAGGTATTGGAGAGTTGAAACCAGCTCACTGCACTCTCCAAATGGCAGACCGTTCAATCACCAAACCAAGGGGTGAACTAGAGGATGTGTTGATAAAGGTCGGGGAATTTGTATTCCCTGTAGACTTCATTGTACTTGATACACAACCTGTAGCGAACCCCCGGAGCCAAATTCCGGTGATTTTGGATCGACCTTTCCTTTCCACTTCCAACGCTGTTATTAACTGTAGAAATGGTTCAATGAACTTATCATTTGGAAATATGATCATTGAACTAAATATCTACAAAGTTGGAAGTCAGCCGTCAGAACCCTCTGCTCATATTCTTGATGTGTGCTCTGTCCATGAGATCGCTCCCGAAAGTTGCGGAGTTGAGGAACTTTGCTTTACAGATCTCGACGACACTACCACATCACTGTTTGATCTTACACATAATCTTAGTGAGGACACTTTTCCCACATTTGAGTCTGACACTCCTGACCTATCACCACCCGAGTCTGTATCTTTCACAGGCTATGAGCTTCTTTGTGACTCCAAAAATCACTCGATGATCCCACCTTCTATTATTTCTCCGCCAGCATTAGATCTCAAAATTTTACCTTCTCATTATAATATCCGCTTCTCTAGCATCAGAGCAAGAGAATGCACTTTTATCGGTATTGAGATCTAATAGGGAGGTGTTTGGGTGGACCATGGCGGACATTAAAAGGATTAGTCCCTTGATAGTAGAACATCATATACATGTGATGGATGATGCCAGACCAACCCGAGAACCACAGAGACGGTTGAACCCCGTCATGAAGGAAGCAGTGATGAAAGAGATCGTCAAATGCCTTGATAGTGGTATTATATACCCAATCTCCGATAGCCAATGGGTGAGTTCTATACATGTCGTCCCTAAGAAATCCGGCATCACTGTTATTACCAATGAGGCGAATGAGTTGATTCAGACACGCGCCCAAACTGGGTGGCGTGTATGTATTGATTACAGAAAACTCAATGCCGCCACGAGGAAAGACCACTTTCCTCTACCATTCATTGATCAAATGCTGGAACGCTTAGCTGGACGAGAGTATTATTGCTTTATGGATGGATACTCTGGCTATAATCAGGTCCCCATCGCCAAAAATGATCAAGATAAAACCACTTTTACTTGTCCTTTTGGTACCTTTGCTTATAGACGCATGCCCTTTGGGTTATGCAATGATCCCGCTACCTTTCAGCGGTGTATGATGAGGATATTCTCTGACATGGTAGAGAATTTTCTGGAGATCTTTATGGACGATTTCTCGATTTTTGGAGACTCTTTTTCTGATTGCCTATCGAATCTTAACGCAGTTCTTACTCGTTTCAAAGAGAAGAACTTAATTTTGAATTGGGAAAAATGCCATTTCATGGTCCAAGAGGGAATTGTGCTTGGACATATTATTTCACAGAAAGGCATTGAGGTTGATAGAGCTAAGATAGATGTCATTCAAAACCTCCCTCATCCCAAAAGCGTCAAGGATATCCGATTATTTCTTGGCCATGCGGGCTTTTATAGGAGATTCATTAAGGATTTTAGCAAAATTGCTAGACCTTTAACTCTTCTCTTGGCCAAGGATACGACCTTCCACTTTGACTCAGATTGTGAGGCAGCTTTCGACTCACTCAAACACTCCCTCACTACAGCCCCCGTTCTATCGTCTCCAAATTGGGACTACCCCTTTGAGCTGATGTGTGACGCATCCGATTTTGCAGTTGGTGCAGTCTTAGGACAGCACATTGAAAAGATGCCACACGTGATCTATTATGCGAGTAAGACCCTGAATGATGCTCAAATAATTATACAACTACCGAGAAAGAACTTTTGGCGGTTGTATTTGCATTAGAAAAATTCAGGCCTTACTTGATTGGCTCACCTATAGTTGTGTATACTGACCATTCCGCCTTAAAATATCTTCTAGCGAAGAAAGATGCAAAAGGTTGGCTAATACGTTGGATCCTTCTATTACAAGAATTTGATCTTGTTATCAAAGATAAGAAAGGATGTGAAAACGTAGTAGCCGACCATCTTTCACGCATCTCTTCTTCCCCTGTGACCCTGCCGATCAATGATTCGTTTCCGGACGAACAACTCTTGAGCGTATCCAATGAACCTTGGTTCAGGGATATTGTGAACTATCTTGTCACAGGACTTATACCCAGCGATTGGTCAAAACAGGACAAATACCGTTTTCTATCCCAAGTAAAACACTTTTACTGGGATGATCCATATTTGTTTAAGTATTGTCCTGATCAGATCATTCGCCGGTGTGTCCCGAAAGAAGAGTTCAAGAGTGTTCTTTCTTTTTTTCATGATCAGGCCTGTGGGGGTCACTTCTGTCCTAAAAAGACGGCGGAAAAGGTTTTGCAATGCGGTTTTTATTGGCCGACCTTGTTCAAGGACGCATTTGACTATTGCAAAACCTGCACACAGTGTCAGTACACGGGTAGAATTTCCCGGAGAAATGAAATGCTTCAGCAACCCATCTTAGTTGTTGAAATTTTCGATGTTTGGGGCATTGACTTTATGGGTCCTTTTCCCAACTCTTTTGGGAATTTGTACATACTGCTGGCGGTTGATTACGTCTCAAAGTGGGTTGAAGCCATTCCATGTCGCACTAATGACAAGAAAGTTGTCATTAAGTTCTTAAAAGAGAATATCTTTTCGCGATTTGGACACCCACGCGCTATCATTAGCGATAATGGGACACATTTCTGCAACAGGTCTTTCGAGACTCTGATGCGGAAATACGCAATCAACCACAGAATTTCTACACCCTATCATCCCCAAACGAGCAGGCAGGCTGAGATTTCAAATAGACAGATCAAACAAATCTTGGAGAAGACTGTTGCTAAGAATAGAAAAGATTGGTCGACCAAACTGACGGATGCTCTTTAGGCATTCCGAACTGCATTTAAAACCGACCTAGGGATGTCTCCATAGGAAGGCATGTCACTTACCCGTCGAAATTGAGCATAAAGCATTGTGGGCTATTAAGGAAATCAACTTTGACCTAAACCAAGCCTGCAACTTTCGGAAGCTGCAAATAAATGAGCTAAGCGAACTCTGCGATGAAGCTTATGATAACGCTGTAATCATAAAGAATAGGACTAAAGTTTTTCATGATAAAAACATTTTGAGGAAAACATTTTCACCTGGTCAGCATGTCCTTCTTTATGATTCACGACTACACCTTCACGCGGGTAAGCTTCGATCTCGGTGGAAGGGACCTTTTGTTGTGCGGTCTGTATACCCGCACGGGGCAGTAGAAGTAGAAAATGTTAAAAACGACACCTTTTTCAAAGTGAATGGACATAGACTAAAGCCGTATTTTTCCACTGACCCCTCGGAGGAGCTCCTGTTCTTACAGGAGCCATTTTACCTTGATTAAAATTCATCCGTCTCACCCCATGTCATGCATATCACTACATCATCTTTTTGAATGGAGGTGAGTGAAAAGAGTAAGTTTGGGGGAGGATCGTCACTTATATATTTTGCCCCCACTAATAAATTCCTCACAGACTTACAGGTTTTGTAGATATAACGGTTGGCAACAGTGAGGACACTGTTGAAAACAAGTTTGGGAGATGTTTGTGCTTATTTTTGCATCATTTGCATATCATTTGCATATCATTTGCATAAGCACAAAACATTTCTTTAATAAAACTATAAAAATTTAAAAATTTTCAAAACCCATAAAAATTTAAAATTTTCAAAATATAAAAATATTTAAACATTTTTTGTACATAAATAAGGTAATAAAAGTTTAGATAGTGAAAAATTACATCCATGAGATTAGAAAAATTTAAGAAAACCAAGAAAATTAGAAGTTTTCTTATACGAACTAGTAATAAGTAGTTATGAGCCGTTATCCCAAGGGTTAGTAAGATGAAGGAAGTTACTAATCTGAGGATAAAAATAAGTCTGAAAAATAGTTTCTATTCTGGAAGCCAAACATTTTGAACGTTGATACCCTGCTATTCGCACTTACACACGTCTTGAAACTCGGGATAGTAGAGGATACCTTGAAATGCTCTTGTCTTAAAGCCGATGTATGAAGGAAATAAAAAAAATGAAGAAAATATAAAATGGTGAGAAAAATGGACACTGGTTTTGTTATCGCCAAGGCAGCAATAAAAAAATATAGCGAGGGTGCCTCTTCACCTAGTGCCCTAAGGCCAACTGGTCTGGGAGTCACTGCTAAGCCTTAGGTGGTGCAAGACGAGAAAAATACATCAAATAAGCAAGCACATGAGTAATCGGTCGGTTAGTACCTCAAGAAGTATTAACGGTCGCATGAAAGTGTGTGAGCAATCTCATCTAAATATTCATTAATTAAAAAGTACTAAGGCTGATGGGCAAGAGTATGATAGCTTGAATTGAATTCTCTGGGTGTAGGGATGTCTTTACACACACGCAGGATTATATGATCGATATTTGGAAGAAAAATAAGACGATGTTTTATTGAGGGAGGACGTGATTTCTGACATCTTTTCATGACTATTAAGATAGGGCTCATGACAACCGAAAAGCTAGCTTAGTTGGAAACCCTAATTTTCAAAGCTTTTCTTTTACAATTCTTTTCTTTAAATGTAATATTCATGATCTTCCTTTTATTAATGGATTTTGTGTGTGCAATCCGCTGAAAACTCTCAGGAGACAACACTCTTCCTACTAGGGACACCTAGAGGTTTAAAGGCTTGTTGCACGTGCTCAGTGCAATCGTGTTGCCTACGAAAGTGTGCTAGTTAGTTTTTCTCTTTCTTTATTTTCTCCTTCTCTTTTTAATAAAACAGTTCGCTCGAGACGACCGAAAATAAGTTTGGGGGAATTTGATCAGTCGAAAATACTGCATCTTTAAACCGGCAATTTCCCTATCATTTGCACTCATCTAGAAGTGTTCGGCATTCATATAGCACATATTAGCAAAACAGTCATAAAATATCAGATTGCATGTGTTAGACTTTAAAACCGACACTATAAGGGAAATTGACTGTATTTCATAGCATCGCATCATTCTTGCATATCGCAACTTGTGTTTCGAAGTCTGTGCAGGAAATTTCAAGGGAACGGTCAAATTTACATAACAGTGCTGCTAAAGATTGCGCCAACTCAAGGATTTGAAATCTGGAAATGATCTAGAAGTCATTCAGGAAATAAACATATCAGAAAGTACACCTGAAGACAGAAGAAGACAGTCCCTAAAGTTTCAAGCTCTGAGTCAGCCACATGGCCGCGGAACCGCGGCCCTTGCGCCGCGGTTCCGCGGCGGCCTTGACATGTCACCCCCACTTCTCTGCTGCAGTATCTCTACTTCAGTTCCTACAGCTCTTCAAGACACTGCAATTTCCAGATGTCTCTCGAACATTCTGCCAGATCAGCAAGCCCTAGGGTTCTAAACTAAACACTCCAAGCTTCCTCAACATGCTTCACCCTAACTCCATTAAGAGCCTAGAACCTTCTCCCTAACCTCCTAGCTTAAGGTAGAAGCTAAGCTCCTAAGTAACTACTTCTAGAAGCCTCTCCCTATAACAAACTTTTGGAGGGAAATTCAAAATTCAAAATCCTAGACCTAGGGTTTTGGAAACCTATAAAAAGAACCCAAGGCTCACTAGAAAAGAGGTTGAAAGTTAATCACTCTTTAGTTCTTCATCCTCCCACAAGTTTAGTGACAAAACTTGCCTCCAAACCCTAACCCTAATCCAATCAAGAAACTCCAAATTCAAGATCCTTTGAGTTCTAGCAAAGCAAGTCTTCAACGATCCTTTAGAAGCGAAGCCGGACTTCAACGGAGCACGAGATCCAAGCAGATCCACGACTCAAGGAGCCGAGCGACGCTAGATTCGACGATCAAAGTTCCTTCCTCTTGTAGTTCTTGAGAGTTGTAACTAATTGTTGATATAATAAAGGTGAAGATTCTTTAAACTTGCTTATATTTCAATTCGAGCATTATGATTCATCTTCAATTATTGAATGTATTCTTCGTGATGATGCTTGAATAAAACTCCGCTCGTGGAGGAATCGAGATGATTGTAGAATAATGATGTTGACAAATCTTTAAACGTTTTCTTAAGTCTTATAACAATTGTAAATTCTTGAAAATCGAATGATCGATGATCTAGATCGATGCGAATGCGTTCTTGATTCCTTTCGCACGATCTAGAGATCAACGATCGATCATTCGATTTCCTAGAAGCTATCTAGTGAATGTGATTCATCGAAAGGACAAAGGATAGGATGGGGAACCCTAATTCTTCGCAAGATCCTTGATCCTCGATGAATCTACATCGATTTAGCATCAATTTGTTAATGGATAAGAAACGGTAATTTCTAGTCTTCTTCACATCTACGATCTAATCGAATCCTATGAGCTTTACTTCAAATCTTGAAACCTAAATCGATTCGAATTCTATCAATACTTGATTCTTGATGTTTATCGTTTTCTTGATTCTTGATTAGATTAGTTGATTCTTAAAATTCATCGATATAAATCTTGAATCGTTTTTGCTTTTCTTTTTTTATTAAATTTTCGATTCAAACAAAACAAAATACGAACGAATCGCACAATCCCTGTGGACGATCCACGCTCACTAATGCGCTACAAACCGACACCGTTATTGATTGCGGTCAAATAATTCTTTGATTGTGATTTCTATTCATTTTCTAAACCGACACACAAAGACAACGATCAATCAGGTGTATGGAGGAATTACTCGAGAGACATAAGCATAAAGACAACTAGTCAAAACTAAGGAATCAATAAAGATCACCATTGTCGTCGTCGTTCCTTCTTGCCATTGATCTTCAAAAGAAAGCACGGAAGAGCCAAATTTGGATTCAAAGAATGGTTTTAAGAAGATTACACAAGCAAGTTGAACAAAGATTTGCAAAAAGATCTATAGAAAGTATGCAAGCAAAATTTTAGCTGACTGAAACATTTAAAGAGACGATGGAGAATTCGTGTAGCATCAAGACGTGTTCTTCGAAAGGACAAAGAGGGGTTCAAGATAGATTTCAAGAAATGGAATTCAAAGGAGTTTTGGATTCAAGGGGTTTTAACAAAGATTGGTTAATGTCTTGCCTTAGGATACCGGACAACTCCTGACCTGCATGGTTCATGCAGAACTGGCCTGTATGGGCCGCCACTAAAACATGTCATGTCCCGCTTCCCAAAACATAGGAGCGGAGAAACGACGAGGTCCGCAATGTAACTATACCGAGAATTAAACTCTTCTCGAAACAGTTACGCTAAGCATAATATTTTGCAGGAGTATACAAAAGAAAGATAAAATAAACAACTTTATTCATTAACCAACATTTACTACCAATGATATAAAAGAATACAGTATGGGTACAACCTGAAAGATACCGAAATAGAAACTCTACAAGTCTTGAGTCCATCATGGTTCCACTGTGCACTGTGATGACTGAGACTGGTCCTGCGCATCAAGCTATCCAACTAGGAACACAATTTTTAGGATGTCAGAACACCCACCAGCATAAACAAATAGACAGGATAATGTGATGCAAGTAATAAACTTAAATTATGGTAACAAGTGAAAACAGGTAAACCAAAAGTACGGGAAATCATGTATGTAAAGTAATGTGAAAACGCAACTAAAGTGTACAGTATAAATGATGTCATATGTGTGTAGTGGTAATGATTATCAGGTATTGATAATGTTGTGCATGTACTAGTTTGGTTAGGTAAGGATATCGGGTTCTCGAGATTATCCGTTGGGCTACGGACAACCGCATATTGAAGATATATACGTATATGTATGCATTCATATAAGTATATAACTTTCCATTCACCCCAGATCCATCATGAAGTCTAGAAGGGGAATCCGAAACCCTTAATACAACTTTACTTAAGCCAAACTATCCTACCCCAGTCTTCTTCAGTATTATAGGATTACAGATTAGTGTTAGCGTGCAGTTCATCTAGGCATGAAATTTCATCAGTTATATGGTCATCCGTATATCGGAATCTTCAATAATAATGGTCGTCCGTATATCAGATTGCTCATCCGTAATATCGGGATCTTCAAACTATTCCATACCTAGGTTCGCACGTCTAACCCTAACCGTACTAAATGGCATGCCAGGTGGTATGTCAAAAGTTGTGTTTAGTAGAGGGAAATATACATGTGACTGGATTATCATAAACATTCATGGCATTTTAGTGCAAATATGATTTAGGGATGTTCATGGTATTTTATCGTAAATGTAATTTGAAGAAACTCATGGTATTTTAGTATAAAAATTATTTTAGGAAAAACCGTGGTATTTTAATGATGCATTATTTTCGGCTCCCGGGGCTCAAAAGATGAGATATCGCTAAACACAAAAAAGTTCATGGTATTTATACGAAAATATGACTTCTAGAAGAATGGTGGCACCACGGTTTTAAAGAATAGATAGTTATGGAAAATTCCGGCGGCACCTTCTCTGTATTTTCTAAAACTCCCAAATTGGGATACAGTAAAAATATTGAAAACGAATATAAAATATATCGAAACCCCACACGGGCGATAGCATCTTGAATTTAGTTGTGTCATTTACTTGGTTACTACTGTTTGATATCCATAGGAAAAGACACAAATTTTGCATATTGGCTTTGGTTCCATATTACAATGTTTCCCACCTGGTTCTGAAATAATCTAATCAAAATAGTTGATACAATTCACATATGAAATGTAGTTAAGCACACAAATGAGATGTGGAAATGATAATTAGTAATTTTCAGATATATGAATAGAACATTGCATACAAACTTCTCTGAGAAACTAAAAGGCTGAAACTTTTCTACTTGCCCTAAGAATATGCCCAATGCCGATGCGCATCATCAAAAGTAATCAGATGCATATATTGATGGATAATCTAACTTATGCTAGAAAAAATATGTGAATCTATGATAATGATCCAAAACAACTGTTGGTAAACATGAACATTAGTATATGCTCATGAATACTAATATATGCACTGTGAATACTAATATATACTAATATATTCTAAGGAAATGATATGAAACCAAATAAATGCGGTAACAAGAAATTAAATTGTGCCAAGTCCTCAGACTTAGGCAAGCAAGTGATAGACACTTGCCTCGGGCACCCACGGGAGCGCGGAACACGGCAAGAACGCAAGAAATGACGGCAATCTTCTTTGGCGCATTTCGTCCATCATTCGGCGCGCGTCGTCAAATCACCGTCGAATTGAAGCCGGGGAGGGGGGTGTTCCGATCACGGGCTTTGGCTTGATGCAAGTGGTGCTCGGCCAAAGGGGGTTCGCAGAGGAAGACGAAGGAGAAGAGGGGCGTAGACTTCATGCTTGGAGGCTCGGTTTGAGGAGGAAGCCGAGGAGGCGTTCTCGTGGTCAGAGAAGAAGGGGCCCGGTGGAGCAAGGGGAGAAGGAAGGAGCCGACGAGGGAACGAAGGTGAGGAAGGCGTCGGCGGTGGATGACAGAAGGAGATGCGACGGTAAAGGGGTCGCGGTGAAGGGAATCGATGCAAGAGGTGAGATTAGGGGGTGAGGAGGTAGAGGATGGTGATGGCGGAGGAGCTGAAGAAGAGGAAGAAAAAGGAGCTTCGGTTAGGTTGGAGGTGGTGGGGAGTTGGTTCGGCCATGGTGGCATGGGTTTCTAGGGTTGTATGAGGAGAGAGGGAAAGAGAAAGGTCGGGAGAGAGAGAGAGTTGTTTAAAATATGGGATTAGGGTAGGGTTTTTTTAATTAGTTTAAAAAAATAGAAATAATCCCATTTAAATCACACTTAATACAAATTAATGATAATTAATTAATAATAATTAATACAAATTAATAACAATCCATACCAAATTAGTCATCATTAAGAAAAAAAATCAAAACCTGTTTTGGTTTTAATTAAAAGGAAATGGGTTTTGAAAAGTTTTTAATCGGTATATGAAAATCACAATAGTTACACCGGGTTAGGGTTTACATGGTGATATACATCATCCCTAGTTATGGGTAGTTCTATCCTTTTGGTCAAGATAGTAATTAAGGAATATTTGCTTAAATCTCGAACGACACCTAGTTGTAATGGTTATTTAGGGATTTTCGAATGACAGTTGTTTCAACCCACAATCTATAAACGTAAGAGAGAAACTGTAACAAATGTATAAGTCGGAAAATGTCTTATGCCAAACCCCACAGCTCATTGCTTGGAACAGTGAGGAGGGCTGGCCTGGATGTAGGCTAGCCTATACTAGATAGATCGACCGAGTGGATCCCCTATATTAATACCCCATACTATGGAGATATACACTTGCGGCATGTATATGTTCTGAGTAATGATTTGTATTCTATAGGTTAAGAAGTTGAGTGGATCCCGGCATTATATGTTGCAGATGATGATAGTGTATTTTCTTTCATTACTGGAGTGTTGAGACCTTGACATGTCTCATGGAGTTTAGTCCATGTCTCCGTAAGCCTATCTTCCTTGAGGAATACTTTACCAACTGTTAAACGATAAAAGAGAAAATATTAGATGCTTTATTATGCGACCAATGGTCTCTTTATATAGAGATTGCAATTACTTGATTTCCAAGTATCATGGTACAGT
Organism: Agapanthus africanus; assembly: GCA_030015575.1. Lineage (NCBI taxonomy): Eukaryota > Viridiplantae > Streptophyta > Magnoliopsida > Asparagales > Amaryllidaceae > Agapanthus > Agapanthus africanus. The sequence continues at coordinate 113,942,549 of JASDDO010000031.1, forward strand.
GTACCCTAATAACAATATATTCTAAACTATTTCAATACTTCCCCTCAAACTGGAGCATAGATATCAGTGATGCGTAGCTTGGACAATAGACGAACAAATGCGGGTCTTGGAAGAGACTTCATCAAAATATCTGCAATCTGTGCATGAGTAGAAATATGATGGAGATTGACTTCATTTTCAACAAATTTTTCCCGGACAAAGTGACAGTCTACTTCAATGTGTTTTGTCTGTTCATGAAACACTGGATTCTCTAAAATATGAATTGCAGCTTTATTTTCACAGAACAATGATGTTGGTGTTGTAGAACTAATATCGAGATCTTGAAACAATATGGAGAGCCATGTCAATTCTGAGACGACATTGGCTATAGCCCTAAATTCAGCTTCGGCTGATGAGCGTGCAACATGTTGCTTCTTGCTATGCTAGGTAACTAGGTTCCCCGTAAAGAAAACACAAAATCCACTTGTTGAGCGATAGTCACCCACAGATCCGACAAAATCGACATCAGCATAGGCTATAAGAGATAGATTAGAATATGGTTTATAGAGAAGACCTTGCCCAGATGCATACTTCAAATAGCGGAGAATGCGCTCAACTGCCCGAAAATGGGAAACTAAGGGCGCCAGCATAAACTGGATCATTGTGCTGACTGCAAAGAATATGTCTGAGCGAGTAATCGTGAGATAGATCAGCTTTCCAACTAACTGTCGATACTGACCTAGATCAAAAAGTCGGTAGTCATCAGGTGGGCTAATGCGAGAGAGATTTACTGTTGTATCCATGGGAGTATCAGCAGGGCGACAGCTAAGAAATCATGTTTCTTTAAGAAGATCAAGAGTATACTTTCACTGTGAGAGAAATAATGATTTTTTATTTCGAGATACCTCTATACCAAGAAAGTACCGTAGATGACCAATATCTTTGGTATGAAAATGTTAGGCCAAATGAGTTTTGACCTTAGATATACCTTCAAAATCATCTCCAGTGATAATTATGCCATCAACATAAATAAGGAGAATAACCATTCCTTCTGTCCGTCTATATTTAAAAAGAGATGGATATGCCAAGCTTCTTGTGAATTTATCTTTTTTATGACCATGCTAAATTTATCGAACCATGCCCGAGAAGATTGTAAGTGGTGGTGGTGGTGGTGGGACATGAGAAGGACTTTCCGCTACAGGGTAAAAGGGTTGATTCTCAAGAAAGGTGACATCATGAGAGACTACGACAGTGGATGTAGAAAGAAGCAGGCAAACGTAACACTTTTTGAGTCCTAAAATAACCAACAAATATATATTTGACAGTCCTACGATCTAATTTATCGTGATTTAATCGGTGAGTATGAACGTAGCAAACACACCCAAATAGTTTAGGAGGAAGGGGAAAAAGGTCTTGACCGGAAAATAAAATAGAGAACGGTGTTCGGTTTTGAAGAATCGTGGAAGGCTTACGATTAATCAAAAAATATGCAGTAAGTAATGCAAAATTCCAAAGGCTTTTAGGACATGCATGTTCAGCATAATAGAATGAGCAATGTCAAGCAAGTGGCGGTTTTTTCTTTCAGCGATACCATTTTGTTGTGGTATGTATGAGCAGGAAGTTTGATGAATAATCCTATGGGATTGACAAAGAGTTTGAAAAATACTAATCATGTATTCTTTTGCATTATCAGTTCTTACAGTTTTAATAGACGTATTAAACTGATTAACCACTTCATTAATAAATGTTTTAAACACATACGGTAATTCAAATCGATTACGTAAAAAAAACAACCACGTTATTCTAGAATGATCATCAATAAGAATGACAAAATATTTGTAGCCAAATATGTTAGTATGCTTGTAAGGACCCCAAATGTCAGAATGTACTAACTCAAATATTGAAGAACTACGTTTATTAACTGAAGAAAAAGAGGAACGAAAATGTTTACTCCAAATACATGACTTGCATGAAAAATCAGATAAAGAAAAATCATGTAATATAGTATGTAGTATAGGAAGAGGTAGATGTCCAAGACGTCGATGATAGTAAATGGTAGAAACAGAAGAAAATGCGGAAGGTAGCACATCCAAGTAGTGCAGGCCATTAACTTCTTTACCTCCATCAATCTGCTCCTTCGTCTGGTTGTCCTGGATCACAAAGTAATTAGAAGAGAAAATTATCGAATAGTTGAAATCATTGATAAGGCGACGAACAGATAAAAGATTTGTATGAAGTGAAGGAACAACGAGAATATTTTTAAGTAGTAACGAAGATGTCACATCAATATTGGTACAACCACGAAAAGGAAGGACATCTTCATTGGTAATGGAAATGAATTAATATGAAGTGGAAAACACAGATTTGGAAGCAGCATGAGTCATGTGGTCGGAAGCCCCGGAGTCAAGAACCCAAAAATTTGATTGAGATAGTAAAGATATACCTGATGTAGTTAATTTGGTAGTAGAGATATGAAAGAAAATACGTTGCAGGTGCTGTAAGTATTCAGGAAAGATCTGTGAGGATGATGATGTTGGCGATTGGGTCGCTGTGGATGGAGGAGCCGTACTCTGTCGGGCAGTAGGAGTCTGATCCAGATAGCCATATTTCTCCCAGCAAAATTGATATGTATGGTTGGTACGACCAAAATATGAGTAAGAAAGGGGACTACGACCATGGTCACAACCCCGTCCACCATGACGCCGAGAACTAATAGGAGCATGGCCATGACCAGGGGGAAATCCTTGGCCACAATCCCGAGCAACAAGGGCAGAAGATGGAGCCTCCACTGTAGAAGCGCCTGGTGGAGGGACACGATAAGTAGCAGCAAGTATACTATTCAGGATAGGCGTACCGCTCTGAGAGAGAAGAAAGGAGCGAACTCCATCCAAGTGGGGCTTCATCTTAGCCAAATAAAGAGTCCCAATAAGAGCCTCACGCTTACTCTTGGTAACGGCTGGATCAGAGGAGATGGGTTGATACATGTTCCATTTTTCTAGAAGCCTCCGGAACCGGGCCCCAAAGGCATGTAGATTATCATCTGGAATAGCGGTTGTGAGTTCATTGAAGATATCATAGAGCAGCTGAAGGCTATCTTCTGACGAGTAAAGAGATTTGAGATGGAACCACATTTCCTTCATAGCAGGTAGATACATAATAGCCCGATAACAGCTGGACTCTATAGAGATTGTAAGACAGGTGCAGACTCTGTTGTTATTTTGAAACCAAGATGAATACTGCGCATTGGAGGTTAGTGGAGCTTCCTGAAAGAGATGATAATGAAAGCCCCTGCTTTTGAGGGCTCGTTCAATAGCGTGCCCCCATTCTAAAAAATTATTAGAGCCAGAGAGAGTCAAGCTAGTTAGACGGAGATCCGTTTTGTAATCGAAAACAGGAGGATCAATCTTGTTGTCCTTCATATTGAACGTCGCACGCAAAGAAAGCAAGTAATATAAAGTATAGATCTCACCTCAAGATCAATTCATCGGGGAATCTCAAATCCGCGGGAGAGGATCGCACTGGATCTGTGAACAAGGTCAGATCCGAAGAGAGGCGGTCGTCGGTGCTAGCGAAGCCATCGGAGCAGGAGAAGGAGGCACGGGCGAGGATGAATGGGGCAGGGAGGGGTCGTCGAAGGCAGGGAGGAAGAGAGGAAACGAGGCGTCGATCAAGAACGATCTAGATCGAGGCCGATCTGGAGGCGTCGATCTGGATCGAGGGCGATCTGGATCGAGGCTTGGAGCGTCGATCGAGGGAAATCTGGATCGAGGCGTCTATCGACACTTGGAGAGGCGATGAGCGAGGCATGGAGAGGCAAGGGAGAGGCGTCGATTGAAGGCGAGGAGGGAGAAAAGAAGCGGCGGCAAGTTTTTTTTTTAAGGATTAGGGTTAGGCTTTAGAAGACTCTCTCTGATACCGTGTTAAACGATTGCGGAGTGTTTTTCGTCGCCCATTTTTAGATGGATGCGCTCGCTTGCCATGCGTTGTACAGATCTCCCTACCTAGGATAGGCGGGGGTTTATTGATTGTGGGGATTCTAATCTCTGGCAGCCGCGGAAAAAGCTGCCGTTAATTATCCCTCGCTTTGAGGCGAGAGAACATCCGATTAATAGGTCTTGCGAATCATACGAACTCAATATGAAAAGTGTGTGTTGTGTTTTGAATGTAATTTTGAGGGTGTTTTAGGCATATCGAAGGTCTCCGAGAAGAATAAAAGTCATGGAACTGCGAATGAACGCCTCCATTAGGAGTCTCCGCCAGCAGATACCTCCATTGGGGGTCTCCGCTGGCGAGTTCCTCACGGAGAGTAAGCAACAGAAAATCCCCTCTTGGGGATCCGGTCGATTTATTGTATGAAAGAGGTGAACGGAGAAATCCGTATTCCCAAGGGAAAACCCTAATGGCTTTCCTTTTGATGGGTTCACCCTAAATTTTCTCCTATTTGGTCCAAAATCTGTCACGCCCCGCTTCCCAATATACGGGGAAGGGAAGTGGCGAGGTCCGCTACGTATTTACTCAGAAGTAAACTCGCTAAGCGTATCTAAGCAATATAATGAAAGTTTACAAGAGACAGGAATGTAAATGAACAGCAACTTTATTTATTAAACATTCTTTTACAGGTACAACTGGAAATATAAATACGTGGGTGGAAAGCGATGCTTAAATAATGACATAACTGAAATGAAAAGTGTAATACCCAGTTCCTTTTGTATCCCGGTATCTGTTTTTATATAAAGAGTTGTTTACAAAATTTGTTTAATTATATTTATATTTATTCTATTTAAAAACCCTAACCTATACTTTCCAAATGGTTTTCACTAAACAAACCTAACCTAAAGCCCAAGTCTATCTTTAATCCCACTCTTTTCTTTCTAAATTTTCTTGAGCCCATGCCAACTCATTTTCCATCCCCTCTATATTTTTCCCAAGTCCAAGGCCCGACCCACATCTTTTCCCAAGCCCAAACAATTATTCTTTCTCATTTCTTTTAAATTTCCCACAAATCCAAACCCAAATCTCCCCCATAATTTCCTATTAAACAACTAAATTAATGTCTCTTGAATCCCAATTAATTTCCCTCATTAATCCCTTTTTAAAATCCTATTAGTCACTGCTAAATTCTTATTCATTCTATTAAATCTCTCTATTCAATTTCAATTAACATTTTTAAATAAATCCCCCCATTCTCTCTCTCTCTCTCATCTCACACACGTTCTCCCTCTCTCTCCTCACGTAACTGTCTCCCCCCTACGTTTTCTCTCTCTCCCCCTCACGTTCTCCCTCTCCTCTCGATCCCCTCTCTTTCTCTTTTCCCCCTCTCTCTTTTTCCCGCTCCCTTCTTGAACCCACGCCCACGCCTACGGCCGCGCTCTCCCCGCCACCACTGCCGGCATCACTCCGGTCTCCTCTAACTCACCTCGTTGCAAACCCCGACGACCCAAGAACCCAAACCGACGCCGCACCATTACCTCGTCGTCGAACCCCGAGCGCACCTCCACCCTCGACCTCACCGCATCCCCGTCGCTACCTCCTTCTTCCTCACCACTCCTCTACTCTGAGCTCCCCTCAACGGCGACACCATGTCCACCGCCACCCCCTTCACTGCACACCAAGCCTAGCCACCTCCTTCCACCACGAGCTCCTCCCTTTACCACCGGCGAACCACCACCGTTGAGTGTCCACCGACCACCGAGCTTGCCAAGCCGACCCCTTCTGCAACCTCTTTCCTCCATTTCGTCAACCGACAACCCACCATTACCCCGAGCGCCGCAACCGCGCCTGCGGCGAACCCAACAGCCTCACCCCGTCCTGCACACCCATCTCCGGTGACCTCAACTTTCCCTAAGCACCCTCGCCTGCATAGCTCACCTCGCCGGAACTCCTCACCCCAACGCCGACGGCTGCAACCCCTTTTTCCGCATCGACCACCTCCTTGGACCCACTGTCGACGAGGCCACTACCATGGACACCAACCTCCGCGCTGCCACCACCCGCGAACTTCACCTGAGCCACGACCGAGCGGCCAACCCAGCCCCGAGCCCATCTCGCCGACTTCCTCACCTCACCGCTACCCAGCGAGAACCCACGACGGCACCACCTCTCTGCCGACGTGCATCCTGCCATGCCAGCACCGCAACTCCACCGCCTGCTTGCCAATGGAGCTCCAAGCCGCCGCCGTATGGACCACCGCAGTCAAGACGTCAAGCTTAAGCCTCTCTCCGCTGCACTCGAGCCTTAGCCGCAGCCGATCACTGTTCAAGCCAAACCCGATCATCGAAGAACCAAGGACGTCGTCGTATCATTGCTTCTACTGTCCATCACTATGCCAGAGTCATCGCCATCTTTCCATGTCGATCGAGGCAAGTGCTTGCCACTTGCTTACATGCTACAGTAATGAATAGATTAATATATACGTTTATATTTACACCAAAATTTACCGCGGCGTTTTAGATAGTAAACCATATTAATTTTAGTAATATTGATTTGGGTCACGATCTAGTCTAAAATCTAGTGATAATATCGTATGGAAATCGTAGAACTCAATAAGGCTGGTTTAGTTAAAAGAAACGGGCGTTTCGACTGCGAATCGAATGCTTAAATCTAGATTTCGATGCATAACTTTAAGTGAAAACCCATCTTTAAATGGAGGAACTTGTGATTGTTACACCCGTTTACTATTCACAGTGGTGCTACTGAAATTTGGTTACAAATAAATATCGTTTCACCTATAAAATTTTACCCCGATAATCATTGTGAAATCAGAATTTTCCTGAACATGCTAGACCGTTAAATTCATATTAAATCTTTTACAAATTGGATTTTAGCGTTCCATGGCTTGTATCGAAGATAACAGATTAACCAACAGTACTCTATAGTTGATCTCTGAATTTTAACAAGTTATTATAGAGATAACTGGGGAGAATTATGATTCTGGACTGCAGTCCAGAGCAGTAATCCCAGTTAACCCTTGTTTTTAAATCTCTGTATATCCTTGCTCAAATGCGAAAATGTGTGGAACCCTATATAGTTACATAGAAAAGTGAGTTATCTTTCTTACTCCACTAGTTTCACTGGATTCTTGTTCTGTATGATATTTTAAACCCATTTTATAATGTCGACATGTCCAGCTGAATTCTGCAGTGACAGATTTTACACATCAACCTAAACCTGGCCATAAATCCCTGTGGATATAGGATATTACTGATCCTCCAATCGCGTTGGAAACCTAACTGATAACTCTAAATATTGTTCAACTATAGTGTCGCTTAATAATGATCCCAACTGGGAGTAAAACGTGTTACGAAACGGACTTCCAGTTCTGAAACCGGATTTCCATCAGTGAACACTTAAATTGAAATGGCCATATTTAGAAAACCCGAAACCCGATTGGTACGAAAACAATTTTGATGGATATATGATTAAATATACTACTTACCCCTTTTACATTGTTTTGCTCAATTCTGCATGTATGATTTATAGTGAATTATGCAAGTGGTAGGACACTGGCTGATGATATTTTATTCGTATCATAACTATTACACCCTCATCATATCATGTAGAATTCATATACATTGGTAACCTAGTGATCATGTACATTACCCAGTGTTAGATATTAGTGTTTGATTGTGGCAAGTACGTTAGTGTTTAAGCATGAATGGATAAGTGAAAGTGACATGTACTTGTACACAATCAACGGACCCAATTAATTTATTGCATTGTCGACGTCTATGGGACATGTATAAGTGTGACTATAATTGGTATGTGACGATTATGGAAGCACTTATATTAGTGTCATAGGTAAGGCACCAAATACTGTCCATTTATCTTGGGTATCAGTCGAGACATGTTTGATGGAGATCATGTCTCCAGTTCTCGTGTAGACTTGTCATGGACCGACTAGTATTTGAGTTTATGGTTGGTGTTTGATATAGACCGTGGGGTGTGGGGTAGTTTGAGTGTGAGTTCAACGGAATCTCGGGAGTCCCATTGCCGGCATATACATCGATTCTGGAGTTATATGGGTGATATTACTGATTATTAGTGAGCGACTCGGGCCCGTGTTTCCTTGCCCCTGGGGCACTACCCCTGGGTGGGGATACTCACGAGTGGTTGACTCTCACACTTGGACTGACGATAGGCTTAGCGACCTGGATAGTGAGACTTAGAGACTGATAGGTTTAGTGACATGCATTGATTACTGATTCAATATACCTGCCATACTGTTTACCTGTTTTACTGTTTACCTGTACTGGCTACTTCATGCTCATGTTATTACTCCATGCTTACTGTTTCATGTTCGTCATCATTGCGTGTGTTTATATTTGTATTTATATATGTATATTGCTATTGTGTCGCTCTGACGACCTGAGTATGCATGCTCAGAGTGAGAAGTGGATTTAGCTTGGACCAGGACCTGACGTACCTCGAGGAGATTGCGGAATCTAGATCAGCGACTCAGAGCTATACTTCCTTGATCACTATCTGGTTAGTTTTTGTATCTGTTTTGATTTAGTGACTGCATCTCTCATTACCTGTGCATTGATTACTGATTACCATATAAAGCTAGAAGCCAGAGTGTGACTACGGCAGGATGTTTCCTCGACCGTAGGAGCATGGCTGGCCTTGTCAACCCCTCGTATTCCGTATGTTGGGAAGTGGGGCGTGACAAAAAGTATATACAAGTAAAGTCAATGCTCGGGGTCTTCTATGAACTGCTCCAAGTGCTCCTGGCTGGTCTCGAACTCTTCAGAGTCGGGTTCTCCTGACAACATTCCAAAGAAAGAAGTGAAATAGGAATGTCGTCGGCAAACAATCGCTCGGTTAGTTTCAAAGGTGAGTAGAGATAGAATAGACAGAAAGAGTATAAGTTTTAATGTTTCATTATTTTGTTAATGCTGTTGTTTTTAGCTTAGTACAGAAGATGCCAGTGTATACGAGAGGAGTCCAACTTACACCGAGGACTTTGATAACCCATAGTACAAAGCTCCGTCGAAAATACCACGGAACAACGGCATGGATGTAATTATGTCTTAAGTGACCACCTCGTGCCATCTTTAACATATTCCGTACCAGTCTACCCCTTATAAACCCTGTAATATTTATTGTATTGATTGTAGTGTTTATACTGATTGATTGTATTATATTGTCTTGTAATAAATGAGAGACTTGCCGAAACCATGATATCAGTAAATGGAATGGATATAAATGGAGAGTCATGTAGACGGAGTATATCCATGATTCGGTTCAGTAAATATAATTTGATATAGATTGAGTAGACGGATTCATGGATTCATATTGTATTGTAATTTATACTTGATCACATTCAAGTCAGATTGATTAGATTGAGACTCGGTCTGAGTCAGACACCTTAAAAGAACTTGAAATCCTAATTAGTTTTGATGTTATCGGTAACTGCTGCACATGGACGGTAGAATTTGTGTCTTTTTCCAAGACAATTACCGTGTTGATAACACCGTTAGTTAGATTGTCTATCTTAAATAGGCAAGCACCCATATTCTCTGGCTCCCTGAGGCTCAAGAGACTGGTCCCTCTTAAATCTATATTTACTAAGGTCCTTATTGTAAATTAGTATAACTTGAGGGGTTTTATGTAAAAATAGTTTGATATAATTTTCAAAATACACCTCAAGCATTTAATTATCGTCTTTAGGGTTTTCATAGATGTATATTTTATAAATGTGAAATTTCTAGCGAATAAAACATAGTTTTCATAATACAGAGTATTTTATTGAAATATTGGTATTGTTTTGTATTTTGATGGTATTTTCATGTAAAGGTTATTCCTTTGAAAACTTGGAATATTTATATAATATAATTAAAGTAGATATTTTGATAATATATATATATATATATATATATATATATATTTAATGAAAATAATTTTATTTATTTTCTTGTAGAAATCACATTTTCTAAGGAAAAATGCATAAAAATTCCATCAAGATCGAATGCTCCTTTCGGAGGTCTGCATCTCGCTCTACTAGGCCCGAGTATGTGCGATAACCCGCACCATCCTGAGCGGGGTCCCCAAAAGTGGGTTGTAAAGGCGCAATTATAAGGAATTGTTTAATACATCTTTTTATAGAAATGGTTTTATAAGTTGATGGTATTTATATGTAAAGTCGTGTTATCCATAACTAACGTCCCAAACTTTCATCGTGCTATGTCAAAGATATGTGGTGTGGGGAGGTAGGTCATTATCTCGTGAGTTATCTAAATGTAATACGAGTTTTATGTTGTTTTATGTCGGAAATTAAGTATGTGGTATTTTATCGTAAAAATACAATAAAAATTGTATAAAAGAATATTTTGAGATGAAACTTGTTTTAATAGGTTTGTTTATGTTTGTTAAACAATATGTGAGAGTATGGAATTTGATTGATTAAGAAAAGTAGAGTTTTAAAGGGCAACCGAATCGGAAGTCGGATTAACTCCGCTTCTGTCGGGTTTTAGAATTTCAAGTTTTTAGAATAGAAGATGAGAGGGGGAGAAGGGACTTACTGGCTTGAAAACAAGAGAAGAGGGAGATGAAACTACGAAGGTGTCGGGGGGTCATTTCGTCGCCAGAAACTCCTTGGAACGTCACCGGAACTTCGCCCTTCGCTAACTCCACTTGAACACAACTAGGACTTGAAAGTTTTTGAGAGTTTTAGCAAGGAAATTCTGAGTGAGGATGAGTGAAATGGAGTGTGGAATTTATAGGAAAAATTAGGGTTTAGAGGTGATGAAGAATGCATTAAAATTGGATTAAAGGGGCATTTTATTGCTCTGTGGATAAATTCATAGTAAACAAAAAATATAGGGTTAGTGGAGTAGGCTAAGGGGTGCTCGGGAAAAAATCTCAAGGCATTACCTACGGTTCTACTCGGCGGTGCCAGTCATTTGCTTGATCTCGCCGGTCTTGAACCGGTGAAATGGGATGGGATTCTCGCCACGTGTCATGGTCTGTTGGTATACCCCAGTGCACGTGTTTGATTATTATGTGTCTCTTCAGTTTTCGTGTAATGGACGTGTAAACCCTTGGGCTTCTAAAAGATTAAAAGAAATTTTAATAAAAAGATAATGTGGCTGATGGGATTTGAACTCGGGTGCTATGTCTCAGCAGTGCAAGGCTTTACCAATGAGCTGCAACCTCCTTCTTACTGTTTAAAAGAAAAACAAACTTACAACTCATGCTCAGGCTTAGGTGTTCTTTTCTGTATTTTGAAAAAATTTCATACAGAAAGTTTAGGGTTGTTACATTCTACCCTCCTTATAAAAATTTTGTCCTCAAAATTTGTAAAAGGAAAGTGTAACATATTCAAAACAATTTGATGATTATGATTGTGAAAGAAATACCGGTATTGCATGAAAAGTAATAAGATGATACAAGGGTTTGAAAAGATTGAATAGGATTACCAGTGTTACCTTGGTCTACAGTCTCGGCTTCTATGGCCGCTAATGTGAACACCTGATGCCGGGGTACATTCCTCCTAGATGGAGGCACATTCCTCTGTCCTTGGGGCATGTTCCTCTGCTCTCGAGGCATGTTCCTCAGTGCCTGATGAAATTGGTGATTAGGCTGTGTAGGAGGTGGAGCTAGGAGTGCAAGACGAGGTGCAAGAGCCTGGATAGATGGTCGCTGCGGATAGTTGGTGTGTGGGGGAACTGAGTCGCGTCTATAAGGACAGGTTCCAATTTCGTGATTGGATGCGCCACAAACTAAGCACAGGCCTTTTGCACGCTTACAGTTCTTCCACAGGTGTCTAACCCTCTTGCAGTAGAAGCAAAAATGTGGACTTGGCTGGTTATTGGTTTCTTCCGGTCTCCTGGGTTCAACAGTTGGCCTTGAAGAGGCTCCTCCTGCCATCTGAGTGGCAGGGCGCTTCACTCCGGCAGAGTGAGATCTGCCCTTCCTTTTCACTACTGCCTCATATCTTCGGGCAGCCTTCAAAGCCAAATCATGGGTTGGGAAATCCCCTGTAGCTAAGGCAGCTTGGATTTCCTGGTCGAACCCTTGCTGAAATTGTCTGGATCTGATCTCAGCAGTCGGTATCAAGTGTGCCGCGAATCTGTTGCGGTCTTGTGTTAGCTGTGTAGTATGTGATATTAGAAAATCGAATATTGAGACATATCTTACCTACTGAGCATGGTAAGCTCAGTATCATACTCATCTACTGATTTGGTCTACATAGAACCTTGTTGTAGATGAATAAATTGCTGCTCCATGTCGAATCGGACAGTCTCAAGGAAGTATTTCGCGTCGAACATGTCGTGAAACGTCCTCCATTCGATAGGTTGGTCAAGACGGCTTTCTTCCACCTTCTACCAAACCCGGGCATTGTTAGTGAGCTGCAATTTCGCAATTTCGCAACCCGGGCGTTTACCACCCCCTAGACCCGGTATGCGATACTCTCAGACGAAGAGACCAGACTGTATGGAGATTGTCACGGATAGGCTCAGTAGGGATCCGGATGAGTTTGCTCGTCGGCCTTCCTTTTCGACAGGTACTCGGGTTGCCGTTACATATAGCTAGTGTCGCTGACTTGCTTGTGGTTATGGATTTATCCAGTAACGCACTGTCGGTGTACTGTTGAGTCTTTAGAGTCCCACACAGAGGGTTTCTCTGGTTCAGGCGAAATGGTGTAGTAGCCGTATTGAATACATGCAGGGTTCCGATTGATTGATGGTACTATGTACCCGGACTTTCGATCGGACAGTTGATAATACCAGTCGGCTAGGGTTTTGAGACGGATTATTAAATCAGGTATTGATTTAATAATTTACATATATGTATTTTGATATGTATATTCTAGTATTATATTCTTTGTGTTATTCAATCTCTTCGGTTATTCGTATTTCGATACGATACAGATATGTATATACAGTAGACTGTAATCCGTATTTTATACGGAAAATATTCTAGAAGGTGGACACCTCATTATTGGTTATTGCCATTTATCTTTAAATGGATAATAAGGTGTAAAGTATGGTGAGAAGAGTATGGTGAGAGCCATGCCTCAATAGTGTTGACAAATGAATTTTCAATTCATTTGTGCTCACTATTGAAGCATGGTTGGATTTTTATATTTGTAAAAATCATTTTACAAAATCATAGTGAGTATTTTTCTCTCACATGTATGCTTCATTTTTCTTAGCCCTCACCATTTGCTTCACTCTCCTCTCCTTCTCTTGAGCTCCTCCACCTTCATCATCTATCTCCTCTCTACACTCTCATGTGTTGAGAAACAAGAAAGGAGGTGAGATAGTGAGATAGAAATACATAGAACCTTTGACTACATCCTAGAGTTCTTAGACTAGCAATCTAAGTTCACTAGTTGCTCCATAGACACTTGGTTTGGAGCTATAGCCATGGAACACATCCCTCAGGTGGATCATTTTCGATGGAGGAGGACCGACGAACAAACTAGATCTCAGAGGACCGAAGGAGCAAGCAAATGAGATCAAGCTCGGTCATGGAGGCCACTTGGAGCTAAAGAAGAGGAGACAAGACCGAAGGATACAGATCTTTTGGCGAGACTCTTTTTCATAGTAGATAGTTCCTCTTGTGTTGGCTAGTTTAGGGTTTATGGTAGATCCGGTTAGTGGGTTTCATTTAGCACCGGTTTTAAACCCCGATAAAAATTTTGTTCCGTAAATGGCCATGGTAGATGGCCAGGGTGCTAGTGTAACCCAACACAAATGGTATGCAACACTAGAAAGTTTCAATTTCTTTAAAAAATCCCGATGTTGATTTTTGCCCCAAGCTCTTATGACCTTGACGAAGGCCAACATATCATAAGTCGCAAGTCAAGTTCTACCCGTCATTATCCAGGTCAATTTGAACTCACTCGTACATACCCTTGATGAAGGCCAACATAGTAGTACGACTGTCCCAAACCAATGCATTTATTTATGCTACAGATGAATACCCAGCAGCTACCAATCACCATGCCTTCGCGAAGGTCAAAATACATAGCTTGAATACTACTGAATACCCATCTGAAATGACGAAGGGCTACGAATGGTTTTAGCAAAACCGTGAACGTAATGAACTTGATATAGTCGAAGGAACCATTATAGCTTTTTAAAAGGAGTGGTTTAGTCTCCGCATTTAAAAGTTGCTTTTTGAAGAAAACCGAGTGGTTTTGAAACTGTTTCAATGATTAATCTTTGGTTTGTTTTGCTTGCATTAATCAATGTTAATGCGGTCCCATCATTTAATCCTATCATTGCAGAAAAGAAACGAAAATATAACGTACGCTTATGCCATCCGCATTCGCCACGGGGTCCCGTCATGCACCGTTAGGTTACTTAACTAACGGCAAAGCGGGGGCTGGACTAGCGTGGGTGCAAAACATAAGCAATGCCTACTATATATCATATATATATATATCCATTCGTCTCATGCAATAATAGGCATTCCAGATCACAGATGAATATATTGGATATACTAGGAATTCCGCGTTTCGTTTAAGCCTATAACGAAAGACGGATTCCATGGTCGTGATGAATAATCAAACCCCACCCTAGACCCCTATGGGTGTGGAAAACTACCCGCCAAATTCCCGAAGTGAAGCAACCTCCCTCAGTAAAATGAGTAGGCCACTCGGCACTTCAAGAACCCGGTAGTTTGTGCATCCCACCTTGGGTCTATCCTAGGAGCAAAAACAGTAAATGAAAAAATACAACGATGGCTACAACCTCAACCCAGATGTGCCCCGCAAAATAATATTGCATCACTTTTACAAATTACTTGAATGAAAGAAAAGAAAACACTCTTCTCACATCCCCCGGCTATTCATCCACGACGATCCAATACTCCATATACACAAACCATCATAACATCACAGATGTGTGCAATCCCCACTAATCGGCATATAGCAATTAGTGGACGTTTCGAAACATATATAAACTGAAACATGTAAACGACGTTAACTTCGAAACATTCCGAAATTTCCCCAACAGAAATATAACTAAATATGCAACCTGGGCAAAATCAAACATAACCTGAAACCCTAAATCCAAGTGATAAGAACACCAAACGAAACACGAGACCCAAATCAATATTGTGGCCGGCCAGGCTGGTCAAAATGCTTATGTAGCTGGCCAAAGTGAGGTGTTCGGATCTCGTTTTTCTCTGGTGTTCGGATCTCGTTTTTCTCTGGTGTTCTAAATATAGCAAGAATAACACTCTGCAGTTGTTTAAAAAAAATTTAGAGGCTCAGCAAATTTCGACAGAAACTTGGATTCTATGTTTCGTGTTTCGGAGTTATTTCGGTTTCGTAGTTGTACACATCGTATAATCTGTTAGTTAAGGTTTACTAGGCTCTGATACCACTGTAAGTCGATGTTGCGCACCCCGCGGGTTCGCGGGGAGGCGGAATTTTCAAAAAACGATTTTCATAAAGCTCACAACACCGACTAAACTCCGAGATCTATTCGAAAACCTTAACAAACAATTAATTAGGAGGTTCTAACTACTTGGAAGAAAGTTATACCTCCAAGAACCAGTCCTTCGGGTCTTTTTTTCCTCCTCTCCTTGAACTCCTCGAAGAGCGGATGAAGGTTGCAACGTCGGCCTTCTCGCATCAAAGATGATCCACCCAAGAGTATATTCTTCAAGCTTCAACTTCAAAACCGAAGTAACTAGAGTACTTAGTTCGCTAATCTAAGTAGCCTAGGTAATGTAGAATAGCTAATAGATTGTTTTATCTCATGATACCCTTTGTTTCACAACATATGTGAGGGTAAGGATCTTGAGGTAGAATGAGAAGAAATTTAGGAGAGAGAATGAGATGAAGCAAATGAATAAGTGTTGTCTTGTGTGGAGAATGGTTCATAGACTCAATAATGAAGTATCTATTATTTTCACATAGAAAATAAGAGACATACTTCAATAGGGTAGCCAAACTAATAAACAAATAAATGAACCATTCTTCACACCTATACCACAAATATCTTTCCAATTCCACCTCATTAATCCATTTTAGAAAATAGATAAATCAATACTGAGGTGTCCCTTTCTAGAAGTATGTCTTGCCAAATTACAAGAATGCCCTCACCGTATATACATACCCGTATTCGTATTCTGAAAAATACGAATACAATGAGATAATGACAATCTAATAATACAATACCAGGATCCGGCTTAAACCAAAACCCACTAGTATTATCCGCCCGAACATCATCTGTGCACAAGTACACGTATGTGATCGAACCCTGCCGTAAAACCATACAGCCTCTACATCGTTTCGCCCAAAGCAGGGAAACCCTCTGTATTGGACTCTAAAGACTCGACAGTACGCTGGCAGTAGGTTTAACCACAAGCACGTCAGCAGTACTAGTTGCACGTAACGGCTACCCAGGTATCTGTTGATAAGAAGGCCGATGAGCAAACATATCCGAACTCCTACTGAGCCTATCTGTGACAATCTCCGTACAGTCCGGTCTGTTCGTTTAAGATACTCGCATATCGTGCCTAGGGGGATGGTAAACGTCAGACCCCTAATAGCGCAATAAGTAGTGCCGGAGCAGAGCCTAATACATCTTGAGAAACTACTAGAGTACCTACCAGTAAATCTCGCTTGCCTTGGCCAGGGACTTTATGTAATGGATTTCCAAACACAGCGCCATATCAGCCCCTAATACCGGGAGAGACGAATCCTATCTAACTACTACTGCTTCCAAGTGTTTTGGGACTGCACCCAACTACTACCTATTTGCACAACTCCTTTGAGCCGCTGTAGGGTAGTAATCAAAGAACAATAGGAACACACTCGAGGCGAAGTGCGATGTCAAGTCAACGGACTAAGTTGTACTCATGTCACCTAAGAACTATTACCTGATGATAGGTATAATACCAACCAGCAGTTCCCAACGAGTCCTGTCCAGTGTAACTCATAACCTAATGAGCACCTGCATACTATTTCTAGTACGACGTACTAATGGCTATGGGACAGACCATCTCCCCTGCTGGGATGAGAAGCGTATACACTTGTCTACTCTGGAGTATCGATGCCCCGTCTCGATAATCCTATGACTAGGAACCTGTATAAGGATGCGCTTATAGACTACCCAGCCCCCACTAGTGTGACTGCCATCACAACACTGGCAGTCAAGCAAAGATCCTAAAGGCTCTACCAATATGTATAAGCGATATGCTAAAAGAAACACATGCATATATTGAGGTAGAATCAAACCAAGTAGCATACTACCATTTTGAGCGAGAATGTTATTATAACTGTGAATATCCCAAGCTTCCAATATGTAATATACAATCCAGTATGATATAATAATGGCCTCTAGGGCATATCTCACTAACAAAGATAAGGTGCATTGAATAATGGTGTAAGACATTCTTAACCAAGATACACTTTTCAATTTACAAAACACAGAATTTGAGTTGATATACTCTTGGGACTTGTACATGGAAATATATGTTGTCCAGTGTCCTTCGAGAAAAGGGGTTGGTACTCTTACTGTAGGGTTCCTAGGCACACTCAAGAGGTTCCACAAGGCATCAACCATGCCCAATTGAAAAATTTAGGTGCCGAGAAACCCTAAGCAAGATCGTTAACTAGAGGATAGGCGAAACTAAATGCAAGTTAACAACTTAACTATGAGTGAAAGGGACTACAACCTTTGTAGATCCGGTCCTCCACTTCTTTAGCTCCGTGATGACGTCCCTCCGCTACGATCAACCGGATCCCGGACTCTAGCGTTGGTTTCATCGGAGAAATGATCGGGCTAGGTCGTTGACTTCGATGCCGAAGATGATCTACGTCGAGGCGACTCAAACTCAAGCTCCATCTTCACTAGGTCGTGAAACTTTGTGAAGAAAACACCCGATACAACATGGCAAGTGGTAGAGAATGAAGAAATAGGAAGTGGGTTCACTTTGGATTTGGATTTCTCACTTGATTTCATCACTTGAGAATTTTCAAGAAAGCTTTTCTTTTCTTCATGAAGAAGAAGAAGAAGAAGAAAAGAAATGAATTAATTTTTAAAAGAAAATTCAAGTGAAACTTATCATAATGCAACCATGGGTAAGTAAACTCATGTAGAGAGCAAACCATAGATTAGGTGATGGTTAGGTTTAAGGATAAGACAAAATGGCTTAGACTTTTCAAAGATGCTATGAAGCTTTAAGCCAAAAATAAAGAAAAGCACCATTTTGTTTTTACAAAATGAATAAAGAAAATAAAACCCTAACCATTAACTAAACATGGTGTAAATCATACACATACCCAAGTTTGCATGTATCATCAATCATGATACAAACTAGTGCACAAACATATATCACATATACAACTTGTGCATATCAAGTGAGAAAATCAATCTTAAGTGAACAATACTAGTCAATATAAAGTAATATATCTAATATATAATTATACATTAAATCATTAAATCAACACTTGATTTAATGATCCGGTCATACTGCATATAACCGACTAATATCAAGTGTATCAATGTATCGAATTAACACTTGATTCGGTAACCCGGCTATATCACATATAACCGTCCGATGATACAAATCGCGAGAATAGAACACAGTATCACATACTGATATTATTCTCGGTCCCGCACATATCTCATATGCGCTCCTATTTCGTTTCGCTTGAGCCAGGAAACCTCTGTGTAGGACTCTAAAGACTCGTCAATACGCCGGCAGTAGGTGATGATCATATCAAACACCCACAAGCCGCAAGCGGTCTGCTAAACGTAACGGCCACCCGGGTATTGAGCGATCAGAAGATCAACGAGCAACCCCGCTCACACTCCTGTGAATCCAACCAGTAACACTTACCGTACAGTCCGGTCTGTTCGTCTGATATGTCGCATATCTCGCCTAGGGGTGGTAAACGTCATACCCCAATAGCTTGATAAGTCGTGTCGATATGTGTTCTATAACAGTTCGAGATACTACTGATAACACTTACCAGTAAATCTCAGCAACCCTGGCCAGGGATTTCCGGTTATAGCCAATCGAACACAGCGCAACATTAACTCTCTATACCGGGAGAGACGAATCCCCTCCTATCGCTCATTGCCTCCATGTGATTCGGGACTGTACCCAAAAATCACCGTTTTGCACGCCCTCTTGGACGTAGTAAGGTGGAAATCAATGCACAGTGGGAATCACACAAGACTCTATGACGATCTCGGGTCTACAGACTAACCTGTACCAGTGTCACCAGAGAACTGCCATCTGACATAAGGTATAATACCATCTGAGAGTTCTCGGCGAGTCCGTCCAGTGTACCCAGTCTCCACTGAGCACCCGTATATCATCTCTGATGTCAAACACCAATGGATATGGGATCATCCATCGCCCATCTGTATGGGTCGAGAAGGTATACGCTAGTCTACTCTGGTATATCGATGCCCCATCTCGATACACCCACGACTAGGGACCTTGAAGGATGTACTTACGGACTACCATGTCCCCACTAGTATGATCCGCATCATAGTCCAGGTAGTCAAGTACACATCCTAAGGGCTTTACCAACATGTAACAGAGAGACAATCAGTGTACACGTTAAGATAAAGAGCAACCAGATAGCATACTATCATGTCGAGCAAGAAAGTCCTCCATATATATGTCCCAGCATCCACTACAATATACATCCTATGTACAGTAATGGCATCTAGGGCATACATATAACTAACACTTACTTCATTCAGATTTACCTATAAGTTCTCTAGTTTTAGACACGCATTCGTAATAATGCAAGGTCAACGATTTTGAGAAGTTTGTAGGTATAAGAATAAAGTAGAGAGCCATACGTTGGAAGTATTAGGATTTTTCGAGGTGATCGAAAATATAGATACTTATGATATGTATTCCATCATAGTATCGAGAACTTGATTCTCTCTCAGATTACTTATCCGTGGGTGCACTCCATGATGAGTAACGTTGTATTGGCCCTTTTCCATTAGGTAAAATGCACTGGAAACAGCTGCATGACATTTGAATCTGGTTCCATCTAAATTAGTACCTTGATTCTATATGGATATAGAATGGTTACATATCTTGAGGTTTCTAAGATATGGAGTTATCTGGTTTCTGTTTAAAAGCAGAATCTGGACAAACTTGAGGCACGCTTCGGTAATGGCGGTTTGTGGATTATCCCAAGCATTCACTAGGATTTTGTTTCTACCATTTTCAAGATCAATAGTTATATTGTTCTTGACTCACCACCTTTTTTATAAAAGGAATATTTTTGCAAAAGAAACTAATAGGAGTATGGTAGAATTGGAAGTGATTCCAAAACCACAAACGGTTACCGAAAATTTAGTAGAACCGAAGGATTCAATTGGACTTGACAAACTATTAGTCACTCCGCAGATTTTAGTGGGTGACCTCAGACATTCGAGAGATACTTCGGTTTTCTCGTAGACGGTGACAGGGAGGTCAGCATTATGGTGATGATGGTCCTACTAGTTGTCAGCCGGTCATAGGATGTGGTAATTTTCAGGTGAACAGATGCTTATATCTAAGATGGACTCCATGCACTTCAGCAAAATTATGGATTCTGGACTTTGCCGGATGCTCTTAAAGGAGTTAAACCCATAAGGAGAAAGTAGATCTTTCGAGATCTGTGTAGGTGGAAACGTACTAATCTAATAAGGCTAGACTTGTTATAAAGAGTTTTCATCAAATACCTGTTGTGGATTGTGATGAGACTTTTATTTTAGTGTCTATACTGAAGTCCATACGGATATGACTTGACACTGTTGTTCCCCCTACTTGTTATCAGCAGGTTATAGGAAGTGGTAACTTCCATATGACTAGGTATTTCATACCCAAGATGGACTCCACGCACTTCAGCAAATCATGGATTTTGAACTTTGTTGGGTGCTCCTAAAAAGGGTAAAACCCATTAGAAGCAAGTAGATCTTTCGAGATCTATGTAGGTGGAAAGGTACTAACCTAATAAGGCTAGACTTGTTGTAAAGAATTTTCATCAAATACGCGTTATGGATTGTGATGTGACTTTTACTTCAGTGTCTATGCTGAAATACATATGGATATGATTTGGCGCTGATGTAGTTCATGGCTACGATATCTGGCAGGTGGGTGACTATAACGTCTTTCCAAATTGGATTTTGGAAGTGCATGTGTATATGACTCTGCCAGAGGGTTATCGTAGTCAGTGAGAGCAGTGGAAGGTGTGTAAGTTGCTTATGTCTCTTCGTAGACTAGAGCAAGAATAGCGGAGACGGATCATCTGTTTTGATGTGACAGTCAAGGTGATTGACTTCATCAAAACAATAGATGAACCTAGTAAGAAGAATGTAGGGAGTATTGTCCTGGGATTCGGATGACATGCTCCAGATAGAAAGTAATGTTCCTATATTACAATCGGTCAAATTTTGGTTGCCACATAGTGTTTTCTCTAGATATGAATAATATATCAGGAATTCTGGTGACTAGATCTAGATTTGGGATGTTTCCTAAATCGGGTATTTAGACACCATTCTAAAAGTATTTTAGAATGGACGACTCCTGGCATGGTAGTGTACTCGCAGGTGATGGAGTCACCCTCTCTAAAAGAGATGTCTTCTAGACCTATGAGGAGAGGGACTGACATGAATAACATATCATTTTCTTAGGCAGTTGAGTCAATCATGCAATGTCTTGTACAATACCAGATATTTCTTTTTCACTAACTGCAATAAGCATATATTAATCCAATTCTCGAGAAACAAAGGGAAGCTATCATGAACATAAGTGGATGTTCTTGGTATAAGATAACGACAGCCTCGTTTGGGAGGCAGTTATCAGTTCAGGCTTCTAACGTGACCTGGATAACAGAGATGCTGTCAGAATTTTAAGTTTAGCCTCTTCTGAGGATCGGTATATTGGATAGTGTTCCAATAAGGATACTGAGGTAATCATGGTGTAGGATGACGGTTATAACTCAACAGAAGATACAACCCAAGAAGTTTGTTGGATGGAGTTGTTCATTTATGAACTTGGTCCCATCAAGTATCCAGAAAAATTCTTGAGGCGGGGTATCGCTCAGTTTGGGAGATTGTTAATCTCTGCAAAGTTGAGATATAGAGATATGAAGTTGGAACATTGTAGCAAATCCACGCACTGAGGCTATTTCTCGATCGCAATGAGTTTCACAAACATAGTTTGTGAAACTGATTAGTAAAGAAGTTGGGTATTCGATAGCACACGAGCTGTGAGTACGTGATACCGCAATAATTGGCCTTAAGTGCAAGTGGGAGATTGTTGGATATAGTGCCCTTAAGGCAATTATTGTGATTGCAAGTGGGCAATTATGATAATTGAGAGAGGACCTATACGGGTATAACAGTCTTACTCGAGATGATAGTATGCTATCTGGTTTTTCTTCATCGTTGTTGAAGCCCGTAGGATTGTTGCTTGACAACCAGCATTATGATGGCAATCATATATGTGGGAGCTGAGTTGTCCATAAGCACATCCTTAAATGTCCCTAATTATGGGAGTATCGAGACTGGGCATCGATATTCCGGAGTAGACTGGTGTATACGCTGTTAGTGTATATGCCCTAGGGACCATTATTGTATCATACTAGTTTGTATATTACTTAATGGAAGCTTGGGATATTCACAGTTATATTAACAGTCTGGCTCAACATAGTAGTATGCTACTTAGTTTATATCTATCTTAATATATGTATATGCTAGCATATCACGAATACATATTGATAGAGCCCATAGGATCTTGCTTGACTACCAGCGTTGTGATGGCAGTCACACTAGTGGGGGCTGGGTAGTCTACAAGCACATCCTTTTTCAGGTCCCTAGTCGTAGGATTATCGAGACAGGGTATCGATACTCCAGAGTAGACTAGTGTGTACGCTTCTCATCCCAGCAGGGCAAATGGCATGTCCCACAGCCATTAGTACGTTGTACTGGAGATAGTATATAGGTACTCGTTGGTGTAGGGTGTTTTTCGTCACCCCATTGAGATGGGAATAAGCGCACGTTTGTCAGGCGTACTACAGATCCCCCCTGCCTAGGGTAGGCCGGGGTTTAATGATTGTGGGGATCCGAATCCCCGGCAGCCGCGGATTAAGCTGCCGTTAATTACTCCTCGCCTTTGGAGCGAGGGAACCTCCGATTGACGGGTTAAACTGGTCATGCGAACTCAATGTGCAGTATGCGTGTGATGTGTTTTGAAAGGGGGTTTTGGGTATATCGGGAGCCACGCAGAGTTTTTACGGGGTCCCGCTACCCGGATAGCGGGCTGGTGGTCAAAGGGGCTAGCAGCCCCCTTGCGGGGTGCGGGGCAGCGCTCCGTTAGAAATTTTTTTCTAACAAGGATGGTGTCGTGGAGTATGTGTGTGTGTAAATATGTATACATATGTATATATATATATGTATGTACATAAATAGAGGGGGGAAAGGCATCCAAAGGATGCGTGGGGCCAGCGCTGTGCGCTTAGGTGCTAGCGCGCCATGTGTCGGCACGGGGGCGCTTTGCGCTCGAGCGCAGAGTGCTGGAGCGCAAGCGCGCCACGTGTCGGCACGTAGGCGCTTTGCGCTCGAGCGCAGAGTGCTGGAGCGCAAACGCGCCACGTGTCGGCACGTAGGCGCTTTGCACTCGAGCGCTGGACGCTTGAGCGCAAGCGCGCCACATGTCGGCACGTCGGCGCTTTGCGCTCGAGCGCAGAGTGCCGGAGCGCAAGTGCGCCACGTGTCGGCACGTGGGCGCTTTGCGCTCGAGCACAGAACGCCGAGGCACAAGTGCGCCACGTGTCGGCACGTGGGCGCCTTGCGCTAGCGCGTTGGAGTGCAAGCGTGCCACGTGTCGGCACGAGGGCGTTCGGCGCTTGAGCGCTTGGGTGCCGGCGAGAAAAAGAGAGCTTTTAGTCCCAGAACCAGAAGCTGTTCTTCAGAAAGGAAATATTTATTATATATATATATATATATGTATATATATGGAGTTAAACTCCTAGGATGTTTTGAAGATGATAAAGGGGGTTCTTCTTCCTCCTCCTGTTGTTTGGCCGGATCTTGAAGATCAAGAGACGTGAGATCTAAAAATCTCTTCTTTTTGAGATCTAATGGATGATCCGAGTTCTCCTTTATGGGTTTTGTGGTGGAAAACTATTTAGTTTTGGAAAAGGAAGAGTAAAACTCTTGATTTAATTCAAAAAGAAAGAAGAAGGTTTGAAACCTTCAGAAAGGGGAAGAGGTACAAACCCTAGGTTTTTTTTGAAAGAATGACAAAGTTAATTTTTTTATTCATCATCATGTTGCCTTTTATAGGCTTACATATTTACATATAGCCCCTTGGGCTTTACAAAATGGCATTTTGCCTATCCCATGGCTCATGTGCCATTTCATTTTTGCACATAAGCCATGGGCTTACAAAATATTGGCTTTATGCCCATTTTGCATACATTCATGTATATAAAAAAATTACATAATAATTATTTATTACATGATTTTGTCGTTGCCATGGGGAGGCTGGCCGTGGGCTTGACTTGGGCATGGGTCCGCTTGACCTGGGCTTGGGCCCACCTAGCTTGGGGGTTGACCTTGACTTTGACTCGGTCAACCGGGGTGTAAATTTTTACCCCAACAAATTGCCCCCCATCAATGAATGCACACCTTACATGTGGGTCGTGTGCTTGAAATTGATGGATCTTCTTTTGCGTGGAGGCGACTTGCTTTGGTTCCCGCTTTTTGGGATGTACTGCCCTTTTTACGACATGGATGGTCGATGCTTGACGCGTCTCTGAGATGGAGTGTCTGTGGTAGACGTTTCTCCGGCCCAGAGTAACTTGGTAGACGTGTCCCCGGTATGGAGTGTCAGCGGTCGATGTTTCCCCAAGGCGGAGTGTCGGTTGGTTGACGTATCCCCGAGACGGAGTGTCTGTGTTGGACGTTTCCCCGATGCAGAGTGTCGCTGGTGGATGTGTCCCTGGCACGGAGTGTCTGCTCGACGTTTCCACGGCACGGAATGTCGCTGTTGGACGTTTCCCTGATGCGGAGTGTCTGTGTTGGACGTTTCCCCGGTGCAGAGTATCGCTTGTTGACGTGCCCCAGCACGGAGTATCTACTTGACGTTTCCCCGGCACGGAGTGTCGCTGTTCGACTTGTCCCCGGTACGGAGTGTCGCGGGTCGACTTTTTCCCGGCACGGAGTGTCGCGGGTCGACTTTTCCCCGGCGCAGAGTGTCGCCGGTCGACTTTGCCCCGGCGCGGAGTGTCGCCGGTCGACTTTGCCCCGGCGCGGAGTGTCGCCGGTCGACTTTTCCCCGGAGCGCAGTGTCACTGGTTGACTTTTCTTTTCCCTGGCTCGGAGTGTCGCTGCTCGACTTTTCCCCGGCTCGGAGTGTCGCTGACCGACTTTTCCCAGGCGCGGAGTGTCGCTGGTCGACTTTTCCCCGGCGCGGAGTGTCGCTGGTTAACTTTTCTTTTCCCCGGCTCAGAGTGTCGCTGATCGACTTTTCCCCGGTGCGGAGTGTCGTTGGTCGACTTTTCCCCGGCGCGGAGTGTCGCTGGTGGACTTTTCCCCGGTTCGGAGTGTCACTGGTCGACTTTTCTCTGGCGCGGAGTGTCGCTGGTCGACTTTTCCCCGGTGCGGAGTGTCGCTGGTCGACTTTTCCCCGGCGCGGAGTGTCGCTGGTCGACTTTTCCCCGGCGCGGAGTGTCGCTGGTCGACTTTTCCCCGGCGCGGAGTGTCGCTGGTCGACTTTTCCCCGGCGCGGAGTGTCGCTGGTCGACTTTTCCCCGGCACGGAGTGTCGCTGATCGACGTTTCCCCTGCACGGAGTGTCGCTGATCGACTTTTCCCCGGCGCGGAGTGTCGCTGGTTGACTCCAAGTCGAAGCATAATTCCGACATGGAAGGCAGATACACCTGAGGCGAGGCATGATTTCGACACGGGGTATATTCTGGTACGAAGCATGATTCTGCCGCAGGGATTGTTGGTTTGATTTGTTTGATTTGAGTTGACATCAGCATCGCTATACTGGAATATGGTACCGGGAGCGAATCATCATCCGTCTTTGAGAGGATTTAGGAATTGGGGTTTTTGTTTAGCATCTGCATTGCTGCACTAGAATAATGCCAGGAGCAACTCATCATTTGCCCCGGGAGGATTTGGGGATTGGTTTTCTTGTTGGGCATCTGCATTGCTGCACTGGAATAACGCCAGGAGCAACTCATCATTTGCCCCGGGAGGATTTGGGGATTGGTTTTCTTGTTTGGCATCTGCATTGCTGCACTGGAATAATACCAGGAGCAACTCATCATTTGCCCCAGGAGGATTTGGAAATTGGTGGCTTAGGAGACAGGTTTAGATCCCTATCACCTAAGGCTTTTCAATTTTGTGAGCCGTAAGGGTCTCACAAAGCATTATCTCCCTACGGGTCGTAAGGATCCCGTAGGTGTATTTTCTCCTTAAGAGTCGTGGGGACTCCTAAGTGTGTTGCTCCTTTGTGAGTCGTAAGGATCTCACGCGGGAATTTTCTCCTCACAAAGTTGAGAGGACTTTGTGAGTGCATTTTATCTCTTCTTTTTTTTTACGAGTTTGCGCCCTTTCGGGTTTTCACAAACTCGCTGGTAGTCCTGCTGTTTTTACTCACGGAGCCCTTTCGGGTTTTCATCCGTGCCCATTTTTCTTGTGGACATACCATACTTTTTATTTTTTTTTATTATTTTTTTATTTTTGGTGGGACTTTGAATGTGGTCTCACCGGTAGGACTTGAGAGAGATTGGGATCATTTTATGCCCTTGGATTGTATACGGTTTTGCAGGATGTATGATCCAGACCGTAGGGCCGGAAAAATTTTGGGACTTTGTTGGC
This sequence comes from Agapanthus africanus, assembly GCA_030015575.1. Taxonomy (NCBI): domain Eukaryota; kingdom Viridiplantae; phylum Streptophyta; class Magnoliopsida; order Asparagales; family Amaryllidaceae; genus Agapanthus; species Agapanthus africanus. The sequence goes on from JASDDO010000031.1 coordinate 113,969,346, forward strand.
GTCTGCATCGCTGCATTGGAATATGGTACCAGGAGCGACTCATCATTCTCCGCTTGGGGATTTAGATTTGGAATTTGGCTGGCGTCTGCATCGCTGCACTGGAATATGGTACCATGAGCGACTCATCATTCGCCACTTGGGGTATGGGAGTTGGAATTTGGTTGGCGTCTGCATCGCTACACTGGAATATGGTACCAGGAGCGACTCATCATTCGCCACTTAGGGGTTAGGGAGCGATGGCTTAGGTGACAGGTTTAGATCCCTACCACCTAAGACTTTTCAATTTTATGGGCCGTGAGGGTCCTATAAAAGCATTTTCTCCCTGCGAGTCATAAGGATCTCGCAGGTGTATTTTCTCCTTAGGAGTCGTGAGGACTCCTAAGTATGTTTTTCCTTTGTGAGTCGTAAGGATCCCACAAAGGTTTGTTCTCCTCCTGTATCGTGAGGACACATGAGTGGATTTCCCTCGTTCTCGGTTTAATGACTTAGAGGTCGATTGTTTCCAGTTTAACGACTTAGAGGTCATCTGTTTCCAGTTTAAAGACTTAGGGGTCTATTGTGCCCGGTTTAACGACTTAGCGGTCATCTGTTTCCAGTTTAACGACTTAGAGGTCTACGGGTGGCGAGCTTGGAATTTTAGGGTAGGGGCCGGCGTCAGTGTTGCTAATACTGAAGCAGAGGTGCCAGGAGCAATTCATCATTTGCCTGTTCCTGTTGGGGGAGCGATAGCTTAGGAGAGAGGTTTAGGTCCCTATCACCTAAGGCTTTTCAATTTTATGGGCCGTGAGGGTCCCATAAAAGCATTTTCTCCCTACGAGTCACAAGGATCCCGCAGGTGTATTTTCTCCTTAGGAGTCATGGGGACTCCCAAGTGTGTTTTTCCTTTGTGAGCCGTAAGGATCTCACGAAGGTTTGTTCTCCTCATGTATCGTGAGGACCCAATGGAGCATGAATCCAAGGGCAGAGACCAGCCGCGTAACTGGTGACTTTGGTGGGGCATGGGTATGCTGAGAATTATTTGAGCCCGTGGATTGTATACGGTGGTCAATTTGGGGACTAACCGTAGGGCCGGACAAATTTCGGGAAACTGGGTTTTGATAGGCGTCTGCATCGCTGCACTGGAATATGGTACCGGGAGCGACTCATCATTCGCCGTTTTTTTTGTTTTGTTTTACCACGATTGCTCTATCATTTCAGCTTTTCTTATCGCGAAGATCGCGATTGCCCTATCGTTTCGGCTTTTATTCGCGGTTGCCCCATCATTTCGGCTTTATTTTCATCTTTATTTTACCCGCTGATTTTTATTGCGAGTTGCCCCATCATTTCGGCTTTTCTTTATTTTTCTTTTATTTACACATTTTTTTTGTTTATTTACACATATATATTATTATTATATTTTATTTTATATATATTTTTTTACATTTCCAGTTTAACGACTTAGAGGTCGATTGTTCCCAGTTTAATGACGTGGTGGCCGATTATTCCCAGTTTAAAGACTTGGTGGTCTGTCATCCCCAGTTTAACGACGTGGTGGTCAGCGGGTGTTCCCAGTTTAACGACGTGATGGTCCTTTTTGCTTATCCCAGCTCCTTGAAATTTGATCTTGGCGGAGCTGTGTTGATGACCTAGCTCTATGCCTTGACGATACATCCGAGGATTGTGAGGTTTTTCCAAGCTTATATTGGTCCTCTGCCCAATCTTTGAAAATATACCAGTCTTCGATGGTATGACCCACCACTCTATGATATGGGCAGTATATGGGATTGCCGGTCATGTTCATTTCCTGTGGCCTCTTTGGAACAGGCAGTTGCAGACCGTTGTTCAAGGCGTCCATGAATATTTTGCGGACTCCATCCCTCCTGAAGGAGTATACCTTCTTCTTTCTCTCCATTGGAGTAGGTGCCTTTACTGATGCTGGTCCTCGAGGCATATGTCTGGGAGGATTAGGTTCCCGAAAGGCTTCGGTCTCCATTTGCATGAAATCGGCGATCGTAGCTTGACTGTTTGCTAACACGCCTTTAGACAGTTCTATCTCTCCCATCTTGTATTGCCTTTCGACCCAATCTTTGAAGATGAAGCAGTCCTCAATGGCATGACCTATCACCCTGTGATAGGGGCAATATTTTGGGTCGTCGGTCATATTCTCTTCTTGCGGTCTCTTTGATTCTGGCAGTTGTAGACCGTTTCTTAGGGCGTCCCTGAATATCTTGTGGACCTTTTCCCTCTTGAAGGAATAGACCTTTTCCAGCTTCTCTTTCAGAGGCGATTCCCCCCCGGCGTATGTATCGGAGGGACTGGAGGCTGATTGCGGCCGTTTTTCGTGAAGGCGCTCCGCTTTTAGGTTGAAAGGGATATCAGTTGGCTGCCCCCGGGTATCAATCCCTGGCTCATGAGCCAAAATTTGATTCTGCTGTAATTGCAATCGGACGACTTGGGTCACGAGATCTGCCAAGACGTTTGCCAGCTCGTCGACTTTGGAATAGACCTCGGCTGTAACGTTTTAAAAGTAATTAAATAAATAATTAAATGAATAAAAGTGTTTAAGTGAATTTTAGAATTTTCGGTAAAGTAAAATGTAATTTTCGTAAAACCAAACCGGAATTGTTTTTCATTATAATTTTAAAAATATCTATTTTAATTATGAAATTACTAGTAAATGGTGTTTATTTAGCCACTTATAAATTTTTAGTTTAATAAAATATTTTTCCTAAATTAATTATTTTAAATATTAACATAAGCTTTATTTTTACACTAAATTAGTGTAAATTACAAATTTAAATGGTTTTAATTTGTAAAAATGAACCATGTCATATTAGAATTTAGTGTGTATCATGCAAAATTTATTTGCAAATTTTTCCTTGTTTCTAGATCTTTCTTGAGTTATTTTAGAAAAGAATTAAAAGAAAATGAATAAAGCATGAAAAGACATTAAGATGATGACATTTTGGAGAAGTTTCTACACCATTCCTCATGTGTTTCTCCCTCTTCCCCTTATTGTGGCCGGCCTCCCCATCACCATGGCTGCCCCCCCCATTTTCCACCTCATTTTTATTCAAAAATCATCCAAAATACATCAAAAATTCAATTAAAATTCCACAAAATCCTATATATTTTTCTACCCTTCTATTCTTGCTCATATTTACATGGATTTTGGAGTGGGATAGCATAACCGACCCTGGCGCACAGCCCCGCAGGGCCGAGCACAGCGAGTTGAGTTAAAACGAGGCAAGTCAGTGAAGCGCAGCGGAACGGAGAGGCAAGTGAACGAAGTGAACGATTGAGTTGTTCGAAGGCGAGTGAAGCGAGGCACCCGAGTGGAACGCTCTCCGGGTTCCAGTTCTGTTTGGACTAAAAGAAAGGCAAGGAGATGAAATAACGGGGCATTCTATTCCACAGCTTCATGTGCAGTAGGAATAACCGGCTGGAGTCACTCGTGCTGGACATCTGGGAAAGAAAAAGGATTGATCTTGCTTACATTTTGGAGGCTCATTTCTTGTTTGGATTTCATATTTTTGGAGGTATAATTTCTTTCTTTTGATTTAATGTTATTAGATGTTCAATTAAGCTTAATTAGATTTAATGAATTAATTCTATGTTTTTTTTTAAAAATTCAAGTTAGGGTTTGTAAATTCAAGTTATGATTTTTGTTAATTATTTAGGGTTATAATAGTTAGTTTAACACTTTTAGAATTGGAAAATATTGCATGGTTGTTGAATTGTAAATTTTTCATTGAAAATTGTTTAAATTAGGAATTTTTGCTAACTAGGTTTCTATAAAACCTAATTATTGGTGAAATAAATCTCAATTAATATTTGTAATACAATATTTTGGTCTTAATAAGAGTTTTAACTTGTTGGTGGAATGGAAAACTTAAATTGATTGCTAGTTTCTATGGATAATTGATAAATTGTGATAAAAATTGTTATTTTTGTAAACTAGATTTTAGAAATTCCTAAATAAATGAGATTAAAAATATAATTATGGTTTCATTATATCATTATCATCATGAATTGTGGTTTAAGTCACTAATTTATGCAAAATCATGTTTTGTGGTGGAATTGTTGTGTTTTGCTTGAAAAATGTTGAAAATTGTTAAAGGGTGCAAACTAGAAATTTCAAATCTATATAAATTTGTGTAATAAAAATATAGTAATAGTTTGTATAGTCTAGTTATGCTATTTAATGAGTTTTATGACCATTGGTTTCATTTAAATGTCAAGTTTTGATGAAAAACGGTAAACTGGCATTTTCGGGTTTTACGAAATTGGACGGTTTGATAGATTTTAGGGTTTCGATGGATTTAATCATGTTTTATAGTATAAGTAATGTGTTTTAAAACTACAAGTTGTTTGTTGATGTTTATCTCGATCCATCGGAGTTTGTACGCCGATATCGAGCGGTATTTGGTTCTTTTGCGTGGACGGGACATAGGTTTTAACCTAAGCTTGTTCCTTGTATCGTTTGACTTTTGTATGTGATTCGGTTTACGATGTTATTTATATGTTTGCGTTTAGGTACCCTTCAAGTGGACTACGGGCGATGAAGAGGAGGATCGCGACACCGTCGTCGGCAGACATGGACCAGGTGAGTAGATGTATATCTACGGGGGGAAGTCGGGTGGATGGCGTTTAGCACCCCCGCAACATAGAATAGGAATAGTACTTATTGACATTAGGAAACCAGATGTGACCCTAGATTCTTAATGAGTAAGACCCTAGTAATGACCCTAGGCTGGACTAGACCGATTTAGGAAAAGCATACCAGAGGATGAATACCTTGGAGGAGGTTCGTAGGTTTCAGATAGAAACACACACGCACACACTGGAACACGTCATGGTGTATACGTGCATGTGTATATATATAGAACTAGGTATAGGTATATATATATACAACACATACATGGGATTCATTGATGCGATATGATATCTGAGGTATGATAAAACAGTATAACTGGGCTTGATGCCGTGATTCTTGACTATACAGTCGTATTAAGTGTTAGCGGATCATTAGAGAATGAGATGATGAACAGGTATATATAAATTATAATGGGTAGTGATAATATTGAGATACACGGGACTCTAAAATAGTACCCGGACTGCAACTTGTGACTGATCACGATATGATATATGTACAACCTGATTACGACATTATATAGTTGTGACCTGATGCCGATATTATATAGGTGTGACCTGATGCCGATATCATATAGGTGTGACTTGATGACGACATGATTTCAGTATGACTTAATCACAATATGAAACATGTGACATAATATTTCTGAGGATAAACTAATGATGCATATTACGATGCCAATGATATATGATTGATGTATGGGATTACAGTTTAGCACCTTGATCATGAGATGTGTTCATGATGACATTATACGAATGATGAGGCACCTAGGAGATACTTGACCCGTACCCCGATATTGGGATGCCGTGCGATGGATTTTACCGTACGAGGCATGGATATGAGGATTGATCCGCACTCTTGATTTGAGGAAGCCGTACTACGTATGTGACGCTATTGAGGCTGGATCGCCGACTATTAGGGATATTGATTCAGACCTTAGGTAGACTCTTATTTCTATTGACTAGTTCTTAGGTTTAGTTTTCCTTAGGAGGTTAGATGGACACTAGGTTAGGTTCGAGTCATATAGTGGTAGTAGTATTAGTATATTAAATGAGTAGGTAATATACATTCGTATTTACTTTCGCATTGTATCATAATGTTGCATGTTCATACATATGTTGCTATAAACAGTATAAACCTTACCTGTTAGGACACCAGCACCATTACCGATGATGCGCATATTCCACGCACACTTATTTGCCGGCTCACACACATCATCATCGGTAATTGCTATGTCACGTACACTTTAGATCATATTATCTTTTATTGATAAAATCAGTTAACAACTAAACCGATATAATATTGTGATTACTCTCTGATGTTAGTATAGACATGATATTCATTACTTAGACATTCCTGCATTCATATTTTCATGTTATCGCACAGTATTATGAGCATATGCCGACATTTATCATATACTACTCATGGTTTTGAGATTTGGATTTCTGTGAGATTTCTGGATTTTTAGGGAAAACCGCAAGAATATATATAAAAACTTCTCTCTCTCTCCTCCTCTCTTTTTAAAAATAAGATGCGGTTTTCTCGTGATGTATGTGTCGTCCACCATGAGATTTCGTGTTTTCTGATGGATTTCGAGACCCGATTCGAGGAGTGGATGAACCGTCTCGGGTACATGGTGGGCCCGGTATGGTACCCCGGGGCAAGAAGATCGAGTTGTAGACGATGAGCCTGGCAGGGGAAGGCTACCTACCGGTGATGTCTGGCGCGGCGGATATCCGGAGGATACCGACCGTTGTCGTGAGATTTGATGATATGGGCCGATCCGGACTGACGGAGCCCGAGATATTGAGACTATGAGACTTGAGATTTACATGTTTGTGTCGATGCTTGACACGGATTTCTATGGATTTCATTGTTGAGATTTCAGATTCTTATACACATTTTACTGTGATAACAGCTAAAAGATTTCTTATACAGACATATCTGGATTTCAGGATTTGGTTATTTTACATTCATGGTGCATGCATATCCATTCATATGACATAGTACTATATGAGGCACTGACACGAGCACGGAGTATTTGCTTTTACACGTAGTATTACCCTGCTATTACTAGGTGATTGGGGCTTAGTGGTGTATTACTATGACCTAGGATAGCGTCGTGCATTCGATTTCTTTTCGTAGATGTCTTCTACTCACGAGTTGGCAACTCACCCCCGTTGTGCCAAATTTTATTACAGGTTCGATGTACAGGTTTTCTTGGCAGATTGCTGGCACATGATTTCCTTCCGGGTGATTTGCACGGTAGGTTGGTTCACTTGTATCTGAACCACCATTGTATCTGTATTATTTCATTTGTATCTAGAAAGCTCCATCAACCATACTTGTATTAATTGATAAGTTTATTGGACCAGTCTTTTATTTCGACCTTAGAGTCGCGCATGTATTGTTCTGATTTGGTGGATTTGTTTTCTTTTGAGTTTTGAGCCACGCCCTTTGGCGTTGTATATTATTGTGCTTGTTGTGGTTGTTTCCGCCTGTTGGCGTTGAGCTAGCTCCCGTTTGGGGATGCTTTTTATTGTTTATGCATATTATACCTGTTGTAGCCCGTTTGGGGGCCAGTTTTTACAGAGGAGACTCTGCCGAAATTTTTGGAAAAATTTGATGTTGCTTTTAAACTTGTATTCTACATGTTTTCTTCTTCTTCTTCTTCTTCTTTTATGGTTTAGATTTCTGGGCTTCGGTTTACTTAGGTTACGTTGCGTCTCTAGACGTTTCGTAATCTAAGTGCCGGTCACGTTCCGTACTTTCGGGTCGTGACAAAGTTGGTATCAGAGCGCTAGGTTTAACCTTGTATAAGTCTAGGTGACCCTTGGTTGATGGAGTAGGCGATTTAGGTAGAGTAACGTACCGTGGGTATGGTCCGCGGCATACTTACGATACGCTACTCTGCTTAAGGAGCCTTAGGATGTACATTTGTTTACACCGTATTTCATTCGTTCCTTTGATCTATCTTCGTCGATGTCGGATGGTGGTTTCTGTTACCACGGGCAGAGGGAGCTGCGGCTCGAATGCGATAACCATTAGAGTATTGGTTATTCTTGAGGATTGAAGCATTGCTTAGAGTGCGGACGAAGGGTATTCATATGCCGTCCGGATGAAGTTAAAGGGTTCGAACGATTATCAGGAAACCATTTTCCCAAGTTTAAAGTATTCGGAAGAACATGCAGGTATTTCGATGGACCCTCTAGAAGAATGAAACCCTAACTCGACATAATGACCACGAGAACGCCCTTGAACCTTAGGGTTTACGGCAGTTTCGCAGTGCCATTAGTGAGGCTTGGGTTTGCCCTTCTACAGCTGGATCATCGATGCTGGGATATGTACCGGATATTTTTAAACTGTACTTGAGTGTTGAGCTCTCGGGAAATTATGGGATTTTGATGGATCGATCGAAAAGTTTAATGTAGTCCGGATATCAAGTGAAGGGATCGACTACGTGGGAGACTCTAGATATGAGTATTGCCGTTGGTAGCGCAGTCAGCACAACTACGAAGAGACGAGTTCGAAGCAGCCGACATCAGAGGAAAGAGGCGGACATTGACGATCGTGTTTACGATTGTGATTTAGTGATTTTAATTTCATATTTTCTGTTATTGGATTTTGGCATTTTGAGGAGTTCGTTTTACGATTTGTATTTCATATGTGTACCTTCATTTCATTCTATTTGTGTTTCATATATCAGTTGTATTGATGTGTTTAGTACACACCCAGTACACTTGATTAGGTTTTATATATTTTGAGATTTTTGATTTGATTTCGTGCATAGGGGTTACACATGATTCTTACATATGTTTCGACCAAGTTTTCATGCATTTTTGTACTGTGATTTTGATTTTGATGTTCGATTTATGTTTTCTTGCACCATGTGCACCTGATTAGGATTCTTGCGCATACTTGGCGCACTTGATGCGATTTTGTGCACACCAGATGCACTAAATCGGGGTTTTGTGCAGATTAGATGCACCTGATTTTGAATCGTGCACGCCCGATGCACTTGACAGATGTTTTTGGTGCACACCTGTTGCACTTAGTTTTGTTGTTGTGTGTATTCGTGGTATCTGTATTTGGTTTCGATTTCAGTGCGCACCGGACGCACATGATATTTTATTGATGTGATTGGGATTGATTTTAGTTTGAGCAGTATGTTTTCATAACCATTACTATTTGATTTAGTAACCAGGCGGGACGTGTATGTTAAATAAAGGATATATATATATAGCTATTTTTTTTAAAATAAACGTCCGCTACTTATGCCGTGACACGTGCATCACACGGCGATTTTCAAAAAGGGGGTTTTGCATATTTCCTTATTCAGATATTTGAACGGCTTTACTATGATGCGCACTATATATAAGTTATAGATTGAGGTATATTAAGATGGTTTTCATATTGGGTTTTGATATTTTATTCTCGCCATAACTCCGATGATTGCATTATGCTTGACGGAGTTGATTTTTGTTATGTATTGATAATTTCGGAGCCCCGACGATTTGAGTGTTTGCTAAACGTTTTAGTGTTTGGAGGGGGAGTTTTAATTTAAATTCGGGGACCGAATTTCTTAAAGGGGGGAAGATTGTAACGTTTTAAAAGTAATTAAATAAAGAATTAAATGAATAAAAGTGTTTAAGTGAATTTTAGGATTTTCGGTAAAGTAAAATGTAATTTTCGTAAAACCAAACCGGGATTGTTTTTCATTATAATTTTAAAAATATCTATTTTAATTATGAAATTACTAGTAAATGGTGTTTATTTAGCCACTTATAAATTTTTAGTTTAATAAAATATTTTTCCTAAATTAATTATTTTAAATATTAACATAAGCTTTATTTTTACACTAAATTAGTGTAAATTACAAATTTAAATGGTTTTAATTTGTAAAAATAAACCAAGGCATATTAGAATTTAGTGTGTATCATGCAAAATTTATTTGCAAATTTTTCCTTGTTTCTAGATCTTTCTTGAGTTATTTTAGAAAAGAATTAAAAGAAAATGAATAAAGCATGAAAAGACATTAAGATGATGACATTTTGGAGAAGTTTCTACACCATTCCTCATGTGTTTCTCCCTCTTCCCCTTATTGTGGCCGGCCTCCCCATCACCATGGCTGCCCCCCCCCATTTTCCACCTCATTTTTATTCAAAAATCATCCAAAATACATCAAAAATTCAATTAAAATTCCACAAAATCCTATATATTTTTCTATCCTTCTATTCTTGCTCATATTTACATGGATTTTGGAGTGGGATAGCATACATTTTGGAGGCTCATTTCTTGTTTGGATTTCATATTTTTGGAGGTATAATTTCTTTCTTTTGATTTATTGTTATTAGATGTTCAATTAAGCTTAATTAGATTTAATGAATTAATTCTATGTTTTTTTTAAAAATTCAAGTTAGGGTTTGTAAATTCAAGTTATGATTTTTTTTAATTATTTAGGGTTATAATAGTTAGTTTAACACTTTTAGAATTGGAAAATATTGCATGGTTGTTGAATTGTAAATTTTTCATTGAAAATTGTTTAAATTAGGAATTTTTGCTAACTAGGTTTCTATAAAACCTAATTATTGGTGAAATAAATCTCAATTAATATTTGTAATACTATATTTTGGTCTTAATAAGAGTTTTAACTTGTTGGTGGAATGGAAAACTTAAATTGATTGCTAGTTTCTATGGATAATTGATAAATTGTGATAAAAATTGTTATTTTTGTAAACTAGATTTTAGAAATTCCTAAATAAATGAGATTAAAAATATAATTATGGTTTCATTATATCATTATCATCATGAATTGTGGTTTAAGTCACTAATTTATGCAAAATCATGTTTTGTGGTGGAATTGTTGTGTTTTGCTTGAAAAATGTTGAAAATTGTTAAAGGGTGCAAACTAGAAATTTCAAATCTATATAAATTTGTGTAATAAAAATATAGTAATAGTTTGTATAGTCTAGTTATGCTATTTAATGAGTTTTATGACCATTGGTTTCATTTAAATGTCAAGTTTTGATGAAAAACGGTAAACTGGCATTTTCGGGTTTTACGAAATTGGACGGTTTGATAGATTTTAGGGTTTCGATGGATTTAATCATGTTTTATAGTATAAGTAATGTGTTTTAAAACTACAAGTTGTTTGTTGATGTTTATCTCGATCCATCGGAGTTTGTACGCCGATATCGAGCGGTATTTGGTTCTTTTGCGTGGACGGGACATAGGTTTTAACCTAAGCTTGTTCCTTGTATCGTTTGACTTTTGTATGTGATTCGGTTTACGATGTTATTTATATGTTTGCGTTTAGGTACCCTTCAAGTGGACTACGGGCGATGAAGAGGAGGATCGCGACACCGTCGTCGGCAGACATGGACCAGGTGAGTAGATGTATATCTACGGGGGGAAGTCGGGTGGATGGCGTTTAGCACCCCCGCAACATAGAATAGGAATAGTACTTATTGACATTAGGAAACCAGATGTGACCCTAGATTCTTAATGAGTAAGACCCTAGTAATGACCCTAGGCTGGACTAGACCGATTTAGGAAAAGCATACCAGAGGATGAATACCTTGGAGGAGGTTCGTAGGTTTCAGATAGAAACACACACGCACACACTGGAACACGTCATGGTGTATACGTGCATGTGTATATATATAGAACTAGGTATAGGTATATATATATACAACACATACATGGGATTCATTGATGCGATATGATATCTGAGGTATGATAAAACAGTATAACTGGGCTTGATGCCGTGATTCTTGACTATACAGTCGTATTAAGTGTTAGCGGATCATTAGAGAATGAGATGATGAACAGGTATATATAAATTATAATGGGTAGTGATAATATTGAGATACACGGGACTCTAAAATAGTACCCGGACTGCAACTTGTGACTGATCACGATATGATATATGTACAACCTGATTACGACATTATATAGTTGTGACCTGATGCCGATATTATATAGGTGTGACCTGATGCCGATATCATATAGGTGTGACTTGATGACGACATGATTTCAGTATGACTTAATCACAATATGAAACATGTGACATAATATTTCTGAGGATAAACTAATGATGCATATTACGATGCCAATGATATATGATTGATGTATGGGATTACAGTTTAGCACCTTGATCATGAGATGTGTTGATGATGACATTATACGAATGATGAGGCACCTAGGAGATACTTGACCCGTACCCCGATATTGGGATGCCGTGCGATGGATTTTACCGTACGAGGCATGGATATGAGGATTGATCCGCACTCTTGATTTGAGGAAGCCGTACTACGTATGTGACGCTATTGAGGCTGGATCGCCGACTATTAGGGATATTGATTCAGACCTTAGGTAGACTCTTATTTCTATTGACTAGTTCTTAGGTTTAGTTTTCCTTAGGAGGTTAGATGGACACTAGGTTAGGTTCGAGTCATATAGTGGTAGTAGTATTAGTATATTAAATGAGTAGGTAATATACATTCGTATTTACTTTCGCATTGTATCATAATGTTGCATGTTCATACATATGTTGCTATAAACAGTATAAACCTTACCTGTTAGGACACCAGCACCATTACCGATGATGCGCATATTCCACGCACACTTATTTGCCGGCTCACACACATCATCATCGGTAATTGCTATGTCACGTACACTTTAGATCATATTATCTTTTATTGATAAAATCAGTTAACAACTAAACCGATATAATATTGTGATTACTCTCTGATGTTAGTATAGACATGATATTCATTACTTAGACATTCCTGCATTCATATTTTCATGTTATCGCACAGTATTATGAGCATATGCCGACATTTATCATATACTACTCATGGTTTTGAGATTTGGATTTCTGTGAGATTTCTGGATTTTTAGGGAAAACCGCAAGAATATATATAAAAACTTCTCTCTCTCTCCTCCTCTCTTTTTAAAAATAAGATGCGGTTTTCTCGTGATGTATGTGTCGTCCACCATGAGATTTCGTGTTTTCTGATGGATTTCGAGACCCGATTCGAGGAGTGGATGAACCGTCTCGGGTACATGGTAGGCCCGGTATGGTACCTCGGGGCAAGAAGATCGAGTTGTAGACGATGAGCCTGGCAGGGGATGGCTACCTACCGGTGATGTCTGGCGCGGCGGATATCCGGAGGATACCGACCGTTGTCGTGAGATTTGATGATATGGGCCGATCCGGACTGACGGAGCCCGAGATATTGAGACTATGAGACTTGAGATTTACATGTTTGTGTCGATGCTTGACACGGATTTCTATGGATTTCATTGTTGAGATTTCAGAATCTTATACACATTTTACTGTGATAACAGCTAAAAGATTTCTTATACAGACATATCTGGATTTCAGGATTTGGTTATTTTACATTCATGGTGAATGCATATCCATTCATATGACATAGTACTATATGAGGCACTGACACGAGCACGGAGTATTTGCTTTTACACGTAGTATTACCCTGCTATTACTAGGTGATTGGGACTTAGTGGTGTATTACTATGACCTAGGATAGCGTCGTGCATTCGATTTCTTTTCGTAGATGTCTTCTACTCACGAGTTGGCAACTCACCCCCGTTGTGCCAAATTTTATTACAGGTTCGATGTACAGGTTTTCTTGGCAGATTGCTGGCACATGATTTCCTTCCGGGTGATTTGCACGGTAGGTTGGTTCACTTGTATCTGAACCACCATTGTATCTGTATTATTTCATTTGTATCTAGAAAGCTCCATCAACCATACTTGTATTAATTGATAAGTTTATTGGACCAGTCTTTTATTTCGACCTTAGAGTCGCGCATGTATTGTTCTGATTTGGTGGATTTGTTTTCTTTTGAGTTTTGAGCCACGCCCTTTGGCGTTGTATATTATTGTGCTTGTTGTGGTTGTTTCCGCCTGTTGGCGTTGAGCTAGCTCCCGTTTGGGGATGCTTTTTATTGTTTATGCATATTATACCTGTTGTAGCCCGTTTGGGGGCCAGTTTTTACAGAGGAGACTCTGCCGAAATTTTTGGAAAAATTTGATATTGCTTTTAAACTTGTATTCTACATGTTTTCTTCTTCTTCTTCTTTTATGGTTTAGATTTCTGGGCTTCGGTTTACTTAGGTTACGTTGCGCCTCTAGACGTTTCGTAATCTAAGTGCCGGTCACGTTCCGTATTTTCGGGTCGTGACATCGGCCATCTTCTCATCCCTGTCCTGAAATTGCCTTTGAAGCCATTGGAATAATGCTAGTTCTGTAGTTCCGGCTATGACAACCGGGTAATCTTTATTGCCTGAGCTCAATTCTGTAGGAACCACGGGCTCCTCTGGCTTATCGGCTTGAGCGGGATCTTCATCATTTAGATCGAGCCGATGCTGGGTATCGTCAACCATATCATCACCATGGCTGTGAAGAAGAGGAGGGTTCGTTTCTTCATGTCCGGCCATGTAGACAGTGTGGATAACACATTCAGCCATTCTTTCATCACTGGCAGCTGGTTTTGCAGAGTGGTCCTTGCTTTGGAAATTCATAAATTTTAACATGGCCAGAGCCCTAGCCCTTTTGTTGGCTCTATATCTGAGCCGCTTCTGCCTCAGCTTCTTTGCCTTAAGCGCTTGGCAGGCTTTTGCTCTTCAGGAAGCCGCCATAGGCCGAGTGATGGGGATGCTTGAGAAGACATCTGCCCACGTGTCCGTTGAAGGTATCGCCTGGGCTTGCCCACGACGTCTGGCAACTTCTTTTGTTCCGATGCCTTTGCCCCCAATTAGGGCCATGGAAAGCCGTCCAGACACCGATTTGCGTTTGGGTTGGGATGCCTTCGAGACCACCACATTTGGCCTCTTGCCTTTCGAGGCCGGTTTGTCGGTCACTGGAGCTTGAGGAGCTGGGATGGCGTTAGCTGACACGAACATAATAGAGCCAAATGGTAGCAGCTCCTCCTCCCATTGTCGCCCGAGACTGGCCGGAAGGACCGTTCTGGAGTCCATCTTCATCGTGTATGAGATGGGAGATGAGTTCATCTTCGGAGACATTGTTGAAAGGTGATTGCTTGAAAATCCTGCATGAAAAAGCATTATTTTAGTATAAATATAGATATGTATATTGATTGAGTTCGCATGAACGTTTAACCCGAAATATGGGAGGAGAGATTGGTCCCACCGGGCGTGCCAGAATCTGTAGGGTGTTTTTTGTCACCCCATTGAGATGGGAATACGCGCACGCTTGTCAGGCGTACTACAGATTCCCCCTGCCTAGGGTAGGTCGTGGTTTAATGATTGTGGGGATCCGAATCCCCGGCAGCCGCGGACTAAGCTGCCGTTAATTACCCCTCGCCTTTGGAGCGAGGGAACCTCCGATTGACGGGTTAAACTGGTCATGCGAACTCAATGTGCAGTGTGCGTGTGATGTGTTTTGAAAGGGGGTTTTGGGTATATTGGGAGCCACGCAGAGTTTTTACGGGGTCCCGCTATCCGGATAGCGGGCTGGGGGTCAAGGGGGCTAGCAGCCCCCTTTAAGGGTGCGGGGTAGCGCCCCGTTAGAAATTTTTTTCTAACAGGTACGGTGTCGTGGAGTATGTGTGTGTGTAAATATGTATACATATGTATATATATATGTATGTACATAAAAAGAGGGGGGAAAGGCATCCAAAGGATGCGTGGGGCCAGCGCTGTGCGCTTAGGCGCTAGCGCGCCACGTGTCGGCACGGGGGCGCTTTGCGCTCGAGCGCAGAGTGCTGGAGCGCAAGCGCGCCACGTGTCGGCACGTAGGCGCTTTGCGCTCGAGCGCAGAGTGCTGGAGCGCAAGCGCGCCACTTGTCGGCACGTGGGCGCTTTGCGCTCGAGCGCTGGACGCTTGAGCGCAAGCGCGCTACGTGTCGGCACGTGGGCGCTTTGCGCTCGAGCGCAGAGTGCCGGGGCGCAAGCACGCCACGTGTCAGCACGTGGGCGCCTTGCGCTCGAGCGCTAGCGCGTTGGAGCACAAGCGCGCCACGTGTCGGCACGAGGTCGCTCGGCGCTTGAGCGCTTGGGCGCCGGCGAGAAAAAGAGAGCTTTTAGTCCCAGAACCAGAAGCTATGCTTCAGAAAGGAAATATTTATTATATATATATATATATGTATATATATTTAGTTAAACTCCTAGGATGTTTTGAAGATGATAAAGGTGGTTCTTCTTCCTCCTCCTGTTGTTTGGCCGGATCTTGAAGATCAAGAGATGTGAGATCTAAAAATCTCTTCTTTTTGAGATCTAATGGAAGATCTGAGTTCCCCTTTATGGGTTTTGTGGTGGAAAACTATTTAGTTTTGGAAAAGGAAGAGTAAAACTCTTGATTTAATTCAAAAAGAAAGAAGAAGGTTTGAAACCTTCAGAAAAGGGAAGAGGCACAAATCCTAGGTTTTTTTGAGAGAATGACAAAGTTATTTTTTTTATTCATCATCATGTTGCCTTTTATAAGCTTACATATTTGCATATAGCCCCTTGGGCTTTACAAAATGGCATTTTTCCTATCCCATGGCTCATGTGCCATTTCATTTTTGCACATAAGCCATGAGCTTACAAAATATTGGCTTTATGCCCATTTTGCATACATTCATGTATATAAAAAAATTACATAATAATTATTTATTACATGATTTTGTCGTTGCCATAGGGAGGCTGGCCGTGGGCTTGACTTGGGCATGGGTCCACTTGACCTGGGCTTGGGCCCATTTAGCTTGGGGGTTGACCTTGACTTTGACTCGGTCAACCGGGGTGTAAATTTTTACCCCAACAGTTGGGTTACGGGTAACGGACAGGACTCGTAGGGAACTGTTCCTTGGTATTATACCCGTCGTCGGTTAACAGTTTCCAGGTGACATGAGTACAGCATAGTCCGCAGACTTGACACTGCTGCTTCATCTCGAGTGTGTTCCCACTGTTCTTAGATTTCTACCCTATCACGGCTCAAAGGAGTCATTTAAACAGGTAGCAGTTGGGTGCAGTCCCGAAGCACTTGGAGGCAGTGGCAGTTATAAAGGACTCGTCTCTCCCGGTATTGGGAGTTGATATCGCACTATGTTTGGAGAGCCATTACGCAAAGTCCCTGGCCAGGGCTAACGAGATTTACTGGTAGAATTTCCAGTATCTTCTCAAGGTGTAATGGGCTTCACTCCGACACGACTTATACCGCTTTTAGGGGACCGACGCTTGCCGGCCCCCCTAGGCCCGATATGCGATAGTATTAGACGAACAGACCGGACTGTACGGAGATTGTCACATCAGGCTCAGTAGGAGTTCGGATGGGTTTCCTCATCGGCCTTCTTATCGACTTTTACCTAGGGACCGTTACGTACAGCTAGTACCACTTGCGGCCTGTAGTTAAACCCACTGCCAGCATAGTGTCGAGTATTTAGAGTCCCACACAGAGAGTTTCCCTGCTTCAGGCAAAACGATATAGAGATCGTATGGTTTTACGATAGGGTTCGGACATATACGTGTACTTATGCGCGTATGATATTCGGACAGATAATACCAGTGGGCTTCAGTTTAAGCCAGAATCTAGTATTGGATTATTGGATTTATACAGTCTCAGTATTTCTGTGTTTTTACGGATGGGAGGGTATTCTCATAATTAGTCGAGATGCTTCTAGAAGAATGGTGAGGTGGAGAGCTTAGGTGTAAATTGCATTAAATGAATTTGTGACTCATGAAGTGATTCATCCAAATGAGTTAATGAAGCATTTATTACTTAATGACTCATGAGATGATTCATTCATTTGTATTAAATGAAGCATGGTTGTAATTATCTATATGATTTATTTTGATAATCATTATGCTTCATCAAATATAGAATGAGTTATATTTTCATTTCATTTTCACATACACACTCTCTCTCCTCAAGCCCTCCTCTTCTTCAACCTAACCCTAATCCTCTCATGTGTTGAGATCCCAAGGGTTAGAAAGACTAATTAATCCTTAATCCATCTCTATATCCTCTAGGTTACTTGGATTAGCAATCCTAGCCAGTTAGTTACCTCAAGTGAGAGGTTAAAGCTTGGAGAAGGAACTCTCGGGTGGATCTTCTATCACATCGAGGAGGCCGACAAGGAGGTGAACAACAAGAATAAGAAGGACTAGTATCTTGAGGTATAATCATCTATCATAGTAGTTTAGCACTTCTAGATAGTTTGTTAGTTAGGGTTTAGCAAAGATCTGTAAAGTTAGTCGATGTTAACTTAAAAAAAATTATTATTTTACCTATTCCGCCTCCCCGCATCATGTGGGGTGTCTAACGTCGACTTACAGTGGTATCAGAGCCTAGCTAAACCATAACTAACATGTTAGCAAAGTCGTTAGAAATTTGATCGCAAAACGAACCCGAAAAAACAACATTTTCACATAGTTTCTGCCGATTTTAAAACGGGGTCTAAAAATTTTTCATGGACCCTTAAAAATACAAGCAGGATTTTTTTAAGAATTGTGAAGAAATTTGGGATCATGAATCGTCTAAACCGCCGCGGAACCGCCACCGATCCAAGCGATCCGCCGCGGATCCGCGGCCGAGTTGACACCGAGTCAACCTAAATTTGCTCAGTTATTCTTCTGTGTTGATGTTGTATTTTCTGGGATGATTTGTTTCTACTCAGGTTTTATATGCACAGAGAATAGTTTGGAATAGATTCATATGTGTTGCTTGATCGAAATTCTAAGATGTTTGGCTAACTGGATTATATCTGTGTTGTGTTTAATATGTTCGTAAACCTCCCCTAACTGCTAGTATGTCGGTTAGCAGGGGGTTGCACATTTCTGTAATGGTTTTTACTGGTTTGTGAATGTGAACTTATTGGATTGTCGTGAATGGATAGCCGGGGATGTGAGACGAGTGTTTCTTTAATTCAAATGTAAATTGTAATTTGTTATAATATTCTTTTACGGGACACATCCGGGTTGAGGTTGTAGCCACCGTTGTATTATTTCTTTTACTGTTTTCTGCTCCTAGGATAGACCCAAGGTGGGGTGCACAAACTACCGGGTATTTTGAAGTGCTTAGTGGCCTACTCACGTCGTTGAGGGAGACCGCTTCACTTCGGATACTTGGCGAGTAGTTTGCCATACCCGTAGGGGTCTAGGATGGGGTTTTGGTTATTCATCGCGACTATGTAATCCATTTTTCTTTGCAGGCTCAAAAGGAATGAGGATTCTTAGAAAATCCAATATGTTCATCTGTGATCTGGAATGCCTATTATTGCGTCTGACGAATGTACAATATCTATATATGATTTCTAGTAGGCATCATTTATGTTTTGCACCCGCGCTAGCCCAGCCCCCGCTCTGTCGTTAGTTAAGTAACCTAACGGGTGAATGACGGGGCCCAGTGGCGAATGCGGATGACATAAGAGGACGTTGTATTTTCGTTGTTTTCTGCAATGATAGGTTAATTGATGGAACATATTATTTTAATGCAAAGAAAATAAACCAAAGTTGAATCGTTGGAACAGTTTAAAAGAAACCACTCGGTTATTTTAAAATAGAAGATTTTTTTTAATTGCGGAGCTTAAACCACTCCTTTTAAAAGCTATCAGGTTCCTTCGATCATATTAAGTTCACCGCGTTCACGGTTTCGCCAAAACCATTCGTAGCCCTCCGTCATTTCATTTGGGTATTCAGTAGTATCAAGCTATGTATTTTGACCAACGCCAAGGCATAGTGTTTGGTAGCTGCTGGGTAATCATTTGTTGCATAGATAGATGAGTTACTTTGGGACAGTCGTACTGCCATTTGGCCAACGTCAGGGGTATGTACGGATGGGTTCAAATTAACAAGATAATGATGGGTAGAACATGACATGTGACTTATGACATTTTGACCAACGCCAAGGTCATAAGAGCATGGGGCAGAAATTGATATCGGGAATTTCTAAAGAAACTGAAATTTGCTAAGAATTGCATACCATTTGGAATGTGATAATTTTGGTAGGATTCCTTCAGGTTTATCACACGATGATATTTGGATCCCGATCCTACTGTGAGTATCCGCTACTCATCAGGAGATTCGTCACTTAACGATCAATGCTATAAACCAAGTAGGTGTCGAGAAAGGTGTCAGTGGGGCTACGCCCCCAGAGAAAAGAGGTTATTTAATTAAGGAACTTCGCGAAAGCGTCGTAAAACCTCCCACGAAGTACCGACACCGGCTTGGCTGAACGGTTAAGCAAGTATTGTACGGTGAGAATAGTCCTGACTAGTTCTTCCTTTTTGGTTTGAGGAGGGATTCGAGAAACAGTGGGAGCCATCCTGTTTAGATAAACTAAAAACCACTCTAAACTTGCAAGAGCATCATGCTAAAGTATTTCCTCTCTCTCTCCTAATTGCAGCGACCCAGAACATGACAGGCCTTAAGTTATTATTAGATAAAAATATTTTGACAGGGTCAAACTATAAAGATTGGTTCCAGAATGTCAAGATGGCAATTACCTATGACAAATTGGGGTATGTCCTTACTACTAAGGCACCTGCCGTCCCAGGTCCTGAATCCAGTGTCGCGGATAAGGAAATCCGCAAGACCTGGGAGTTAGACTGCGTGAAGGCCAAATGCATCGTGCTTGCCTCTATGAATAATGAACATTAGAGGAGGCACGAGAATATGGATCTTGAATCCATATTTCTCCACACCAAGGAACTGTATGGAGAGCAATCTTGTATAGCTAGATACGAGACCTCGATGAACTTGTTTCAGTCGAGGCTGGCCGTCGGATCATCTGTAGGAGAACATGTCCTTAAGATGATTGGCTATATTGAAGTGCTCGCAGACCTCGGGACAACATTAGAGAACGAGTTGTATACAGACTTGGTTCTTCAGTCTCTTCCTTCCACCTACGCCCAATTTATCTTGAATTTCAACATTCAAGGTAAAGAAGTTGAACTTCCAGAACTCCTTAACATGTTGAGGAGTGCAGATGGCACCTTGCAGAAAGCAAAGGAAACACCCACTATATTTGTTCGCGGTGCTTCCTCTTCTAGGTCCATGGCAAGTGCCAAAGGAAGGAAGAAGAAGGCCGCTACCAAACCAAGAGGTGGCGTTGGTAAGGTGGGAGTTAAGGGAAAGGCAAAGGTTGCGGTGCCAGTAGTGACAAAGGACGAGTGCTTCCACTGTCGTAGGAAAGGCCATTGGAAGAAAGATTGCAAAGCTTGGATTGCCAAGAACCAGGACCCGAGGCAAGTTGTGGCTTCGGCTTCAGGTGTGTTTGTAATTGAAAATTCTCTGTCAATCAACTTTACTTCCTGGGTATTGGATACCGGATCAGGATCTCATATATGCAATTCATTGTAGGCACTGAGAAACCGTAGAGTGCTGAAGGTTGGTGATATGATCCTCCAGGTTGCTAACGGAGCTAGCGTGAATGCTATGTCCGTAGGGGATTATCACCTTGGATTGACGAGCGGACATATTTTGGTTTTACGCAACTGTTTTTGTGTACCCAGTTTAACGTGTAATATCATATCAGTATCGCTGTTATCAAAAGAAAGTTATGATTTCACGTTTGTAAGTGATGTTGTTAATATCCACCTTAATCATGGTTTGATTGGGTCCGATACACTAGATAACGGTATATACGTGTTAAACCAATTGCAGATTTTCAATGTCCATAACACACTAAAAAGAAAGTCTTCAGATATAAATCAGGCTTTCTTTTGGTATTGTAGACTAGGTCACATCAATGAGACAAGGTTAACTAAGTTACATAGAGAAGGATATTTGGATCCGTTCGAATATCAATCTTATGCCACTTGTCAATCATGTCTCAAAGGAAAGATGACAAAGACTCCATTCACTGGACATGGAGTAAGAGAGAGCGAGCTCTTAGGACTCATACACAGCGATGTATGTGGTCCAATGTCTACACATGCAAGAGGCGGTTTTTCATATTTCATTACTTTTATGCATGATTACTCAAGGTATGGATTCATTTTCTTAATGAAACATAAATCCGAGGCCTTTGAGAAATTCCAAGAATATAAGAATGAAGTAGAACACCAAACCGACAAAAGTATCAAGACACTGAGATCTGATCGAGGTGGTGAATACTTAAGTGCCGAGTTCCTGGGTTACCTAAAAGAGAATGGAATTCTCTCTCGGCTTACTCCTCCATACACTCCACAACATAATGGTGTATCGGAGAGACGGAACCGAACCCTATTGGATATGGTACGTTCCATGATGAGTAATGCTGAGTTACCGCGATCTTTTTGGGGTTATGCACTAGAATTAGCTGCATATCTTTTGAACAGGGTTCCTACCAAGACTGTGCCTACCACACCATATCAGATGTGGAGTGGGAAGAAACCATATCTTCAGTATCTGAAGATATGGGAATGTCCAGCTTTTGTTAAAAAGAAGCATGCGGACAAACTCGAGGCACGATCAGTACAGTGTAAGTTTGTGGGATATCCAAAGAACTCCAAGGGGTATTTTTTCTATTACGCAGAGGAACAAAAGGTTTTTGTTTCTCGTAATGCCTATTTTCTAGAACAACAGTTTTTAGAAAAGGAAACAAGTGGGAGCGCAATAAGACTGGAAGAAATTCCAGAACCACAAACTACTACTGAAAGTTTGGTAGAACCAGAAGTTCAAGAAGAACAGGACATTCCCGCACCCTTCCGCAGGAGTAGTAGGCCGTCTCATCCGCCTGAGAGATACTACGGTTTTCTCATAGACGGGGATAGAGAAGATTGTGTCATTGATAATGATGAACCTACTAGCTTCCAACAGGCCATCCTGAGCGGCAACTCAGTAAAATGGCTGGATGCAATGCGGAATGAGATGGAGTCCATGTACACCAACAAAGTATGGACTTTTGACTTTGCTCCAGATGGGGTAAAACCCATAGGATGCAAGTGGATCTTCAAGAAAAAGATTGGTGTAGATGGACAGATGGAAACCTATAAGGCTAGACTTGTTGCAAAAGGTTTTCGTCAAAGACCTGGTTTGGACTATGACGAAACTTTTTCTCCAGTGGCTATGCTCAAATCCATTCGGATCCTTCTTGCCATTGCCGCCTTCCATGATTATGAGATCTAGCAGATGGACGTAAAGACGGCTTTTCTAAATGGTAATTTAGAAGAATGCGTCTATATGGATCAGCCAGAAGGTTTCAATCAGAGTGGGAGCAGCGGAAAAGTGTGCAAGTTGCTTAAGTCCATTTATGGATTAAAGCAAGCATCACGGAGTTGGAACATCTGTTTTAATGAAATAGTCAAAGAATATGACTTTATCAAAAATCCAGATGAACCATGTATATATAGTAAAATTGTAGAACGAACTGTCGTATTCCTCGTCTTGTACGTGGATGACATTCTCTTGATAGGAAATGACATTCCTATGCTACAATCTGTCAAAGGATTCTTATCACACAGGTTCTCCATGAAAGACCTGGGTGATGTCTCTTACATTCTGGGGATCCGGATCTGTCGTAATAGATCTAAAAGGATATTGGGACTTTCGCAGTCCAGGTATATCAACAGTATACTGAAAAGATTCAGTATGGAAGATTCTAAGCGCGGTAATTTTCCGGCTTGTCACGGAATCACTCTCTCCAAAGAGATGTCTCCCAAGACTGATTTGGAAAGGGTTCGCATGTCGATTATACCCTACGCTTCTACGGTAGGCTCTATAATGTATGCGATGTTGTGCATCAGACCAGATGTAGCTTATGCACTGAGCGTGGTAAGCCGGTATCAGTCAGACCCAGGGAAGAAGCACTGGATAGCAGTAAAGAACATTCTCAAGTACCTGAGAAGGACTAAGGATATGTTCTTAGTTTACGGCGGAAAAGACCTCAAGATCGAGGCTTTTGCTGACTCCAGCTTCCAGAGTGACAAGGATGACTCCAAGTCCATGTCAGGTTATGTCTTTACCCTCAATGGAGGGGCGGTGTGATGGAAGAGTTCCAAGCAGGACACCGTTGCTGACTCGACGATGGAAGCGGAGTATATAACTGCTTGCGATACCGCAAAAGAAGCAGTCTGGATGAAGAAGTTCCTCACAGAAATTCAGGTGGTTCCATCCATTGTTGATCCAATACCTATGTATTGTGACAACAACGGGGCTATAACTTTAGCGAAGGAACCCAGGTCCCATCAGAAGTACAGACACATCTTAAGGCGGTATCACCTGATCAGGGAGATCATAAATCGCCGGGAGATTGAGGTCCGGAGAGTTGCTACAGAGGAGAACACTGCAGATCCATTCACAAAGGCCTTACCTCAGACACAGTTCGAGAGGCTATCCGAGATGATAGGTCTTCGATATGCCAGTATATGGCCCTGTGCAAGTGGGAGATTGTTAGTGTATATGTCCTAGGGGCCATTATTGTATCATACTAGTTTGTATATTACTTAATGGAAGCTTGGGATATTCACAGTTATATTAACAGTCTCACTCGACATAGTAGTTTTCTACTTGGTTTATATCTATCTTAATATGTGTATATGTTAGCATATCGCGAATACATATTGATAGAGCCCATAGGATCTTGCTTGACTACCAACGTTGTGATGGCAGTCACACTAGTGGGGGCTGGGTAGTCTACAAGCACATCCTTTTTCAGGTCCCCAGTCGTAGGATTATCGAGACAGGGCATCGATACTCCAGAGTAGACTAGTGTGTACGCTTCTCATCCCAGCAGGGAAAATGGCATGTCCCACAACCATTAGTACGTTGTACTGGAGATAGTATACAGGTGCTCGTTGGGTTACGGGTACACCGGACAGGACTCGCAGGGAACTGTTGGTTGGTATTATACCCATCGTCAGTTAACAGTTCCCAGGTGACATGAGTACAGCATAGTCCGCAGACTTGACACTGCTGCTTCGTCTCGAGT
Source organism: Agapanthus africanus (assembly GCA_030015575.1). NCBI lineage: Eukaryota > Viridiplantae > Streptophyta > Magnoliopsida > Asparagales > Amaryllidaceae > Agapanthus > Agapanthus africanus. The sequence continues at coordinate 113,993,852 of JASDDO010000031.1, forward strand.
GTGTTCCCACTGTTCTTAGATTGCTACCCTACCACTGCTCAAAAGAGTCATGCAAACAGGTAGCAGTTGGGTGCAGTCCCGAAGCACTTGGAGGAAGTGGCAGTTAGAAAGGATTCGTCTCTCCCGGTATTGAGAGTTGATATCGCACTGTGTTTGGAGAGCCATTACGCAAAGTCCCTGGCCAGGGCAAACGAGATTTACTGGTAGAATTTCCAATAGCTTCTCAAGGTGTAATGGGCTTCACTCCGATATGACTTATACCGCTTTTAGGGGACTGACGCTTGCCGCCCCCTAGGCCCGATATGCGATAGTATTAGACGAACAGACCGGACTGTACGGAGATTGTCATATTAGGCTCAGTAGGAGTTCGGATGGGTTTCCTCATCGGCCTTCTTATCGACTTCTACCTGGGGACCGTTACGTACAGCTAGTACCGCTTGCGGCCTGTGGTTAAACCCACTGCCAGCATAGTGTCGAGTCTTTGGAGTCCCACAAAGAGAGTTTCCCTGCTTCAGGCAAAACGATATAGAGGTCGTATGGTTTTACGACAAGGTTCGGACATATACGTGTACTTGTGCACGTATGATGTTCGGACAGATAATACTAGCGGGCTTTAGTTTAAGCCAGATTCTAGTATTGGATTATTGGATTTATACAGTCTCAGTATTTCCGTGTTTTTACGGATGGGAGGGGCATTCTCGTAATTAGTCGAGAAGCTTCTACAAGAAAGGTGAGGTGGAGAGCTTAGGTATAAATTGCATTAAATGAATTTGTGACTCATGAAGTGATTCATCCAAATGAGTTAATGAAGCATTTATTGCTTAATGACTCATGAGATGATTCATTCATTTGTATTAAATGAAGCATGGTTGTAATTATCTATATGATTTATTTTGATAATTATTATGCTTCATCAAATATAGAATGAGTTATATTTTCATTTCATTTTCACATACACACTCTCTCTCCTCAAGCCCTCCTCTTCTTCAACCTAACCCTAATCCTCTCATGTGTTGAGATCCCAAGGGTTAGAAAAACTAATTAATCCTTAATCCATCTCTATATCCTGTAGGTTACTTGGATTAGCAATCCTAACCACTTAGTTACCTCAAGTGAGAGGTTAAAACTTGGAGAAGGAACTCTCGGGTGGATCTTCTATCACATCGAGGAGGCCGACGAGGAGGTGAACAACAAGAACAAGAAGGACTAGTATCTTGAGGTATAGTCATCTATCATAGTAGTTTAGCACTTCTAGATAGTTTGTTAGTTAGGGTTTAGCAAAGATCCGTAAAATTAGTCGATGTTAACTTAAACAAAATGATTGTTTTACCTATTCCGCTTCCCCGCATCATGTGGGGTGTCTAACGTCGACTTACATACGCTTCTAGACCCCGACGAGGGGCGGTGGCCGGACTCACAAGCTATTGGTATTGTCAACTAAGATAGTATACAGATGCTCACTGGAGATGAGTACACTGGACGGACTCGCTGAGAACTTCTAGATGGTATTATATCTATCGTCAGATGGAAGTTCTCAGTCCATGAGTACATGTTAGTCCTTTGTCCTGAAGTCATCATTTGTCTCGTGTGAGTTCCCACTGTACTTTGATTACTACCCCACTACGGCTCAAAAGAGTCATGCAAATAGGTTTTAGTTGGGTACAGTCCCGAGCCACATGGAGGCAATGGTCGATTGTCAGGGATTCGTCTCTCCTGGTATTAGGAGTCGATGCCGCGCTGTGTTCAGTTGCCCATCACCAGAAATCTGTGGCCACAGTGGATGAGATTTACTGATAGTTGATCAGTAGTATCTCTATTGATGATGAGCTTGACTCAGACACGACTTATCGGGTTAGTATGGGTCTGACGTTATCCACCCCCTAGACCTAATATGCGATGCTCTTTAACGAAGAGACTGGACTGTATGGAGATTGTCACATTCAGGCTCAGTAGGGTAAGGACGTACTTGATTATCGACCCCCTTTTCGACAAGTACCTAGTAGCCGTTACGTACAGCTAGTGCCGCTGACGTGCTTGTGGTTAAACTCACTGTCAGCATATTGTCGAGTCTTTAGAGTTCTACACAAAGGGTTTTCCTGGTTCATGCAACAGATATAGGATCCGTACGTTGGTACTTGCAGAGGCCCGATTAAATGCGTGTACGGGATATACAGACTTTAATCGGGTGGTTGATAATACTAGCCGGCTTAAGATTAAGCCGGATTATTAAATCAGGTTTTAATTTAATAATTTATATATGTATTTTGATACATATATTTTAGTATTATTGTTCACTATTCATTTTCTCTCTTTGGTGCTATCTGTATTTTTATACGGATACACATATATGTAGCGATACATCTATGTCAGGTGAAGTATACCGTATTTATATAGGAATGCTTTTAGAAGAAGGACATCTCATATTTGTTTTTCTTTTTAGAAAAATAAATATGAAAATGAGGTGTAGGTGAGGTGGCATGAGAATGTAGAGAGGTATGGCTCAATGTGATCATTTATGTGCATTTATAGTTGCACTATTATGAGCATGGTTGCACCATTTATTGATCATGGTTGAAAAGAGATATAACCATTTCTCTTTTCATGATTTTTGACTAGATAATTTTTCTTCTCATGCCTTATGCTCATGGCTGCACCATCAACCTCTCCTCTTCTCTTTCTTCTTTTTGCTCTCACTTGAGCATGGATTCTAGAGAGAAATATTTAGTGAAATATTCCTACATCATCGACCATTCACATCTAGCAAGTCTGGATCATCGGTTAAAGGCTCTTCCGGTTTCTTTCGGGTGGACCGTCTTTGGCGAGGGTTGTCGATTTTCAAGCGCGATCCCGGCGGCTATGAGCTTGGAAGGGTCTTCCACAATTGGGTGTACACGCGATAAAGGTTGTAATTTCTTAACCCTTACACATTTAGCTAGCTAGTTTAGGTTATTAGACCGTATCCTGGGTTTTACGAGTGTTTGGTGCTCGCATAAATTTTTGTTTTCGCTTCCACCTCAGCCGTAGCCTCCGCGGCGCGGGCACCGAAACCCAACAGTTCTTACCAGAATATAGGATCATCCCTATGTTCAAATAATTTTGTTCTTTGGAACCTAAAAAGGGCCACAAGGAACACACTTGTAGCAAGACCTCCAATATTTTTGTTCTTTGTAAGCTAAAGAGGGCCACAAGGAACACACTTGTATACAGAACTCATTAAAGTTCTTCAAGTACTCTTCTCAAGCCATAGAGGCAGTGAGGATAAGAAGAACTTGGCTTCAAATTCTTACCTTGTTTTTCTTTTCTTTGTTGGAGTATGTGTATGAACGTTAATTCATTTTGCCCCCTTGAAGGATACTTATAAGGTTATGGGGAACAGTGTTCCCAGTGATAACACTGTTCCCACGTTTTACAGGAATGGGGGAAGGTATAACCCCCAAATTACTCCTAAAAAGTAGGTTGTACACCTACTTTGGATGCCTCATTTGAGGTTTCCGTTGGTGCTTCGTGCTTGGAAGCAGATACCCATTTTTCGGAGTAGCTTCTATAGGGCTATCCGCTATGAGCCTACTTGCTTAGAGGGTTCGGTTTGGGGTATGCTTGGGGACTACCCGGCTTGGGGTATCCGCTTGGGGACTACCCGTTTGGGGTATCCTCTGAGGGGTCCATAGGGTATCCGCCCAGGATACTCCATCAGTATTAAAAAATTTCTTCTAGGGTGCTGCCCTAAGCCCCGCAAAGCGGCTGCTGACCGGTCCCGAATTTTTTTTCCAGAGAGACCCCTAAAAACTCTGTGAGTCCTCGAAAAATCCGAAGGGGGTTATTTTGGCGATTGTTTAATTTCTTTGGGGATTTTCTTCAAGAGTCATTTTTTTGACGTCAAAACACTCATGTAGTCGTAGTAGAGAAGAATACGAGGAGGTATGTCGACACCCATATTGTCAAGTAAATCACGAAGCCATTTGAGTTCGGCAGTTGTGTCGACTATTCCTTTTTATTCTATTTTAGAGCTAGAGCGAGAAACAGTATCTTGACACTTTTTCGCTAGGAGATAAGAAAGGAGCCTAAAAATGCATAGAAGCCTGTAGTGGAGCGACGAGTGTCGGGGTCATCGACTCAACCAGCATCAGAATATGCACGAAGAGTGGGACTGGAGTCGGACGAAAAGAACGGCGATCATGTCTTGGTTCCATGAAGATAGCGAAGGATACGTATAAGGGCTTTATAGTGAACCGAGGCAGGATCACTCATGAACTAACTAAGAATGTGGAAGGCGTGTGCAATATTTGCTTGGTAATGAGAGATAGATGAGGGCACTAACCGGCTCTCGGTACCGAGTAGGATTCGACAAAGGCTCTCCATCTGTCTGAAAAAGCTTCAAACGAAGCTCCATTAGCATGACCGTAGGAGCAGTGGTAGTAATGGTAGAATCATCAATCATAGAACGTGTAAGATGATCATAAATGTACTTTTGCTGTGAGAGAAGATAGCCATAAGAGGAGGATGCAACCTCAATCCTAAGAAATAACACAAGTGTCCAAGGTCCTTCATCTCAAATTGTTGTTGAAGATGTGTCATGCCCCGCTTCCCAAAAAACTGTGGCGCCGCGACATATTTATACTGAGAACCACATCTTCTCAATATAGACACGCTAAGCATCTAGCATGCAATAGCCATATCACAAGAATTCATAATATCCAAAAACAACATTTATTAAACTAGATAACAAAAGGTTTAAACAAGTGCTACAAGTTTCAAAAGATAAAATGCCTTAAAACATGTGGCATTTTGAATTTTTACAATAATGAAGCAGATTGAGTAATGTAGATGGAGTCGGCAAATACTCTAATTGAGGATGGAAGTGAGAATGGTCTTCGGTTGATAGGTCTACCTCATCGAGCATTGTCTCGTCTTTGTCCGACTCTAGATCTGACACACATTTCAAATAATAGAAATATCTGCCAGCGAGCTTTCGCTCGGGTAAGTCTCTCAAGTTTTTCACGCCCTGCTTTCTAAAAGACTATGGCGGGGGCGTTATGAGTCCCGCAATGTATCTATATCAAGGAGCACATCTTCCCGATATAGATACGCTAAGCATCTAGTAATGCAGTAGTCATATCACAAGAATTTAAAATATCCAAAAACAACATTTATTGATAACAAGTTTCACCGTCAAAGTTTATTACATCAATAAAAGGAAATACAAGGAATAAAGCAAGCCCTAATCAGGTTGGCGATAAAAAGAACAAAGAAAGGACAAGTCCTAGTAGGTGGTTGAAAAGTCGGATAGTCTTCTTCAGTGGCCTCCACGTCGTCCATGTTCTATTCCTCTAGTCCTGATGGACAGTTTAGGGAAAAGGAGAGAAACATTCGTCAGCGAGCTAGGATCAAGTAAGTCTCTCAAATTGGTGATAATAAAAAGGATATGATGTCGATAAATCAAATATCATCACGGTAAATAACCTGTAAAAATATAACAAGCTCGTGTAAAAATATTGACATGTTTAATCTTTTAAAAATAGTATTTTGCGTTTACGAGTTGAGATAATAGAACATGGCATGCAATATCATGAATATTCCTTTCGCCGTGTCATAACATCATATATGAGGATTCAAGAGGTTGCCTCCGCAGATTCAAGAAGTGGCCCCCTCTCTCATGACGTGGCATTTTGTTCCACGTGACACTTAGTTTCGCATACAATAGCATTATATATATTCCTGATATATTCGGCTCTATTCATTTCCAAACTCCCCATTACCCCATGTCATAAAAATGTTTTGTTGTATCAAGCATAAATTTTTCAAAACAGAACTATGCATGTATCATGTGTATCAAGTATATCCATATCGGTAAGCAATATCTTCATGCCGAAATCGATAATAAAATTAATTATAATTAAAAATAAATCGAACCCTAAATAGTTATTAGAGTGATGGAAAACCTGGAGGGGGTTTGATTAAAACAGCGGGCATGACGGGAGAAAAAGAGCGGCAAGGATGAGGGATTGAGAAGAACTTATAGAGTTGTAAATTGGTGTAACCACCGATTTACCGGACCTTTATCTAAATAGCAACTCTCGAGAATTCCGCAGCAGCTAGGGTTTCTCCCTTTCTTTTTGATGAAAGTTATGCGATGGAGAGAGAGAAAGACTAGGTTTTTTTTATAGGAGTAGAGATTAGGGTTTTTAGAGATCAAGCGATAGGATTAAATTATATAGATCAAACCGCTTAAAGAGCAGTTTCCTAAAAAATAGGTTTTAAATTAAAAGAATTTATCATTTATAAAACATAACAAAATCCTTTCCCTTTCTTTTCAAAATAAAATCTCCTCTTCAAAATCTTTTTTCTTTTAAAAAAATACTTTTAATCACTCTCATACTTTAAAAAAACCATCTTTTCTAAAATCCAATTAAATCTTAAAAATCAACAAAGGATTTCTTATATATTTTAAAATAAATAGTTTTATCTTTCCAAAAATGTATTTTCTCTAACAAAAATACTTTAAATAAAAATCCTCTTTAAAACAAGATTATATATTTTCCCAGGAAAATATTCCTCATTAAAAATTTAACAAAATATTTTTTTTAAAACAAAAACTTCCTTTTCTTTTCTTTTCTTTTCTAAAACCAATAAATTATTTTCTTTAACCAAAATTGTTTTCCCTTTCCTTTTTCAAAAGCAAAATTCTCCTTTATAATTTAAAAAACAAAAAAGCAAGAATAAATTCAAACAAAATTTTATTTATTTTAAAACGGGCACGGTCGTTAAATGTTTTAAATAGTAAAGAGGGTAGACTATAACCTAACAACATGAGGTGTAAAGTAATCAATGCAAATAAATATGGTCTACGGTCTATGGCGAATGCAATATGTTGTTTATGCAAAGTTTTAGTGGTTTCATTCAAGAGTTCGGACAACAGAAGTGCACAACATGTCGCGAGTATTCCAATCGCACTCGGAACAATAGCACAAGCATGTAAGTTAGTAGAGCAATCCTGATCAGAGTATTCCGTTTTAAGATGACGGAAGACGACACATGACATGATATAATAAGATTTCACCGGGGAGTATTCCGTTTACCCTGACGGAATGACGACACAAGATAGTTAGCTTCCGTCTTTGCTCGGAATCATGGCAACGATAGTGGAATCTCGGAACACGTGTCACGACATTTCCCAAACTAGCCCAATCCTCGTGTTAAACAATATTCATTTCAAGTGTGGTTAATGTAACGACCGTATCGTTACTATACTGTTTTTAAATAAATAAAAATACTATTTGTTTCGAAATGATTCGTTTTGTAGGGAAAAAATAGTTTCGAAAGATTAGTTTAAAAGATTTATTTTGTTTTTTGAATAAAAAGAATTTATTCGATTTTGTTTTTAAAGGAAAACTTTGAAAAGAGAATTTGTTTTATTTAAACGAAAATATTAGTTTAAAAGATTTATTTGTTTTTTGAATAAAAAGAATTTATTCGATTTTTTTTAAAGGAAAACATTGAAAAGAGAATTTGTTTTATTTAAACGAAAAAGAATTAGTTTAAGAAAATGATTTATTTCATTTATATTTTAAATTATTTACTTTTGATAATAAAGATCCTTTCACTTTGAAACTCTCTGTATATTTGTTTCTCTTTGAATATATACATGAGTGAGTTTATATCCCATTGGTTGAGGTGTTCTCCTAGAGGTCACATGGTTTGAATCTTTGATGTTGCATTTATTTTTGTTAAAAATCCATTTTTTTGAAAAAATCTCAACCTTTCGGATTTTGTGCTTTTGACTTGGTCTTTTCAACTATATGAGATGTTTGGGTTTTTGAAATTCAAAAACTATTGCAACTCTTTTTAAACTCCTCCCAGCTCCCTCTTCATCTCTATTTTTTTTTTTGCTGAAGTTCTTGAAGGGAGTAGAGAGCCTTAGCTCACCCTTTGACTTAGGAAGAAGAAGCAGACGTAGAACCAAGTCCTTAGTATCTTAACGGCGGTCCGGTTGTTATACCGACAGCACAATCGGTAATTCTCACGCACCTCATCTCGTGCCCATGTTGCCTCCTTCTCTTGTCATGCACTGTAACAAGTTGTTCTCTCTAATGTCTCTCAAACTTCTGCACAATAAAAGAAAATAACTTTAAAATGGCATGAAAGTAGTCGGTATGTTTTAAGTGTAATGTATCCTCATGCTGGAATTCCCTGCGCAACGATCAGTTAACGCGACATAACTCATACTGTGATCATCCGTTTGTTCTGAATTTTATATGGCAAATGTTCTATATAAAAATACGCACAACTTCACAGTTGATTTTTTTTCTGATAACTGTGCTTTAATTAAGTTTTTAGCACTTTAAAACTGATGTTTGCTCTGTACGAGTCTCTAGAAATACAGACAGTCGCACTTAAACCACCTGTAACTTTTGCTTACGGTTTCCAAAAGCTTTGAATTTTTGTATCGTGATATAACTACAGGAAATTTTCTACAGGTTTACTTTTGAACATTTTATCAAATTCAGTTTTTAAAACCATGATTTTTGTACTTAAGTTTCCTTGCGCATTTTAGTTCGGTGGCTGGAATCCCATGATACAGTCACAGTAAAATGATTGTATAAATTTTTATTCTCACTGTTTTGCAAAACCGTCTTTTGGAAAACAATGTAGATTCACTGAAATATCACTGATAAATTTATCAAGACCTAATCAGCTATCTAAGGCCATGACTTAGTGGTAAGACCGACTAGTCGACTCTCTAGAAATACAGGGACAACCGAAGGGACAGCCTACCATTTTCACCATAACTTCCATCCTGGTACTCCAAACTAGCTGAATCCTATAACAATTCTTATGTACACAAAAAGAACCACATTTCTTTAGTTGACCACTTCACCTGATTCTGCAAGCCAGACTTGTCTTTGATACTTTTAATAGCAAGCCCTTTAATACACTGATTGCTGGATATTCAACGCAGTAAGAATAAAACCTACATAACTTTTAAATTCGAACTTCAAATAATGTAACCTTTATATGTGATGATACTCAATACTGACGGTCTCCAAGATCAGGACATGTGGCAGATGACGTGTTGGGCCACGGCAGCGCCCCGGCCGTCAAACCGACGCCAAATACGGAATAAAAACTTTTTACAAAACCGGCGCTACCGCAACCAAATACCCGGATCGTTCCATTAACCGTAAACCAGTAAACGGTAAAATAGTTTGGAAAGATTATACCAATCGATCCGTATCCTTCGGTCTTCAATCTTTGCGCCAAACTCCTCGCTACTGCGCCGACGAAGTCCGCTCCCCGATCTCGCTCGTCAAAGTGGCACCACGTCATCGAATCTTTATATGGGCTCCCGCTTCAAAACGAAGCAACTCGGACATGAAGTTTGCCAGTCGACATGTCCAAGAATGAAGTAGAGAGAGTGTAGAATAGTTTGTCTCAAGACACTTAGGTATTTGGGTGGAGGTAAATTGAAGTTGCCTTTTGGAAGAAACAATGTGAGCACATGAGAAAAAGAACTTGTGAAGCAAAGGAAATGGGCTCGGCCAAGAGCAGAATGCTCACTACCAAATCAAGAATGCTCTCTGTGAATTTGCAATTTGTGAGGAGTTGGAAAAATTTGCAACCAAGAAATTAAAACCCCTTCACCAAAAGAATCCCAGCACACTTCCCTCAAGTCAACAGCCACCTCATTCAATCAATGAAGCAAAACCCATCCCTAATAAATGACCATGCCTCATACCCCAAGCCTCATAAATGACCAAGCCCAATCAATGAAGCAAGACCATGCTGCCCCACACACATACTCGAAATGGGCAGCCCCCAACAGTGCAAGAATGATAAGAAAGTTGTTACTTTCTTACCTTCGGCCTCCAATGAAAAGGAGTGACAGGGTTGGAGGAAGGAAGCATAGCAGTAGCAAGGCAAGCAACTGACATGGGGAAAAAGCAATTTCGGAAAAATGGTTAAGGGAAAATTGCTCACATAAATTAAACATGGATCAAGAAGTATAAATCGGGAAAAGGAACTGGCAACTCCGAAAATAATCCCTTAACGAATTACGAGATTACCCCTCAACTGTTAATACATACACGCATTTGTATTCCGACCGAATACGAATGCAATTAGACAAAAATATTTCAACACATTATAATACTAGGATCCGGTTTCAACCAAAGCCCACTAGTATTATCTGTCCGAACCATGACACGTGCACATGTGCACGTACATGTTCGAACCCTGCCATAAAATCATACGGCTTCTACAACGTTTCGCCCGAACTTGGGAAACTTTCTGTGGAGGACTCTAATGACTCATCAATATATTGGCACTGGGTTTAACCACAAACACGTTAGTGGTACTAGCTGTACATAACGGTTGCCCATGTATTGATCAGAAGGGAAGCTGACGAGCGAACTCATCCAGAAACCCTACTGAGCCTGACAGTGACAATATCCGTACAGTCCGGTCTGTTCGTCTATGAGTATCGCATATAGGGCCTAGGGGGCTGGTAAACGTCAGACCCCCAATAGCGGTATAAATCGTGTCGGAGTGAAGCTCAGAACACCCTGAGATACTATTGGAATGCCTACTAGTAAATCTCGATTACCCTGGCCAGGGATTTCGTGTAATGGCTCTCCTAAACACAGCGCGATCTCGCCCCCAATACCGGGAGAGACGAATCCCCGACGATCCGCTCACTGCCTCCATGTGGCTCGGGACTGTACCCAACTAAAACCTGTTTGCACGACTCCTTTGAGCCGTGGTAGGGTAGTAATCAAAGCACAGTGGGAACTCACACAAGACAAATGACGATCTCAGGTCGACAGACTAACCTGTACACATGTCACCTGAGACTGCTATCTGACGATATGTATAATACCAACTAGCACGTTCCCGGCGAGTCCTGTCCGGTGTACTCATAACCCAATGAGCACCTGTATACATCTTAGGTGAACCAACTGAAACCAATGGCTTGTGAGACCGGCCACCGCCCCTCGTCGGGGTCTCGACTGTATACACTAGTCTACTCTGGAGTATCGATGCCCTGTCTCGAAACTCTCTCGATTAGGGACCATTTAAGGATGTGCTTATAGACCCCAGCTCCCACGTATATGATCGCCATCATACTGCTGGCAGTCAAGCAAGAATCCTATGGGCTCTATTAACATGAAATAGTGAACTAAAGCATGTACACGATGATAAAGACAAACCAGATAGCATACTATCATCTCGAGTAAGACTGTCCTACCGGTATAGGTCCTCCCTCAATCATTGTAATCACGTACCTGCGATCCAATAATTGATTTTGAGGGCACTATATCCAACAATCTCCCACTTGCAATTAAGGCTAATTATTACGATGTCGTATACTCACAGCCCGTGTGATACCGAACACCCAACTTCTCTACTGATCAGTCTCACAAAGCTCGTCTGAAAAACTATTGCTTTCGAGAAATAGCCTCAGCGAGTGGATCCGCCCTGATGTTTCTTTCTATGTCTCTTTTAATATCAAGTTCGCGGAGAAAGCCATCTCCCAAATTGAGTAATACCTGTCTTAGAATATGTCTGAATGTCTGATGGGACCCAGTTCACAAATGAACTCCAAATCCAGCAAACTTCTCAGACTGTATCGTCAACTGAATTTAATCAGTATTCTGCACCATGCCTCCCTCAGTATCCGCTTGGACCACCTGTCCAAACTACTGCCCCTCGTCAGAGGGAAAACTATAACTCTGACAGTCATTCTATCATCCGGGTCATCTTGGAAGCCTGGAATGATAACTGTATCCCGAAGGAGGCTGTCGTTATCAAATCCTTAGAACAACCACTTATATTCTAAAACTGCTTCCGAACGTTTCTCCAAGATTGGATTAATATCAACTTATTGCATCTAGTGCAAAAACAACATCTGGTGTGGTACTTGACATCTCTTGATCAACTCAATTGCCTAAGCAAGTGATCTGCCAATCATGCACATCCCTCTCCCCTTTAGTCTGTAAGACACCTTTAGAGAGGGTGACTCCATCACCTGCAGGTACACCACCATGCCAGGAGTCGTTCATTCTAAAATACCTTTAGAATGCTGTCAAACTACCCAGATTAGGAAACTACCCAAATCTAGATCTAAAACCATAGATCCATTAACTAGAATGTCTGATATTATATTCATATCCTTTGTGGAGAAACCATTGTGTGACAACCATAGTATAACCGATCGTAGTATAGGAATTTCACTTGCTACTATGTGTATGTCATCCAAGTACCAGGGCATCACACCCTACTACCTTCTTAACAGATCCATCTCCTATTCTGATGAAGTCAAAGTCCATGACCGTCACATCAAAAATAGATGATCTATCTCCGCTATATCTGCTTTAGTCTATAAATAGACATAAGCTACTTGTCCACTATGCTTCCACTGCTCCCACTGACCACAACAACCCTCTGGCAGAATAATATATCCGTGCACTTCTAAAGCTAGTTTAGAACGACGCTGTACTCATCCTCCTGCCGGGTCTCATAGTATGGAACAACAGTAATGTCAAGTCTGGGTAAACAAGAACCTACCTGTCACCGTCCTTGAGGATACCGGAGTACCTCTCGGGCGCCTGAGGTTACCCACCATATCTGCGGAGTGGCTAATGGAATGTCAATCCTGATTGAATCTTTAGGTCCTATTAAATTTTCCATAATCGTTTGCGGTTCTGGAATCTCTTCCAGTTCTACCATACTCCCACTACTGTTTTCTGAAAAAATCCATTTTAATAAAGATGTGGCGAGTCTAGAACAATATCACTATTGATATTCCAGATGGTAGAAAGTTAACCCTCGTCATAGCCCGGGTTAACCCACAAATAGCCATTACAGAAACGTGCCTTGAGTTATCCAGAGTATGGTTTTAAGCATAAGCCGGACAACTCCCCGTACCTTAACAACGTTAAGATATGAACCATTCTATAATATAGAAACAGAGGCACTGATTTAATTGGAACCGGATTCAAATCATGCAGCTGTCACCAGTGCATGTCAACTAAATGGAGAGAGGCCGATCAGCATTACTCAAGTTAAGAGTGCATCCAATTATGAGTAATCTGAAAGAGAAGCAAGTTCTCAAAAACCATTACTATCAACTGAATACCAACCACAAGTATCTACATCTTCGATCACCTTGAAGAATCCTGATACTTGCAATACATGGTTCTCTACTTTATTCCTGTACCTATAACTTCTCAAACTTGGACCTTGTATTTCTATGAAACACTTGTCTAAAACTTGAGAAGTCACAAGTAAACAGAATATAGTACGAGGACCAACCCCTTTGTCCTAATGGACACTGGACAATATACAATAATTTGTATAAGTCCCCTGAGTTGAATAACTCAAACTCTGTGCGTCGTAGGTTGAAAACTGTACCCAGGTGATTTCCTCAAATATCACCAATTACAACGAATTCCGATATAATGAGGATGATCACCTAATTCCCAATAACTTACTCCCACTCATCATCTGCAAAACCATACAGATGTGAGAATCATACCTAGTAAATACATACCCTGGAGCAAGGGTCTAATTAGGAAATCAGTTTTCTATTAACAATACACAGTGAAACTGAAACATGAATATGTTTCGAATGGGTATCTGGGTATTCCTAGTAATGCCTCTTCCATTATCAGATTCATGACTGTAACCGTATATTTCCTTGCCATCTCTCCAATTCCCTTTATTTGTCTTTACTCATTACCTTCTGTACACCATTGTTAGGCTAAGTGGTTTTCTTCCTTCCCTACCGTTCGGCACCGGCCTATGGTTTGGAAGAAAACTATCCAATAAGCATAATAGGTGTACTCTCCTAATCCTAGGAGCACTTGCAACCTGAGAGAAGGTAAGGATAAAAGACAACAGAATAAACCTTATTCCTATTTCACCTAAACCAGAATCCATCCTCGAAAAAGATCCTTCGAGTTCATATATAACCATACGATGGATTTATTCAATAGAATTGGATGTTCGTAGTGATACGGGGTGTTCTGGAGAAATACAAAGGTGAATTAGAAGTGGCGATGAAATACGTGGTTTGGTCGTGAATGATAGCAGTCGCAATTTACTTTGCCCTCTTTCTAATTCTTTTATTTGTCTTTAGTTATCACCTTCTGTACACCACACTTAGGCTAATTGGTTTTATTCATTCCCTACCTTTCGGCACCTGCCTATGGTTTGGAAGAAGACTATCCAATGAGCGTAATAGGTGCACTCTCCTAATCTTAGGAGTACTCGCAACTTAAGAGAAGGTAAAAAGGAAAAGACAACTGAATAGTCCTATTCAATTTCTCCAGAACTAGAATCCATCCTCGAAGAAGTTCCTCCGAGTTTGTATATAACCATACGATGGATTTATCCAATGGAAGTGGATATTCGTAGTGATACGGGGTGTTCTGGAGAAATGCAAAGGGTAAAAGAAGGAGTGGCAATGAAGTATGCAACTCAGACAATCCAAAAGCCAGTGTTTTAAGAAAGTTTGGTTAACTCGGTCACTGAGTTATAGTCTAGGGTCGGGTCATGGTCGCAATCAAAGAGAGAGTGAATAGAAACACTCTGCGTGCACTCTAACCTAGATCAGAATGGTTAATCATTTTATCTAATCAGGATGTCTCCCATTGTTATCTCAAATTCTCCTCCAAACCAGAAAGAAGAATTAGTCGGAATCACCCGAGGGGTAAACCAACTCATTAGTGAGAATCTGGATCCAACTATCATCGCATGATAACTTGATGGAAGCCACTTAAGTCACCACACTCCAGAAGGTATGCGCAAGCCTGGCAAGTTTCCTGTATGTTTGAAACTCCCGAAATAAATTTTACCCCTAACGACCTATGACCTTGACGCTTGCCAACAAGTTATAGGCCACTAGTCAAGTTCAACCCATCATTGTCCTAGATTAACTTGAACCCACCCGCACAAACCCTTGACGCTTGCCAACAAAGCTATACGACTGTCCCGATCAATCGCATATCCATGCTATAAATAAGTATTATTCAGCTACCGTACACTATGTCTTTGTAGGGTGTTTTTCGTCACCCCATTGAGATGGGAATACGCGCGCGCTTGTCAGGCGTACTACAGATTCCCCCTGCCTAGGGTAGGCCGGGGTTTATTGATTGTGGGGATCCGAATCTCCGGCAGCCGCGGACTAAGCTGCCGTTAATTGCCCCTCGCCTTTGGGGCGAGGGAACCTCCGATTAACAAGTTAAATTGGTCATGCGAACTCAATGTGCAGTGTACATGTGTTGTGTTTTGAAAGGGGGGTTTGGATATATCGGGAGCCACGCAGAGTTTTTACGGGGGTCCTGCTACCCGGATAGCGGGCTGGGGGTCAAGGGGGCTAGCAGCCCCCTTGCGGGGTGCGGGGCAGCGCCCCGTTAGAAATTTTTTTCTAACAGGGACAGTGTCGTGGAGTATGTGTGTGTGTGAATATATATGCATATGTACATATATATAAGTATATATATATATAAAAGAAAGAGGGGGAAAAGACATCCAAAGGATGCGTGGGGCAGCACCTTGGGCGCTGTGCGCCTAGGTGCTGTGCGCTCAGGCACTAGAGTGCCACATGTCGGCACGTGGGCGCTCTGCGCTGGAGCGCTGGGCGCTTGAGCGCAAGTGCGCCACGTGTCGGCACGGGGGCGATTTGCGCTTGAGCGCAAGCGCGCCATGTGTCGGCACCGGGGAGACTTGCGCTGGAGCGCTTGCGCTGGAGCGCAAGCGCGCCACGTGTCGGCACGCGGGCGCTCTGCGCTTGAGCGCCGGCGAGAAAAAAAGGCTTTTAGTCTAAAAAAGATTTCTCGAAAGAGAAATCAGAGAGGAGTTGGACTCCTGAGTGTGTTTTTGGGGTTAATGGAAGGGGTTCTTCTTCTTCCTCCTCTGTTAGCTGGATCTTGAAGATCAAGAGATGTGAGATCTCAAAATCTCTCCTTTTTGGGATCTAAAGACAGATCCAAGTTCCCCTTTGTGGGTTTGATGGTGAAAAACTATCCTGTCTTTGAAAAGGAAGAGTAAAACTCTTGATTTAATTCAAAAGAAAGAAGAAGGTTTGAGACCTTCAGAAAAGGGAAAGAAATACAAACCCTAGGTTTTTGAGAGAATGAAAAATGTATTCTTTATTCATCATCATTCTGCCTTTTATAGGCTTACATATTTACATATAGCCCCTTGGGCTTTACAAAAATGGCATTTTAGCCATCCCATGGCTCATGTGCCGTTTCATTTTTGCACATAAGCCATGAGCTTACAAAATATTGGCTTTATGCCCATTTTGTTTACATTCATGCATAAACAATTACATAAAAATTACTTATTACATGATTTTGTTGTTGGCATGGGGAGGCTGGCCGCGGGCTCGACTTGGGCATGGGCCCGCTTGACCTGGGCTTGGGCCCACCTAGTTTGGGGGTTGACCTTGACTTTGACTCGGTCAACAGGGGTGTAAATTTTTACCCCAACAGCCTTGACGCTTGCCAACAAACATAGCACGAATACTAAATAGTACTTATAAGAAATGACGGAGGGCTACGGCTGGTTTTTGGCGAAAAACCTTTAGCGTAATGAACTTGATATCGTTGAAGGAACCGGATAGCTATTTATAAATATATAGTAGCGGAAACCTTTGCTAAAGAGGTCACTCCCGATGAAGGGATCTCGGCTCTTTCCTCGTCGAATGAGGTGCAGGATATTCCAAACTGAATACCACGATACAAAGCAAAAAGTAATCGACTATAGTGAAGTTATTACCCAGACGCAAACCTCTGACCAAGGGGCCACTCCCGATGAAGGGATCTCGGCCCTTGCCTCGTTGAATGAGGTGCTGGATATTCATAACCGAATACCACCATGCAAAACAAAAGAGAACGCCATTGTAATAACAGCTTTTTGAAAATTGTTCCAACAACATCATATATAGGTTTGTTTTCCTTGCATTGATAAGAATCAACGCAGTCCCATCAATTGATCACACCAGAAAAGAACGAAAATATGATGTACGTATATGCCATCCGCATTTGCCACTAGGTCCCGTCATCACCCGTTAGGTTACTTAACTAACGACAGAGCGGGGACTGGATTAGCGCGGGTGTAAAACATATACAACACCTACTGGTATATATATATCAATATATAATAATCGCTCCAGGCGTGATAAATGCAACATCACAGAAAAGTAATAAGCATCACAGAACAATACAGATAATCTAAGATCCCCGGGTTTCATTGAGCCACAAGTGAAACCCGACGTTCCCCTGGTCGTGTGGATAGCTTGTGCAATGAAAACCTAGACCCCTATGAGTGCGGCAAGCTACCCGCTAAAACCTGAAGCGAGGCAGCCCCTTTCAGCAAAGTGAATGGACCACCCAGCACTTCACGGAATCCGGTAACTTGAGCATCCCTCCTTGGGTCAACCTATACCCTCTACGAGTGCGGCGAATAGCCCGCCAATTCTAGAGTGAAGCCCCCTCCGTCTCAATGCTATGAGATGCGGGCCCGTTACCCTCTAGAACCCGGCTATCCGTGAACCCCACCGTGGGGTAATCCTAGTACAGAAAAGAAAATATATACAACGGGTACATAGACCTCAACCCGGTCGTGCCCCAAAAGAATAATATACAAACAGGCAGTGACAACAATCCACATGTCGGACGCTCGCCCTGCAATATCAAATGTACAAATAAATCCAAACTGCACTACCATCGCACACAAGCTATCCACCATGGCAAAACCGCAACATCACAACACAACACAGAACATCAACGCGAATGTCACGTTCGCAAACCCGTCTAAAAGAGCTATAGCAATTAGACAAAATTTACCGCTCGAATGACAATCACGGTCGCAGATAGAAATGTAATGCACTGCAAACTTTAAACAATGTTAGAAAATATCGAAATCGAAATTACCCCTGAATAGCCCAAACAACCTGATAAAACTATATCCAAAATGGGCTAAATAAACAATACCACTGCACCAACATTACAGAGAACAGACCAAAACCCAAATACGAGGCCCAAACTCACAAGTTTGGCCGAGCTCGCCGGCCAGAAGAGGAAAGTGCTCGGATTTTTGGTGGAGGAATCCGCTCGTATTTGGTCTGTTGTCTTGTGGTCATGTCAGTAGTCTTCTGAACTTGTTTAAATAATTTTAGAAGACACTTTTAAATCGATAGAAACTGAATGTACAGTGCAGTGAAATTGAGTCGTTTCGGTTTCGATACTTTAACATTGTCTAAAGCAACTAGTTAACGGTTAATAGTCTGGCTCTGATACCATGTTGGGCCACGGCAGCGTCCCGGCCGTCAAACCCACGCCAAATGCGGAACAAATTTTTTTTACAAAACTGGCGCTACCGCAACCAAATACCCGGATCTTTCCATTAACCGTAAATTACTAAACGGTAAAAGAGTTTAGAAAGATTATACCGATTGATCCGTGTCCTTCGGTCTTCAATCTTTGCGCCAAACTCCTCGCTGCTGCGCCGATGAAGTCCGCTCCCCAATCTCGCTCGTCAAAGTAGCACCACGTCATCGAATCTTTATACGGGCTCCCGCTTCAAAACGAAGCAACTCGGACTTGAAGTTTGCCAGTCGACATGTCTAAGAATGAAGAAGAGAGAGTGTCGAATACTTTGTCTCAAGGCACCCAGGTGTTTGGGTGGAGGTAAATTGAAGTTGCCATTTGGGAGAACAGTGTGAGCACATGAGAAAAAGAACTTGTGAAGCAAAGGAAATGGGGCTCGGCCACGAGCAGAATGCTCACTACCAAATCGAGAATGCTCTCTGTGAATTTGCAATTTGTGAGGAGGTGGAAAAATTTGCATCCAAGAAATTAAAACCCCTTCACCAAAAGAATCCCAGCACACTCCCCTCAAGTCAACATCCACCTCATTCAATTAATGAAGCAAAACCCATCCCTAATAAATGACCATGCCTCATACACCATGCCTCATAAATGACCAAGCCCAATCAATGAAGCAAGACCATGCTGCCCCACACACATGCTCGAAATGGGCAGCCCCCCAACAGTGCAAGAATGGCAAATAAAAAATGGTCAGGGGAGAAATGGCCAAGGGAAAATTGCTCACATAAATTAAACATGGATCAAGAAGTATAAATCGGGAAAAGGAACTGGCAACTCCGAAAGTAATCCCGTAACGAATTACGAGATTACCCCTAAACTGTAAATACATACCCGCATTTGTATTCCGACCGAATACGAATGCAATGAGACAAAAATATTTCAACACATTTTAATACTAGGATCCGGCTTAAACCAAAGCCCACCAGTATTATCTATCCGAACCATGACACGTGCACATGTGCACGTGCATGTTCGAACCCTTCCATAAAACCATACGGCTTCTATAATGTTTCGTCCGAACTTGGGAAACTTTCTGTGGGGGACTCTAATAACTCATCAATACACTGGCACTGGGTTTAACCACAAGCATGTCAGTGGTACTAGCTGTACGTAACGGTAGCCCATGTATTGATCAGAAGGGAAGCTGACGAGCGAACTCATCCAGAAACCCTAATGAGCCTGACAGTGACAATATCCGTACAGTCCGGTGTGTTCGTCTATGAGTATCGCATATAGGGCATAGGGGGAGGGTAAACGTCAGACCCCCAATAGCGGTATAAGTCGTGTTGGAGTGAAGCTCAGAACACCCTGAGATACTATTAGAATACCTACCTGTAAATCTCGATTACCCTGGCCAGGGATTCCGTGTAATGGCTCTCCTAAACACAGCGCGATCTCACCCCCAATACCGGGAGAGACGAATCCCCGACGATCTGCTCACTGCCTCCATGTGGCTCGGGACTGTACCCAACTAAAACCTGTTTGCACGACTCCTTTGAGCCATGGTAGGGTAGTAATCAAAGCACAGTGGGAACTTACACGAGACAAATGACGATCTCAGGTAGACAGACTAACCTGTACACATGTCACCTGAGAACTGCTATCTGACGATATGTATAATACCAACTAGCACGTTGCCGGCGAGTCCTGTCCGGTGTACTCATAACCCAATGAGCACCTGTATACATCTTAGGTGAACCAACTGACACCAATGGCTTATGAAACCGGCCACCCCCCCTCGTCGGGGTCTCGACTTATACACTAGTCTACTCTGGAGTATCGATGCCCTGTCTCGAAACTCCCTCGACTAGGGACCATTTAAGGATGTGCTTATAGACCCCAGCTCCCACGTATATGATCGCCAACATACTTTTGGCAGTCAAGCAAGAATCCTATGGGCTCTATCAACATGTAATAGTGAACTAAAGCATGTACATGATGATAAAGACAAACCAGATAGCGTACTATCATCTCGAGCAAGACTGTCCTACCGGTATAGGTCCTCCCTCAATCATTGCAATCACGTACCCGCGATCCAATAATTGACTTTGAGGGCACTGTATCCAACATGACGTGTCCTAGAACTCAGAAAAAGGGCCACAGGGGCCGACCAGACCACCCCTGTACCCGACCTACAAGCGCAAGCTGGCTCACCTCAGAGCCCTCTGAAATTTGGCCTCCTCGGCCTCTCAGCTCACCCCGAGCTGACTCAGGACCAAGACTCCTCGGCCCTCTGGCTTGTTCCTGAGCCCCCCAACCGAGGCCATCTTCCTCGGTCCTCCGACCGACCAATTCCACCACTCATAGGCGTAACCGCCGCTTAGCAAATCTCTCCATGCGCAGATTCTCCGCCAGCAACATCCCATGTTCCATGCCACCACGATCCCCATTAATGGGCGATCCGTTCTCTACGCGGGTGTGACGTCGGGAGCGTAACTGCTGGCGAGATTCTCGCGCCTGCTGCTACGTGCTGCCGCCACTATATAAACCCTCATCACAGAGGGGTCAAGTAAGCCATTTTTACTCCACTTAGCCGTTACTCTGCTCGGATCTGGTACTAACTTGATCGTCGGAGGGTCCTCGGTGGTACCAAACCATCCCAGGACTTCTTTGCAGGTACTCGGTGCTAAACTTCCCAAATCACCAATATCCTCAAAACCCATTGAGACCCGCACGCAACAGGAGATCACCTTCTAAATCCATCGGGAGATCGACGGAAGACAACATCTGAGGGAGACCCCAAACGAACCTCTATCAGTTGGCGCCGCCTGTGGGAAAGCAAACTCCACAAAAACAAAGTTGGCCTTCCGATCTCCGTCCACATGGCAAGCAACCATCCTGAAGATCCAGGTACCAGCCGCCGCTTCCCCCCACCGGAGGCGCGGATGAACCTCCTCCGGCGACCATCATCAACGCCCTCGCCAGCCGAATAGATCGGCTAAAGTCCCTCGTGGAGGCGCTCGTCCGCGTCCAGACTACCGGGACAGGGGCCCAGATCGCCGCTCCCCCGCCTCCAGAAGGATCTTCCCTCGTCGGCACGGCTGACCACCGGCAGGCTACGACTCTTGGCCACAGATCTCACGCGCCGATACTACATGAGGCCAGCTGGGCGCCCCATGGCTCCACACCAAGGTCCGCCGCCGGAGCGCCTCACCTCGAGCCTCCTCGCGGCCCTTACCCCCTGAGGAGATGTCGGTCACCTCGCTTGTCCACAGGCATGATCGACACCCTCTCCCCCGACGGGGTCGCACAGGAAGGGCTCGCCACGACGGCTCGAGAGCCACATCGCCTGGGGATCTGAGGAACCTCATCGAGAGGAACTGGGGCCGCGCCCAGACGCAGGTCTCCCACAGCAGAGGCCAGGGATCACAAGGCGCCGAATCCTTGGGGTACCACGGCCGACTCGACGCCCTTGAGAAGAAAATCGAGGGCATGCGCCGGGAAGGTCACCTCTCGGGCGATGGGGCTAAGTACGCCGCCAACTCGCTCACCAAGCCGATCACCGAGGGACTGCTCGCTGTCCACGTCTCCTCGCGCAACAAGCCCCCGAAGGTCTCTCTGTTCGACGGGAAAACCGACCCGAAAGACCATTTGGATGCTTTCTCCGCGGGGATGAGCTTCCAGGACCATTCCGACGCTGCCCAGTGCAGAGCCTTCCCAGCCACCCTCATCCGCGCAGGTCGAGACTGGTTCCGAGGGCTCGAGCCTCACTCAATCTCGACCTTCGACGAGCTGGCTACTCAGTTCCTTGGCCACTTCGTTAGGAACCGTCGGCAGAAGCGCACGGTCGACTACCTCTTCACAATAAAGAGCGGGTACAAGGAGACGTTCAAGGCTTACATAACTTGCTTCTACAATGCCCTCCTCGAGGTCCCCGAGCACCGAGACGAGACCGTCATCACGGCGCTCAGATCTGGTCTTAGGCATAAGGAGTGGTTACGCTCCTTTTCATTGGCACAGCCTAAGACCATGGCCGAGGTCAAGGCGTGGACCAAGCGTGAGGTTTAGCTGGAGTCCGAGGTGAACGCGAACCTCCCCCGAGCAGAACGGTCCGACCAGAAGAAGAGGGCTCGGGAAGAAAGGTCGGAGCGTCAGCAGCCCTATCACCCGAAGTTCCAGGAGTACACCCCGCTCAACGTCTCCCTCGCAGTGTTACTAGAGGAGGCCCAAGGTGAGGGGTTCTTCAAGTTCCCTCCAATCCCGCGTCAGGCCTCGAAGCGAACCCGGGGCCCTTATTGCGCCTTCCACCGGACGCTGGGCCACGCCATAGAGGATTGTAAGCAACTCTGGGACTACATCGAGGAGCTCATCCGATCGGGGCACCTCGTCGCCTACTTAAAGGACAAACGGCAGGCCGACCGCGAGCAGGAGCAGCGTCCCCCTTCCCGCCGAGCTGACCATCGGCCAGATCATGCTCGTTGCTGCAGATGACCAGTCCGGCGCTCAGGAAGTCCCGTACCCGGTGCCGAGCACGGAGACCAACAAGCCTCCGGGGAGCTCAGGCCACGTTAATAAGGTCATCTATTAGCATGTACATTTTTTTGGGGCAATGTAAACTCTTCCTAGGGTCTATTGTTAGTTTAATAAAGGTCAATGGAACATTGCGAAAAAGAAGGAAAAATCTCATTTATTCAAAAAAGGTATTATGGGCTCCTCAGCCATACATACAAAAAGAAAAAGAAAATTATAACAGCGGGGGAAAGGGGTGCAGAGAGCACTGCTCATGATACTCGGTGAAGATCTCCACCAGCCGAGGCCTCGCGAGATCCAACCTCTACCCTCGGTTCCCCCACGCGCGCGTTGACCCTGAGCCTCAGCTCGTAGCACTCGCGGATGAGCGCCTCCGAGCGAGCCAGCCGGTCCGCGGAGATCAGGACGAAGCGCCTCAGAGAGCTCAGCTTACCCACGGCCTCGTCATAGAGCTACTCGGACAGGGGGTTGTAAAGCCCCGGCGATGCCCTCCAGATGGAGTACATCAGCAGCTGCAGCAGGGAGGAGCGTCGGGGGAGCAGCCGGCCGAAGTGGTCCTCAATGCTCCCATATACCAACTGCACCATGTCCTCGGTGCAGTTCTGGTCATAGAGGTATACGTCTTCGAAGTGGATGATCTCGGGGATATTAAAGGGGAAGTCCTGCATTCTCGACGTTCTGTTTGCAAGGAAATGAAGGACTAGTACTCCCTCAGCCTTATATAGCCCACTGCGCCCCCAACGGTCTCCTGCTCTCGCCCAGAAAGTCGCTGCCATGCGGTAATCATCGAGCCTTCGCTGGCGGAATCGGAACGACGCGACCCTGGCGCTTCGCCTCCCCTCACATTCAATGTGCATGCTACGCGCACGTTCGCCGCGACCATTCCTGTTCCCCAGACCTGCAACTGGACGGACTGGCGAAACCTCATGAAGAATCAGCCAAGCCGCTACCCTGCTCGGTTATCTCCGGCCGGTAGCTTTCCCACTCGCAACGCTAGGGATAAAAGCCTTCGCCAAGAGGCAACCGCGCAGCTCCACTGCCCGGTATCCTTAGCAGGCCTTGTACGACCCCTCCAACGCTAAGGGTCCAAGTCCTCTGTAGAGGTAGCCGAGCGGCTTTCCTGCTCGGCTATCCCTGGCCGGTAGCTTCCGTACTCGCAACGCCAGGGATCAAAGCCCTCGCCAAGAGGCAACCGTGCAGCTTCACCGCCCGGTCATCCTTAGTCGGCCTCATACGGCCCCTCCAACGCTAAGGGTCTAAGTCCTCCTTAGAGGCAGCTCAGCAGCTACCCTGCTCGGCTATCCCCGGCTGGTAGCTCCCTACCACGATCGACAGGGATCAAAAGCCCTCCCAGAGGCACTCGAGCCCGAGGATCCCTCGCTCGGCTATCCGTCAAGACAAAAGCCCTCGCCAAGAGGCACCGGGCGATAACCCCGCCCGACCAAGGGTCCTTGGTAGGCTTCTTACAGCCCCTCCCACGCTAAGGACCAAAGTCCTCCCAGAGGCAGTCGAGTCCTTGCTCGGCAATCCCCGGCTGGTAGCTTCCTATCACAACCGACAGGGATCAAAGTCCTCGCCAAGAGGCACTAGGCAGTAACCCTGCTCGGTCCCCGCCCTGAAGGATCAAAGCCCTCACAAGAGGCAACCGAGCGGCTGCCCCGCTCAGTCAACTCCGGCTGGTAGCTCCCTACCCATGATGCCAGGGATTAAAGCCCTCGCAAGAGGCATCCGAGCGGCTACCCCGCTCGGTCGTCCCAGGCTGGTAGTTGCCTACCCACGACGCCAGAGATCAAAACCCTCGCCAAGAGGCAACCGCGCAGCTTCACTGACCAGTCATCCTTAGTGGCGGTCCTCGTCCTGAAGGATCAAAGACCTCGCAAGAGGCAACCGAGCGGCTGCCCCGCTCGGTCAACTCTGGCTGATAGCTCCCTACCCATGACGCCAGGGATCAAAGCCCTCGCAAGAGGCATCCGAGCGGCTACCCCGCTCGGTCATCCCAGGCTGGTAGTTGCCTACCCACGATGCCAGAGATCAAAGCCCTCGCCAAGAGGCAACTGCGCTGCTTCACTGCCTAGTCATCCTTAGTGGGCTTCTTACAGCCCCTCCAACGCTAAGGACCCAAAGTCTTCCCAGAGGCAGTCGAGCCCGACCCTCGCTCGACCATCCCCAGCTAGTGGTCGCTGCTCGCAGCGCCAGAAATCAGAAGCCCTCGCTAAGGGGAAACCGAGCAGCTTCCATTCATCCTCGGCACAAATACGGCGGACAGCCCTCTGCCCATCACATGCAGAGGATCCGAGGCACCAACAAGGGGCATTAGGTCTATCCAAGTCTCGAGCGATCCCCCCTCGACTTCGGGGCCATGGAGACGCCCCCTTCTCAGCAGCGCTTGGCATGTGCTTGGCAAGTGATCGAAATCAACTCGACGAACGATCGCCAGATAAATAGTCGACCTGACAGGGAAGCCCAACAGTGCAAGAAGAGAAATTTTACAAGCATTTTTTAAGAACAAAAGATAAAGTGCAAAACAAAGAAAAAAAAGTTTTAGTACCAAAGGACAAGTCTTTACAAGGGGTATTTTGGGCTCCCCAGCCTTATAAACTTCCCGGAGGCTTACAAAAGTTCCGAAAGCAACAAACTAAAAGGAGGAGGAAGACGGGGGCTTTAGGCCTCGGGGCTAGGCGCGACCTCGGGGTCCTCGACATCCACCACGAGACGAGCAGGGTCCTCGGCGACTCCCTCATCAGGAATCTCTTTCCCCTGCTCCTCGGCGTCCGCAAGGGGGTATTCGGCCCGGAGCTCTTTGTCGGCGACCTCCGGCATCCGGGCCTTAACGGTGTCGAGGGCCTCATGTCAGATGAGGATTGTGGCCATGGCCAGGTCATCATAGAATTCCTTCGACTTCTTGTAAATTTATGTAGCACACCCCACGGCTCGCGGGGAGGCGGAATACTTTAAAAAACGGTTTTATCACAAGAAAAAACTTGTTTTTGCTTTGCAACATAGACTTGTTCCACCTTTTGGATCTTGATTAAACCTTAGCTAACAAAACTAAACTACTAGAGAGTACTAACTACTAGGTTGAGAAGTTATACCCTCGTGTCTAGTCCTTCGGTTCTTCAAGTGGTTCCTTTCTCCTTGGTTCAAGCTTCTTCTTCTTGATCTTCTTGCTTTGGCTTCTTCTTGGCTTTTGAACAAACTCGGTTGCCGGTCTCCTTTGTGTCGAAGATGGATCCATCCGAGGGCCTATGGTCAAGCTCCAACCTCTATGAGATAACTTAGTGATCTTGCTTGCTAGAGAAGATGACTAAGTAGATGTAGATAGAATGTGTATTGGACTAGTTGATCTCAAAACTCATTGTTTTGCAACACATGCAAGTGTATGAGCTTGAGGAAGAAGGAGAGAAGAAAACCTAGGAGAGAGAATGCATTTTTTTAGAATGAGTAGGGAATGAGTTGTGAGAATGGCTAAGTATTTGGCTAATAATTCAATCATGGAATTATTTAATCTCACAAATTACAACCTTACTTGAATAGTAGCTCCAAAGTGAATAAACAAATGCTTAGCCAAGCTTTCAACCCATGCCTCAAAAATCTCCTCATTTCCACCTCATTAATCCTTTATGAAAAAAGAATAAAACAATAATGAGGTGTCTCCTTCTAAAAGCTCATTCTTGTGAAATTACAAGAATGCCCTTTTCCATATTTTCATACCCGTATCCGTATTCCGAAAAATACGGATACACAAAGATCAGTATAATCCAATACAATAATACTAGGATCCAGCTAAAACCAAAGCCCACTAGTATTATCTGTCCGAACGTCATTCGAGCAGCTAGTATATGAATCCGATCGAAACCCTGCCGTAAGACCATACAGCGTCTACATCGTCTCGCCTGATCAAGGAAAACCCTCTGTGTGGGACTCTAAAGACTCGACAGTACGCTGGCAGTGAGTTTAACCACAAGTCTGTCAGTGGCACTAGCTGTACGTAATGGCAACCCAGGTACCTGTCGAAAAGGAGGCCGACGAGGGAACTCGTCCGTAACCCCTACTGAGACTGTCCGTGACAATATCCACACAGTCCGGTCTGTTCGTCTGAGAGTATCGCATGTATGGTCTAGGGAGGTGGTGAACGTCAGACCCTTAACAACCGTACAAGTCATGCCGGTGTGGCTCAAGACCATCCGAGAATATACTGGTCAGTCCACCAGTAATTGTCAATCAGCCCTGGCCAGGGACTTATGGTAATGACCAACCGATCATAGTGCGATATTGACTCCTTATACCGGGAGAGACGAATCCCTAACAGTCGCTCACTGCCTCCATGTGGCTCGGGACTGTACCCAACTAAAACCTGTTTGCATGACTCCTTTGAGCCGTGGTAGGGTAGTAATCAAAGTACAGTGGGAACTCACACGAGACAAATGACGACCTCAAGTCGACAGACTATCTGCACACATGTCACCTGAGAACTGCTATCTGACGCTAGGTATAATGCCATCTAGTCAGTTCTCGGGGAGTCCTGTCCGGTGTACTCACACCCAGTGAGCATCTGTATACAATCTTAGGTGCACATCACCAATGGCTGCGGGACCAATCCATCGCCTCTTGTCAGGGTCTAGATATGTATATAGTAATCTACTCTGGAGCATCGATGCCCAGTCTCGAAACTCCTGCGACTAGGGACATTTAAGGATGTGCCTATTGACCATCCAGCTCCCACAAGTATGACTGCCATCACAACGCCGGTAGTCAGGCAAATATCCTATGGGCTTTATCAACATGTATATGAAATACAAAGTAAAATATATCACATGTTAAGATAAAGACAAACCAAATAGCGTACTATCATACCAAGCAAGATTGTCATGTACATACATATCCCTAGCATCCTATACAATGAAGGCCTCTAGGGCATATATATCCAACAATCTCCCACTTGCTCTAGGGCCTGTAATTGGCGCAATGAGTACCCACTGTCTGCACTAGATCCGGTTGCTAGCGTACCGCATGCCCAACATCTCAAACAGCCTTTCGAACTGGACTTGAGGGATGGCCTTGGTGAATGGATCTGCCGTGTTGTCTTTTGTGTCCACTCTCCATACCTCGATCTCCCGGCGATCCACGATCTCCCTGATCAGGTGATACCGCCTCAAGATATGCCTGGATTTCTGATGGGACCTTGGTTCCTTCGCTAATGCTACAGCCCCATTGTTATCACAATACAAAGGTATTGGATTGGCAATGGACGGAACTACCTAAAGTTTAGAGATAAACTTCTTCATCCAGACAGCCTCTTTCGCGGCATCGTTAGCAGCTATATACTCAGCCTCCATTGTTGAGTCTGCGACGGTATCCTGTTTAGAACTCCTCTAACATACCGCCCCTCCATTGAGGGCAAACACAAAACCCGAAACGGATTTAGAGTCATCTTTGTCACTTTGGAAGCTGGAGTCGGTAAAAGCCTCGACCTGGAGGTACCCATTACTGTAAACCAAGAACATCTCCTTAGTCCTTCTCAGGTACTTGAGAATGTTCTTTACCGCTATCCAATGCTTCTCACCTGGGTCAGACTGATACCTGCTTACCACACTAAGTGCGTAAGCTACATCTGGTCTGGTGCATAACATCGCATACATTATGGATTCTACTGCCGAAGCGTGGGGTATAATGCCCATGCGAGCCCTCTCTTCATCAGTCTTTGGAGACATCTCTTTGGAGAGGGTGATCCTGTGACAAGCGGGTAAATTACCGTGCTTGGAATCTTCTATACTAAATCTCTTTAGTATAGTGTCAATGTATCCGGACTGTGAAAGTCTTAACATCCTTTTGGATCTATCACGATAGATCTTAATGCCCAGAATATAGGATGCATCTCCCAAGTCTTTCATGGAGAATTTCTATGACAAGAAGAGCTTTACTGATTGTAGCATAGGGACATCATTCCCTATCAGTAGTATGTCGTCGACGTACAAAACGAGGAAGACTACTGCTCCTTCTACAATCTTCTTATAAATGCATGGTTCATCTACATTTTAGATGAAGTCAAATTCTTTGACCATCTCATCAAAGCAGATGTTTCAACTCCGCGATACTTGCTTTAATCCATAAATGGATTTAAGCAACTTGCACACCTTTCCGCTGCTCCCACTGTCTAAGAAACCTTCTGGTTGATCCATGTAAACTCATTCTTCTAAATGTCTATTTAGAAAAGCTGTTTTTACGTCCATCTGCCAGATTTCATAGTCATGGAAGGCAGCAATGGTAAGCAGGATCCGAATGGATTTAAGCATAGCTACCGGGAAAAAGGTTTCATCATAGTCTAATCCTGGTCTTTGACGAAAACCTTTTGCAGCGAGTCTACCTTTGTAGGTTTCCACTTGTCCAAATGCACCAATTTTCTTTTTGAAGATCCATTTGCATCCAACTGGTTTCACCCCAGGAGGAGCAACATCTAAAGTCCATACTTTATTGGTGTACATGGATTCCATTTCGGATCTCATAGCATCCAGCCACTTCATCGAGTCTTTACTCGTGATAGCCTGCTGAAAATTAGTAGGCTCATCATCATCGACGATGCAATCCTCTCGATCCCCATCTACAAGAAACCCATAGTATCTTTCAGGAGGACGAGAAAGCCTACCAGATCTGCGGAGCGGTGTTGGTTCGTCAGGCTCTATTGAAACCTGAGGTTCTACTAAGTCCTCAGCAGTAGTTTGAGGTTCTGGAATTTTTTCCAGCTCTACCGCGCTCCCACTAATTTCTTTTGCAAGAAATTCTCTCTCTAAGAAGACAATGTGGCGAGCGACAAACACCTTTTGTTCTTCAGTGTGGTAGACAATATATCCCCTTGAATGCTTGGGGTATCCTACAAACTTGCACAAAACCGATCGTGCCTCGAGCTTGTCCGGATTATGCTTTTTAACAAATGCCGGACACCCCCATATCTTGATATACTTGAGACATGGTCTCTTCCTGCTCCACATTTCAAATGGAGTGGTAGGCACAGACTTAGTCGGAACTCTATTCAATAGGTATGTTGTTGATTCTAGCGCAAAACCCCAGAAGGAAAGTGGCAACTCAGCACTACTCATCATTGAACGCACCATGTCCAGTAGCGTGCGATTCCTCCTTTCTGATACACTATTATGCTGAGGTGTATATGGTGGTGTAAGCTGAGAGAGAATTCCATTCTCTTTTAAGCATTCAAGGAAACTGGTACTTAAGTATTCTCCACCTCGACCAGATCGATGTGTCTTGATGCTTTTACCAGTCTGTTTCTCCACTTCATTTTTATACTCCTTAAATTTCTCAAAGGCCTCGGATTTATTCTTCATTAAAAACACATGTCCATACCTCGAGAAATCATCAGTAAAAGTGATGAAGTAGGAGTGACCACTTCATCCATGTGTAGATATCAGACCACATACATCGCTGTGTACAAGTACCAAGAGTTCCGTGGCTCTTTCTCCGTGTCCGGTGAACGGAGATTTGGTCATCTTTCCTTCGATACATGATTGACAAGTTGCATATGATTAATATTCAAACGGATCTAAATATCCATCTTTATGTAACTTAGTCAACCTTGTTTCATTTATATAACCAAGTCTACAATGCCATAGGAAGGCTTGGTTTGAATCTGGAGCCTTCTTTTTAAGCGTGTTTTGAATATTGAAAACTTGATGTTGATTAAGTATGTATATGCCATTTTCCAGTGTGCCAAACCCAATCATTTCTTGATTTAGGAGAATGTTCATGATATTTCTTTCAAGTGCAAAATTATATCCTTCATTAGATAACAAAGATACTGATATAATATTACACAGCATATGGGAATACAAAAATAGCTGTACAACACCAAAATGTACCAACCCCAGGTGATATTCCTCCATTGCAACAGCATCTGCGTTCATTCTATTGCCCATCCGGAGGGTCATATCACCTGTCTT
This sequence comes from Agapanthus africanus, assembly GCA_030015575.1. Classification (NCBI taxonomy): domain Eukaryota; kingdom Viridiplantae; phylum Streptophyta; class Magnoliopsida; order Asparagales; family Amaryllidaceae; genus Agapanthus; species Agapanthus africanus. The sequence goes on from JASDDO010000031.1 coordinate 114,024,663, forward strand.
CAGTGCTCTACGGTTTCTCAGAGCCTGCAAAGAATTATAGATGTGAGAACCAGAACCGGTATCAAGTACCCATGATGTAGAGCTTACTAAAAGACAGTTTTCGATTACAAACACACCTGAAGCAGAAGCAGCAGCTTGCTTCGTGTCCTTGGCTTTGAAAGCCATGTAATCCTTCTTCAAGTGCCCTTGCTTGTAACAATAATAGCATTCATTCTTATCCGACTTCACCCTTCCTGCCTTGTTCGTTCCCTGCACCTTCTTGACCCCGCCTTTCGGTTTGGTGGCTTCCATCTTCTTCTTCCCCTTAGCTTTTACTTTGGATTTAGAAGAGGATGATTGGCTAACATATAGAATGGGGGCCTTCTCCTTTTTCAAGGAGGTCTCTGCTACCCTCAACATGTTGAGGATCTTTGGAAGATCAGCTTCCATTTCGTGCATATTGAAGTTCAGCACGAACTGAGAGAAGGTGTAGGGAAGGGACTGCAAAATCAAGTCGATGTACAACTCATTCTCTAGCACGCATCCCAGGTTTGCGAGTTCCTCAATGAGGCTGATCATTTTCAGGACGTGCTCTCCTACAGATGATCCTGGAGCAAACCTCATCTGGAATAGTTTCCTTGAGGTCTCGTACCATGCGATACGGGAGTGCTCTCCATACAATTCCTTGCAATGGAGAAAGATGGATATAATATCCATACTTTCGTGCTGTTTCTGGAGTTTATTGTTCATGGACGCCAGCACGATACACTTAGCTCTCTCGCAGTCTAGATCCCAAGTTTTGCGGACCTCCTTGTCCGCAACTGAGGAATCTGGTCCTGGGATAGGGGGAGGCACAGCGGTGGTAACATATGCAACTTTGTCATAAGTCAGTGCAATATTGACCTTCCTTAGCCGATCTTTATCGTTTGGCCCGGTCAGTGTATTCTTTTCAAGGAATAGTTTTAGTCCTGTCATGGTAGCTGCCAGAGAGAGAGAAAAGAAACACTCAGCATATGCTCTTGCAAGTTTAGATTGGTTTATTAGTTTATCTAAATAGGATGGCTCCCACTGTTTCCTCAAATCCTTCTTCAAACCCTAAAAGAAGAATTAGTCAGGATTAATCGCACGTCACAATACTTTCTTAACCTTTCAGCCAGGCCGGTGTTGGTATTTCGAGGGAGGTTTTCCAACGCTTTCGCGAAGTTCCTTAATTATATAACCTCTTTTCCCTTGAGGCGTAGCCCCACTAACACCTTTCTAGAAACCTACTTGGTTTAATCTCACTCAACAGTGGGATCGGGATCCAACTATCATCGTATGATGCCCTAGATGGAAGCCACTCTAGTCACCACACTCCAGAAGGTATGCTAAATCTGCAAGTTTCCTTTATGTTTGAAACTCCCGATGTGATTTTTACCCTAAGCTCTTATGACCTTGACGTAGGCCAACAAATCATAAGATGCAAGTCAAGTTCTACCCGTCGTTGTCCTGATTAATTTAGATCCATCCGTACTCACCCTTGACGTAGGCCAACAAGGCTATACGACTGTCCTAAACTAATGCATCTATCTGTGCAACAAATAAGCAACACATTGCTACCATCCACTATGCCTTGACGTAGGCCAACAAACATAGCATGAATGCGATGTGATGTTTATTTGAAACGACGGAGGGTTACGGCTGGTTTTTGGCGAAACCGTTAACGTAGTGAACTTGATATGATCGAAGGAACCATGATAGCTTTTTAAAAGGAGTGGTTTAAGCTCCGCATTTAAAATTTGTTTTTTGAAGAAAACCGAGTGGTTTTGAAATTGTTCCAATGATTTAGTTTAGGTTTATTTTCTTTGCATTAATGAATTAATTTTGTCCCATCATTTAATCCTACCATTGCAGAAAACAACGAAAATACAACATACGCTTATGCCATCCGCATTCGCCACTGGGCCCCGTCATCACCGGTTAGGTTACTTAACTAACGACAGAGCGGGGGCTGGACTAGCGCGGGTGTAAAACATAAGCAACGCCTAATAAATATCATATATAGATATATCCATTCGTCGCATGCAATAATAGGCATTCCAGATCACAGATGAACATATTGGATATACTAGAAATTCCGCACTTCGTTTAAGCCCATAACGAAGGACGGGTTCCACGGTTGTGATGAATAGCCAAAACCCCACCCTAGACCCCTACGGGTGCGGCAAACTACCCGCCAAGTACCAGAAGTGAAGCAGTTTCCCTCAACAACGTGAGTAGGCGACTTAGCACTTCAAAGTACCCGGTAGTTTGTGCACCCCACCTTGGGTCTATCATAGGAGCAAAAACAGTAAAAGAAATAATACAACGGTGGCTACAACCTCAACCCGGATGTGCCCCACAAAAATAATATTACATCAATTTTATAAATTACATTGAATGAAAGAAAAGAAAACACTCATCTCACACCCCCGGCTATTCATCATCGACGATCCAATAAGATTCATATACACAAACCAATCAACACAGATATGTGCAACCCCCACTAATCGTCGTATAGAGATTAGCAGACGTTTCAAAATACATATAACATTACAGAAGAACCGATTAACTAAAGCAATTAGAATTTCGATCGATTAAGCAAATTTGAATCTACCCCAAGTTCAACACAGTACACAAAATATCTGGGCAGAAGCAAAATATCCAAAAAATCACAAATCCAGAAAATAAGAAAATCAGGAAAAATTTGGACCGAATCGGAGTTGACTCGGCCGCGGATCAGCGACAGAACGCTAGGTTCTACTGCGGTTCCGCGGTGGTCTGACCGATTCATGAGCCCAAATTTCATCTGTGTTCTTAAAAAACCCTGCATGTATTTTTAAGCCTTCTGGAAAAATTTTAAGACCAGATTTCAAAATCGACAGAAACATGCATTTTCGGATGTGATTTCGGGATTTTTCCGGCGATCGAATTTCTAACACTTTGCTAACAAGTTAGTTAAGGTTTAACAAGGCTCTGATACCAGTGTAAGTCTATGTAGCACACCCCACGGCTCGCGGGGAGGCGGAATACTTTAAAAAACGGTTTTATCACAAGAAAAAAACTTGTTTTCGCTTTGCAACATAGACTTGTTCTACCTTTTAGATCTTGATTAAACCTTAGCTAACAAAACTAAACTACTAGAGAGTGCTAACTACTAGGTCGAGAAGTTATACCTTCATGTCTAGTCCTTTGGTTCTTCAAGTGGTTCCTTTCTCCTTCGTTCAAGCTTCTTGATCTTCTTGCTTTGGCTTCTTCTTGGCTTTTGAACGAACTCGGTTGCCGGTCTCCTTTTCGTTGAAGATGGATCCACCCGAGGGTCTATGGTCAAGCTCCAACCTCCATGAGATAACTTAGTGATCTTGCTTGCTAGGGAAGATGACTAAGTAGATGTAGATAGAATGTGTATTGGACTAGTTGATCTCAAAACTCATTGTTTTGCAACACATGCAAGTGTATAAGCTTGAGGAAGAAGGAGAGAAGAAAACCTAGGAGAGAGAATACATTTTTTTAGAATGAGTTGTGAGAATGGCTAAGTATTTGGCTAATAATTCAACCATGGAAATATTTAATCTCACAAATTACAACCTTACTTGAATAGTAGCTCCAATGTGAATAAACAAATGCTTAGTTATGCCTTCAACCCATGCCTAAAAAATCTTCTCATTTCCACCTCATTAATCTTTTATGAAAAAAGAATAAAACAATAATGAGGTATCTCCTTCTAGAAGCTCATTCTTGTGAAATTACAAGAATGCCTTTTTCCGTATTTTCATACCCGTACCCGTATTCCGAAAAATACGGATACACTGAGATCAGTATAATCCAATACAACAATACTAGGATCCGGCTTAAACCAAAGCCCACTAGTATTATCTGTCTGAACGTCATTCGAGCAGCCAGTACACGAATGCGATCGAAACCCTGCCGTAAAACCATACGGCGTCTACATCGTCTCGCTTGATCCAGGGAAACCCTCTGTGTGGAACTCTAAAGACTCGACAGTACGCTGGCAGTAGGTTTAACCACAAGCCCGTCAGTAGCACTAGCTGTACGTAACAGCAACCCAGGTACCTGTCGAAAAGGAGGCCGACAAGCGAACTCGTCCGTAACCCCTACTTAGCCTCTCCGTGACAATATCCGCGCAGTCCGGTCTGTTCGTCTGAGAGTATCGCATGTATGGTCTAGGGAGGTGGTGAACGTCAGTGTCACGCCCCGCTTCCCAGTGTACGGCGAAGGGGACGCAACGAGGTCCGCTACGTATATACTCAGAAGTACATACGCTAAGCGTATCTAAACAATATAAAATAAATACACAAAAGACAAGAAATAAAAAGAACATCAACTTTTATTTATTAACATTCTTTGTACAATGCATGAAAGGAAATACAACTGAAATAAAAAGATGCCTAAACAGTGGCATAACGGGAAATGAAAAGTGTACAATAAAACTAATGTGCAGGGTCTTCAGCAAACTGCTCCAAGTCTTCTTGCGATGGATCGATCTCTGCCGGGTCCAAATCACCTGACGACATTCAAAGAAGAAAAAAACAGAATGTCGTCAGCGAATAGGTCGCTCGGTAAGTCCCAAAGGTGAGAGGAAAGTAGACAAGACAGAATAAGAAGATATCTTTTAAAGTTGTATGCTATTATTGTAATGTTGTGTTAACGCTGTTGTTTGTAGCTTGGTACAGAAGGATGCCAGTGTATACGAGGGGAGTCTCTATATGCCAGAGACTAGCGGCACGTGTAGTACAAGGAACCGTTTATGCCACGGTACAACAGCAATGGAATATAGGTTAGGTGTCTTAATCTGACCACCTCGTGCCACTTTTAACACCTTCCGTACCAATCTACCCCTTAAACCCCGCGATGTCTTCTTTGTATTGTTATCTTGTAAATTGTATTAGTTGTATGACTGATTGACTGACTGACCGAAACCATGATATCAGAAAACGGTTGTAATCGTAGAGTCATGTAAATGGAATACTGAGAATCATGTAAAAGGAATATATATCCATAGTTTGGTTCGGTCAAGTTGTATAAATTGATAATTGTATTCATGGATTCATGTGTTCATATTGAATTGGAATCTTGTAGATTATAGATTGACTTGAATCATATTCAAGTCAGATTAATCAGACTCAAACCCGAGTCAGACAACCAGGAATGTGAATCGAGGTCTTATAATTGCTAGGGTCCTTAGGGTAATTTATAAAACTTGAGTGGGTTTTATGTAAAAATACTTTTATATACTTTTCAAAATACACCTCAAGTATTTATTGTTCGTCTTTAGAGTTGTAATGAGGGTGGATTTTATGTGGTGACATTTCTAGTGAAAATATCCTAGTTTTATAAATAAAGGTATTTATTGGTAATATTGATTTATTTGAAGTTCATGGTATTTTAGTGTAAAATTTATTATTGTGATTTTTAGAAAAAAGTGGAAAATTTATATTATAATAAAATAGATATTTAAATGATAAATATATATATGTTTATACAAAAATAATTTTAATAAATATTTTATATTCCAAAAATCTCATTTTCTTAAGATGTCGTATTTTAAACCTTTCGAGACCGAATGCTCCTTGCGGAGGTCTGAATCTCGCACTACTAGCCCAAGGGTGCGCGATAAACCGCATAATCCCTAATGGGTTCCCCAAAGGTGGGTTGTAGCGGCGCTTTGCAAAGATTGTAAAATACTAATCCTTTAGAAAACGGTTTTATAAAGTATAAGGTATTTATTTGCAAAGGTGTAAATTTTTCGTATTTTAGATTCTAGGGTTTCCTAAGCCAACTAGCTTATTTCTAAATGGTCTAAACGACAAGTCGTTAGAAGCCTCAAATCGCCTCTTTACCGCCAATTGTGGCCAGGTAAGTACAAGTGAGGAAAGGAGGGATCCGCTCACGAATCACCGTGAGACGGGCCTTTTAAAGTTACCTTTCTCACTTGCCTAGCCTAGACACCACAAAGTCAGGTTTAGATAAACGACCGATGTCCACAACTTATCGCGTTTTCCTAATAAGAGGTATTTATTTAAAAGTGTATCAAAGCTAAAACTTTTAGAAATGCTTTTATTAAGAATATGGTATTTAAATGAAAGTTTTGTTTTATCGTATTCTAAGTTCTGATGATTTCGTTTAGGGTTGTATTTGCGTGTGTGTAGAGGTAGGTCATTACCTCGTGCTCTACTTTAAATGTATAGCAAAGTTTAGGGGTTAAATGTGAAATCGAAACATGATGGTATTAAAGTGAAAAATACGATAGATTGGAAAGGTTATCATTTCATATGAGAAAACTTGTTCAAATTATTCGTTGAATGTTTAATAGTCAACAATAAGATGTTTAAGCATGATTGAATTGATTAGAAGTGAAATTTTATAGAAGACCGAGTCGGAAATCGGATTTTTTCCGATTCCGTCGGGTTTCGTAATTTCGTATTTTAAAGAAATAGAAAGGGGGATAGAATGGGACTTACGGGTTTCGATCTATACTAAGGAGTGTAGGAGAACTAAAGGAGTTGCCGAGGCATTGCTTCGTTGCCGGTTGTTTCTAAAAACGTCGCCGGAATTCCCGCCGGAATTTCGTCGGAGCTTCGCCACGAACTTGTTTTCAAAGTACATAACTCTTGGAAAATTTTGAGAGAGTGAGGTTAGGATTTTGGGGTGAGAGGGTAGTGTGTAGGGTTGGTATTTATAGGGTTAGGCTAGGGTTAGGGTAGATGAAGTTAAAAATAAAAAATGTGATAAAAATGTATTAAAAGCGGAGTAATTGGGATTTTTAAAGAGCTCTAGAAGTGGTCTGAGGCTGAAATTTTGCAGGTGCATAGGGAATATGAAAAGACACAACTTTCATATTGGGGCCGTCGCCGGAATTGGCCGACTCGGGGGTGACTCGGCCATGACTCGGTTGGAGCACTGAGTCGGCCGAGTCGAGGCCGAGTTGGCCGATTCCCGGCTGAGTCCGGCGGCCAGGATCTCCCCCGACGGTTCATCTAACTCCTGCAAGTGTTACATCTTTGGGTGTAGTGGGGTTTTTGTGAGATATGCACGTGTAAACTCTTGGTATTCTAAAGGTTTTAAAAAAAATCAATATTAAAAATAATGTGGGGCAGGGGATTTGAACTCTGGTGGCTTGGTTCAGCAGTGCAAGGTATCACCAATGAGCTACAAGCTCCTTCTTGTAATTATGGTGTTATTTAATTACTTAAAATGATAGCAGCAAAAGTAAATACTCCAAGTATACATTAAATTTAAAGTAATTTCTTGTACACTAAAAATGGAGTTATTACATTCTTGTAGCGTGTAATTAAAAAAAAATAATTACCTATATCTTGTGCTCAGGCTAAAATACCCCTTTGTGGATTTTTGAAAAAATATTTGAAAAATTTTGTATAGGAAATTTAGGGTTGTTACAGTCAGACCCCTAACAACCGTACAAGTCGTGCCGGTGTGGCTTAAGACCATCCGAGAATCTACTGGTCAGTCCACCAGTAATTCTCAATCAGCCCTGGCCAGGGACTTATGGTAATGACCAACCGATCACAGTGCGATATCGACTCTCTATACCGGGAGAGACGAATCCCTAACAGTCGCTCACTGCCTCCATGTGGCTTGGGACTGTACCCCAACTAAAACCTGTTTGCACGACTCCTTTGAGCCGTGGTAGGGTAGTAATCAAAGTACAGTGGGAACTCACACGAGACAAATGGCGGCCTCAAGTCGACAGACTATTTGCACACATGTCACCTGAGAACTTCTATCTGACGCTAGGTATAATGCCATCTAGTCAGTTCTCGGCGAGTCTTGTCCGGTGTACTCACACCCAGTGAGCATCTGTATATAATCTTAGGTGCACATCACCAATGGCTGCTGGACCAATCCATCGCCCCTCGTCAGGGTCTAGATATGTATACACTAGTCTACTCTGGAGCATCGATGCCCAGTCCCGATACTCCTACGACTAGGGACATTTAAGGATGTGCCTATTGACCATTCAGCTCCCACAAGTATGACTGCCATCACAACGCCGGTAGTCAGGCAAACATCCTATGGGCTTTATCAACATGTATATGAAATACAAAGTAAAATATATCACATGTTAAGATAAAGACAAACCAAATAGCGTACTATCATACCAAGCAAGATTGTCATGTACATACATATCCCTAGCATCCTATACAATGAAGGCCTCTAGGGCATATATATCCAACACTTCTTGTAGCCCTCCACCGCCTTCGCCGCCGAGAGGTCGGCTAACTTCGCCGCTCTCAGGTCGGCCGACTTCGCCGACTCGGCCGCTGCCCCTAGCTCCTTCCGGAGGGTCTTCAACCGTCTTCTTCAGGTTGCCGGCAAGCACTTGAGCGTCCTCAAGCTTATCCTTGGCAGCTACGGCGGCCTCGCGGTACCGGGCAGCCTCCCATTTCCCGGCCTCCACCTTGCCCTCCAGGGTGGCAACGCTCGCCATCACCGCCTCCAGCTCCCGCTTGGAGCTCTCTTCTAGTGAGGCGAGTTGGCCCACAGCCTTCATCGCCGGGGCTATCACCTCGGCCTCCATGCATAGGGCGAGGGCAACGTGCTGGAGAACCTGAAAGATAGGAAAGAGATCAGAAAAATGAAGGAGGCACCAAATCTCACAAAAATCCAAACACTTACCTGCACGGACTCCTGGGCGTTGGACGCCATCTGGGCCCTAAAGGTCCCCCTGGGGACCCTACCCCCGTCAATTTCTCTATCTCATGAAGCAGGCTATCCACGACGGACAGCCCCGAGGGCACCGCGAACTGGAGGCCTCCTTCCTCCACCATGATCGGCGAGGGCGGGCCCCGAGAAGACCTCCGGGAACCCCTCTTGAGCGGCTCCGATGGAGAGCCGAGCTCCTCCTCCGAGGCCGGGTCTTCCAGAATCCGAGCCCACTTCCTGCCCGGCGCTCTACTAGGTCCCGGGGCGGGATCCGCCCCGGAACTCTCACGGGACGCGACCACCGGAGGAAAAGGAGCCGGGGCGGGCTTCGAGCGGGAAGGGCCGGTGCCTCCAGCCTTCATGACCCTCCTCGGCTGGCGCATGGAGGTTTTGAGCTCGTTCATATCCATGGGTCCTGCGCAAAACCAAATGCAAAGAAGTCAGCGACACAAGCAATATACAAGCCAAAAAGCAAGCCTAAACTTACCGACGAACTCAACGGGGCTGAGCCCGGCCCAACTCAGGACCCTCTCAGACAGCAGCACGTCGAATCGGGGGATGGGCTCCCACGACGCCACTCTCACCGCGATGGGGTCACTAGACTGGTTCCCTGGCAAGCATTTCTCCCTTGACCACCTTGTGGGCATGGCCAGTCCTCGCCCTCGGGAGGGGAAACGAAGAAGAACTTCTTCTTCCAGTCATAAATGGAAGAATGCAGGGCCACAACCCCTGTCCCTACGGTGCCCCCCTGTCGATTTCTTAAAGAGAGGTAGACCCACCTCGGGTCGCCCGCTCGACCACTAGGGTGATTTTTGAAGACGAGAGAAGAATCAAGGAGGGAGAGGCTGAAGGGAACCATCTGTAACTTCAGGCGGATCAGGAACCCGAGGAGAATCCTCCACAAGTTCGGCACCAACTGGCCAGGGGCTAACCCGAAAAAGTTCAGCGCTTCGACAACCTCGGGAGAGAAGGGCATGCGCATTCCACCCCAAAAAGCTTCCAAATATAGGGCGATCTCCCTGCCTCATACTTGGTCTGCACTCTCTCCCTCCTTGGCGAGACGAAGCGTATAACGTGAGGGGATGTGGAAGCGAGCCCGAGCTTTAGCGAGCTCGTCCTCATGCCTCACCAAGCACGAGGCGCCAGGGGCAGCATGCACTACCTCCCCCCTGGGGGCTGCCCCCGCCGCACGATCCCGGGGAGAGGATCCGACCCCTGCTCCCCGGGAGGACTCATGCTCAATTAAAGGGTCCCTAGAACCTACTCTTACGACATCTACTGACTCTACAAGGGAAGACAACTAATCTTGAGAAGAGGGATCCTCGGGAAACGAAAGCGGAAAAAGAAGACGAGCGCCGAGCAACCAGGACCTAGAATAGGGAAATATGATGGATTAGGGGCCCTGGAACGGACCCCACCCCTATTTATCACCGCAAGCGACCTCATCCAATGGCGCCCTTCACCTTCCGCCAAAACGCCTCCTCGCGTTCAATGGCTCCGATCGCTCCACATGTCATGCCCACACTGGGCCTCATCCCATCAGGCGCCGCAGGCCTGCATACGTCGCGTCGGCCAACCGACGATTGACACGTGGACTGTCTCTTCAGTGGCAGGATGCACAAACCGGTGCACCTTCCATAAATGCAGAGATCTCGCCCTGATTTGCTGACAGAAAAGACAGCTCACGGCCCGGGGACGCGTCCCGACGAAACCTTAGGAGGGAGCTCACCCCAGGTGGCCCGGTAGTCCACTCCTGACGCGACCCACTAGCTGGTCGGGACAAGAGTGGGGGGATGATGATGCTCAATACTGGCGGTCTCCAAGGTCAGGACACGTGGCAGATGATGTGTCCCAGAACTCAGATGAAAGGGCCACAGGGGCCGACCAGGCCACCCCTGTACCCGACCTACAAGCGCAAGCTGGCTCACCTCAGAGCCTCCTAAAATTTGTCCTCTTAGCTCACCCTGAGCCGACTCAGGACCAAGACTCCTCGGCCCTCTCGCTCGTTCCCGAGCCCCCCAGCTGAGGCCATCTTCCTCGGTCCTCCGACCGACCAACTCCACCACTCACATGCGTAACCGTCGCTACGCAAATCTCGTCATGCGCAGATTCTCCGCCAGCAACATCCCACGTTCCATGCCACCACGATCCCCATTAATGGACGATCCGCTCTCTACGCGGGAGTGATGTCGGGAGCGTAATTACCGGCGAGATTCTCGCGCATGCTGCTACGTGCTGCCGCCACTATATAAACCCCCATCACAGAGGGGTCAAGTAAGTCATTTTTACTCCACTTAGCCGTTACTCTGCTCGGATCTGGTACTAACTTGATCGTCGGAGGGCCTCGGTGGTACCAAACCACCCCGGGACTTCTTTACAGGTACTCGGCGCTAAACTTCCCAAATCACCAATCTCCTCAAAACCCATTGAGACCCGCACGCAATAGGAGATCACCTTCCAAATCCATCGGGAGATCGACGGAAGACCCGAAAAGAACCTCCATCAATATATAATGTTAACTAGATAGACTGAACTTCAAACCAGGGTAGTTTAGTAAATCTAGTGGACATGGTTTCGGGAGTCCCCTCTAATTCACCGTGGTTCCGGGTCCCTAGACGGTGATACCGTGTATTGTTGTTGTGGTTCCGGACCGTAAACGAAATGTTAACCTTTCTCCAGTTGTTGTTCCGTGGGACTAACGAAATACTCTCCGAAACCAAATACATTGCCTTTTCTTAGCTTTGACGTCGACGTTGAATGATTGTTTAACTCCATGCTATTCATGATTACACATGCTATTGAATTTCCATGTTTATTGGGATTACTCATTAATCTTGCATGCATCCTAAGTTCACTCTATATACACCGTGATTTACTGGGCTTTTTTTAAATGCACACATTCACACCTTAATATAGAGAGACTTACACGAACTTCAGCTCGTTGATGAATATTTCGTGTTAGAAATGTCTGTCAAGCTTAGAGACAAATCAGGTATTGCAGACAGGGTAGGATCCGATCCAGGAAGACTTGGACCATTTCTCTAGCAAAGCCGATTTCGAGACGCTTCAGATGTTCGTTCCATTTTTAGTTGTTATTATTTCTTTTCTTGTAAAATAAATGCCTTATTGTTCAAGGATTTTCATGAATGGAACCATTGGGTTGTTAAACTCCTGGATGCAATACATGTATGCTGGATTTATGTTTATTTAAATTTCTTGTTATATTATTGCTTTCCAGACGCTTAGTGTATCTATATCGGGAAGGTGTACTTCTCGATATAGATACGCCGTGGACCGAGTCGCGTCTCCACTCCCGTAGTTTGGGAAGTGGGCCATGACAGTTACCAATTCTAACATGAGTTTTCAAAATACGTAAATCAACAATAATTCGGAGCATGTCATGATCACTGATCCAGAACAAGACACGTATCTCTCGTTTTTTATCTCGTATTTCATGCACGCAGTAGTCGTTTTAAGAGTTTGATAAGACATAGCAGGTGAATATTTTAAAAGTGAACATACAATGGCGTATCAATTTTACATGTAACTTTATATAGTTAAGAACAATATCGGGTGATAGGCACTATAACGGCTTAAAAACCGACATGACTTCTAGATAAATTTACAAGTACATATATTATAGTGTTATAAGTTTGCATTCCATGATGGGATCATGCGGGAGTGTCTAAGTTACAGCATGACACAAGTAGGGGGTCAAGCTAATAAGGGTGAGGGAAACGATATTGTTTAGAATTTTAAAAAGAAACCGATGTTCTACGAATTTTCAATCCTAACAATAATTTTAGTCCATTTCAACTAAATTTGAAATGTAGGGACATGCAAGGGTATCAAAATTACAGTGGGAAAAGGGTTCCATCGTTATACCCTAATCGATGTATTTTAACGAAAATCCTGTTTTAATTAAGATCAGTAGCATTACGGGTTATTTTTAATTACCGAAGCACACGGGGATCAAGAGAAAACAACTAATATGGCCAGAGGAGATAAGCAACAAGGGAGAGAGGGAAAATCGAGAAGAACTGATGGAGGTCAGGATCTCCTTCAGATGTTACCTTCCGTAGATCTGTAGTGAGTGCTGATGGATGACTGAGATTGAGTTGGGAGGTTGCCTCCTGAAGCGTGTGGATCTCAGTAGGCTTGATGTGGATGAGACCGAGCTACCTGCAAGGATGTCCCGGGGTGGTTGTACCACCGAGGACCCTCCGACGATCAAGTTAGTCGGGTTAATTGGGCAGAGTAGCGGCTTATTGGGGTAAAGTTGGCTTACCTGAGTCGCCTGAGAGAGGGGTTTATATAGTGGCAGCCATGGGCAGGCGGGCGCGAGATTCACGATGGCCGTTACGCCCCTGGCGTTACGCCCGCGCGAAAGGCGGGATTCCCCGTTAATGACGGATATGCTCGTTAATGGGGGAACGTGATGGCGTAGAACGCGGGATCATGGGCGGCGGATATCTCGCATCTGGCGAGATTCGCGAAGCCGTGGCGGAGACGCTTGCGATCGGTGCTGTGGGTCGGTCGATGAGACTAAGGAAGCTAGGCTCGGCGGGAGGCTCGGGAACGAGCGGGAGGCTGAGGGAGCTTGGTTCTATGATAGCTCGGAGGCGAGCTAGGGGGCTGAGGGAACTCAGCGTGTGGGAGGGCTCGGAGGCGAGCCGATGGTTGTTTGTAAGGCGAGCATAGGAGTGGTCTCGAAGGTCACCGAAGGTCGGGAACATCCTCGGGTCGAAGGCCCGGGGTATGCTTCCAATATACCGTTCTTGATCTTTTCTTGTAAGTTTTGGGACACGTTATCTGCCACGTGTCATGATCTGGGGGAACCCCGGTATCGAGCATCATCAAGAACCCACGCTATTTATTATAAAAGCTTACATTAATTCGATCATGAAACCGAAGCATAGAAAAATCTATTTTAAACATTTATTAATAATTTTTCCATGTTAAAGTGAGAAAAGAGAACGTGCATAGATCTTTAGTCATAGTAGGGAGCATAGCATGAGAATATAGCAACAAGGGTGAGAAGAAAGAGGGGAGACTTATCCGATATGCAAATTGGTATACCAACATACTTGCCGAACCTATGACTTGCAACCTGTAGCTCCGCTGGCTTCGAAAATTTTAAAGTAGTTAGGGGAAAGGATCTAGTATTTTTTGGGATTTTTTGGGATTTTTCGGGATTTTTCAGAGATGAAAAAAGCGTGAAAACCGAGGTAAAGGTGAAGGCTGTATATATTATATACTAGCAGGTCAAATAAAACCCAATGTCTAATTTGACATTAAGGGTTCTAAAGTGACACTCTTGAACATGGAAGGTTATGCCTCATCATCAAGTAATTCCACCAAAGTCTCTTAATATCATTCTCAAGCATTGATTTAGAATCATCCATCTCAAGAAGGACTTGACTCTAAATGTCTAATTTGAAATTCCATGCTCCACCCGTTGTGGTGCATAATTGATAGTTTGTACCATACCGTTTAAATCAAGGCTAGATTGAGTTTTTACTTCATCAAATGCAATTGATTGGCTATTTGATAGATCATACTTCACCACCTTCATTGTGAGTGTTTGATGATCTATACTCTTAGAGATTATTTGTTTTTGTTGAAGAAATTCAAGAGAGTGAGAGTTGAATAGATTAACTATAGATCTTTCATTCGAATCAATTCCTTAATAAATCCCCTTTCCTTTGCATTCTCATTTCTTATTAAAACATTCACAAGACTCTTTCAAAACAAAGCTTTAATAACTCGCGTTGAAAACAATGCCTTAGCTCTTGATCTCTGATGGAACGACTCGTTATTCACCACTTTGTTTAAAACACAAAGTTGTTAATTACGAAATAAACTACACTATATGATTCCGTTCATTTCGTATCTTTCTTGCACCTTTCTTACTACCACAAAATAAGTGGAGTGGACACAAACACTATGCCACATATCAGAGGTAGCAACTCTTGCCACAAGCTTATTTGAAGAAGGAATATGAAGACTCTCCAGCTGATACACCCTATTCACCCTATGACATATCCCAATCTTCTTTTCGGTGCTTGAATCCAGCACAATACATAAAGTGGTTGAGACCATTGTGACAGTGCGACCAGAATCGACAAGTTGACTAACAAAAACGAGATTCATAGTTTGGGCATATGCTGTACAAATGAAAGAGTAAGAGTTCGAGGGGAATATGAGCTAGGTGTAATTTCACCATACAGATTTACTGGAATGGATGAGAAATTAGCAATATGTATGTATGCCATAGGAATAGTATAACAATTTGTAAGAAAGGATTTGTTAAAGGTCATATGATGTGAGGCACCCAAGTCAAATATCTAAGGAACAGAAACACCAGAAGTAACAGCTGGGGCAGTGCAATAAGAAAGTCCAGAGGCTTTAAAGGGTCTTAGTATCTGTGTAACCAAGTTGGTAATTTCTGCTATCTGAGCGGGGAAGAAATCATTAATGATGTGTAAGTAGAAGCGGCCGAGGATGTTGAAATAGTAGATGATTGTGGTGGACGATAGCGAGCAACTAGTCGAGGATGCTGTGTTGGATAGTCAGCAATCGAGTGTCCCTTTTTCTTACATTAAGGACAAAAGAGGGAGCAATTTGCACCATAAGGAGGTGAGGGATGTTTTGGAGCTTTGTAAGAATTGGTCATGGTTGGAGGAATAGAGCTCGAGATAAGAATACGAGGGAGCATGATAGCGGAAGGCCGAGAGCACGAAGGCTCGATTCACCAGAAGAGAGCATGAAGGCTCAAATGACCGGCATGAAGGCTCGATTCAGCAGAAGAGAGCATGAACGCTCAAATGACCGGCTCGAAGGCTTGATTCAGACACAAGATAGACCACGAAGGCTCAAAGTCCAGCTTGAAGGCTCGGATCACACATAAATGAGAGCGAGAAGGCTCGATGACTGGCTCGAAGGTTTGGATTGCACACAAAAGTGCATGAAGGGTCGAGGGAGCTAGGAGGCTCTAGAGATAGCACAAGGCTACGAGATCACAAAGGCTCGAAAAAGGCTTGAATGTCTTTGGGGAATTTTTCAAACACTTGGTGCATGTCGTCGACAGAGGTTTGCGGAGCCATGGCTAAGAGCAAGAGGAACTCAGATATCAAGGATGATGGCTCAAAACCTATGATCGCAAGAATCACTATAGCAGTGAGGGATTACTGTAGCATACACAAGAATCACTGTAGCAATAGTCGGAAACGCTGTAGCAACATTGAAAATTGGCATCGAAGAGGTTTCGAAGATGTCGGGTCGAGAAGGATATCGATGGATGGGTTATATTGTCGAACATGTGGTGGGTTTAAGGAAGATGGTAGTGGTAGAGGAGAGGGTACAAAGCCCACTGAGGGTAGGTGGAGTCGAGCCGGCAGGTGGGTAGGTGGAGGAGTCTATGGGTGGAGGCCGAGGTAATGATCTCGAAGATGGTGATGGGGGTGATGTAAACTATAAGAGGCGGAAGAAGTTCGTAGATGGTGGTGTGGAGTTCCAAGGCCGAAAAGATCATCGATGAGGTGGAGCTCGAATTCGTCGGTGAGGAAAGGAATTGACTTTGTGATGGGATCTCGAAATGGCGGTTTGGAAACGACAAGATCTAGTAGCGAGATCGAAGGTTGTAGAGCCAATGAAATAAAGAGAAGTCGTGATCAAAAGATGTAAATGCAAATGAAGGAGATCGATGTTGAGGTCGTCGGGAATCAACCGGCGATGATGATCGGAGCCATGAGCTCTCATACCATGTTAAGAAATTCAGATATGTAAAGATTATTATTACTGATTGATTTAATCTAATAATTACAATACCCCTTATATATATAATTGTAGAGATTATCCCTTTACGATAAGAATGAATCAACCCATGCTTATCCATAAGAATAAAGACGAAATAAGAAAAGGAAAAAAATGGTATAATACACCGATACATACATAATGCTTAACAAGAAGCAATGACTTTTGTTGAAATCAAACAAAGATCTTATTATTATGTGTTGGATATGTATGCCCTAGAAGCCATTATTGTATATGTATATATAGTGGATGTTTGGACATATGTATGTACAGGAAAATCTTGCTCGATATGATAGTATGCTATTTGGTTTTTCTTTATTTTAACATGTGTATATGTTATACTTGTTAATACATATCATTAATACACGTTGATAAAGCTCGTCGAATTATTGCTTGACTACCAGCGTTATGATGGTGATCATACATGTGGGGGCTGGGTAGTCCATAAGCACATCCTTAAATGTCCCTAGTCGTGGGAGTATCGAGACTGGGCATCGATATTTCAGAGTAGACTGGTGTATACGTTTTTAGACCCCGACAAGGGACGATGGTTGGTCCCACATCCATTGGTCTTTCACACCTAAGATTGTATACAGGTGCTCACTGGGGGTGAGTACACTAGATGGACTCGCCGAGAACTTCTATATGGTACTATACCTATCGTCAGATAGCAGTTCTCAGGTGACATGAGTATAGCTAGTCTTCAGACCTGAGATCGTCATTTGTCTCGTGTGAGTTCCTACTGTACTTAGATTACTACCCTACAACGGCTCTACTAAGTCTTGCAAACAGGTTTTAGTTGGATACAGTCTCGAGCTACATGGAGGTAGTGAGCGATTGTTGGTGATTCGTCTCTCTTGGTATAGAGAGTCAATATCGCACTGTGTTCGGTTGGCCAACACCATAAGACCTTGGCCAAGACAGTTGGGATTTACTGATAGTTAGATCAGTAATTTTCCGGATTGGTCCTGAGCCACATCGGCACGAATTATCGGGTTATTAAGGTATGACGTTTACCACCCCTAGACACGGTATGCGATATTCTTAGACGAAGAGACTGGACTGTACGAATATTGTCACAGATAAGCTCAGTAGGGGTTTGGATGAGTTTGCTCATCAGCCTTCCTTTTCGAAGGGTACCCGGGCAGCCGTTACGTACATTTAGTGCCGCTGACGTACTTGTGGTTATGGATTTATCCAGTAACTCACTACTGGCGTACTGTCGAGTTTTTAGAGTCCCACACAGAGGATTTTCCTGGTTCAGGCAAAACGATGTAGTAGCCGTATTTTGATACGTGCAGGGTTCCGATCGAATGATTGTACTGGCTACCCGGACTTTCGATTGGACGATTGATAATACTAGCCAGCTTAGGATTAAGCCGGATTATTAAATCAGGTATTGATTTAATAATTTACATATACATATTTCGATATATATATATTCTAATATTATGTTCTTTGTATTATTCTATATTTTTGGGTATTCGTATTTTGATACGAATACGGGTATGTATATACGGTAGAGTGTATCCCGTATTTATACGGAAAATATTTTAGAAGGTGGACACCTCATTTTTGGTTTATCCATTTATTCTTTTAAATGGAAAATGAGGTGTAAAGGTAGTGAGGTGAGAATGGTGAGAACCATGATTGAATAGTGTTGACAAATGAATTGTATATTCATTTGTGCAAACTATTCAAGCATGGTTGCTATACTTTTATTTGAAAAACCTTTTATACAAAACCATGCTTCATTATTTCTCACTTGATGAAAAAATCATTCTCGCCAATTGCTTCTTTCTCCTCACTAGCCTTTCTTGAGCTCCTCCTCCTTCTTCATCTTCCTCCCCACCATCTCATGAGTTGAGAATTAAGGGTTGAAGAGAGATAGAAATACACTATAACAACTCATTACATCACTAGATACTCTAGATTAGCAACCTAGAACCTTTAGTTGCTCCACTTGATTTTTAGTGTGAAGCTAGAGCCATGAACCACATCTCTCGGATGGATCATCTTCAACGGAGGAAGACCGACTGTTAAGCTCGATCATGGAGACCCCATGGAGCTAAGGAAGAGGGTAGAAGACCAAAGGACACGAACCTTTTGGTATAACACTTCTATCATAGTAGTTACCCTCTTTGTTTTTGTCTAGTTTCAATGTTTGGTTTCGATTCAAGGGTTTGTAGTTTCTAGCGCCTCTAGAATTTTTGTTTTTCTTTCAGCATAGGCCACGTTGTGGCGACTAAGGCGCTAGGAACCCCAACATTATGATCAAATCATACTATAATATATATTTCAATAACACTAAACTTAAAACAGACATCATCTTATCATAGGGCCAGTTTGGATAAGCTTATTTTTGAGTTATTATTTGCCGTAATCACTTATAAGTGATTAATTCTGGAAAAAGTGAAAAAATCATTTATAAGTACTTGTGACAAATAAGTTGTTTAGTGTTTGGATGATTTTTTTATGAAAAGTGATTATAAGTAGATAGTGTATTTGGATGAAAAGATAGATAAGTGATTATTGAGTGTAAAATGACCAAAAAGACGTATCATTATTGCCATCTTAATATTTGGATAAAAAGACAAGGGGTATTATGGTATATTACTTGGTCAACTCTACTATTCCATAATCACTTGTGAAATAAGCCAGGAATTCCTAGCTTATTTTTAAGTAGGAAAATATATCATTTTTAAGCTAGTCATAGTGGGATCCATGGTAAAATAATCACTTATTGAATAGTAAAAGAGAGATCCAAACACACTATCTACTTGGAGCCCACCTTAATGTGATTTTTAATCACTTATTGACCAAAAATAATTCAATCCAAACATGCCCAGTACACATACAAATATGCGATACAAAAACAACTGAGCCTTTTATCCCAAGCATATAAGGTAGGCTACATGAACCAACATGAGAATCATGCCGGGTCCAGCACTTGAATCCTCCGCCTCCACTCACTCATATCGAACAGTATACTTTCATTAAGGCTTTTGGCAACCATATCTTTTCGTATCACCTCCATCCATGTTTTCTTCGGTCTCCCTTTCGTTCTTTTGACATTGCCTATATCGAGAGTATCCATTCGTCGAACCAGTGCTTCCATAGGTCTGCGTCGCATATGACCAAACCATCTTAGCTGGTTTTCCCACGTCTTCTCATCTACAGGTGCTACACCAACTTTTGCACGAATATCCACATTTCATGCCTCATCTTTTCTAGTGTTACCACACATCCAACGAAGCATGCACATCTCCGCAACATGCATCTTCTATGGATTATGCTTCTTAGGAGCCCAGCATTCTGTACCATATAATAAAGCAGGCCGAATAGCGCTCCGATAAAACTTCCCTTTCAACTTTAACGGAATGTTATGATCGCACAAAATCCCTGTTGCACTCTTCCATTTCAACCAACCATCTTGGATCCTTTGATTAACATCGTTATCTATCTCCCCATCCTATTTGATGATAGAACCTAGATATCTAAACTGATCGCTCGGTGATAACTCTTGCCCTTCCAGTGTTATACCAATATGGTCTCGACTTCTCTGTTTGCTAAATTTGCAATGCATATATTATGTCTTGGACCTGCTCAATCTGAACCTCCGAGATTCCAACGTTTGCCTCCATAACTCCAATTTGGTATTAACCCCTGCTTTCATCTCATTTACTAGAAAAATATCATCAGCGAATAGCATACACCAAGTTACCTCATTTTGGATAGTTCTAGTAAGCTCATCCATCACGATAGTAAACAGGAATTGACTTAAGGCAGATCCTTGATGTAAACCAATTATAATTGGAAAATCACTCGTTAGGCCACTGCAAGTTCTGACATTTGCCACTACTCCATCGTACATGTCCTTGATTATGTCAATGTACTTGACGGGGACACTCTTCTTCATCATTATCCCCCCATAATACCTCTCTAGGTACCTTGCCGTACGCTGTTTCTAAATCAATAAATATCATATGCAAATCTCTTCTCCTCTCTCGAAATTGCTCGACAAGTTGACGAAGCAAATGAATAGCCTTTGTCGTCAATCGTCCAGGCATGAACCCAAACCGGTTCTCTGTTATCTTAACATCCTTTCTTAGCCTTTGTTCAATCTCTCTCTCCCAAATCATCATGATGTGACACATAAGTTTTTTCCACGGTAGTTTGAGCAATTTTGAATGTCACCCTTATTCTTGTAGATAGGTACAAGGGTACTTTTCTTCCATTCATTTGGCATATTTTTGGTCTTCCAAATCTTATTAAACAGATCTGTCAGCTATTTAACGCCTATTTCTCCTAAGCATCTCCAAATTTCAATAGGAATCCCGTCTGAACCTACCTCTTTTCTTGAACTCATTCTCTTCAAAACCTCTTTAACCTCAGGTATTCTTATTTTACGCATGAAATCACGGTTTATATCTTGAGATTGAATGACAAGTCCATCCAAATTCATAGTAAAGCTCTCATTGAATAATTTGTCAAAATAACCTCTCCACCTTTTCTTGATGTACTCATCTCAAACTAAAACCTTCTGATCTTCATCTTTGACACACTTCACCGCACATAACTATCTGTTCTTCCTTTCCCGCATACGAGAAATCCAGTATATATAATTTTCATCCTCCTTAGTATCTAACTTCTCGTAGACCTCCTTATAGACCTTAGCTTTAGCTTCCCAAACAGTTTTCTTAACTTTCTTTTCAGCCATTTTTTACTTCTTAAATCTCTCCACATCGCTGCTTTTCTTCAAATCTTTAAAAGAATCTCTGTTGATTTTAATAGCAGCCTTTACTTCTTCGTTCCACCATGATGTGTTTTTAGATGGTGGAGCACCACCTCTCGACTCACCAAGTAGATCTCTAGCAACCTTCTTGATACAACTATCTATCTTGTTCCATATTCTGTCTGAATCATTTTCAGACTGCCAATCCGTCTCTTGAACTACACGATCTATAAAAGCCTTTTGGTTACCTTTCTTCAGTCACCACCACTTAATTCTAAGCTCTAGCTTACGTCTAATTGTCACGCCCCGCTTTCCAAAATACAGGATACGAGGGGTGACTAGGCCAGCAATGCTCCTACAGTCATGGAATAGTCCCGCCGTAGTCACACTTCGGCTTCTAGCATTACATGGTAATCAGTAGACACGGCACTAGAGTAAAGGAAATCATAATTCACAACTTTATTACATTAAAATAACAGAGTTCAGGATACATTTATTTGCATAAAACAAATAACTAACCAAAAAATAACAGTGTTCTTGTGGCGATAGTGCTGATGTCGCGGTCTAAACCTCCACGATCTTGAATGGCAGGTCCTGCTCCTTAGCTGGGTCTACTTCGTCCTCTGAGCAAGCATACTCATGTCGTTAGAGTAACACATATAGAAATAAGTATATAGTGTGTATACAAAATTGTTAAACGTGAAATGCACGGCAGAATACAGTAGCATGAGAATAAGAAATATCAAGTGAAATTAACTATACAGTATATGCATCATGTCGACAAACCAGGCAATGTATATGTCACTACTCATCAGTCACTAAGTCAATGAAATCAATTGGTGGAAAGGATGCTCGTGTTTCACAAAGGTCTCGTGCATGCCCGAGACTACAGTCTACTGTTACCCGGGACATAACCCTGCAGCCGTGCCGCTAGGCCCACGACCTAATGTGTGTGTGTATGTGTGTATGTATCTCTAATATCGAATGAACATCTTTTAAGTCACTGTACCTCGCTAAATACGTGTTCAATTCCACCTTGATTTCCCCATTTCCCCCATGTCACAATAACTATAAGCATATGACTAATTGTATACAAGCACGCGCCAAATCACGATCTTACTCATTTTCACTGCACTGTTCACTTTTACTAATCAATCACTTATCACTGACGTGCTTAATACCACTAATCCAATACCACCCACGTTCGACAATGCAAGGTCCTCTATAAGTCACTATGAACGCTGGCTATCACTAAAGGTATCACGGTCGGGTAAAATACAAGAATGATGCAACATAGCAAATCATATGCGATATAAAACATAATGCACCTTATGATTTTAGAAATATATATTAATCTACACAATCGTATTTAGACAAAATGTCATAGAAGAGGCAGCAAGTAAATTCAAACAGCAATCCAGCAAAATTGGTTCCAGGTCAATTGGGATTCAGGTTTGCGAGATGCGGTCGTCTCATTTTAAGTTTTCATCGCTGGAATTTCAGTTCCTGAACTGAAAATCCAATTCGCGACACATTTTTCACCCTGTTGGGATCGTAATTAGGCAAAGATACAGTTGAGTGAAATTTAGATCTTTTAATTAGGTTTCCAACTCAATAGATGGATCAACAATATCCACTGTGTGCTTGGAGATACGTTCTGTTCATGATCAGAACATCCGTTCTGTCCCTGCTTGGGACTACAATACACTTCGACAGTTTAAATTGCAATTAAAATAACAAACGGTAGTAAAATTAAACGAAACCAAAACCAATAGTTAGCTAACAGAATTATATTTACAACGGTATAGGGTTACACATAATTACAGCTTCGTACAGCGCTACACATTCATATAAAGTCAGGTATTAACATGGAATGCTGCTCTGGACTGCAGTCCAGAGACGCATTCCCAGTCAGTTCTCGTTGCTGTGATCTATCAGTATCGAAGAATAAACCATAGAGGGTTCTATCTTATCGAGTCAGTTTCGACATGAGCCATAAAATATTACATTCCAATATGTATCAAATTTTATATTAAATTTTACATCTTGACATGTACAGTAAAAACAGAATTGACGTCGCCTCTTTGGGGCGTCGTTACACGTGCGATACTTCGTCATCTAGAGTTCAATTTTCTACGTGACATTCATAAGCAGCAAAAGGAAGTATGGGTAAAAGGTTTAAGCATGGTTGATGGAGTTTAAGATCATTTCTCTACATCGAACTAACAACACAATATCGAGAATTATCGAATTAAATTTGGTTTTGCCTAACCCGTGAAAACGGTATTTAATATTTACAACTTCCGCGCGATATTAACATGACGTGTTTAGATCCGTGTTGGGACTCACCCCCGCGCGCAAACGTGTATGTTTTGCAAATGGAATCGTTTTAAGGAAATGGATGCGCAGCGAGCTCGGTCTCGTTTTAAAATTTATAAACCGCAAGTGCACGACACGTTGTAGTGAGCCGGTAAGTACGGGTCGATCCACATAGAATTGTGTATTAGATTTTGTTTCTTAAGGTTCAACAAATAATGTATTGGTTGGTTTGTCACAAAAATATAAAACACGAAAACAAAGAAAACAAGTTAAGAAAGAAATGGTCGTGGTTTTGGCTCGGATGGTCGAATCGTGACGATTCCTTCGACGCTCCCCTTGCTTATGAGTTGTCCGTCCTTGTGTCGATCCCGGCGTGAAGCATGACTTGTCAAGACGGTTGCGAAGCACAAATCATCAAAATACTGATATTTTACGCAAAACACGAAACGAGTCCGTATTGTTCACTTACCGTTTGTATGTCCAAGCTTGAGGTATCAACACTAAACACAAGGGTTAGCAAGCATACGACAACATCAAAAAAACAAAGTAGCGAGTGAGAGCAATTAGTTTTAGTATTAAATTTGCTAAGTGTTTGCGATAGTATAGGGTATATGAAAATCGAGGGTTTGTCAAGCACATGGTCACAAAATACCGTATCTAAACTTAGCAAATTTAACACCAAATTGATTCTAATTTAAACATTGTGAAATTGGGAAAGGGAGTGAAAATGGTATATAAAGAGGATACAAAGTAACCATGGTTTTAAAATACTATATCACATCAATACATAAACAATCTTTAATTTAGAATCATATTAAGCATACTAAACACAAACAAGAGAAGGAAGAAGGCAAAACCTTTCATCTCACTTCCTCACCATTACCACAACCAAAGAATTAGCTAAGTATGATAAAAAGAAAAGCAAATAACAAAAGAAGCAAATAAAAAAAAAGCGATTGTATTAACACTTGAATAAGTTGAGGTACAAGATGTTGTTTACTTGTTCAACCTCCATAATGAAGCTCTCAAAAGAAAACTCCAAGAGAGAAGAAGAAGAAGAAAACCAAGTTAAGCTCACACAACTCTCAAGCTAAACCAAAAACAAAAGAAAATGAAAATGATATATATTATATGCATATGCCCAGCGCCCAGAGCGCTCGCGCCCAGCGCCCAGCGCGCCCGCGCCCAGCGCCTGCATGCCATGCACGCGAGGCGCTGGCCCCCCACGCATCCTTTGGATGCCCAATCCCTTTATATATATATATATATATATATATATATATATACGCGCACACACACACATACTCCACGACACTGTCCTCCGTTCAAAAAAAATTTCTAACAGGGCGATGCCCCGCACCCCGTAAGGGGGTTGCTGTTCATATCATAATATTGCATTATTATATTCCCCATGGCTAGTCATTTTACAAATAAACAGGTGCTTTTGACCCATGTCTGCTACTTAGTTGCAGGTTACAGGTTCTTGAAATAAAAACAGTGAAAACAATGAAAAAGACGATACAAAAGTGAGACTACGACCAATAAATGTTGGAATCTTGATCAAGCCTACACGAAGATCAGTTCACAAAGTACAAGACAGTGAAGGTTCAAGACTTGGTCACGAAGCAACGGCAAAAGTCCACTACAATGTTCACTGGAAAGATCTGGAAGAGTACCAGAAGATATTCTGAAGAAAGTCCTGAAGAAATAAGTACCCAAATGCAGCAGAAACAACCCTAAGAAAAATGAAGCATCAAGCTCCCTATACGGCCGCGGATCCGCGGCAAAACGTGGGGTTTGGCCGCGGAACCGCGGCCATCAAGAACCCGTGTCGGCGCAGAAATGTGTCGGTGCTGGCGGGCGTTGACTAGGTCTTTTTCTTAGGGGGTATTTTTGTAAAAGCAGATATGAGTCAATTGTAACCCTAGGGTTTCTATGATCTATAAATAGAACCCTATACCTCTTTTGGAGGTATGCCTCTATTCATCAATAAAATTTCAGTTTTCTTTGAAGTTGGAGAGCATCAATCGTAAGTAGGTTTATTTTTCTGCCCTAGTTTTAGTTTTAATTTCTGCCCTAGGTAATTTCTTTTCTTGCTCTAGTTTAATATAGTTTAGAATTTTTATTAACTTGTAGTAGATCTTTCATCTCTTAAATCAAAACAAAATAAAAATTATGTCTTTCCTAGATCCCTCAATGAGCGAGTAGTTTCCTCGCTTGTTAGGATTAGGAATAGGGAAGGGTTTGAGAGATGAAGATCTCTCATCTCTTTCTTTGCCAATCTCTTATGAACAATTAGGACTCCATGCATACTTTCATTTTCCGCTCCCTACGGCAGTCTACCCACGAGGTAACGGTGATCCGTAGTATAAAAGACTGGATTTGAAAGTTTTCCATGGAGGTTAGGGTAAGGATTGATAAAGGACGGACAAGGATCTAGAGGAAGAAACATCTTCCCAATCATCCTAATCCCTTTTATTAATAATTACCATAACTCCTTATGATATCTAATTTAGGGCATTGAAAGAGGTGTAAATCTTTATTTACCAAACTTTACCTAAACCTAATCCTAGCAAATTTCTAATCCTAGTATAACTCAACTTCGTTTTTAGATTTAATTAAAAGATCCAACACCTTTTGGAATTAGCTCGTAAGAACATTTAGGAGATTTACAACATCCTTATGGACCGACCCGTATTCTCCGGCTAGCTACCAAGCGACGCCGTTCTTGATTGCGGTTAAATAATTCTTTGATCTAAAAATCAATTCAAATCAAATGGTGTCGTTGCCGGGGATCGAACCCGGGTTATAAATATTTTTGATTCATCTTTTGAAAGTGCATAAGCTAAATAAAATCTTTAAATCAAATGGCGCCGTTGCCCGGGATGGCGTGTTATTTTCTTTTTGTAATTTCGGGTTAATAAAAAAAATTGAAAAAAAATTGAAAAAAAAAATATATAAAAATTTATCATTTTGTTATTTTGTGAAGGGTGTTTTTGTTTGAATTTTGCAGGATCTACAATCAAGTTTGGATCTGAAAAATCCAGAAAGCGAAACAGAAAACTGAAGATTTGAACAACAGAGGATTTCCATAACAGAACAACAGAAGAAATTTGGAGGACCGAGTCAACAAGTCAACTGCGGTCAAAGGTGCGTTTCGGCGGCGGAACGGCGACAAGAAGTGACGTAAAAAAAAAAGGCCGCGGAACCGCGGCGGGAAGCAGTATTGGCCGCGGAACCGTGGCAAGAAGGTGACGTCACCATCTGCCAAAAAAAACAATTTACAGATCTTCTTCTGAAAAATTTACAGATCTTCCACTGTAAGTTCCCTCTGTCTCTTTCCTCTGAACTCCAAATATCTCCTTTATAAAATCTCCTGCATGATTCTTTGCACTTAAAAAAATCTCTCCCCCTTCCAATAATTGATCTTGTACAGGATTCTTTGCGCCGCGCTAAAATAAATATTTTTTTTTTTTTGATTGCAAGTGATTGTTACTGCTTTGCATATTTTTAATCTGACATTAAGGGGCTTGAGACCAATACAGATTGGGTGGGGATTTCATCACCCTTCCTAGAACCCAAGAAATCACTTAAGGCATTTTTCATTAACCATTTATTAATTAAAAAAGACTAGACTCAGCCCTAAGGGCGTCGTGCTCAATAGGACAGAGGACTAGTTGTAGGCATCGGCCGTTGATCCTAACCTGACTTTGTGGTGTCTAGGAAAGTGTGTCTAAGGCGAGTGGTTACTTAATTAGGGCCACTACTTGTAGTGGAGAGACTCCCACTCACCTGGCACTTACCTGGCCACAATTGGCGGTGAAGAGGCGGTTTGAGGTCCTACTTCTTGCCCTTTGGAACAGTTAGGAGCTGTCTAGCTGACCTAGATGACCCTAGATCTAGGCCTGATTGTGCATTTTTGGTTGATTGAACGTGTGTCTATACCTTTTATCGAAAATTTTTGCAAAGAGCACCACATAAAAAAAAGGAAAATTTTTTACAAAGACTTGCAAGTTTTGTCGCTAAGAAATCCATGCACCCCACTTACACCCACATTCTTTTTCTTCTCCTTTTTACATCACGGGTACCCCACCTCACAAATATCTTGCCGAACTTTAGTACCCTGAACCAAACTTTGCTTCATACGCGAATTGTTTCGGTCGATTTACGGACGACCCCTCCATGCCCAAAATTTCTTTGAAAGATCGAATAGAACCGTCTAGGAGAAACAATTCGACTTTGCAATCCACTTTGTAT
This sequence comes from Agapanthus africanus, assembly GCA_030015575.1. Taxonomy (NCBI): domain Eukaryota; kingdom Viridiplantae; phylum Streptophyta; class Magnoliopsida; order Asparagales; family Amaryllidaceae; genus Agapanthus; species Agapanthus africanus. The sequence goes on from JASDDO010000031.1 coordinate 114,052,471, forward strand.
CAACTTTCACCACCTTCGTACGTTGATACTCCTTTTTCGAGTCCTGTTGTAACTCCTAAACCCATGTCTATTGCTGAACATATTGAACAATCTCGTAACCGATCTTTCACTCCTTTCAACACTTTCAGTTCTTGTGATCAACAAGTCCATGCACCATTTTATCCAAATGTTGATCCTACTCCTGTCCAACCATTCAATTCCTACCAGTCCTACCCGACTTCCGCACCTTCCTTAGACATTGCTTCTACACAGCAATTTGGGAGTTTCACGTATCCAAACAATTTTGAATCTTTTACCGAAACCCCTTCACAACCCATGTCTAGTCTAGAACAGTCGTTGGAGGCTTATATGGTAGCGACAAACCAAATGATTAGGAATGTGGATGCGTCCATGGCCACCCTTATGCAACCTAGTGAACCGGTAGCTAGTTTTCAACTAGCTCCAAATCTTCCAATGTATGATGAGGCGGTTGGACAGAGTGAGAATTTGAGAGGAGAGAGTGAGTTCTACACCTTTCCAAATCAAACCTACCCATACCCAATTGAATCCCACAACTCCGGTTTTCAAACAAGTGTTCCAAATGATTCATCAGTTGAAAAAAAAACATTTAATGAGTTGTGCGACTTTGTAGTGCTTGATTTTCCAGATTGTGAAGAGTCCCTTTCGAGTGAAACCATACCTAATCCTTTTGAACCTTACACCTCCACTCTAGAACCTGAATTGATAAATATCCATGCTTTTGATGAGGTGTCTAAAAAAATTGATTTTCACTTGATTGAGGATATTGACGCCGGGAATATTTTGGATGATGAACCCGTAGATTTGAGTGAAATTTTATGTCCAATTCATCATCCCGAGTCATTCAATGTTTCTCCCGAACCTCATATGCGTCTTGATTTTGATGATAATGGCATGGATAAGCTAAATTTTGAGGAGAATTATGAGGATAGTATTGAGGAGAGTATTGAGGATAGTATTGAGGATGAACCATTTTTGTTTGATGTGTCATGTTCCCTGATTAAAAATCAGGAAAAGATTCAGAAGAGGCATCACGTGCTCACACGTGACCAGTGGTCACGTGTTGGCACATGATAGTCAAGCAGCGGCACAGAGCATATTTGTTCTCTAATTAAAAGTCAAGAGGAAGCTTCAGAACAGGCATCACGTGCTCACACGTGACCAGTGGTCATGTGTTGGCACGTGATGGTAAAGCAGCGGCCAGAGAACAGAGCGCAGAAGAAGAGAAGCCCATTCCAGGGGTCACGTGCCTATACGTGACCAGGGGTCACGTGCCTACACGTGACCAGGGGTCACGTGGCCACACGTGACCGGCTTTAAGAGCCTTATTCTTTAACATAATTAAATTCTGAGGATAAATCTTTCAAATCTTTCCAAAATGAAGAAGGATTATCTAAAACCATTGGATTAAAAATCTAAAGGTGATTAAATATCACCAATTTATGGAAAAATCTTGGACTTGGAAAGATTTCCCCCTAAATTTAACCGAAATAACAAGGAAATATATTTGGATTTAAAATCCAATGGTGAATAAAATTTACCTGACAATCTAAAGGCCCAGATTAATGATAAATATAAATCAAATCTCTCAATGAGAGATTTACTAAACAGATTGATTCTTTTCCTTCTCCTATAAATAGGAGCCAAGAAAAGAAGAGGGGGGACCTTTGGACCTTTGCTTTTGACACACAGAGAGAGAGATATAGAGCCTTTGATTCTCTGCAAAAGGAAAACCTTAGGTAAGAAAAGAAAAGGGAGGCTTCAAAAGAGAATTTAATTCTCAAAAGAGTTTAACTCTTATATAAAGAGAAGAACTTAGTTCTTTCTCTGGTGGAGGATCTGCAAAGTGCACATCTCCCCATGAATTGAGAATTTAATTCTCATTGGGTTGAGATCCTGCCATGCAGATCTAAAACACAGAGGAGGAACTGAGTTTTGAGAATTTAATTCTCACAAAATGATAGGAATTCAATTCCTTTGAGATAAAATTAGGGTTTAACCCTATGTTATAGGAATTTAATTCCTTCAAAATGAACAGAACTAGGGTTTAACCCTAATTGAGAACATAATTCTCTCAAACTCACAGGAAATTAATTCCCTTAAAAAAAGAAATTAGGGTTTAACCCTATTTAAGAATATAATTCTTCAGAAGAAAACAGGAATTGAATTCCTCTAAAGTTTGTTGTTAGGGTTTAACCCTATGAAGAATTTAATTCTTAAAAGATGAACAAATTTTTAAAACATGCAAAGAACCAGAGTCACGTGCTACTACGTGTGTATCATTTCAAAATGATAAAATATTAATTTTGGGAATTTTTATAATTTAATATTATTTTATTGAATATTTTAATATTTTGGTATTATTAAATACAAATAAATGGAAAAAATTTTGGAAAAATTATGGAAAATTCTAAAATAGGGTAAATTAGAGAATTATGCCATTTCTATGTTTAATTGATTAGTTATATGCTAAATTAATGCTAATCGCGATTAAAAATCGCTAATCGGTTTTTTAGCTTTTTGTGCAAAACATGCACATGTCTTTTTTTTCACACCTGTGCATTTTCTTGCCATGATTCACTTTGGGTTTACTATTCTTGGGAGAAGGATTTTGAGAGAAAAAGAAAAGAAAAGGAAAAGAAAAGGGTTTTAGAATAAAGAATGAGGTTTGGTGAGAAAGAGAGGTATGAGCTTCTTTGACCAAGACTTAACCATCTCCTTCATTTCCTTCACTCATCTCTCTCTCCCTCTTCAACCTTGCTGCTGCTGCTGCTCCTCACTTCCCTCCCCTCTTCAAGCCCTCTAAACACATCCAAAACAACTCCAAAACCCTATCTTCATTTCACTAAAAAGGTGCACGAGCTCAAGATCTACACTTGGAGGTAAAGAAGCAAGGATTTTGGCCACTAGGGGCAACTCAAGAAAATTCTTGAGTTGCCAAATGAGGTATTTTTCTGAACCATTAGCTTAGTTATAGCATTTCCTTTACCCCCATGTTAAGATTGAATCGATATTGTGTGATGTTGTGGACTTGAGGATAACCAAGTTAGGGTTTGAGGGAATTTTGTGTTGTATTGTGAAATTGAGCTCAGTAGAGGTTTTATAAACACCCTAGTGTATGAATTGAGACCCTAACCTGAAGCTTAAACCCAGAATACGGATTTTAGAAACCGATATCGGAGAATTTATGAAATCTGTGAAGGTTGTATTGAATCTGCTATCACCCGAGACATCCTAAATTAAAATTGATTGGACAGTGGTATGTGCAGGCACCCAGAAAGATACCACCAAGACCCCAGCCCCTACTTCCTTTTCCCGGCCGCAAATTTAACCCATTTGGCCGCAATTTGCGGCCTGGACCCCACCAAATTGTCTCGTTTTTGTTTTGGTGCCCCCTTACCAGTAGATTAGACCCCTGGTATGTATAGATTTGTCTAATTGGACCTAGGGTGAAATCTGGAACATATTTCCTAAGTTGCTGTTTTGGATTCGTGTTTCCGTATTCCGTATTTTTAAGTCTGAATTTGTGTCTTGTGTTTTACCTCGACTATTTGGCGTTTATACGACGATATAGAGGATTTATTGATGGTTTTGAAGGTGTGCCATAGGTTCTAACCTATAGGCCTCTTATCGTATCGTTTTGGGTTTCGTGTGCTGTGTTAGCTTTGATTTGGTTTTAATGCGCATATACGACACTTTGATGTGTAGGTACCCCATGAAGACTACGGGACGGCAAGCAAACGCGTGGTGACATCGAAAGATGGAGACGCAAGGTGAGTAGATTATATCTACAGGGGGAAGTCGGGTGGATGGCGTATAGCACCCCCGCAGTCCGTAGTTGTGATATTATATATATGATAGTTACGTGTATTATGGATAGTGTAGGGTTAGAAGTGACTAGTGTAGTTCATAGTCGCGAACCCTAGAATAGAATTACACCTACACGCACACCCTTGCATATTCCTTATACTTGCACTGTGTTGATGATATTGGATGACATTGAAGATGAGTCGATGATGTTGGGCCTTGTGCCGCGAGATCGGTGATTTGATGTGATTCGTATTGGGATACGATACGTGATCTCTAGCGGGCCTTGGGACGTGTGCTTGCACACGCAGTTTATATATGGTGTCAGTTGTACTAGACTTAGATCAGTACCCCAGATTATGTGATATGATGATAGTGATACCTGAGATGTGATGAGATAGTGTGATATTGACCCGTACCCAGCTATTGGGATGCCGTACGATGATTTACCGTACGAGCCTATATTGATGATAGATCCGCGCTCATGACTAGAGGATGTCTTACAATATACTGTATCGTACGCGATATTATTGAGGCGAGATCACCGACTAGTATGTCTATATATATCGACTCAGATTTAGGTGGTTTCCATACCCCTCCTGATTGACTTGATACTTAGATCTGTAGTTTGCATAGTAGATGTTAGACTAGACCCGAGTCATACCTATTTCAAAAACTACGAATCAGGAATATCTTAAAAGACAAGTAAGAGATTCTACGGGTATTTTTCAAAGGACGTATCTTTCTTAAAATATACGGTAGCCCTTATTTTACTAAAAATCCTGATTCGTCTTACTTCAAACGACATAACTGCATGATATATACATATTGATGTAGATTCTTCACTGTGGTGTTGATTATTTGATTTCCGCATATTCATGCTATTCACATTGCTTTGCATATGATTATTGCTATATTATTATCATGCTGTTAGGACACCAGCACCATTATCGATGATGCGTATGTTCCACGTACACAATTTGCCGGCTCACACACTTCATCATCGATAATTGCCATGCCACTACACTGTAGTACTGTTGCGTTCATGATATGATTCTTGCATGGCATATTGTACACTTATACTTGTACACAAACATAGATGATTCTGACTTGATTAGAGATTTGGGAACCGCAAGATGTTCTTCAAAACTGATTCGTTTTAAAACAGCGGTTTCCCTCGACATGTGCACATTACTATTTCATGTTGCATGACTTATGATATGCTTACCTTTCTTACATGTCACATACATCATGTTTTGATTATACGCATTGAGATATGTTGTTTCCATGATATTTCTGGATTTGGGAACCGTGGGTATTTCAAAAGAGAATATATAATTGTGTTAAAAACCCGGTTACCCTTGATATGATATTTCAGTGCGTCCACCATGTGTTTTCTCGGTGCTGAGAGCGACATGTGAAACCCGATTCGAGGAGGCGGATGAGGCCGATTGCGGGTACATGGTGGACCCGGTATGGTACCCCGGGGCGAGAACGGTTTCGCTGTGTAGTAGACGGTGAGCCTGGCAGAGGGACTACTACCTACCGGTGATTGTATTTGAGCTCGGCGGATATCTGGAGGATACCGACCGGAGTTGAGAGATGGATATGGGCTGACCCGTACTGCCGGGGCCGAGGGCCGATACCGCAGACGGAGCCCCATATGGATGAGGATACGGGCTGACCCGTACTGCCGGGGCCGAGGGCCGATACCGCAGACGGAGCCCCATATGGACTAGGATTTACGTGTCGATGCTAGGCACGGGTTTCATGATGTTTTTCCATGATTTTGTTTATATCCTCATATTTGCATACATGATGCTTATTGTCATTGGGTGACGGGTGGACGGGTTCCACGTTTATTGTCATTGGGTGACGGGTGGACGGGTTCCACGTTTTTACAGACTTGATCACATACAGACTGGATTTACATTGATCATACTTCATTTGTATATATAACAGGGTATGAGGGCGCTGTTATATATACCCTTACACCAATATTAGCGGTATGGGACGCTAATATATGTGTATTGATATCCTTTTGATACTTCATCATATTTACTTCATGCAGACATACCTTATACTGATGACATGTTATTACCTGAGTACTTGATGTAAGTGCACGGCGGCGCCCCGGCCTCCATCCCGAGGCCAAATGCGGAAGCGATGGCTAATTTTAATTTTCTTGAACCGGCACCACCGCGCACTAAAACCCGGATCGTGCCATTAATTAGTCCTAGCTAACTACTAGATGGGAAAGAGAGATATACCGAGTGATCCGTGTCCTCTGGTCTTCTCGTCGTCGTCCCGATCTCCCGCGGAGTCTCCGGTGTCCACCTCGTCGCCGGAAGCGCACCACGTCACCTGCTTCTTTTACGGGCTCCCACCTCTATACCGAGGCAACTCGGGCACGAAGCTGGCAATTCGACGTGCCCAAGATTTACTGTAGAATAGTGTAGAGATCTATATCTCATTTGGGGTTTGTATGGAGTTGCCTTTTGAGATGGTGGAGGAATGGAGTTTTGGAGATTGATCTTGTGGGATTTTTGCCAAAGCAAAAGCACAAAAACCCCACACCAAATGAAATGGGCAGCCCCTCCCCAATGTGGTCGGCCATCCAAAGTGAGGGAAGAGTGAGAATGAGAGTGTGTATCAAAAATGAGAGAGGCCACACAATAATGCATGAGGGAATCAAAAGAAATCATGAAAGAACATGATCACCAACACATCCACACTCAACCACAACCATCATCAAACATGATGACTCCAAAAGTCATGCAATGATGATACTACAAGACTAGCCATGATGACTAAAGAAAGTCAATCAATGATGGTGCAAGTATCATGATACAATAATATGCAAAGAACACCCTCCACATTGCTTATTTGCACAAATGCAAATAAGCCCTCCTCCACCAATCTTCGGCCATTGAAAGATACAAATGAAAATGGCCGAAACGGAAAGCAAACTGGCAACTCCAGAAAACTGGTCCCGTAATAAATTACAGGAAAACCCCGATACTGTGCATACACACCTGCATCTGTATTCCGACCGAAATACAAATGCAATGAGACAAAATCTACACTGTACTATACTAGGATCCGGCTTAAACCAAAGCCGGCTAGTATAATCCGTTCGATCCTGATCCGTGCAATACCGTACGTATCTGATCGAACCCTGCCATATATCCATACGGCCTCTAGTACAAACTGTCCGATCCTGATCCGTGCAATACCGCACGTATCTGATCGGACCTTGCCATATCTCCATACGGCCTCTAGTACTAACCGTCCGATCCTGATCCGTGCAATACCACACGTATCTGATCGGACCCTGCCATATCTCCATACGGCCTCTACAGCGTTTCGCCCGAAAGCTTGAGTAACTGAATGTCTGGTGGACTCTAAAGACTCGTCAACACCTTGGTTGTGGATTTAACCACTAGCACGTCAGAGGTATAAGCCAATACGTAACGGGCTACCAGGTATTGACCAAAAGGGACGTCGATGAGCGAACTCATCCTTACACACTACTGAGCCTGTCAGTGACAATATCCGTACAGTCCGGTCCGTTCGTCTATGAGCATCGCATGGCGGGCCTAAGGGGTTGGTAAAAGTCAGACCCCCAAAAGCGGTACAAGTCGTGTCGGAGTGTAGCCCAGAACACCCTGAGATACTACTGGAATACCTACCAGTAAATCTCCTGCCTCGGCCGAGGGCTTTGTGTAATGGCTCTCCTAGACACAGCGCGACCTCACCCCTAATACCGGAAGAGACGAACCCCTGAAGATCCGCTCACTGCCTCCATGTGGCTCGGGACTGTACCCAACTAAAACCTGTTTTCACGTCTCCTTTGAGCGTGGTAGGGTAGTAATCAAAGTACAGTGGGAACTTACACGAGACAAATGACGATCCCCAGGTCGATGAACTAACCTGTACATATGTCACCAGGGAACTGCTATCTGACGTCAGGTATAAGACCAACTAGCATGTTCCCGGCGAGTCCTGTCCGGTGTACTCATGACCCAATGAGCACCTGTATACATCTTAGGTGATCCAACTGACACCAGTGGCTTGTGAGACCGGCCACCGCCCCTCGTCGGGGTCTCGACTGTATACACTAGTCTACTCTGGAGTATCGATGCCCTATCTCGAAACTCCTACGACTAGGGACCTTTTAAGGATGTGCTTATAGACTACCAGCTCCCACGTATATGATCGCCCTCATACTGCTGGCAGTCAAGCAAGAATCCTAGGGGCTCTACCAGCGTGTAATAGCGACTTGTCATGTCACCTAAAGCAGTACACGATGATAAAGGTAAACCAGATAGCATACTATCATCTTGAGTAAGACTGTCCTACCGGGATAGGTCCTCCCTCAATCATTGCAATCACGTGCCTGTGATCCAATAATTGACTCTGAGGGCACTATCTCCAACAATCTCCCACTTGCACTCAAGGCTAATTATTGCGATGTCGCATACTCACAGCCCGTGTGATACCGAACACCCAACTCCTCTACTAGTCAGTCCCACAAAGCTCGCTTGCGAAACTATTGCGTTCGAGGAATAGCCTTAGTGAGTGGATCCGCATTGATGTCTCTTTCTATGTCTCTCTATATCTCAAGTTCACGGAGAAACCCATCTCCCGAAATGAGCAATACCTGTCTTAGAATATGTCTGGATGTCTGATGGGACCTAGCTCATAAATGAACTCCAAATCTAAATATCTTAGACTGTATCGTCAACTGAACTTAATCAGTATCCTGCGCCATGCCTCCCTCAGTATTGCCTTGGATCACCTGTCCAAAATACTGCCCCTCGTCGGAAGGAAAAACTATAGCTCTGACAACCTCCTTGTCGTCCATGTCACCTTGGAAGCCTGGAATGATAACTGTCTCCCGAATGAGGCTGTCGTTATCATATCCCCAGAACATCCACTTATGTTCTAAAACTGCTTCCGACTGTTTCTCCAGGATTGGATCAATGTTAACTTATTGCATCTAGTGCAAGAACAACATCTGGTGTGATACTTGACATCTCATGATTGACTCAATTGCCTGAGCAAGTGATCTGCCAATCATGCACGTCCCTCTCCCCTTTAGTCTGTAAGACACCTTTAGAGAGGGTGACTCCATCACCTGCAGGTACACTACCGTGCCAGGAGTCGTCCATTCTAAATACTCTTAGAATGCTGTCTAAGTACCCTGATTGGGAAACCACCCAAATCTAGATCTAAAACCATAGATCTAGTAACCAATATGTTTGATATAATGTCCAAGTCCCATGTGGAGAAACTACTGTGTGACGACCAAAGTATAACCGATCGTAGTATAGGAATATCACTTCCTACTCTGTGTATGTCATCCAAATACCTTGACAACACACCCTACTACCTTCTCAACAGATCCATCCCCTATTCTGATGAAGTCAAACCTATGACTGTCACATCAGAAATTGATGATCTTTCTTCGCTATATCTGCTTTAGTCTATAAATAGACATAAGCTACCTGTCCACCAATGCTTCCACTGCTCCCACTGACTACGACAACCCTCTGGCAGAGTCATATATACGTACACTTCTGAAGCCAGTCCAGAACGACGCTATAGTCATCCTCCTGCCGGGTCTCGCAGCCTGGAACAACAACAATGGCAAGTGTGGGTAAACAAGAACCTCCCTGTCACCGTCCTTGAGGCTACCGGAGTACCTCTCGGGTGCCTGAGGTTACCCACCGTATCTGCGGAGTGGCCAATGGAATGTCAAACGAGATTGAATCTTTAGGTTCCTATGAAATCTTCAGTAATCGTTTGTGGTTCTGGAATCACTTCCACTTCTACCATACTCCCACTACTGTTTTCTGAAAAAAATCCATTTTTAATAAAACTGTGGCGAGTCTAGAACAATATCGCTATTGATCTTCCAGATGGTAGAAAGTCAACCCTCGTCATAGCCTGGGTCAACCCACAAATAGACATTACAGAAACGTGCCTTGAGTTATCCAGATTCTGGTTTTAATCATAAGCCGGACAACTCGCCGTACCTTAACATCGTTAAGATATGAACTGTTCTATATCCAATATAGAACCAGAGGCACTGATTTAATTGAACCAGATTCAAATCATGCAGCTGTCTCCTGTGCATGTTAACTAAATGGAAAAATGCCGATCAGCGTTACTCAACTTAGGAATGCTTCCAATTATGAGTAACCTGAAAGAGAAGCAAGTTCTCTTAATCACTACTATCAACTGAATACCATACACAAGTATCTACATCTTCGATCACTTTGAAGAATCCCGATACTTGCGATACCTGGTTCTCTACTTTATTCAAATACCTATAACTTCTCAAAATTCGGACCCTGTGTTTCCACGAAACACTTGTTTAAAAACTAGAGAAGTCATAAGTAAACCGAATATAGTACGAGGACCAACCCCTCTGTCCTGATGGACCCTGGACAACATACAATACTCTGTATAAGTCCCTTGAGTCTGATAACTCATTCACTGTGTGTCGTAGGTTGAAAACTGTACTTATGGTTAAGAAGAATTACACCGCTGTTTAATGCTCCTTACCTAACCATCCACTGATATAGGTAAATATCACAGACATAATTTCAAAAAGATATATCTCACTCTATAAAAATAGACGTACAGATGTATCGATTTGAAATTGGTGCATAACAGCGGATATTCAAAACCAAATACTTGCCGTCCGGCAACCAACCCAGGTGACTTCCTCAAATATCACCGATTACAACGAATCCCGATATAATGAGGATGATCACCCAATTCCCAATAACTTACTCCCACTCATCATCTGTAAAACCATACAGATGTGAGAATCATACCTGGTAAATACATACCCTGGAGCAGGTGTCTAATTGGGAAATCAGTTATCCTTTAACAGTACACAGTGAAACTGAAACATTGAAATGTTTCGATGGGGTATCCTGGTATTCCTAGTAATGCCTCTTCCAGATTCACGACTGTAACCGTATAATTCTTTGCCACCTCTCCAAATCCCTTTATATTTCTTTAGTCATTACCTTCTGCACACCCTTTTAGGCCAAATGGTTTTCTTCCTTCCCTACCGTTCGGCACCAGCCTATGGTTTGGAAGAAGACTATCCAATAAGCATAATGGGTGTGCTGTCCTGATCCTAGGAACACTCGCAATGCGAGAGAAGGTGAAGATAAAAGACAACCGAATAAACCTTATTCCTATTTTTCCTGAACCAGAATCCATCCTCAAACTGGAACAAGTTCCTTTCGAGTTCGTATATAACCATACGATGGAGTATCCAATAAACTGTGGATCTTCGTAGTGATACGGAGTGTCCTGGAGAAACACAAAAGGTGATTTAGGAATGGCGAAGAAAAACTTGGTTTGATCATGAATATCAGTCACAATTTACTTTGCCCTCTTACTAATCCCTTGCTTTGTCTTAACTTAATACCTTCTGCACACCATCGTTATGCTAATTGGTTTTCTTCATTCCCCACCGTTCGGCACCAGCCTAAGGTTTGGAAGAAGACTATCCAATTTGCGTAACAGGTGTACTATCTCCTAAACCAAGGAGTACTCGCAACCTGAGAGAAGGTAAAAGGAAAAGACAACTGAATAGTCCTATCCGTTTTCTCCAGAACCGGAAACCATCCTCGAATAAATCCCTTCGAGTTCGTATCTAACCATACGATGGTTTTGTCCAATGGAAGTGGACGTTCGTAGTAGTACGGGGTGTCCTGGAGAAAAGGGTAAAAGTAGGAGTGGCAATGAGGTTCACAACTCTGATAATCCAAAAGCCGGTGTTTAAGAAGGTTCGGTCAACTTGGTCACTGAGTCATAGTCTTAGGGTCGGGTCAATGGTCGCTGCCAAAGAGAGAGAGAAAAGAAACACTCAGCGTGCACTCTAACCTAGATCAGAATGGTTACCAATTTATCTAATCTGGAAACCTCCCACTGTACCGTCAAATTCTCCTCCAAACCTGAAAGAAGAACTAGTCGGGGTCACCCGAGGAGTAAACTAACTCATCAGTGGGAATCGGGATCCAACTATCATCGCATGATAACGTGACGGAATCCGCTCACGGTGTCACACTCCAGAAGGTATGTGCATATCTGGCAAGTTTCAGTTTCTTTAGAAACTCCCGATGTGATTTCTGCCCCATGCTCTTATGACCTTAACTTTTGCCAACATATCATAAGTCACATGTCAAGTTCTGCCCGTCATTCTCCAGGTTAATTTGAACCCACTCGTACCTACCCTTGACTTTGGCCAAAATGGCAGTACGACTGTCCCAAACCAACGCATCTATCTATGCTACATATGAATACCCCAATAGCTACCAATCACTGTGCCTTGACTTTGGCCAAAATACACAGCTTGAATACTATTGACCACCCATATGAAACGACGGAGGGCTACGAATGGTTTCTGGCGAAAACCTTTAACGTAAAGAACTTGATATCGTCGAAGGAACGGATAGCTTTTAAAAATATAGTGACGAAAACCTTTGCTAAAGAGGTCACTCCCGGTGAAGGGATCTCGGCTCTTTCCCCGTAGAATGAGGTGCAGGATATTCCAACTGAATACCACGGTGCAAAGCAAAAGTAATCGGCTATAGTGAAGTTAATGCCCTGACGCAAACTTTTTGTCCAAGGGGTCACTCCCGGTGAAGGGATCTCGGCCCTTGCCTCGTCGACTGAGGAGCAGGATATTCCAACTGAATACCACGATGCAAAACAAAAGTGAACGTCCTTGCAATAACAGCCTTTTGAAAAGTGTTCCAACAACATCAGATTAGGTTTGTTTTTAACTTGCATTGATCCGAATCAACGCAGTCCCATCAATTGATCACACCACAAAGAACGAAAATAATATGACGTACGTATATGCCATCCGCATTCGCCACTGGGTCCCGTCATTACCCGTTAGGTTAGCTAACTAACGACAGAGCGGGGCTGGACTAGCGCGGATATAAAACATATACAACATCTACTAATATATAGACCAATATATTATATTTCGCTCAAGGCGTGATAAAATGCAACATCACAGAAATGTACAGCATCACAGAACAATACAGATATCTGGGATCCCCGGGTTTCACAGAGCCACTACTGAAACCCGACGTTCCCCTGGTTGTGTGGATAGCCTGTGCAATGAAATCCTAGACCCCTACGGGCGCGGCAAGTTACCCGCCAAAACCTGAAGCGAGGCAGCCCCCTTCAGCAACGTGAATGGACCACCCGGCACTTCACGGAATCCGGTAACTTGGGCACCCCTCCTGGGTCAACCTGTACCCCCTACGAGTGCGGCGAATAGCCCGCCAATCCTAGAGTGAGGCCCCCTCCGTCTCAATGCCATGAGATGCGGGCCCGTTGCCCTCTGGAACCCGGCTATCCGTGCACCCCACCTTGGGGTAAGCCTAGTACAGAAAGTAAGATATACATACAACGGGTACATCGACCGCAACCTGGTCGTGCCCCAAAATAATAATACAAACAGGCAGTGACGGCATTCCACATGTCGGACGCTCGCCCCGCAATATCAAATGTACATAATACAGCCACAACTGTACTAGCATTGCATCCAGGCTATCCCCCACGACCAATCCGCAACATCACAGCATAACACAGAACATCAACGTGAAAATCACGTTCGCAAATCCGTCTAACCGGGCTATAGCAGTTAGACTGGATTTACCGATCAAGTGACATTCATGGTCGCAGATATAATGTAAATACTGTGAACTAATGTGTTTAAAATATCCGATCGATCAAATTTTAACAAGTGGGCCCCAAGTACTACTGTAGCACATCAAGAAATTCTGGGCCCAAATTTAATATTCCAAAAACCCTATTTTCAACCCAGAAAGCAACTGCAGAAATTTGATGCAGCAATCACACTACAGTGCGGCGGAAACGCGGCCTAATGGGGGGTTTGGCGCGGTTCCGCGCTCCCACAGTCGACTCACTGCGTCGAATTTCTACAGAACGCTTACATCTTCCAGTACATCACTTTTCTACAACCTGAAAATTTTTTCGAGCCAGAAAAAATTCGACAGAAAACTGATGCATGTGTTATTGGGTTTTCGGAACATTTGTTCGATCGGAAGTGTAAAACACATTAGACAAAGCTAGACTATGTTAATGGCGAGGCTCTGATACCACTGTAAGTGCACGGCGGCGCCCCGACCTCCATCCCGAGGCCAAATGCGGAAGCGATGGCTAACTTTAATTTTCTTGAACCGGCACCACCGCGCACTAAAACCCGGATCGTGCCATTAATTAGTCCTAGCTAACTACTAGATGGGAAAGAGAGATATACCGAGTGATCCGTGTCCTCCGGTCTTCTCGTCGTCGTCCCGATCTCCCGCGGAGTCTCCGGTGTCCACCTCGTCGCCGGAAGGGCACCACGTCGCCTGCTTCTTTTACGGGCTCCCACCTCTATACCGAGGCAACTCGGGCACGAAGCTGGCAAGTCGACGTGCCCAAGATTTGCTGTAGAATAGTGTAGAGATCTATATCTCATTTGGGGTTTGTATGGAGTTGCCTTTTGAGATGGTGGAGGAATGGAGTTTTGGAGATTGATCTTGTGGGATTTTTGCCAAAGCAAAAGCACAAAAACCCCACACCAAATGAAATGGGCAGCCCCTCCCCAATGTGGCCGGCCATCCAAAGTGAGGGAAGAGTGAGAATGAGAGTGTGTATCAAAAATGAGAGAGGCCACACAATAATGCATGAGGGAATCAAAAGAAATCATGAAAGAACATGATCACCAACACATCCACACTCAACCACAACCATCATCAAACATGATGACTCCAAAAGTCATGCAATAATGATACTACAAGACTAGCCATGATGACTAAAGAAAGTCAATCAATGATGGTGCAAGTATCATGATACAATAATATGCAAAGAACACCCTCCACATTGCTTATTTGCACAAATGCAAATAAGCCCTCCTCCACCAATCTTCGGCCATTGAAAGATACAAATGAAAATGGCCGAAACGGAAAGCAAACTGGCAACTCCAGAAAACTGGTCCCGTAATAAATTACAGGAAAACCCCGATACTGTGCATACACACCTGCATCTGTATTCCGACCGAAATACAGATGCAATGAGACAAAATCTACACTGTACTATACTAGGATCCGGCTTAAACCAAAGCCGGCTAGTATAATCCGTTCGATCCTGATCCGTGCAATACCGCACGTATCTGATCGAACCCTGCCATATATCCATACGGCCTCTAGTACAAACTGTCCGATCCTGATCCGTGCAATACCGCACGTATCTGATCGGACCTTGCCATATCTCCATACGGCCTCTAGTACTAACCGTCCGATCCTGATCCGTGCAATACCGCACGTATCTGATCGGACCCTGCCATATCTCCATACGGCCTCTACAGCGTTTCGCCCGAAAGCTTGAGTAACTGAATGTGTGGTGGACTCTAAAAACTCGTCAACACCTTGGTTGTGGATTTAACCACTAGCACGTCAGAGGTATAAGACAATACGTAACGGGCTACCAGGTATTGACCAAAAGGGACGTCGATGAGCGAACTCATCCTGACACCCTACTGAGCCTGTCAGTGACAATATCCGTACAGTCCGGTCCGTTCGTCTATGAGCATCGCATGGCGGGCCTAAGGGGTTGGTAAAAGTCAGACCCCCAAAAGCGGTACAAGTCATGTCGGAGTGTAGCCCAGAACACCCTGAGATACTACTGGAATACCTACCAGTAAATCTCCTGTCTAGGCCGAGGGCTTTGTGTAATGGCTCTCCTAGACACAGCGCGACCTCACCCCCAATACCGGGAGAGACGAACCCCTGAAGATCCGCTCACTGCCTCCATGTGGCTCGGGACTGTACCCAACTAAAACCTGTTAGCACGTCTCCTTTGAGCGTGGCAGGGTAGTAATCAAAGTACAGTGGGAACTCACACGAGACAAATGACGATCCCCAGGTCGATGAACTAACCTGTACACATGTCACCAGGGAACTGCTATCTGACGTCAGGTATAAGACCAACTAGCATGTTCCCGGCGAGTCCTGTCCGGTGTACTCATAACCCAATGTGCACCTGTATACATCTTAGGTGATCTAACTGACACCAGTGGCTTGTGAGACCGGCCACCGCCCCTCGTCGGGGTCTCGACCGTATACACTAGTCTACTCTGGAGTATCGATGCCCTATCTCGAAACTCCTACGACTAGGGACCTTTTAAGGATGTGCTTATAGACTACCAGCTCCCACGTATATGATCGCCCTCATACTGCTGGCAGTCAAGCAAGAATCCTAGGGGCTCTACCAGCGTGTAATAGCGACCTGTCAGGTCACCTAAAGCAGTACACGATGATAAAGGTAAACCAGATAGCATACTATCATCTTGAGTAAGACTGTCCTACCGGGATAGGTCCTCCCTCAATCATTGCAATCTCGTGCCTGTGATCCAATAATTGACTCTGAGGGCACTATCTCCAACACTTGGCACTACATACCTGTTTAGATGTTGCTTTGCCACCTTATCATGTATCGGGCTTATTCTTTGAGGTTTATTACTGATTGTTGACCTAGGTTTATGTCTTGCATTCAGTTTCTGCTTGTAGATATTTCTATTCACGAGTTGGCAACTCACCCCCGTTGTGCCACAGTTCTTGCAGGTTTTGCCGTACTGGTTCCGTAGCGGCATTTCTGGCACACTGCTTCTTTAAGGGTGACTTGCTTGGGTAGGTGGGTTCTTTTGCATCAAGAACCACCATTGTACTTGTATTATTCTTGTATCTAGAAATTCCATCAACCAAAACTTGTATATTGTTTCAGACTCAGACTTTAGTGATGTATTATTCGGCCTTAGAGTCGCGCTTAGTAGTATTGCGGTTTTCATGCTTACTGAGTTTCTTTTGGATTTGATCCTCGCCATTCGGCGTTGTATATTATATTGCATGTGTGGTTGTGACCGTCAATTGACGAAGAGCTAGCTCCCGCTTGGGGATGCCTTTTACCATTGTATATATGTTGTTCTTGTTGTACCCCGTTCGGGGCCAGTATTTACAAAAGAAACTGTGCCGAAATTTTTAGAAAAGACTTTACCTTTTAAAAATGCACATTCAGCTTAGTTATTTAAAAACCTTGACTTCAAACATGTTTTCCTTCACTTCTTTAAAAACCAGTTTTCTTTACTTACTCTTAAAATGGTTTTAGATTTCTGGGCTTTTGGCTTACTTGGATCAGATGGAGTCCTATAGACTTCATATGGTTCAAGGGCCAGTCACGTGCTCTTTTGGGTCGTGACAAAGTTGGTATCAGAGCGCTAGGTTGACCTTGGTTCGAGTCTAAGTTTGACTATGTAGAGCCTAGGGCGTTTATATATATATACGGAACTTAGGCTTGACCTTACGGAACTTAGACTTAGTCGAGGGGGTATTAGACCCGAACTTTCGTCGTATAGGATGACCCTTGGTTGATGGAATAAGTGACTAAAGTAGAGTGACGTACCGTGGGTATGTTCCGCGGCATACTTACGACACGCCACTCCGCTTAAGGAACCTTAGGATATACATATTTTCGAGATCAGTGATTCTCTTTATATCCATGATTATACATCCATTTGAGATCCCCGATTCTATTAGTTTCATGATCATACCTTCATTGATGCTGTTCCTTTTTATGATCATGTATCCGCTCTGGATCTGTTGTTCTCTTTCTTGCCATTGATCTGCTCTCTTCGATACTCGATTGAGGTTCCTGTCGCCATGTTTAAGCGCAGTTTGGTCTGCTGCTAGGGTTACGGTCAGGGCGAGCTCGTCTGGTACGAGGGCCGACCATTGTGTTTTCTGGTGACATGGGAACGTCTCGAGTTAGTATTAGTGATTGTGACCTCTAGTAGAGGCGAGTGCTTGGTTTTGCACCGGATGATCGGGCCATTGTTAGAGCTGCCAGTTGAGAGAGGACTGTTGATGTACAGCATACCTCAGAGATTATGATGTCGCCTACCGTGCAGATAGATGGACCAGCTGTTGCTGGGATTGACAGGATGTCGCTTCCGGAGCTTACGAGCTGAGATTGCCGGAGCTTCCTGGCAGATATGAGACAGATGATAGCTAGTCTACCCGATTTGAGAGACGAAGGTGATTCGTCCGATTTATGCGCCGGAGCGGGCCCAGTTGAGTTGAAGATTTCCAGTATGGAGAGTCTTACTCAGATCTAGAGCAGACCGATTCAGAGATGACCGCCAATGTGTCGCCTTTCCTGGAGGATTGAGGCGCTGTTCAGTATACAGACGAATGAGCCAGTTGCTGCTGCAAATGACGGGATATCGCCCAGATGGTTGGAGCTACTGCAGCATGAGCATATACTTAGAGAGATGATAGCGAGTCGCTAGTCACCCGAGGATGAATGACTACGACATATGGTTCATCCGTTTACCGATGCGAGGTCATCAGATCGATTGTTTCCAGCTAGAGACGACTTCACGCAGGTTCGTGGAGAGTCGACAGAGACGATCGAATGTCAGGAGCCCATTTTCCAAGTTTAAAGTATACGGAAAGACATGCAGGTGATTCTATGGACCCTTTAGAAGAATGAAACCTTAACTCGACTTAATGACCGTGTGGAAGCCTTTGAACCTTAGGGTTTGCGGCAGTTCCGCGGCGCCATTAGTGAGGCTTAGGTTTGCCCTTCTACGGCTGGACCACCGACGCTGTGGCATGTACTCGATACTATTAAACTGTACTCATGATGTTGATCTCTTGGGGGATTATAAGGTTCTGGCGAGTCGATCGAATGTTTCGACATCATTCGGATATCATGCGATGAGATGCATTGCTTGGGAGACTCCAGATACGAGTATAGCCGTTGGAGCACAGTCCATGCAGCCACGATGAGACGAGTCCGAAATCAGTCGACATTGAAGCAGAGTGAAGAAAAGAGTTCGCAAGAGATTTCGACGAGATGACGTCCCACTCCGCTGACATCAGAGATGTGATACGCACCTAGAGGCGTTGTATATGGATATATCTTCCAGAAAGAGGCGCGATAAGTATGCAGCCATTCCGTAATAAGAATTAGCTTCAGCAATGGGTGATGACTTCCGGGCAATCCGGCAGGAATGAGATTTGAGAGAGAAATCTCGACAGGACCTTTCTGGAATACGATACGAGAAGACCTAGACCCAGGAGTGGTCATATTGCGCACACCCAGCAGGCCAGAGTTGGCATTGTCGACGAGGTAGTTGACCGGATTCGGATAAAGGAACTTACCCAGATGCGTTGCGAATTGATCAAGGACGGACGAGTATTGAGTATTCCTCCGATGGTTGGGACGTGTTCCCGAGGACCTGTTCGGCCTGACATCTTCTACAGAATGATGAAGCTACAGAGTACGCGATTTCGAGTCCGTGCGAGAGACTTCAGATTGACCGTGGCCGAGAACAGTGCAGTGCGTAGATAGCATGGCGTGACGTCATAGTGGACGACGATAGAGACAGGTGGAACCAGAGGTTCGGGCGAGACGCTGACGAGCTGTCATTACTTCCCGTCGAGACTAGAGACCTGATATGCTTACAGAGGCGTTGGGATGCGACCAATTTCCGAGAAAATATTGTGCTGAGGACACAGATGTCTATCGAGTGAGAAGAGATTATGCAAGAGAGCCAGCCTCCGTACAGTTCGGCATAGGCAAGATTGGAAGAGACCTTGAGCAGGATTCCTTCCAGGACATTGCTGCAATAATGATTGCACCCAGGATCAGATGTGTGATGTGCATTCAGAGAGCCAGAGGCCGACGCCAGTGATATGCTGCTTTATGAGTGGTCGTGAGGATCGACCGAGAGATGAGCAGAGAAGTGCCAGAACGGAATCGTCCCCGTTAGCACACCTGACAGGGCCGATGAGCCGATTGACTGCGAGATAGGTAATCCGCAGAGAAGATAAGGACCCAGAGTCAGAGGACGCCAGACCGTGAGCAAGAGGCAAGTAGATATCTTGCGCTACTAGCATTGGATGCACTGACTCCTTCTCGACCTTGAAGGAGGAACTACCGACAACGGTATTTGTGATTTTGTGATTCGATTATCACGTATCCGTCATCTTGGATTTTGGTATTTTGGGCGTTCTATTGCATGATTTAGTTTGATGACTGAGTTTCATGATATTGTTTCATGCACCCACTGGATATTTATATTTTGCGCATAAGTTATTACATTCGAGGTATTGATTGTGATTTCACGCCTATCTTATACAGTGATTTGATTTACACTTCCAGCATAGTTCTCATGCACCTTTAGTGTTTTGATATACGATTTTGGTGCACGCCAGATGCACTAAATCGGGATTCTTCGTGCATGTCACATGCACCTGATTTTTACTGTCAGGCACACACGTTGCCTACGACAGATGTTTCGTGCACACCAGTTGCACCTAGATGTTGTTTTGTACACCTGTTTGACACATATATGGATTTTGATTCCTTGCGCACCAGACGCACAGGATATTCTTATATATGCTTTTTGGTGGTTGATTTCCTATAGAGCAGTACATTTTTATGATATTCGCTACGGACTTATGTTTTCGGAACCCCGACAAATTGGATATTACTGAAATGTTTTGGTGTTTGGGGGTTTTAAATTTAAATTCGGGGACCGAATTTCTTTAAGAGGGTTAGATTGTAACATTTCAAAAAGATTAAATATTAATTTTGGGAATTTTTATAATTTATTATTATTTTATTGAATATTTTAATATTTTGGTATTATTAAATACAAATAAATGGGAAAAATTCTGGAAAAATTATGGAAAATTCTAAAATAGGGTAAATTAGAGAATTATGCCATTTCTAAGTTTAATTGATTAGTTATATGCTAAATTAGTGCTAATCGCGATTAAAAATCGCTAATCGGTTTTTTAGCTTTTTGTGCAAAACATGCACATATCTTTTTTTTCACACCTGTGCATTTTCTTGCCATGATTCACTTTGGGTTTACTATTCTTGGGAGAAGGATTTTGAGAGAATAAGAAAAGAAAAGGAAAAGAAAAGGGTTTTAGAATAAAGAATGAGGTTTGGTGAGAAAGAGAGGTATGGGCTTCTTTGACCAAGACTTAACCATCTCCTTCATTTCTTTCACTCATCTCTCTCTCCCTCTTCAACCTTGCTGCTGCTGCTGCTCCTCACTTCCCTCTCCTCTTCAAGCCCTCTAAACACATCCAAAACAACTCCAAAACCCTATCTTCATTTCACTAAAAAGGTGCACGAGCTCAAGATCTACACTTGGAGGTAAAGAAGCAAGGATTTTGGCCACTAGGGGCAACTCAAGAAAATTCTTGAGTTGCCAAATGAGGTATTTTTCTGAACCATTAGCTTAGTTATAGCATTTCCTTTACCCCCATGTTAAGATTGAATCGATATTGTGTGATGTTGTGGACTTGAGGATAACCAAGTTAGGGTTTGAGGGAATTTTGTGTTGTATTGTGAAATTGAGCTCAGTAGAGGTTTTATAAACACCCTAGTGTATGAATTGAGACCCTAACCTGAAGCTTAAACCCAGAATACGGATTTTAGAAACCGATATCGGAGAATTTATGAAATCTGTGAAGGTTGTATTGAATCTGCTATCACCCGAGACATCCTAAATTAAAATTGATTGGACAGTGGTATGTGCAGGCACCCAGAAAGATACCACCAAGACCCCAGCCCCTACTTCCTTTTCCCGGCCGCAAATTTAACCCATTTGGCCGCAATTTGCGGCCTGGACCCCACCAAATTGTCTCGTTTTTGTTTTGGTGCCCCCTTACCAGTAGATTAGACCCCTGGTATGTATAGATTTGTCTAATTGGACCTAGGATGAAATCTGGAACATATTTCCTAAGTTGCTGTTTTGGATTCGTGTTTCCGTATTCTGTATTTTTAAGTCTGAATTTGTGTCTTGTGTTTTACCTCGACTATTTGGCGTTTATACGACGATATAGAGGATTTATTGATGGTTTTGAAGGCGTGCCATAGGTTCTAACCTATAGGCCTCTTATCGTATCGTTTTGGGTTTCGTGTGCTGTGTTAGCTTTGATTTGGTTTTAATGCGCATATACGACACTTTGATGTGTAGGTACCCCATGAAGACTACGGGACGACAAGCAAACGCGTGGTGACATCGAAAGATGGAGACGCAAGGTGAGTAGATTATATCTACAGGGGGAACTCGGGTGGATGGCGTATAGCACCCCCGCAGTCCGTAGTTGTGATATTATATATATGATAGTTACGTGTATTATGGATAGTGTAGGGTTAGAAGTGACTAGTGTAGTTCATAGTCGCGAACCCTAGAATAGAATTACACCTACACGCATACCCTTGCATATTCCTTATACTTGCACTGTGTTGATGATATTGGATGACATTGGAGATGAGTCGATGATGTTGGGCCTTGTGCCGCGAGATCGGTGATTTGATGTGATTCGTATTGGGATACGATACGCGATCTCTAGCGGGCCTTAGGACGTGTGCTTGCACACGCAGTTTATATATGGTATCAGTTGTACTAGACTTAGATCAGTACCCCAGATTATGTGATATGATGATAGTGATACCTGAGATGTGATGAGATAGTGTGATATTGACCCGTACCCAGCTATTGGGATGCCGTACGATGATTTACCGTACGAGCCTATATTGATGATAGATCCGCGCTCATGACTAGAGGATGTCTTACGATATACTGTATCGTACGCGATATTATTGAGGCGGGATCACCGACTAGTATGTCTATATATATCGACTCAGATTTAGGTGGTTTCCATACCCCTCCTGATTTACTTGATACTTAGATCTGTAGTTTGCATAGTAGATGTTAGACTAGACCCGAGTCATACCTATTTCAAAAACTACGAATCAGGAATATCTTAAAAGACAAGTAAGAGATTCTACGGGTATTTTTCAAAGGACGTATCTTTCTTAAAATATACGGTAGCCCTTATTTTACTAAAAATCCTGATTCGTCTTACTTCAAATGACATAACTGCATGATATATACATATTGATGTAGATTCTTCACTGTGGTGTTGATTATTTGATTTCCGCATATTCATGCTATTCACATTGCTTTGCATATGATTATTGCTATATTATTATCATGCTGTTAGGACACCAGCACCATTATCGATGATGCGTATGTTCCACGTACACTATTTACCGGCTCACACACTTCATCATCGATAATTGCCATGCCACTACACTGTAGTACTGTTGCGTTCATGATATGATTCTTGCATGGCATATTGTACACTTATACTTGTACACAAACATAGATGATTCTGACTTGATTAGAGATTTGGGAACCGCAAGATGTTCTTCAAAACTGATTCGTTTTAAAAGAGCGGTTTCCATCGACATGTGCACATTACTATTCCATGTTGCATGACTTATGATATGCTTACCTTTCTTACATGTCGCATACATCATGTTTTGATTATACGCATTGAGATATGTTGTTTCCATGATATTTCTGGATTTGGGAACCGTGGGTATTTCAAAAGAGAATATATAATTGTGTTAAAAACCCGGTTACCCTTGATATGATATTTCAGTGCGTCCACCATGTGTTTTCTCGGTGCTGAGAGCGACATGTGAAACCCGATTCGAGGAGGCGGATGAGGCCGATTGCGGGTACATGGTGGACCCGGTATGGTACCCCGGGGCGAGAACGGTTTCGCTGTGTAGTAGACGGTGAGCCTGGCAGAGGGACTACTACCTACCGGTGATTGTATTTGAGCTCGGCGGATATCTGGAGGATACCGACCGGAGTTGAGAGATGGATATGGGCTGACCCGTACTGCCGGGGCCGAGGGCCGATACCGCAGACGGAGCCCCATATGGATGAGGATACGGGCTGACCCGTACTGCCGGGGCCGAGGGCCGATACCGCAGACGGAGCCCCATATGGACTAGGATTTACGTGTCGATGCTAGGCACGGGTTTCATGATGTTTTTCCATGATTTTGTTTATATCCTCATATTTGCATACATGATGCTTATTGTCATTGGGTGACGGGTGGATGGGTTCCACGTTTATTGTCATTGGGTGACGGGTGGACGAGTTCCACGTTTTTACAGATTTGATCACATACAGACTGGATTTACATTGATCATACTTCATTTGTATATATAACAGGATATGAGGGCGCTGTTATATATACCCTTACTCCAATATTAGTGGTATGGGACGCTAATATATGTGTATTGATATCCTTTTGATAATTCATCATATTTACTTCATGCAGACATACCTTATACTGATGAAATGTTATTACCTGAGTACTTGGCACTACATACCTGTTTAGATGTTGCTTTGCCACCTTATCATGTATCAGGCTTATTCTTTGAGGTTTATTACTGATTGTTGACCTAGGTTTATGTCTTGCATTCGGTTTCTGCTTGTAGATATTTCTATTCACGAGTTGGCAACTCACCCCCGTTGTGCCACAGTTCTTGCAGGTTTTGCCGTACAAGTTCCGTAGCGGCATTTCTGGCATACTGCTTCTTTAAGGGTGACTTGCTTGGGTAGGTGGGTTCTTTTGCATCAAGAACCATCATTGTACTTGTATTATTCTTGTATCTAGAAATTCCATCAACCAAAACTTGTATATTGTTTCAGACTCAGACTTTAGTGATGTATTATTCGGCCTTAGAGTCGCTCTTAGTAGTATTGCGGTTTTCATGCTTACTGAGTTTCTTTTGGATTTGATCCTCGCCATTCGGCGTTGTATATTATATTGCATGTGTGGTTGTGACCGTCAATTGACGAAGAGTTAGCTCCCGCTTGGGGATGCCTTTTACCATTTTATATATGTTGTTCTTGTTGTACCCCGTTCGGGGCCAGTATTTACAAAAGAAACTCTGCCGAAATTTTTAGAAAAGACTTTACCTTTTAAAAATGCACATTCGGCTTAGTTATTTAAAAACCTTGACTTCAAACATGTTTTCCTTCACTTCTTTAAAAACCAGTTTTCTTTACTTACTCTTAAAATGGTTTTAGATTTCTGGGCTTTGGCTTATTTGGATCAGATGGAGTTCTATAGACTTCATATGGTTCAAGGGCCAGTCACGTGCTCTTTCGGGTCGTGACAACGTGACCCCTGCAAAGATCCACAGAAAAGAACTTTGAAGCAACACCTCACGTGTTACCACGTGACTCCTGCAAAGATCCACAAAAAAGAACTTTGAGGCAATGCCTCACGTGCCCCACGTGATCTCTAAAGCACACAGAGAAAAGGCAAAAGAAACAGAAAAGAGATCTGGGGCGCCCTCACGTGTCAACACGTGACCCCTAATGAACATTCTAACAGATCAAAGCGTGAGCCCCCATCACATGCTCACACGTGATGGCTTTCAGAATTAAAATTGTTAAACACTTATCTGCAGAACAAAATAAGGGGAATCAGGGCGCTCTCACGTGACCCCTCTCTCCTTAGTGTTTAACACTAGCCTGGAGATTTTGTCCCCAGTGTTTAACACTGATTTGCTTAGTGTTTAACACTAAGTTGAAAACTCTGTTCCCAGTGTTCAACACTGATTATCTTTTAGTGTTTAACACTAACTTGTTAATCTTATTCCCAGTGTTCAACACTGTTGGTCTCTAGTGTTTAACACTAGCTTTAGCCCAATTGGCTAAGTTTCCAGAGGCAAAGCCTCTCCTTCAATGAACCAACATAGGGCCAATATCCCAAACATGATTGGACTTAGCCCAAGCTGGCCATAAGTCCTCAATTCAAACTTAACTGGGCCAATGGGCTCATAATATAATAATTGATCTTCTTTTCCAAATTGGACTACAGATCACTTAATCTACCTTGGTTTAAGGGTACATCTCTTTACTCCTTTGATACTTGGCGTTGTAATTCCTCAACGTCTTCGAAGAGGTGACGTGTCCCGATGACCACACATTGATACGGACTGTGGGGTCCTTAAACTCATGGACTATGAGGTCCTTAACCTTGACCGTAATGTCTTAAAACTAAACGCCGGACTGTGGGATCCTTAAACCCATGGACTATGAGGTCCTTAACCTTGACCGGAATGTCTTAAAACTAACAACGGACTATGACGTCCTTAACCTTGACCGTGATGTCTTAAAACTAACATCAGACTGTGGAGTCCTTAAATCCACGGACTACGACGTCCTTAACCTTGACCGCAACGTCTTAAAACTAACACTGGACCGCAATGTCCTTAAACTACTTATTGACCGCAATGTCACTAAACTAAACAACAGGGCTCCCCTAATCGCTCTCTTGTCGGATCTAAACGATCCCGTTAAGTTGATCTTAGTCTAAAACTAGACTAACGTATCCTTAACAAACGTTTAAGTCGATCTTAGTCTCAAACGAGGCTAACGTATCCTTAAACCCAAACCCTCAAACCCAAATCTAAGATAATACGGATTTGGACTAGTCCACGCCCTACGGGCGACGACATAACTTAGTCTCCGTATACAATCCACGGGCAACCAAACACAAATCAAACACACACGACACGAAGTGACCATCTGGAGAAGGAGAAAGTTGTTACCGCAATGCGGTAGCGTAATTAACTGCAGGGGCTTGCGCCTGCAGGGAAGAGCGTCCCCACAATTAAAACCCCCTCAAGCGAGGGGGAATCTGACGAAGTCTGCTACATCGGCCGCATCCGTCTAAACCTCTGATACACGGCGCCATAAATTAACTTGGCATCTTCGGAGAGGTAGACGGATAGCACCAATTAGCATCTGCCCCGAATTTCAGGCAAGACGTCCGTCGCGCCGTCTTTCGGAGGGGAACAGATTCTGGCCAAGCTTGCTCAAGAACTGGCTGACGAGAACCTCGATGACGTCAGAATCGTGGTACAAATCCGTCGGGTGCTTGCCCCAGCAAAAATGTCTCTGGAATCATCGGAAGAAAAGGAAGTGACTGAGCAAATGGCTATGCAAATAACAAAACGGGAAAAGGCTGAGGATTGGAGCGAAGTCTTTATAGACTACTTCAAATCCCGTCGAACGCCTGAAGATGCGTCCTCAAGGCATCAGCTCATGAAACGAGCTCTGTCTTTCGCCTTCGTCAATGATACTCTGTACAAGAGGTCATTTGATTCTCTATGGTTGAGATGTCTTGGACCTGAAGAGGCGAAAAGAGTCGTTCAGGAAGTTCACGATGGACTCTGCGGTTCTCATCAAGCAGGCCCGAAGATGAAGTTGAAGATTAAACGGATGGGATACTATTGGCCCATGATGATTCAGGACTGCCTCGAATATGTGAAGCAATGCCAGTCATGCCAGATTCATAGGGACTTTATCCATCAGCACCCAAATCCTCTACATCCAACAGTGGCTAGCTGGCCGTTCGAAATGTGGGGAACTGACATAATCGGACCCATCGAACCAGCATCGTCCAGGGGACATCGATTCATCTTGGCAACGACTGACTACTTCTCCAAATGGGCAGAAGCAATACCGCTGAGGGAAGTGAAGACGGAGAATATCCTCTATTTCTTCAAGATGCACGTCATTTATCGGTTTGGAACTCCGCGACGGATCATTTCCGATAACGGGCCAGCCTACAGAAGCCACAAGATTAGTCGCATCGCGCAGCAACACAACATAGACTGGAGATATTCCTCAGTTTATAATCCGCGGGCTAACGGTCTAGCTGAGGCTTTCAACAAAACCTTGACAAAGATCGTGAAGAAGACGGTGTCCCGAAACAAAAAGGACTGGCATGAGAGACTGCAAGAAGCTCTTTGGGCATATCGAACTACGTTCAAAACGGCTACGAACACAACGCCATACGCGTTGGTATTCGGTACAGAAGCAGTACTCCCCCTCGAGATAGAGTTACCCTCTCTACGAGTGGCGGTCCACTACGAGCTGACGGACGAAGAAAATACTCACCTTCGGCTTGAGGAGCTTGATGCCCTTGATGAGACCCGGCTCATAGCACAACAAAATATGGAGGCTTACAAAGCAAAGTTGACGCGCTCATACGAAAGATTGACCAGGCCGAGGACGTTCCGCCAAGGCGAACTCGTGCTAATGGTCAAAAGACCTATGATCCCCAATCGCGCCAAACGGGGAAAATTCGAGCCAAACTATGAAGGCCCATACATCATAGACAAGGTCTACCAGGGTGGAGCGTATCTACTCATGGATATGCACGGTGAAAGACCTTTCAGGCCAGTGAACGGTCGCTTCCTGAAGAAATTCTACGCTTAATGGGTCAAGGCCTAGGTCAATGATAGATGACGACGACTATGTCCGCTCGCTATCTTCCTAAGCCCGAACTCTAAGTAGTAACCAGCATCTTTTACAACAGACCGAAACGTCCTTAAACTAACGGCGGACCGAAACGTCCTTAACCTAACGGCGGACCGAAACATCCTTAAACTAACAACGGACCGAAACGTCCTTAAACTAACAACGGACCGAAACGTCCTTAAACTAACAATGGACCACTATGTCCTAAAACTGGTTGTTGACCGAGATGTCGATAAACTACGGTGGATTGCAGTATCTCAAAGCCGATATAAAAAATAAAAATAAAAACGGTATATCTATAAGCAAAATGGGCACGAATGAAAACCCGAAAGGGCTCCGTGAGTAAAAACAGCAGGGCTACCGGCGAGTGTTTGTGAAAAACCGAAAGGGCGCAACCTCGTTAAAGGACACTTGCAGGGTCCTCACGACCTTGTAAGGAGAAACCACTCGCGTGAGATCCTTACGACTCACAAGGGAGCAACACACTTAGGAGTCCTCACGATTCCTAAGGAGAAATTACACTTGCGAGATCCTCACGACTCGTAAGGAGAACTCTCTTATGGGACCCTCACGGCTCATAGGATTTGAAAGTCTTAAGTCACAGAGACCTAAACCTGTGCTTAAGCAACCCCCACAACCTTCATTTTATGCCCTACAAGTGGCTCAATACTGACCCTTGTATACAATCTACGGGCGCAAATAAATATTTCCCTAACCAAGTCCCATCTGTGACTGGGGATATGTTCTTATGACGAACAACCCTTGTAAGTCCTCTCGACTTATAAGGAGAAGACCCTTTTGTAAGATCCTTACGACTTGCAAGAGGACATGCACTTAGGAATCCTCACGATTCCCAAGGAGAAAACACACCTGCAAGATCCTCACGACTTATAGGGAGAAATACTTTTGTGAGACTCTTACGGCTCATGAAGTCAAAAGCCTTAGTCTACAGGACCCTTAACCTTGTTTACTAAGCCACTTTTGTTCAACAGCGACAGACGCAAATGATGATTCGCTCCTGGAAACATCCCAGTTGTAGCGGTGCTGATGTCGAAATCGGTGTCTAAAATCCAAGCTTGCAGCGAAAAGGCTAGCGAGCCACACATGCAAACGAAATAGCCGAAATGATGGGGTAACTTGCAATTAAAAGTAGCAAGTAAAAATGTATGCATGAAAAATAGCCGAAATGATTGGGTAACTCGCAATAAAAAGCAGCGAGTAAAAATAAAATAAATAGCCAAAATGATTGGGCACCGCGAAAAATAGCCGAAATGATTGGGCAATCGCAACCTTCACGATACAAAAGCTGAAATGATGGAGCATTGCGGAATAAAAAAAATAATATGAATGAAATTTTTGCCCTACAGGTGATATTACATCAATCCCTGTATACAATCCAGGGGCGCAAACAAAGAAGGGATCATACTCCTCCCCCAGGTTTCATCATAAGAAGAAGCCAAATCTCGACGGGCCGCAAGTGATCTAGAGATCGTCTCAACACTCGTCATGTAACAACGGACTCAATTTCAAGCGAAGCGGAACAACGGCAACTCCCAGTTCCATGGCTCGGCGATATACAGATCACCAAGAGTCAAACCCTCATTCCGTGAAATGCGGATACAACCAGCAAAATTCCTGGTCACGTGGAACGCGGATAACGTCACTCTTTGACCCCGTGGAAAACGTCCAGAGCGGATCCTGGTCCTCACAGAGCACGGCAGTGAACCCGTGTGAAGCATCCAGAGCAGAGCCTAGTCCTCGCCGAACACGGCAATGAACCCGTGTGCAGCATCTATAGCAAAATTCCTGGTTACGTGGAACACGGATAACGTCACCCTTTGACCCCGTGGAAAACGTCCAGAGCGGATCCTGGTCCTCGCAGAGCACGGCAGTGAACCCGTGTGAAGTATCCAGAGCGGAGCCTAGTCCTCGCCGAGAACGGCAGTGAACCCGTGTGAAGCATCTAGAGCAAAATTCCTGGTCTCGTGGAACGCGGATAACGTACCTCTTTGACCCCGTGGAAAACGTCCAGAGCGGATCCTGGTCCTCGCAGAGCACGACAGTGAACCCGTGTGAAGCATCCAGAGCGGAGCCTGGTCCTCGCAGAACACGGCAGTGAACCCGTGGAAAGCATCCAGAGCAAAATTCCTGGTCACGTGGAACGCGGATGTCACTTTTTGACCCCGTGGGAAACGTCCAGAGCGGATCCTGGTCCTCGCAGAGCATGGCAATGAACCCGCGTGAAGCATCCAGAGCGGAGCCTAGTCCTCGCCGAGCACGGCAGTGAACCAGTGTGAAGCATCTAGAGAAAAATTCCTGGTTACGTGGAACGTGGATAACGTCACTCTTTGACCCCGTGGAAAACGTCCAGAGCGGATCCTGGTCCTCGCAGAGCACGGCAGTGATCCCGTGTGAAGCATCCAGAGCGGAGCCTGGTCCTCGCCGAACACGGCAGTGAACCTGTGGGAAGCATCCAGAGAAAAATTCCTGGTTACATGGAACGCGGATAACGTCACTCTTTGACCCGGCGGAAAACGCCCAGAGCGGAGCTTGGTCCTCGCCGAACACGGCAGTGAACCCGTGTGAAGCATCCAGAGCAAACATCGGACTGTGAAGTCCTTAAAATCCACGGACTATGATGTCCTTAACCTTGACCGTAATGTCTTAAAACTAACGATCAACCATGATGATTCTAGACTGATTTTACCTTGGTTAAAGGGTACATCTCTTCACTCCTTTGATATTTGGCGTTGTAATTCCTCAACGTCTTCAAAGAGGTGACAGGTCCCAGTAACCACACATTTCGTGGACTGCAGAGTCCTTAAATCCACGGACTATGAGGTCCTAAACCTTGACCGAGGTATCTAAAAAATAACATCGGACTGTGGAGTCCTTAAATCCATGGACTATGATATCCTTAACCTTGACCGTGACATCTTAAAACTAACATCGGACTGTGGAGTCCTTAAATCCAAGGACTATGACGTCCTTAACCTTGACCGTGATGTCTTAAAACTAACATTGGACTGTGGAGTCCTTAAATCCACGGACTATGAGGTCCTTAACCTTGACCGTGACGTCTTAAAACTAACATTGGACTGTGGAGTCCTTAAACCCATGGACTATGAGGTCCTTAACCTTGACCACGATGTCTTTAAACTACGATATCCTGGAGAACATCCCAAAGCAACCCCTGACCCCGTGGAATACGGATAAGGGTGACCGCACCCAGCACTTGCGGGTCCTCACCACCCGTAAGGAAGAAAACTCTCTTGTGAAATCCTTACGACTCCCTAGGGAAAACCCGCTTAAGAATCATCATGATTCTTAAGGAGAACTTACACCTACAGGATCCTCTCGACCTGTAGGGAGAAAAACTCTTTATGAGACCCTCGCGGCTCATAAAGCTCAAAAGTCTCAGGAGGCAGATCTTAACCCTGAATCCTAAGCCATCGCTACCCTGCAAGTAGGCCAAGATAAATTGTCCACAAAACAAGTTCAATTGAGAGGGACACACCATAAATATATATATATATATATATATATATATATATGTCTTTATTCATGAAACAAAATGGATACAAAGTACAATTCGTGAAAGAACAAAAAGAAAATACTCTCGTTCAGGAGTATGTACAAAAAGAAAGGAAAAGATACAAGTTTTTCAAGCCGGCGGGCGATTTAGCAATTTTTCTAGCTCATCCTGCTTTTGCTGGGCCATAGCTTCAAGATTCAGGATCACAAGAAGACGAGCTTCTGCCTGAGCCTGCTGGGCCTGATATGAGACAAGCCGACCTTCGAGTTCCTTCTCGGTAGCTTTGTGGGCCTCGACTCTTTCGCGAGTAAACTCGGCGGCCTTGTCAATGGCCACTACCTCCTTGATGGCCTCTTGAAGCACTCGCCAGAGTTCATACGCTTTGTTGGCCTTGGCGGTAAGATTAGCTTGAAGCTCGCTCAGCGCAGAAGCCAGCTCCCTCTCCGAGAATTTTCGGCTGAGCCTCTTCTCGCATGATGCCATGTTTGCCGCGCACCGTGCTATCAGCCCCCGCAACTCCACCTTTGCAGCCACGGCCTCCGAGGAAAGGCGGGAACACTCAAGGGCGTGCAAGCAAGCCTCCACCTGCCGACAGAACTCCACCCAGACTCGCACCACCTCTTCGCTATGGTATGTGGCAAGAAAAGGAAGAGAACCGTTAGCTTCAGCGGCAAATGCTTCAGCTGTGGTTGCGCTGCCAGCACGAAGCTCCTTGATCAAAGACGATAAGGAGACAAGGCTTAACTGGGCCAAGCGCTCTGAGGCTCGCAAAGCATAGGGGCCGGGTGGCATAGCGATACGTGATTCCAGCGCTATGGAGGCTGGCAGGGCTGTTCGGATTTGAAAATGTCAGTAAAACTCTTAAGCAAAAGAACAAATAGGACTATATTGAAATGTCACTTACTTACGGTCATGCAAGTAGGAGCTGAAGGTTCCCCTGACCCTTCAACGACCTCCACCTCGTCATCGGCCTCCAAAACTGTAAGAGACATCAATGTCATTTCGTAGAATAGCAACAATGCTATAATAAAAAATGGCGAACGATGCTAACCTTACCCAGAGGAAAGGACGATGCGCTGAGGAGAGATCGCCTGCGGAGCTGCCATCTCCAGCAGACGATGAAACGATTGCCGGGGAGACAAATCAGCGATAGAGGCCGCCAGCCCGCGCAATTCTGAGAAAAAAAAAGAGTTCAGACAACAGAAAGATTGCTAATTTAAAATGTAGAAGGTTACCTTCAACACTCCTCCCGTTCTGAGTCGGGTGGATGGCGGCTTCAACAGCCTCCGCCACGATCTCCGGCTCCAGCAAAGGGAGGGTAGTGCCGACCACCTCTCCTCTGGCCTCTGGGCTGCCCGCAGGAAGAGTCATTGGGATGGCAACCCACAAAGGAGCCTCTACCAAAGGAGCAAGCGCTCCGTGATTAGGAACCACCACTGGAGGCTCTATGGAAAGAGGAACAGCATTGTCAGCCCCCTCCACATCGAGTAAGGCTGCATCGGGAATGTCAACAGGCTCTAGCTGCAACAAGCCCGTAGGGACCTCCCCCATCGCCGAGGACTCTGCACAATCCGCACAAGAATAAGAATACATATATACGGGCATAAGCAATCTGAAAAAATTGTGAAGAAGTATAAAAAAAACATACCAATGCGCAGGGAAGCCCTCAATATGGCTTCTTCAAGACGATGCTCCTTCTCAAGGAGGCGTGCTCGCCGGGGTTCGAGGGTGGACTCATGGCCGCCGGTCCATAAGGAGAGCGCGTCCGCAGCATCCTCCGAAGCGGCCTGCTTCAGCGCCCTTTCACCCCACTCCTCCAAGGGGCCGATAAACCGCCGCCGGATCCATGAGGGGTCTTCACAGAAGATCACGGCAGGATAGGGTTTCTTCGGAACCCTTGCATTCTGAGACTCATCTTTAGAACGTCTTATGGCCTCAGCCAATTGTGCGGCCTCCTCAGCAGCCGAGCCCGGGAAGAGAAGACCAGCGTCTGACTCTCGCACGACCAACGACTCATCTGGAAGTATGGGTTCAGACTCCGTTAAAGAATCAAGTAGGTTGGTGGCCACCATCCTCCGCCTCTTTGATCCAGAACCGGCCGCCGAAGACGACCGTTTCTTCCCCCCCGAAGCCTTGGTGCGGCGGCGGCCCACGTCACATTCAACACCCTCATCCCTATTACCCTCGCTTAGTGCCACAACCGAGGATGACACCGCCATTGTTGATGCCAAGGGGGGAGAGTCTGCCTCGGGTGTTGGAGCTGTTACCGGAGCCCGTCTACCCCGCGACCGAGTACCCAGGGGCATACCAGCTGTTGGAGTAAGATCCACCCCCGATTCCCCTGGAATAAGCGCGGTGCCGGTATCCCTCAGAGGAAAGCGGACCGGGGCGTGCAGTCGCAGCGTAGCTCCCGTGGCCGGAACCTAAGTAAGGGCACCATGACCAAGAAGCACATTTCTTTCCTCAAGAATAATTGGGTTGACTCGATGGAGATACCAACCCGTGAACGATCCCACGCATCGGGGCATGTACTCACCATCGGGGATCATGAACTGAGAACCCGTGTTCTGTTGGAGATAGTGCCCTCAAAGTCAATTATTGGATCGCAGATACGTGATTGCAATGATTGAGACAGGACCTATACCGATATAACAGTCTTGCTCGAGATGATAGTAGGCTATCTGGTTTGTCTTTATCATCGTATACATGTTTTAGTTCACTATTACATGTTGATAGAGCCCATAGGATTCTTGCTTGACTGCCAGCAGTATGATGGCGATCATATATGTGGGAGCTGGGGTCTGTAAGCACATCCTTAAAGTGTTCCTAGTCGTGGGAGATTCGAGACAGGGCATCGATACTCCAGAGTAGACTAGTGTATACAGTCGAGACCCCGACGAGGGGCGATGGCCGGCCTCACAAGCCATTGGTGTCAGTTGGATCACCTAAGATGTATACATGTGCTCATTGGGTTATGAGTACACCGGACAGGACTCGCCGGGAACATGCTAGTTGGTATTATACATATCGTCAGATAGCAGTTCCCTGGTGACATGTGTATAGGTTAGTTTGTCGACCTGAGATCGTCATTTGTCTCGTGTGAGTTCCCACTGTGCTTTGATTTCTACCCTACCACGGCTTAAAGGAGTCGTGCAAACAGGTATTTTTTAGGTACAGTCCCGAGCCACATGGAGGCAGTGAGCGGATCGTTGGGGATTCGTCTCTCCCGGTATTGGGGGTTGATGTCGCACAGTGCACGGGTGGCCATCACTAGAAATCCTCGGCCGAGGTAGTGGAGAATTACTGATTTGGATCAGTAGTTTCTCATATGGTGATGGGCTTCATGCCGACATGATTTATCGCGTTATTAGGGGTCTGACTTTATCCACCCCCCTAGACTCGATATGCAATACTCTTTAGACGAACGGACCGGACTGTACGGATATTGTCACTGTCAGGCTCAGTAGGGTTTTCTGGATGAGTTCGCTCGTCAGCTTCCCTTTCGATCAATACATAGGTAAACCTTACGTACAGCTTGTACCTCTGACGTGCTAGAGGTTATACCCAGTGCCAGTGTGTTGATGAGTCATTAGAGTCCCCCACAGACACTTTCCCAAGTTCGGGCGAAACGTTGTAGAGGCCATATGGTTTTATGGCAGGGTTCGGAAAATGCACGTGCGTTTTCGCACGTGTCGTTTTTCGGGCAGATAATACCGGTGGGCTTTGGTTTAAGCCGGATCCGAGTATTATACTGTGTAGATATAATATCTTTGTCTCAGTTGCATTTGTATTCGGTCGTAATACAAATGCGGGTATGTTTATACTGATACGGGGTTATCCTGAAATTCGTTTCAGGATCACTTTTGGAAGTTGCCAGTTTCCAGTTTTCTATCGCCCGTCTTTAACATTCGGTTAAAAACGGATTTATCTTTTCTTGAGTTGAGGGTGAGTCGTGCTTCTAGATGTTTCTAGATGATGACTAGGATGGTGACCAGGCTTCATGACTCATTTGTTCATTAAATGCTTTGATGACTAGATCATGATGATTCATTTGTTCATTAATGTGTTCATACAAGGTGTTAGATGATTCATTCATATGATTTATGGTTATGGTCACTCTCCCCACTTCCTACACCCACCTCCCCACCTTTATAAGTGGCCGGCCCCAATTCTTGAGAGGAGAGATTATTCATTTGAGAGAAAATAGATTATGGTTCATGGAAATTAATCTACTCATTTCCCATTTACCCGATTCCATAAAAGGCAACTTCATTAACCGTTCGTCCATAGCTTTGGACGTAACGAGACAAAGTGTTCTACTCATTCTCTACATCATCTTGGTCATCTCTTTTAGCAAACTTGATGATCGAGTTGCCTCGGTTCAGAGGCGGGAGCCCGTTTAAGGATCCGTCGACGAGGTGCCACCTGGATGGAAGACTGGAGATTCAGGAGATCGGAGCAACCGCAACAAAGCGTGGGATGATGGTTGAAGACCGAAGGACTCGTATCGTTAGGTATAACATTTCTACCTACTTTGTAGTTTGTTAGTTTAGCTTTAATAGCAGATCCGGGTTATAGTACGCGATAGCGCCAGTTGTAATAGTTTTTGTTCCGCATTTGGCGTCTGTTAGACGGCCGGGGCGCTACCGTGGACTTACATGTTCAGCCTCACAAAATGATGGGCGGCATCTTGAACGGCCTCGAGCGAAAGAACCGGGGCGACTATGAAAGCCTCAAACGGGACACCCTGATTATAACCAAACTGCCGAGCAAAGCGGTGCGGATTGTACCGCATGAAAAGGGCCGCGCTATCCTGACGGAATACAAGGTAACCCGGTCTAATTGCGTATAAGCGCGCGGCCTCCCGAGGCTTCAAAAAGGGCGTGTTATCCTTTGACCGGTCCCAAAGCGGCTGGGCTGAACCCGCGAAAGAAGATAAGATCCGATCATTAAAAACCAACCCGCCAGCAGTAGCATAAGGAGAAATTAACGCCCGAATAGCCTCGAATTGAGTCGGGTCAGCGGCAGAAGCATCCACCAATCGCATAAGCCTTGGGAAGGTATAAGCGTCGTAGAATGCGGGCCTTTGAAGCATAGCAAAAGCACCCAAGATGTGCATTTCGATCCAAGACGTAAAGTAGTGAAGCGAGAAATTTACCACATCTACGCCAGGGCTGGAAGTATTAGGTGCAATGCCCAACCCGTGATAGAGATGCCCCAATGTCGGGATGCCAATGGCCAGCCGCGTTCCCTCAGCTATACGGTGAGCCGGATAGATGACCAAAACTCTCATAAAGCGGCGATGCATAGGGATAACAAACCAGCTGAGCCAGACACTGATAAACCCAACGAAGAACGTCTCCTCATCCATGCCGGGAGCTGCAATGGATTCGAAAGACATTGGCGACATTATGGGGATGTAATACTGGGGTAGATCCGATTCATTGGTCGGCAGCTTCTTCGGACCAAACCCAAAGGGGTCTTTAATATTTGCGAATTTCGGAGCTTTCTTCGACAAGACGCCCTCGCGAAGGAAACAGGCAATGAAGCTCTTAAAAGTAACGCCCTGCTCCTCAGATTCGGTGAACAATCGATCAAAGATACCTAGCACATTGATCAAGCTGGGACGCTTGTGGCGGACGGCGTTCTTGGCATACAAGCCGTCAAGCGGTGCGGGCTCGGGTTCAAAAACGTATTCATCAGAGGGCAGCAACTCCTCATAAAGTGTCCCTCGAATTGGCAGCCCCGAGATCTCATAAAACTCCCCCAAAGAGATCGAAACCTCCTGTCCCCCAGAAGAAAAGTGTTGGTGGGGAGATTCCACTGATTTAAGAACGTCTTAACCCACCAGACATGCGGGGATTGATAATGGAAGAGCGACGCATATATTTCCTGGTAAAGCCCAACCTTCTGCAGCCGCGCACGATGGGTAGCAAGGATGTAGAGAGCCCAGAGGAGGTAGCCCGTGGGGTGTCGAGGAGTGAGCCCTATCTTATAAATCTGTCCCCATGGGTGGGCCTCACCCTGACAAATGCGTCGTCCCAGGATATCTATAGCGGGGACCGGATGGTTCGGGATACCGGTTGTTGAAGGCTCGAGCCGTCCCGTTGGAGTCCAATTTGGCATCTCCACAGCGAAAACCGTCCTCGGAGGGTCCATCGGCAAGAACAGGAAAGTAGGCTCTGTCGACACTTCACAGAGAAAACTCCGGCGACCTCGGATGATATGACTGTACCAAGTTCCCCATAGAAGTAAGCTGGTGCAGTTCAGGTCATGAGCCCGGATCATCGCCATCGCTTCCTCGTCGGATGGTGATTGAGGAAAAGCGGCCTCTGAACGAGTGAAGGGAAAGCACGGAACAGAAGCCATCGCACCTGAAATCAAATAAAGGAAACTGTCAAAAGCAAAGCCAGCAATATATATATATATATATATATATATATATATATATATATATATATATATATATATATATATATATATATATATATACGAGCATAACTATATATATGAAGACAGTTGAAGAAAGCGACATCAGACTCTTTTTATGGGGCCATTGGCTACAAAACACATGGGCCCCACAGAATCAGGTTGACGGCTCGTTAATAATGAGGCCAAGCAATTATAATGAGACAAAGGGAATATTCTCATTAAATAAACAGGGGACTTCAAGTAACCCTACACACTCCCCTAAAAGACAAATCATCTTGGGCTCTCTGATGAATCAAACAGAATCAAGGGAATTAAATTCCCAAAGACCAACAGCGCAAACTGTTTTTGGATTGTGAAGAGGATGACTCAAGGCAAGAAAACCCATGAAGTTCTCTAGGAAGAACTTAGTTCTTCAGAGGAATTAAATTCCTTTTAAAAAAAAGGGAATTAAATTCCCAGAAATTTTGTTTCAGAGCCAGAGCTCCTTGGGATGGAATTAAATTCCATGGAAAACAACCGACATTATCATCTTCCTTAAAAATTAGAAAAGCCCTAAGAGATCTACAGTTTGAAAATTAGATGGGTCTCTGTTCTTGTTGATGAACTTGAAGAAAAATGGGTTCATGTTAAAAGGGGTGAAACTCTTGATGTGGATTTAAAATCCACAGAGTTTTTTTAAATGAAGGTTCTTCGATCGTTCAACATCATTCCTGAAAGGAAAAGTCCTTCTTGAACAGAGTTAAACTCTGAAAATTTTTCAAGGCAGAGAACTAAGGTCTGGAAAAAGAGAATTAAATTCTCAAGAGAAGGAAGTTCTCAAAGGAGGAAGATGAGCAAAGTAGAGGCTCTTCTGAAAAGACATGGGCATTTATAGGATGGGATGGAAAACGTTTCATCTACCCTACTCCCAAAGCAGATCCGACGGTCACAAAAGTGACAGCGTTGCACTCACATGCAGACACGTGAGAACAACGTTGTGGAGGCATTTGCTCCCTGATTAAAAATCAGGAAAAGATTCAGAAGAGGCATCGCGTGCTCACACGTGACCAGTGGTCACGTGTTGGTACGTGATAGTCAAGCAGCGGCACAGAGTATATTTGTTCTCTAATTAAAAGTCAAGAGGAAGCTTCAGAACAGGCATCACGTGCTCACACGTGACCAGTGGTCACGTGTTGGCATGTGATGGTAAAGCAACGGCCAGAGAACAGAGCGCAGAAGAAGAGAAGCCCATTCCAGGGGTCACGTGCCTACACGTGACCAGGGGTCACGTGGCCACACGTGACCGGCTTTAAGAGCCTTATTCTTTAACAGAATTAAATTCTGAGGATAAATCTTTCAAATCTTTCCAAAATGAAGAAGGATTATCTAAAACCGTTGGATTAAAAATCTAAAGGTGATTAAATATCACCAATTTATGGAAAAATCTTGGACTTGGAAAGATTTCCCCCTAAATCTAACCGAAATAACAAGGAAATATCTTTGGATTTAAAATCCAATGGTGAATAAAATTCACATAACAATCTAAAGGCCCAGATTAATGATAAATATAAATCAAATCTCTCAATGAGAGATTTACTAAACAGATTGATTCTTTTCCTTCTCCTATAAATAGGAGCTAAGAAAAGAAGAGGGGGGGACCTTTGGACCTTTTTTTTTGATACACACAGAGAGAGAGAGATATAGAGCCTTTGATTCTCTGCAAAAGGAAAACCTTAGGTAAGAAAAGAAAAGGGAGGTTTCAAAAGAGAATTTAATTCTCAAAAGAGTTTAACTCTTATATAAAGAGAAGAACTTAGTTCTTTCTCTGGTGGAGGATCTGCAAAGTGCACATCTCCCCATGAATTGAGAATTTAATTCTCATTGGGTTGAGATCCTGCCATGCAGATTTAAAACACAGAGGAGGAATTGAGTTTTGAGAATTTAATTCTCACAAAATGATAGGAATTCAATTCCTTTGAGATAAAATTAGGGTTTAACCCTGTGTTATAGGAATTTAATTCCTTCAAAATGAACAGAACTAGGGTTTAACCCTAATTGAGAACATAATTCTCTCAAACTCACAAGAATTTAATTCCCTTATAAAAAGAAATTAGGGTGTAACCCTATTTAAGAATATAATTCTTCAGAAGAAAATAGGAATTTAATTCCTCTAAAGTTTGTTGTTAGGGTTTAACCCTATGAAGAATTTAATTCTTAAAAGATGATCAGATCTTTAAAACATGCAAAGAACCAGAGTCACGTGCAACCACGTGACCCCTGCAAAGATCCACAGAAAAGAACTTTAAAGAAACACCTCACGTGTTACCACGTGACTCCTGCAAAGATCCATAAAAAAGAACTTTGAGGCAATGCCTCACGTGCCCCACGAGATGTCTAAAGCACACAAAGAAAAAGGCAAAAGAAACAGAAAAGAGCTCTAGGGCGCCCTCACGTGTCAACACGTGACCCCTAATGAACATTCTAACAGATCAAAGCGTGAGCCCCCATCACGTGCCTACACGTGATGGCTTTCAGAATTAAAAGTGTTAAACACTTATCTGCAGAACAAAATAAGGGGAATCAGGGCGCTCTCACGTGTCCACACGTGCCCCTCTCTCCTTAGTTTTTAACACTAGCCTGGAGATTTTGTCCCCAGTGTTTAACACTGATTTTCTTAGTGTTTAATATAAGTTGAAAACTCTGTTCCCAGTGTTCAACACTGATTATCTTTTA
Source organism: Agapanthus africanus (assembly GCA_030015575.1). NCBI lineage: Eukaryota > Viridiplantae > Streptophyta > Magnoliopsida > Asparagales > Amaryllidaceae > Agapanthus > Agapanthus africanus. The sequence goes on from JASDDO010000031.1 coordinate 114,093,261, forward strand.
GTGTTTAACACTAACTTGTTAATCTTATTCCCAGTGTTCAACACTGTTGGTCTCTAGTGTTTAACACTAGCTTTAGCCCAATTGGCTAAGTTTCCAGAGGCAAAGCCTCTCCTTCAATGAACCAACAGAAGGCCAATATCCCAAACATGATTGGACTTAGCCCAAGCTGGCCATAAGTCCTCAATTCAAACTTAACTGGGCCAATGGGCTCAAAATATAATAATTGATCTTAGTTTCCAAATTGGACTACAGATCACTTAATCTACCTTGGTTTAAGGGTACATCTCTTTACTCCTTTGATGCTTGGCATTGTAATTCCTCAACGTCTTCAAAGAGGTGACGGGTCCCGATGACCACACATTGATACGGACTGTGGGGTCCTTAAACTCATGGACTATGAGGTCCTTAACCTTTACCGTAATGTCTTAAAACTAAATGCCGGACTGTGGGGTCCTTAAACCCATAGACTATGAGGTCCTTAACCTTGACCGGAATGTCTTAAAACTAACAACGGACTATGACGTCCTTAACCTTGACCGTGATGTCTTAAAACTAACATCGGACTGTGGAGTCCTTAAATCCACGGACTACGACGTCCTTAACCTTGACCGCAATGTCTTAAAACTAACACTGGACCGCAATGTCCTTAAACTACTTATTGACCGCAATGTCACTAAACAAAACAACAGGGCTCCCCTAATCGCTCTCTTGTCGGATCTAAACGATCCCGTTAAATTGATCTTAGTCTAAAACTAGACTAACGTATCCTTAACAAACGTTTAAGTCGATCTTAGTCTCAAACGAGGCTAACGTATCCTTAAACCCAAACCCTCAAACCCAAATCTAAGATAATACGCATTTGGACTAGTCCACGCCCTACGGACGACGACATAACTCAGTCTCCGTATACAATCCACGGGCAACCAAACACAAATCAAACACACACGTCACGAAGTGACCATCTGGAGAAGGAGAAAGTTGTTACCGCAATGCGGTAGCGTAATTAACTGCAGGGGATTGCGCCTGCAGGGAAGAGCGTCCCCACAATCAAAACCCCCTCAAGCGAGGGGGAATCTCATGAAGTCTGCTACATCGGCCGCATCCGTCTAAACCTCCGATACACGATGCCATAAATTAACTTAGCATCTTCGGATAGGTAGATGGATAGCACCAATTAGCATCTGCCCTGAATTTCAGGCAAGACGTCCGTCGCACCGTCTTTCGGAGGGGAACATGTCGTATTTTCCAGTTCATCCTACTGAACCTTTAACTATTATACTTCCTAAATCACCCTCCATCCTTTCTATTGTTCCGACCACGCAAAAGATCATGCAGGAGGACTGTGAGTTTGAAAAATTTCTGTTCAATCACAGCACATTTGACGCCACTAGTGCGTTCCTCTTTGAATCTAACACAGTTCTCACAGACGATAACGATTACGAGTGTTTCACTTTTTCTGACGATTTTGAAGACTCACCGCCCGAGTTTGAGTCCTTTGAATTTTCCGATGAGTTAGTCGAACCATCAGACTCGGTGGCTTACAGTCATTTCGAACCATTGATGAAATCCTTCATGTTCGAGACAGATTACTTAGGTGAGAATAAGGCTATCCCTAAATCACACCCTTTCATCCTTTCTATCGTTTCGACCACGCAAGAATCCGTCGCGTTTCCACTTTCAATGGATGGTTTACCAAGTTCGACGTGCCCATGTTTTCTTGCGAATATTGAGGGATTTGACCGCATTTCTCGACGGGTTAATAAATTAGCACAATCGCTTATAACACATCGGTCATCACACATTGCGCTAATTTATTCACTCGATTTACACCCTCAAGTTCGTACCACACTTCTTTCTCTTTTCCGCCATTCTCCTCCGCCACCGAGACCCTATTCCACTCTTCTTCCCATACGGTCTCGTGTGTTTCTCAACTCCTTTCTCTACACTCCATTCTTCCACCAACCTTACCATTATCACGATAAAATTTTTGAATGGTTGGTGCTAACCTTTGGCCTGTGTAAGGCCTTGTATAGTTTGATTTTTCTCCTCCCTGAATCTGAATTTTAACGCTTAGACAATGGAAATACTGTTTCACTTAAGTTTGGGGGGAATCTTGTTGTATATATATTTTTTGTTTTTTCTTTTAACAATAAACAAATAAAAAAAATTAAAAAAAGTTAATAAACAGGGGAATACTGGCCATTTTGACCCTCTTGGTGTAGCCTGACAGTGAGGATACTGTCAAGTTTAAGTTTGGGGGTGTGCTCGGTAAGCTTTCTTCCTTCGCATTCATTTGTATATTTTTGCATTTGCATACTTATTTTAAAACCGATAAAAATTGAAAATTTTAAAAAATTATAAAAATTGAAACATTCAATTTTGGCCTTAATTGACTTAAGTTTGACAAATAGGTTAACTAGCTGGGAACAATTAGACCTTAGACTTAGTAAATTAAAAACCCTAAAAATAACCTTTCTTAAAATTTAGCGGTAGAAAGTATATGTCTTTGTAGTTTATTTAGAAATAAGCAAATTTCGAGTTGAGTTCTTGGGCTAAGTTAAAACAAGGGATGAGTATTGATATTTTTATTAAAGGATAAGTTTGAAAAATAATTCCTAAGCTTAAGTCTAAATTCTGAAAATATATACCAAACAAATTGCACAAACACGAACCTTGAAACTTGGAATAGTAGAAGAGACCTTGAAATGCTCTTGTCTAAAGTCCTTAGTACGGAAAAAAAATAAAATAAAAATACAAGTGTGATTAAAGAAAAAAATAAACACTGGTTTTTGTAATTACTTAAGGCTGCAAAAATAGAAAAATATTTAGCGAGGGTGTTTCATCACCTAGTGCCTTAGACCAACTGGTTTAGGAGTCACTGCTAAAGCCTTCGGTGTCACAAGACTAGGAATTTACGCTTTATTGTGCATACACATTTTGTAATCGGTTGTTGGTACCTCAAGAAGTATTAACGGTCGCATGAAGGATGTGCGAGCAAAATTCATCTAAAAATTCACCTATTAAGAAGTGCTTTGGACAACGGACAAGAGTATGATTGCTTGATTTGAATTTCCAAGTGTAGGGGTGATATTTACACACACGTGGGGGGTATGTGATTGGGGTTTAGATAAGAGATAGGAATGAAGAATAGGACTTATATCTTTAACAGCGATGATAAAAATTCCTAAGTTGAGATAGAACCCTAGAAGGAAACCTTAAAAAGATGCCGAAGGCTAAGTAGGTCTGCAGAACATATATAATCTTAAGTTAAATGATAAGGAAGCGTGAAGAATACGGGTGGATAATTTATGAGTCGAAGATAATAGAATTCCTTGTTAGAAAACCTAATTGGAGAATAAGAGTCGATAAGCCAAATTGATAGGATTTTGTGGGTAGTATCCGCTGAAAACCCTCAGGAGACAACACTCCTCCTACTAGGGACACCTAGAGGTTTAATGGCTTGTTGCACGAGCTCAGTGCAATCGTGATTCTCTGCGAAAGTGAGGTTAGGTTTTTGTCGAGAATAAAACTAAGTTTGCTCGAGGACGAGCAAAAGATAAGTTTGGGGGTATTTTTTCATATCATAATATTGCATTATTATATTCCCCATGCCTAGTCATTTTATAAATAAACAGGTGCTTTTGACCCATGTCTGCTACTTAGTTGCAGGTTACAGGTTCTTGGAATAAAAACAGTGAAAACAATGAAAAAGACGATACAAAAGTGAGACTACGACCAATAAATGTTGGAATCTTGATCAAGCCTACACGAAGATCAGTTCACAAAGTACAAGGCAGTGCAAGGTTCAAGACTTCGTCACGAAGCAACGGCAAAAGTCTACTACAATGTTCACTGGAAAGATCTGGAAGAGTACCAGAAGATATTCTGAAGAAAGTCCTGAAGAAAAAAGTACCCAAATGCAGCAGAAACAACCCCAAGAAAAATGAAGCATTAAGCTCCCTATACGGCCGCGGATCCACGGCAAAACATGGGGTTTGGCCGCGGAACCGCGGCCATCAAGAACCCGTGTCGGCGCAGAAATGTGTCGGTGCTGGCGGGCGTTGACTAGGTTTTTTTCTTAGGGGGTATTTTTGTAAAAGCAGATATGAGTCAATTGTAACCCTAGGGTTTCTATGATCTATAAATAGAACCCTATACCTCTTTTGGAGGTATGCCTCTATTCATCAATAAAATTTCAGTTTTCTTTGAAGTTGGAGAGCATCAATCGTAAGTAGGTTTATTTTTCTGCCCTAGTTTTAGTTTTAATTTCTGCCCTAGGTAATTTCTTTTCTTGCTCTAGTTTAATATAGTTTAGAATTTTTATTAACTTGTAGTAGATCTTTCATGTCTTAAATCAAAACAAAATAAAAATTATGTCTTTCCTAGATCCCTCAATGAGCGAGTAGTTTCCTCGCTTGTTAGGGTTAGGAATAGGGAAGGGTTTGAGAGATGAAGATCTCTCATCTCTTTCTTTTCCAATCTCTTATGAACAATTAGGACTCCATGCATACTTTCATTTTCCGCTCCCTACGGCACTCTACCCACGAGGTAACGGCGATCCGTAGTATAAAAGACCGGATTTGAAAGTTTTCCATGGAGGTTAGGGTAAGGATTGATAAAGGACGGACAAGGATCTAGAGGAAGAAACATCTTCCCAATCATCCTAATCCCTTTTATTAATAATTACCATAACTCCTAATATGATATCTAATTTAGGGCATTGAAAGAGGTGTAAATCTTTATTTACCAAACTTTACCTAAACCTAATCCTAGCAAGTTTCTAATCCTAGTATAACTCAACTTCGTTTTTAGATTTAATTAAAAGATCCAACACCCTTTGGAATTAGCTCGTAAGAACATTTAGGAGATTTACAACATCCCTGTGGACCGACTCGTATTCACCGGCTAGCTAACAAGCGATGCCGTTCTTGATCGCAGTAATATATTTTTGATCGATAAAATCTCTATAAATCAGCTGCTAGCCCCCTTGACCCCCAGCCCGCTATCCGGGTAGCGGGACCCCCGTAAAAACTTTGCGGGGCCCCCGATATATCCAAAACCCGTTTAAAACACAACACTGCAAATTGAGTTCGCATGACCAGTTTAACCCGTTAATCGGAGGTTCCCTCGCTCCAAATATGAAGGGTAATTAACGGCAGCTTAGTCCGCGGCTGCCGGAGATTCGGATCCCCACAATCAATAAACCCCATCCTACCCTAGGCAGGGAGAATCTGTAATGCGCCTGACAAGCGCGCGTGTATTCCCATCTCAATGGGGTGATGAAAAACACCCTATAGATTCTGGAACGCCCGGTGGGACCAATCTCTCCTCCTATATTTCGGGTTAAACGTTCATGCGAGCTCAATCAATGTACATATCGATTGTCTATACTGAAATCATGTTACTATTTGCAGGGGTTAACAATTTCCAATTGCCATCTTCGAACGCAAGTCGGTATTAGAACGGTTTTCCTTGGCCCCAGCTAGGGGCAAGGCCATCAACACCGACAAAGTAATAAGGCATCTCATGCAAGCTCTAGCGGTGCCCTTGACAACTGCTCAATCGGGTATCTTCTCTAAGCTTCCTGTTGGATGACCTCTAAGTCTTTAAACTGGAAACAGTCGACCACCACGTCATTAAACTGGGAATAAACGACCTCTAAGTCGTTAAACTGGGAATGTAAAAATGTGCAAATAAAAATAATAATAATAATAATAATAAAAAGCCGAAATGATAGGGCAATGTTCACAACATAATATTGTATTATTATATTCCCCATTCTTATTCATTTTATAAATAAACAGGTGCTTTTGACGCATGTCTGCTACATATTACAGGTTACAGGTTGTTGGAGCGAAAACAGTGAAAAAGACAAAAGACGACACAAAAAAGGGACTTTGACCAACAAATAGAAGGATCTTAATCAAGCCTACACAAAAGATCAGTACAAGACAACGCAAGGTCCAAGATTACAAAGCAAACGTTAAAAGTCCACTGCAATTGTTCACTGGAGATCTGGAAGAAATAGAGAAGCCAAATTGAATAAAGATCCAAAGAAATAAAAGCCCAAGAAGCCCAGAATCAGTTCCAAAATTTCCAGACATAAAATTTTACCAAAGCTTGGAGTCTACTTTGACTAGGTCTTCCTAAGGATATTTTGGTAAATGCAGACGTGCGAATCAATTGTAACCTAGGGTTTCTATGTCTTATAAATAGAAGCCCGAATCATTGTATTCTTTTTATGCCTCCCTTCATTAATAAATTTTAGAATTCTTTTGGAGAGCATCGGTGCCTCTTTTCATTTCATGAATTCAGATCTGACAACCCTGTGTTGATGTTTGGAGAGAGCCATCTGTAAGTAGTTTTATTTAATTGCTCTAGTTTAGATTTTAATTCCTTGTCTTAGATGTTAGCTTTGGGGAAAGCTTTTGAGAGATGAGATCTCTCATCCCTTTCGTACCCATCACATACAATCAATAGGACTCCATGCATACACGCACACACCGCGCCCTACGGCACCCTATCCCTCGAGGTAGCGGTGATACCGTAGTTTAAAGGCCCGGTTGCGCGCGTTTTCCATGGAGGTTAGGGTAAGGATCTCTAAAGGAAGGACAAGAATCTAGAGGAAGGAACACCTTCCCGAATGGATCTAATCCCCTTTGTTGATAATTACCATAACTCCTCTTAGATCCTAATCTGGGTATAGAAAGCGTTGAGATTTATTTACATTTCCAAACCATTCCGAAACCTAACCCTAGAAAGATTTAGATCTAGATAATTTTAGTATAGATAGATTTAGTTTTTAGATTTACTAATCAATCCGAACACCCTTCAGAATTAACTCGTTTGAACGATTAGGAAATTCACAACATCCCTGTGGACCGACCCATACTCACCGGCTAGCTACCAAGCGACGCCGTTCTTGATTGCGGTTAATAGATAGTTTTTGAGATCAATCAAATGGCGCCGTTGCCAGGGATCGAACCCGGGTCACCCGCGTGACAGGCGGGTTATTTCCATTTTGCAATTTCGGGTTAATCAAAATTAAAAAAATCATAAAAATCTGAAGAAAAAAATATATAAAAATATATCATCTGTTATTTTTGGGAAGGGTATTTTTGTGTGAATTTTGCAGGATCTACAAACAAATTCGGATCTGGAAATCTACAGAGATCAAAACAGCAAATATCAAATCCGAAGATCACAACAACCGAGGAACAGAAGAAATTTGGAGGACCGAGTCTACAAGTCAACCGCGGAGATCTGATGACAAAAAAAAACTGTTGAACCGTTCCTGCCACCGCGGAACCGCCGCGCGAGCCTTCCTGCGACCGCGGAACCGCCGCGTTTTGGTCGAGTAAAAAAAAAGGGGCAGAAGCGCGGTAAAAAAAAATAAAAAATCTGTAAGTCTTCTGATCTCCTTCTCTGCAAATCTCTGATATCTCCTCTGAAAAATCTCCTGCAGGATTCTTTGCGCTTAAAAATCTTCCCCTTCCAAATAACAATCTTGTGCAGGATTCTTTGCGCCGCGCATAAAATAAAAGATTTGATTGCAAGTGATTTTTCTGCTTTGCATATCTTTAAAACTGACTTTAAGGGGCTTTTGACCAATTCAGATTGGGTGGGGATTTCATCACCCTTCCCAGGACCCCAGAAATCACATAAGGCATTTGTATTGACCATTCTTAATTAAAAAATACTAGACTCAGCCCTAAGGACTTCGAACTCAATAGGACAGAGGACTAGTTATAGGCATCGGCCGTTTATCCTAACCTGACTTTGCGGTGTCTAGGCAAGTGTGTCTAAGGCAAGTGGTTACTTAATTAGGACCGCCACTTGTAGCGGGGAGCCTCCCACTTACCTGGCACTTACCTGGCCGCAATTGGCGGTGAAGAGGCGGTTTGAGGTCCTATTTCTAGCCTTTTGGAACAATTAGGAGCTGTCTAGCTGACCTAGGTGACCCTAGATCTAGGCTTGATTGTGCATTTCTGGTTGATTGCATTTGTGTCTAATCCCTTTATCGAAAATCTTTTTTTGCAAAAAGTTACAAATAAAAAAAAAGGAAAATTTTTATAAAAAGACTTGCAACTTTTGTCGCTAAGAAATCCGTGCACCCCAAACTTCTTTCTCTTCTCCCTCTTACATCATGGGTACCCCACATCATAAATCCCTTGCCGAACTTTGGTATCCCAAACTTAACTTTGCCTCGTACGTCAATTGCTTCGATCGATTTAAGGAAAATCCCTCCATGCCCAAAATTTCTTTGAAAGATCAAATAGAAGCGTCTAGGAGAAACAGTTCGACTTTGCAACCCACTTTGTGTCAACCATGTCAACCTTCACCACCTTCATATGTTGATACCACTTTTTCAAGTTCTGCTGTAACTCCTAAACCGATGTCCATTGCTGAGCATATTGCTCAATCTCGTAGCCGATCTTTCACCCCTCTCCACTCATCTAGTTCTAGGGATCCACAAGACTATTCACCTTTTTATCCACATGTTGACCCTACCCCTGTCCAACCACCCACTTCCTACCAGTCCTACCCGACTTTCCCACCGTCACTAGACACTGTTTCTACACAGCCTTTTGGGAGTTTCATATATCCAAACAATTTCGAATCTTTTACCGAAACCCCCTTACCACCCAAGTCTAGTTTGGAAGAGTCGTTGGAGGCTTATATCTTAGCAACAAACAAAATGATTAGGAATGTGGATGCATCCGTAGCCGCCCTTATACAACCTAGTGATCCGGTAGCTAGTTTTCCACTAGTTTCAAATTTTTCAATGTATGAGGAGGCGGTTGGACAGAGGGAGAATTTGAGAGGAGCGAGTGAGTTCTACACATTCCCAAATCAAACCTACCCATACCCACTTGAAGCCCACAACTCCGGTTTTTCATCGATTGTCCCAAATGCTTCACAAGTTACAAACAAAACATCTAACGAGTTGTGTGACTATATAGTGCTTGATTTGCCAGATTGTGAAGAACCCCTTTCGAGTGAAACCACACTTAATCCTTTCGATGTTTACACCTCCAATCTAGAACCTAAATCGATAAATATCCATGCTTTTGATGAGGTGTCAGATGATAAGTTAATTGAAAAAGAAAAGAATAATCAAAACTTATCATGACTAAACCATGGTAAAGTGTAGAGATTCAACTAGGGTTAAAACAAATTAACTTAACTATTATCTTCTTCTTCTTCATTCTTCAAGTGAAGAAAACCAAGCTTCATCAATGGTGATTGATGTTTTTGAGTGAGAAATCCATTTCCAAAGTTTACCCACATCCTATTTCTTCATCCTCTACCTCTTGCCAAGAAGTAGAGTGTGTTTCCTTCACAACTTTTCACGGTTTGGTGAAGGTGGAGCTTGATTCATCGATGCCTCGACGTAGATCATCTTCGGCATGGACATCGACGACCTAGCTTGCCCATTCTCCGACGAAGCCGACTCTAGAGCCCGGATTTGATTTGGACAGCGGAGACGACCTCGTTGCGGAGCTTTGGAGGTGGAGCAAACGGATCTACAAAGGTTGTATTTCCGTATTTTCATTAGCTAAGTTGTTAGCTAGCTTTCTTTTCGCCTAGACATCTAGTTATAGATCCGTACACTAGGGTTTGTAGGCACCATATTTTTTTGAAATTGCCATGGTTGATGGCTTGGGAGACTTCACTAGGGTGCCTAGGAACCCTGCAGTGGTATCAGAGCCTAGCTAGAGCCTTAGGCGAAGCCCGGACGGAATTAGAAACCCGATCGAACCCGAAAACCCAAAGCAAAAATGCTCTCTGTCCCGATTTTAAAAATGTGGATTTTTCATGATTAAAAATATCCAGAAAAACAAGCAGGCTTTTCTGAGAATAACTGTGAAATTTGAGCACACGATTCCACCAGAGCGCGGCGGAAGCGCCGCACAAAGGGGGTTTGTGCGGCGGAAGCGCCGCCAATAAGATCGCGACACGTGTCAAATTTCACAGTAACTCGTAAAATTCAATGCTCATTTTCCTGGAATATTTAAAATGAACTCAAGAGTTGAGTTGTTCTGAGTTGTTTTGGGAATCATTGTTTCGATCGGAAAGTCTAATTCTGTCCATGTGTTTTCCGGATAAATTTTAGAATATGTTAAAAAGTTCGACCGGATATAAATACCCGATTTTTCCCCTGTCGGGAAATTTCCAAGTGTTGGATTTTTCCGTAGTTTAACGACGTTCTAAGTAGTGCAAGTAACGCGATGGACCCTCTAGAAGACAACAAACCTTAACTCGATTATGTGACCGTCTTGAACTGCCCTTTGAACCTTCGGGTTTGGGGCAGTACGGCGTGCCACATGTGAGGCGTTGGCTTGACCCTTCTACGGCTGGACCGTTGGTACTGAGGCACGAACGGAATGTTGTTATACTTGTTTCATGTGTTGATCAGTATCGGGAAAACTTGGGTGTTCGATTGTTCGATCGAAAAGTTTAACATTTTCTGTTTATCTGGAATGGGATACAATAATTGGAATTCACATTAGTTATGCGATAACTGAATGAATGTTATAAACGTAGCAATTTAGTCTCACATGATCGGTTGCCACGGAATTTTGATGTGATCAAAAGTCCGTCGCAATCACGTAGCGTACGCGGATACTCGCCGGGTAAACTTAATAGACAGCCTCACTCCATAGCCCCGACCAAGTGACTGTAGGAGAACCCCGTCGCCGAAAGCATCCGTTCGGGTGCTCGCGGTAGCGGTGTTCCGCCTTGGTGCACTTCGTCGACGGTATCGGGGGTGCGGCCGCCTACTGAAGTTTGCGACGAGCATTCGATCAAAATGTCGGGAATCTTGTTGAATTCCCCGACTTAATATTGAAAAGTGTTTTCGATTTTGAGACTAAAATGCGGGGTTTATAATTGTTAGGCATGCGATGTCTAAGTAATTCATTTGGTCAGGCATGCGATGTCTGAGGTAGTTGCGGATTCCAACTGTTGTAGTTTTACACTTTCTTTTCTGTGACCGTAAGTGTAATATGTGATATCGCCGGTTTCGTTGCTATATGTCAACGACAATTGGGATGGGCATATTTACTTACGTTGATGACATGTGATGTTATGTGTTGCTGGATATGTTATATTGGATTGTCGTGTTTGAATAGCCGGGGGTTTTTATGTGAGATGAGTGTTTTTCATTTTCATTCATGTAAAAACTTGTATGTAATATTCTTTTATTGGGGCGCTTCCAGGTTGCGGAAGTTGTCACCCGTTGTATATTATTTACTTTTCCGCACTAGGATAGACCCAAGGAGGAGAGCACAAGTAACCAGGTTCTGGAGTCCAGTGGGAGACCAACTCGAGGAGTCGAGTCCGGGTCTCCTAACTCTAGAATTGGTAGGGTTGCTTGCCGCTCTCGTAGGGGTCTAGGGGTGTGGGTTTGGCTATTCATCACGACCGTGGAATCCGTGTTTTATACTGGCTCGTATTGAAAACACGGACGTCCTAGTATATCCAATATTTCATATGATTCTTCTGCTGCGATATCTGTGATGCGATCATGAGATGTTCTGTGATAGATACATTTATAGTATATATGATATATTATATAGACGTTACTTATGTTTTACACCCGCGCTAGCCCTGCCCCGCTCTGCCGTTAGTTACCTAACCTAACGGTGCACGAGGGGACATCGAGGCGAATACGGATGGCATAAGTGTACGTCATATCTATCTGTGATGTTTAGGTACATAAATGATGGGACTTCATTAATGTGATTAATGAAAATAAAAGAAACCTTAGATGTTGTAGAATTGAATTTCAAAATAAAACAGGTAGCTACAGTTCTTGCTTTGCACAGCGATATATATGATATATCCTGCACCTTATTCGATGAGGAAAGGACCGAGATCCCTTCACCGGGAGTGACTCCTTTAGCAACAACTGGCAGATGCTACACACTCGGTTTGTTTTTGATTGCTTTTAAGAGTTTTTGCTTTGCACAGTGATATATGTGATATATCCCGCACCTCATTCGATGAGGAAAGGGCCGACGATCCCTTCACCGGGAGTGACCCCTTTAGCAAAACTGGAAAGGCCTCAAAATCAATCCATTTTAAAACTTCATTTGATTCTACAACGATATCAAGTTCATTACGCAATAGGTTTTCAGAAAAACCTGTCGTAGCCCTCCGTCATTTCAGATACGTACTAGTTAGTATTCGTGCTGCGGTTGTTTGGCCTCCGTCAAGGCGTAGTGTACGGTAGCTAACTAGTGCTTATCTGCTAGCATATGATGCGATTGGATTAGGGTATTCGTACGGCGTTGTTTGGCCTCCGTCAAGGGTCGTGCGGGTGGGTTTAATTCAATCAGGAAATGACGGGTTGAACTTGACTAGCGGACTATGGGTTGTTTGGCCTCCGTCAAGGTCATAGCGAGCTAGGGGCAAAATATTATCGGGAATTTCAAGTGTTGAAATTTGCAATGAGATTGCATACCTTCTATGAGATAGTTGGATCCCGATACCCGCTGCGAGTAAGAGTTACTCCTGGGAGAGTTTTATACATTACAATTAGCCGATCAAGTAGGTGTCTAGAAAGGTGTCAACGGGGTTACGCCTCTGGGAAAACGAGGTTTACATTAATTAGGTTCGTGCGAAAGCACGGGGGACCTCCCTCAAAGTACCGACACTGGCCTGGCTGAAAAATTGGCGAACTTGTAGTGTGTAATTAATCCCGGCTAGTCTTTCCTTTTAGGGTTTGAAGGAAGATTTGATAAAAAGCAGTGGGAGCCATCCTGATTAGATAAAATAATAACCAATCTATTCTTGCAAGAGCGCACGCTGAGTGTTTTCTTCTCTCTCTCTCCAGGTAGCGACCATATCACGCCTTAATCAAGATAATAATACGGATAATTGACCGAACCCGCTTGTTATACTGAGCTGGGGAACGTTGGTCCCGCTCCAACTTATAATTGTTATAAGACAGAGCAGGAAATTGGGGAATACCAGATTTCCCGTGCCGCCCAAACGAAGAAAGTGCATATGATGCATCATCTTCGGGTGTGTTCGTTATACAGAACTGTTTCTCAGTATCCTCCGCATCCTTGGTATATGATACAGGATCAGGATCCCAGATATGCAAGATGTTACATAGGGCTACAAAAGGGTAGAAAAACTGAGAACGGGTGATAAGTTTCATGAGGCAGAAAACGGGGCAAGTGTTGCAGCCAAGTCTGTTGGTCACTGTCACCCTGTATTACCTGAATACATTGATGATGAACGAATGTTATTAGATACCGAACCTGATATACAAAATCATATCAGTCTCTTTATTATTAAAGAAATGATAAAATTTTGTATAGTTGGATAATGTTTTGAACATTTCCTATATCAAAAGTTGATCGGTTCAGGCACGTTATCTAAAAGCATTATTGTTCTAAATCAAACTACAGTTCTTAGTATACGGAACACACACAAGAAGAAAAGTTCAGATATGAACGGATTCTTCTTAAGGTATTGTAGACTGGGTCATATCAATGTGACCCGACTAGCTAGAGTTACACAATGATGCATATTTAAATTAGTTTGAATTTACATCTTGTGAAACTCGCCAGTCATGTCATAAAGATATGATGACACCAGCTCTGTTTATTGGAAACAGAGAAAGAGTTAGTGAACTCTTGGGATGATACATGTTGATGTATGTAGGTCCCCTGTCTACACATACCAAGACCGGTTCTTTATACTTCATTACGTTCTCTGATGATCTCTTTAGATTCAGACCTATGTTCCTGTTGAAACACAAGTCCGAACCTTTTGAGATATTCACAGAATATAAGTTAGAAGTAGAGAACCAAAATACGGGTATAAGTATTATGTCCTATGATGAGATCAAGGAGGAGAATACTTGTGCATGGAATTCCTGGATTATTCTAAAGGAGAATGAGATTCTCTCTCAGCATTACTCCTCCGCATACACCATAGCACGTTGGGATATCGGGGCGGAGCAGATGACACCATATGAGATAAGGTGTGCTCTATGATGAGTAATACTGAGTTACCTATTTCCTTTTGGGAGTTATGCACTTGAGAAGCTGCATACCTATTGAATAGGGTTCCAATCAAATCAGTTGCCTACCGTTTCATATGTGATATGGAAAGGGAAGAGCCCATATCTTAAGTTAGTTATGATTTGGGGTTGTCCGGCCTATGTCTAAAAGCAAAATCCGGACAAGCTCGAGGCAATGTCAGTTATGTACAACTGGAAATGTTCCAGCCATACAAAATGCAGCTGATGATTTGATAGAACCAAAGGATTCAGTAGAAACCAATGAACCTCAGCCTCTCCGCCGATCTAGTAGGGTTCCTCACCCACCTGAGAGATACTTCGGTTTCTCTATGACAGTGGGAGCGAGGATTGCATCATGAGATGATGACCCAACTAGCTTCGAGCTGGCCATCAAGAGTGAGACTCTGTAAGAATGGCTGGATGTTTATGATCTGAGATGGAATCCTTATACACCAACAAAGTATGGACTTTAGTTGCTATATCTGAAGGGTTAAATCCCCATCAGGAGCAAGTATATCTTGAGAAGATTACTTGGTGTACATGGAAAAGTTGAGACTTTCAAAGCTAGACTTGTTAAAAGTTTTCGTCATCGACCGGGCATGGATAATGATGAAACCTTTTCCAGAATCTATGCTTAAGTCCATCCAGATCCTACTTGCCACGGCTACATACCATGACTACGATATCTGGTGGTTGGGTGTCATGACTGCTTTTCTAAATGATGTTTTAGAAGAGTGAGTCTATAAGTACACAGCCAGAGGGCTTCGTAAACAGTGGGAGCAGCGGAAACGTGTGCAAGATGTTTTATCTGATAAAGCAGGCATCGCGGAGTTGGAACATCTGTTTTGATGATGTAGTCAAAGAAGTTGACATCATCAAAATGGTAGATGAACCTTGTATAAACAAAAAGGTAGTAGGGAGTATGGTGGTGATCCTCGTAGAGTACATGGATGACATACTCTTGATAAGAAAGGAGTTTCTTATGCTACGCTCGATCAATCTTCGTTTATCACAATTATTCTCCATATAGGATCAAAGTGATACCTCCTTAATCCTGGGTTTTGGATCTATGAGATAGATTTAAGTGGATGTTAGGAAACTCACTAGGTGTAGTGAGAAGGTATCAATCGATCCTGGGGAGATTCACTGGAAGTGTTCCAGGGTGATAAAGACGACTGAATGTCAGTCGCAGGCATTGTCTTTACCCTCAGTAAAGGGACGGTATGTTGGAAGAGTTCCAAGCTAGATACCGTGACATACTAGACGATAAAGGCTAGATACATCGCTACTTACGATGCTACTAAAGAGGATGTTTGGATGTATAATGGTTCATGAGATGAACTATGTTCCTACCATTGTGAGACAATGGAGTTGTGGCTTATGCCAAGGAACGTCCGTCCCATCAGTGATCCAGACTTATTCTAAGGCAGTATCACCTGATCATGGAGATGGTTGATCTCCAGGGTGATCAAGGAAAGGAGAGCAGACTTAGAGGACAACACAGCGGATCCACTCACAAAGGCCTGTTCCCAGAGAGAGACTTTTATGGGATGGTTGAGTATGAGATACTGCAACCACTGCTATAGATGGCCCTAGTGCAAGTGGGAGATTGTTAGTTATATGTATGCCCTAGAGGCCATTACTATACATGGGATGTATATTGTAGTGGATGCTGGGACGTATATAGGGAGGACTTTCTTGCTCGACATGATAGTATGCTATCTGGTTGAACTTTACCTTAACGTGTATACTGATTGTCTCTCTGTTACATGTTGGTAAAGCCCTTAGGATCTGTACTTGACTACCTGGACTATGATGCGGATCATACTAGTGGGGACATGGTAGTCCATAAGTACATCCTTCAGAGTCCCTAGTCGTGGGTGTATCGAGACGGGGCATCGATATACCAGAGTAGACTAGCGTATACGCTTCTCGACCCATGTGATGGGCGATGGATGATCCCATATCCATTGGTGTTTGACATCAGAGATGATATACGGGTGCTCAGTAGAGACTGGGTACACTGGACGGACTCGCCAAGAACTCCCAGATGGTATTATACCTCACGTCAGATGGCAGTTCTCTGGTGACACTGGTACAGAGTAGTCTGTTGACCCGAGATCGTCATAGAGTCTTGTGTGGTTCCCACTGTGCTTTGATTTCCATCTTACCACGTCCAAGAGGGCGTGCAAAACGGTGGTTTTTGGGTACAGTCCCGAGTCACATGGAGGCAATGAGCGATAGGAGGGGATTCGTCTCTCCCGGTATAGGGAGTTGATGTTGCGCTGTCTTCGATTGGCTATAACAGGAAATCCCTGGCCAGGGTTGCTGAGATTTACTGGTAAGTGTTACCAGTAGTTTCTCGATTTGTTATAGACCTCATATCGACACGACTTATTGAGCTATTGGGGTCTGACGTTTACCACCCCTAGGCGAGATATGCGACATATCAGACGATCAGACCGGACTGTACGGTAGTGTTACTGGTCGGATTCACTGGAGTGTGAGCGGGCTTGCTCGTCGATCTTCAGATCGCTCAATACCCGGGTGGCCGTTACGTTTAGCAGACCGCTTGCGGCTTGTGGGTGTTTGATATGATCATCATCTGCTGCCGGCGTATTGACGAGTCTTTAGAGTCCTACACAGAGGTTTCCTGGCTCAAGCGAAACGAAATAGGAGCGCATATGAGATATGTGCGGGACCGAGAATAATACGGTATGTGATACTGTATTCGATTCTCGCGATGTGACATTGATCGGTTATATGCGATATAGCCGGGTTATCGGATCAAGTGTTGATTCGATAAGATGTTACTAATGATACCAGTCGGTTATGTGCGCATGACCGGGTCATTGAATCAAGTGTTGATTTAATGATTTAATGCATATTTATATATTTGATATATTACTTTGCATCAACTAGTATCGGTTTACTTAAGATGGATTTTCTCACTCGGGTGTGCGCATTACATATGCGATATGATTTTGTGCACATGCTTGTATCATGTTTGATGATACATCCTTTTTGGTTAAGTGTAAAGTATTAAACCTTGGTTAATGAAATGGTTAGGGTTTCTTATTTATTATTCATTTATCTTATTTAATTATCCTTTTTATTTTTGATAAATGAATAAATGAAATGAGAAGAATGGTGGCTTGTTTTGGATTGTAGTTGAAGTTTCATGAACCTTTGACTTGGTCCACCATTCTTATCTCATGCTTAACCTAACCATTTGTTTTAACCCTAGTTGAATCTCTACACTTTACCATGGTTTAGTCATGATAAGTTTTGATTATTCTTTTCTTTTTCAATTAACTTATCATAACTATTATCTTCTTCTTCTTCATTCTTCAAGTGAAGAAAACCAAGCTTCATCAATGGTGATTGATGTTTTTGAGTGAGAAATCCATTTCCAAAGTTTACCCACATCCTATTTCTTCATCCTCTACCTCTTGCCAAGAAGTAGAGTGTGTTTCCTTCACAACTTTTCACGGTTTGGTGAAGGTGGAGCTTGATTCATCGATGCCTCGACGTAGATCATCTTCGGCATGGACATCGACGACCTAGCTTGCCCATTCTCCGACGAAGCCGACTCTAGAGCCCGGATTTGATTTGGACAGCGGAGACGACCTCGTTGCGGAGCTTTGGAGGTGGAGCAAACGGATCTACAAAGGTTGTATTTCCGTATTTTCATTAGCTAAGTTGTTAGCTAGCTTTCTTTTCGCCTAGACATCTAGTTATAGATCCGTACACTAGGGTTTGTAGGCACCATATTTTTTTGAAATTGCCATGGTTGATGGCTTGGGAGACTTCACTAGGGTGCCTAGGAACCCTGCATCAGAAAATATTGATTTTCACTTGATTGAGGATATAGACGCTGAGAATATTTTGGATGATGAACCCGTCGATTTGATTGAAATTTTATGTCCAATTCATCATCCCGAGTCATTAATTGTTTCTCCTGAACTTCATAGGCGTCTTGATTTTGATAATAATGGCTTAGATGAGATAAATATTGAGGAGAATTATGAGGATAGTATTGAGGAGAGTATTGAGGATAATATTGAGGTTGAACCATTTTTGTTTGATGTGTCGGATTTTCCAATTCATCCTCCTACTCTTACACTTCCTAAATCAAACACCCTCCTTTCCATTGTTCCGACTACGCAAAAGATCACGCTTGAAGACTGTGAGCTTGAAAAATTTCTCTTTGAATCTGACACAGTTCTCACAGACGATAATGATTACGAGTGTTTCACTTTTTCGGACGATGTTGAAAACTCACCTCCCGAATTTGAGTCCTTTACATTTTCAGATGAGTTAGTTGAACCATCAGACTCGGTTGCTTACAGTCGTTTCGAACCATTGATGGAATCTTTCAAGTTCGAGACAGTTTACTACGGTGAGGATGAGACTATCCCTAATTCACTCCCTTTCTTCCTTACTATCGTTCCGACCGTGCAAGAGACCGTTACGCTTTCATCTCCAATACCAAGTTTGACGTACCCATGCTTTCTTGCGAATCTTGAGGGATTTGACCCCATTTCTCGACGAGTTGATAGATTAGCACAATCACTTTTAACACTTCGGTCATCACAAATTGCGCTAATTTACTCACTCGAGTTACACCCTCAAGATCGTACTCCACTTCTTTCTCTTTTCCGCCATTCTTCTCCTCCGCCGAGACCATATTCCACTCTTCTTCCCATTCGGTCTCGTGTGCTTCTCATCTCTTTTCTTTCCACTCCATTCTTTCACCAACTTGGCCATTACCACGATAAGATTTTTGAATAGTTGGTGCTAACCTTCGGTTTGTGTAAGGCCAAGCTTAAGTTTGGGGGGAACCTTGTTGTATATATGTATATATATTTTTGTTTTCTTTTTCTATAAAAAAATATATAAAAAATTCAAAACATTAAAAAATATATAAAATTTTATAAATAAATAAACAGGGAAGTGCCGACATTCTCAACCCTCTTGGTGTGGCATGACAGTGAGGACACTGTCAAGTTTAAGTTTGGGGGTATGCTCGGTACGTCTTCTTCCTTCACATTCATATGTATAGTTTTGCATTTGCATACTTACTTTAAAAAGCCATAAAAAATTGAAAAATTCAAAAATTATAAAAATTATTGTATTCAATTTTGGCCATATTTGACTTGAGTTTGACAGATAGGTTAACTGGCTAGGAACAACTAGATCTTAGACTTAGTAAATTAAAAACCCTAAAAATAATCTTCTTTAGAGTTTAACGGTAGAAAGTGTATGTCTTTGTAGTTTATTTAGAAATAGGTAAATTTTGAGTTCACTTCTTGGGCTAAGTTAAAACAAAGGAAAAGTATTGATATTTTTATTAGAGTATGAGTTTGAAAAATAATTTCTAGCTTAAGTCTAGATTCTGAAAATGTATACCCTACAATTTGCACAATCACGCACCTTGATACTTGGAATAGTAGAGGAGACCTTGAAATGCTCTTGTCTAAAGTCTTTAGTACGAAGAAAATAAAAGAAAAGTGAATAAAGAATAAAAAAAGAACACTGGTTTTTTTGATTACTTAAGGCTGCAAAAATAGAAAAATATTTAGCGAGGGTGCTTCATCACCTAGTGCCTTAGACCAACTGGTTTGGGAGTCACTGCTAAAGCCTTGGGTGTTGCAAGACTAGGAATTACGCTTTAATGTGCAAACACATCTTGTAATCGGTCGTTGGTACCTCAAGAAGTATTAACGGTCGCATGAAAGATGTGTAAGCAAAAATCATTTAAAAATTCACCAATTAATAAGTGCTTTGGACAAAAGGACAAGAGTATGATTGCTTGATTTGAATTTCCAAGTGTAGGGGTGATCTATACACACACGTAGGGATATGTGATTGGAGTTTAGATGACAGAAAGGAGTGAAGAATAGAACTTATATCTTTAATAGAGATGATAAAAATTCCTAAGTTGAGATAGAACCCTAGAAGGAAATCTTAAGAAATGCCGAAAGCTAAGTAGGTCTGCAAAACATATATAATCTTAAGTTAAATGATGAGGAAGTGTGAAGAATATGGGTGGATAATTTACGAGTCGACGATAATAGAGTTCCTTGTTAGAAAACCTAATTGGAGAATTAAAGTCGAAAAAGCCAAATTGATAGGATTTTGTGGGTAGTATCCGCTGAAAACCCTCAGGAGACAACACTCCTCCTACTAGGGACACCTAGAGGTTTAACGGCTTGTTGCACGTGCTCAGTGCAATTGCGTTTCCCTGCGAAAGTGCGGTTAGGTTTTTGTAGAGAATAAAAAATAAGTTTGCTCGAGGACGAGCAACAGATAAGTTTGGGGGTATTTGTTCACACCATAATATTGTATTATTATATTCCCCATTCTTATTCATTTTATAAATAAACAGGTGCTTTTGACGCATGTCTTCTACATATTACAGGTTACAGGTTCTTGGAGCGAAAGTGAAAAAGACAAAAGACGACACAAAAAAGAGACTTTGACCAACAAATAGAAGGATCTTAATCAAGCCTACACAAAAGATCAGTACAAGACAATGCAAGGTTCAAGATTACAAAGCAAACGGTTAAAAGTCCACTGCAATTGTTCACTGGAGATCTGGAAGAAATAGAGAAGCCAAATTGAATAAAAATCCAAAGAAATAAAAAGCCCAAGAAGCCCAGAATCAGTTCCAAAATTTCCAGACATAAAATTTTACCAAACCTTGGAGTCTATTTTGACTAGGTCTTCCTAAGGATATTTTGGTAAATGCAGACGTGCGAATCAATTGTAACCTAGGGTTTCTATGTCTTATAAATAGAAGCCCAAATTATTGTATTCTTTTTATGCCTCCCTTCATTAATAAATTTTAGAATTCTTTTGGAGAGCATCGGTGCCTCTTTTCATTTCATGAATTCAGATCTGACAACCCTGTGTTGATGTTTGGAGAGAGCCATCTGTAAGTAGTTTTATTTAATTGCTCTAGTTTAGATTTTAATTCCTTGTCTTAGATGTTAGCTTTGGGGAAGGCTTTTGAGAGATGAGATCTCTCATCCCTTTCGTACCCATCACATACAATCAATAGGACTCCATGCATACACGCACACACCGCGCCCTACGGTACCCTATCCCTCGAAGTAGCGGTGATACCGTAGTATAAAGGCCCGGTTGCGCGCGTTTTCCATGGAGGTTAGGGTAAGGATCTCTAAAGGAAGGACAAGAATCTAGACGAAGGAACACCTTCCCGAATGGATCTAATCCCCTTTATTGATAATTACCATAACTTCTCTTAGATCCTAATCTGGGTATAGAAAGCGTTGAGATTTATTTACATTTCCAAACCATTCATAAACCTAACCCTAGCAAGATTTAGATCTAGATAATTTTAGTATAGATAGATTTAGTTTTTAGATTTAATAATCAATCCGAACACCCTTCGGAATTAACTCGTTTGAGCGATTAGGAAATTCACAACATCCCTGTGGACCGACCCGTACTCACCGGCTAGCTACCAAGCGACGCCGTTCTTGATTGCGGTTAATAGATAGTTTTTGAGATCAATCAGGCAACTCGCAATAAAAATGAGCGAGTAAAAATAAAAATGAAAATGAAGCCGAAATGATAGGGCAACCGCGAATAAAAAGCCGAAATGATAGGGCAATCGCGGCCTTCGCGATAAGAAAAGCTGAAATAATAGAGTAATCGCGGTGAAAAAAAAAGGCGAATGATGGGTCGCTCCTGGTACCATATTCCAGTGCAGTGATGCAGACGCCAACCAAAATCCAATTTCTTAAAATTCTTGCAGCCCTACGGCCAGTCCCCAAATTGACTACCGTATACAATCCACAGGCTTAAATAATTCTCATCATACCCATACCCCACCGCAATCACCAGTCCAGCGGCCGGTCTCCGCCCTTGGACTTATGCTCCATTGGGAAGACCCACTCATGTGTCCTCACGATGCATGAGGAGAACAAACCTTCGTGGGATTCTTACGACTCACAAAGGAAAAACACACTTGGGGGTCCTCACGACTCCTAAGGAGAAAATGCACCTACGGGATCCTTACGACTCGTAGGGAGAAAATGCTTTTATGGGACCCTTACAGCCCATAAAATTGAAAATCCTTAGGTGATAGGGATCTAAACCTGTCTCATAAGCCATCGCTTCCCAATAGGCAATGGCGAATTATGAGTCACTCCTGGTACCATATTCCAGTGCAGCGATGCAGACGCAGGCCAAAATCCAAATCCCCAAGTGGCAAATGATGAGTCTGTTGGATATAGTGCCCTCAAAGTCAATTATTGGATCGCAGTTACGTGATTGCAATGATTGAGGAGGATCTATACCAGTAGGACAGTCTTACTCGAGATGATAGTATGCTATCTGGTTTGCCTTTATCAGTCGTGTACATGTTCAGGTGACTGATTACATGATACACGTTGATAGAGCCCTTAGGATCTTGCTTGACTACCAACAGTATGAGGGCGATCATATAAGTGAGAGTTGGGTGGTCTATAAGAATATCCTTAATTGTGGTCCCTAGTCGTGGGAGTTTCGAGACAGGGCATCGATACTCCGGAGTAGACTAGTGTATACAGTCGAGACCCCGACGAGGGGCGGTGGCTGGTCTCACAAGCCACTGGTGTCAGTTGGACCACCTAAGATGTATACAGGTGCTCATTGGGTTATGAGTACACCGGACAGGACTCGCCGAGAATCTGCTAGTTGGTATTATACATATCGTCAGATAGCAGTTCCCTGGTGACATGTGTACAGGTTAGTTCATTGACCTGAGGTCGTCATTTGTCTCATGTGAGTTCCCACTGTGCTTTGATTTCTACCGTACCACGGCTCAAAGGAGTCGTGCAAACAGGTAGTTTTTGGGTACAGTCCCGATCCACATGGAGGCACGTGAGCGGATCGGCAGGGGATTCGTCTCTCCCGGTATTGGGGGTGGAGGTCGCACTGTGTCTAGGAAAGCCATTACACCAAGTCCTTGGCCAAGGCAGGTGAGATTTACTGGTAGGTACTCCAGTAGTATCTCAGGGTGTTCAGGGCTTGTCTCCGACATGACTTATACAGCTATTGGGGGTCTGACGTTACTAGCCCCCTAGGCCGGATATGCGATACTCATAGACGAACGGACCGGACTGTATATACATTGTCACTGTTAGGCTCAGTAGGGTTTCCGGATGAGTTCGCTCATCGGCCTCCCTTGAGGTCAGTCCATGGGCAGCCGTTACGCATAGCTAGTGCCGCTGACGGTTTGTGGTTAAACCCACTGCCAGGGTACTGACGAGTCATTAGAGTCCCCAACAGATAGTTTCCCAAGTTCGGGAAAAACGTTGTAGAGGCCGTATGGTTTTATGGCAGGGTTCAGAAAATGCACGTGCGTTTACGCACGTGTCATTTTTCGGGCAGATAATACTGGTGGGCTTTGGTTTAAGCCGGATCCATGTATTATACAGAGTAGATATAATATCTTTGTCTCAGTTGCATTTGTATTCGGTCGTAATACAAATGCGGGTATATTTATACAGTTACGGGGTTATCCTGAAATTCGTTTCGGGATCACTTTTGAAAGTTGCCAGTTTCCAGTTTCTATCAGCCGTATTTAACATTTGGTTAAATACGGATTTATCTTTTCTTGAGATGAGTGTGGAAGCTTCTAGAAGGTTCTAGAAGTGGTGAGGTGTTTAGTGAGTCATGGTTGCATTTAATGATTCCATTAATGCTTGATGACTAGGTTAATGATTCATCATTTCATTAAGTGTGTTCACATTTTGTGTTCACACTAGAGATATTTTCTTATTGTCACCTCCCCCTCTCCTACACTCACCCCCCTACCTCTATATATTGTGGCCAGCCCCCTCCTTGGTGAAAGAGATATTTTTCACTCACTTGATTTGATTCATTTGGAAAAAGATGATAGGTTTCGGTGTATGGAATTTCACAGCTCATTTCATTCCATCACCCGATTCCCATGGCAACTTTGTAACATTTCAAAAAAGATAAAATATTAATTTTGGGAATTTTTATAATTTAATATTATTTTATTGAATATTTTAATATTTTGGTATTATTAAATACAAATAAATGGGAAAAATTTTGGAAAAATTATGGAAAATTCTAAAGTAGGGTAAATTAGAGAATTATGCCATTTCTAAGTTTAATTGATTAGTTATATGCTAATTTAGCGCTAATCGCGATTAAAAATCGCTAAACGGATTTTTGGCGTTTTTGTGCAAAACATGCACGTATCATTTTCTACACTTGTGTTACATTTTATTGCCATGGTTTGTTTTGGGGTTACTATTTGAGTGAGAAGGGGTTTAAGGAAAAAGAAAAGAAAAGAGAAAAGAATTGAGTAGTAGGTGAGTGAGAGAGAGAGAGGTATGGTCTCCTTTTGACTTAGCCATCTCTTCATTCTTCTTTCATTTTTCCCTCTCCCTCTTCCCCTCCTCCTGCTGCTGCTCCTCCCTCACTTCCCTCCCCTCTTCAACTCCTCTAAACACCTCTAAAACAAACTCAAAACCCTATCTTCATTTCACTAAAAAGGTGCACGAGCTCAAGATCTACACTTGGAGCTAAAGAAGCAAGGATTTTGGCCACTAGGGGCAACTCAAGAAAATTCTTGAGTTGCCAAATGAGGTATTTTTCTGAACCATTAGCTTATTTTTAGCATTACTTTTAACCCTATGTTAAGATTGAATCGATATCGGGTAATTTTGTGAACATGGGAAAAACCTAGTTAGGGTTTGAGGAAATTGTGAAATTGAGCTCAGTTGAGATTATATAAACACCCTAGTGTATGAATTGAGACCCTAACCTGAAGCTTAAACCCAGAATACAGATTTTAGAAACCGATATCGGGGAAATTGTGAAATCTGTGAAGGGTATATTGAATCTGCTATCACCCGAGACACCCTAAATTAGGATTGATTGGACAGTGGTATGTGCAGGCACCCAGGAAGCTACCACCAAGACCCCAGCCCCTACTTCCTTTTCCCGGCCGCAAATTTTACCCATTTGGCCGCAATTTGCGGCCTGGGTCCCACCATTTTGTCTCGTGTTTGTTCTGTAGCTCCTACATGTATATTTTAGACCCCTGGTATATATAGATTTGTCTAATTGGACCTAGGGTGAAATCTGGAACATATTTCCTAAGTTGCTGTTTTGGATTCGTGTTTCCGTATTCCGTATTTTTAAGTCTGAATTAGTGTCTTGTGTTTTACCTCGACTATTTGGCGTTTATACGACGATATAGAGGATTTATTGATGGTTGTGAAGGCGAGCCATAGGTTCTAACCTATAGGCCTCTTATCGTATCGTTTTGGGTTTCGTGTGCCGTGTTAGCTTTGATTTGGTTTTAATGCGCATATACGACACTTTGATGTGTAGGTACC
Source organism: Agapanthus africanus (assembly GCA_030015575.1). Taxonomy (NCBI): domain Eukaryota; kingdom Viridiplantae; phylum Streptophyta; class Magnoliopsida; order Asparagales; family Amaryllidaceae; genus Agapanthus; species Agapanthus africanus. Next base: position 114,118,692 of record JASDDO010000031.1, read on the forward strand.
CCATGAAGACTACGGGACGACAAGCAAACACATGGTGACATCGAAAGATGGAGACGCAAGGTGAGTAGATTATATCTACTGGGAGAAGTCGGGTGGATGGCGTATAGCACACCCGCAGTCCGTAGTTGTTATATTATATATGATAGTTAGGTATATTATGGATAGTGTAGGGTTAGAAGTGACTAGTGTAGTTCATAGTCGCGAACCCTAGAATAGAATTACACCTACACGCACACCCTTGCATATTCCTTATACTTGCACTGTGTTGATGATATTGGATGACATTGGAGATGAGTCGATGATGTTGAGCCTTGTGCCGCGAGATCGGTGATTTGACGTGATTCGTATTTGGGATACGATACGTGATCTTTAGCGGGCCTTGGGACGTGTGCTTGCACACGCAGTATCTTGATGGTATCAGTTGTACTAGACTTAGATCAGTACCCCAGATTATGTGATATGATGATGGTGATACCTGAGACGTGATGAGATGGTGTGATATTGACCCGTACCCAGCTATTGGGATGCCGTACGACGATTTACCGTACGAGCCTATATTGATGATAGATCCGCGCTCATGACTTGAGGATGTCATATGATATACTGTATCGTACGCGATACTATTGAGGCGGGATCACCGACTATTATATCTATATATATATCGACTCAGATTTAGGTGGTTTCCATACCCCTCCTAATTTACTTGATACTTAGATCTGTAGTTTGCATAGTAGATGTTAGACTAGACCCGAGTCATACCTATTTCAAAAACTACGAATCAGGAATATCTTAAAAGACAAGTAAAGAGATTCTACGGGTATTTTTCAAAGGACGTATCTTTCTTAAAATATACGGTAGCCCTTATTTTACTAAAAATCCTGATTCGTCTTACTTCAAACGACATAACTGCATGATATATACATATTGATGTAGATTCTTCACTGTGGTGTTGATTATTTGATTTCCACATATTCATGCTATTCACATTGCTTTGCATATGATTATTGCTATATTATTATCATGCTGTTAGGACATCAGCACCATTATCGATGATACGTATGTTCCACGTACACTATTTGCCGGCTCACACACTTCATCATCGATAATTGCCATGCCACTACACTGTAGTACTGTTGCGTTCATGATATGATTCTTGCATGGCATATTCTACACTTATACTTGTACACAAACATAGATGATTCTGACTTGATTAGAGATTTGGGAACCGCAAGATGTTCTTCAAAACTGATTCGTTTTAAAAGAGCGGTTTCCCTCGACATGTGCACATTACTATTCCATGTTGCATGATTTATGATATGCTTACCTTTCTTACATGTCGCATACATCATGTTTTGATTATACGCATTGAGATATGTTGTTTCCATGATATTTCTGGATTTGGGAACCGTGGGTATTTCAAAAGAGAATATATAATTGTGTTAAAAACCTGGTTACCCTTGATATGATATTTCAGTGCGTCCACCATGTGTTTTCTCGGTGCTGAGAGCGATATGTGAAACCCGATTCGAGGAGGCGGATGAGGCCGATTGCGGGTACATGGTGGACCCGGTATGGTACCCCGGGACGAGAACGGTTTCGCTGTGTAGTAGACGGTGAGCCTGGCAGAGGGACTACTACCTATCGGTGATTGTATTTGAGCTCGGCGGATATCTGGAGGATACCGACCGGAGTTGAGAGATGGATATAGGCTGACCCGTACTGCCGGGGCCGAGGGCCGATACCGCAGACGGAGCCCCATATGGATGAGGATATGGGCTGACCCGTACTGCCGGGGCCGAGGGCCGATACCGTAGACGGAGCCCCATATGGACGAGGATTTACGTGCCGATGCTAGGCACAGGTTTCATGACGTTTTTCCATGATTTTGTTTATATCCTCATATTTGCATACATGATGCTTATTGTCATTGGGTGACGGGTGGACGGGTTCCACGTTTATTGTCATTGGGTGACGGGTGGACGGGTTCCAAGTTTTTACAGACTTGATCACATACAGACTGGATTTACATTGATCATACTTCATTTGCATATATAACAGGGTATGCGGGCGCTGTTATATATACCCTTACACCAATATTAGTGGTATGGGACGCTATATATGTGTATTGATATCCTTTGATACTTCATCATATTTACTTCATGCAGACATACCTTATACTGATGACATGTTATTACCTGAGTACTTGGCACTACATACCTGTTTTGATGTTGCTTTGCCACCTTATCATGTATCAGGCTTATTCTTTGAGGTTTATTACTGATTGTTGACCTAGGATTATGTCTTGCATTCGGTTTCTGCTTGTAGATATTCTCTATTCACGAGTTGGCAACTCACCCCCGTTGTGCCACAGTTCTTGCAGGTTTTGCCGTACAGGTTCCGTAGCGGCATTTCTGGCACACTGCTTCTTTAAGGGTGACTTGCTTGGGTAGGTGGGTTCTTTTGCATCAAGAACCACCATTGTACTTGTATTATTCTTGTATCTAGAATTTCCATCAACCAAACTTGTTTATTGTTTCAGACTTGTGATGTATTATTCGACCTTAGAGTCGCGCTTAGTAGTATTGCGGTTTTCATGCTTACTAAGTTTCTTTTGGATTTGATCCTCGCCTTTCGGCGTTGTATATGATATTGCATGTGTGGTTGTGACCGTCAATTGACGAAGAGCTAGCTCCCGCTTGGGGATGCCTTTTATCATTGTATATATGTTGTGCTTGTTGTACCCCGTTAGGGGCCAGTATTTACAAAAGGAACTCTGCCGAAATTTTTAGAAAAGACTTTACCTTTTAAAAATGCACATTCGGCTTAGTTATTTAAAAACCTTGACTTCAAATATGTTTTCCTTCACTTCTTTAAACCAGTTTCTTTACTTACTCTTAAAATGGTTTTAGATTTCTGGGCTTTTGGCTTACTTGGATCGGATGGAGTCCTATAGACTTCATATGGTTCAAGGGCTAGTCACGTGCCCTTTCGGGTCGTGACAAAGTTGGTATCAGAGCGCTAGGTTGACCTTAGTTCGAGTCTAAGTTTGACTATGTGGAGCCTAGGGCGTTTATATATACGCGGAACTTAGGCTTGACCTTACGGAACTTAGACTTAGTCGAGGGGGTATTATACCCGAACTTTCGTCGTATAGGATGACCCTTGGTTGATGGAATAGGTAACTAAAGTAGAGTGACGTACCGTGGGTATGTTCCGCGGCATACTTACGACACGCCACTCCGCTTAAGGAACCTTAGGATGTACATATTTTTGAGATCAGTGATTCTCTTCATATCCATGATTATACATCCATTTGAGATCCCCGATTCTATTAGTTCATGATCATACCTTTATTGATGCCGTTTCTCTTATGATCATGTATCCGCTCTGGATCTGTTGTTCTCTTTCTTGCCATTGATCTGCTCTCTTCGATACTCGATTGAGGTTCTTGTCGCCATGTTTGTGCGCAGTTTGGGCTGCTGCTAGGGTTACGGTCAGGGCGAGCTCGTCTGGTACGAGGGCCGACCATTGTGTTTTCTGGTGACATGGGAACGTCTCGAGTTAGTATTGGTGATTGTGACCTCTAGTAGAGGCGAGTGCTTGGTTTTGCACCGGATGATTGGGCCATTGTTAGAGCTGCCAGTTGAGAGAGGACTGTTGATGTACAGCATACCTCAGAGATTATGATGTCGCCTACCGTGCAGACAGATGGACCAGCTGTTGCTGAGATTGACAGGATGTCGCTTCCGGAGCTTACGAGCTGAGATTGCCGGAGCTTCCATGCAGATATGAGACAGATGATAGCTAGTCTACCCGATTTGAGAGACGAAGGTGATTCGTCCGATTTATGCGCCGGAGCGGGCCCGGTTGAGTTGAAGATTTCCAGTATGGAGAGTCTTACTCAGATCTAGAGCAGACCGATTCAGAGATGACCGCCAATGTGTCGCCTTTCCTGGAGGATTGAGGCGCTGTTCAGTATACAGGCGAATGAGCCAGTTGCTGCTGCAAATGACGGGATATCTCCCAGATGGTTGGAGCTACTGCAACGTGAGCATATACTTAGAGAGATGATAGCGAGTCGCTAGTCACCTGAGGATGAATGACTAGGACATTTGGTTCGTCCGTTTAACGATGCGAGGTCATCAGATAGATTGTTTCCAGCTAGAGACGACTTCTCTCAGGTTCGTGGAGAGTCGATAGAGACGATCGAATGTCAGGAGCCCATTTTCCAAGTTTAAAGTATACGGAAAGACATGCAGGTGATTCTATGGACCCTCTAAAAGAATGAAACCCTAACTCGACTTAATGACCGTGTGAAAGCCTTTGAACCTTAGGGTTTGCGGCAGTTCCGCGGCGCCATTAGTGAGGCTTGGGTTTGCCCTTCTACGGCTGGACCACTGACGCCGTGGCATGTACTCGATACTATTAAACTGTACTCAAGATGTTGATCTCTTGGGGGATTATAAGGTTTTGGCGAGTCGATCGAATGTTTCGACATCATTCGGAAATCATGTGATGGGATGCATTGCTTGGGAGACTCCAGATACGAGTATAGCCGTTGGAGCACAGTCCATGCAGCCACGATGAGACGAGTCCGAAATCAGTCGACATTGAAGCAGAGTGAAGAAAAGAGTTCGCAAGAGATTTCGACGAGATGACGTCCCACTCCGCTGACATCAGAGATGTGATACGCACCCAGAGGTGTTGTATATGGATATATCTTCCAGAAAGAGGCGCGATAAGTATGCAGCCATTCCGGAATAAGAAATTGCTTCAGCGATGGATGATGACTTCCGGGCAATCCGGAAGGAAGGAGATTTGAGACAGAAATCTCGATAGGACCTTTCTGGAAAACGATACGAGAAGACCTAGACCCAGGAGTGGTCATATTGCGCACACCCAGCAGGATAGAGTTCGGCATCGTCGACGAGGTAGTTGACCAGGTTCGGATAAAGGAACTTACCCAGATGAGTTGCGAATTGATCAAGGACAGACGAGTATTGAGTATTCCTCCGATGGTTGGGACGTATTCCCGAGGACCTGTTCGGCCTGACATCTTCTACAGAATGATGAAGCTACAGAGTACGCGATTTCGAGTCCGTGCGAGAGACTTCAGATTGACCGTGGCCGAGAACAGTGCAGTGCGTAGATAGCATGGCGTGATGTCATAGTGGACGACGATAGGGACAGGTGGAACCAGAGGTTCGGGCGAGACGCTGACGAGCTGTCATTACTTCCCGTCGAGACTAGAGACCTGATATGCTTACAGAGGCGTTGGGATGCGACCAATTTCCGAGAAAATATTGTGCTGAGGACACAGATGTCTATCGAGTGAGAAGAGATTATGCAAGAGAGCCAGCCTCCGTACAGATCGGCATAGGCATGATTGGAAGAGACCCTGAGCAGGATTCCTTCCAGGACACTGCTGCAATGATGTTTGCACCCAGGATCAGATGTGTGACGTGCATTCAGAGTGCCAGAGGCCGACGCCAGTGATATGCTGCTTTATGAGTGGTCGTGAGGATCGACCGAGAGATGACCAGAGAAGTGCCAAAACAGAATCGTCCCCGTTAGCACACCTGACAGGGCTGATGAGCCGATTGATTGTGAGATAGGGATCCGCAGAGAAGATAAGGATGCCAGACCGTGAGCAAGAGGCAAGTAGATATCTTGCGCTGCTAGCATTGGATGCACCGACTCCTTCTCGACCTTGAAGGAGGAACTACCGACGACGGTATTTATGATTTGTGATTTTGTGATTCGATTATCATGTATCCGTCATCTTGGATTTTGGTATTTTGGGCGTTCTATTGCGTGATTTAGTTTTGGTGACTGAGTTTCATGATATTGTTTCATGCACCCACTGGATATTTATATTTTACGCATAAGTTATTACATTTGAGCTATTGATTGTGATTTCATGCCTATTTTATGCCGGTGATTTGATTTACGCTTCCAGCCTAGTTTCATGTACTTTTAGTGTTTCGATTTTGCACTCGGTATAGCTTATATGTGCTTGTAGTGCATTGATATGTGTTTTGTGCACGCAGTTGCACACGTTTATGATTTTCTTTATATCTGGGTACACTTAGTGTTGCTGCTTACGCATTTGAGTTATTGCTGGTATTTGTGCATGGGATGCACCGGTTCTATACTTCGTGCGTTTGTCGCACCAGTTTTATGTTTCTTGCGTTTATCGCATCAGATTTATATTTCGTGCCTTTGTTGCACCGGATTTATATTTTGTACATTACGGTTGCACCTGACTTCGATTTGATGTCTTTCGATATGTCGATTTTGGTTCTGATATTGATATGGGTTCTTGCACTCCGTGCTTCTGACTGGACTTACGCATGTTCGGCGTTGCTATTGGATTTTGTGATTCCATGCATGTTGAGTACGCAGGGTTTAGATTTTCATTCGTGCACGATGGATGCACCGATTTGGATTTTCGCGCATGTTTTGAGATACGATTTTGGGGCACACCAGATGCACTAAATCGAGATTCTTCGTGCATGTCACATGCACCTGATTTTTGCTGTCAGGCACACACGTTGCCTATGACAGATGTTTCGTGCACACCAGTGGCACCTAGATGTTGTTTTGTACACCTGTTTGACACATATGGATTTTGATTCCGTGCGCACCAGACGCACCGGATGTTCTTAGTTACATTTTTGTAGATTGATTTCCTATAGAGAAGTACATTTTTATGATATTCGCTACGGATTGATGTTTTCGGAACCCCGACAAATTGGATATTACTGAAATGTTTTGGTATTTGGGGGTTTAAATTTAAATTCGGGGACCGAATTTATTTAAGGGGGGTAGATTGTAACATTTCAAAAAAGATAAAATATTAATTTTGGGAATTTTTATAATTTAATATTATTTTATTGAATATTTTAATATTTTGGTATTATTAAATACAAATAAATGGGAAAAATTTTGGAAAAATTATGGAAAATTCTAAAATAGGGTAAATTAGAGAATTATTCCATTTCTAAGTTTAATTGATTAGTTATATGCTAATTTAGCGCCAATCGCGATTAAAAATCGCTAAACGGATTTTTGGCGTTTTTGTGCAAAACATGCACGTATCATTTTCTACACTTGTGTTACATTTTATTGCTATGGTTTGTTTTGGGGTTACTATTTGAGTGAGAAGGGGTTTAAGGAAAAAGAAAAGAAAAGAGAAAAGAATTGAGTAGTAGGTGAGTGAGAGAGAGAGAAGTATGGTCTCCTTTTGACTTAGCCATCTCTTCATTCTTCTTTCATTTTTCCCTCTCCCTCTTCCCCTCCTCCTGCTGCTGCTCCTCCCTCACTTCCCTCCCCTCTTCAACTCCTCTAAACACCTCTAAAACAAACTCAAAACCCTATCTTTATTTCACTAAAAAGGTGCACGAGCTCAAGATCTACACTTGGAGCTAAAGAAGCAAGGATTTTGGCCACTAGGGGCAACTCAAGAAAATTCTTGAGTTGCCAAATGAGGTATTTTTCTGAACCATTAGCTTAGTTTTAGCATTACTTTTAACCCTATGTTAAGATTGAATCGATATCGGGTAATTTTGTGAACATGGGAAAAACCTAGTTAGGGTTTGAGGAAATTGTGAAATTGAGCTCAGTTGAGGTTATATAAACACCCTAGTGTATGAATTGAGACCCTAACCTGAAGCTTAAACCCAGAATACGGATTTTAGAAACCGATATCGGGGAAATTGTTGTTAGAGATAGTGCCCTCAGAGTCAATTATTGGATCACAGGCACGTGATTGCAATGATTGAGGGAGGACCTATCCCGGTAGGACAGTCTTACTCGAGATGATAGTATGCTATCTGGTTTATCTTTATCATCGTGTACTGCTTTAGGTGACCTGACATGTCGCTATTACACGTTGATAGAGCCTCTAGGATTCTTGCTTGACTACCAGCAGTATGATGGTGATCATATACGTGGGAGCTGGTAGTCTATAAGCACATCCTTAAATGGTCCCTAGTCGTAGGAATTTCGAGACAGGGCATCGATACTCCATTAGTAGACTAGTGTATACAGTCGAGACCCCGACGAGGGGCGGTGGCCGGTCTCACAAGCCACTGGTGTCAGTTGGTTCACCTAAGATGTATACAGGTGCTCATTGGGTTATGAGTACACCGGACATGACTCGCCGGGAACCTGCTAGTTGGTCTTGTACCAGATGTCAGATAGCAGTTCCCTGGTGACATGTGTACAGGTTAGTTCATCGACCTGAGATCGTCATTTGTCTCGTGTGAGTTCCCACTGTGCTTTGATTACTACCCTACCACGGCTCAAAGGAGTCGTGCAAACAGGTTTTAGTTGGGTACAGTCCCGAGCCACATGGAGGCAGTGAGCGGATCTGCAGGGGTTCGTCTCTCCCGGTATTGGGAGTGAGGACGCGCTGTGTCTAGGAGAGCCATTACACAAAGCCCTCGGCCGAGGCAGGAGATTTACTGGTAGGTATTCCAGTAGTATCTCAGGGTGTTCTGGGCTACGCTCCGACACGACTTGTACCGCTTTTGGGGGTCTGACTTTTACCAACCCCCTAGGCCCGCCATGCGATACTCATAGACGAACGGACCGGACTGTACGGATATTGTCACTGACAGGCTCAGTAGGGTGTCAGGATGAGTTCGCTCATCGACGTCCCTTTTGGTCAATAGCTGGTGGCCCGTCACGTATTGGCTTATACCTCTGACGTGCTAGTGGTTAAATCCACAGCCATAGTATTGACGAGTCTTTAGAGTCCACCACACATTCAGTTACTCAAGTTTCGGGCGAAACGCTGTAGAGGCCGTATGGAGATATGGCAGGGTCCGATCAGATACGTGCGGTATTGCACGGATCAGCATCAGACGGTTTGTACTAGTGGCCGTATGGATATATGGCAGGGTTCGATCATATACGTGCGGTATTGCACGGATCAGGATCGGACGGATATTACTAGTCGGCTTTGGTTTAAGCCGGATCCTAGTATAGTACAGTGTAGATTTTGTCTCATTGCATTTGTATCCGGTCGGAATACAGATGCAGGTGTGTATGCACAGTATCGGGGTTTTCCTGTAATTTATTACGGGACCAGTTTTCTGGAGTTGCCAGTTTGCATTCCGTTCCGGCCGGTTTTCCTTTGTTCTTTCCCGGCCGGACTTTTCTGATGGAGGAGGTAATTTGCAGTTTTGCAAATTACATTTGAGGAGGGGGTTTCTTGCATATGTATTAATTATGATAGCATCTTTTTTATTCCTTTCTTTTCTATCATCATTTCTTGTAAAAGGTGATTAGGATTGATTTGGTTTTGATGTAAGATTGTGATGATAATGTTTGGCTATGGTCACCACTTGCTTTTATTACCATTACCTTCCTTCTATGGTTGTGGTTTTGTATTCCCTCCTCCACCATTCTCATTTGAGAGATGATAGAACTCACTTGAGAGAAAAGAGAAGAAGAGGTTTTCATTCTTGAGAGTATTCATTCTTGATCTCATTTTTCATGCTAGAAAATGCAAGCACCATTTTTCTAATCTTGATTCCTTCATCATCTTCAAAGGCAACTACATAAACTCCAAGAGATAAAGTTTCTACACTACATTCTACAGCATTTCTTGGGCATGTCGACTTGCCGGCTTCATGCTCGAGTTGCCTCGGTATTGAGGCGGGAGCCCGTAAAAGACGCAGGCGATGTGGTGCCCTTCCGGCGAGGAGGCGACGATGTGGAGACAAGACATTCCGCGGGAGATCGGGACGATGAAGAGAAGACCGGAGGACTCGGATCACTTGGTATACTTCTCTTCCCATCTCTTGTTTGCTAGCATTAGGTTAATGGTTACGATCCGGGTTTTCATTGTCCGCGGTAGCGCCAGTTTCCAAGTAAGGAAAATTTTTGATTCCGCATTTTGGCCTCGGTAAGACGGCCGGGGCGCTGCCGTGGCGCAACATGGTATCAGAGCCACGCCATTAACCTTGTCTAGCTTGCTCTAACGTGTTTACAAGTTCGATCGATCGGATTTTCCAAAAACCACATTTCCATGTCGCACTTTCTTTCGATTTTTTCCTTGCTCTAAAAATTATTTGGTACATTGGAAAATTACGTGCAGGGTTTTTTATGAATTCTGTGAAAATTTGGTACGCTGATGTTACTGTAGCGCGGCGGTTTAGCGGCCAAAACCACGTTTTGGCCGCGGAACCGCCGCCGTTTTGTTGCCAAACCGTACCAAATTTCTACAGTGGTTTACTGACATGAAAATAGGGTTTCTGGTATATTCTTTTTGGGCCCAGATGTTTTTGAGTGCTACAGTTGTGCTTGGGGCCCACTTCGGAAAATTCAGTCGATCGAAAATTTTAAACATGTTAGTTCACAGTATTTACATTATATCTGCGATCGTGAATGTCACTCGATCGGTAAATCCAGTCTATCTGCTATAACCCGGTTAGACGGATTTGCGAACGTGACTTTCACGTTGATGTTTTGTGTTTATGCTGTGTTGTTGCGGATCGGTCGTGGGGGATAGCCTGGATGCAATGCTAGTACAGTGTTGTTGTATTATGTACATTTGATATTGCGGGGCGAGCGTCCGACATGTGGACTGCCGTCACTGCCTGTTTGTATTATTCTTTTGTGGCACGACCTGGTTGCGGTCGATGTACCCGTTGTATGTATATTTTACTTTCTGTACTAGGATTACCCCGCGGAGGGGTGCACGGATAGCCGGGTTCTAGAGGGTAACGGGCCCGCATCTCATGGCATTGAGACGGAAGGGGCTTCACTCTAAGATTGGCGGGCTATTCGCCGCACTCGTAGGGGGTACAGGTTGACCCAGGAGGGGTGCCCAAGTTACCGGATTCCATGAAGTGCTGGGTGGTCCATTCACGGTACTGAAGGGGGCTGCCTCGCTTCAGGTTTTGGCGGGTGACTTGCCGCGCCCGTAGGGGTCTAGGATTTCATTGCACAGGCTATCCACACGACCAGGGGAACATCGGGTTTCAGCAGCGGCTCTATGAAACCCTGGGATCCCAGATATCTGTATTGTTCTGTGATACTGTACATTTCTGTGATGTTGCATTTTATCACGCCTGGAGCGAATATAATATATTGGTATATATTAGTAGATGTTGTATATGTTTTGCATCCGCGCTAGTCCATTCCCCGCTCTGTCGTTAGTAAAGTAACCTAACGGGTGATGACGGGACCCAGTGGCGAATGCGGATGGCATATACGTACATCAGTATATTTTCGTTCTTTGTGGTGTGATTAATTGATGGGACTGTGTTGATTCGGATCAACGCAAGTTATAAACAAACCTATTCTGATGTTGTTGGAACAATTTTTCAAAAAGCTGTTATTGCAAAGACGTTCACTTTTGTTTTGCATCGTGGTATTCATTTGGAATATCCTGCTCCTCAGTCGACGAGGCAAGGGCCGAGATCCCTTCACCGGGAGTGACCCCTTGGACAGAAGTTTGCGTCAGGGCATTAACTTCACTATAGCCGATTACTTTTGCTTTGCATCGTGGTGTTCAGTTGGAATATCCTGCACCTCATTCTACGGGGAAAGAGCCGAGATCCCTTCACCGGGAGTGACCTCTTTAGTAAAGGTTTTCGTCACTATATTTTTATAAAAGGCTATGCAGTTCCTTCAACGATATCGAGTTCATTACGTTAAAAGTTTTTCGCCAAAAACTAGACGTAGCCCTCCGTCATTTCTTACAAGTATTACTTAGTATTCGTGCTGCGTTTGTTGACTGTGTCAAGGCGTAGTGTGTGGTAGCTAAGTAGTGTTTGTTTGCAGCATATTAATGGGATTGGTTAGGACAGTCGTGCGGCCTTGTTGACTGTGTCAAGGGCTCGTACGGGTGGGTTTAATGCAATCCAGGATAATGACGGGTTGAACTTGACTAGGACTCTTTGATTTGTTGACCGTGTCAAGGTCACTTGGGTCCTAGGGGTAAAACTTTCATCGGGAGTTTCAAAAGAACTGAAACTTGCCAGATATGTGCATACCTTCTGGAGTGTGATACCGTGAGCGGATTCCGTCACGTTATCATACGATGATAGTTGGATCCCGATTCCCACTGATGAGTTGGTTTACTCCTCGGGTATTCCCGACTAATTCTTCTTTTAGGTTTGGAGGAGAGTTTGAGGTACAGTGGGAGGTTTCCAGATTAGACAAAGTGATAACCATTCTGATCTAGGTTAGAGTGCACGCTGAGTGTTTCTTTTCTCTCTCTCTTTGGCAGCGACCATTGACCCGACCCTGGACTATGACTCAGTGACCAAGTTGACCGAACCTTCTTTAACACTGGCTTTTGGATTGTCAGAGTTGCAAACCTCATTGCCACTCCTGCTTTTACCCTTTTCTCCGGGACACCCCGTATTATTTCGAACGTCCACTTCCATTGGACAAAACCATCGTATGGTTATATACGAACTCGAAGGACTTCAAGGATGGTTTCTGGTTCTGGAGAAAACGGATAGGACTATTCAGTTGTCTTTTCTTTTCACTTTCTCTCAGGATGCGAGTACTCCTTGGTTTAGGAGTAGTACACCTATTACGCAAATTGGATAGTCTTCTTCCAAACCATAGGCTGGTGCCGACCGGTAGGGAATGAAGAAAACCAGTTAGCCTAAACGGTGTACAGAATGTATTAAGTTAAGACAAAGTAAGGGATTAGTAAGAGGGCAAAGTAAATTGCGACTGATATTCACGACCAAACCAAGTATTTCTTCGCCAATCCTAAATCACCTTTGTATTTCTCCAGGACACTCCGTATCACTACGAAGATCCACAGTTTATTGGATAATCCATCGTATGGTTATATACGAACTCGAAAAGAACTTGTTCCAGTTCGGGGATGGATCCTGGTTCAGGAGAAATATGAATAAAGTACATTCAGGTGTCTTTTATCTTCACCTTCTCTCGCGTTGCGAGTGCTCTTAGGATTAGGACAGTACACCCTTTATGCTTTTTGGATAGTCTTCTTCCAAACCATAGGCTGGTACCGAACGGTAGGGAAGGTAGAAAACCATTTGGCCTAAAGGGGTGTACAGAAGGTAATGACTAAAGACATATAAAGGGATTTGGAGAAATGGCAAAGAATTACAAGGTTACAGTTGTGAATCTGGATAATGGAAGAGGCATTACTAGGAATACCAGGATACCCCAACGAAACATTTCAATGTTTCAGTTTCACTGTGTACTGTTAATAGAAAACTGATTTCCCGATTAGACACTTACTCCACGGTATGTATTTACCAGGTATGATTCTCACATCTGTATGGTTTTACAGATGATGAGTGGGAGTAAGTTATTGGGAATTGGGTGATCATCCTCATTATATCGGGATTCATTGTAATCGGTGATATTTGAGGAAGTCACCTGGGTTGTTTGCCGGTCGGCAAATATTTGGTTTTGAATATCCGTTGTTATGCACCAATTTCAAATTGATATATCTGTACGTCTATTTTTATAGAGTGAGATATACCTTTTGAAGTTATGTCGATGACATTTACCTATATCAGTGGATGGTTAGGTAAGGAGCATTAAAGCGGTGTAATTCTTCTTAACCATAAGTACAGTTTTCAGCCTACGACACACAGGGAATGAGTCATCAGACTCAAGGGACTTATACAGAGTATTGTATGTTGTCCAGCGTCCATCAGGACAGAGGGGTTGGTCCTCGTACTATATTCAGTTTACTTATGACTTCTCTAGTTTTTAGACAGGTGTTTCGTTGAAACACAGGGTCTGAATTTTGAGAAGTTATAGGTATTTGAATAAAGTAGAGAACCAGGTATTGCAAGTATCGGGATTCTTCAAAGTGATCGAAGATGTAGATACTTGTGTATGGTATTCAGTTGATAGTAATGATTAGAACCAGTTTCTCTTTCGGGTTACTCATAATTGGAAGCGTTCCTAAGTTGAGTAACGCTGATCGGCCTCCTTCCATTTAGTTGACATGCACTGGTGACAGCTGCATGATTTGAATCTGGTTCAATTGAATCAGTGCCTCTGGTTCTATATTGGATATAGAACAGTTCATATCTTAACGTTGTTAAGGTACGGGGAGTTGTCCGACTTATGATTAAAACCAGAGTCTGGATAACTCAAGGCACGTTTCTGTAATGGTTGTTTGTGGGTTGACCCAGGCTATGACGAGGTTTGACTTTCTACCATCTTGACTCGCCACAGTTTTAACAAAAATGGATTTTTTCAGAAAAACAGTAGTGGGAGTATGGTAGAACTGGAAGTGATTCCAGAACCACAAACGATTACTGAAGATTTCACAGGAACCTAAAGATTCAATCTGGTTTGACATTCCATTGGCCACTCCGCAGATATGATGGGTAACCTCAGGCACTCGAGAGGTACTTCGGTATGCTCAAGGACGGTGGCAGGGAGGTTCTTGTTTACCCAGACTTACCATTGTTGTTGTTCCAGACTGTGAGACCCGGCAGGAGGATGAGTATAGCATCGTTCTAAACTAGCTTTAGAAGTGCACGTCTATATGACTCTGGCAGAGGGTTGTCGTAGTCAGTGGGAGCAGCGGAAGCATTGGTGGTCATCAGGCTTATGTCTATTTATAGACTAAAGCAGTTACAGCGGAGATAGATCATCTATTTCTGGTGTGACAGTCATAGGTTTGACTTCATCAGAATAGGGGATGGATCTGTTAAGAAGGTAGTAGGGTGTAATGTCCTGGTATTTGGATGACATACACAGAGTAGGAAGTGATATTCCTATACTACGATCGGTTATACTTTGGTTGTCACACAGTAGTTTCTCCACACAGGACTTGGACATTATATCAGACATTCTGGTTACTAGATCTATGGTTTTAGATCTAGATTTGGGTAGTTTCCCAATCTGGGTACCTTGACAGCATTCTATGAGTATTTAGAATGGACGACTCCTGGCACGGTAGTGTACCTGCAGGTGATGGAGTCACCCTCTCTAAAGGTGTCTTACAGACTAAAGGGGAGAGGGATACACATGATTGACAGATCACATGCTTAGGGAATTGAGTCAATCATGAGATGTCAAGTACCACACCAGATGTTGTTCTTGCAGTAGATGCAATAAGTTGATATTGATCCAATCCTGGAGAAACAGTCGGAAGCAGTTTTAGAACATAAGTTGATGTTCTAGGGATATGATAACGGCAGCCTCCTTTAGGAGACGGTTATCATTCCAGGCTTCCAAGGTGACCTGGATGGCAGAGTGGCTATCAGAGTTATAGTTTTCCCTCTGACGAGGGGCAGTATATTGGACATGTGGTCCAGGTGGATACTGAGGGAAGGCATGGCGCAGGATACTGATTAAGTTCAGTAGACGATACAGTCTAAGAAGTGTGGATTTGGAGTTCATTTATGAACTAGGTCCCATCAGACATCCAGACGTTCCAAGACAGGTATTGCTCATTTCGGGAGATGGCATTCTCTGCGAACTTGAGATATAGAGAGACATAGAAAGAAACATCAAGGCGGATCCACTCACTGAGGCTATTCCTCGAACGCAATAGTTTCGCAAACGGGTTTTGTGAGACTGACTAGTAGAGGAGTTGGGTGTTCGGTATCACACAGGCTGTGAGTATGCGGCATCACAATAATTAGCCTTGAGTGCAAGTGGGAGATTTGTCACGACCCAAAAGTAAGGGACATGACCGGCACTTAAACTACGAACGTCTCAAGGCGTACGTATTCTAAGTAAGCCGAAAACCCAGAAATCCAAACCAAGAAGAGTAGTAGAGAGTAGGAAAACCAGTTTAAATCCAGAAGTTTTAATAGCATAAGCCGAATTATGCGGTTTTTAAAAACATCAAGTATTTTCTGAAAATTTCGGCAGAGTCTCCTTTGTAAATACTGGCCCCCAAACGGGATACAACATGAATAGTATACGAAATCAAGAAAAGGGCATCCCCAAGCGGGAGCTAGCTCTTCGTCAATCGACGGTCACAACCACACAAACAATATAATATACAACGCCAACGGCGAGGATCAAAACTCAAAAGGAAACTCAAAACCACCAGAAAAATAACGAGCGACTCTAAGGTCGAAAGAATAACCAACACTAGTCTCTATCTCAAAAAATACATGTTTGGTTGATGGAATTTACTAGATGCAACGGAATAATATTATACAAGGTAATATGATGGGTACGATACAAGAAAAACCCACCTACTAGCAAGTCACCCGAATGAAACTTAGCCCGCAAAGCCGTAATGAAACCTGTACGGCAAACCTGCAAGAAACTGGGGCACAACGGGGGTGAGTTGCCAACTCGTGAATAGAAAAATATCTACGCACAGAAATCGCATAAATAACGCAATCCTAGGTCAATGATCATAATATATCCTCAAAAATGTATATAACACGTAGCCTATAACAAGGCTAGGGTAAATATCTAACCCGAGTGTAATCTCATGTGCCCGTGTCAGTGCCTCAAGTAGCAATATATCATATGAATGAGGTATGAATGCATGAAACAGAATACATGTAAATGAAGAAACTGTTTTCATAAATTAGTGAGATTTCCTTCGTATTTTTAAACTGAGGTATCATAATGAAATCAGTATCAACAGTGTCTAGCATCGACACAAAACATAAATCTCACTGTCTCGAAATATCAATGTCTCAAACTCAATATCTAGGGCGCCGTCAGTCCGGACCGGCCCCTACCATCCATCTCAAGACCACGACGGTATCCTCCGGATATCCGACGCGTCGGGTAATATCACCGGTAGGTAGTGCTCCCCAGCCAGGCTCAACGTCAACACCACATTCCTCTTGCCCCGGGGTACCATACCGGGCCCACCATGTACCCGTGACGGTTCCTCCACTCCTCGACACGGATCTCCAAAACCACAGCAAACTCATGGTGGACGACACTTTACATCACTAGAAAACCGCACATTTTATATTTTAAAAGATCATAGGTTGTAAATTTTGCGGCTTTCCCCGAAATCCAGAAATATCATAAATCTCAAGAAATCATCACAAGTGCATATGTCAATGATAATGAACTAGGCATGAACAACTGAATAACAGTATGCATGAAGTGGTAGGTAATAACTACAATGTCTAATATGGCATATAAGGGAAGTACACTAATAGCATGTCAACACTACTAGCTAACAATCTAAGTCAAGCAATTATATTCTCTAAAGTGTACGTGACATGGCAATTACCGATGAAGATGTGTGTGAGCCGGCAAGTAGGTGTACGTGGTACATACGCATCATCGGTAATGGTGCTGGTGTCCTAACAGCATGATATCAATAATGGAATATGCAGCAAAATAAATATGCGAGGCAGAGCGGACAGCAATAATGTGCGGGAGCTGAATACTAGACACAACGATAACTAATCTGCAATAATCTAATATAAGTCCTACAATGGTGCCTTTTGAAATAACACGAATCATGGGGTTTTGAAAATAGGGGCTACGGTGTTTTTTTTTATGAAAAGATACGTCGTTTTTGAAATATCCGTAGATTCCCTTGAGCTGTCTTTAAAAATGCCCACGATTCGTTAGTTTTTGAAATAGGTAAGAAGTCTAATCTAATCTAACAACTACACTAAACTATACGGCTGAACTACAAGCTGAACTACAGGTAAGGAAACCGCCTATCATCTGAGTCGATACATATACATACCTGTATATGTATAGTCGGTGATCTCGCCTCAATAATATCATATCCGATACCATATCTATAATCAGGCATCCCAAGTCAAGAGTGCGGATCAATCATCAATATAGCTCGTACGTAAATCCGTCGTACGGCATCCCAATCTGGGTACGGGTCAATATCACATTCATCATACTATTCACCTGGTATCCTCTTTATCAAATATCATGATCGGGGTACTGATCTACGTCTAGTACCATACTGATACCGCCTACGTATGCATGGACGTGTGTGAAACACTACGTCAAGGACCCGCTACAACGTCATGTCGTATCTAAGATACGAACCCTGCTATATCACCAATCTCACGGCCTCAAATCAAATCTCATCGACTCATTATAAATCCCAAGTACTATCATCCTCAATCCGTATGTGAACACATAGTCCCATACCCATGTGAACACATAACTATATAATCCCGTATAAGCGCAAATGAAAGAAGAAAGTATGCAAGTATGGGTGTGTGTGTGCATGTGTGGTGCGACCACTACTCTAGGGTTTCGCGACACCAAATCATCCAAGAACACCAAATATCTATATCATCGATAATATCAAACAAATTATAGTCAAAATATATATATATATGTGTGTATACGTATTCGTATACATCACCACGAACTGCGGGGGTGCTATACGCCATCCACCCGACTTCTCCCCGTAGATATAAATCTACTCACCTGGTCCTCGCCAGCCGGTGCCGACGTTGCCACGCGCTTGTTTGTCGTCTCGAAGTCCACATGGGGGTACCTACATATCATAACGCACCATATCTCATTAAAATCCGACTCATGATCAAAACGACGCACGAATCCCACATAGGTCAAAACCTATGGTTGCTTTCACAAATCGACCCAAAAACCCTCAACGTCGGCGTACAAACGCCAGACCATCGAGAAAAACCCAAATACACTCATTTGCACATTCACGAACACTAATTTTAATATAAAATAGGTTAAAACTCACGAAAACCCTAAATTCACTCTAAAAGCCGTTTTTCCGAAAAACTAGCAAGCAAAATTACCCGTTTTAGTACAAAACTCGATGTTTAAATGAATGTAGCGGCCAATATATTTATTAAATATCTTAAATAAGTCAATAAAACCATTTCCATAATTTAATCACATAAATTTGCATAATTTCCAAAATCCTAGTTTGCAAAAATATCAATTTTAACACTTTTTATTGTAAAATTCATAATTTTACAACTAAACTTGGTTTTGCATATTTTAAATGGTTAAACCACTCAATATAATTTTTAAGATATGATGAAACCCTAACCATATTTTAATTCTCGATTTAACACAATATTTTCAAAAACTAGTTTGCAAATTTTAACCAATTTCGACCATTTTATAGCAAAATGCACATACAACAAACTAGTTTGGATTTGCATGATTTAAAGCATTAAACTACATTTTATAATGTTAATAAAGTCATCAAAACCTTAATCACATTTTTAATCCCAAGAATTTAACAAATTTCAAAAACCTAGTAAGCAATTAGCAAATTAACACAATTTTTCAAGTAACAACTTGTAATTAACAACTAGATTAGTTTTCTACAAAACTAATCATGTTAAACCACTTCACTAAACCATGCACAATCAACCACAACTCATTTTCCACAACAAACCCTAACTTGAAATCCAAAACGTGCAATTAAACTCACATATCCAAGTTAACACTTAATTTAAATTAGCTTTAAGAAACAAGTAACAATTTAAGCAAAAAGTTTTAGAATTATACCCAAAAATATATGAAGGTCCACAAGCATCCATGGCCTCCCAAAATGCTCTCTTTTCATAAGGATCCATGCTATACGGGCTAAGCTAAAATGGGTAGGAGTCGGATTTGGGTTTTGGGATTTTTTTGATGGATTTAGAAGCAATTTTTCATGAAGTTTTGAAGAGAAATGAGAGGGGAATTGGAAAGGGGGCTGTTGCAGCAGTAGGAGAGGGGAGGGCTGCTGGAATTGGAGTGGGAGAGGAGAGAGAGGGAGTTAGAGAAAGTGGGGGAAGAAGTCAAAGTCAATTTAAGGTCAAAGGTCCACCTCATTTCTCCATTTTCTTTTCTTTTCTTTCATTTCTTTCCTTTGAAATTCAAGTGGGGAAAATAAATGGGGGCTGCTGAATTCTTCAAGGGGAGAAGTAAATGGGAGTGTGTGGATGTGGGTACGGGTGTGGGGTGATGAAAAATGATAAATATAATACCCCAAACATCCATTTACGCTAAAAAAAAGCCTTTTTTCTTCAATAATTTCTAAACCGTTTTGGCAAATGATTTCGTTCCAAAAACCACATGATAAAATTTTATTTAATATTTTATGATGCACAAAATTTGTTTCAACTCATTCCAATTTGTAATTTTCCCTAATTAAATGTATTAGTGACGGCTTAAAATAATAATAAAATAATATTTTTTTCAGAAAATTTGAAATTTCACCAGCGGCTCAATAAACACCAAATAATAGCAATTACATATCTAGAATATGTATATTTAATTTTTATAATAAGATATTTGTATTTTGACTTTTTACAGAAAACCCCCTTATTTTACCGTTTTTTCGAAATTCCGCCGAAACGATTTTCAAAACGTTACAAGATTGTTGGAGATAGTGCCCTCAGAGTCAATTATTGGATCACAGGCACGTGATTGCAATGATTGAGGGAGGACCTATCCCGGTAGGACAGTCTTACTCGAGATGATAGTATGCTATCTGGTTTATCTTTATCATCGTGTACCGCTTTAGGTGACCTGACATGTCGCTATTACACGTTGATAGAGCCCCTAGGATTCTTGCTTGACTACCAGCAGTATGATGGCGATCATATACGTGGGAGCTGGTAGTCTATAAGCACATCCTTAAATGGTCCCTAGTCGTAGGAGTTTCGAGACAGGGCATCGATACTCCATTAGTAGACTAGTGTATACAGTCGAGACCCCGACGAGGGGCGGTGGCCGGTCTCACAAGCCACTGGTGTCAGTTGGTTCACCTAAGATGTATACAGGTGCTCATTGGGTTATGAGTACACCGGACAGGACTCGCCGGGAACCTGCTAGTTGGTCTTGTACCAGATGTCAGATAGCAGTTCCCTGGTGACATGTGTACAGGTTAGTTCATCGACCTGAGATCGTCATTTGTCTCGTGTGAGTTCCCACTGTGCTTTGATTACTACCCTACCACGGCTCAAAGGAGTCGTGCAAACAGGTTTTAGTTGGGTACAGTGCCAAGCCACATGGAGGCAGTGAGCGGATCTGCAGGGGTTCGTCTCTCCCGGTATTGGGGGTGAGGTCGCACTGTGTCTAGGAGAGCCATTACACAAAGCCCTCGGCCGAGGCAGGAGATTTACTGGTAGGTATTCCAGTAGTATCTCAGGGTGTTCTGGGCTACACTCCGACACGACTTGTACCGCTTTTGGGGGTCTGACTTTTACCAACCCCCTAGGCCCGCCATGCGATACTCATAGACGAACGGACCGGACTGTACGGATATTGTCACTGACAGGCTCAGTAGGGTGTCAGGATGAGTTCGCTCATCGACGTCCCTTTTGGTCAATAGCTGGTGGCCCGTCACGTATTGGCTTATACCTCTGACGTGCTAGTGGTTAAATCCACAGCCATAGTATTGACGAGTCTTTAGAGTCCACCACACATTCAGTTACTCAAGTTTCGGGCGAAACTCTGTAGAGGCCGTATGGAGATATGGCAGGGTCCGATCAGATACGTGCGGTATTGCACGGATCAGGATCGGACGGTTTGTACTAGTGGCCGTATGGATATATGGCAGGGTTCGATCAGATACGTGCGGTATTGCACGGATCAGGATCGGACGGATATTACTAGCCGGCTTTGGTTTAAGCCGGATCCTAGTATAGTACAGTGTAGATTTTGTCTCATTGCATTTGTATCCGGTCGGAATACAGATGCAGGTGTGTATGCACAGTATCGGGGTTTTCCTGTAATTTATTACGGGACCAGTTTTCTGGAGTTGCCAGTTTGCATTCCGTTCCGGCCGTTTTTCCTTTGTTCTTTCCCGGCCGGACTTTTCTGATGGAGGAGGTAATTTGCAGTTTTGCAAATTACATTTGAGGAGGGGGTTTCTTGCATATGTATTAATTATGATAGCATCTTTTTTATTCCTTTCTTTTCTATCATCATTTCTTGTAAAAGGTGATTAGGATTGATTTGGTTTTGATGTGAGATTGTGATGATAATGTTTGGCTATGGTCACCACTTGCTTTTACTACCATTACCTTCCTTCTATGATTGTGGTTTTGTATTCCCTCCTCCACCATTCTCATTTGAGAGATGATAGAACTCACTTGAGAGAAAAGAGAAGAAGAGGCTTTCATTCTTGAGAGTATTCATTCTTGATCTCATTTTTCATGCTAGAAAAATGCAAGCACCATTTTTCTAATCTTGATTCCTCCATCATCTTCAAAGGCAACTACATAAACTCCAAGAGATAAAGTTTCTACACTACATTCTACAGCATTTCTTGGGCATGTTGACTTGCCGGCTTCATGCTCGAGTTGCCTCGGTATTGAGGCGGGAGCCCGTAAAAGACACAGGCGATGTGGTGCCCTTCCGGCGAGGAGGCGACGATGTGGAGACAAGACATTCCGCGGGAGATCGGGACGATGAAGAGAAGACCGGAGGACTCGGATCACTTGGTATACTTCTCTTCCCATCTCTTGTTTGCTAGCATTAGGTTAATGGTTACGATCCGGGTTTTCATTGTCCGCGGTAGCGCCAGTTTCCAAGTAAGGAAAATTTTTGATTCCACATTTTGGCCTCGGTAAGACGGCCGGGGCGCTGCCGTGGCGCAACAATTGTGAAATCTGTGAAGGGTATATTGAATCTGCTATCACCCGAGACACCCTAAATTAGGATTGATTGGACAGTGGTATGTGCAGGCACCCAGGAAGCTACCACCAAGACCCCAGCCCCTACTTCCTTTTCCCGGCCGCAAATTTTACCCATTTGGCCGTAATTTGCGGCCTGGGTCCCACCATTTTGTCTCGTGTTTGTTCTGTAGCTCCTACATGTATATTTTAGACCCCTGATATATATAGATTTGTCTAATTGGACCTAGGGTGAAATCTGGAACATATTTCCTAAGTTGCTGTTTTGGATTCGTGTTTCCGTATTCCGTATTTTTAAGTCTGAATTAGTGTCTTGTGTTTTACCTCGACTATTTGGCGTTTATACGACGATATAGAGGATTTATTGATGGTTGTGAAGGCGTGCCATAGGTTCTAACCTATAGGCCTCTTATCGTATCGTTTTGGGTTTCGTGTGCCGTGTTAGCTTTGATTTGGTTTTAATGCGCATATACGACACTTTGATGTGTAGGTACCCCATGAAGACTACGGGACGACAAGCAAACGCGTGGTGACATCGAAAGATGGAGACGCAAGGTGAGTAGATTATATCTACTGGGGGAAGTCGGGTGGATGGCGTATAGCACCCCCGCAGTCCGTAGTTGTTATATTATATATGATAGTTAGGTGTATTATGGATAGTGTAGGGTTAGAAGTGACTAGTGTAGTTCATAGTCGCGAACCCTAGAATAGAATTACACCTACACGCACACCCTTGCATATTCCTTATACTTGCACTGTGTTGATGATATTGGATGACATTGGAGATGAGTCGATGATGTTGAGCCTTGTGCCGCGAGATCGGTGATTTGACGTGATTCGTATTTGGGATACGATACGTGATCTTTAGCGGGCCTTGGGACGTGTGCTTGCACACGCAGTATCTTGATGGTATCAGTTGTACTAGACTTAGATCAGTACCCCAGATTATGTGATATGATGATGGTGATACCTGAGACGTGATGAGATGGTGTGATATTGACCCATACCCAGCTATTGGGATGCCGTACGACGATTTACCGTACGAGCCTATATTGATGATAGATCTGCGCTCATGACTTGAGGATGTCATATGATATACTGTATCGTACGCGATACTATTGAGGCGGGATCACCGACTATTATATCTATATATATATCGACTTAGATTTAGGTAGTTTCCATACCCCTCCTGATTTACTTGATACTTAGATCTGTAGTTTGCATAGTAGATGTTAGACTAGACCCGAGTAATGCCTATTTCAAAAACTACGAATCAGGAATATCTTAAAAGACAAGTAAAGAGATTCTACGGGTATTTTTCAAAGGACGTATCTTTCTTAAAATATACGGTAGCCCTTATTTTACTAAAAATCCTGATTCGTCTTACTTCAAACGACATAACTGCATGATATATACATATTGATGTAGATTCTTCACTGTGGTGTTGATTATTTGATTTCCGCATATTCATGCTATTCACATTGCTTTGCATATGATTATTGCTATATTATTATCATGCCGTTAGAACACCAGCACCATTATCGATGATGCGTATGTTCCACGTACACTATTTGCCGGCTCACACACTTCATCATCGATAATTGCCATGCCACTACACTGTAGTACTGTTGCGTTCATGATATGATTCTTGCATGGCATATTGTACACTTATACTTGTACACAAACATAGATGATTCTGACTTGATTAGAGATTTGGGAACCACAAGATGTTCTTCAAAACTGATTCGTTTTAAAAGAGCGGTTTCCTTCGACATGTGCACATTACTATTCCATGTTGCATGACTTATGATATGCTTACCTTTCTTACATGTCGCATACATCATGTTTTGATTATACGCATTGAGATATGTTGTTTCTATGATATTTCTGGATTTGGGAACCGTGGGTATTTCAAAAGAGAATATATAATTGTGTTAAAAACCCGGTTACCCTTGATATGATATTTCAGTGTGTCCACCATGTGTTTTCTCGGTGCTGAGAGCGACATGTGAAACCCGATTCGAGAAGGCGGATGAGGCCGATTGCGGGTACATGGTGGACCCGGTATGGTACCCCGGGGCGAGAACGGTTTCGCTGTGTAGTAGACGGTGAGCCTGGCAGAGGGACTACTACCTACCGGTGATTGTATTTGAGCTCGGCGGATATCTGGAGGATACCGACCGGAGTTGAGAGAAGGATATGGGCTGACCCGTACTGCCGGGGCCGAGGGCCGATACCGCAGACGGAGCCCCATATGGATGAGGATATGGGCTGACCCGTACTGCCAGGGCCGAGGGCCGATACCGCAGACGGAGCCCCATATGGACGAGGATTTACGTGCCGATGCTAGGCACAGGTTTCATGACGTTTTTCCATGATTTTGTTTATATCCTCATATTTGCATACATGATGCTTATTGTCATTGGGTGACGGGTGGACGGGTTCCACGTTTATTGTCATTAGGTGACGGGTGGACGGGTTCCACGTTTTTACAGACTTGATCACATACAGACTGGATTTACATTGATCATACTTCATTTGTATATATAACAGGGTATGAGGGCGCTGTTATATATACCCTTACACCAATATTAGTGGTATGGGACGCTATATATGTGTATTGATATCCTTTGATACTTCATCATATTTACTTCATGCAGACATACCTTATACTGATGACATGTTATTACCTGAGTACTTGGCACTACATACCTGTTTAGATGTTGCTTTGCCACCTTATCATGTATCAGGCTTATTCTTTGAGGTTTATTTCTGATTGTTGACCTAGGATTATGTCTTGCATTCGGTTTCTGCTTGTAGATATTCTCTATTCACGAGTTGGCAACTCACCCCCGTTGTGCCACAGTTCTTGCAGGTTTTGCCGTACAGGTTCCGTAGCGGCATTTCTGGCACACTGCTTCTTTAAGGGTGACTTGCTTGGGTAGGTGGGTTCTTTTGCATCAAGAACCACCATTGTACTTGTATTATTCTTGTATCTAGAATTTCCATCAACCAAACTTGTTTATTGTTTCAGACTTAGACATTGTGATGTATTATTCGACTTTAGAGTCGCGCTTAGTAGTATTGAGGTTTTCATGCTTACTGAGTTTCTTTTGGATTTGATCCTCGCCTTTCGGCGTTGTATATGATATTGCATGTGTGGTTATGATCGTCAATTGATGAAGAGCTAGCTCCCGCTTGGGGATGCCTTTTATCATTGTATATATGTTGTTCTTGTTGTACCCCGTTAGGGGCCAGTATTTACAAAAGGAACTCTGCCGAAATTTTTAGAAAAGACTTTACCTTTTAAAAATGCACATTCGGCTTAGTTATTTAAAAACCTTGACTTCAAACATGTTTTCCTTCACTTCTTTAAACCAGTTTTCTTTACTTACTCTTTAAATGGTTTTAGATTTCTGGGCTTTTGGCTTACTTGGATCAGATGGAGTCTTATAGACTTCATATGGTTCAAGGGCCAGTCACGTGCTCTTTCGGGTCGTGACAAACTTCATTAACCGTTCGTCCGTGGTTTTGGACGAAGCGAGACAAAGTATTCCACTCATTCTCTACATCAATCTTGGTCGTCTCTTTTAGCAAACTTGACGACCGAGTTGCCTCGAGTCAGAGGCGGGAGCCCGTTTAAAGATCCGATGACGTGGTGCCACCTGGACGAGTAGATCGGAGATCGACGAGATCGGAGCAGCCGAAACGGAGCGTGGGATGATGGTTAAAGAACGAAGGACTCGGATCGTTCGGTATAACCTTTCTTCCCTCTTTGTAGATTGTTAGTTTAGCGTTAATGGCAGATCCGGGTTAAAGTATGCGATAGCGCCAGTTATAAAAAGTTTTTGTTCCGCATTTGGCGTCTGAAAGACGGCCGGGGCGCTACCGTAGACTTACATGGTATCAGAGCCACGCCATTAAGCTTTACTAACTTGTGCTAACGCGTTTAAAAGATCGATCGAACGGATTTTTCGAAAATCGCAATTTCTAGTATTAAAGTTTCTGTTAATTTTCAAACTGGTCCAAATGTCATTTTGACCATACCAGAAAATCAAGCAGGGTTTTTGAGGAATACTGTAGAAATTCGAGGAAGTGATTCCACTGTTCCGCCGCGGATCCGCGGCCCAAGCTAGGGTTTGGCCACGGATCCGCCGCAGGAAAGTGAGATCACTTACTCAATTTTCTACAGTGGATTCTATGTTGGAAATTGTGGTTTCTGGAACTGTTTATTTGGGCCCAGTGTTTTTTACTGTGCAGCAGATTTGCGTGGGGCCCACTTCGGGAAATTTAGTCGATCGAAATTTAAACATGTTAGTTTACAGTACTTACATTATATCTCCGACCGTGAATGTCATTTGATCGGTAAACCGCGTCTGATTGCTATAGTTCTTTTAGACGGGTTTGCGAACGTGACATTCGCGTTGCTGTTCTGTGTTGTGCTGTGATGTTGCGGATTTGTCGTGGTGGATAGCAGTGTGCAATGGTAGTGCAGTTTGGATTTATTTTTACATTTGATATTGCGGGGCGAGCGTCCAACTTGTGGACTGTCGTCACTGCCTATTGTATAATATTCTTTTGGGACACGACTAGGTTGCGGTCGATGTACCTGTTGTACTCTATTTCCATTTCTGTACTAGGTTTTACCCCACGACGGAGTGCACGGATAGCCGGGTTCTAGAGGGAAACGGGACCGCATCTCATGGCTTTGAGAGGCAGAGGGGCCCCACTCTAGAATTGGCAGACTATTCGCCGCACTCGTAGGGGGTACAGGTTGACCCAAGGAGGGGTGCTCAAGCTACCGGATTCCGTGAAGTGCAGGGTGGTCCATTCACTTTGCTGTAGGGAGCTGCCTCGCTTCAGGTTTTGGTGGGTAACTTGCCGCACCCGTAGGGGTCTAGGTTTCATTGCACAGGCTATCCACACGACAGGGGAACGTCGGGTTTCAGCAGCGGCTCTGTGAAACTCGGGGATCCCAGATTATCTGTATTGTTCTGTGATGCTTATTACTTTTCTGTAATGTTGCATATTATCACGCCTGGAGCGATTATTGTATATTGGTTTATATACTATTAGATATTGTATATGTTTTACACCCGCGCTAGTTCAGTCCCCGCTCTGTCGTTAGTTAAGTAACCTAACGAGTGATGACGGGACCCAGTGACAAATGCGGATGGCATATACGTATATTTTATTTTCGTTCTTTTCTGGTGTGATTAATGATGGGACTGCGTTGATTCTGATCAATGCAAAGTAAAACAAACCTGTTTGGATGTTGTTGGAACAATTTAAAAAGTGTTATTACAAAGATGTTTCCTTTTGTTTTGCACAGTGGTATTCGGTTGGAATATCCTGCACCTCATTCGACGGGGCAAGGGCCGATATCCCTTCACCGGGACTGACCCCTTGGGCAGAAGTTTGCGTCAGGGTAATAACTTCACTATAGTCAATTACATGTTGTTTTGCATCGCGGTATTCAGTGGAATATCCTGCACCTCATTCCACGAGGAAAGAGCCGAGATCCCTTCACCGGGAGTGACCTCTTTAGCAAAGGTTTTCGCCACTATATTTTATAAAAAGCTATCAGGTTCCTTCAACGAGATCAAGTTCATTACGTTAAAGGTTTTTTCGCTAAAAACCAGCCGTAGCCCTCCGTCATTTCTTATGGATGGTCAGTAATATTCAAGCTATGTTTGTTGGCTTTCGTCAAGGCATAGTGTTTGGTAGTTGCTGGGGTATTCATTTGTTGCATAGATAGATGAGTTGGTTTGGGACAGTCGTATTACCTTGTTGGCTTTCGTCAAGGGTATGTACGGGAGGGTTTGAATTAACAAGATAATGACGGGCAGAACTTGATATGTGTCTTATGATTTGTTGGCTTTCGTCAAGGTCATAAAAACATGGGGTAAAAATCCTATCAGGAGTTTCTAAAGAAACTAAAACTTGCCAGGCATGCGCATACCTTATGGAGTGTGATAACGCGAGTGGATTCCGTCACGTTATCATGCGATGAGAGTTGGATCCCGATTCCCACTGATGAGTTAGTTTACTCTTCGGGTGATCCCGCTTGATTCTTCTTTCAGGTTTGGAGGAGCATTTGACAGTACAATGGGAGGTTTCCGGATTAGATAAAGTGATAACCATTCTGATCTAGGTTAGAGTGCACGCAGAGTGTTTCTTTTCTCTCTCTCTCTCTTTGGCAGCGACCTTTGACCGACCCTAGACTATGACTCAGTGACCAAGTTAACCGAACCTTCTTAAAATACTGGCTTTTGGATTGTCTTAGTTGCATAAGTCATTGCCACTCCTTCTTTTACCCTTTGCATTTCTCAGAACACCTGTATTACTGCGGACATCCACTTCCATTGGATAGATCCATCGTATGGTTATATATGAACTCGAAGGGACTTCTTCGAGGATGGATCAAGGTTCAGGAGAAATAGAATTGGTTTATTCAGTTGTCTTTTATTATCACCTTCTCTTAGGTTGCGAGGGCTCCTTGGTTTAGGAGAGTACACCTATTACGCTTATTGGATAGTCTTCTTCCAAACCATAGGCAGGTGCCGAATGGTAGGAAATGAATAAAACCAATTAGCCTAAGTAGGGTGTACAGAAGGTAATATGTAAAGACAAAATAAAGGGATTAGAAAGAAGGCAAAGTAAGTTGCGACTGTTATCATTCACGACCAAACCGCGTACTTCATCGCCACTCCTATTTCACCTTTGCTAGAATAAGGTATTATTCAGTTGTCTTTTATCATCACCTTCTCTCAGTTGCGAGTACTCCTTGATTTAGGAGGGTACACCTATTATGCTTACTGAATAGTCTTCTTCCAAACCATAGGCTGGTGCTGAATGGTAGGGAAGGAAGAAAACCATTTAGCCTAACGATGGTGTACAGAAGGTAACGACTAAAGACAAATAAAGGGATTTGTAGAGATGGCAAAGAAATATACGGTTAGAGTCATGAATTGGAGTATGGAAGAGGCATTACTATGAATACCAGGATACCCCTACGAAACATTTTCATGTTTCAGTGCATTGTTAATGGAAAACTGTTTTCCCGATTAGATACTTACTCCAAGGGTGTGTATTCACCAGGTTTCATTCTCATATCTGTATTATTTTACAGATGATGAGTGGGAGGAAGTTATTGGGAATTAGGTGATCATCCTCATTATATCGGAATTCGTTGTAATTGGTGATATTTGAGGAAATCGCCTGGGTACAGTTTTCAACCTACGACGCACAGGTTTTGAGTTATTCAACTCAGCGGACTTATACAGAGTATTTTATGTTGTCCATTGTCCATCAGGACAAAGGGGTAGGTCCTCGTACTATGTTCTAGTTACTTATGACTTCTCTAGTTTTTAGACAAGTGTTTCGTAGAAATACAAGGTCTAAGTTTTGAGAAGTTGTGGGTATAAGAATAAAGTAGAGAACCAGATGTCGCAAGTATCGGGATTCTTCAAAGAGATCGAAGATGTAGATACTTGTGATTGGTATTCAGATGATAGTAAAAGTTTTGAGAAACTTGTTTCACTTCCAGGTTACTCATAATTGGATGGATTCCTAAGTTGAGTAATGCTGATTAGCCTCTATCCATTAAAGTTGATATGCACTGGAGACAGCTGCATGATTAGAATCTGGCTCCAATTAAATAAGTGCCAAAGTTTCTATATTGGATATAGGTGAGTTGTCCGGCTTATTCTTAAAACCAGACTCTGGATAACTCAGGGCACGTTTCTGTAATGGCTGTTTGTGGGTTGGCCCAGGCTATGACGAGGGTTGACTTTCTACCATCTGGAAGATCAATAGTGATATTGTTCTTGACTCGCCACAGATTTAGTAAAATGGATTTTTTTCAGAAAACAGTAGTGGGAGTATGGTAGAACTGGAAGTGATTCCAGAACCACAAACGATTATGGAAAAATTTAATAGGACCTACAGATTAAATCAGGTTTGACATTCCATTAGCCACTCCGCAGATTTGGTGGGTAACCTCAGACACCCGAGAGGTACTTCGGTAGCCTCAAGGACGGTGACAGTGAGGTTCTTATCTACCCAGACTTGACACTACTGTTATTCCTGTAGGGTTCCTAGGCACACACTAGAGGTCTCACAAGGCATCAACCATGCCAATTTACAATTTTAACGGTGCCGAGAAACCCTAACAAGATCGTTGGCTAGAATTTTAGGCGACAAAGCAAACTAGTTAACACTTAACAACTAGAATACGGAAATACAACCTTTGTAGATCCGGTGCTCCACCTCCATAGCTCCACAATGAAGTCTCCTCGCTGTCCAAGTCGAACCCCGGGCTCTAGCGTCGGCTTCATCGGAGAATGGACGGGCTAGGTCATCGACGACGATGCCGAAGATGATCTACGTCGAGGCATCACAAGATCAAGCTCCAACTTCACCAAGTCAAGAAAACTTGTGATGGAAACACACTCTACTACTTGGCAAGAGGAAGATGATGAAGAAATAGGAAGTGGGTAGACTTTAGAATTGGATTTCTCACTCATTTTCATCAATCACCATTGATGAAGTCAAGGTTCTTCATCTTGAAGAAGAAGAAGAAGAAGATGATAATGATATGATAGAATAAAAAGATTAACTTGAAAAGATAATCCCATTCATTCTTATCATAATATTTACCATGGTTAAGTGTAGAGAAAGAACCAAGGTTAAGTGAAGTGGTTAGGGTTAAGCATGAGACAAAATGGTCACAAAGTCAAAGCTTCATGAAGCTTCAAAGAAAAAACAAAACTTGCAACCATTTCATTTCATATCTTTTCCAAATAAATAAATAAATAAATGATTAAGAAAAAGAAAACCCTAATCATCAATTTAACCATGGTTTAATCTTTACACTTAACCAAGTTAACATGTATCATCAAACATGATACAATCATTTGCACAAAAAGTATATCACATATACAACTTGTACAACCAAGTGAGAAAATCCTTTTAAAGTGAACCGATACTAGTTAATGCAAAGTAATATATCATATATATAATTATACATTAAATCATTAAATCAACACTTGATTTAACGATCCGGTCATATCGCATATAACCGACTAGTATCCTATGTATCGGCTTATCGAATCAACCCTTGATTCAATAACTAGGTTATATCGCATACAACCAATCGATACATACATCGCGAGAATAGAATACGGTATCACATACACGCATTATTCTCGGTCCCGCACATATCTCATATGAGCTCCTATTTCGTTTCGCTTGAGCCAGGAAACCTCTGTGTAGGACTCTAAAGACTCGTCAATACGCCGGCAGCAGATGATGATCATATCAAGCACCCACAAGCCGCAAGCGGTCTGCTAAACGTAACGGCCACCCGGGTATTGAGCGATCAGAAGATCGACGAGCAAGCCCGCTCACACTCCAGTGAATCCAACCAGTAACACTACCGTACAGTCCGGTCTCGTCGTCTGATATGTCGCATATCTTGCCTAGGGGTGGTAAACGTCAGACCCCAATACCTCGATAAGTCGTGTCGATATGAGGCTCATAACGGGTCGAGAAACTACTGGTAACACTTACCAGCAATTCTCTGATCAGCCCTGGCCAGGGACTTCCTGTTATAGCCAATCGAACACAGTGCAACATCAACTCCTTATACCGGGAGAGACGAATCCCCTCCTATCGCTCATTGCCTCCATGTGACTCGGGACTGTACCCAAAAACCACCGTTTTGCACGCCCTCTTGGACGTGGTAAGGTGGAAATCAAAGCACAGTGGGAACCACACAAGACTCTATGATGATCTCGGGTCAACAGACTACTCTGTACCAGTGTCACCAGAGAACTGCCATCTGACGTAAGGTATAATACCATCTGGGAGTTCTCGGCGAGTCCGTCCAGTGTACCCAGTCTCTACTGAGCACCCGTATATCTCCTCTGATGTCAAACACCAATGGATATGGGATCATCCATCGCCCATCTGTATGGGTCGAGAAGGTATACGCTAGTCTACTCTGGTATATCGATGCCTCGTCTCGATACACCCACGACTAGGGACTTTGAAGGATGTACATATGGACTACCATGTCCCCACTAGTATGATCTGCATCACAGTCCAGGTAGTCAAGTACACATCCCAAGGGCTTTACCAACATGTAACAGAGAGACAATCAGTGTACACGTCAAGGTAAAGAGTAACCAGATAGCATACTATCATGTCGAGCAAGAAAGTCCTCCCTATATATGTCCCAGCATCCACTACAATATACATCCTATGTATAGTAATGGCCTCTAGGGCATACATATAACTAACAATCTCCCACTTGCACTAGGGCCATCTGTAGCAGTGGTTGTAGTATCTCATACTCAACCATCCCATAAAAGTCTCTCTCTGGGAATAGGCCTTCGTGAGTGGATCCGCCGTGTTGTCCTCTGAGTCTACTCTCCCAACCTCGATCACCTTGGAGATCAGCCATCTCCATGATCAGGTGATACTGCCTTAGAATATGCTGGATCACTGATGGGACGGACGTTCCTTGGCATATGCCACAACTCCATTGTCACACAATGGGAGGAACTAGGTTCATCTCATGAACCAATATACACCCAAACAGCCTCTTTGGTAGCATCTTAAGTAGCGATGTATCCTGCCTTTATCGTCTAGTATGTCACGGTATCTAGCTTGGAACTCTTCCAACATACCGTCCCTTCACTGAGGGTAAAGACAATGCCTGTGACTGACATTCAGTCGTCTTTATCACCCTGGAACCCTTCCAGTGATTCTCCCCAGGATCTATTGATACTATCTCACTACAACTAGTGAGTATCCTAATATCCATTTAGATCTATCTCATAGATCCAAAACCCAGGATTTAGTAGGTATCACTTTGATCCTATGTGGAGAATCATTGTGATAAGCGGAGATTGACTGAGCGTAGCATAGGAAACTCCATTCTTAACAAGAGTATGTCATCCACGTACTCTACGAGGATCTCCACCATACTCCCTACTACCCTCTTGTATATACAAGGTTCATCTACCATTTTGATGATGTCAAACTCTTTGACTAACACATCAAAACAGATGTTCCAACTCCGCGATGCCTGCTTTATCCTATAAAGCATCTTGCACACGTTTCCGCTGCTTCCACTGTCTACGAAGCCCTCTGGCTGTGTACTTATAGACGCTCTCTTCCAAAACATCATTTTAGAAGAGCTGTCATGACACCCAACCACCAGATATCGTAGTCATGGTATGTAGCCGTGGCAAGTAGGATCTGGATGGACTTAAGCATAGCTACTTGAAAAAGGTTTCATCATAATCCACGCCTGGCCAATGACGAAAACCTTTAACAAGTCTAGCTTTGAAAGTCTCAACTTTTCCATCTACACCAAGTAATCTTCTCAAGATATACTTGCTCCTGATGGGGATTTAACCCTTCAGATATAGCAACCAAAGTCCATACTTTGCTGGTGTATAAGGATTCCATCTCAGATCGCTAAGAATCCAGCCATTCTTACAGAGTCTCACTCCTGATGGCCAGCTCGAAACCTGTTGGGTCATCATCTCATGATGCACTCCTCGCTCCCACTGTCATAGAGAAACCGTAGTAACTCCTCGCTCCCACTGTCATAGAGAAACCGTAGTAACTCTCAGATGGGTGAGGAACCCTACTAGATCGGCGGAGAGGCTGTGGTTCGTTGGAATCTACTGAATCCTTTGGTTCTGTCAAATCATCAGCTGCAGTTTGTATAGATGGAACACTTCCAGTTCTACATAACTGACCTTGCCTCGAGCTTGTCCGGATTTTGCTTTTTAGACATAGGCCGGACAACCCCAAATCTTAACTAATTTAAGATATGGGCTCTTCCCTTTCCATATCATATATGAAGTGGTAGGCAACTGATTTGATTTGAACCATATTCAATAGGTATGCAGCTTCTCAAGTGCATAACTCCTAAAAGGAAAAAGGTAACTCAGTAGTACTCATCATAGAGCACACCATATCAAATAGGGTGTATCTGCTCCGCCCCGATATACCATCGTTCTATGGTGTATACGGAGGAGTAATTCTGAGAGAGAATCTCATTCTCCTTTAGAATAGTCCAGGATTTCCGTGCTCAAGTATTCTCCTCCTCGATCACATCAAAGGATATAATACTTATACCCGTATTTTGGTTCTCTACTTCTAAATCATATTCTGTGAATATCTCAAAAGGTTCGGACTTGTGTTTCAACAGGAACATATGTCTGAATCTTGAGAGATCATCAGAGAATGTAATGAAGTACAAAGAACCGGTCTTGGCATGTGTAGATAGGGGAGCTTACATACATCAACATGTATCAATCCCAAAAGTTCACTAACTCTTTCTCTGTTTCCAATAAACAGAGCTATGGTCATCTTATCTTTGTGACATGACTGGCGAGTTTCACAAGATGTAAATTCAAACTAATTTAAATATGCATCTACATGTAACTTCAGCTAGTCGGGTCGCATTGATATGACCTAGTCTACAATGTCTCAAAAAGGATTCGTTCATTTCTGAACTTTTCTTCTTGTGTGTGTTCTGTATACTTAAAAACTGTAGTTTGATTTAGAACATCAATGCTTTTAGATAACGTGCCTGAACCAATCAACTTTTGATATAGGAAATGTTCAAAACATTATCCAACAATACAAAATTTTATCATTTCTTTACTAATAAAGAGACTGATATGATTTTGTATATCAGGTTCGGTATCTAATAACATTCGTTCAGAATCAATGTATTGAAAATACAGGGTGACAGTGACCAACAGACTTGGCTGCAACACTTGCCCCGTTTTCTGCCTCATGAAACTTATCACCCGTTCTCAGTTCTTTACCTATCTGTAGCCCATGTAACAGATTACATATCTGGGATCCTGTTCTGGTATCACATACCTAGGACGTAAAGAATATTGAGAAACAGTTCTTTGTAATGAACACACCCGAAGATGATGCATCAACATGCACTCTCTCCGTTTGGGCGGCACGGGAATTCTGGTATTCCCCAATTTCCTGCTCTGTCTTATAACAATTATAAGTTGGAGCCGGACCAACGTTCCCCAGCTCAGTATAACAAGCGGGTTCGGTCAATATTCCGTATTATTATCTTGATTAAGGCGTGATATGGTCGCTACCTGGAGAGAGAGAGAGAAGAAAACACTCAGCGTGCGCTCTTGCAAGAATAGATTGGTTATTATTTTATCTAATCAGGATGGCTCCCACTGTTTTTATCAAATCTTCCTTCAAACCCTAAAAGGAAAGACTAGCCGGGATTAATTACACGCTACAAGTTCGCCAATCTTTCAGCCAGGCCAGTGTCGGTACTTTGAGGGAGGTCCCCCGTGCTTTCGCACGAACCTAATTAATGTAAACCTCGTTTTCCCAGAGGCGTAACCCCGTTGACACCTTTCTAGACACCTACTTGATCGGCTAATTGTAATGTGTAAAACTCTCCCAGGAGTAACTCTTACTCGCAGCGGGTATCGGGATCCAACTATCTCATAGAAGGTATGCAATCTCATTGCAAATTTCAACACTTGAAATTCCCGATAATATTTTGCCCCTAGCGTCCTATGACCTTGACGGAGGCCAAACTACCCATAGTCCGCTAGTCAAGTTCAACCCGTCATTTCCTGATTGAATTAAACCCACCCGCACGACCCTTGACGGAGGCCAAACAATGCCGTACGAATACCCTAATCCAATCGCATCATATGCTAGCAGATAAGCACTAGTTAGCTACCGTACACTACGCCTTGACGGAGGCCAAACTACCGCAGCACGAATACTAACTAGTACTTATCTGAAATGACGAAGGGCTACGACAGGTTTTTGTGAAAACCTATTGCGTAAAGAACTTGATATCGTTGTAGGATCGAATGAATTTTGAAATGGAGTGTTTTTTAGGCTTTTCTAGTTTTGCTAAAGGAGTCACTCCCGGTGAAGGGATCGTCGGTCCTTTCCTCGTCGAATGAGGTGCGGGATATATCATATATATCACTGTGCAAAGCAAAAAACACTTAAAAGCAATCAAAAGACAAACCGAGGGTGCAGCATTTGCCATTTATTGCTAAAGGAGTCACTCCCGGTGAAGGGATCTCGGTCCTTTCCTTATCGAATAAGGTGCAGGATATATCACATATACCGCTGTGCAAATCAAGAACTGTAGCTACCTGTTTTATTTTGAAGTTCAATTCTACAACATCTTAGGTTTCTTTTATTTCATTAATCTCATTAATGAAGTCCCATCATTTAAGTACCTAAACATCACAGATAAATACGACGTACACTTATGCCATCCGCATTCGCCTCGATGTTCCCTCGTGCACCGTTAGGTTAGGTAACTAACGGCAGAGCGGGGCTGGGCTAGCGCGGGTGTAAAACATAAGTAACGCCTATATAATATATCATATATACTATATACTGTATCTATCACAGAACATCACATGATCACATCACAGATATCGCAGCAGAAGAAACATATGAAATATTGGATATACTAGGACGTCCGTGTTTTCAATACAAGCCAGTATAAAACACGGATTCCACGGTCGCGATGAATAGCCAAACCCACACCCCTAGACCCCTACGAGAGCGGCAAGCAACCCTACCAATTCTGGAGTTAGGAGACCCGGACTCGACTCCTCGAGTTGGTCTCCCTCTGGACTCCAGAACCCGGTTACTTGTGCTCCCTTCCTTAGGTCTATCCTAGTACGGAAAAGTAAATAATATACAAAGGGTGACAACTTCCGCTACCTGGAAGTGCCCCAATAAAAGAATATTACATAGAAGTTTTTACATGAATGAAAATGAAAAACACTCATCTCACATAAAACCCCCCGGCTATTCAACCACGACGATCCAATATAACATATCCAGCAACACATAACATCACATGTCATCAACGTAAGTAAATATGCACATCCCAATTGTCGTTGACATATAGCAACGAAACCGGCGATATCACATATTACACTTACGGTCACAGAAAAGAAAGTGTAAAACTACAACAGTTGGAATCCGCAACCTGTATAGACATCGCATGCCTAAACAAATGAATTCCTTAGACATCGCATGCCTAACAATTATAAACCCCGCATTTTAGTCTCATTTATCGAAAACTCTTTTCAATATCAAGTCGGGCAATTCAACAAGATTCCCGACACCCTGATCGAATGCTCGTCGCAAACTTCAGTAGACGGCCGCACCCCTGATACCGTCGACGAAGTGCACCAAGGCGGAACACCGCTGACGCGAGCACCCAGGCAGATGCTCTCGGCGACGGGGTTCTCCTACAGTCACTTCGTCGGGGCTATGGAGTGAGACTGTCTATTAAGTTTACCCGGCGAGTATCCGCGTACGCTGCGTGATTGCGACAGACTTTTGATCACATCAAAATTCCGTGGCAACCGATCAAGTGAGACTAAAGTGCTATGTTTATAACATTCATATCAGTTATCTCATAACTACTTGTGAATTCCAATTATTGTATCACATTCCAGATAAACAGAAAATGTTAAACTTTCCGATCGAACAATCGAACACCCAAGTTTTCCCGAAACAGATCAACACATGAAATAAGTTTAAAAACATTCAGTTCATGCCTCGGTACCAACGGTCCAGCCGTAGAAGGGTCAAGCCAACGCCTCACATGTGGCACGCCGTACTGCCCCAAACCCGAAGGTTCAAAGGGCAGTTCAAGACGGTCACATAATCGAGTTAAGGTTTGTTATCTTCTAGAGGGACCATCGCGTTACTTGCACTACTTAGAACGTCTTTAAACCACGGAAAAATCCAACACTTGGAAATTTTCCGACAGGGGAAAAGTTGGGTATTTATATCCGGTCGAACTTTTTAACATATTCTAAAATTATCCGGAAAAACACATAGACAAAGTTTGACAATCCGATCGAATGTACGAACTCCCAATACAACCCAAAATACTCAACTCTTTATTTCAGATTAAAAATTCCCAGGAAAACCAGCTCTGCCAAATAGGAATTACTGTGCAAAATTCAATCGGAGATAAGACAAAAGGGCCGCGGAACAGCCGCATCAGCACGCTAATGCCGCGGTTCCGCCGCACTTTAGAAAGATCATTAGGTAATTTTTGCATCGTAATTCTTAGAATTTCCTGCTGAATGTTCTGCATATTTTTAATCTGGAAAAAACCCAATATTTGGAAAAAGTCCAGAGAGCAAATTAGGGTTTGGGTTTCAGTTCGATCGGGTTTCAAACATCGTCTAACCATCGCCTAAGGCTCTAGCTTGGCTCTGATACCACTGTAGGGTTCCTAGACACACACTAGAGGTCTCACAAGGCATCAACCATGCCAATTTACAATTTTAACGGTGCCGAGAAACCCTAACAAGATCGTTGGCTAGAATTTTAGGCGACAAAGCAAACTAGTTAACACTTAACAACTAGAATACGGAAATACAACCTTTGTAGATCCGGTGCTCCACCTCCATATTTCCGCAATGAAGTCTCCTCGCTGTCCAAGTCGAACCCCGGGCTCTAGCGTCGGCTTCATCGGAGAATGGACGGGCTAGGTCATCGACGACGATGCCGAAGATGATCTACGTCGAGGCATCACAAGATCAAGCTCCAACTTCACCAAGTCAAGAAAACTTGTGAAGGAAACACACTCTACTACTTGGCAAGAGGAAGATGATGAAGAAATAGGAAGTGGGTAGACTTTAGAATTGGATTTCTCACTCATTTTCATCAATCACCATTGATGAAGTCAAGGTTCTTCATCTTGAAGAAGAAGAAGAAGAAGATGATAATGATATGATAGAATAAAAAGATTAACTTGAAAAGATAATCCCATTCATTCTTATCATAATATTTACCATGGTTAAGTGTAGAGAAAGAACCAAGGTTAAGTGAAGTGGTTAGGGTTAA
Source organism: Agapanthus africanus (assembly GCA_030015575.1). Lineage (NCBI taxonomy): Eukaryota > Viridiplantae > Streptophyta > Magnoliopsida > Asparagales > Amaryllidaceae > Agapanthus > Agapanthus africanus. The sequence goes on from JASDDO010000031.1 coordinate 114,158,177, forward strand.
GCATGAGACAAAATGGTCACAAAGTCAAAGCTTCATGAAGCTTCAAAGAAAAAACAAAACTTGCAACCATTTCATTTCATATCTTTTCCAAATAAATAAATAAATAAATGATTAAGAAAAAGAAAACCCTAATCATCAATTTAACCATGGTTTAATCTTTACACTTAACCAAGTTAACATGTATCATCAAACATGATACAATCATTTGCACAAAAAGTATATCACATATACAACTTGTACAACCAAGTGAGAAAATCCTTTATACATTAAATCATTAAATCAACACTTGATTTAACGATCCGGTCATATCGCATATAACCGACTAGTATCCTATGTATCGGCTTATCGAATCAACCCTTGATTCGATAACTAGGTTATATCGCATACAACCAATCGATACATACATCGCGAGAATGAAATAAGGTATCACATACACGCATTATTCTCGGTCCCGCACATATCTCATATGCGCTCCTATTTCGTTTCGCTTGAGCCAGGAAACCTCTGTGTAGGACTCTAAATACTCGTCAATACGCCGGCAGTAGGTGATGATCATATCAAACACCCATAAGCCGCAAGCGGTCTGCTAAACGTAACGGCCACCCGGGTATTGAGCGATCAGAAGATCGACGAGTAAGCCCGCTCACACTCCAGTGAATCCAACCAGTAACACTACCGTACAGTCCGGTCTCGTCGTCTGATATGTCGCATATCTCGCCTAGGGGTGGTAAACGTCAGACCCCAATAGCTCGATAAGTCGTGTCGATATGAGGCTCATAACGGGTCGAGAAACTACTGGTAACACTTACCAGCAATTCTCTGATCAGCCCTGGCCAGGGACTTCCTGTTATAGCCAATCGAACACAGTGCAACATCAACTCCCTATACCGGGAGAGACGAATCCCCTCCTATCGCTCATTGCCTCCATGTGACTCGGGACTGTACCCAAAAACCACCGTTTTGCACGCCCTCTTGGACGTGGTAAGGTGGAAATCAAAGCACAGTGGGAACCACACAAGACTCTATGACGATCTCGGGTCAACAGACTGCTCTGTACCAATGTCACCAGAGAACTGCCATCTGACGTAAGGTATAATACCATCTGGGAGTTCTCGGCGAGTCCGTCCAGTGTACCCAGTCTCTACTAAGCACCCGTATATCTCCTCTGATGTCAAACACCAATGGATATGGGATCATCCATCGCCCATCTGTATGGGTCGAGAAGGTATACGCTAGTCTACTCTGGTATATCGATGCCCCGTCTCGATACACCCACGACTAGGGACTTTGAAGGATGTACTTATGGACTACCATGTCCCCACTAGTATGATCTGCATCACAGTCCAGGTAGTCAAGTACACATCCCAAGGGCTTTACCAACATGTAACAGAGAGACAATCAGTGTACACGTCAAGGTAAAGAGTAACCAGATAGCATACTATCATGTCGAGCAAGAAAGTCCTCCCTATATATGTCCCAGCATCCACTACAATATACATCCTATGTATAGTATGTAGGGTTCCTAGGCACCCTAATGAGGTCTCACAAGGCATCGATCATGCCAATTTCAAAAATTCTAGGTGCCGAGAGACCCGACTACGGATCGTTAGCTAGATATCTAGGCGAAAACAAGAACTAGTTAACATTTAACTAAGGGAATACGGAAATAAAACCTTTGTAGATCCGGTGCTCCACCTCCACGGCTCCGCAATGAAGTCTCCTCACTGTCCAAGACGGATCCCGGGCTCTAGCGTCGGCTTCATCGGAGAATGGACGGGCTAGGTCATCGACGACGTGCCGAAGATGATCTACGTCGAAGCATCACTAGATCAAGCTCCACCTTCACCGAGCCATGAAAACTTGTGAAGGAAACACACTCTACTACTTGGCAAGAGGTAGAGGATGAATAAATAGGAAGTGGGTAGACTTTAGAATTGGATTTCTCACTCTAATTCATCACTTGCCATTGATGGAGGCAAGCTTTCTTCACTTGAAGAAATGAAGAAGAAGAAGAATAATGATATGATAAGTTAATTCCAAAAAGAAAAATAAAAGAATACTTATCATAACCAAACCATGGTCAAGTGTAGAGAATAAATCATGGTTAGTGGGATGGTTAGGGTTAAGCATGAGACAAAATGGTCACTTGGTCAAAGTCTTCATGAAGCTTCAAGAAAGAATAAAGAAAGCCACCATTTTTCTCTTTTGCTTTTCTTTTTCCAAAAGAATAAATAAATGAATAATATGAATAAGGAAATAGTAAACCCTAACCATTTCATTAACCAAGGTTTAATTCTTCACACTTAACCAAAAGGCATGTATCATCAAACATGATACAAGTAAGTGCACAAAATCATATCGCATATGCAATGCGCACATTCGAGTGAGAAAATCCATTTAAAGTGAACCGATACTAGTTAATGCAAAGTAATATATCAAATATATAAATATGCATTAAATCATTAAATCAACACTTGATTCAATGATCCGGTCATGTCACACACAACCGACTAGTATACTATGTATCGACTTATCGAATCAACGCTTGAATCGATAACTAGGTTATATCGCATACAACCATTCGACACATTGATCGCGAGAATGAAATACGGTATCACATACACGCATTATTCTCGGTCCCGCACATATCTCATATGCGCTCCTATTTCGTTTCGCTTGAGCCAGGAAACCTCTGTGTAGGACTCTAAAGACTCGTCAATACGCCGGCAGCAGGTGATGATCATATCAAGCACCCACAAGCCGCAAGCGGTCTGCTAAACGTAACGGCCACCCGGGTATTGAGCGATCAGAAGATCGACGAGCAAGCCCGCTCACACTCCAGTGAATCCAACCAGTAACACTACCGTACAGTCCGGTCTGATCGTCTGATATGTCGCATATCTTGCCTAGGGGTGGTAAACGTCAGACCCCAATAGCTCGATAAGTCGTGTCGATATGAGGTCTATAACAATTCGAGAAACTACTGGTAACACTTACCAGTAAATCTCAACAACCCTGGCCAGGGATTTCCTGTTATAGCCAATCGAACACAGCGCAACATCAACCCCCTATACCGGGAGTGACGAATCCCCTCCTATCGCTCATTGCCTCCATGTGACTCGGGACTGTACCCAAAAACCACCGTTTTGCACGCCCTCTTGGACGTGGTAAGATGGAAATCAAAGCACAGTGGGAACCACACAAGACTCTATGACGATCTCGGGTCAACAGACTACTCTGTACCAGTGTCACCAGAGAACTGCCATCTGACGTAAGGTATAATACCATCTGGGAGTTCTCGGCGAGTCCGTCCAGTGTACCCAGTCTCTACTGAGCACCCGCATATCATCTCTGATGTCAAACACCGATGGATATGGGATCATCCATCGCCCATCTATATGGGTCGAGAAGGTACACGCTAGTCTACTCTGGTATATCGATGCCCCGTCTCGATACACCCACGACTAGGGACTTTCAAGGATGTACTTATGGACTACCATGTTCCCACTAGTATGATCCGCATCATAGTCCAGGTAGTCAAGTACACATCCTAAGGGCTTTACCAACATGTAACTGAGAGACAATCAGTGTACACGTTAAGGTAAAGATCAACCAGATAGCATACTATCATGTCGAGCAAGAAAGTCCTCCCTATATATGTCCCAGCATCCACTATAATATACATCCTATGTACAGTAATGGCATCTAGGGCATACATATAACTAACAATCTCCCACTTCCACTAGGGCCATCTGTAGCAGTGGTCGAAGTATCTCATACTCAACCATCCCATAAAAGTCTCTCTCTAGGAATAGGCCTTCGTGAGTGGATCCGCTGCGTTATCCTTTAAGTCTACTCTCCTTGCCTCGATCATCCTGGAGATCAAGCATCTCCATGATCAGGTGATACTGCCTTAGAATAAGTCTGGATCACTGATGGGACCTGCGTTCCTTGGCATAAGCCACAACTCCATTGTCACACAATGGGAGGAACATAGTTCATCTCATGAACCAATATACACCCAAACAGCTTCTTTGGTAGTATCTTTAGTAGCGATGTATCCTGCCTTTATCGTCTAGTATGTCACGGTATATAGCTTGGAACTCTTCCAACATACCGTCCCTTTACTGAGGGTAAAGATAATGCCTGCGACTGACATTCAGTCGTCTTTATCACCCTGGAACACTTCCAGTGATTCTTCCTAGGATTGATTGATACCATCTCACTACAGCTAGTGAGAATCCTAACATCCACTTAGATCTATCTCATAGATCCAAAATCCAGGATTTAGTAGGTATCACTTTGATCCTATATGGAGAATCATTGTGATAAACGGAGATTGATCGAGCGTAGCATAGGAAACTCCTTCCCTATCAAGAGTATGTCATCCACGTACTCTACGAGGATCACCACCATACTCCCTACTACCTTTTTGTATATACAGGGTTCATCTACCATTTTGATGATGTCAACTTCTTTGACTAATCCATCAAAACAGATGTTCCAACTCCGCGATACCTGCTTTATCCTATAAAGCATCTTGCACACGTTTCCGCTGCTCCCACTGTCTACGAGGCCCTCTGGCTGTGTACTTATAGACGCACTCTTCTAAAACATCATTTAGAAAAGCAGTCATGACACCCAACCACCAGATATCGTAGTCATGGTTTGTAGCCGTGGCAAGTAGGATCTGGATGGACTTAAGCATAGGTACTGGAAAAGGTGTCATCATTATCCACGCCTGGTTGATGACGAAAACCTTTAACAAGTCTAGCTTTGAAAGTCTCAACCTTTCCAAGTACACCAAGTAATCTTCTCAAGATATACTTGCTCCTGATGGGGATTTAACCCTTCAGATATAGCAACCAAAGTCCATACTTTGTTGGTGTATAAGGATTCCATCTCAGATCGCTAAGCATCCAGCCATTCTTACAGAGTCACACTCATGATGGCCAGCTCGAAACTAGTTGGGTCATCATCTCATGATGCAATCCTCGCTCCCACTGTCATAGAGAAACCGAAGTAACTCTCAGGTGGGTGAGGAACCCTACTAGATCGGCGGAGAGGCCGAGGTTCGTTGGAATCTACTGAATCCTTTGGTTTTATCAAATCATCGGCTGCAAGTTGTATAGCTGGAACCTTTCCAGTTGTACATTACAGACCTTGCCTCGAGCTTGTCCGGATTTTGCTTTTCAGACATAGGCCGGACAACCCCAAATCTTAACTAGCTTAAGACATGGGCTCTTCCCATTCCATATCACATATGAAGCGGTAGGCAACTGATTTGATTGGAACCCTATTCAATAGGTATGCAACTTCTCTAGTGCATAACCCCTAAGGAAAAAGGTAACTCAGTATTACTTATCATAGAGCACACCATATCAAATAGGGTGTATCTGCTCCGCCCCGACATACCATCGTGCAATGGTGTATACGGAGGAGTAATGCTGAGAAAGAATCTCATTCTCCTTTAAAATAGTCCAGGATTTCCATGCACAAGTATTCTCCTCCTTGATCACATCAAAGGACATAATACTTATACCCATATTTTGGTTCTCTACTTCTAACTTATATTCTGTGAATATCTCGAAAGGTTCGGACTTGTGTTTCAACAGGAACATAGGTCTGAATCTCGAAAGATCATCAGAGAATGTAATGAAGTATAAAGAACTAGTCCTGGCATGTGTAGACAGGAGACCTTGCATACATCATCATGTATCAGTCCCAAGAGTTCACTAACTCTTTCTCTGTTTCCAATAAACAGAGCTATGGTCATCTTATCTTTGTGACATGACTGGCGAGTTTCACAAGATGTAAATTCAAACTAATTTAAATATGCATCTTTATGTAACTCTAGCTTAGTCGGGTCACATTGATCTGACCTAGTCTACAATACCTCAAGAAGAATTCGTTCATTTCTGAACTTCTCCTCTTGTGTGTGTTCTGTATACTAAGAACTGTAGTTTGATTTAGAACATTAATGCTTTTAGATAACGTGCCTGAACCGATCAACTTTTGATATAGGAAATGTTCAAAACATTATCCAACAATACAAAATTTTATCATTTCTTTATTAATAAAGAGACTGATATGATTTTGTATATCAGGTTCGGTATCTAATAGCATTTGTTCAGAATCAATGTACTGTTAATACAGGGTGACAGTGACCGACAGACTTGGCTGCAACTCTTGCCCCGTTTTCTGCCTCATGAAACTTATCACCCGTTCTCAGTTCTTTACCTTTCTGTAGCCCTATGTAACAGATTACATATCTGGGATCCTGATCCGGTATCATATACCCAGGACGTAAAGGACATTGAGAAACAGTTCTGTGTAATGAACACACCCGAAGATGATGCATCATCATGCATTCTCTTCATTTGGGCGGCACGGGAAATCTGGTATTCCCCAATTTCCTGCTCTGTCTTATAACAATTATAAGTTGGAGCGGGACCAACGTTCCCCAGCTCAGTATAACAAGCGGGTTCGGTCAAAAATCCGTATTATTATCTTGATTAAGGCGTGACATGGTCGCTACCAGGAGAGAGAGAGAAGAAAACACTCAGCGTGCGCTCTGCAAGAATAGATTGGTTATTATTTTATCTAATCAGGATGGCTCCCACTGCTTTTTATCAAATCTTCCTTCAAACCCTAAAAGGAAAGACTAGCCGGGATTAATTACACACTACAAGTTCGCCAATCTTTCAGCCAGGCCAGTGTCGGTACTTTGAGGGAGGTCCCCCGTGCTTTCGCACGAACCTAATTAATGTAAACCTCGTTTTCCCAGAGGCGTAACCCCGTTGACACCTTTCTAGACACCTACTTGATCGGCTAATTGTAATGTATAAAACTCTCCCAGGAGTAACAATTACTCGCAGCGGGTATCGGGATCCAACTATCTCATAGAAGGTATGCAATCTCATTGCAAATTTCAACACTTGAAATTCCCGATAATATTTTGCCCCTAACCTCCTATGACCTTGACAAAGGCCAACAAACCATAGGATGCTAGTCAAGTTCAACCCGTCATTTCTTGATTGAATTAAACCCACCCGCACGGCCCTTGACAAAGGCCAACAAGGTCGCACGACTACCCTAACCCAATCTGCATCATATGCATAAGCAGATAAGCACCAGTTAGCTACCGCACACTGCGCCTTGACAAAGGCCAACAAACGCAGCACGAATACTAACTACTATTTATCTGAAATGACGGAGGGCTACGACAGGTTTTTCTGAAAACCTATTGCGTAATGAACTTGATATCTTTGTAGGATCGAATGATTTTAAAATGGAGCGCTTTTGAGGCTTTTCTAGTTTTGCTAAAGGAGTCACTCCCGGTGAAGGGATCGTCGGTCCTTTCCTCGTCGAATGAGGTGCGGGATATATCATATATATCACTGTGCAAAGCAAAAACTCTTAAAAGCAATCAAAAGACAAACCGAGGGTGTAGCATCTGCCAGTTATTACTAAAGGAGTCACTCCCGCTGAAGGGATCTCGTTCCTTTCCTTATCGAATAAGGTGCAGGATATATCACATATACCGCTGTGCAAAGCAAGAGCTGTAGCTCCCTGTTTTATTTTGAAATTCGATTCTACAACATCTTAGGTTTCTTTTATTTCATTAATCTCATTAATGAAGTCCCATCATTTAAGTACCTAAACATCACAGATAAATACGACGTACACTTATACCATCCGCATTCGCCTCGATGTCCCCTCGTGCACCGTTAGGTTAGGTAACTAACGGCAGAGCGGGGCAGGGCTAGCGCGGGTGTAAAACATAAGTAACGTCTATATAATATATCATATATACTATATACTGTATCTATCACAGAACATCACATGATCACATCACAGATATCGCAGCAGAAGAATCATATGAAATATTGGATATACTAGGACGTCCGTGTTTTCAATACGAGCCAGTATAAAACACGGATTCCACGGTCGCGATGAATAGCCAAACCCACACCCCAAGACCCCTACGAGAGCGGCAAGCAACCCTACCAATTCTAGAGTTAGGAGACCCTGACTCGACTCCTCGAGTTGGTCTCCCACTGGACTCCAGAACCCGGTTACTTGTGCCCTCCTCCTTGGGTCTATCCTAGTGCGGAAAAGTAAATAATATACAAAGGGTGACATCTTCCGCTACCTGGAAGTGCCCCAATAAAAGAATATTACATACAAGTTTTTACATGAATGAAAATGAAAAACACTCATCTCACATAAAAAAACCCGGCTATTCAAACACGACGATCCAATATAACATATCCAGCAACACATAACATCACATGTCATCAACGTAAGTAAACATGCGTATCCCAATTGTTATTGACATATAGCAACGAAACCGGCGATATCACATATTACACTTACGGTCACGGAAAAGAAAGTGTAAAACTACAACAGTTGGAATCCGCAACCATCTCAGACATCACATGCCTGACCAAATGAATTACTTAGACATCGCATGCCTAACAATTATAAACCCCACATTTTAGTCTCTATATCGAAAACTCTTTTCAATATCAAGTCGGGCAATTCAACAAGATTCCCGAAATACTGATCGAATGCTCGTCGCAAACTTTAGTAGACGGTCGCACCCCCGATACCGTCGATGAAGTGCACCAAGGCGGAACACCGCTACCGGGAGCACCCGAACGGATGCTTTCGGCGACGGGGTTCTCCTACAGTCACTTGGTCGGGGCTATGGGGTGAGGCTGTATATTAAGTTTATCCGGCGAGTATCCGCGTACGCTACGTGATTGCGACGGACTTTTGATCACATCAAAATTTTTTGGCAACCGATCAAGTGAGACTAAAGTGCTACGTTTATAACATTCATTCAGTTATCTCATAACTTATTGTGAATTCCAATTATTGTATCACATTCCGGATAAATAGAAAATGCTAAACTTTTCGATCGAACAATCGAACACCCAAGTTTTCCCGATACAGATCAACACATGAAACAAGTCTAAAAACATTCAGTTCGTGCCTCAGTACCAACGGTCCAGCCGTAGAAGGGTCAAGCCAACGCCTCACATGTGGCACGCCGTACTGCCCCAAACCCGAAGGTTCAAAGGGCAGTTCAAGACGGTCACATAATCGAGTTAAGGTTTGTTGTCTTCTAGAGGGTCCATCGCGTTACTTGCACTACTTAGAATGTCGTTAAACTACGGAAAAATCCAACACTTGGAAATTTCCCGACAGGGGAAAAATTGGGTATTTATATCCGGTCGAACTTTTTAACATATTCTAAAATTTATCCGGAAAACACAAACAGACAAAATTTGATAATCCGATCGAATATACCAAGTCCACAAAACAACCCAGAAAATTAAACTCTTGAAAAAAAATTAAAAATTCCCAGAAAAAGAAGCACTGGAAATTAAGAATTACTGTGCAAAAACCATTAACTAATTCGGCCGTACGGCCGCGGAACCGCCGCATGAGCCATGCTCATGCCGCGGAACCGCGGTGGAAAAGTTGAATTGGGCCTCCGAAATTTACAGTAATTCCTAAAAAACCCTGCTTGATTTTCTGCATATTTTTAATTTAGAAAAAGACCAGATTTTAAAAAATGGACAGAGAGCATATTTAGGGTTGGGTTTTCGGGTCGTTCGGACTTCAAATTCCGTCTGGACTTCGCCTAAGGCTCTAGCTAGGCTCTGATACCACTGTAGGGTTCCTAGGCACCCTAATGAGGTCTCACAAGGCATCGATCATGCCAATTTCAAAAATTCTAGGTGCCGAGAGACCCGACTACGGATCGTTAGCTAGATATCTAGGCGAAAACAAGAACTAGTTAACATTTAACTAAGGGAATACGGAAATACAACCTTTGTAGATCCGTTGCTCCACCTCCACGGCTCCGCAATGAAGTCTCCTCGCTGTCCAAGACGGATCCCGGGCTCTAGCGTCGGCTTCATCGGAGAATGGACGGGCTAGGTCATCGACGACGTGCCGAAGATGATCTACGTCGAAGCATCACTAGATCAAGCTCCACCTTCACCGAGCCATGAAAACTTGTGAAGGAAACACACTCTACTACTTGGCAAGAGGTAGAGGATGAAGAAATAGGAGGTGGGTAGACTTTAGAATTGGATTTCTCACTCTAATTCATCACTTGCCATTGATGGAGGCAAGCTTTCTTCACTTGAAGAAATGAAGAAGAAGAAGAATAATGATATGATAAGTTAATTCCAAAAAGAAAAATAAAAGAATACTTATCATAACCAAACCATGGTCAAGTGTAGAGAATAAATCATGGTTAGTGGGATGGTTAGGGTTAAGCATGAGACAAAATGGTCACTTGGTCAAAGTCTTCATGAAGCTTCAAGAAAGAATAAAGAAAGCCACCATTTTTCTCTTTTGCTTTTCTTTTTCTAAAAGAATAAATAAATGAATAATATGAATAAGGAAATAGTAAACCCTAACCATTTCATTAACCAAGGTTTAATTCTTCACACTTAACCAAAAGGCATGTATCATCAAACATGATACAAGCAAGTGCACAAAATCATATCGCATATGCAATGCGCACATGCGAGTGAGAAAATCCATTTAAAGTGAACCGATACTAGTTAATGCAAAGTAATATATCAAATATATAAATATGCATTAAATCATTAAATCAACACTTGATTCAATGATCCGGTCATGTCACACACAACCGACTAGTATACTATGTATCGACTTATCGAATCAACGCTTGAATCGATAACTAGGTTATATCGCATACAACCATTCGACACATTGATCGCGAGAATGAAATACGGTATCACATACACGCATTATTCTCGGTCCCGCACATATCTCATATGCGCTCCTATTTCGTTTGGCTTGAGCCAGGAAACCTCTGTGTAGGACTCTAAAGACTCGTCAATACGCCGGCAGCAGGTGATGATCATATCAAGCACCCACAAGCTGCAAGCGGTCTGCTAAACGTAACGGCCACCCGGGTATTGAGCGATCAGAAGATCGACGAGCAAGCCCGCTCACACTCCAGTGAATCCAACCAGTAACACTACCGTACAGTCCGGTCTGATCGTCTGATATGTCGCATATCTTGCCTAGGGGTGGTAAACGTCAGACCCCAATAGCTCGATAAGTCGTGTCGATATGAGGTCTATAACAATTCGAGAAACTACTGGTAACACTTACCAGTAAATCTCAGCAACCCTGGCCAGGGATTTCCTGTTATAGCCAATCGAACACAGCGCAACATCAACCCCCTATACCGGGAGAGACGAATCCCCTCCTATCGCTCATTGCCTCCATGTGACTCGGGACTGTACCCAAAAACCACCGTTTTGCACGCCCTCTTGGACGTGGTAAGATGGAAATCAAAGCACAGTGGGAACCACATAAGACTCTATGACGATCTCGGGTCAACAGACTACTCTGTACCAGTGTCACCAGAGAACTGCCATCTGACGTAAGGTATAATACCATCTGGGAGTTCTCGGCGAGTCCGTCCAGTGTACCCAGTCTCTACTGAGCACCCGAATATCATCTCTGATGTCAAACACTGATGGATATGGGATCATCCATCGCCCATCTATATGGGTCGAGAAGGTACACGCTAGTCTACTCTGGTATATCGATGCCCCATCTCGATACACCCACGACTAGGGACTTTTAAGGATGTACTTATGGACTACCATGTCCCCACTAGTATGATCCGCATCATAGTCCAGGTAGTCAAGTACACATCCTAAGGGCTTTACCAACATGTAACTGAGAGACAATCAGTGTACACGTTAAGGTAAAGATCAACCAGATAGCATACTATCATGTCGAGCAAGAAAGTCCTCCCTATATATGTCCCAGCATCCACTACAATATACATCCTATGTACAGTAATGGCCTCTAGGGCATACATATAACTAACATAGTAATGGCCTCTAGGGCATACATATAACTAACAGTTCCAGGCTATGAGACCCGGTAGGAGGGTTGTTATGGTCAGTGGGAGCAGCGGAAGCATAGTGGGCAAGTAGCTTATGTCTATTTACAGACTAGAGCAGTTATAGCGGAGATTGATCATCTAATTTTGATGTGACAGTCATAGGTTTGACTTCATCAGAATAGGGGATGGATCTGTTAAGAAGGTAGTAGGGTGTGATGTCCTGGTATTTGGATGACATACACAGAGTAGGAAGTAAAATTCCTATACTACGATCGGTTGGACTTTGGTCGTCACACAGTTGTTTCTCCAGACAGGATATGGATATAATATTTGACATTCTGGTTTCTAGATCTATGGTTTTAGATCTGGATTTGGGTAGTTTCCCAATGTGGGTACTTTGACAGTATTCTAATGGTTTTTAGAATAGATGACTCCTGGCATGGTGGTGTACCTGCAGGTGATGGAGTCATCCTCTCTAAAGGTGTCTTACAGACTAAAGGGGAGAGGGATGTGCATGATTGGCATATCACTTGCTTAGGCAATTGAGTCAATCGTGAGATGTTAAGTACCACACCAGATGTTGTTTTTGCACTAGATGCAATAAGTTTGTATTAATCCAATCCTGGAGAAACATAAGGAAGCAGTTTTAGAACATAAGTGGATGTTCTACGGATTTGATGACGGCAGCCTCCTTCGGGTGACGATTATCATTCCAGGCTTCAAAGGTGACATGGATGACAGAGTGATTGTCAGAGTTATAGTTTTCCCTCTGACGAAGAGGGACAGTATTATGGACAGGTGGTCCAAGAGGATACTGTGGGAGGCATGGTGCCGGATACTGATTAGGTTCAGTTATCGATACAGTCTAAGAAGTTTGGATTTGGAGTTCATTTATGAACTAGGTCTCATCAGATATCCAGACATATTCTAAGACAGGTATTACTCAATTCGGGAGATGGTTTTCTCCGTGAACTTGAGATTAAGAGAGACATAGAAAGATACATCAGGGCGGATCCACTCACTGAGGCTATTTCTCGAACACAATAGTTTTACGAACGGGCTTTGTGAAACTGATTAGTAGCGGAGTTGGGTGTTGGTTTCACACGGGCTGTGAGTACGCAACATCGCAATAATTAGCCTTAAGTGCAAGTGGGAGATTGTTGGATATAGTGCCCTCAAAGTCAATTATTGGATCGCAGGTACGTGATTGCAATGATTGAGGAGGACCTATACCAGTAGGACAGTCTTACTCGAGATGATAGTATGCTATCTGGTTTGCCTTTATCAGTCGTGTACATGTTCAGGTGAATGATTACATGATACACGTTGATAGAGCCCTTAGGATCTTGCTTGACTACCAACAGTATGAGGGCGATCATATAAGTGAGAGTTGGGTGGTCTATAAGCATATCCTTAATTGTGGTCCCTAGTCGTGGGAGTTTCGAGACAGGGCATCGATACTCCGGAGTAGACTAGTGTATACAGTCGAGACCCCGACGAGGGGCGGTGGCCGGTCTCACAAGCCACTGGTGTCAGTTGGATCACCTAAGATGTATATAGGTGCTCATTGGGTTATGAGTACACCGGACAGGACTCGCCGGGAACCTGCTAGTTGGTATTATACATATCGTCAGATAGCAGTTCCCTGGTGACATGTGTACAGGTTAGTTCATTGACCTGAGGTCGTCATTTGTCTCGTGTGAGTTCCCACTGTGCTTTGATTTCTACCCTACCACGGCTCAAAGGAGTCGTGCAAACAGGTAGTTTTTGGGTACAGTCCCGATCCACATGGAGGCACGTGAGCGGATCGGCAGGGGATTCGTCTCTTGTTCAGTTGATAAAACTGCACATTTGTATTACATTTTTTCCTACCATTTTCATATTAAAAAAGGACTTTTTTTATAATATATTATACATATGAGGGTTTATGTGTAAAAACATTATTTTCCATGTGTTAATATATTTAATTATCATTTGGTAGGAAAATGTATGCAAATAATATTATTGGTCTAATCCTAGTAGAACAAAGTCTACTAAAATCTTATTTGAGTTGTTGTGCAGAATATTTCCAAGTTGTTATGCAGGATTTAACAAACAAATCAATTTGTTGAAGAAAACTTACCAAATTAAGAAGCAAACTTGGAGACCAAGTCTGGAAGCAACCGAGAGAATATTTCTGAAATATGAAGATGCCTAGGATTGCCAAATGTCACCAGATGAAAGCACAAGAAAAATAATCAATTGATCTTGTCCCTTGAGCGCGGATCCGCGGCCAAACCCACCCTGGGGCCGCGGATCCGCCGCAATCTTATGGAATTGGAGTGCAGGATTTTGGGGCATTATTCTCTGCTGAATTTTACTAAGTTTCAACAATAAGATTCTGGGTTTTCACTATAAAAAGGCACCGAGAGCCTCTTGGAAAAATCATCAAGCCGACGAGATCACGAAGTCCAAGACGGCTCACGCATCCAGGCTGATCATCAACGGTTCATCTACCTCCTTGGAAGAGATCGAGAAGCAAACTAGGTTTTTGTAATCATTTTCTAAGGAATCAAAGTGTACTTGATCTTGTTGATTAATAAAGGTAGTTCTTTTTCTTATTCTATTTCTTCGTAGTTTAATTATGCATTCTCTCTCCATCTCTTTTTCTCCCAACATGCGCGAGTAATTCTCCGCTTGTTAGGGTTCGTAGGATTAGGGTAGGCTAATGGACGATGAAAATAATTAAACCCTTTTTAAGTCCTATAAAGTTTAGGAACTTTATCAAAAGAATCATTAACATCCTAATCGGGCGCACTAGCAATTCTTTGCTAGTTCCGACCGCGATTAGATATTAGATTAATGATTGTTTTGGTAAAGGCTAGATATGAACGGAGTTCCGTGTCGAGATAAGGGTTAAGAGTGGGATTCCTTTTCCCACCAGAAACCCTAATCTACACGCATCACCGTCGTTCTAGTTCTAAATCTATTAATGGATAAAAAGGGTAACTTTTAATTAATCTTTCATAACTACTAAATCCTAACGAACCCTACAAGCCCTATTATTATATTATTTAAATCTCTAAAATAATCTAGATCTATATTTTACATTAAAGTAGATCTATAAACTTTTCACAAAATTCTTTATTCCTCCTCTCTTTCTCAACACATCTAAAGTAAAAATAAAAGGTTCCACGTTTTCCAGAGGACGACCCGTACTCATCTCGGTCTAGCTACGCGCGACACCGTTCTGATTGCGGTTACACTACAAACACACTCTTTCCACATCAATCATCTCTCCCGGTATTGGGGGTGGAGGTCGCGCTGTGTCTAGGAAAGCCATTACACCAAGACCTTGGCCAAGGCAGGTGAGATTTACTGGTAGGTACTCCAGTAGTATCTCAGGGTGTTCAGGGATTGTCTCCGACACGACTTGTACAGCTATTGGGGGTCTGACGTTACTAGCCCCCTAGGCCGGATATGCGATACTCATAGACGAACGGAACGGACTGTATATACATTGTCACTGTTAGGATCAGTAGGGTTTCCGGATGAGTTCGCTCATCGGCCTCCCATGAGGTCAGTCCATGGGCAGCCGTTACGCATAGCTAGTGCCGCTGACGGTTTGTGGTTAAACCCACTGCCAGGGTACTGACGAGTCATTAGAGTCCCCCACAGATAGTTTCCCAAGTTCGGGAAAAACGTTGTAGAGGCCATATGGTTTTATGGCAGGGTTCGGAAAATGCACGTGCGTTTACGCACGTGTCATTTTTCGGGCAGATAATACTGGTGGGCTTTGGTTTAAGCCGGATCCATGTATTATACAGAGTAGATATAATATCTTTGTCTCAGTTGCATTTGTATTCGGTCGTAATACAAATGCGGGTATATTTATACAGTTACGGGGTTATCCTGAAATTCGTTTCGGGATCACTTTTGAAAGTTGCCAGTTTCCAGTTTTCTATCAGCCGTATTTAACATTTGGTTAAATACGGATTTATCTTTTCTTGAGATGAGTGTGGAAGCTTCTAGAAGGTTCTAGAAGTGGTGAGGTGTTTAGTGAGTCATGGTTGCATTTAATGATTCCATTAATGCTTGATGACTAGGTTAATGATTCATCATTTCATTAAGTGTGTTCACACTTTGTGTTCACACTAGAGATATTTTCTTATTGTCACCTCCCCCTCTCCTACACTCACCCCCCACCTCTATATATTGTGGCCGGCCCCCTCCTTGGTGAAAGAGAGATTTTTCACTCACTTGATTTGATTCATTTGGAAAAAGATGATAGGTTTCGGTGTATGGAATTTCACAGCTCATTTCATTCCATCACCCGATTTCCATGGCAACTTCATTAACCGTTTGTCCATGGTTTTGGACGAAGCGAGACAAAGTATTCCACTCATTCTCTACATCAATCTTGGTCGTCTCTTTTAGCAAACTTGACGACCGAGTTGCCTCGAGTCAGAGGCGGGAGCCCGTTTAAAGATCCGATGACGTGGTGCCACCTGGACGAGGAGATCGGAGATCGACGAGATCGGAGCAGCCGAAACGGAGCGTGGGATGATGGTTAAAGAACGAAAGACTCGGATCGTTCGGTATAACCTTTCTTCCTTCTTCGTAGATTGTTAGTTTAGCGTTAATGGCAGATCCGGGTTAAAGTATGCGATAGCGCCAGTTATAAAAAGTTTTTGTTCCGCATTTGGCATCTGAAAGACGGCCGGGGCGCTACCATAGACTTACATAGTATCAGAGCCACGCCATTAAGCTTTACTAACTTGTGCTACGCGTTTAAAAGATCGATCGAACGGATTTTTCGAAAATCGCAATTTCAAGTATTAAAGTTTCTGTTAATTTTCAAACTGGTCCAAATGTCATTTTGACCATACCAGAAAATCAAGCAGGGTTTTTGAGGAATACTGTAGAAATTCGAGGAAGTGATTACCCTGTTACGCCGCGGATCCACGGCCCAAGCTAGGGTTTGGCCGCGGATCCGCCGCAGGAAAGTGAGATCACTTACTCAATTTTTTACAGTGGATTCTATGTTGGAAATTGTGGTTTCTGGAACTGTTTATTTGGGCCCAGTGTTTTTTACTGTGCAACAGATTTGCGTGGGGCCCACTTCGGGAAATTTAGTCGATCGAAATTTAAACATGTTAGTTTACAGTACTTACATTATATCTCCGACCGTGAATGTCATTTGATCGGTAAACCACGTCTGATTGCTATAGTTCTCTTAGACGGGTTTGCGAACGTGACATTCGCGTTGATGTTCTGTGTTGTGCTGTGATGTTGCGGATTTGTCGTGGTGGATAGCAGTGTGCAATGGTAGTGCAGTTTGGATTTATTTGTACATTTGATATTGCGGGGCGAGCGTCCAACTTGTGGACTGCCGTCACTGCCTGTTGTATAATATTCTTTTGGGGCACGACCAGGTTGCGGTCGATGTACCTGTTGTACTATATTTCCATTTCTGTACTAGGTTTTACCCCGAGACGGAGTGCACGGATAGCCGGGTTCTGGAGGGCAACGGGACCGCATCTCATGGCTTTGAGAGGCAGAGGGGCCCCACTCTAGAATTGGCAGACTATTCGCCGCACTCGCAGGGGGTACAGGTTGACCCAAGGAGGGGTGCTCAAGCTACCGGATTCCGTGAAGTGCAGGGTGGTCCATTCACTTTGTTGTAGGGGCCTGTCTCGCTTCAGGTTTTGGCGGGTAACTTGCCGCACCCGTAGGGGTCTAGGTTTCATTGCACAGGCTATCCACACGACAGGGGAACGTCGGGTTTCAGCAGCGGCTCTGTGAAACTCGGGGATCCCAGATTATCTGTATTGTTCTGTGATGCTTATTACTTTTCTGTAATGTTGCATATTATCATGCCTGGAGCGATTATTGTATATTGGTTTATATACTATTAGATGTTGTATATGTTTTACATCCGCGCTAGTTCAGTCCCCGCTCTGTCGTTAGTTAAGTAACCTAACGGGTGATGACGGGACCCAGTGACAAATGCGGATGGCATATACGTACATTTTATTTTCGTTCTTTTCTGGTGTGATTAATGATGGGACTGCGTTGATTCTGATCAATGCAAAGTAAAACAAACCTGTTTGGATGTTGTTGGAACAATTTAAAATGTGTTATTACAAAGATGTTTCCTTTTGTTTTGCACAGTGGTATTCGGTTGGAATATCCTGCACCTCATTCGACGGGGCAAGGGTCGATATCCCTTCACCGGGACTGACCCCTTGGGCAGAAGTTTGCGTCAGGGTAATAACTTCACTATAGTCGATTACATGTTGCTTTGCATCGCGGTATTCAGTGGAATATCTTGCACCTCATTCCACGAGGAAAGAGCCGAGATCCCTTCACCGGGAGTGACCTCTTTAGCAAAGGTTTTCGCCACTATATTTTATAAAAAGCTATCAGGTTCCTTCAACGAGATCAAGTTCATTACGTTAAAGGTTTTTTCACCAAAAACCAGCTGTAGCCCTCCGTCATTTCTTATCGATGGTCAGTAATATTCAAGCTATGTTTGTTGGCTTTCGTCAAGGCATAGTGTTTGGTAGTTGCTGGGGTATTCATTTGTTGCATAGATAGATGAGTTGCTTTGGGACAGTCGTATTACCTTGTTGGATTTCGTCAAGGGTATATACGTGTGGGTTCGAATTAACAAGATAATGACGGGCAGAACTTGACATGTTTCTTATGATTTGTTGGCTTTCGTCAAGGTCATAAGAACATGGGGTAAAAATCCTATCGGGAGTTTCTAAAGAAACTGAAACCTGCCAGGCATGCGCATACCTTCTGGAGTGTGATAACGCGAGTGGATTCCGTCACGTTATCATGCGATGAGAGTTGGATCCCTATTCCCACTGATGAGTTGGTTTACTCTTCGGGTGATCCCGCTTGATTCTTCTTTCAGGTTTGGAGGAGAATTTGACAGTACAATGGGAGGTTTCCGGATTAGATAAAGTGATAACCATTCTGATCTAGGTTAGAGTGCACGCAGAGTGTTTCTTTTCTCTCTCTCTCTTTGGCAGCGACTTTTGACTGACCCTAGACTATGACTCAGTGACCAAGTTAACCGAACCTTCTTAAAATACTGGCTTTTGGATTGTCTTAGTTGCATAAGTCATTGCCACTCCTTCTTTTACCCTTTGCATTTCTCAGAACACCCATATTACTGCGGACATCCACTTCCATTGGATAGATCCATCGTATGGTTATATACGAACTCGAAGGGACTTCTTCGAGGATGGATCAAGATTCAGGAGAAATAGAATTGGTTTATTCAGTTGTCTTTTATTATCACCTTCTCTCAGATTGCGAGGGCTCCTTGGTTTAGGAGAGTACACCTATTACGCTTATTGGATAGTCTTCTTCCAAACCATAAGCAGGTGTCGAAAGGTAGGAAATAAAGAAAACCAAAGCCTAAGTAGGGTGTACAGAAGGTAATATGTAAAGACAAAATAAAGGGATTAGAAAGAGGGCAAAATAAGTTGCGACTGTTATCATTCACGACCAAACCGCGTACTTCATCGCCACTCCTATTTCACCTTTGCTAGAATAAGGTATTATTCAGTTGTCTTTTATCATCACCTTCTCTCAGTTGCGAGTACTCCTTGGTTTAGGAGGGTACACCTATTATGCTTACTGGATAGTCTTCTTCCAAACCATAGGCTGGTGCTGAACGGTAGGGAAGGAAGAAAACCATTTAGCCTAACGATGGTGTACAGAAGGTAACGACTAAAGACAAATAAAGGGATTTGTAGAGATGGCAAAGAAATATACGGTTAGAGTCATGAATTGTATTATGGAAGAGGCATTACTATGAATACCAGGATACCCCTATGAAACATTTTCATGTTTCAGTGCATTGTTAATGGAAAACTGTTTTCCCGATTAGATACTTACTCCAAGGGTGTGTATTCACCAGGTTTCATTCTCATATCTGTATTGTTTTACAGATGATGAGTGGGAGGAAGTTATTGGGAATTAGGTGATCATCCTCATTATATCGGAATTCGTTGTAAGTGGTGATATTTGAGGAAATCGCCTAGGTACAGTTTTCAACCTACGACGCATAGGTTTTGAGTTATTCAACTCAGCGGACTTATACAGAGTATTGTATGTTGTCCAGTGTCCATCAGGACAAAGGGGTAGGTCCTCGTACTATGTTCTGTTTACTTATGACTTCTCTAGTTTTTAGACAAGTGTTTCGTAGAAATACAAGGTCTAAGTTTTGAGAAGTTGTGGGTATAAGAATAAAGTAGAGAACCAGATGTCGCAAGTATCGGGATTCTTCAAAGAGATCGAAGATGTAGATACTTGTGATTGGTATTCAGATGATAGTAAAAGTTTTGAGAAACTTGTTTCTCTTCCAGGTTACTCATAATTGGATGGATTCCTAACTTGAGTAATGCTGATTAGCCTCTATCCATTAAAGTTGATATGCACTGGAGACAGCTGCATGATTAGAATCTGGTTCCAATTAAATAAGTGCCAAAGTTTCTATATTGGATATAGGTGAGTTGTCCGGCTTATGCTTAAAACCAGACTCTGGATAACTCAGGGCACGTTTCTGTAATGGCTGTTTGTGGGTTGGCCCAGGCTATGACGAAGGTTGACTTTCTACCATCTGGAAGATCAATAGTGATATTGTTCTTGACTCGCCACAGTTTTAGTAAAATGGATTTTTTCAGAAAACAGTAGTGGGATTATGGTAGAACTGGAAGTGATTCCAGAACCGCAAACGATTACGGAAAAATTTAATAGGACCTACAGATTAAATCAGGTTTGACATTACATTAGCCACTCCGCAGATTTGGTGGGTAACCTCAGACACCCGAGAGGTACTTCGGTAGCCTCAAGGACGGTGACAGGGAGGTTCTTATCTACCCAGACTTGACACTACTGTTGTTCCAGGCTATGAGACCCGGTAGGAGGGTTGTTGTGGTCAGTGGGAGCAGCGGAAGCATAGTGGGCAAGTAGCTTATGTCTATTTATAGACTAGAGCAGTTATAGCGGAGATTGATCATCTAATTTTGATGTGACAGTCATAGGTTTGACTTCATCAGAATAGGGGATGGATCTGTTAAGAAGGTAGTAGGGTGTGATGTCCTGGTATTTGGATGACATACACAGAGTAGGAATTAAAATTCCTATACTACGATCGGTTGGACTTTGGTCGTCACACAGTTGTTTCTCCAGAGAGGATATAGATATAATATTTGATATTCTGGTTTCTAGATCTTTGGTTTTAGATCTGGATTTGTGTAGTTTCCCAATGTGGGTACTTTGACAGTATTCTAATGGTTTTTAGAATAGATGACTCCTGGCATGGTGGTGTACCTGCAGGTGATGGAGTCACCCTCTCTAAAGGTGTCTTACAGACTAAAGGGGAGAGGGAAGTGCACGATTGGCATATCACTTGCTTAGGCAATTGAGTCAATCGTGAGATGTCAAGTACCACACCAGATGTTGGTTTTGCACTAGATGCAATAAGTTTGTATTAATCCAATCCTGGAGAAACATAAGGAAGCAGTTTTAGAACATAAGTGGATGTTCTACGGATTTGATGACGGCAGCCTCCTTCGTGAGACGATTATCATTCCAGGCTTCAAAGGTGACATGGATGACAGAGTGATTGTCAGAGTTATAGTTTTCCCTCTGACGAAGAGGGATAGTATTATGGACAGGTGGTCCAAGAGGATACTGTGGGAGGCATGGTGCAGGATACTGATTAGGTTCAGTTATCGATACAGTCTAAGAAGTTTGGATTTGGAGTTCATTTATGAACTAGGTCCCATCAGATATCCAGACATATTCTAAGACAGGTATTACTCAATTCGGGAGATGGTTTTCTCCGCGAACTTGAGATTAAGAGAGACAAAGAAAGATACATCAGGGCGGATCCACTCACTGAGGCTATTTCTCGAACACAATAGTTTTACGAACGGGCTTTGTGAAACTGATTATTAGCGGAGTTGGGTGTTGGTTTCACACGGGCTGTGAGTACGCAACATAGCAATAATTAGCCTTAAGTGCAAGTGGGAGATTGTTGGATATAGTGCCCTCAAAGTCAATTATTGGATCGCAGGTACGTGATTGCAATGATTGAGGAGGACCTATACCAGTAGGACAGTCTTACTCGAGATGATAGTATGCTATCTGGTTTGCCTTTATCAGTCGTTTACATGTTCAGGTGACTGATTACATGATACACGTTGATAGAGCCCTTAGGATCTTGCTTGACTACCAACAGTATGAGGGCGATCATATAAGTGAGAGTTGGGTGGTCTATAAGCATATCCTTAATTGTCGTCCCTAGTCGTGGGTGTTTCGAGACAGGGCATCGATACTCCAGAGTAGACTAGTGTATACAGTCGAGACCCCGACGAGGGGCGGTGGCCGGTCTCACAAGCCACTGGTGTCAGTTGGATCACCTAAGATGTATACAGGTTCTCATTGGGTTATGAGTACACCGGACAGGACTCGCCGGGAACCTGCTAATTGGTATTATACATATCGTCAGATAGCAGTTCCGTGGTGACATGTGTACAGGTTAGTTCATTGACCTGAGGTTGTCATTTGTCTCGTGTGAGTTCCCACTGTGCTTTGATTTCTACCCTACAACGGCTCAAAGGAGTCGTGCAAACAGGTAGTTTTTGGGTACAGTCCCGATCCACATGGAGGCACGTGAGCGGATCGGCAGAGGATTCGTCTCTCCCGGTATAGGGAGTGGAGGTCGCGCTGTATCTAGGAAAGCCATTACACCAAGTCCTTGGCCAAGGCAGGTGAGATTTACTGGTAGGTACTCCAGTAGTATCTCAGGGTGTTCAGGGATTGTCTCCGACACGACTTATACAGCTATTGGGGGTCTGACGTTACTAGCCCCCTAGGCCGGATATGCGATACTCATAGACGAACGGACCGGACTGTATATACATTGTCACTGTTAGGCTCAGTTGGGTTTCCGGATGAGTTCGCTCATCGGCCTCCCTTGAGGTCAGTCCATGGGCAGCCGTTACGCATAGCTAGTGCTGCTGACGGTTTGTGGTTAAACCCACTGCCAGGGTACTGACGAGTCATTAGAGTCCCCCACAGATAGTTTCCCAAGTTCGGACAAAACGTTGTAGAGGCCGTATGGTTTTATGGCAGGGTTAGGAAAATGCACGTGCGTTTACGCACGTGTCATTTTTCGGGCAGATAATACTGGTGGGCTTTGGTTTAAACCGGATCCATGTATTATACAGAGTAGATATAATATCTTTGTCTCAGTTGCATTTGTATTCGGTCGTAATACAAATGCGGGTATATTTATACAGTTACGTGGTTATCCTGAAATTCGTTTCGGGATCACTTTTGAAAGTTGCCAGTTTCCAGTTTTCTATCAGCCGTATTTAACATTTGGTTAAATACGGATTTATCTTTTCTTGAGATGAGTGTGGAAGCTTCTAGAAGGTTCTAGAAGTGGTGAGGTGTTTAGTGAGTCATGGTTGCATTTAATGATTCCATTAATGCTTGATGACTAGATTAATGATTCATCATTTCATTAAGTGTGTTCACACTTTGTATTCACACTAAAGATATTTTCTTATTGTCACCTCCCCCTCTCCTACACTTACCCCCCACCTCTATATATTGTGGCCGGCCCCCTCCTTGGTGAAAGAGAGATTTTTCACTCACTTGATTTGATTCATTTGGAAAAAGATGGTAGGTTTCGGTGTATGGAATTTCACAGCTCATTTCATTCCATCACCCGATTCCCATGGCAACTTCATTAACCGTTCGTCCATGGTTTTGGACGAAGTGAGAAAAAGTATTCCACCCATTCTCTACATCAATCTTGGTCGTCTCTTTTAGCAAACTTGACGACCGAGTTGCCTCGAGTCAGAGGCGGGAGCCCGTTTAAAGATCCGATGACGTGGTGCCACCTGGACGAGGAGATCGGAGATCGACGAGATCGGAGCAGCCGAAACGGAGTGTGGGATGATGGTTAAAGAACGAAGGACTCGGATCGTTCGGTATAACCTTTCTTCCCTCTTTGTAGATTGTTAGTTTAGCGTTAATGGCAGATCCGGGTTAAAGTATGCGATAGCGCCAGTTATAAAAAGTTTTTGTTCCGTATTTGGCGTCTGAAAGACGGCCGGGGCGCTACCGTAGACTTACAGAGTTGTTCCAGGTACCATATTCCAGCGCAGCGATGCAGACGCCGGCCAAAATCCAAATCCCTAAGTGGCGAATGATGAGTCGCTCCTGGTACCATATTCCAGTGCAGCGATGCAAATGCCAACCAAATTCCAAATCCCATACCCCAAGTGGCGAATGATAAATCGCTCCTGGTACCATATTCCAGTGCAGCGATGCAGACGCCAACCAAATTCCAAATCCCATATCCTAACGGCGAATGATGAGTCGCTCCTGGTGCCATATTCCAGTGCAGCGATGCAGACGCCAACAAAGTCCCGAAATTTTTCTGGCCCTACGGTCTGGATCATACATCCTGCAAAACCGTATATAATCCACGGGTGTAAAACGATCCTAATCTCTCCTAAGTCCTGTCGGAGAGACCACATTCGAAGTCCTACTGGCGGTGAAGATTAAAAAAAAAGGGTATGTCCACAAGCAAAATGGGCACGGATGAAAACCCGAAAGGGCTCCGTGAGTAAAATCAGCAGGACTGCCGGCGAGTTTGTGAAAACCCGAAAGGGCGCAAACTCGTGAAAAAGAGATGAAATGCACTCGCAAAGTCGTTTCGACTTTGTGAGGAGAAAATTCCCGCGTGAGATCCT
This sequence comes from Agapanthus africanus, assembly GCA_030015575.1. Lineage (NCBI taxonomy): Eukaryota > Viridiplantae > Streptophyta > Magnoliopsida > Asparagales > Amaryllidaceae > Agapanthus > Agapanthus africanus. Next base: position 114,182,870 of record JASDDO010000031.1, read on the forward strand.
TACGACTCACAAAGGAGCAACACACTTGGGAGTCCCCACGACTCCTAAGGAAAAAATACACCTACGGGATCCTTACGACCCGTAGGGAGAAAATGCTTTGTGAGACCCTTACGGCTCACAAAATTGAAAAGTCTTAGGTGATGGGGACCTAAAACCCGTCTCCTAAGCCATCGCTTCCTAATAAGCAAGCGCAAATGATGATTCGCTCCTGGTACTATATTCCAGTGTAGCGATGCTGATGCCAAACAAAAACCTAAATCCCCAAATCCTCTCATGGCAAATGATGATTCGCTTCTGGTACCATATTCCAGTGCAGTGATGCTGATGTTAACCCAAATCAAATCAAATCAACCAACCAGCTCTGTGTCGGAATCATGCTTCTTCTCAGAGTGTACCCCGTGTCGAAATCATGCTTCGCCTCGGTGTATCTGCTTTCCCTGTCGAAATTATGCTTCGTCTCGGAATCAAGTCAGCCAACAAGGTCTACATCGGAGTCATACTTTTTCTCAGAGTGTACCCCGCGTCGAAATCAAGCTTCGCCTCAGTGTATCTGCCTTCCCTGTCAGAATTATGCTTCGTCTCGGAATCAACCAACGACCTCTTCGTCGGAATTATGCTCCGTCTCGGAATCAAGTCATCCAAAAAGCTCTACGTCGGAGTCAAACTTCATCTCAAAGTGTACCCCGCGTTGAAATCAAGCTTCGCCTCGGTGTATCTGCCTTCCCTGTCAAAATTATGCTTCGGCTCGGAATCAACCAACGACCTCCTCGTCGGAATTATGCTCCGCCTCGGAATCAAGTAAACCAGCAAGCTCTACGTCAGAATCATGCTTCGTCTCAGAATGTGCACCCCGTGTCGAAATCAGGCTTCGCGTCGGATTATCTTCTTTCCCCATCGGAATTATGTTTCTCCTGGGAATCAACCTCTGCATAGAAATTATGCTTCGGTCAGAATGTCTGCCGCTCTTCGGAATGATGCTCCGATCTGCTCTTCGGAATAATTCTCCGATCCGCTCCTTGAAATGATGCTCCGATCCCTGGAGTCATGCTCCCCTCTTCGGAATGATGCTCTGATCCCTGGAATCATGTTCCGCTCTTCGGAATAATGCTCCGATCCGCTCTTCGGAATGATGCTCCGATCCCTGGAGTCATGCTCCGCTCTTCGGAATGATGCTCCGATCCCTGGAATCATGCTCCGCTCTTCGGAATGATGCTCCGATCCGCTCTTCGGAATGATGCTCCGATCCCTGGAGTCATGCTCCGCTCTTCGGAATGATGCTCCGATCCCTGGAATCATGCTCCGCTCTTCGGAATAATGCTCTGATCCCAGGAATCATTCTCTGCTCTTAGGAATGATGCTCTGATCCCTGGATTCATGCACCGCTCTTCGGAATGATGCTCTGATCCCTGAAGTCATGCTCCGCTCATCCGAATGATGCTTCGATCCCTGGAATCATGCTCCGCTCTTCGGAATGATGCTCTGATCCCTGGAGTCATGCTCCGCTCTTCGGAATGATGCTCTGATCCCTGGAATCATGCTCCGCTCTTCGGAATGATGCTCCGATCCCTGGAGTCATGCTCCGCTCTTCGGAATGATGCTCCGATCCCCGGAGTCATGCTCCGCTCTTCGGAATGATGCTCCGATCCGCTCTTCGGAATGATGCTCCGATCCCTGGAATCATGCTCCGCTCTTCAGGAATGATGCCCCGATCCCCGGAATTATGCTCCCGGGATGATGCTCCGCCCCTGGAATGATGTTCCACCGCGAAGTCTAACTTCAAGATCCATCAATTTCATACACACGACCCACATATGTGGTGTGCATTTATTGATGGGGGCACTTTGTTGGGGTCAAAAATTGCACCATGGTTGACCAACTCAAAGTCAAAGTCAACCCCAAGCCAAGCGGGCCCAAGCCCAAGCAAGTGGGCCAATGCCCGGGTCGAGCCCGAACACGAAGCGTCCGGCTTTCCGCCATACCAAAATAAAAATCATGAAACAAATAATTTTGATGTGATTTTTTTTTGTGTGCATGAATGTATGCAAAATGGGCATAAAGCCAATTTTTTGTAAGCCCATGGCTTATGTGCAAAGAGAAATGGCACATGAGCCATGGGATGGGAAAAATGCCATTTTGTAAAGTCTAAGGGGCTATATGTAAATATGTAAGCCTATATATGGAAACATAATGATGAATAAAAGATAGAATTTTCATTCCCCTAAAAACTAGGATTCTTTGTGCCTCCTGCTCCTTCATCAAGGTTCTAAACCTTCTTCCCCTTTTTCAAATAAATCAAGAGTTTTACTCTTCCTCTTCTAAAACTAAATAGTTTTTCACCACAAAACCCGCAAAAGGGAACTTAGATCTTCCATCAGATCTTAAAAATAAGAGATTTTTAAAATCTCAAACTTCTTGTTCTTCAAGACCCAGCCAACAGAGGAGGAAGGAGGAGACCTATCTCCAAAAATCCCATCTTGGGAAGATCCAGAGCCAAAGGGAGAAACAAAGCAGCCCCCTTTGATCATTTCTAAACTTTTTAGGAGTTAAACTCCACAAATCGGGAGCACAGCTCCCAGTGCAGGGACCAAAATTGTAAGTCTACGGTAGCGCCCCGGCCGTCTGTCCGAGGCCAAAATGCGGAAACAAAACCTTTTCAAACTAGAAACCGGCGCTATCGTAAGCTTAAAACCAGGATCGAACCATTAACCTACAACAAGCTATCTAGAGAAGGGATAGAAAGGCTATACCGATCGATCTGTGTCCTTCGGTCTTTGGCCACCATCCCAAACTCCTCACGGCATCTCCGGTCTCGATCTCCTCGTCGGAAAGGGCACCACATCATCGATTCTTATTACGGGCTCCCGCTTCATCCGAAACAACTCGGGCACGAAGTGTGCTAGCCGATGTGTCCAAGGTGATGTATAGAATGTTTGTGATCACTTTGTCTCTTGCATCCATGAGATGGATGGAGGTTGAAAGTGTTGCCATTGATGGAGATTATGAGCTAGAGAAGAAAGAGGAAAAAGAAGAAGTTTTTTCTCTTTCTTTTCTTTTGTGATGGAATGATAATGAGAGTGAGAGAGTGCATGAAAAATACAAGAGCTAACCCACTAACATGGCAACCCCTCTCTCTCCTTATCATATCAAGGATCAAATCTATCACATTATGTGACACATGCATAAAGAAAAAGACCATGAGTCATCACTTGTGCATGTGTCACCATTAATGCTCTAAATGATGATTTCTAGCTCATTATTTCCATATGCAAACATTAATCCAAATGTTTTCAACAACAAAAGATACGGCAACATCTAAAGTAAACTCGTGACGGATCACAAGGATACCCCTCACCTGTATATACATACCTGCATCTGCATTCCGACTGAATGCGAATGCGATGAGACTAAAGTAATCCAACAAATCTAATACTAGGATCCGGCTTATACCAAAACCCACTAGTATGATCCGCCCGATCATGATCCGTGCACTACTACACTTATATGATCGAACCCTGCCATATATCATACGGCCTCTACAACGTTTCGCCCGAAACTTAAAAACTGTCTGTGGGGGACTCTAAAGACTCGTCAATACTTTGGCTGTGGATTTAACCTCTAGCACGTCAGTGGTACTAGCCGTACGTAACGGGCTACCAGGTATTGACCAAAATGGAGGTCGATGAGCGAACTCATCCTGACACCCTACTGAGCCTGTCAGTGACAATATCCGTACAGTCCGGTCCGTTCGTCTATGAGCATCGCATGGCGGGCCTAGGGGTTTGGTAAAAGTCAGACCCCCAAAAGCGGTACAAGTCGTGTCGGAGTGTGGCCCAGAACACCCTGAGATACTACTGGAATACCTACCAGTATATCTCCTGCCTTGGCCAAGGAATTCGTGTAATGGCTCTCCTAGACACAGCGCGATCTTACCTCCAATACCGGGAGAGACGAAACCCCTGCCGATCCGCTCACTGCCTCCATGTGGCTCGGGAATGTACCCAACTAAAACCTGTTTGCACGACTCCTTTGCGCCGTGGTGGGGTAGTAATCAAAGCACAATGGGAACTCACACGAGACAAATGACGATCTCAGGTCGATGAACTAACCTGTACACATGTCACCAGGGAACTGCTATCTGACGTCAGGTATAATACCAACTAGCATGTTCCCGGCGAGTCCTGTCCGGTGTACTCATAACCCAATGAGCACCTGTATACATCTTAGGTGAACCAACTGACACCAATGGCTTGTGAGACCAGCCACCGCCCCTCGTCTGGGTCTCGTCTGTATACACTAGTCTACTAATGGAGTATCGATGCCCAGTCTCGAAACTCACACGACTAGGGACCACTTTAAGGATGTGCTTATAGACCCCAGCTCCCACGTATATGATCGTCGTCATACTGCTGGCCGTCAAGCAAGAATCCTAAGGGATCTATCAACGTACAATAGTGACCTGTAAGGTCACCTAAAGCAGTACACGATGATAAAGATAAACCAGATAACATACTATCATCTTGAGTAAGACCGTCCTACCGGTATTGGTCCTCCCTCAATCATTGCAATCATGTGCCTGTGATCCAATAATTGACTCTGAGGGCACTATATCCAACAATCTCCCACTTGCACTCAAGGCTAATTATTGCGATGTCGCATACTCACAGCCCGTGTGATACCGAACACCCAACTCTTCTACTAATCAGTCTCACAAAGCCCGTTTGCGAAACTATTGTGTTCGAGGAATAGCCTTAGTGAGTGGATCCGTCCTGATGTTTCTTTCGATGTCTCTCTTTATCTCAAATTCGTGGAGAAAGCCATCTCCCGAATTGAGTAATACCTGTCTTAGAATATGTCTGGATATCTGATGGGACCTAGTTCATAAATGAACTCCAAATCCAAAATTCTTAAACTGTATCGTAAACTGAACTTAATCAGTATCCTGCGCCACACCTCCCTCAGTATCCATTTGGACCACCTGTCCAAAATACTGCCCCTCGTCAGAGGAAAAACTATAACTCTGACAGCTACTCTGTCATCCAGGTCACCTTGGAAGCCTGGAATGATAACTGTCTCCCGAAGGAGGATGCCATTACCATATCCCTAGAACATCCACTTATGTTCTAAAACTGCTTCCGAATGTTTCTCCAGGATTGGATCAATATCAACTTATTGCATCTAGTGCAAAAACAACATCTGGTGTGGTACTTGACATCTCATGATTGACTCAATTGCCTAAGCAAGTGATCTGCCAATCATGCACATCCCTCTCCCCTTTAGTCTGTAAGACACCTTTAGAGAGGGTGACTCCATCACCTGCAGGTACACTACCGTGCCAGGAGTCGTCCATTCTAAAACACCTTTAGAATGCTGTTTAAGTACCCTGATTGGGAAACTACCCAAATCTAGATCTAAAACCATAGATCTAGTAACCAGAACATCTGATATAATATCCATATCCCATGTGGAGAAACCACTTTGTGACAATCAAAGTATAACCGATCGTAGTATATGAATTTCACTTCCTACTATGCGTATGTCATCCAAATACCAGGACATCACACCCTACTACCTTCTTAACAGATCCATCGCATATTCTGATGAAGTCAAACCTATGACTGTCAAATCAGAAATAGATGATCTATCTCCGCTATATATGCTTTAGTCTATAAACAGACATAAGCTACTTGTCCACTATGCTTCCGCTGCTCCCACTGACTACGACAACCCTCTGGCAGAGTCATATACACGTACACTTCTAAAGCTAGTTTAGAACGACGCTATACTCATCCTCCTGCCGAGTTTCACATTCTGGAACAACAGCAATAGCAAGTCTGGGTAAACAAGAACCTCCCTGTCACCGTCCTTGAGGCTATCGGAGTACCTCTCGGGTGCCTGAAGTTACCCACCATATCTGCGGAGTGGCCAATGGAATGTCAAACCAGATCGAATCTTTAGGTCATATTAAATTTTCAGTAATCGTTTGCGGTTCTGGAATCACTTCCAGTTCTACCATACTCCCACTACTGTTTTATGAAAAAATCCATTTTACTAAAACTGTGGCGAGTCAAGAACAATATCACTATTGATCTTCCAGATGGTAGAAAGTTAACCCTCGTCATAGCCCGGGTCAACCCACAAACAGCCATTACAGAAACGTGCCTTGAGTTATCCAGAGTCTGGTTTTAAGCATAATCCATACAACTCCCCGTACCTTAACATCGTTAAGATATGAACCGTTCTATATCCAATATAGAAACAGAGGCACTGATTTAATTGGAACCAGATTCAAATCATGCAGCTGTCTCCAGTGCATGTCAACTAAATGGAAGGAGGCCGATCAGCGTTACTCAACTTAGGACTGCATCCAGATATGAGTAACCTGAAAGAGAAACAATGTTCTCAAAACCATTACTATCAACTGAATACCATACACAAGTATCTACATCTTCGATCGCCTTGAAGAATCTCGATACTTGCAACACCTGGTTCTCTATTTTACTTTTATACCTACAACTTCTCAAAACTTGGACCTTGTGTTTCTACGAAACACCTGTCTAAAACCAGAGAAGTCACAAGTAAACAGAGTATAGTACAAGGACCAACCCCTCTGTCCTAATGGACACTGGACAATATACAATACTCTGTATAAGTCTCCTGAGTTGAATAACTCAAACCCTGTGCGTCATAGGTTGAAAACTGTACTATGGTTATGAAGAATTACACCGCCGTTTAATGCTCTTTACCTAACCATCAACTGATATAGGTAAATGTCATCGACATAATTTCAAAAAGTTATATCTCACTTTATAAAAATAAACGTATAGATATATCAATTTGAAATTGGTGCATAACAATGGATATTCAAAACCAAATATTTGTCGTCCGGCAAACAACCCAGGCGATTTTCTCAAATATCACCAATTACAACGAATCCCGATATAATGAGGACAATCACCAAATTCCCAATAACTTACTCCCACTCATCATCTGTAAAATCATACAGATGTGAGAATCATACCTGGTAAATACATACCCTGGAGCAAGTGTCTAATTGGGAAATCAGTTTTCTATTAACAATACACAGTGAAACTGAAACATGTAAATGTTTCGAAGGGGTATCCGGGTATTCTTAGTAATGCCTCTTCCATTATCAGATTCACAACTGTAACCGTATATTTCTTTGCCATCTCTCCAAATCCCTTTATATGTCTTTAGTCATTACCTTCTGTACACCCTTTTAGGCCAAATGGTTTTCTTCCTTCCCTACCGTTCGGCACCAGCCTATGGTTTGGAAGAAGACTATCCAATAAGCATAATGGGTGTACTCTCCTAATCCTAGAAGTACTCGTAACCCGAGAGAAGGTAAAGATAAAAGACAACTGAATAAACCTTATTCCTATTTCTCCTGAACCAGAATCCATCCCCGAACTGGAACAAGTTCCTTCGAGTTTGTATATAACCATAGGATGGAGTATCCAATAAACTGTGGATCTTCGTAGTGATACGGGGTGTTCCGGAGAAATACAAAGGTGAAGTAGGAGTGGCGATGAAATACTTGGTTTGGTTGTGAATAGCAGTCGCAATTTACTTTGCCCTCTTACTAATCCCTTTATTTGTCTTTACTTAATACCTTCTGTACACCATTTAGGCTAATGGTTTTCTTCATTCCCTACCGTTCGGCACATGCCTATGGTTTGGAAGAAGACTATCCAATAAGCGTAATAGGTGTACTGTCCTAATCCAAGGAGCACTAGCAACCTGAGAGAAGGTAAAAGGAAAAGACAACTGAATAATCCTATTCGTTTTCTCCAGAACCGGAAACCATCCTCGAATAAGTTCCTTCAAGTTCGTATATAACCATACGATGGTTTTATCCAATGGAAGTTGATGTTCGTAGTAATACGGGGTGTTCTGGAGAAAAAGGGTAAAAGTAGGAGTGACAATGAGGTATGCAACTCTGACAATCCAAAAGCCAGTGTTTTAAGAAAGTTCGGTTAACTTGGTCACTGAGTCATAGTCAAGGGCCGGGTCATGTTCGCTGCCAAAGAGAGAGAGAAAAGAAACACTCAGCGTGCACTCTAACCTAGATCAGAATGATTATCAATTTATCTAATCAGGAAACCTCCCACTGTATCGTCAAATTCTCCTCCAAACCTGAAAGAAGAATTAGTCGGGATCACCCGAGGAGTAAACCAACTCATCTGTATGAATCGGGATCCAACTATCATCGCATGATAACGTGATGGAATCCACTCACGTTATCACACTCCAGAAGGTATGCGCATATCTGGCAAGTTTCAGTTTCTTTAGAAACTCCCGATGTGATTTTTACCCCATGCTCTTATGACCTTGACGAAGGTCAACAAATCATAAGTCACATGTCAAGTTCTACCCGTCATTGTCCAGGTTAATTTGAACCCACCCGTACAAGCCCTTGACGAAGGTCAACAAGGCTGTACGACTGTCCCAAACCAACGCATCTATCTATGCAGCAGAAAGGTAACAAGCAGCTACCATTCACTATGCCTTGACGAAGGTCAACAAACAAAGCATGAATACTAAGTGCTACCCGTCTGAAATGACGGAGGGCTACGAATGGTTTTTGGCGAAAAACCTTTAACGTAATGAACTTGATATCGTTGAAGGAACCGGATAGCTTTTTATAAAAATATAGTGGCGAAAACCTTTGCTAAAGAGGTCACTACCGGTGAAGGGATCTCGGCTCTTTCCCCGTAGAATGAGGTGCAGGATATTCCAGCTGAATACCACGATGCAAAGCAAAACGTAATCGACTATAGTGAAGTTATTACCCTGACGCAAACTTATGTCCAAGGGGTCACTCCCGGTGAAGGGATCTCGGCCCTTACCTCGTCGACTGAGGTGCAGGATATTCATACCCGAATACCACTATGCAAAACAAAAGAAAACGTCCTTGAAATAAAAGCTTTTTGAAAAAAAATTCCAACAACATCAGAATAGGTTTGTTTAGCTTGCATTGATCCGAATCAATGCAGTCCCATCAATTGATCACACCAATAAAGAATGAAAATATGATGTACGTATATGCCATCCGCATTCGCCACTGGATCCCGTCATCACCCGTTAGGTTACTTAACTAACGACAGAGCGGGGACTGGACTAGCGCGGGTGTAAAACATATACAACATCTACTAGTATATATATCAATATATAATAATCGCTCAAGGCGTGATAAAATGCAACATCACAGAAATGTAATAAGAATCACAGAACAATACAGATAATATGGGATCCCCGGGTTTCATAGAGCCGCTACTGAAACCCGACGTTCCCCTGGTCGTGTGGATAGCATGTTTAATGAAATCTAGTCCCCTACAGGCGCAGCAAGTTACCCGCCAAAACCTGAAGCGAGGCAGCCCCCTTCAACAACGTGAATGGACCACCCAGCACTTCACGGAATCCGGTAACTTGAGCACCCCTCCTTGGGTCAACCTGTACCCCCTACGAGTGCGGCAAATAGCCCGCCAATTCTAGAGTGAAGCCCCCTCTGTCTCAAAGCCATGAGATGCGGGCCCGTTGCCCTCTAGAACCCGGCTACTTGTGCACCCCTCCGTGGGGTAATCCTAGTACAGAAAGTAAAATATATATACAACGGGTACATCAACCTCAGCCCGGTCGTGCCCCAAAAGAATAATATACAAACAGGCAGTGACGGCAGTCCACATGTCGGACGCTCGCCCCGCAATATCAAATGTACAAATATAACCAAACTGTACTACCATTGCATCCAGGCTATCCACCATGAGAAATCCGCAACATCACAGCACAACACAGAACATCAACGTGAATATCACGTTCGGAAATCCGTCTAAAAGGGCTATAGCAATTAGACAGGATTTACCGATCAAATGACATTCACGGTCGCAGATATAATGTAAATACTGTGAACTAACATGTTTAAAATTTTCGATCGACAAAATTTCCCGAAGTGGGCCCCAAGTACAATACCCAGTAATCAGACTAATCTGGGCCCAAACAAAAAATACCAGAAACCCCAATTCCATGTCAGAGAGCACTGTAGAAATTTTGGTAAGATGAAGCCTCATAATGGCGGCAGAACCGCGGCCAAAAGGAGGGTAAGGCCGCGGTTCCACGGCGCTACTGTTGGATCGTCCTACCAAATTTCTACAGTGCTCCTAAAAAACCCTGCCTGATTTTTTGACAGCATACAAAATAATTTTTTGACCACAGGAAAAATTCGACAGAAACTGATGACTTGGAAATGCAGTTTTTGGAAATTTCATCCGATCGAAGTTCTAAACAAGTTAGAGCAAGCTAGTAAAGGTTAATGGCGTGGCTCTGATACCATGAAAGTCTACGGTAGACCCCCGGCCGTCTGTCCGAGCCCAAAATACGGAAACAAAACTTTTTTAAACTAGAAACCGTTGCTATAGTATGCTTAAAACCCGGATCGAACCATTAACCTACAACTAGGTATCTAGAGAAGGGATAGAAAGGCTATACTGATCAATCCGTGTCCTTCGGTCTTTGGCCACCATCCCAAGCTCCTCGCGGCATCTCCGGTCTCGATCTCCTCGTCGGAAAGGGCACCACATCATCGATTCATTTTACGGGCACCCGCTTCATCCGAAACAACTCGGGCACGAAGTGTGCTAGCCGACGTGTCCAAGGTGATGTAGAGAATGTTTGTGATCACTTTGTCTCTTGCATCCATGAGATGGATAGAGGTTGAAAGTGTTGCCATTGATGGAGATTATGAGCTGGAGAAGAAAGAGGAAGAAGAAAAGTTTTTTCTCTTTCTTTTCTTTTGTGATGGAATGATAATGAGAGTGAGAGAGTGCATGAAAAAAAAGAGCTAACCCACTAACATGGCAGCCCCTCTCTCTCTCCTTATCATATCAAGGCTCAAATCTATCACATTATGTGACACATGCACAAAGAAAGAGACCATGAGTCATCACTTGTGCATGTGTCACCATTAATGCTCTAAATGATGATTTCTAGCTCATTATTTCCATATGAAAACATTAATCCAAATGTTTGCGACAACAAAAAGATACGGCGACATCTAAAGTAAACTCGTGATGGATCACAAGGATATCCATCACCTGTATATACATACCTGCATCCGCATTCCGACTGAATGCGAATGCGATGAGACTAAAGTAATCCAACAAATCTAATACTAGGATCCGGCTTAAACCAAATCCCACTAGTATGATCCGCCGGATCATGATCCGTGCACTACTGCACGTATATGATCGAACCCTGCCATATATCATACGGCCTCTACAACGTTTCGCCCGAAACTTGAAAACTGTCTGTGGGGGACTCTAAATACTCGTCAATATTTTGGCTGTGGATTTAACCACTAGCACGTCAGTGGTACTAGCCGTACGTAATGGGATACCAGGTATTGACCTAAAGGGAGGTCGATGAGCGAACTCATTCTGACACCCTACTGAGCCTGTCAGTGACAATATCCATACAGTTTGATCCGTTCATCTATGAGCATCGTATGGCGGGCCTAGGGGGTTGGTAAAAGTCAGACCCCCAAAAGCGGTACAAGTCGTGTCGGAGTGTAGCCCAGAACACCCTGAGATACTACTGGAATACCTACCATTACACGAAGTCCTTGGCCAAGGACTTCGTGTAATGGCTCTCTTAGACACAGCGCGATCTCACCCCCAATACCGGAAGAGACGAAACCCCTGCCGATCCGCTCACTGCCTCCATATGGCTCGGGACTGTACCCAACTAAAAACTGTTTGCACGACTTCTTTGAGCCATGGTAGGGTAGTAATCAAAGCACAGTGGGAACTCACACGAGACAAATGACGATCTCAGGTCGATGAACTAACCTGTACACATGTCATCAGGGAACTGCTATCTGACGTCAGGTATAATACCAACTAGCATGTTCCCGGCGAGTCCTGTCCGGTGTACTCATAACCCAATGAGCACATGTATACATCTTAGGTGAACCAACTGACACCATTGGCTTGTGAGACCGACCACCGCCCCTCGTCGGGGTCTCGACTGTATACACTAGTCTACTAATGGAGTATCGATGCCCAGTCTCGAAACTCCCATGACTAGAGACCACTTTAAGGATGTGCTTATAGACCCCAGCTCCCACATATATGATCGCCATCATACTGCTGGCCGTCAAGCAAGAATCCTAAGGGCTCTATCAACGTGCAATAGTGACCTGTAAGGTCACCTAAAGCAGTACACGATGATACAGATAAACAAGATAGCATACTATCATCTTGAGTAAGACTTTCCTACGGGTATAGGTCCTCCCTCAATCATTGTAATCACGTGCATGTGATCCAATAATTGACTCTGAGGGCACTATATCCAACAAAAGTCCCCTTTCTGTATGACACCCAGCGTCCAGAGCTCTAGCGCCCACATGCCGAGAACGTGATGCACCCAGCGCCCAGAGCTCTAGCGCCCACATGCCGAGCACGTGGCGCGCCCAGCGTCAAGAGCGCTTGCGCCCATGTGCCGAACACGTGGTGCGCCCAGCGCCCAGAGCGCTAGCGCCCACGTGCCGAGCACGTGGTGCGTCCAGCACCCAGAGCGCTTGCGCCCAGCGCCCAGAGCCTGCGTACCATGCACGCGAGGCGCTGGCCCCCCATGCATCCTTTGGATGCTCTTTCCCTTTATACACACACACACACATATAGCGGGACCCCCGTAAAAACTCTGCGGGCCCCCCGATATATCCAAAACCCCTTCAAAACACAACACTGCAAATTGAGTTCGCATAACCAGTTTAACCCGTTAATCGGAGGTTCCCTCGAGCCAAATGCGAGGGGTAATTAACGGCAGCTTAGTCCGCGGCTGCCGGAGATTCGGATCCCCACAATCAATAAACCCCAGCCTACCCTAGGCAAGGGGAATCTGTAATGCGCCTGACAATCGCGCACGTATTCCCATCTCAATGGGGTGACGAAAAACACCCTACACTTAAGAATATGATTAGGGTCATCATGTCATAATTATGGACCAGGATAGACTTCTAAAGGATCACACGAGTTTGAAAGGAGTTAAGATTTTTCTCAAGTTACATTATCCAGTTAGGTTTTAAGTCAGAATATATATCATTTTTAATTGAGAACCTAAGTCTTATTTTTCACTCTACCTTTCACCTGTTTTTGTTTATACACATCCTTCGATATCGTGCAAAATCGTCTTTATAAATATAAACCTTCATATCTCCGCGAAAAAACTGTTTTAATAGAAAACTCGTCTCCCCCAAGATTATTCTCCCATAAAGAACCATGAGGACTTTTAACATGGAGAGAACACTTGCTTAGCTTGTTTTATTTGGCTATTGGAAACTTAGCGAGTTTTGCGTCAATGACTCACAAACCAGAAGATTTTAGGCCATTAGGTGTGGAGACACCCCCAAGGACTTAATTCTCCAAGTTACCAAGGCCACAAAACAAAAGGCTCATTTTATTTAAAATATTCTGAAATCAGTGAAAACGGAAATATAGCTAACTTTTCTTTTAAATCTGAAGACGTTACATGTGGATAAGGTGTGTAATACTCCAACAAGGTTTCAGATGGGTTATTTTTCAGACTTGTAGCTTCATATTAAAACCTCAATAATATCCTTCATATTCACTTTACTTCATGAACAATTGTTGATATTACTTAACTTAGAACAAACCTGTTTGATCCTTAAGATGTTTTATCAATTTTTAAAAAGGTTAAAGACATATTAGACATTCATCAAATTCTCAAAAATATACGACACGTGTCAAGTGTATAAAAGACGTATATTAGCTATGGTTAAACTCAAAGGAGGGTTATCTTTAGGGTCGTCAATCTCTCGAAAAGGATTTAGTTATTTCTATCTTTTTACCCGAACCATCAAACTTCGAATCTAAGTTCCCCCACTAGCTAATATGACGAACAAGTTTTTATGTTTTTTGAAGAAATTTTTTCAATTTTTATGGGTTTTTTAATATGTATGCAATGCAGAATATACACATGATGCAGCAAAATAAACGCATAGCTCACCCCCAAACCTGAGTTTTACGATGTCCTCATCGTTGCCCCCGTCTCTGGTAGCTAGACTTAGATATCAGGGTGAGAATTTATTCAAAAATAAAAAACCTAAGACTAATTACAGTATATACAAGTTAAAAGATTGGGTTTGTCTAGAAATTAATACCAGCCATTTAAAGATTTTGTCTATATAGTGCAAGGGCTGGTAAAAGAATGTGTATATAAAAAAGAAATAGAAAAAGAAAATGCATAATGTTAGTGAAAGGCCTGGGCGTGTAAAAGTAGGGATCAGAAGATATTGAAGGTGAAGATGAAGTTTTGAAAAGGTCAAAGAATTTTTGCGCGAATGAATTGAATTTTCAAGAAGCACGTGTTGAATTTTGAAGTCAAGTTCGTTTAAAAACTGGAGTTCAATCGCAAAAATTTCAGAAAAGGAAAGGTTCATAAGATGATCCCAAATTGTTCCTAACTCAAACTCACAAAGAATATCAAGTTCATCAGCAAATATCTCCTCAAAACTAGACATGAAAGAATGTTTTTCAATGCTGCCTTCCTCTCTATAATCTTCCACAATCCTATTCTCATCATTACAGCTCACTAACTCTCCCAAAACTAGTTCTCCTTCATCACATTCATATCTGGATAAGTTCATGTCATTTAAAAAAGTAGGTTCCCACACTAACGTTTCTTCCGAAACAATATCAACCGGTGATACAAAAATTATGGGTTCCTGATCATTGATTTCCTCTAACAATCTATCCCAACCATACACGTCAAATTCACAAGCTCCCTCCTTTAAAATCGAAGCGCAAAAATCAGTCGGTTCATGAATTTCTTCTTAAAGTAATATTTTAGTTAATTCAACCTCAAAATCACAAGTGACAGGAGGTTCAGTGAGTACCGAAGGTTAGTGGTGGACTGACTTAGAGGGTTTTCCTGTGTGTCCTGATAACACTTAGTCAATTCATTTGCATCATCATCTATGAAATCATCAAAATTCATTTGATCGTTTATCTCACTCGGGTGACTTCCTAGATGACAGACATCGACATTATTAGGTTCTAATTGACGGTGTTCACTCTTTAGAATCACTACAGCTACATGCTCTTCGATTATAGCCAAAGATTGAGCTTGAGCGTGAAACAATTGCTCAGACTGTTGTATAAACAGGGCTAGCGTCACAGCTGTTTGATTCTCGACCGCAATCATCACTTCAATACCCTTCTCTAAAGCGGTCAACCTAGCATCCATCTCACTATCATTCCCTAATGATGGATCTGTTGTTTCAGGAAGGGAGGGTTGTGACGGTGGTGATGCTAAAGCTGTCATCCTGTCGACCTCTTTCTCTAAATCTTCAATCATTAGGTCTATAATTGAAGTGGGACTGGGTTCAAGAGTGTTAGGTGGGTGACCGTTAACAAAACTCTGGGACGGTTGGTCACCCCCTAGAACAGGAAAATTTTCATGAATGTAGAAAGAATCGTGGAAATTTGAACAAAAGAATTGGGACTGAATATAAACAAAGGAATAAGAATCATGAAAAATTGAATTGAATTGTGTATCACCCATATTAACAAGAATTCATGAGAATCATAAAAACCTAAAGTATCACACCCCTAGCAGTCTATGTTATGCTAAGTTAACTAAACCTGCTCAAGAACCCGATTGTCGAAATAAAACTGTGTCGAGAAACGGGCTCAAGATATACGGATCACGAAGCCAGGTAAGTTGAGAGATAAGGGGAGGTTTTCCAATGCTTTCGCGAAATTCCTTAATTAGAATAACTTTCTCATGAACACTTGCCTAGACACCCCGTGAACGATATACTGTTAAGCGGTGTTCTAAACACAGTTAACTTCTCCTAATGAGGGCGAAGTCCTTAAAGTCAAAGTTCTAGTCGATTTTAAACTACTGTGGGTATGCAAAAATGCAGTTTTTGTGATTTGTGGGCTACGGAAAAAGGTGATGAAATCCTTTACCGTATCTTGTTTGGTTTTGTGCCCTTAAGGTCCGTATTAAGATGTAAATGCGCAAATCAATAAAAGAATTCAAGAATTTAATCAATAAAGCAATTCTTTTTCTGTTTAGGCTTAAGCGCTGCAACAAATACGGGTTAGTTCTCTGTGCAATTGGTGGAAAGTTTGTGCGAAGAATCCTGCAGAAGATAGAACAGTGGAATGCGTCAGATTTTAGAAGAATGTGTTAGGAAATACGTACCGATGTGATTTTGGTTTAAGAAAAACCCATTGAAGTGATTACGGGTAGTTGAATGTTCGCTTGCGCGGGTCAAACTATTCGGATCTTTGGCACTATACTTCACTAATGTTTTGCAATTGAATTTGAGTCTCGCTCCGCATGATCTCTCCTCGTAATTCCGTAAAAATCTGCAAATGTCGGAAAATACGATATTTAGTGCCAAAAGCGATATATCTGCCCCAATTCCTGGACACACAAAACTGTAACAATCAAACAATACTAATAGAATACTATTAGAGTACTGGAGACAATATAAAAAGAAAACAACCAAACTTCCACCAGGGGACCGGCGGCGCCGGAAATTTCACTAATGTCGCCGGCCGAAGTAAAATATTTGGAGCAAAATTTTTTTATGGGTTCTCCAGGATATATTAGTATTCCAATAGTATACTTTGATTTTTAAGTTGGATTACAGAGTGATAGCAGGTTGCAACAACAGAGAGCAAAGTTATAAAAATCGTGTTTTGATAGTTTTGAAAGAATTTTGAGTTAGTAGTTAATTTGTTAGTACGAACCAGAAATAACAATACCTAATGATTACCAATTCCCCGGCAACGGCGCCAAAAACTTGTTGGGACGTCACCCGCGCGCGTAAACGCGTATGTTTTGAAAATGGAATTGTTTTAAGGAAATGGATGTGCACGTGAGCTCGGTCTCGTTTTAAAATTTATAAACCGCAAGTGCACGTCGCGTTGTAGTGAGCCGGCAAGTATGGGTCGATCCGCAGGGAATTTTGTATTATGTTTTGTTACTTAAGGTTCAACAAATAATGAATTGGTTAGTTTGTCACAAAAATATAAAACACGAAAACAAAGAAAACAAGTTAAGAATGAAATGGTCGTGGTTTTGGCTCGGATGGTCGAATCATGACGATTACTTCGACGCTCCCTTGCTTATGAGTTGTCCGTCCTTGTGTCGATCTCGGAATGAAGCATGACTTGTCAAGGCGGTTGCGAAGCACAAATCATCAAAATACCGATATTTGACGCAAAACACGAAACGAGTCCTTATTGTTCACTTACCGTTTGTATGTCCAAGCTTAAAGTATCAACACTAAGCACAAGGGTTAGCAGGTATAAGACAACATCAAAAACACAAAGTAGCGAGTGAGAGCAATTAGTTTTAGTGTTAACTTTGCTAAGTGTTTGTGATAGTATAGGGTAGATTAAAACCGAGGGTTTGTCAAGCACTTGGTCACAAAATACCGTATCTAAACTTAGGAAATTTAACACCAGATTGATTCTAATTTAAACATTGTGAAATTGGGAAAAGGAGTGAATATGGTATATGAAGAGGTTATAAAGTAACCATGGTTTCAAAATACCATATCACATCAATACCTAAACAATCTTTAAGTTAGAATCATATTAAGCATATTAAACACAAACAAGAGGAGGAGGAAGGCAAAACCTTTCATCTCACTTCCTCACCATTACCACAACCAAAGAATTAGCTAAGCATGATAAATAGAAAAGCAAATAACAAAAGAAGCAAATAAACAAAACAAAAAGAAAGCAATTGTATTAACACTTGAATAAGTTGAGGTACAAGATATTGGTTACTTGTTCAACCTCCATAATGAAGCTCTCAAAAGAAAGCTCCAAGAGGGAAGAAGAAGAAGAAGAAAACCAAGTTAAGCTCACACAACTCTCAAGATAAACCAAAAACAAAAGAAAATGAAAATGATATATATTATATGCACCCCTTGGCTCTAATCTGTTCTGGTATTATAGGCATCAAAATAGAATAAACAAATAATATAGAATGGATGATGTGATGTCTATAAAGTGCCAGAAGAAAAATGGGGGAAAATGGAGCTAGGGGGCTCGGTGATGCCGGTCATTTGGGGGTTCTTGCTGGTCCAAGTCCGAGCAATGAGGCTCGTCTTGGTGTGGTGGTCATGTGTGCTCTCTACTTGCCCACTGGTATTGTTTGATTTCTCTAAATAACCCTGGTTTGTACTCAGTGGAATTTGAGGGAAATTTGATGCTTTATTTCACATCACACATTTTTGCATTTAACACACATCAACTCACATGTGCCCACTAGTGCCATGGGCAACCCCACCATGGTCCAATTCATCAAAGAACTATGTGCACAATTGTGTTGTGTTGGACCAAAATTGTGTGCACACATGTTTATTACAAAAGAGCTTTTTGAATATCGGTCGGTTCTCTGTTCTGATTGCAGTGTCGGCTCCCAAATGCTATATCCGTGATATTGAGTGTGTTTCCAGTATTTTATCTCGAATACTTGTAATCTGTAATTACTGAGCAGACATTGATTAATAGTACCGATATATAACAAAATTGATAATGAATGTGAGGTATTAAAATGCAGTTTTCTGAGATGAACAATCCGTTTATGCTCAAAACTAACACTTTAGATTTAATACAATGATGGCACACAAAATATATGTGATAGCATAAAACATAACACGGATTCGCAATAATTAGTATAATATTAACATGAATTTATAGGTCTAAGTATGTAGCATGTTAAAGCAAGTGAGGTTTCCCTTGCCTTCGGTCGCTGATATGGAAGCGACACTACGTGCAGGATTCGTCTCGATACACAATATAGTGTGATGCTGGGCACGGTGCTTGGCGCATGCGCTATGCACAGTGACCCGGTACTGGATGCGGCGATGCGGGCGTGATACAGTAGTGGGCGTGGTCTTGACTCGGTGCGTGGTGTGGGTGTGGCACGGCACGACATGGTACTGGACGCGGTACTAGGCACGGTGCTGGTGTGGGAGTGGGCACGGTGTGTGCATTGGACCGGGCACAGTGCGGCACGAAGGCGGGCACGGTGTGGCACGGAGGCTGGTACGAGTCGCGGCACGTCTGAGCACACAGGCGATATGAGGCTGCTGAGATGGGGTCGACGGAGACTGATGATGGTGGTCACCGGAGGTGGCTGCAGTGGCGGTGGTTCAGGTCTCGGGAGCATCAAGGGAAGGATGAGGATGGGTGCGGTTGCAAAGGTGATGCTCGTGGGGCGTAGGTGAGAAGAAGTGGTGATCGGGGTGATGCAGCACGAAGAGTGCTCGGAGGTGAGGGCGAAGGAGGTAAGGCTCAGGTGCGGGGTTGCAGAGCAGGGGCGACGACGCGGTAAGGAAGTGGAGGTAGCCGATGGTGTTGGGTTGCGAGTGTGGGGCTAGGGGTGGAGCTCGATTGATGGCTTGGGATGAAGTGCTGGCGTGGTCTGGGCGACGAGGTGAGGGGGAGTAGTCGCCGGAGGGTTCGTCGGTGAGGAAGGTGTAGAAGAAGGTGAAGAGATGGAGAGAGAGTGGGAGAGATAGAGATAGAGAGAGTGAGGTTGAGCGGTTGAGAGAAATGGGGAGTGGGCGCTGGGATCTCGAAAGCGGTTGAGATCGAGGGCAAAGTCGTCGGGGAGGTGGGCGCGGGTCACGAGGCGGCGGTTGCGAGGAAGGGGGGACATTAGGAAAAAGGAGGGAAAAAGAAAAAGATGTAGAAGAAGAAGAAGGAGAAGTGGGGAAAACGGGTCGGGTCGGGGGTATTAGATTAGGGCAAAAAATAATTAAAAGAAAAAGAAAAAAAAGTATGAAAATATGAAAATAATGAAAGTGCTTGTTACCACCAGCACTGGGTTTTACTAGCATCAAGCATGTCATTTTTAAAATTTTGGGGGTGCTAATTAACACTAACCTAGAATCTAAACTAGATTGATTAGGGTTTATGGTTTGATATCAACTAAACTAGCTAAGAGATGGAAACTACAACCTTTGTAGACGGTGCCTTTCTCTTCAAAAGCTCCATGTAGTAGTCCACGCAACTCCTCTAGGCTCCACTTGAAGTTTGAACGAGCTTCCTCCGTGATCTTCATGCCAAAGATGATCCACCCGAAGTTCTGCTAATCCAAGCTACCTCTTCACTAAACTCTTTAGTGAAGGAAACACACTATACCAAAGTGCTAATCTAGTGTAAGATGGTGAAGTAGGGGTTCAAAGCTCACTAGGAATCTCACAAGCCCTAGGTTTCACAACTCATGTTAGTGTTAGGGCTTGGAGGTAGAGGATGATGAAGATGGAGAGAGCTAGAAAGAAGAACTCTTCAAAATGAGCTCAAGTGAAGAATAATGAACTAACTTTTTTCCTCATATGAAGAATGGCTAAACAAATACCTCTCATTATTGAACCATGGAATAAACTCCAATAAATCAAATGATCTATGCTTCAATAGTGCAAGCAAATGAATAAAATATCATCAAAGCCATGCTTCTCCCATAACTCAAACATCTTCTCATTTTCCACCTCATTTCTATTTTCATAAAATAGAAATTCCATGACATACGTCATATAATATATATATATATATATATATATATATATATATATATATATATATATATATTAATATATATATATATATTATGAAGAATAATTAGTGAGCTAATAATATTAGTTAATATATGATTATATCAAATATAATATATATATCAAATTATTAAATCAACACTTGATTTAATAATCCGGTTATATCACATATAACTGACTAATATCATTTATCTGTATATCATATTATCAAATCAAAACTTGAATCAATAATCCGGTTATTGTTAGTGTATATGCCCTAGGGGCCATTATTGTATCAAACTTGTATGTATATTACTTAATGGAAGCTTGGGATATTCACAGTTGTATATACAGTCTTGCTAAAAATGGTAGTATGCTACTTGGTTTGTGTCTACTTTAATATGTGCATATGTTTCTTGTAACGTATCACTTATACATATTAGTAGAGCCCATAGGATCTTTGCTTGATTACCAGCGTCGTGATGGCAGTCACACTAGTGGGGGCTGGGTAGTCTGTAAGCAACATCCTATACAGGTCCCTGGTCTTTGGATTATCGAGATAGGGCATTGATATTCCGGAGTAGACTAAGTGTGTACGCTTCTCATCCCAGTTGGGGAGATGGTCTGTCCCACAGCCATCAGTACGTCGTACTGGAGATAGTATACAGGTGCTCGTTAGGTTACGGGTACACCGGACAGGACTCGCAGGGGAACTGATTGGTTGGTATTATACCCATCGTCAGTTAACAGTTCCCAGGTGACATAAGTACAACATAGTCCGTAGACTTGACACTGCTACTTCGCCTCGAGTGTGTCCCACTGTTCTTAGATTGCTACCCTACCACGGCTCAAAGGAGTCGTGCAAACAGGTAGCAGTTGGGTGCAGTCCTGAGCACTTGGAGGCAGTGGCGGTTAGACAGGATTCGTCTCTCCCGGTATTGGGAGTTGATATCGCGCTGTGTCAGAGAGCCATTACGCAAAGTCCCTGGCCAGGGCAAGCGAGATTTACTGGTAGGTTCCAGTAGTTTCTCAGGGTGTAATGGGCAACGCTCCGTCTCCACTTATACCGCTATTAGGGGACTGACGCTTGTCGCCCCCTAGGCTAGATATGCGATAGTCTTAGACGAACAGACCGGACTGTACGGAGATTGTCACATCAGGCCCAGTAGGAGTTCGGATGGGTTTCCTCATCGGCCTTCTTATCGACATCTACCTGGGGACCGTTACGTACAGCTAGTGCCGCTTGCGGTCTGTGGTTAAACCCACTGCCAGCGTAGTGTTGAGTCTTTAGAGTCCCACACAGAGGGTTTCCCTGCTCCAGGCGAAACGATATAGAGGTCGTATGGTTTTACAACAAGGGTTCGGACGCATACGTGTTTAAACGCACGTACGACGTTCGGACAGTTTTTACTAGCCGGCTTTGGTTTAAGCCAGATTCTAGTATCGGGTTATTGGATTTATACAGTCTAAAGTTTTCCGTGTTTTCACGGATAGGAGGGGCGTTCTCGTAATTTGTCGAGAAGCTTCTAGAAAGATGATGACATGGAGGGTAAGGTGGCATTAGCATTTAATACATTAGTGACCCACTTAGATGAATCATTCAAGTGAGTGAATGAAGCATTTATTGCTTAATGACTCACTTGATGATTCATTGCATATATTTAATGAAGCATGATGATAATGCATTTTGATTTATTCATTTTGATTTTCTTATGCTTCATAATATATTAGAAGTGAGAAGCTTTTATATTCATTATTATGCTCATCTTCTCTCTCCTCAAGCTCTCTCTTGAAACCCTAATCCTCTCCTCTCATGTGTTGAGATCAAGGATTAGCTAGACTAATACATCCATAACCTCACTCTATATCCCCTAGGTAGCTTAGATTAGCACTTTGAGCAACCTAGTTATCTCAAGTTAGAGATCAAGCTTGGCGTATGAGCTCTCGGGTGGATCGTCTTTGACTCGAGGAGGCCGTTGAGGTGCCGATGTTCCAAGGAGCCTACGAGGGGTGGAGGACAGCGATGAAGACCCGAAGGACAAGTAACGTGAGGTATAACTTCGAATCCGAGTAGTTAAACCACTCGTGGTTTGCTAGTAACGGTTTAGATACGATTCATGCGCTCAAGTCCGTATTACGAAGCTTTGATAATCGTTTTTCATATATTCCGCCTCCCCGCAAGTTCGTGGGGTGCGTGACTTGGACTTACAGTGGTATCAGAGCCAACTAAACCATTACTAGCTTGTTAGCAACTAATTAGAAGTTCGATCGACGGAAAACACGAAAACGAAACCCCGGAACCCTAACAGTTTCTGTTAATTTTAAACATGTCTAAAAAATTATTTGATATGCCTTAAAATTCACAGCAGGGAAATATAAGAATTCTGAGAAAATACGAGTCCCTAACTCGGCAAGATGGCCGCGGATTCGCGGTAAGATGGTGCTTTTGGCCGCGGATCCGCCGCCGAGTCAACTCCGAGTTGACTCGGATTTCCTCTGTAATTCATATTTTATGGTTTTCTGTTTTCCAGAATATTCTGTTTCTACCCAGGTTACTTCTGTGCTGGCTTACTTTTGGGGTAGACACGGAAAGAGGTTGTTGATCGATGTTCTAAGTTATTTGCTAATTGGGTTTTTATCTGTAATGTTTAATGTGTTCGTAAACCTCCCCTAACTGCTAGTATGTCGGTTGGCAGGGGGTTGCACATTTATGTAATGTTTACTGTTTGTGTATATGGACTTAATTGGAATGTTGTGATGATTAGCCAGGGTTTGAGATGGGTTTAATATTCATTCATTCGATGTAAATATAATATGATGTAATATTCTTTTGCAGGGCGCATCCAGGTTGCGGTTGTAGCCACTGTTGTATTATTTCTTTTTACTATTTTTGCTCTTATGATAGACCCAAGGCGGGGTACACAAACTACCGGGTACGTTGAAGTGTTTAGTGGCCTACTCACTTTGTTGAGGGAGACCGCTTCACTTCGAGTACTTGGCGGGTAGTTTGTCGTACACGTAGGGGTCTAGGGTTGGGGTAATGGCTATTCATCACAACTGTGTAATCCGTCTTTTATTGCAGGCTCAAAGCAAATGCGGATTACTAGTAAATCCAATAAAGTTCATCAGTGATCTGGAATGCTTATTATTGCATCTGACGAATGTACAATATCTATATATGATAGCTATTAGACGTCACTTATGTTTTACACCCGCGCTAGCCCAGCCCCCGCTTTGTCGTTAGTTAAGTAACATAACGGGTGATGATGGGACCCCGTGGCGAATACGGATGACATAAGAGGACGTGGTATTTTCGTTGTTTTCTGCAATGATAGGATAAATGATGGGACGCATTATTACAATGCAAAGAAAATAAACCAAAGTTAAGTCGTTGGAACAAATTTAAAAGAAACCACTCGGTTATTTTAAAAGATCAGAATTTTTAATTGTGGAGCTTTAACCACTCCTTTTAAAAAGTATCAGGTTCTTTAGATTATATCAAGTTCACTACGTTCACGGTTTTTCCAAAACCAGTCGTAGCCCTCCGTCATTTCATATGGATAGTCAATAGTATTCAAGTTGTGTTTGTTTGGCCAAAGTCAAGGCACAGTGTTTGGTAGCTGTTGGATATTCATATGTAGCATAGATAGATGCGTTGGTTTGGGACAGTCGTACTGCCTTGTTTGGACAAAGTCAAGGGTATGTGCGGATGGGTTCAAATTAACCTGGATAATGACGGGTAGAACTTGACATGTGACTTATGATTTGTTTGGCCAAAGTCAAGGTCATAAGAGCATGGGGCAAAATTCCACATCAGGAATTTCTAAAGAAACTGAAATTTGCAGAGAGATGCATACCATTTTGGAGTTTGATGAATGTTGGTAGGATTCCTTCAACATTATCATACGATGATATTTTGGAGCCCGATCCTACTGTGAGTATATACTACTTTTATGGAGATTCGTCACTTAACGATCAATGCTATAAACCAAGTAAGTGTCGAGAAAGGTGTCAGCGGGGCTACGCCCCCAGAGAAAAGAGGTTATTTAATTAAGGAACTTCGCGAAAGTGTTGGAAAACCTCCCTCGAAGTATCGACACTGACCTGGCTGAACGGTTAAGAAAGAATTGTACGGTGAGAATAGTTCTGGCTAATTCTTCTTTTATGGTTTGAGGAGGGATTCGAGAAATAGTGGAAGCCATCCTATTTAGATAAATTAAAAACCACTCTAAACTTGCAAGAGCATCATGCTAAAATGTTTTCTTCTCTCTCTCTTAATTGCAGCGACCTTGTGACCACGACTAGGTTACATCTAGATAACAAATTGACTGATTCTGACTTATATGACTGGCAAAGGACTGTCCAGATGTCCATTGCCTATGACAGGATGGACCACCCTATTACTACTCAAGATCCTGCCGTCCCATGTCCAGTTTCCACCGTCACGGATATGAATATCCGCAAAACAAGGGAAAAGGATAAAGCGAAAGCCAAATGCCTCGTGTTAGCTTCAGTTGATGGTGTATACCAGAAGCAGCACGAGAAGATGGACTCAGTTTCCATCTTTCTCCATAACAAAGATTTATATGGAGAGCAATCTCATATCACAAGATATGAGACCTCGAACGAATTGATTCAAGCGAGGTTGACTTTCGGGTCGTCTGTAGGGGACAATGTCCTTACAATGACTAGCTGTATTGATGAGCTCCAGGACCTGGAGACCACGTTGGGAAACGAGTCAGATACTGACTTGATTCTACAGTCTCTGCCTTCTACCCTGAAGGAAACCGGGGAAGAAGAAAGAAAGAGAAGGGCAAAAGTTTCGGGACTGAATGTAGTGAAAAAGGAACGTTCCTATTGTTATGGGACTGGGCATTGGCAGAATGATTGCAGGGCTTTAGAATCCAGTAGCCAGGATACGAAGCATGTTGTGGCTTCAGCCTCAAGTGTATTTGTTATTCAGAACTGTTTGTCAATTAACTCTACTTCCTGGGTACTAGATACCGGAGCAGGATCTCATATCTGTAATTCAATACATGCTTTGAGAAACCGTAGAGTTATAAAGGTAGGTGATTGGTCTCTCAGAGTTGCAAACGGAATGAGCGTGGACGCTGAATCTGTGGGAGAATATCGCCTAGGTATGACAAGTGGGCATTTATTGATTCTACGTAATTGTTTGTATAAACCTAGTATGACTTGTAATATCATATCAGTATCCTCACTTTCGAGAGAGGGATATGATTTTACATTCGTAAGCAATGTAGTTAACATCCACCTAAATCACGTTCAGATTGGGTCAGGTATATTAGATAACGGTATATACGTATTAAGTCAAGCTCAGGTTTTCAATGTCCAGAACACACTTAAAAGAAATTCTCCGGAATTAAATCAGGCTTTCTTATGGCATTGTAGACTAGGTCACATCAATGAGAGAAGGTTGACTAAGTTACATAGAGAAGGATATTTGAATCCGTTCGAATATCAATCTTATGCTACTTGTGAATCTTGTCTCATGGGAAAGATGACAAAGACTCCGTATACTGGACATGGAGTAAGAGCGAGCGAGCTCTTGGGACTCATACACAGTGATGTGTGCGGTCCAATGTCTACACATGCGCGAGGTGGTTATTCCTACTTCATTACTTTTACGGATGATTTCTATAGGTATGGATATGTCTTCTTAATGAAACATAAATCCGAGGCCTTTGAGAAATTCCAAGAATACAAGTATGAAGTGGAAAACCAAACAGGCAAAAGTATCAAGACACCGAGATCTGATCGAGGTGGTGAATACTTAAGTGCCGAGTTTCTAGGTTACTTAAAAGAGAATGGAATTCTCTCTCAGCTTACTCCTCCATACACACCACAACACAACGGTGTATCGGAAAGAAGGAATCAAACCCTATTGGATATGGTTCGTTCCATGATAAGTAAAGCTGAGTTACCACGATCATTCTGGGGATATGCACTAGAATCAGCTGCATACCTTTTGAACCGAGTTCCAACTAAGACTGTGCCTACTTCACCATATCAGATGTGGTGTAGAAAGAAACCCTATCTTAAGCATATTAAAATATGGGGATGTCCAGCTTTTGTAAAGAAGCAGCATGCGGACAAGCTCGAGGCACGATCAGTACAGTGTAAGTTTGTGGGATATCCAAAGAACTCCAAAGGATATTATTTCTATTAAGCAGAGGAACAAAAGATTTTTGTTTCTCATAATGCTCGCTTCTTGGAAACTGAGTTTTTAGAAAATCAGATAAGTGGGAGCGCAATAGAACTGGAAGAAATTCCAGAACCACAAGCTATTACTGAAAGCTTGGTAGAACCAGAGGTTTCAGAAGAAAGGGACATCCCGACGCCACTCCGCAGGAGTAGTAGGCAGTCTCATCCGCCCGAGAGATACTACGGTTTTCTCATAGACGGGGATAGAGAGGATTGCACTATTGACTATGATGAGCCTACTAGCTTCCAGCAAGCCATTCAGAGCGGTGACTCAGTAAAATGGCTGGATGCAATGCGGACCGAAATGGAGTCCATGTACACTAACAAAGTATGGACTTTGGACATTGCTCCAGATGGGGTAAAACCCGTAGGATGCAAATGGATCTTCAAAAAGAAGATTGGTGTAGATAGACAGGTTGAAGCCTATAAGGCTAGACTTGTTGCAAAGGGTTTCCGTCAAAGACCTGGTTTGGACTATGACGAAACCTTTTCTCCAGTGGCTATGCTTAAATCCATCCGGGTCCTTCTTGCTATTGCTTCCTTCCACGATTATGAAATCTGGCAGATGGACGTAAAGACGGCCTTTCTAAATGGTAATTTGGAAGAGGGCGTCTATATGGATCAGCCAGAGGGATTCATTCAGAGTGGGAGCAGCGGTAAAGTATGCAAGCTGCTTAAGTCCATTTATGGACTAAAGCAAGCATCGTGGAGTTGGAACATCTGTTTTGATGATGCTGTCAAAGAATTCGACTTTATCAAAAATCCAGATGAACTATGCATATACAGTAAGATTGTAGGGAGAGCTGTAGTATTCCTCGTCTTGTACGTGAATGACATTCTCTTAATAGGAAATGGTATTCCTATGGTACAGTCAGTCAAAAGATTCTTATCCCAGAAATTCTCCATGAAAAACCTGGGTGATGCCACCTACATTCTGTGGATCCGGATCTATCGTGATAGATCAAAAAGGATGTTGGGACTTTCACAGTCCAGGTACATAGACACCATAGTGAAGAGATTCAAAATGGATGATTCTAAGCGCGGTAACCTACCGGCTTGTCACGGAATCACCCTCTCCAAAGAGATGTTTCCCAAGACTGATTTGGAAAGGGATCGCATGTCGATTATACCCTACGCTTCTGCAGTAGGCTCTATAATGTATGCGATGTTATGTACCAGACCAGATGTAGCATACGCATTGAGCGTTGTAAGCCGGTATCAGGCAAACCCAGGGGAGAATCACTGGATAGCAGTAAAGAACATTCTCAAGTACCTGAGAAGGACTAAAGATATGTTCTTGGTGTATGGCGGAAAAGACCTCCAGATTGAGGCCTTTGCCGACTCCGGCTTCCAGAGTGACAAAGATGACTCCAAGTCCATGTCAGGTTATGTCTTTACCCTCAATGGAGGGGCGGTCTGTTGGAAGAGTTCCAAACAGGAGACCGTTGCTGACTCAACGATGGAAGCGGAGTACATAGCTGCTTGCGATGCCGCAAAAGAAGCTGTCTGGATGAAGAAGTTCCTCACAGAACTTCAGGTGGTTCCTACCAGTGTTGATCCAATACCTCTGTATTGTAACAACAATGGGGCTATAGCTTTAGCGAAGGAACCCAAGTCCCATCAGAAATCCAGAAATATCTTAAGGCGGTACCACCTGATCAGGGAGATCGTAGATCGCTGGGAGATCGAGGTGAAAAGAGTAGAGACAGAGAATAACATTGCTGATCCATTCATAAAGGCCCTTCCTCAGACGCAGTTCGAAAGGCTATTCGAGATGATAGGTCTACGATATGCCAACTCATGGCCCTAGTGCAAGTGGGAGATTGTTAGTGTATATGCCCTAGGGGCCATTATTGTATCATACTTATATGTATATTACTTAATGGAAGCTTGGGATATTCACAGTTGTATATACAGTCTTGCTAAAAATGGTAGTATGCTACTTGGTTTGTGTATACTTTAATATGTGCATATGTTTCTTGTAACGTATCACTTATACATATTAGTAGAGCCCATAGGATCTTTGCTTGATTACCAGCGTCGTGATGGCAGTCACACTAGTGGGGGTTGGGTAGTCTGTAAGCAACATCCTATACAGGTCCCTGGTCGTTGGATTATCGAGATAGGGCATTGATATTCCAGAGTAGACTAAGTGTGTACGCTTCTCATCCCAGTTTGGGAGATGGTCTGTCCCACAGCCATCAGTACGTCGTACTGGAGATAGTATACAGGTGCTCGTTAGGTTACGGGTACACCGGACAGGACTCGCAGGGGAACTGATTGGTTAGTATTATACCCATCGTCAGTTAACAGTTCCCAGGTGACATGAGTACAGCATAGTCCGTAGACTTGACACTGCTACTTCGCCTCGAGTGTGTCCCATTGTTCTTAGATTGCTACCCTACCACAACTCAAAGGAGTCGTGCAAACAGGTAGCAGTTGGGTGCAGTCCCGAGCACTTGGAGGCAGTGGCGGTTAGACAGGATTCGTCTCTCCCGGTATTGGGAGTTGATATCGCGTTGTGTCAGAGAGCCATTACGCAAAGTCCCTGGACAGGGAAAGCGAGATTTACTGGTAGGTTCCAGTAGTTTCTCAGGGTGTAATGGGCTACGCTCCGACATGACTTATACCGCTATTAAGGGACTGACGCTTGCCGCCCCCTAGGCTAGATATGCGATAGTCTTAGACGAACAGACCGGACTGTACGGAGATTGTCACATCAGGCTCAGTAGGAGTTCGGATGGGTTTCCTCATCGGCCTTCTTATCGACATCTACCTGGGGACCGTTACGTACAGCTAGTGCCGCTTGCGGTCTGTGGTTAAACCTACTGCCAGCGTAGTGTCGAGTCTTTAGAGTCCCACACAGAGGGTTTCCCTCCTCCAGGCGAAACGATATAGAGGTCGTATGGTTTTACGATAAGGGTTCGGACACATACGTGTTTAAACGCACGTACGACGTTCGGACAGTTTTTACTAGCCGGCTTTGGTTTAAGCCAGATTCTAGTATCGGGTTATTGGATTTATACAGTCTAAAGTTTTTCCGTGTTTCACGGATAGGAGGGGCGTTCTCGTAATTTGTCGGGAAGCTTCTAGAAAGATGATGACATGGAGGGTAAGGTGGCATTAGCATTTAATACATTAGTGACTCACTTAGATGAATCATTCAAGTGAGTTAATGAAGCATTTATTGCTTAATGACTCACTTGATGATTCATTGCATATATTTAATGAAGCATGATGATAATGCATTTTGATTTATTCATTTTGATTTTCTTATGCTTCATAATATATTAGAAGTGAGAAGCTTTTATATTCATTATTATGCTCATCTTCTCTCTCCTCAAGCTCTCTCTTAAAACCCTAATCCTCCCCTCTCAAGTGTTGAGATCAAGGATTATCTAGACTAATACATCCATAACCTCACTCTATATCCCCTAGGCAGCTTAGATTAGCACTTTGAGCAACCTAGTTATCTCAAGTTAGAGATCAAGCTTGGCGTAGGAGCTCTCGGGTGGATCGTCTTTGACTCGAGGAGGCCGTTGAGGTGCCGATGTTCCAAGGAGCCTACGAGGAGTGGAGGACAGCGATGAAGACCCGAAGGATAAGTAACGTGAGGTATAACTTCGAATCCGAGTAGTTAAACCTCTCGTAGTTTGCTAGTAACGGTTTAGATATGATTCATGCGCTCAAGTCCGTGTTACGAAGCTTTGATAATCGTTTTTCATATATTCCGCCTCCCCGCAAGTTCGTGCGGTGCGTGACATGGGCTTACAGTTATATCACATATAACCTAATCGATAACAAATAACCGCTAGATTAGAATGCGGTATCACATACTCGTATTTAATCAGGCCCTCCGCACATATCAGCATATGTGCCCTACTTTGTTTCGCTTGAACTAGGAAACTTTTGTGTGGGTCTCTAAAGATTCATCAATACACCAGCAGTAGATAATGATCACATCAGTTACCTACAAGCTGTCAACGGTTGTAACAACCCTAAACTTTCTGTACATAATTTTTTTCCAAAATACAGAAAGGAGTACCTGAGCCTGAGCACAAGATATAAATTTGATTTGCTTTTAAACAACAAGAAAGCACTTGCAGCTCATTGGTAAAGCCTTGCACTGCTGTGACGTAGCCCCTGTGATCGAATCCCCCCAGCTACATTATCTTTTTATTTAATTTTTATTTTAATCTTTTAGAAGCCTAAATGTTTACATCACTACACGTAAAATGAAGAGTCATCGAATAATCAAACATGTGCACTGGGGTATACCAAGAGACGGGGATACGTGGCAAAATCTCAAGCACCCACTACCGGTTCATGGCCGGCGAGATTCATGCCAGAGCCGGCACCGCCGGGCCTCCCGTAGGGGATGGTCCCCAATTTTTCACCCTAGCACCTCTTCGCCTACCTCACTACCCCAATATTGGTTGTTTACTCTGCATTCATCCCGAGAGTGTAATTTCACTCTTTAATTCAATTTTTAATGGATATTTTTAATGCATTCTTTAACCCTCAAAATCCTAATTTTCCCTATAAATACCACACTCCATTTCACCCCTCCTCACTCAGAATTTCATTTCAAAAATTTTCAGGTCCTAAGTTGTGCAAGTGGAGTTAGCAAAGGGCGAAGTTCCGACGACGTTCCAAGAAGATTCCGGCGATGAAACGATACCCCGATGGTTCCATAGTCTTACCCTACCTCCCCTCTATCTTTTTAACTTGTAAGTACACTCTCCCTTCCTCTTCTACTATTCCAAAACTTTCATTTTTCAAAATTCGTCGGAAGCAGAGTTATTCCGACTTCCGATTCATTTTCCTTTAAAAATTCCATTTTTCTTAAACAATAAAATACCATACCCTCATATAATGTTTAACAAACATAAATAAACATATTATAACAAGTTTCATCCCAAAATAATTCATGTTGCAATTTCTATTTCATTTTTACAGTAAAATACCATCATGTTTACAAACGATATTGTTATCCACTTTTAACCGTATTACCTTTAGAAAACTCACGAGGTAATGACCTACCTCATCAAAACACACATCTTTGACATAACACGATGAATTTTGGAATTCTAGATTATGGGAAAATACGCTTTTACGAATAAATACCCTAAACTTACAAAGTCGTTTTCTTTAAAAAGAGTGTTAACTAATTCCTTGCAAATACGCCTCTACAACTCATTTTGGGGAACCCCGATCAGGATGATGCGGATTATCGCACGTCCTCGGGCCTAGTAGAGCGAGATGCAGACCTCCGCAAAGAGCATTCGATTTCGATGGAATTTTTAATGCTATTTTTTAAGAAAATGAGATTTCTACGAAATAAATAAAATTTATCTTCATTATATATATATATATGATTATTATAAAAAGATCTATTTTAAATATATTATACAAATATTCCATGTTTTCTAAATCAAAGGAATCACCATTACATGAAACTACCATTTCAATATAGTACAAATTCCAATATTTCATTAAAATACCCTATACAATGAAAACTAGGTTCTACTCACTAGAAATTTCACTTTTATAAAGATACATCTGTGAAAACCCTAAAGACGATAATTAAATACTTGAGGTGTATTTTGAAATTATATCAAAACTATTTTTACATAAGACCCCCTCAAGTTATACTAAATTACAAGAAGGACCCTAGTAAATATAGGTTTAAGCGGGACCAGTTCTCTTGAGCCTCAGGGAGCCAGAGAATATGGGTGCTTGCCTATTTAAGGTAGACAATCTAATAAACAGTGTTATCAACACGGTAATTGTCTTGGAAAAAGACACAAATCCTGCCGTCCATGTGCAGCGGTTACCGATAACATCAAAACTAATTCAGGACTTCAATTTCTTTTCAAAGTGTCTGACTCAGACTGAGTCTCAATCTAATCAATCAGACTTGAATATGATTCAAGTATAAACTACAATTCAACATGAATCTGTCTATTCAATCTATATCAATCTATATTAACTGAACCAAACCATGGATATACTCCGTTTACATGACTATCCATTTATATCCATTCCATTTACTGATATCATGGTTTCGGAAAGTCATCCATCTATATAACTAAACAATACAATCAATACAAAAGACATTGCGGGGTTTTAAAAGGGTATATTGTACGGAATGTGTTAGAAATGGCACAAGACTGTAACCATAATACACCTAACCTGAATATCCATTGCCGTTGTACCGTGGCTGAACGGTTCTTTATGCTCCGTATACCTTAGTCTTCGGAATAGTGGGACTCCTCTCGTATACACTAGAATATTCTGTACCAAGCTACAAACAACCGCGTTAACATTATAATCAAACATTACTAGTTATATATTCTCTTTCTGTATATTCTATCTCTACTCATCTTTGGGACTTACCGAGCGATTGTTCGCTGACGACATTCATTTTCTTCTTTATTTGGAATGTTGTCAGGTGGATCGGACTCTCTGGAGATCGAGCCCAGTACCGAAGACTTGGAGCAGTTAGCATTTGACCCCGAGATTTAGATACTTGTACATACTTTTCATTTCTGTTATGCCATTGTTTAGTCATTGCTTTCTATTCATGTATTTACATTTCCAGCTGTGCATGTAAAAGAATGTTTAATAAATAAAGTTGATGTTCAATTACATTTATTGTCATTTTTCTTGTGTACATTTACTTTATATTGATTAGATACGCTTAGCTGTTTACTTCAGAGTAGATACGTCGCATGACCCGCTGCGTCCCCTTCCCCGTACACCGCGAAGCGGGGCGTGATAGCGGTACTAGATGGACGTAACGGCTACCTAGGTATTGAGCAAATAGAAGATCAACAAGAAAGCTTGTCCAAACTCCCATCCTATAAGTAACACTTACCGTACAGTCCGGTCTCTTCGTCTGATATGTCGCATATCGAGTCTGGGGGTGGAATCGTCAGACCTCAATAACTTGATAAGTCATGCCAATGTGTGGCCTATAATGGTATGAGAAACTACTGATAAATCTTACCGATAAATCTCATCAACAGCCCTGACCAGGGACTTTCTGTTATAGCCAATCGAGCTTAGCGCAACACCAACTCCCTATACCGGGAGAGACGAAACCCCTCCTATCGCTTATTGCCTTCATGTGACTCGGGACTGTACCCAAAATCCACCTGTTTGCACGACTCCTTTGATACGTGGTAGGGAGGAAATCAAAGCACAGTAGGAACCACACAAGACTCTATGACGATCTCGGGTCTACAGACTAACCTGTACCAGTGTCACCGGAGAACTGCTATCTGATGATAGGTATAGTACCATCTGGGAGTTCTCGGTGAGTCCTGTTCGGTGTACCTATTCTCTAATGAGCACCTATGTACAATCTTTGATGTCAAACACCAATGGATATGGGATCAACCATCGCCCCTTACAAGGTCAAGAAACGTACACACTAGTCTACTCTGGAATATCGATGTCCTGTCTCGATACTCCCTCGACTAGGAACTGTTAAAGGATGTGCTTGTAGACTACACAAATCCCAATAGTATGATCTGCATCATAGTCCTGGTAGTCAAGCAAACATCCTAAGGTCTTTATCAATATGTATCAGAGAGACAATATAATAATACAAGTGTAAATGTTAAGATAAAAAGTAACCAGATAGCATACTATCATGTCGAGCAAGAAAGTCCTCTATATATGTTCAAGCATCCACTATATCATACAATAATGGCCTCTAGGGCATACATATTCCTAACAATCTCCCATATGCACTAAGTCCAGTTGTTGTAGTATCTCATATCCAACATCCCAAAATGTCTATCAAACTGTGTCTGGGGGAGGGCCTTTGTGAGTGGATCCGCTGTGTTATCCTTCGTGTCAACTCTCCTGACCTCGATCTCCCGGCGATCTATTATCTCTCTGATCAGGTGATATCGCCTAAGAATATGTCTGGATCACTGATGGGACTGGGGTTCCTTGGCCAAAACCACAGCTCCATTGTTATCACAATACATAGGTATTGGATTCTCAATGGATGGAACCACACCAAGTTCAGCTATGAACTCTTCATCCAGACAGCCTCTTTTGGCAGCATTGTTGATAGCGATGTATTCAGCCTCCATCGTCGAGTCTGCTACGGTATCTTGCTTGAAACTCTTCTAACATACCGCCTCTCCATTGAGGGTGAAGACAAAACCCGAGACCGACTTACTGTCGCCCTTATCACTCTGGTAGCTTGAATCGGTAAAGGACTCCACATGGAGTTCACCGTTACCATACACCAAGAACATTTCTTTAGTCCTTCTCAAGTACTTAAGAATGTTCTTCACAGCTGTCCAGTGTTTCTTCCCAGGATCCAATTGATACCTACTCACTACACCTAGTGAGTAAGCTGCATCTAGTCTGGTACATAACATCGCATACATGATTGACCCGACTGCTGAAGCATAGGGTATCCTTTTCATGCGAGCCCTCTCCAAATCAGTCTTGGGAGACATCTCTTTAGAGAGAGTGATTCCTGAGCAAGTGGGTAAATTACCACACTTAGAATCATCCATACTAAACCTCTTTAGTATGGTGTCTATATACCTGGATTGGGACAATCTCAACATCCTCTTAGATCTATCTCTATAGATCTTAATCCCTAGGATGTAGGAGGCATCACCTAAATCTTTCATGGAGAACTTGTGTGATAAAAAGAGCTTGACTGAGTGTAGCATAGGAAAATCATTTCCTATCAAGAGTATGTCATCCACGTACAATACGAGAAAGACAACCTTACTCTCTACTATCTTCTTATATATACATGGTTCATCTACATTTTTGATGAAGTCAAACTCTTTGATAGCTTCATCAAAAAAGATGTTCCAGCTCCGTGATGCCTGCTTTAATCCGTAAATTGATTTAAGCAGGTTGCACACACTTCCGCTGCTCCCACTGTCTACAAAGCCCTCTGGCTGTATCATGTATACACTCTTTTCTAAATCACCATTTAGAAAAGCGGTCTTGACGTCCATCTGCCAGATTTCGTAGTCATGGTATGCAGCAATGGCAAGTAGAATCCTGATGGACTTAAGCATAGAGACAGGAGAAAAGGTTTCATCATAGTCGACACCTGGTCGTTGACGAAAACCTTTTGCTATAATTCTAGCTTTGAAAGTCTCAAATTTCCATCTACACCAAGTTTCTTCTTAAAGATCCACTTGCTCTCGATGGGTTTTACCCCTTCAGGAGCAACTTCTAAAGTCCATATTTTGTTGGTGTACATGGATTCCATCTCGGACCGCATAATATCCATCCATCTCATAAAGTCTCTACTCGTGATGGCCTGCTCGAAAATAGTTGGATCAACATCTTCCATGATGCAATCCTCGCTCCCACCGTCTACGAGAAAAACGTAGTATCTCTCAGGTGAATGAGGAACCCTACTAGATATGCGGAGTGGCGGAGGTTCGTCGGGGACTATTAAATCCTCTGGTTCTACCAAATTCTCAGTTATAGTCTATTTAGCTGGAACTTCTTCCAGTTCTACCTCATTACCACTAATTTCTTTCACAAGAAATTCTTTTTCTAAAAAGGTGGCATATTGAGAAACAAACACCTTTTGTTCCTCAGTGTGGTAGAAAATATATCCATATGAATCCTTTGGATATCCCACAAACTTGCACAAAACAGACCTTACCTCAAGCTTGTCCGGATTTTTCTTTTTAACATAGGTCGGACAACCCCATATCTTAACTCGTTTAAGAGATGGTCTCTTCCCATTCCATATCTCATATGGAGTGGTAGACACGGATTTGGTCGGAACCTTATTCAATAGATATGCAGCTGTCTCAAGTACATAACCCCAAAAGGAAGTAGGTAACTCAGCATTACTCATCATAGAGCGCACCATATCTATTAGGGTGCGATTCCTCCGCTCCGAAACTCCATTGTGCTATGGTGTATACGGAGGAGTAAGCTGAGAGAGAATCCCATTCTCTTTTAAATAGTCTCGGAATTCCGTGCTTAAGTATTCTCCTCCCCGATCAGATCGAAGGATTTTAATACTTTTACTCGTCTGGTTCTCTACTTCGCACTTATATTCCTAGAATTCCTCAAAAGATCCAGACTTGTGTTTCAACAGGAACACATGTCCGAATCATGAGAGATCATCGGTGAATGTAATAAAGTATGAGAAACCAATCCTGGCATGTGTAGACATAGGACCACATTCATCACAATGTATCAGTCCCAAGAGTTCAGTAGCTCTTTCTCCGTGTCCAGTAAACGGAGTTTTGGTCATCTTTCCTTTGAGACATGACTGGAAAGTTTCATAAGATGAAAATTCGAACGGATTCAAATATCCATCCTTATGCAACTTAGCCAGTCTTGTCGCACTAATATGACCTAGTCTACAATGCCACAAGAAGGCTTCATTCATTTCTGAACTGTTCCTCTTATGTGTGTTCTGTATACTTAGAATCGTTTTATGATTTAGAACGTATATACCGTTATACAACGTACCATACCCAATCAACACTTGATTTAAGAAAGCATTCACAATATTTTTTGTACGAAATAACAGTCGCTCATAATCATTATATTACCACTTGGTAATACAAGGTGGTATTCACCAACTGCTTTGGCTGCAACAATTGCACCATTCCCTTCTCTGGGGGATATATCACTTTTTCCCAGTTCTCTACCGCTACTTAACCCATGTAACAAATTACATATGTGGGATCCTGATCCGGTATCCAATACCCAGGATGTAGAGCAAACTGAGAAACAGTTCTCGGTAACGAACACACCCGAAGAAGATGCATCAGCATGCCCCTTCTTCATTTTGGGTGGCATGGGAATCCGGGTATTCTACTATTCCTTCCTCATACTTATGACAGTCATAAGATAGAGCGGAACCAAGCCCAGTATAATAAGTGGGTTCGGTCAATACATCCATATTATTATCTTGATTAAGGCTTTTCATTGGTCGCTCCTAGAAGAGAGAGAAGGATAATCACTTTTGCGTGCACTCTTTGCAAGATTAGATTAGTTATTATCTTATCTAATCAGGATGTCTCCCACTATTTTTATCAAATCTTCCTTCAAACCCTAAAGATAAGATTAACTGGGATTAATTACACCCTACAAGTTCGCCAATCGTTCGGCCAGGCAGGTATTGGTACTCCGAGGGAGTTTCCCCATGATTTCGCATGGAACTAATTAAATAACCTTATTTTCGCAGGGGCATAACCTCGTTAACACCTTTCTTAGACACCTACTTGATCAGCTAATTGTAAAGTGGTAAACTCTCCCAGGAGTAACTCTTACTCGCAGTGGGTATCGAGATCCAACTATCATATAGAGGGTATGCAATCTCATTGCAAATTTCAACACTTGAAATTCCCAATATTGTTTTTACCCCTAGCTTTCTATGACCTTGACGGAGGCCAACAAATCATAGGCCGCTAGTCAAGTTCAACCCGTTCATTTCTTGATTGAATTAAACCCACCCGCACGACCCTTGACGAAGGCCAACAAAGTCGCACGGCTATCCTAATCCAATCATATCACATGCTGCAGATAAGCATTAATCATCTACCGCACACTACGTCTTGACAGAGGCCAACAAACGCAGCACGAATACTAAATAGTACTTATCTGAAATGACGGAGGGCTACGACTGGTTTTGATGAAAACTTTTAGTGTATTGAACTTGATATCGTTGTAGAATCTAGTGATTTGAAAAGGAGTGTTTTTTTGTAGCTTTTGCTAGTTTTTCTAAAGAGGTCACTCCCAGTGAAGGGATCTCGTCTTTTTCCTCATCGAATGAGATGCTAGATATTCATCAAGGAATACAACTATGCAAAGAAAGATCTAGAGAAGCTTAAAAACAAAACCGAGTGGGTTGTAGCATTTGCTAATTTTGTTAAAGAGGTCACTCCCGGTGAAGAGATCTCGGCTCTTTCCTCGTCGAATGAGGTGCTGGATATTCATCAAGGAATACCACTATGCAAAGCAAGAACTAGAGCTACCTTTTTTAAATTTTTGGTTCTAAAACATCTTTAAGTTTCTTTTCATTTCATTTGTTAGTTGTATATATGCCCTAGAAGCCATTATTGTATATATGATGTATATTATATTGGATGCTTGGACATATATAGAGAGGACTTTCTTGCTCGACATGATAGTATGCTATCTAGCTGCTCTTTATCTTAACATGTATACTTGTCTCTTGATACTGTCTTATAGTTACATGTTGGTAAAGCTTTTAGGATTTATACTTAACTACCAGGATTATGATGCAGATCATACTAGTGGGGCCATGGTAGTCCATAACTTCATCCTTTAAGGTTTCTAGTCATGGGTGTATCGAGACAGGGCATCGATATGCCAGAGTAGACTAGCGTATACACTTCTTGACCCATGAGATGGGCGATGGATGATCCCATATCCATTGGTGTTTGACACCAGAGATGGTATACGGGTGCTTAGTGGAGACTGGGTACGCTGGACGGACTCGCCGAGAACTCCTAGATGGTATTATACCTGACGTCAGATAGCAGTTCTCTGGTGACACTAGTATAGGTTAGTCTGTAGACCCGAGATCGTCATAGAGTCTTGTGTGATTCCAACTATGCTTTGATTTCCACCTTACCACGTTCAAGAGGACGTGCAAAACGGTGGTTTTTGGGTACAGTCCCGAGTCACATGGAGGCAATGAACGATAGGAGGGGATTTCGTCTCTCCCGGTATTGGGGGTAGATGTCGTGCTGTGCTCGATTGGCTATAACTGGAAGTCCCTGGCCAGGGCTGATTTAGAGATTTACTTGTAAGTGTTATCAGTAATTTCTCGACCCGTTATGAGCCTCGTATCGGCATGACTTATCGAGTTATTGGTGTCTGACGTTTACCACCCCTAGGATGGATATGCGACATCTAAGACGAAGAGACCGGACTGTACGGTAGTGTTACTGACAAGCTTTACAGGAGCTAGAGAGGGCTTGATTGTTGATCTTCTGATCGCTCAATATCCGGGTAGCCGTTACGTCCAGCTAGTACCGCTGACGGCTAGTGGGTGCTTGATGTGATTATCACCTACTGACGGCGTATTGACGAGTCTTTAGAGTCCTACACAGAGGTTTTACTGGCTCGGGCAAAACGAAGTAGGAGCACATATGTGATATGTGCGGGACCGAGATTAATACAAGTATGTGATACCGTATTTTATTCTCACGATATTTTCGTATCGGTCAGTTATATGTGATATAGCCGGATTATCGAATCAAGTGTTGATTCGATAAGTTGATACATATTATATTAGTCGGTTGTATGCGATATAGCCGGATTATTAAATCAAGTGTTGATTTGATAATTTAATGTATAATTGTATATGTGATATACTAGATTACATTTCCTAATATTAGCTCACTTAAACATTTCTTTTCTCACTTGTGTGCATATAATATATATGTGATATATATTATTATACATTTTTGTGTCATGGTTGATGATACATACAACATGGGTGTATGAGAATTACACCATGATAAAAATAATGTAGGGTTTATTTATTTATTTATAATAATTCAATTATTAGTTGGAAATTTGTCACATGGCATGAAGCTTCATGAAGCTTTGAGATCCATTGACTTAGTCCACTAGTTTTGTCTTACACTAGATATTTGTTAACCCAACCATTATCTAAACTCATGGTTAAGTCTCTACATGAATGATATTAGATATTTTCTCACCCATGGTTGCCATTCACTCTCACAACATTATCTCTCTTCATCTTCTTCTTCTTCAAGCTCAAGAGCTCTCTAGCTTTTGTGCAAGTGAGAAATAATAGTGAGAAAAACAATTCTAAAGAGAGCAAAAATCCTACTTCATCATCCTCTACTAGATTACCACTTTAGTATAGGGTGTTAGCTTCACTAATCTCTCATTAGTGAAGTAGTAGCTTGGGTTAGTGTCTCGTCGATGTAGATCATCTTCGGCCTTGAAGAATTCGCGCATGCTCGTTCCTTTCAGCTTGTAAGCCATGCTAGAGTCCGGAAGATCACTACATGGAGCGAAGGGACTACTACACGGAGCTATTGAAGTGAAGGACGGTTCTACAAAGGTTGTATTCCTAGTTCACTTAGTTGTAAAGTAGCTTACAATTTGTTTCGTATGATTCTCTAGTTAAACATCCTAGGTTAGAGTTCTTTAGCATGACAAAAAAATGAAAATGGCATGGACGATGCCTCCCGAAACCTTGTTGTCTTGCATAAGAACCCTACAGTGGTATCAGAGCCTAGCTAGAGAATTAGACGGATTGTGTAGGATTACGAAACCGAAACAACTCCGAAACTTTAAACAAGATTACCTAGTTTCTATCGTTTTTAATATGTGCTCTAAATTTTTTTTAAACAACTGCAGAATGATATTTGAGATATTAAATGAACACAGAAGAAATATGAACCCAGTTGGCCGGTTTTTGGCCGAACAGATGAGCTCCAAAACTGAGCAGGCCGGCCTCTTCAGGGTTTATTGGCTTCAATTTTTTTTTTGTGTTTCAGGCTCTGGGTTTTGGTGTTTCAGGTGTTGTTTGTTTTTGCTAAATTTTTATGTGATGATAACTTTCTGCAAAGGCAACTCGGAGTGTTTCGTAGTCGTAATTCTAACAGTTTTTCAGGTTACTTTAGACGGTTTTAAAAAGTTCGAACGGATATCAAATACCCATTTTAACCCTCGCCGGAAATTTTTCCAAGAGTTGGGTTTTTTCCGAGTTAAAGAACATTCAAACATCATGCAAGTTATGCGATGGACCCTCTAGAAGAACGAAACCCTAACTCGATTCTATGACCGTAAGAACCGCCGCTAAACCCTCGGGTTTGTGGTAGTTCCGCGGTGCCATAGGTGAGATAAGGGTTGACCCTTCTACGGTTGGTCCATTGGTACTGTGGCATGTGCTGAATATTTTTAAACTACGCTCAAGTGTTGAGCTTTTTGGGTAATTTTGGGTGTTTGTTGATTCGATCGGAATGTTTAACATCGTCTAGCTATTTGTGGAATGTGATACAATATGTGGAATTCATATAGTTAGGCATGAAATTCGAAGTATGTGATATTTCGGGTTTATGATGTCTAAGGTGATTGTGGATTCCAAATGTTGTAGTTTAACATTTTCTTTTCTGCGACCGTAAGTGTAATATGTGGTGTATCGCCGGTTTCGTTGCTATATGTCAACGACAATTGGAATACACATATTTGCTTACGTTGATGACATGTGATGTTATGTGTTGCTGTGATATGTTATAATGGATCGTCGTGTTTCGAATAGCCGAGTGTTTTATGTGAGATGAGAGTTTTTATTTTCATTCATGTAAAATTCATTGTATGTAATATTCTTTTATTAGGGCACTTCCGGGTTGAGGATGATGTCACCATTGTTGTATATTATTTACTTTTCCGCATTAGGATAGTCCCAAGGAGGAGAGCACAAGTAACCGGGTTCTAGAGTCCAGTGGGAGACAATCTCGAGGAGTCGAGTCCGGGTCTCCTAACTCTAGAATTGGTAGGGTTGCTTGCCGCTCTCGTAGGGGTCTAGGGATGTGGGTTTGGATATTCATCGCGACCGTGGAATCCGTATTTTATACAGGCTCAAAATAAAACACGGACCTCCTATTATATCCAATATTTCATATGTTATCTTCTGCTGCTGGTATTCTGTGATGTGATCACTTTATACGTTTGAGACGACTGCTTTATTATTATATATATGATATATAATAAACGTTGCTTATGTTTTGCACCCGCGCTAGTCCCGCCCTGCTATGCCGTTAGTTAAGTAACCTAACGGTGGATAATGAGACACTGTGGCGAATGCGGATGGCATAAGCGTACGTTGTATTTTCGTTTCTTCTGTGATGCTTAGGAAGCATAAATGATGGGATTTCATTAATGAGATTAATGAAAGAAAAGAAACCTAAAAGATGTTGTAGAATCATATTTTCAAAAAGGGCAGCTCTAGTTTTTTTCTTTGCATAGCGGTATTCCTTGTAGAATATCTAGCACCTTATTCGATAAGGAAATAGCCGAAATCCCTTCACCGGGAGTGACCTCTTTAGCAAAACTAGCAGATGCTACAACTCACTCGGTTTTGTTTTTGATTGCTTCTATAGTTTTTGCTTTGCATAGTGGTATTTGTGAAATATCTTGCACCTTATTCGATAAGGAAAGAGCCAAGATCCCTTCACCGGGAGTGACCTCTTTAGCGAAACTAGTAAAAGCTTCAAAAAAACTTCTTTTCAAAAACACTTGTTTATACAACGATATCAAGTTCATTACGCAAAAGGTTTTTTTAAAAACCTGTCGTAGCCCTCCGTCATTTCAGATAAGTAGTATTCAGTATTCGTGTTGCGTCTGTTGACCTTGTTAAGGCATAGTGTGCGGTAGCTGATTAGTGCTTATCTGCAAAGCATATGATGCGATTGGATTAGGGTAGTCGTGCGGCCTTATTGACCCTGTCAAGGGTCGTGCGGGTGGGTTTAATTCAATCAAGAAATGACGGGTTGAACTTGACTTGCAGTCTATGGTTTGTTGACCTTGTCAAGGTCATAGATCGCTTGGGGAAAAATATTATCGGGAATTTCAAGTGTTGAAATTTGCAATGAGATTGCATACCTTCTATGAGATAGTTGGATCCCGATACCCACTGCAAGTAAGTGTTACTCCTGGGAGAGTCTTGCACATTACAATTAGCCGATCAAGTAGGTGTCTAGAAAGGTGTCAACGGGGTTATACCTCTGGGAAAATAAGGTTTATTTTAATTAAGTCCGTGCAAAAGCACGGGGAACCTCCCTCAAAGTACCGGCACCGGCCTGGCTGAAAGATTGGCGAACTTTTACAGTGTAATTAATCCCGGCTAGTCTTTCTTTTTAGGGTTTGAAGGAAGATTTGATAAAAACAGTGGGAGCCATCCTGATTAGATAAAATAATAACCAATCTGATCTTGCAAGAGCATACGCTAAAGTGTTTTCTTCTCTCTCTCTCTCCAGATAGAGACCATGTCAGGCCTTAATCAAGATAATAATATGGATGTATTGACCGAACCCTC
Organism: Agapanthus africanus; assembly: GCA_030015575.1. Lineage (NCBI taxonomy): Eukaryota > Viridiplantae > Streptophyta > Magnoliopsida > Asparagales > Amaryllidaceae > Agapanthus > Agapanthus africanus. Next base: position 114,226,771 of record JASDDO010000031.1, read on the forward strand.
TTGTTATACAGAGCAGGGGAACGTTGGTTCCATTCTTTCTTATAATTGTTATAAGATTGAGCAGGAAATAGGGACGTATCCGGATTCTCACGCCGCCCAAACGAAGAATAAGCATGTTGATGCATCTTCTTCGGGTGTGTTAGTTATCGAGAACCGTTTCTCGGTTCACTCTACATCCTGGGTATTAGATACCGGATCGGGATCCTACATATGTAATATGTTACATGAGCTAAGCAAAGGTAGAGAACTGGGAATGGGTGATCATTCCATAAGAGTAAGGAATGGTGCAAATGTTGCAGCCAAAGCAGTTAGCGAATATCACTTTGTATTACTAAATGGTAAAACATTGGTTCTGAACAAATTCTATTACATTCCGACCCTCATATGCAATCTTATATCAGTTTCTTTATTAAGTAAAGAAGGATATAATTTTATAGTATAGGATAATGTTATGAACATCTTCCTGAATCAAAAGTTGATTTGATCAGGCTCGTTAAATAATGGCATATACGTTCCAGATCAAACCACAGTTCTTAATGTACAAAACACACACAAGAGGATGAGTTCAGAAATGAATAAATCCTTCTTGTGGTATTGTAGACTAGGTCATATCAATGCGACACGACTAGCTAAGTTACATAAGGATGGATATTTGAATCCGTTCGAATTTTCATCTTATGACACTTTCCAGTCATGTCTCCAAGGCAAAATGACTAAAACTCCATTTAGTGGACACGAAGAAAGAGTTACCGAACTCTTGGGACTGATACATAGTGATGTATGCAGTCCCATGTCTACACATGCCAGGAATGGTTCCTCGTACTTCATTATATTCACTGACGATCTCTCAAGATACGGACATGTGTTCCTGTTGAAACACAGGTCTGAAGGTTTTGAGAAATTCAAAGAATATAAGCACAAAGTACAGAACCAAACGGGTAAATGTATTAAAATCCTTCGATCTGATCAGGGAGGAGAATACTTGAGCACGGGATTCCGTGACTATCTAAAAGAGAATGGGATTCTCTCTCAGCTTACTCCTCCGTATACACCACAGCACAACGGTGTATCGAAACGGAGGAATCGCACCCTATTAGATATGGTGCGCTCTATGATGAGCATTGCTGAGTTGCCTATTTCCTTTTGGGGTTATGCGCTTGAGACAATAGCATACCTATTGAATCAAGTTCCATCTAAATCTGTACCTACCACACCATATGAGATATGAAGTGGGAAAAGACCATATCTTAAACGGGTTAAGATATGGGGTTGTCCGGCCTATGTCAAAAGGCAAAATCCGGACAAACTCGAGGCACGATCAATTCTTTGCAAGTTTGTGGGATATCCAAAGAATTCATATGGATATTTTTTCTACCACAGTGAGGAACAAAAAGTGTCTGTTGCTCAACATGCCACCTTTTTAGAAAAGCAATTTCTTGTAAAAGAAATTAGTGGCAAAGAGGTAGAACTGGAAGAAGTTCCAGCTACACAAACTATAACTGAAGATTTAGTGGAACCAGAGGATTCGATAGTGCCCAACGAACCCCAGCCTCTCCGCCGATCTAGTAGGGTTCCTCATCCACATGAGAGATACTATGGTTTTCTCATTCATGGTGGAAGCGAGGATTGCATCATGGAAGATGATGACCCAACTAGCTTCGAGCAGGCCATCACAAGTGGGGTTTCAGTGAAGTGGATGGATGCAATGCGATCTGAGATGGAATCCATGTACACCAACAAAGTATGGACTTTGGAAATTGCTCCTAAAGGGGTAAAACCCATTGGGAGCAAATGGATCTTTAAGAAGAAACTTGGTGTAGATGGAAAAGTTGAGACTTTCAAAGCTAGACTTGTTTCAAAGGGTTTTCGTCAACGACCAGGTGTGGATTATGATGAAACCTTTTCTCCAGTGGCTATGCTTAAGTCCATCCGGATCCTACTTGCCATCGCTGCATACCATGAATACAAAATCTGGCAAATGGATATTAAGACCGCCTTTCTAAATGGTGATTTGGAAGAGTGTGTGTCCATGACTCAGCCAGAGGGCTTCGTAGACAGTGGGAGCAGCGGAAAGGTGTGTAAGCTGCTTAAATCCATCTACGGGTTAAATCAGGCATCGCGGAGTTGGAACATCTGTTTTGATATCGTTGTCAAAGAGTTTGACTTCGTAAAAAATGTAGATGAACCTTATATATACAAGAAGGTGGCAGAGAGTAAGGTTGTCTTCTTCATATTGTACGTGGATGACGTACTCTTGATAGGAAATGATATTCCTATGCTGCAATCAGTCAAGCTCTTCTTATTACAAAGATTCTCAATGAATGATCTAGGTGATGCCTCCTACATCTTGGGGATTAAAATCTATAGAGATAGATCTAAACGGATACTGGGATTGTCCCAATCCAGGTACATTGACACTATACTAAGAGGTTTACTATAGAAGAATCCAAGTGTGGGTTTTTACCCACGATTTCAGGACTCTCTCTCCAAAAAGTTGTCTCCCAAGACTGATTTGGAGAGAGCTCGTATGCAAAGGATACCCTATACTTCGGTAGTAGGCTCTATCATGTACGCGATGCTATGTACCAGACCCGATGTAGCATACTCACTAAGTGTAGTGAGTAGCTATCAAGAAGATCCAGGTCACTGGACAGCTGTGAAGAGCATTCTCAAGTACTTGAGAAGGACTAAAGAGATGCCCTTGGTGTATGGTAACAGATAACTCCAAATGGAGTCCTTTACCAATTCGAGCTTCCAGAGTGATAGGGAAGACTCTAAGTCGGTCTCGGGATTTGTATTTACCCTCAATGGAGGGGTGGTTTGCTGGAAGAGTTCCAAGCAGGAAACCGTGGCAGACTCGACGATGGAGGCTGAATACATCGCTGCCAAAGAGGCTGTCTGGATGAAGAAGTTCATAACTGAACTTGGAGTGCTTCCATCCATTGAGTATCCAATACCTTTGTATTGTGATAACAATGGAGCGGTGGATTTGGCCAAGGAACCCAGGTCCCATCAGCGATCCAGACATATTCTAAGGCGGTATCACCTAATCCGGGAGATAGTTGATCGCCGGGAGATCAAGGTCAGGAGAGTTGACATGAAGAACAACACAGCGGATCCACTCACGAAAGCCATTCCCCAGATACAGTTCAAGAGACTCTTCGGGATGTTGGGTATGCGATACTACAACAGCTGGCCCTAGTGCAAGTTGGAGATTGTTAGTTGTATGTATGCCGTAGAGACCATTATTGTACATATGATGTATATTATATTGGATGCTTGGACATATATAGAGAGGACTTTCTTTCTCGACATGATAGTATCCTAGCTGGTTGCTCTTTATCTTAACATGTATACTTGTCTCTTGATACTATATTATAGTTACATGTTGGTAAAGCCCTTAGGATGTATACTTGACTACCAGGATTATGATGCAGATCATAATGGTGGGGCTATGGTAGTCCATAAGTTCATCCTTTAATGTTTCTAGTCGTGGGTGTATCGAGACAGGGCATCGATATGCCAGAGTAGACTAGCGTATACGCTTCTCGACCCATGAGATGGGCGATGGATGATCCCATATCCATTAGTATTTGAAATCAGAGATGTTATACGGGTGCTCAGTGGAGACTGGGTACACTAGACGGACTCGCCGAGAACTCCTAGATGGTATTATACCCGACATCAGATAGCGGTTCTCTGGTGACACTGGTACATGTTAGTCTGTAGATCCGAGATCGTCATAGAGTCTTGTGTGATTCCTACTGTGCTTTGATTTCCACCTTACCACGTTCAAGAGGATGTGCAAAACGGTGGTTTTTGGGTACAGTCCCGAGTCACATAGAGGAAATGAGTGATATGAGGGGATTTCGTCTCTCCCGGTATTGGGGGTAGATGTCGTGTTATGCTAGATTGGCTATAATTGGAAGTCCCTGGCCAGGGCTGATTTAGAGATTTACTGGTAAGTGTTATCAGTAGTTTCTTGACCCCTTATGAGCCTCGTATCGGCATGACTTATCGAGTTATTGGGGTCTGACGTTTACCACCCATAGGCTGGATATGCGACATCTAAGACGAAGAGACCGGACTGTACGGTAGTGTTACTGACAGGCTTTACAGGAGCTACAGTGGGCTTGCTTGTTGATCTTCTGATCGCTCAATACCTGGGTAGCCGTTACTGTTAGTTGTATGTATGCCCTAGAGGCCAGTATTGTACAGATGATGTATATTCTATTGGATGCTTGGACATATGTAGAGAGGACTTTCTTGCTCGATATGATAGTATGCTATCTGGTTGCTCTTTACTTTAACATGTATACTTGTCTCTTTATACTGTCTTATAGTTACATATTGGTAAAGCCCTTAGGATGTGTACTTGACTACCTGGACTATGATGCGGATCATACTAGTGGGGACATGGTAGTCCATAAGTACATCCTTCAAGGTCCCTAGTCGTGGGTGTATCGAGACGGGGCATCGATATACCAGTGTAGACTAGCGTATACGCTTCTCGACCCATGAGATGGGCGATGGATGATCCCATATCCATTGGTGTTTGACATCAGAGATGGTATACGGGTGCTCAGTGGAGACTGGGTACACTGGACGGACTCGCCGAGAACTCCCAGATGGTATTATACCTTACGTCAGATGGCAGTTCTCTGGTGACACTTGTGCAGGTTAGTCTGTAGACCCGAGATCGTCATAGAGATTTGTGTGATTCCCACTGTGCTTTGATTTCCACCTTACCACGTCCATGAGGGCATGCAAAACGGTGGTTTTTGGGTACAGTCCCGAGTCACATTGAGGCAATGAGCGATAGGAGGGGTTTCGTCTCTCCCGGTATTGGGGGTTGATGTTGCGCTGTGCTCGATTGGCCATAACAGGGAAGTCCCTGGCCAGGGCTGATATAGAGATTTACTGGTAAGTGTTACCAGTAGTTTCTCGACCCGTTATGAGCCTCACATCGGCACGACTTATCGGTTATTGGGGTCTGATGTTTACCACCCCTAGACTTGATATGCGACATATCAGACAAGGAGACCAGACTGTACGGTAAGTGTTACCGGCAGGCTTTTACAGGAGTTTGTGCGGGCTTGCTTGCTGATCTTCTGATCGCTCAATACCCGGATAGCCGTTACGTCCAGCTAGTACCGCTGACGGCTTGTGGGTGCTTGATGTGATCATCACCTACTGTCGGCGTATTGACGAGTCTTTAGAGTCCTACATAGAGGTTTTACTGGCTCAGGCAAAACGAAATAGGAGCACATATGTGATATGTGCGGGACCGAGAATAATGCGTGTATGTGATACCGTATTCTATTCTCGTGACTTTTTGTATCGGTCGGTTATATATGATATAGCCGGGTTATCGAATCAAGTGTTGATTCCATAAGTCGATACATTGGATGTTAGTCGGTTATATGTGATATGACCGGATTATTAGGTCAAGTGTTGATTTAATAATTTATTGTATATTTTATATACTAGTTTACATTAACTAACACTTGTTCACTTTAGGTTTTTTTCTCACATGTACACAACTTTAATATATATGTGATATATATTAAAATTGTGTTTTCTTTTTGTATCATGGTTGATGATACACATGACTTGGGTGTATGAGAATTACACCATGCTATTTATTATGTTGGGTTTTTATATTTTAAGTAATTACAAAATTAGTGGAGGATTAGCACAATGCATGAATCTTGTGGAAGCTTGTGGATGCATTGACTAAGTCCACTAAGTTTGTTTTTACCATGGATATTTCTTAACCCAACCATAAGCATTAGCCATGGTTATGTCTCTACAAGAGTTAGTATATGATACTCACTCACCATGGTTAGCTTTCTCACTTGATCATTATCCTCATCTCTTTCTTTTGTTCTTCTTCTTCATTGTTAAAAAGAAAAAGCTTGCTAGGGTTTGATCCAAAGTGAGAAAGATTGTGAGAAATAAAATTCTAAAGAGAACCCACTTCCTATTTCTCCAACCTCTACTAGACTAGCACTTTAGTTTAGGGTGTTTACTTCACTAATTCTCAAGTTAGTGAAGTAGAAGCTTGAGTTGGCATCCCCTCGATGTAGATCATTTTCGGCCTCGAAGACTTCAAGCAAGGACGCGTCTTTCGCCTCGTGAAGCCATGCAATGGTCCGGGAGAACCATGATCGCAGCGAAGGGACTTCAACAAGGAGCTATAGAAGTGAAGGACCGATCTACAAAGGTTGTATTTCGTATTCACTTAGTCGTAAACGTAGTTTACTAGCATATAAAACCCTAATTTTCTAGCAACGATCTTGTTTAGGGTTATTCGGCACGGCTAAAATTTTAAACGGGCATGGTTGATGCATTATAGAACCTTATTAGAGTGCCTAGTAACCCTACAGTGGTATCAGAGCCTTGCTAGAACATTAGGCGATGTGTTAACGAAGTTAAAACCCCGATCGAACCCGGAAACGTCAAGATAACCCCCTCTCTGTATATTTTTTAAAAACTGGGTTTTTTTGAATTAAAAATACCTAAAAAAATCAGCAGGGAATTATAAGGGTTACCACAAAATACGAGCCCTTAATTCCGTACAGGCGCCGCGGAACCGCAGTCCCACCCCACTTCTGGCGGCGGTTCCGCGGTCGTAAAAGAGAATTGGGAGCAGTATTTTATGCAGTAACCTCCGTAGCTATTCCTATATTTTTCTGGGTATTTTTAAAACTGCCTCAAGTGTTGAGTATTTTGGGGTTTATTTTGTAATCGTCGATTCGATCGGAGAATTTAATTTTGTTTTGTTATTCCGGATAATTTAGAAAGTATTAAAATGTTCGAACGGATATCATTAACTCAATTTTTCCCGGCACGAAAAACATTCAAGCGTTGAATTTTTCTCAGGTTTAAATCTTTCGGAAAAATGTGCATGTGACGCGATGGACCCTCTAGAAGACAACAAACCTTAACTCGATTATGTGACCGTCTTGAACTGCCTTTTGAACCTTAAGGTTTGAGGCAGTACGGCGTGCCACATGTGAGGCGTTGGCTTGACCCTTCTACTGCTGGACCGTTGCTACTGTGACGTATTCTGAAATTTTTGAACTCCGCTCAAGTGTTGAGCTATTTAGGAAATCTTGGGTATTTGATTATTCGATCGGAAAGTTTAATACTGTCTATTTATCTGGAATGTGATACAATATGTGGAATTCATACAGTTAGGCATGAAATGCGAAATATGTGATATTTCGAATTTACGATGTCTAAAGAGATTGTGGATTCCAAATGTTGTAGTTTTACACTTTCTTTTCTGTGACCGTAAGTGTAATATGTGATATCACCGGTTTCGTTGCTATATGTCAACGACAATTGTGATGCGCATATTTACTTACGTTGATGACATGTGATGTTATGTGTTGCTGGATATGTTATATTGGATCGTCGCGTTTTGAATAGCCGGGTTTTTTTATGTGAGATGAGAGTTTTTATTTTCATTCATGTAAAATTAAATGTATGTAATATTCTTTTATTGGGGCACTTCCGGGATGAGGTTGATGTCACCTTTTGTATATTATTTACTTTTCCGCACTAGGATAGACCCAAGGAGGAGAGCACAAGTAACCGGGTTGGAGTCCAGTGGGAGACCAACTCGAGGAGTCGAGTCCGGGTCTCCTAACTCTAGAATTGGTAGGGTTGCTTGCCGCTCTCGTAGGGGTCTAGGGGTTTGGGTTTGGCTATTCATCGCGACCGTGGAATCCGTGTTTTATAGAGGCTCAAAATAAAACACGGACGTCCTAGTATATCCAATGTTTCATATGTTTCTTCTGCTGCGATATCTGTGATGTGATCATTTGATGTGCTGTGATAAATACTGTATATAGTATATATGATATATTATATAGATGTTACTTATGTTTTACACCCGCGCTAGCCCTGCCCCGCTCTGCCGTTAGTTACCTAACCTAACGGTGCACGAGGGGACATCGAGGCGAATGCGGATGGCATAAGTGTACGTCGTATTTATCTGTGATGTTTAGGTGACTTAAATGATGGGACTTCATTAATGTGATTAATGAAAGAAAAGAAATCTAAAAGATGTTGTAGAATCAAATTTTTCAAAAAGGGTAGCTACAGTTTTGCTTTGCATAGCGATATATATGATATATCCTGCACCTTATTCGTTGAGGAAAGAGCCGAGATCCCTTCACCGGGAGTGACCTCTTTAGCAAAACTGGCAGATGCTACAACACTCGGTTTGTTTTTGATTGCTTTTGGAGTTTTGCTTTGCATAGCAATATATATGATATGTCCTGCACCTTATTCGATGAGGAAAGAGGCGAGATCCCTTCACCGGGAGTGACCTCTTTAGCAAAACTAATGAAAGCCTCAAAATCACTTCATTTCAAAATTCACTCGATTCTACGACGATATCAAGTTCATTACGCAATAGGTTTTCAGAAAAACCTGGCGTAGCCCTCTGTCATTTCAGATAAGAACTATTTAGTATTCGTGCTGCGTTTGTTGGCCTTTGTCAAGGCGTAGTGTGCGGTAGCTGAATGATGCTTATCTACTTATGCATATGATGCAGATTGTTTTGGGGTAGCCGTACGACCTTGTTGGCCTTTGTCAAGGGTCGTGCGGGTGGGTTTGATTCAATCAAGAAATGACGGGTTGAACTTGACTAGCATCCTATGATTTGTTGGCCTTTGTCAAGGTCATAGGGGTTAGGGGCAAAATATTATCGGGAATTTCAAGTGTTGAAATTTGCAAAAGAGATTGCATACCTTCTATGAGATAGTTGGATCCCGATACCCACTGCGAGTAATTGTTACTCCTGGGAGAGTTTTACACAGGACAATTAGCCGATCAAGTAGGTGTCTAGAAAGATGTCAACGGGGTTACGCCTCTGGGAAAACGAGGTTTACTTTAATTTGGTCCGTGCGAAAGCACGGGGAACCTCCCTCAAAGTACCGACACTGGCCTGGCTGAAAGATTGGCGAAATTGTAGGGTGTAATTAATCCCGGATAGTCTTTCCTTTTAGGGTTTGAAGGAAGATTTGATAAAAACAGTGGGAGCCATCCTGATTAGATAAAATAATAACCAATCTGATCTTGCAAGAGCATACGCTAAAGTGTTTTCTTCTCTCTCTCTCCAGGTAGCGACCATATCATGCCTTAATCAAGATAATAATATGGATGTATTGACCGAACCCGCATGTTATATTATGTTGGGGAACGTTCGTTCCATTCTTTCTTATAAGAGTTATAGGACTGAACAGGATATAGGGGAATACCAGGATTTCCATGCCACCCGAATGAAGAAAGTACATGTTGATGCATTTTCTTCGGGTGTGTTCGTTACAGAGAACTGTTTCTCCATTTCCTCTACGTCCTGGGTATTAGATACCGGGTCAGGATCCCATATATGTAATCAGTTACATGGGCTTAGGAAAGGTAGAGAACTTGGAGAAGGTGATAAAGACATAAGGGTTGGAAATGGTGCAATTGTTGCAGCTAAAACCGTCGGGGAATATCATCTTGTATTGCCAACTGGTAATACATTGATTCTGAACGAATGCTATTACATGCCGAACCTGATATGCAACATTATATCGGTTTCTTTGTTGAGTAAAGAAGGATATAATTTTGTATTACAGGATAATGTTATGAACATTTTTCTAAACCAAAAGTTGGTTGGATCAGGCACGATATGCAATGGCATTTATGTTCTAAATCAATCAACAGTTCTGAGCATAACAAACACACACAAGAGGAAGAGTTCAGAAATGAACGAATCCTTCTTGTGGCATTGTAGACTGGGTCACATCAATGCGACACGACTAGCTAAGTTGCATAAAGATGGATATTTGAATCCGTTTGAATTTTCATCTTATGACACTTGCCAGTCATGTCTCAAAGGCAAGATGACCAAAACTCCGTTTACGGGACACGGAGAGAGAGTTACGGAACTCTTGGGACTGGTACATAGTGATGTATGCGGCCCCATGTCTACACATGCCAGGAATGGTTCTGCGTACTTCATTACATTCGCTGACGATCTCTCTAGATTCGGATATGTGTTCCTGATGAAACACAAATCATAAGCTTTTGAGAAATTTAGAGAATATAAACAAGAAGTCGAGAACCAACCGGGAAAAGTATTAAAATCCTTCGATCTGATCGAGGAGGTGAATACTTGAGCAATGAATTCCTGGATTTCCTAAAAGAGAATGGGATTCTCTCTCAGCTGACTCCTCCATATACACCACAGCACAACGGTGTATCTGAACGGAGAAACCGCACCCTATTAGATATGGTGCGCTCTATGATGAGCACAACTGAGTTACCTATTTCCTTCTGGGGGTATGCGCTGGAGACAGCAGCATACCTATTGAATCAAGTTCCATCTAAATCTGTACCTACCACACCATATGAGATATGGAGTGGGAAGAGACCATGTCTTAAACGAGTTAAGATATGGGGTTGTTCGGCCTATGTCAAAATGCAAAATCCGGACAAACTCGAGGCACGGTCAGTTCTATGCAAGTTTGTGGGATATCCCAAACATTCACATGGATATCTTTTCTACCATACTGAGGAACAAAAAGTGTTTGTTTCTCGACATGCCACCTTTTTAGAAAAGGAATTTCTTACAAAAGAAATCAGTGGCGACAAGGTAGAACTGGAAGAAATTCCGGCTACACAAAGTCAAACTGAAGATTTAGTGGAACCGGAGGATTCGGTAGTTCCCAACGAACCTCAGCCTCTCCGCCGATCTAGTAGGGTTCCTCACCCACCTGAGAGATACTACGGTTTTCTCATGGATGGTGGAAGCGAGGATTGCATCATGGTTGATGATGACCCAACTAGCTTCGAGCAGGCCATTACGAGTGGGGACTCAGTGAAATGGCTGGATGCAATGCGGTCTGAGATGGAATCCATGTACACCAACAAAGTATGGACTTTGGAAGATGCTCCTGAAGGGGTAAAAGCCATTGGGAGCAAGTGGATCTTCAAGAAAAAACTTGGTATAGATGGGAAAGTGGAGACTTTCAAAGCTAGACTTGTTGCAAAGGGTTTTCGTCAAAGACCAGGTGTGGACTATGACGAAACCTTTTCTCCAGTGGCTATGCTTAAATCCATCCGGATCATGCTTTCCATCGCTGCATATCATGACTACGAAATCTGGCAAATGGATGTTAAGACCGCCTTTCTAAACGGTGATTTAGAAGAGTGCGTGTACATGACTCAGTGAGAGGGCTTCGTAGATAGTGGGAGCAGCGGGAAGGTGTGCAAGGTGCTTAAATCCATTTATGGATTAAAGCAAGCATCGCGGAGTTGGAACATCTGCTTTGACGTCGTTATCAAAGAGTTTGATTTCGTCAAAAACGTAGATGAACCTTGTATCTACAAGAAGGTGGCAGAGAGTAAGGTTGTCTTCCTCGTATTGTACGTGGACGACATACTCTTGATAGGAAATGACATTCCTATGCTGCAATCGGTCAAGCTCTTCTTATCACAAAGATTCTCAATGAAAGATCTTGGTGATGCCTCCTGCATATTGGGAATTATGATCTATAGAGATAGATCTAAAAGGATATTGGGATTGTCCCAATCCAGATACATTGACAACATACTAAAGAGGTTTACTATGGAAGAGTCCAAACGTGGGTTTTTACCCACGATCTCAGGGCTCACTCTCTCCAAAGAGATGTCTCCCAAGACTGATTTGGAGAGAGCTCGCATGCAAGGGATACCCTATGCTTCGGCTGTAGGCTCTATCATGTACGCGATGCTATGTACCAGACCCAATTTAGCATACTCACTAAGTGTAGTGAGTAGGTATCAAGCTGATCCTGGAGAGAGTCACTGGACAGCTGTGAAGAGCATTCTCAAGTACTTACGAAGGACTAAGGAGATGCTCTTGGTGTATGGTAACGGAGAACTCCAAGTGGAGTCCTTTACCGATTCGAGCTTCCAGAGTGATAAGGACAACTCTAAGTCGCAGTCGGGATTTGTCTTTACTCTTTACGGAGGGGCGGTTAGCTGGAAGAGTTCCAAGCAGGAAACCGTGGCAGACTCGACGATGGAGGCTGAATACATCGCTGCCAACGATGCTGCCAAAGAGGCTGTCTGGATCAAGAAGTTCATTACTGAACTTGGAGTGGTTCCATCTATTGAGCATCCAATACCTTTGTATTGCGATAACAATGGAGCGGTGGCTTTGGCCAAGGAACCCAGGTCCCATCAGCGATCCAGGCATATTCTGAGGCGGTATCACCTGATCCGGGAGATATTTGATCGTCGGGAGATCGAGGTCAGGAGGGTTGACACAAAGAACAACACTGCGGATCCACTCACGAAGGCCATTCCCCATATACAGTTTGAGAGACTCTTCGGGATGCTTGGTATGCGATACTACAGCAGCTGGCCCTAGTGCAAGTGGGAGATTGTTAGTTGTATGTATGCCCTAGAGGCCAGTACTGTACAGATAATGTATATTATATTGGATGCTTGGACATATATAGAGAGGACTTTCTTGCTCGATATGATAGTATGCTATCTGGTTGCTCTTTACTTTAACATGTATACTTGTCTCTTTATACTGTCTTATAGTTACATATTGGTAAAGCCCTTAGGATGTGTACTTGACTACCTAGACTATGATGCAGATGATACTAGTGGGGACATGGTAGTCCATAAGTACATCCTTCAAGGTCCCTAGTCGTGGGTGTATCGAGACGGGGCATCGATATACCAGTGTAGACTAGCGTATACGCTTCTCGGCCCATGAGATGGGCGATGGATGATCCCATATCCATTGGTGTTTGACATCAGAGATGGTATACGGGTGCTCAGTAGAGACTGGGTACACTGGACGGACTCGCCGAGAACTCCCAGATGGTATTATACCTTACGTCAGATGGCAGTTCTCTGGCGACACTTGTGCAGGTTAGTCTGTAGACCCGAGATCGTCATAGAGTCTTGTGTGATTCCACCGTGCTTTGATTTCCACCTTACCACGTCCATGAGGGCGTGCAAAATGGTGGTTTTTGGGTACAGTCCTGAGTCACATTGAGGCAATGAGCGATAGGAGGGGTTTCGTCCCTCCCGGTATTAGGGGTTGATGTTGCGCTGTGCTCGATTGGCCATAACAGGGAAGTCCCTGGCCAGGGCTGATATAGAGATTTACTGGTAAGTGTTACCAGTAGTTTCTCGACCCGTTATGAGCCTCACATCGACACGACTTATCGGTTATTGGGGTCTGACGTTTACCACCCCTAGACTTGATATGCGACATATCAGACGAGGAGACCGGACTGTACGGGAAGTGATACCGGCAGGCTTTTACAGGAGTTGGAGCGGGCTTGCTTGCTGATCTTCTGACCTCTCAATACCCGGGTAGCCGTTACTTCCAGCTAGTACCGCTGACGGCTTGTGGGTGCTTGATGTGATCATCACCTACTGCCGTCGTATTGACGAGTCTTTAGAGTCCTACATAGAGGTTTTACTGGCTCAGGCAAAACGAAATAGGAGCACGTATGTGATATGTGCGAGACCGAGAATAATGCGTGTATGTGATACCGTATTCTATTCTCGGGACTTTTTGTATCGGTCGATTATATATGATATAGCCGGGTTATCGAATCAAGTGTTGATTCGATAAGTCGATATATTGGATGTTAGTCGGTTATATGTGATATGACGGGATTATTAAGTCAAGTGTTGATTTAATAATTTATTGTATAATTGTATATTTGATATACTAGTTTACATTAACTAACACTTGTTCACTTTAGGTTTTTTCTCACATGTACACAACTTTAATATATATGTGATATATATTAAAATTGTGTTTTCTTTTTGTATCATGGTTGTTGATACACATGACTTGGGTGTATGAGACTTACACCATACTATTTATTATGTTGGGTTTTTATATTTTAAGTAATTACAAAATTAGTGGAGGATTAGCACAATGCATGAAGCTTGTGGAAGCTTGTGGATGCATTGACTAAGTCCACTAAGTTTGTTTTTACCATGGATATTTCTTAACCCAACCATAAGCATTAGCCATGGTTATGTCTCTACAAGAGTTAGTATATGATACTCACTCACCATGGTTAGCTTTCTCACTTGATCATTATCCTCATCTCTTTCTTTTGTTCTTCTTCTTCATTGTTAAAAAGAAAAAGCTTGCTAGGGTTTGATCCAAAGTGAGAAAGATTGTGAGAAATAAAATTCTAAAGAGAACCCACTTCCTATTTCTCCATCCTCTACTAGACTAGCACTTTAGTTTAGGGTGTTTACTTCACTAATTCTCAAGTTAGTAAAGTAGAAGCTTGTGTTGGCATCCCCTCGACGTAGATCATCTTCGGCCTCGAAGACTTCAAGCAAGGACGCGTCTTTCGCCTCGTGAAGCCATGCAAGGGTCCTGGAGAACCACGATCGCAGCGAAGGGACTTCAACAAGGAACTATAGAAGTGAAGGACCGATCTACAAAGGTTGTATTTCGTATTCACTTAGTTGTAAACGTAGTTTACTAGCATATGAAACCCTAATTTTCTAGCAACGATCTTGTTTAGGGTTATTCGGCACGGCTAAAATTTTAAACGAGCATGGTTGATGCATTGTAGAACCTTATTAGAGTGCCTAGTAACCCTACAGTTACGTCCAGCTAGTACCGCTGATGGCTTATGGGCGTTTGATATGATCATCACTTACTGCCGGCGTATTGACGAGTCTTTAGAGTCCTACACAGAGGTTTTACTGGCTCAGGCAAAACGAAGTAGGAGCATATATGTGATATGTGCGGGACCGAGATTAATACGAGTATGTGATACCGTATTTTATTCTCGCTATATTTTCGTATCGGTCGGTTATATGTGATATAGCCAGGTTATCGAATCAAGTGTTGATTCGATAAGTTGATACATATTATATTAGTCGGTCGTATGCGATATAGCCGGATTATTAAATCAAGTGTTGATTTGATAATTTAATTTATAATTGTATATGTGATATACTAGATTACATTAACTAATATTATCTCACTTAAACATTTCTTTTCTCACTTGTGTGCATATAATATATATGTGATATATATTATTGTACATTTTTGTGTCATGGTTGATGATACATACAACATGGGTGTATGAGACTTACACCATGATAAAGATAATGTAGGGTTTATTTATTTATAGTAATTCAATTATTTGTTGGAAATTTGTCACATGGCATGAAGCTTCATGAAGCTTTGAGATCCATTGACTTAGTCCACTAGTTTTGTCTTACACTAGATATTTGTTAACCCAACCATTATCTAAACTCATGGTTAAGTCTCTATATGAGTGATATTAGATATTTTATCACCCATGGTTTCCATTCACTCTCACAACATTATCTCTCTTCATCATCTTCTTCTTCAAGCTCAAGAGCTCTCTAGCTTTTGTGCAAGTGAGAAATAATAGTTAGAAAACAATTCTAAAGTGAGAAAAAATCCCACTTCTTCATTCTCTACTAGATTAGCTCTTTAGTATAGGGTGTTAGCTTCACTAATCTCTCATTACTGAAGTAGTAGCTTGGGCTATTGCCTCCTCGACGTAGATCATCTTCGGCCTCGAAGACTTCGCGCAAGCTCGTTCCTTTCACCTTATGAAGCCATGCCAGAGTCTGGAAGATCACTACTTGGAGCGAAGGGACTACTACACGGAGCTACTGAAGTGAAGGACCGGTCTACAAAGGTTGTATTCCTAGTTCACTTAGTTGTAAAATAGTTTACAATTTTTTCGTATGATTCTCTAGTTAAACATCCTAGGTTTGAGTTTTTTAGCATGACAAAAATTTGAAAATGGCATGGACGATACCTCCCGAAACCTTGCTTTCTTGCATAAGAACCCTACATCATTAATCTCATTAATGAAGTCTCATCATTTATGTTTCCCTAAACATCACAGAAAGAGAAACGAAAATAGAACGTACGCTTATGCCATCCGCATTCACCACGGGGCCCCGTCATGCACCATTAGGTTACTAAACTAACGGCAGAGCGGGGGTTGGACTAGCGCGGGTGCAAAACATAAGCAACGTTATTTATATATATCATATATATAGCATTCTTCTCACGAAGTTATATGATCACATCATAGAACAAAGCAGCAGAAGTCAACATATGAAATATTGGATATACTAGGAGGTCCGTGTTTTAAATTCATCCAGTAATGAAATACACGGATTCCAAGGTCGTGATGAATAGCCAAACCGACATTCCTAGACCCCATACGAGAGCGGCAAACAACCCTGCCAATTATAGATTTATGAGACCCGGTCTCGACTCCTCGAGATGGTTTCCCACTGGACTCCAGAACCTGGTTACTTGTGATCCCCGCCTTGGGTCTATCCTAATGCAGAAAAGTAAATAATATACATCGATGGTGACATCATCCTCAACCCGGAAATGTCCCAATAAAATAATATTACAGACAAATTTTACATGAATGAAAATTGAAAAACTCTCATCTCACATAAAACCCCAGCTATTCAATCACGAAGATCCAATATAACATATCACAGCAACACATAAAATCACATATCATCAACGTAAGTAAATATGCGTATCCCGAATGTCGTTGACATATAGCAACGAGATTTGGGATACCCCACATATTACACTTACGGTCGCAGAAAAGAAATGAAAAACTACAATAATTAGAAGCCGCATTTCCTTAGACATCATAAACCCGGAATATCTCATATTCCGAATTTCATGCCTAATTTATAAACCTTTAATTTTTGTCTCAATTTGAAAACACTTTTCAATAACTTAGTCGGGTAATTCAACAAGATTCCCGACTACCCGATCGAATACTCGTCGGGAAATTTAGTAGATGGCCGCACCCCGATGCCGTCGACCAAGTGCACTTGGGCGGAACACCGTGGCCGCGAGCACCCGAGTGGATGCTTTTGGCAATGGGGTTCTCCTAAAGTCACTTGGTCGGGGCTATAGGGTGTGGTTACCTAGTAAAGTTATCTGGCGAGTATTCGCGTACGATACTCGATTGCGATGGAGTTTCAATCTGAATCGAAACTTTGTGGCAATCGATCAATAGAGACTAACATGCTAGATTTACAAACAAACTAGTTTTCACAAAAATAATTTAATATGGATTCCAACTAGTGTATCACATATCAAACTCAAACCCGAAACGATGTTAAAACACGACTACGAAACACTCCGAATAGCCCCAATAGAATTGTCTACATCACATGCAAACTGGGCCAATCAAACATAACCTGAAACCCCAAAACCAAGCCTACAGAACACCAAACAAATTCGAGACAAAACAGACCATGGAGGGCCGGCGACGCCGGTAATTTTCCCGATCTCACCGGGTCTGTCAAGGAATTTTGGTCTTGAATTTCTATGGTGTTCTAGGTTCATCATATGCAACATTCTGCAGTTGTTTAAAAAATTTTCAGAGATCATTTAAAATTCGACAAAAAGTTGGTTTTTGGGTTTCCGATTTCGGAGTTGTTTCGGTTTCGTAATTCAACTAACATCGTATATTCTTCTATTGGCTCTGATACCATGAAAGTGTTTGTTACCACCACCACTGGGTTTTACTAGCATCAAGCATGCCATTTAAAAAAAATTTGGGGTGCTAATTAACACTAACCTAGAATCTAAACTAGATTGATTAGGGTTTTTGGTTTGATATCAACTAAACTAGCTAAGAGATGGAAACTATAACCTTTGTAGATCGTGTCCTTCTCTTCAAAAGCTCCGTGTAGTAGTCCATGCGACTCCACTGGGCTCCACTTGAAGTTTGAACGAGCTTCCTCCGTGATCTTCGTGCCGAAGATGATCCACCCGAAGCTCCGCTAATCCAAGCTACCTCTTCACTAAACTCTTTAGTGAAGGAAACACACAATACCAAAGTACTAATCTAGTGTAGGATGGTGAAGTAGGGGTTCAAAGCTCACTTGGAATCTCATAAGCCCTAGGTTTCACAACTCATGTGAGTGTTAGGGCTTGGAGGTGGAGGATGATGAAGATGGAAAGAGGTAGAAAGAAGAACTCATCAAAATGAGCTCAAGTGAAGAATAATGAACTAACTCTTTTCCTCATGTGAAGAATGGCTTAACAAATACCTCTCATTATTGAAGCATGGAATAAACTCCAATAAATCAAATGAACCATACTTCAATAGTACAAGCAAATGAATAAAATATCATCAAAGCCATGCTTCACCCATAACTCAAACATCTCCTCATTTTCCACCTCATTTCTATTTTCATAAAATAGAAATTCCATGACATGCTTCATATAATATATAAATGTGTGTGTGTATATATATATATATATAGATATAGATATATATCATATATATATTAATATATATATATTATGAAGAATAATTAGTGAGCTAATAATATTAGTTAATAAATAATTATATCAAATATAATATATATCAAATTATTAAATCAACACTTGAATTAATAATCCGGTTATATCACATATAACCGAGTAATATCATTTATCTGTATATCACATTATCAAATCAACACTTGATTCAACAATCCGGTTATATCACATATAACCTAACCGATAACAAATAACCACCAGATTAGAATACAGTATCACATACTCGTATTTAATCAGGCCCTCCGCATATATCAGCATATGTTCCCTACTTCGTTTCTCTTGAACTAGGAAACTTCTGTGTGGAACTCTAAAGACGTCAATACGCCAGCAGTAGGTAATGATCATATCAGTTACCCACAAGCCGACAGCGGTACTAGCTGGACGTAACGACTACCCAGGTATTGAACGAATAGAAGTACAACAAGCAAGCTTGTCCAAACTCCTATGAAGCTTATAAGTAACACTTACCATACAGTCCAGTCTCTTCGTCTGATATGTCGCATATCGAGTCTGGGGGTGGAATCGTCAGACCCCAATAACTTGATAAGTCATGCCGATGTGTGGCCTATAACTGTACGAGAAACTACTGATAACTCTTACCAGTAAATCTCATCAACAGCCTTGGCCATGGAATTTCTGTTATAGCCAATCGAGTATAGCGCAACATCAACTCCCTATACGGGGAGAGACGAAACCCCTCCTATCGCTCATTGCCTCTATGTGACTCAGGACTGTACACAAAATCCACTTGTTTGCACGACTCCTTTGAGCCGTGGTAGGGAGGAAATCAAAGCACAGTGGGAACCATACAAGACTCTATGACGATCTCGGGTCTACAGACTAACCTGTACCAGTGTCACCAGAGAACTGCTATCTGATGATAGGTATAATATCATCTAGGAGTTCTCGGTGAGTCCTGTTCGGTATACCCATTCTCTAATGAGCACCTGTGTACAATCTTTGATGTCAAACACCAATGGATATGGGATCAACCATCGCCCCTACAGGGTCAAGAAACGTACACACTAGTCTACTCTGGAATATCGATGCCCTGTCTCGATACTCCCTTGACTAGGAACTATTAAAGGATGTGCTTGTAGACTACATAAGTCCCCGTAGTATGATCTGCATCATTGTCCTGGTAGCCAAGAAAACATCCTAAGGGCTTTATCAACATGTATCAGAGAGACATAATAAAAATAAAAGTGTATACGTTAAGATAAAGAGCAACCAGATAGCATATGTTAGTTATATGTATTCCCTAGAGGCCATTATTGTACATATGATGTATATTATAGTGGATGCTTGGACATATATAGAGAGGACTTTCTTGCTCGACATGATAGTATGCTATCTGGTTGCTCTTTGTCATAACATGTAGACTTGTATTGTGATACTGTCTTGCTCTCACATGTTGATAAAGCCCTTAGGATGTGTACTTGACTACCAGGACTATGATGGAGATCATACTAGTGGGGCCAGGGTAGTCTACAAGTACATCCTTTAATAGTTCCTAGTCGAGGGTGTATCGAAACAGGGCATCGATATTCCAGAGTAGACTAGCGTATACGCTTCTTAACCCATATGATGGGCGATGGGTAATCCCACAGCCATTGGTGTTTGACATCAAAGATGGTATACGGGTGCTCAGTGGAGACTGGGTACACTGAACAGGACTCGCCGAGAACTCCTAGTTGGTATTGTACCTATCGTCAGATAGTAGTTCTCTGGTGACACTGGTACATGTTAGTTTTGATTTCCACCTTACCACGTTCAAGAGAACGTGCAAAACGGTGGATTTTGGGTACAGTCCCGAATCGCATGGAGGCAATGAGCGATAGGAGGGGATTCGTTTCTCCCGGTATTGGGGGTTGATGTTGCGCTGTGCTCGATTGGCTATAACAGGAAGTCCCTGGCTAGGGCTGATACGGAGATTTACTGGTAAGTGTTATCAGTAGTTTCTCGACCCGTTATGAGCCTCATATCGGCATGACTTATCGGTTACTGGGGTCTGACGTTTACCACCCCTAGACTGGATATGCGACATATCAGACGAAGAGACCGGACTGTATGGTAGTGTTACTGACAGGCTTTGAGGGAGTTTAGACAAGATTGCTTGTTGATCTTCTGATCGCTCAATACCCGGGTAGCCGTTACCTCCAGCTAGTACCGCTGACGGCTTGTGGGTGCCTGATATGATCATCACCTACTGCCGGCGTATTGACGAGTCTTTAGAGTCCTACACAGAGGTTTCTTAGCTCAGGCAAAATGAAGTAGGAGCACATATGTGATATGTGCGGGACCGAGATTAATACGTGTATGTGATACCGTATTCTATTCTTGCGATATGTAATATCGGTCGGTTATATATGATATAGCCAGGTTATCGAATCAAGTGTTGATTCGATAAGTTGATACATATAATATTAGACGGTTATATATGATATAGCCGGATTATTGAATCAAGTGTTGATTTAATAATTTAATGTATGATTATATATTTGATATATTACATTACATTAACTAATATTTGCTCACTTAAGCATTTCTTTTTCTCACTTATACATTTAATATATATGTGATATATATTATTGTTTTTGTGTCATGCTTGATGATACAAGCTACATGGGTGTATGAGACTCACACTATGCTCATGATAATGTAGGGTTTATTTATTTAAAGTAAATCCAAATTAGTTGGAAATTAGTCACATGGCATGAAGCTTATGGAAGCTTGTAGATCCATTGATTTAGTCCACTAATTTTGTTTTACTTAAGATATTTATTAACCCAACCATTCTCATTAACCATGGTTAAGTCTCAACATGAGTTAGTATATGATATTTTCTCACCCATGGTTGAAAAACTCACTCATAAAATTATTCTCTTCATCTTCTTCATCAACAAGAGAGAACTCTCTAGGTTTTGGAGAGGTGAGGAAAATTAGTGAGAAAAAGATTTCTAAAGTGAGCAAAAATCCTACTTCATCATCCTCTACTAGATTAGCCATTTAGTTTAGGGTGTTAGCTTCACAATTAGTGAAGATGTAGCTTAAGTTAGTATCTCCTCGACGTAGATCATCTTTGGCCTCCAAGACTTCAAGCAAGCTTATTCCTTTCATCTTGTGGAGCCTTTCTAGAGTCCGGGAGTTCACTACTTGGAGCGCAGGGACTACTATAGGAGCTATTGAAGTGAAGGACCGGTCTACAAAGGATGTATTCCATGTTCACTTAGATGTAAAGTGGTTTATATGTTGTATTGTCTAATTCTTTAGTTAAGATTCTAGGGTTAGGGTTGTTTAGCATGGCAATTTTTTGAAAATGGCATGGACGATGCCTTCCGAAACCTTGCTGTCATGCTAGGAAGTACTACAACATACTATCATGTCGAGCAATAAAGTCCTCTATATATGTCCAAGCATCCACTATATCATACAATAATAGCTTCTAGGGCATACATATTCCTAACAAATAATAGGAAAATTTTGGAGAAAATACGGGAAAATATATATATGGAACTGGGGATTTACATCATACCCTTTTACAAAAATTTCGTCCTCGAAATTAAAGAATGAAAACAACGGAACAACAATAACTACTCAAACAGGTGCGGAAATCGTGGACGGATGTCCTCCTCGCGTTTCCAGGTAGACTCTCCTAGAGAACGACCACCCTAAGAAACTCGAACCAAGGGAATGACTTTGTTCTTTAGCATTTTTTCCCGACAATCGAGAATAGTTGTAGGCTACTCGTCGTAAGACAGATCGGTGCCCAATGTTAACTCTGAATGGTCCAAGATATGGCTGTCATCCCGAACGTAGCGCCTCAACTGAGATATATGGAAAGTATTTTGCACACCAGCCAGCGATGAAGGCAAGGCAAGTCGATAAGCCACCTCTCCTACTCGCTCTAGCACCTCAAAAGATCCAATAAATCGGGGACTAAGTTTCCCCCGATTACCAAACCCGATCACTCCCCGAGTGGATGATATCTTCAGAAATACGTGGTCACCAACATCAAACTCTAACGATCTTCTGCCGGCATCTGCCCAGCTCTTCTGTCTGTCCTGAGCAGTCTTGATACGTTGCCTGATCGTCTGAACCTTGCTCACTGTCTGTACTATGAGCTCTGGTCTCAACAGCCTTCGTTCACCCATTTCATCCCAGCAAAGAGGGGATCGACACTTCCGTCCATACAGAGCCTCGAATGGTGCCATCTGGATGCTAGCTTGGTAGCTGTTGTATATGAAAACTCTACCAGATGGAAGCGGTCCTCCTACGTGTAGGGTTACTAGGCACTCTAACAAGGGTTAAGAAAGCATCAACCATGCCCGATTAAAATTTTAGCCGTGCCTAACAACCCTAAACAAGATCTTTGCTAGAAAATTAGGGTTTCACATGCAAGTAAATAACATCTATGACTAAGTGAATACGAAATACAACCTTTGTAGATCGGTCCTTCACTTCTTTAGCTCCTTGTTAAAGTCCCTTCGCTGCGATCGTGGTTCTCCCGGACTCTTGCATGGCTTCACAAGGCTAAAGGAGCGTCCTTGCTTGAAGTCTTCGAGGCAGAATATGATCTACGTCGAGTGGATGCCAACTCAAGCTTCTACTTCACTAACTAGAGAATTAGTGAAGCAAACACCCTAAACTAAAGTGCTAGTCTAGTAGAGGATGGAGAAATAGGAAGTGGGTTCACTTTAGAATTTAGTTTCTCATAATGTTTCTCACTTTGGATCAAACCCTAGAGAGCTTTTTAGCTCAAGGAAGAAGATGAAGAAAATAAAATGAGAAGAGATAATCATCAAGTGAGAAAGCTAACCATGGTGAGTGAGAATCATATACTAACTCATGTAGAGACATAACCATGGCTAATCCTTATGGTTGGGTTAACAAATATCCATAATAAAAACAAACTTAGTGGACTTAGTCAATGCATCCACAAGCTTCCACAAGCTTCATGCATTTTGCTAATCCTCCACTAATTTTGTAATTACTTTAAATATTAAAACCCAACATAATAAATAGCATGGTGTAAGTCTCATATACCCAAGTCATGTGTATCATCAACCATGATACAAAAAGAAAACACATTTTAATATATATCACATATATATTAAAGTGTGCACATGTGAGAAAAATCCTTAAGTAAACAAGTGTTAGTTAATGTAAGCTAGTATATCTAATATACAATTATACACTAAATTATTAAATCAACACTTGACTTAATAATCCGGTCATATCTCATATAACCGACTAACATCCATTGTATCGACTTATCGAATCAACACTTGAATCGATAACCCGGCTATATCACATATAACCTCGCGATACAAAAAGTCGCGAGAATAGAATACAGTATCACATACACGCATCATTCTCGGTCTCGCATATATCACATATGCGCTCCTATTTCGTTTTGCCTGAGCCAGTAAAACCTCTGTGTAGGACTCTAAAGACTCGTCAATACACCGGCAGTAGGTGATGATCACATCAAGCACCCACAAGCCGTCAGCGGTACTAGCTGGACGTAACGGCCACCCGGGTATTGAACAATCAGAAGATCAGCAAGCAAGACCGCTCCAACTCCTGTAAAAGCCTGCAGGTAACACTTCCCGTACAGTCCGGTCTCATCGTCTGATATGTCGCATATCAAGTCTAGGGGTGGTAAACGTCAGACCCCAATAACCGATAAGTCGTGCCGATGTGAGGCTCATAACGGGTCGAGAAACTACTGGTAACACTTACCAGCAAATCTCTAAATCAGCCCTGGCCAGGGACTTCCCTGTTATGGCCAATCGAGCATAGCGCAACATCAACCCCCAATACCGGGAGAGACGAAACCCCTCCTATCGCTCATCGCCTCCATGTGACTCGGGACTGTACCCAAAAAACACCGTTTTGCATGCCCTCTTGGACGTGGTAAGGTGGAAATCAAAGCACAGTGGGAATCACACAAGACTCTATGACGATCTCGGGTCTACAGACTAATCTGCACAAGTGTCACCAGAGAACTGCCATCTGACGTGAGGTATAATACCATCTGGGAGTTCTCGGCGAGTCCGTCCAGTGTACCCAGTCTCCACTCAGCACCCGTATACCATCTCTGATGTCAAACACCAATGGATATGGGATCATCCATCGCCCATCTCATGGGTCGAGAAGCGTATACGCTAGTCTACTCTGGTATATCGATGCCCTGTCTCGATACACCTACGACTAGGAACATTAAAGGATGTACTTATGGACTACCATGGCCCCACTAGTATGATCTGCATCATAGTCCAGGTAGTCAAGTACACATCCTAAGGGCTTTACCAACATGTAACTATAAGACAGTATCAAGAGACAAGTATACATGTTAAGATAAAGAGCAACCAGATAGCATACTATCATATCGAGCATGAAAGTTCTCTCTATATATGTCCAAGCATCCGATATAATATACATCATCTGTACAATACTGGCCTCTAGGGCATACATACAACTAACACCACGAGCCCTGAAAATCGAGCATGCATGCCCTCAACGTATCCTCGAGTGTCTGGATAGTACGCTCGGATTGCCCATCCGTCTGCGGATGATAGGCTGTGCTGAAATTTAGACGAGTACCCAAACTTTCCTACAGGCTCTTCCAGAAATGGGAAATGAACCTGGCGTCTCGATCAGACACGATACTAACGGGCACTCCATGCAGTCTCACAATCTCCTGCATATATTTCTCTGCAAGAGATTCCGTCGATTGTCCGACTCGGAAAGGTATGAAATGTGCTGCCTTCGTGAGACGATCAACAATAACCCAGATAGAATTGTTGCCTCTTGGACTTCGAGGTAGTGCCGTCACAAAATCCATGGTGATGTGCTCTTATTTCCACTCTGGCATTGGAAGCGGTTGCAACAACCCAGATATTATTTGATGCTCGACTTTCACCTGTTGGCATACCAGGCACTTAGAGACAAAGCGAGCAATCTCCCTCTTCATTCTGTTCCACCAAAAGTTCTGCCTCAGATCTCTGTACATCTTAGTGCCTCCTGGGTGCACCGAGTAAGCGGAACTGTGTGCCTCAGCTAGAACGTCATCTCAAATACCCTCCTTTGGAACACAGATCCGACTGCCAAATCTCAGGAAACCATCTTCGTGAATCTGCAAATCCGTCCTCAAACAGCTTTAACTAACCCTCTAAATTTCTGTAACTCAGAGTCTTCAGTCTGTGCATCTTTAATGCGATCTATAAGCGATGATTGAACTTGCAACTGGCAGAGTTGTCCGGGCACACCCGGTGTAACTACCTCCAACACGGGTCTCTGAAGGTCATCGAGAATCCCCTTCTAACAAGTCAGCACGTGGCTGACGGTCTGCGATTGAGAGCATTAGGAACGATGTTCACCTTCCCCGGGTGGTACTGTGGGTCAATATCGTAGTCTGCCATCAGTTCCAGCCATCTGCGCTGTCTCATATTCAGCTCCTTCTGAGTAAACGCGTATTTCAAACTCTTATGATCCGTGTACACCTCCACTCTTTCGCCCAGCAAGTAATGCCTCCATATCTTTAAAGCGAACACTACGGCCGCTAACTCCAGGTCATGCGTGGGGTAGTTCTTCTCGTGAGCTTTCAGCTGATGAGAGGCGTAAGCCACCACTCGACTGTGCTGCATCAAAACACAACCTAAACCTTTTCCCGACGCATCACAATGAACAACCAAGCCACCAGAACCGTCTGGCACAGTCAGGATTGGGGCCGTGGTATACTTCAGTTTCAACAGCTCGAACGCCTGGGTGCACTTCTCTGACGAAATATAAGGCACCTATTTCCGTGTAAGTTTCGTGAAGGGTTCTGCTACTCTGGCGAAATCTTGGACAAACCGCTGATAATACCCAACCAATCCTAGGAAGCTTCTTATCTCAGCAACTGATTTCGGTGTTGGCCAGTCTTTGATAGATTCAATTTTTGTCGGATCCACTGAAATGCCGTCACTCGAAACGACATGCCCCATGAATTGCACCTTGTAGAGCAAAACTCGCACTTGCTTAGCTTAGCATAGAGCTTCTCCTCCCGTAGAACATGAAATATAATTTGTAGATGCTTGGCCTGCTCTTCTCGACTCCTGGAATAGACTAGAATGTCGCCGATGAATACAATGATAAACTGGTCTAAGTATTTGGAAAAGACCCTATTCATCAAGTCCATAAATATGGCGGGTGCATTGGTAATACCGAACAGCATCACAAGAAACTCATAGTGGCCATATCAGGTTCGAAAGCCCATCTTGCATACATCCTCTGCCTTGACCCTGATTTGGTGATACCCTGAACGAAGGTCTAGTTTAGAAAATACCCAAGAACCACCCAGCTGGTCAAACAAGTCATCGATACAGGGAATGGGATACTTGTTTTTCACGGTCACCCGGTTCAACTCATGGTAGTTGATGCACATGCACAAGGAACCATTCTTCTTCTTAACCAGTAACACAGGAGCACCCCACGAGGAAGCACTTGGATGGATAAATCCCTTATCCAGAACACATTATATCTGCTTCTTTAATTCTGCCAACTCGACTGGCGCCATCCTATAGGGAGCCTTGGAGACTGGCGCCGTCCCTGGAATTAGGTCGACCGAGAAGCCCAATATGCAAGGCGGGGGTAGACCAGGTAGATCTTCGGAGAATACATCAAGAAACTCTCGAACTACCTCCGGTGCTGGCTTCTCGTCTATCTCCATAGCGATCAAGGTCTTCGGCTTCGCTTAGAACTTAGCCAGTTCTAAAGACTCACTGCCGCCCACGAACATGAACTCCGGATGATTAGGAATGCGAAATGTCATACTCCTAGCCCATCAATTGATAACAGTATGGAACGTGCTCAACCAATCCATCCCCAGAATGGCATCGTAGCTACCGGTCCCAATCAAAAGGAGGTTTGCATAAAATTCTCTGCCACAAACCACCACAGGGCATAACCTACATTCTTGGATGGACACATTAATTTCGTTACTCATATGTATCTCCCAACCCTTAGTTAATGGCTCGTGAAGTATAGAGTGTGTGTCCACAAACCGTGCAGAAATAAAGCAATGCGTAGCACCCGAATCAAAAAGGACTCTAGCTGGTACAGAATAAATAAGGAGTGTACCTCCAACCACTTCTCCAGAAGCCTATGCCTGCTCGGTGGTCAGGGTGAAAACCCGCCCCTGATTCCGACTTGTACCAGTCTGCCTCTGATCGAATAACTGTCGCTGGGATACCAGAGGTGGACCCCTCTGAGCTGAAGTGTCGTACGATGGCTGTTGCAGTCCGGATCCTCCTTGCAGTTCGGATCTTTGGGGACACCCGTTGACCCTATGCTCACTGGATCCGCAAATCAGACACTGCCCCTTGGCTCTGCGATAATCTCTCTGCATGTTCCCTGGCCTCTGGCAATAGTCGCAAATCAGAGCCCTCCGCTGCGGCTGCTGAGGTGAGAAGGTACGCTTCATCTACGTAACACTCGTCCTGTGAACTAGGATCACTCCACGAGGGAAATGGTGGCTCCTGATGGAACTACATAAGATCTCATGTCCACCGATCGCTGGCACTTGGCCTTCTCTGCCAATCTTTCCTATACTAGAGCAGCATTTAACACCTGTGCGAAGGTCTGCAGGTCGAGGGACGCGATAAGCTGCCGCAGCTCGATATCGAGCCCCTGCTGAAACTGTCTGGCCCTGGCGGCTTCGGTGGTTACCATGTATTGTGCGAAGCTACTCAGATGGTTAAACTCTGCAGTATAGACATCCACTGAGCGTCCATTCTGCTTCAACATGATGAATTTCTCCTCCATCTTGGCCTTGGCAGTGGCCGGGAAATAGTGATCTAGAAAGCACGCGGAGAACATGTCCCACCCGATAGGTTTCTCTAGACGGCTTTCCTCTACGGACCACCATGTGCGAGCTTCGTCTTCTAGCTAGATCTTCACCATGCTCACTCTGTCATCGTCAGGGACCTGAGCGGCCATCAAAAGGTTCTCCACGTTGATGAGCCATTGCTCGGCCTCAAGTGGATTTGCGGCTCTTGTGAAAACTGCTGGGTGCAGTCTCCTGAAATCAGAAACGGTACCAGCCCTATCCTGTGTAGCCGGTACAAGGGCGCCCTCAGGGGAGGAGGGGACAGCTGTAGATCTCTCCAAAGTGGTAATTGCGGTATCTTGGACCACCGTTAATCCCTCAGCCAAGAGATCGGTCTTCCATTCCTGAGCCTGTGCTAGGGTCGTCAGTGTGCTGAGGATCTTCTCGGTACGATCATGGGAACTGGCACCTGAAGAGTCGCCTTAAAGAGTCCATATCTCTAAAAGATGATCAAGAAAAGGAATCAGATTCAAGCATGGATTATAGGATGATTCAACGAGAATTAGAAAAATGAAAATGAAATGTACTAAAGCATAAACCAAGGGTGTCAC
Source organism: Agapanthus africanus (assembly GCA_030015575.1). NCBI lineage: Eukaryota > Viridiplantae > Streptophyta > Magnoliopsida > Asparagales > Amaryllidaceae > Agapanthus > Agapanthus africanus. The sequence continues at coordinate 114,255,602 of JASDDO010000031.1, forward strand.
TCAATCTAGGGATCCCTCGACGTAACTGTAAGTTCATCCAAACCTGGCTCTGATACCAACAAAACCATATCATGTCCTGCTTCTCAAAATACGGGATACGAGGGGTGACTAGTCCAGCCATGCTCCTACGGTCAAGGAATAGTCCCGCCGTAGTCACACTTCGGATTCTAGCATTACATGATAAACATTAAACACAACACTAGAGTAAAGTAAATCACAGTTCACAATTTTATTACAATAAAATAACAGAGTTCAGGATACATTTATTTGCATAAAATAAATAACTAACCAAAAAATAACAGTGTTCTTGTGGCGATAGTGCTGATGTCGCGGTCTAAACCTCCGCGATCTCAAATGGCAGGTCCTGCTCCTTAGCTGGGTCTACTTCGTCCTCTGAGTATGCACACTCAGGTCATCAGGACGACATATATAGCAATAAATATATAGTGTGTGTACAAAGTTATTAAACATGAAATGCACGGCAGAATACAGTAACATGAGAATAAGAAATATCAAGTGAAATGAACTATGCAGTATATGCATCATGTCGGCAAACCAGGCAATGTATATGTCACTACATATCAGTCACTAAGTCAATGAAATCAATTGGTAGAAATGATGCTCGTGTTTAACAAGGGTCTCGTGCATGCCCGAGACTACGGTCCACTGTTGCCTGGGACATAACCTTGCATCCGTGTCGCTAGGCCCACGACCTAATGTGTGTGTGTATATATATATATCGAATGATCATCCTATAAGCCATACCTCTCTAAATACGAGTTCAATTCCATCTTGATTTCTCCATTTTCCCCAGGTCACAATAACTATAAGCATAGGATTAATTGTATACAAGCACGTGCTAAATCACGGTCTTACTCATTTTCACTGCACTGTTCACTTTCACTAATCAATCACTTATCACTGACGTGCTTAATACAACTAATCCAATACTACTCATGTTTGATATTGCAAGGTCCGCTATAAGTCACTATAAACGTTCGCTATCACTAAAGGTATCACGGTCGGATAAAATACAAGAATGATGCAACATAGCAAGTCATATGCGATATAAAACACAATGCACCTTATGGTTTCAGAAATATATATTAATCTACACGATAGTATTTAGACAAAATATTGCAGAAGAGGCAGTAAGTAAATTCAAACAGTGATCCATAAAAATTAGTTCTAGGTCAATCGGGTTTCAGGTTTGCAAGATGCGGTCGTCTCATTTTAAGTTTTCATCGTTGGAATTTCAGTTCCTGAACTGAAAGTCCAATTCGCGACATATTATTCACCCTGTTGGGATCGTAATTAGGCGAAGTTACAGTTGAGTGAAATTTAGAACTTTTAATTAGGTTTCCAACGCACCATACGGATCGACAATATCCACTGTGTACTTGGAGATACGTTCTGTTCAAGGTCAGAACATCCGTTCTGTCCCAGCTTGGGACTGCAGTATACTTCGACAGTTTAAATTGCAATTAAAATACCAAACGGCAGTAAAATTAAATGAAACCAAAATAAATAGTTATCTAACAGGATTGTATTTACAATGGTATAGGGTTATGCATAATTCCAGGTTCGTACAGCGCTACACATTCATATAAAGTCAGGTATCAACGTGGAATGCTACTCTGGACTGCAGTCCAGAGCCGCATTCCCAGTCAGTTCTCGTTACTGTGATCTATCAGTATTGAAGAATAAACCATATAGGGTTCTAGTTTATCGAGTCGGCTTCGATATGAGTCATAGATCATTACATTCCGACATGTATCAAATTTTATATTAAATTTAACATTTGGACATGTACAGTAAAAACAGAATTGACGTCGCCTCTTTGGGGCGTCGTTACACATGCAATACTTCATCATCTAGAGTTCAATTTTCTACGTGACATTCATAAGCAGCAAAAGGAAGTATGGGTAAAAGGTTTAAGCATGGTCGACGGAGTTTAAGATCAGTTCTCTACATCGAACTAACAACACAATATCGAGAATTATCGAATTAAATTTGGTTTTGCCTGACCCGTGAAAACGGTATCTAATATTTACAACTTCCGAGCGATATTAACATGACGTGTTCAGATCCGTTTATTCTCAAAACTAACACTTTAGATTTAATACGATAATAGCATACAAAATATATGTGATAGCATACTACGTAATACTGATTTGCAATAATTAGTATAATATTAACATGAATTTATAGGTCTAAGTACATAGCAAGTTAAAACAAGTGAGGTTTCTCTTGCCTTTGGTCGCTGATATGGAAGCGACACCACGTGCAGGATTCGTCTCAACACACGAGACGACGCGATACTAGGCATGGTGCGTGGTGTGTTAACGATGCGCGGTTACCCAGTACTGGATGCTGTGGCGACGCGGGAGTGATATGGTAGCGGGCGTGGTCTTGAATCGGGGTATGGTGCGGGTGTGGCACGGCGCGACACAGTACTGGACGCGGTGCTAGGCACTACTGGGCATAGTGCAGGTGTGGGAGCGGACACGATATGTGCATTGAACCGGGCACGGTATGGTACGGAGGCGGGCACGGTGTGGCACGTAGGCAGGTTCGAGCCGCGACACGTTTGAGCATGCGTGCGACACGGGGCTGCTGAGGTGAGGTCGACGACGACTGACGATGGGGATTGCCGGAGGTGGCCGCAGCGGCGGCGGTTCAGGTCTCGGGGAGCAGCGAGGGAAGGAAGAGGATAGGTGCGGTTGCAGAGGGGATGCTCGTGGGGCGTAAGCGAGAGGAGGTGGCGATCGGGGTGATGCAGCGCGAAGAGTGCTCGGAGGTGAGGGCGAAGGAGGTAGGGCTCGGGTGCGGGGTTGCAGATGAGGTGAAAGGGTTGCAGAGCAGAGGCGACGACACGATGAGGAAGTGGAGGTAGCTGTTGGCGTTGGGTTGCAAGTGTGGGGCCGGGGGTGGAGCTTGGTTGATGGCTTGGGATGAGGTGCTGGCATGGTATGGACAACGAGGTGAGGGGGAGTAGTCGCTGGAGGGTTCGTCTGTGAGGATGGGGTAGAGGAAGGTGAAGAGATGGAGAGAGAGTGGGAGAGATAGAGATAGAGAGTGAGGTCGAGCGGTTGAGAGAGAAGAAAAGTGGGCGCTGGGATCTCGAAGGCGGTTGAGATCGAGGGCGAAGTCATCGGGGAGGTGGGCGCGGGTCACGAGGCGACGGTTGCGAGGAAGGGGGAGGGACATTGGGAAAAAGGAAGGAAAAAGAAAAAGAAGTAGAAAAAGGAGAAGTGGGGAAAATTGGTCGGGTCAGGTCAGGTTGAGGGTATTAGATTAGGGGAAAAATAATTTAAAAAAAGAAAACAAAAGTATGAAAATATGAAAATAATAGGAAAATTTTGGGGAAAATACGGGAAAATATATATATAAAAGGAACTGGGGATTTACACTAAACTTCATAGGTACTCTTCTAAATCTAAAATTTAGAACTAAAAGTCTATATTGAGTGGTTACACTTTCACCTGACACTACCTTACAGTCGATACAATAATCTCTATCTATCATTCTCATCAGAAAAAAGTCTATTTGACTTGCACTTGATCCGCTCCTAAAACTGATAAGGTGAGACTCTCTTTTTCCTAAACCAAGTGTTTGCTAAGATTAAGTCATAAGACAAGACAAAATCTAGAATCGAGCTACCTACTTTATTCTTTTGTCTAAAACCAAAACCTCCATAGATAGTATCAAACCCACTACGACTAGTACCTACATGTCCATTGAGATCACCACCAATAAATTATTTCTCTCAACTAGGTATCGTTTGCACCATCTTATCTAAATCCTTCCAGAATAGACGCTTACTAGCGTTATCAAGACCTATCTGTGATGCATAAACACTAATAATATTAAGCATCTTCCCATCTAGAATAAACATAACCAGTAAAATTCCATTACCTTTTCTCCTAATCTTAACTATATCCTCAAGCAACTGTTTATCTATGATTACGCCATCTCATTACGATTTTTATCTCTATCTGTATACCAAATCTTATAATCTCAAGGCTCTATGACTTTACCTTTTTCACCTACCCACTTAGTTTCTTGTAAACACATAATACCAACTCTTCTCCTAATCATCACCTCCACTAATTCTGTTAGTCTACCCGTAAGAGAACCTATGTTTCAAGAAGTTAGACGGATCCTATGAAACCCTTACTTATTTGTCACTACACCCGGGGTCCGATATACCGCGCCGTTTCCGGATGATGACTTAGAAAGCCTTACATACTTAACACTACATCCGGGATCTGATGTAGCGCGTTGCTGAGCAGGGGATGTCCCAACGATATTTTTATTATGGTTTATGTTATAGAAGTTGACAAAGTTTTACGTTAATTATCACAAGTCTACCACAACTCTCGCCCTTTCTCATCCGAACTTGAGAATGACAACGGTGGGTTTACATACAAATATACAATCAATCCACAAAATAACCAAACGATAAAATTCTCCATATTGTTTTCATGCATCGCCATTTATTCATAAGATAGCAACAATCTTTTTTTTGACAACCAAGCACTCTTGGCTAGCCCAGGGTGTCTCATGACACACACACACCAACCTTACTATCAATAGACAGGAGCTTTGGTGAGAAAGATGGCATCTTTCCTAGACAGGAAATAATCAAGCAGTTTCTCTCTCTCAGGTAACGTTTCCTTCACAATATCTAAGCTTAGGACCTCTTGAGCCCATTTCCATAGGACAGGGTGTTTCTCTTCATTGATTAAACTTATGCCAGCCACTTGTTGAAGAACTCCAGATGCCAAGTGATTTGCGGCAATATCGACAAATCCGATGGAATCGCCTCCGAAAAACTTCTTCCCTTTGAGCTCTCCCTCTAGAATTTTCAAGTTCACTTCTGTTTGGTACATGTAATTATTTTGCATCTCTCCCTCAGTCCAGCATGACATCCATATAGCAGGAAAGCACTGAAGATATATAAAAGAATTAATTAATGGAATTTCTTATATTAATTTTTTTCCTGTCTTATCATTTAAGAACAATATGTGCTTCAATTTAAGAACAATATATGAACACATCTTGAAACTGTCGATGCTTTCAAAAACAGAAACGCTTGAAACCTGCTCAAATCTGTGAGCTAACAATGTGTGTGTGTGCATTTATTCATCATGATAAAAAAACAAAATATTATTAATTACTGTTGCTATACCTTGTCATCTATGAACTTTGCCCAAAATCGCGCCTGAGCTCTTTCAACTGGATCCTCAGGCATCAACCTATAACCGCTCCACGCATCGTCAATGTATTCGAGGATGATGAGAGACTCGACAACGGGCTTTCCTCCATGGATGAGCACGGGAATCTTCTTGTTCACAGGATTAGACTCAAGAAGCAGAGCGCTCTTTTTCGATAGTTCCTCTTCAATGTAATCATAGGGGACTCCCTTGAGCTTGAGAGCGAGTTCAACTCGACGGCTAAAAGGACTAAACCATGCTCCCAACACCTTCACTTCATCTGCCATTTTACTTGATCTACTTGTTCTGCTAACTCACTTTCCTGCCCCAATTGATTTATATAATGTAATCAGGGGCTAAGGTTCAAAGGTGACTTTTCAGTGCCTCAATTAAGAATTTAACATGCAATGGAGCTGGGTCAATGGTCTAATATTGTAGATTATAGTATCATACCATTATATAAATGATTTACTATTTTAATAAGGCATGATATATTCATTTAGAAGGTGCAGTGTAAGTGCTTAGATTATACAATCCTGAAAATTTTGTCACAACTCACCAATATGACCTCAGCGATGACATCTGAGCATTTTATCTGGCTACTAGCCTATTACATAATCATGCAATGCGTTAAATTTCACCGATCTTGTTGCATTATGATGCAAATTCAGCCTACATGAGCCACTTTTGTTGACAATTCATTCACTGCTACAAATAGATGTATAGGGTACTGGTGTAAAGTACGGTTTCAAGCATCCCCCGGATCCCCATTCCACGCACGGTTGAAACCATATCCACTATTACTTTTGGAGAAAAGTTATACCATATTCATTGCATCAATATATTTGATATACGTTTATATATACAAGTCAATGGATAAGTCTAGAATAGGAAAAGCCTAGAATACACGGGCTATACACAGCATATCTTAATTCCCCCATCAAACTCACGGTGAATCAAATACCGAGAGTTTGGATAATAAGTACTACTGTTGAGCAGTAGTCCGAGCTTTCGTGAAAATATCGATGAGCTAATCTTTGGAGGCGACATAGGATAGTTAAAGGTGTCGAGAGGCATACTCTTGTCATACAATATGACAATCAATCTCTATATGCGTTGTGCACTCATGGAAAACCGCATTAATAGCAATCTAAATGGCACTACGGTTGTCACAAGGCAACGGAACCGGAAACGGAATGAGAACATCTATATCCTGAAGAAGGCGACATAGCCAACGAACCTCAAAAGTAGTGTCCGGCATAGCATGATATTCAGCCTCAGTACTAGGTCCAGAGATTGTTTCCTGTCGTTTGCTCCGCCAAGAAATCAGCGAGGAGCCTAGGAAGACACGATATCCTGTGATAGAACGTCGAGTGTCAGTGTCACGCTCTGCTTCCCAAAATATGGGAGCATGAACGTGACTAGGCTCGCAATGTATTTATTTCGAGAAGATTCTTTATCGAAACAAATACGCTAAGCGTATATAAGCAATATAAAAATGACAAGAAAAGACAAGTGAATAAAATCCAACAACTTTATTTATATTCAACTTTAACGAGTTTCAAACTGATTATAAAGGTCTGAACGAGAAATAAAAACATAAAAGCCTAAACATGCGGCTTACTGAAATGAAAGCGGAAAGAAACTAAAGATTGACTTGTATTGCGAACTAGTTGTAGTGCTCTGGAGTCGGTTCCACCTCGTCAGTCTCTAAATTATTTGACGAACATTCCAAAAAAATAAAGATGGAACGTGACATTTGATATAGTATGAATATAAATGAAACACGTGTAAGGAATATGTATGCCCTAAAGGCCATTATTGTTGATATAGTGGATGCTTGGATATATATATAGAGGAATTTCTTGCTCGACATGATAGTATGCTATCAGGCTACCTTTATCTTAACATGTAGACTGGTATTTATACTGTCTGTCTCTTACAAGTTAATAAAACCTTTAGGATATATACTTGATTACCAGGATTATGATGAGATCATACTAGTGGGGCAAGGATGGTCCAAAAGTACATCCTTTAATCAGTTCCTAGTCGAGGGAATATCGAGACTAGGGCATCGATATTCTAGAGCAGACTAGTGTGTACGTGTCTTGTCCCTTAGAGGGCGATAGTTGATCCCACAACCATTGGTGTGTGACATCAAAGATTGTACACAGGTGCTCATTGGAGAATGGGTACATCGAACGGACTCGCCGAGGACTCCTAGTTGGTAGTATACCTATCGTCAGATAGCAGTCTTCTGGTGACACTGGTACAGATTAGTCTATAGACCCGAGATCGTCATAGAGTCTTAAGTGGCTCCTACTGTGCTTTGATTTCCTCCCTACCACGCTCAAGAGGAGTTGTGCAAACAGGTGGATTTTGGGTACAGTCTCGAGTCACATGGAGGTAATGAGCGATAGGAGAGGTTTCGTCTCTCCCGTTATTGGGGGTTGATATTGCGCTATGCTCGATTGGCTATAATTGGAAGTCCCTGACCAGGGCTGCTTATGAGATTCACTGATAAGTGTTATCAGTAGTTTCTCGAACCGTTATAGGCAAGACATTGGCATGACTTATCACGTTACTGGGGTCTGACGATTACCACCCTAGACATGATATGAGACATATCAGACGAAGAGACCAGACTGTACAGTAATGTTACTGATAGGCTTCATGGAGAGTATGGAAAGGCTTGCTTGTTGATCTTCATATCACTCAATACCCGGATAACCGTTATTTCCAGCTAGTACCGCTGACGGCTTTTGGATGACTGATGTGATCATCACCTATTGTTAGCGTATTGACGGGTCTTTAGAGTCTCACACAGAAGTTTCCTGATTCAGGCGAAACGAAGTAGGACACATATGTGATATGTGTGTGGGCCTGATTAAATATGTATATGTGATACAGTATTGCAATCTGGCAGTTATCTGTTATCAAGTTAGGTTATATATAATATAACCAGATTATCGAATCAAGTGTTGATTTGATAATGTGATACTCAGATAAATGATATTAGTCGGTCATATGTGATATAACCGGATTATTAAATCAAGTGTTGATTTAATAATGTGATATATTATATGTGATATAATTATATCTTAACTAATATCATTAGCTCACTAATTATTCTTCCATTATATATATATTAATATATATGATATATATATATATATAATAATGAAGCATGGCTTGCATTTCTATTTTTGAGAAAAATAGAAATAAGGTGGAAAATGGGAGCATGGTTTCAAGCATGGAATTTATGTTATTTTATGCATCTTGACTCACTATTCAAGCATGGTTACAATTTTATATTGCTAATTACATGCTTGAATAAGTGAGGGGTCAATAGTTGCCATTCATTCATCATCTCATTCTAACACTTAGCCATTTTTCTTGAGTTGCTCCCATTTTGCTCTCATGCTCTCTAGCTTCTCCATCTTCCTCATTGTCATGGTTCAAGCTTTAACCCTCACATGTGATGTGAACCATGAAGCTTGAACAGAAACTTATGAGCAAAATCATATCCCCTACTTCACCATCATACATTCGACTAGCGATCGAGTGTAGCGTGTTTCTTACGCTAAAGATTTTAGTGTAGAGGTAGCTTGAGTTGGAGAGACTTTGCGTGGATCATCTTCGGCACGAAGGTCATAAGAAGAAGCTCGTCCAAAGCCTCAAGTGGAGCCTAGTGGAGTCACGGGACTACTACATGGAGCATGTGAAGTGAAGGAATCGATCTACGAGGGTATAGCCATCTTCACTTCTTATAGTTAACATTGATATCAAACTAAAACCATAATCAACTAGCTAAAGATCTTGTTAAGTCTAGCTTCGCACCTATAAAAATTTGAATTTGGCATGCTTGATGCCACTTGGACCTCGTGGTGGTGCTAGGGTAGACTTCCATGGTATCAGAACCTAAGGTAGAAGATTAGACAATGTAATTAGAATCACGAAACCGAAATACTCCGAAACATTGAAACCCAAGATCAAAGTTTCTGTCGATTTTAAAACTTCCTCATAAATTTTTTTAAGCAACCGCAGAATGTTGTATTTGATACAACTAGAACATTGAAAAAATTCGAGACCGTTTCACCGGTTTTCACCCGGCGAAAAACACAAAATGTCTGGCCTGGCCAGTCCTGTTGCATTGTTTTGGGTTCGAATTTCTTTGGTGTTCTGGTATTAGGGTTTTGGGGTTTCAGGTATTGTTTGATTAGCCCAGTTTTCATGTGATGTTAACAGTTTTATTGGGGCCAATACGGAGTGTTTCGTAGTCGTAATTGTTATGTCGTTTCGGGTTTAGTTTGATATGGATGCAGTAGTGAGGATCCACATTTAATTGGTTTTATGAAAACTAGTTAATGATTATAAATATAGTATTTTAGTCTCGGTAAATCGGTTATCACGGAGTCTTGATTCGGATCAAAACTCCGTCGCAATCGCGTATTGTACGCGAATACTCGCCAAATAACTTCGCTAGGTAGCCACGCTCCATTGCCCCGACCAAGCGACTGTAGTAGAACCCCGCTGCCAAACGCATTCACTCGGGTGCTTGCGGCCACAGTGTTCCACCTTAGTGCACTTCGTCGACGGCATCGGGGGTGAGGCCATCTACTAAAGTTTCTGACGAGTGTTCGATAATGTAGTTGGGAATCTTGTTGAATCCTCGACTAAGTAATTGAAAAGTGTTTTCAATTTGAGACTAAAATACAAGATTTATCAGGTTAGGCATGAAATCCGGAATATGAGATATTCCGGGTTTATGATGTCTAAGAATACGCTGATTCTAATTATTGCAGTTTTTCATTTCTTTTCTGCGACCGTAAGTGTAATATATAGGGTATCCCAAATCTCGTTGCTATATGTCAACAGAATTTGGGATACACATATTTTCTTACGTTGATGATATGTGATATCATGTGTTGCTGGTGATATGTTTTATTGGATCATCGTGATTGAATAGCGGGAGGTTTTATGTGAGATGAGAGTTTTTCAATTTTCATTCATGTAAAATTTGTATGTGATATTCTTTTATTGGGGCGCTTCTGGGTTGAGGATGGTGTCACCACTGTTGTATATTATTTACTTTTCCGAATTAGGATAGACCCGAGATAGGGAGCACAAGTAACCGGGTTCTAGAGTCCAGGGGAGACCATCTCAAGGAGTTGAAACTGGGTCTCCTAACTCTAGAATTGGTAGGGTTACTTTTTGCTCTTGTAGGGGTCTATGGGATGTGGGTTTGGCTATTCATCACGACCATGGAATCCGTGTTTTACATTACCGGCTAAATTTAAAACACGGAAATCCTAGTATATCCAATATTTCATATGTTGCTTTTGCTGCTTGGTTCTGTGATGTTGATCATATAACTGTGTGAGACGAATGTTATATTATATATATAATATATAATAAACGTTGCTTATGTTTTGCACCCGTGCTAGTCCAGCCCTCGCTCTGCCGGTAGTTAAGTAACCTAACGGTGCATGACAGGGCCCAGTGGCGAATGCGGATAGCATAAGCGTACGTTCTATTTTCGTTTCACTTTTCTGTAATGTTTTGGAAATATTAAATGATAGGACTTCATTAATGAGATTAATGAAAAGAAAGAAACCTAAAGATATTGTAGAATCAAATTTTCAAAAAGGGTAGCTTTAGTTTTTGCTTTGCATAGTGGTATTTCTTGATGAATATCCAGCACCTCATTCAATGAGGAAAGAGCCGAGATCCCTTCACCGAGAGTGACCTCTTTAGTGAAACTAGCAAATACTACAATCCACTCTGTTTTGTCTTTTGATTGCTTCTCTAGTTTTTGCTATGCATAGTGGTATACCTGAATATCCAGTACCTCATTCGATAAGGAAAGAGCCGAGATCCTTTCACCGGGAGTGGCCTCTTTAGCGAAACTAGCAAAAGCCTAAAAAACACTCATTTTTAAAATCACTAGATTCTACAACGATATCAAGTTCAATACGCTCATGGTTTTCTTAAAAACCTGCATAGCCGTCGGGGAGATCGAGGGCGAAGTCGTCGGGGAGGTAGGCACGGGTCACGAGGCGACGGTTGTGAGGAAGGGGGAGGGACATAGGGAAAAAGGAGGGAAAAAGAAAAAGAAGTAGAAAAAGGAGAAGTGGGGAAAACTGGTCGGGTCGGGTCGGGGGTATTAGATTAGGGGGAAAATAATTTAAAATAAGAAAAAAAAGTATGAAAATATGAAAATAATAGGAAAATTTTGGGGAAAATACGGGAAAATATATATATAAAAGGAACTGGGGATTTACATTAAACATCCTAGGTACTCTTCTAAATCTAAAATTTAGAACTAAAAGTCTATATTGAGTTGTTACACTTTCACCTGACACTGCCTTACAGTCGATACAATAATCTCTATCTATCATTCTCGTCAGAAAAAAATCTATTTGACTTACACTTGATCCGCTCCTAAAACTGATAAGGTGAGACTCTCTTTTCCTAAACCAAGTGTTTGCTAAGATTAAGTAGACAAGACAAAATCTAGAATCGAGCTACCTACTTTATTCTTTTGTCTAAAACCAAAACCTCCATGGATAGTATCAAACCCACTACGAATAGTACCTACATGTCCATTGAGATCACCACCAATAAATTATTTCTCTCAACTAAGTATCGTTTGCACCATCTTATTTAAATCCTTCCAGAATAGACGCTTACTAGCGTTATCAAGACCTATCTGTGGTGCATAAACACTAATAATATTAAGGATCTTCCTATCTAGAATAAGCATAACCAGTAAAATTCCATTACCTTTTCTCCTAATCTTAACTATATCCTCAAGCAACTGTCTATCTATGATTACGCCATCTCATTACGATTTTTATCTCTATCTGTATACCAAATCTTATAACCTCAAGGCTCTATGACTTTACCTTTTTCACCTACCCACTTAGTTTCTTGTAAACACATAATACCAACTCTTCTCCTAATCATCACCTCCACTAATTCTGTTAGTTTACCCGTAAGAGAACCTAGACGGATCTTATGAAACCCTTACTTATTTGTCACTACACCCGGGGTCCGATATAGCGTGCCGTTTTTGGATGATGACCTAGAAACCCTTACATACTTAACACTACATCCGGAATCTGATGTAATGCGTCACCGAGCAGGGGACGTCCCAACGATATTCTTATTATGGTTTATGTTATAGAATGTGACAAAGTTTTACGTTGATTATCACAAGCCTACCACAACTCTCGCCCTTTCTCATCCGGACTTGGGACCGACAACGGTGAGTTTACATACAAATATACAATCAATCCACAAAATAACCAAACGATAAAATTCTCCATATTTTTTTCATGCGTCACCATTTATTCATATGATAGTAACAATCTTTTTTTTGATAACCAAGCACCCATGGCTAGCCCAGGGTGTCTCATGACACGCACACACACCAACCTTACAATCAATAGACAGGAGCTTTGGTGAGAAAGATGGCATCTTTCCTAGACAGGAAATAATCAAGCAGTTTCTCTCTCTCAGGTAACGTTTCCTTCACAATATCTAAGCTTAGGACCTCTTGAGCCCATTTCCATAGGACAGGGTGTTTCTCTTCATTGATTAAACTTATGCCAGCCACTTGTTGAAGAACTCCAGCCCCAAATGCCAAGTGATTTGCGGCAATATCGACAAATCCGATGGAATCGCCTCCGAAAAACTTCTTCCCTTTGAGCTCTCCCTCTAGAATTTTCAAGTTCACTTCTGTTTGGTACATGTAATTATTTTGCATTTCTCCCTCAGTCCAGCATGACATCCATATAGCAGGAAAGCACTGAAGATATATAAAAGAATTAATTAATGGAATTTCTTATATTAATTTTTTTCCTGTCTTATCATTTAAGAACAATATGTGCTTCAATTTAAGAACAATATATGAACACATCTTGAAACTGTCGATGCTTTCAAAAACAGAAACGCTTGAAACCTGCTCAAATCTGTGAGCTAACAATGTGTGTATGTGCATTTATTCATCATGATAAAAAAAAACAAAATATTATTAATTGCTGTTGCATACCTTGTCATCTATGAACTTTGCCCAAAATCGCGCCTGAGCTCTTTCAACTGGATCCTCAGGCATCAACCTATAACCGCTCCACGCATCGTCAATGTATTGGAGGATGATGAGAGACTCGACAACGGGCTTTCCTCCATGGATGAGCACGGGAATCTTCTTGTTCACAGGATTAGACTCAAGAAGCAGAGCGCTCTTTTTCGATAGTTCCTCTTCAATGTAATCATAGGGGACTCCCTTGAGCTTGAGAGCGAGTTCAACTCGACGGCTAGAAGGACTAAACCATGCTCCCAACACCTTCACTTCATCTGCCATTTTACTTGATCTACTTGTTCTGCTAACTCACTTTCCTGCCCGAATTGATTTATATAATGTAATCAGGGGCTAAGGTTCAACGGTGACTTTTCAGTGCCTCAATTAAGAATTTAACATCCAATGGAGCTGGGTCAATCGTCTAATATTGTAGGTTATAGTATCATACCATTATATAAATGATTTACTAATTTAGTAAGGCATGATATATTCATTTAGAAGGTGCAGCGTAAGTGCTTAGATTATACAATCCTGAAAATTTTGTCACAACTCACCAATACGACCTCAGCGATGACATCTGAGCATTTTATCTAGCTACTAGCCTACTACATAATCATGCAATGCGTGAAATTTCACCGATCTTGTTGCATTATGATGCAAATTCAGCCTGCATGAGCCACTTTTGTTGACAATTCATTCACTGCTACAAATAGATGTATAGGGTACTGGTGTAAAGTACGGTTTCAACTGCATCCCCCGGATCCCCATTCCACGCACGGTTGAAACCATATCCACTATTACTTTTGGAGAAAAGTTATATTATATTCATTGCATCAATATATTTGATATACATTTATATATACAAGCCAATGGAAAAATCTAGAATAGGAAAAATCTAGAATAGGAAAAGTCTAGAATACACGGGCTATACACATCATATCTTAATTCCTCCTTCAAACTCATGGCGAATCAAATACCGAGAGTTTGGATAAGAGGTACTACTGTTGAGCAGTAGTCCGAGCTTTCATGAAAATATCGACGAGCTGATCTTTGGAGGCAACATAGGATAGTGAAAGGTGTCGAGAGGCATACTCTTGTTGTACAATATGACAATCAATCTCTATATGCTTTGTACACTCATGGAAAACCGGATTAATAGCAATCTAAATGGCATTGCGGTTGTCACAATGCAACGGAACCGGAAACGGAATGAGAACACCCATATCCTGAAGAAGGCGACAGAGCCAACGAACCTCAAGAGTAGTGTCCGCCATAGCACGATATTCAGCCTTAGTACTAGATCCAGAGATTGTGTCCTGCCGTTTGCTCCGCCAAGAAATCAGCAAGGAGCCAAGAAAGACACGATATCCCGTGGTAGAATGTCGAGTGTCAGGAAAAGAAAAGTGAATAAAATCCAACAACTTTATTTACATTTAACTTCAACGAGTTTCAAACTGATTACGAAGGTCTGAACGAGAAATAAAAACATAAATCCTAAACATGTGGCTTACTGAATTGAATGCAGAAAGAAACTGAAGATTAGCTTGTACTGCGAACTAGTTGTAGTGCTTTGGAGTCGGTTCCACCTCCTCATTGTCTAAATTATCTGATGAACATTCCAAACAAATAAAGATGTGTGGAAATCCCATCAGCGAACTTGTGCTCGGCAACACGGGCTTATCATCCATGGGCTTGGAAACACGTGCCTTTATTTGTGAATTCGTGATGTACCATTTTAGCTCGGTACCACAGCAACATTATTTATACCGTTTCAGTCTGGTACAACTACGGCGTTATTTATAATAATGGGACTCGTGAGATTCCGTCAGATTTATACTTAAACTATCCCAACACCCTGCGTATTATAGATTATAGTTAAAATTACAAGTCTTACACGAATTTACGAAGAAATTATGTTTTCAAGATTGAGTTCATGTCATGATAAAGTATTTATGTCAAGTGTTCAAGTATTCATGTCATGTTCAAGTATTTATATCATATTGTATTCATGGTTCGGGTCAAGTCAAGTCTAGCATACAATGGGTTTTATCACAAAAGACATGTAGTTACAATAAATAAACAGTCACAGAGCATGATATGAGACAAGTATATTTTTCAAGTAACGTCGAGAAACAATGTATTAAAGAAGTGATATGTATGACTAATTAATCAAGTCAATTGCACGCCCTGCTTCCTAGTAGACGGATACGGTGACGTGGCAGGCCACAACGTATTTACTAAGAAATAAATACGTTAAGCGTAATTAAACAATATATAAAATGTACAAGAATGACAAGTGATATAAAATAACAACAACTTTATTTACATTCATTTTACATTCAACTGTTTGAAAATGAAAAAATACAATGATAATAAGCAGTGCCTAAACAATGACATACAAGAAAATAAGTACAAGGAATTAGATATCAGGCTGTACCACAAACTGGTCCAAGTCCTCCTGGTTAGGCTCGATCTCGTGAGAGTCCTGTCCTTCTGACGAATATTCCAAATAAAGAAATAGAAAGGAATATCGTCAGCGAACTAGCGCTCGGTAAGTCTCAAAGAAGAAAGAGAATATAACAAGTAATGTGAAAAGAACATGTAAGTAGTGTATGATTGATTACCGGTAAATGATGGTTATTATAACGTGGTTATTTATAGCTTGGTAAAGAAGGTATTCATGTATACGAGAGGAGTCCATCTTACCACGTGGACTATGGTAACATGTATTACAAGTTCCTGTCATAACCCACGGGACAACGGCATGAGAATTCATGTAGGTGTCTTTTAAGTGACCTCTCGTGCCACGATTTATGTTCCGTACCAATCTACCCCTTTATCCCCACGTAATGTATTGTATAGATTATGATTACAAGTCTTGTCGAAACCATGGATACAAAATGTTCAGGTATTCATGTTCAGGATATAATCAAGTAGTCAAGTAGTCATGTCAAGTTATAACCATGGTTCGGTCAAGTCAGATCAAGCATACATATTTGATATTGATATTTGATTTCAAGTATTCATGTTCTTGATCATGTATTCATGTTTGATACTGGATTCAGATTTGAATTAGACTCAGACCGAGTCAGACACTTGTACTGATTTAGCTCTTGAATTTGGTTCGGGAGTCATCGGTAACTGCTGTATATGGACGACAGGATTTGTGTCTATTTCTAAGACAATTACCATTGATAACTCCGTTAAGTTGTCTACCTTAAATAGGCAAGCATTCACTTTCTCCGGCTCTCTGGGCTCAAGAGAATTGATCCCGCTTAAATCTATATTCACTAAAGTCCTTAAATATTGTTTTATATATCTCGAGGGGGTTTTATGAAAAATATTTTAATATAGTTTAAAAGTACACCTCGAGGGTGATTCATATTACTTAGGGTTTTCATGAGTGTGGATTTCAAGTCTTGGGCATTTTAGTGATAATTACTTAGCTTGGAAAGTTCATAGTATTTTATTGTAAAACTTGCCTTTTTGGTATCTTGATGGTATTTTATTGACATTTGTTAATCTTTTCATTTTTGAAAAACATTGGTTTATTATATTTTGAAAATATGGATTTATAATTTTAATTTTAAAAATAATTTTATTTTATTTAGAAAATTCGTATTTCTTAAAAAAAGTATTTAAATCCTTTCGAGATCGAATGCTCCATGAGGAGGTCTGCATCTCGTTCTACTAGACCAAGAATGTGCGATAATTCACACCATCCATTAGCGGGTCCCCTAAAAAGGGTTGCAGATGCATAATTGTAAAGGATATGAAATATCGCTTTAAAAGAAATCCGGTTTTTTAAGTTATGTGGTATTTTATTGTAAATTTTTCTTCGTAACAAAAATACATACAATGAGTATCATACTATGAAACCAAGTATGCGTGTGGGATAGGTCGTTACCCCGTGAAGTTTTCCTATGGTATTGTTAAGCAATTACTAAAAGAGGTGTTTATAAAGTTCAAGGTATTTTAATGAAAAAGTTTTACTATTGTTATTTCACATAAGAATTTTGATGAAATTTGATTCTAAACATTAGGGCTTAAGGTTACAAGTATTGTGTAAAAATATGGTTGATCAAAGAATAAAGAAGAAGGTGTTCCTAGGGTTTAGAAAAAGGATATCAGTATTAACTCCACTTACCGATATAAGTTTTAAAATGGAATTTCAATAAAGAGGAAGAGAGATTGAGAGGGACTTACGGTTTAGAAAATTCAAAGAGAGGTTGAAGAAGAGGGGATGAGCTTCGTGGTGTCACTGGAGCTCCAGAATAGGCTTCGGTCTTCACTGGAACCAACTTGCTTGCTAACTTCTCTTTACTTCACTTCCGCTAGGAACTTTTTAGAGAGTTTTGGCTAGAATTTTCAGAATGATACTGAGCTAAGGTAGGGGGTGGTATTTATAGTGGAGAATTAGGGTTTGGGAATTAAAAATGTGGATTAAAAGCATTAAAATTATGATAAATTTTGAATTTAAGGGTCCCTGTTTGATTGCAGGGAAATCAAACAGTGCATGAGAGTTAAAGGTTGGTGAAGAGATAAGTGTGGAGAGCCCGGGGCAATTTGGCCCCATCTTGACCATCGGTGCCGTCTATAATGCCCTTTTGGCCGGTCAATCTCGAGGCAATTGCCTCAAAATTCATGCCACTTGATAAATTCTCTATTTAAACCATTTTCCATATGTTTGATTTTTCTGAACTTTTCATTTCCCTGTGTATTGCACGTGCAATCGTTTGGGCTTCTAAAAAGTTAAAAAAAATTAGAAAAAGATAATGTGTCTTATGGGAATCGAACACATGGACTACGTCTGTAACAACCCTAAACTTTCTATACAACTTTCTGTACAATTTTTCAAAAAAATACAGAAAGGTGTACTTTTGCCTGAGCACAAGTTATAAGTTTGTTTTGCTTTTTAATAGCAAGAAGGAGCTTGTAGCTCACTGGTAAGACCTTCCACTACTGATCCAAAGCACCAGAGTTCAAATCCCATCTCACACATTAGATTTAATATTGTTTCATTTTGAATTTTTAGAAGTCCAAGAGCCTACACGTGCATAACTCGTAAAAACCCCACTATACATGTAAAAAAAATTGACCAGGTGCTACACCATACGACATAGAACACATGGCAGCGAGCCCCGGCCCGACTCGGCCGACTCGAGCCGGCGACTCGGTCAACTCGGCCCGCCGCCGCCTGCCGAGTTGAGCCGGATCGCCGAGTTGTCAACAGCAAAAGTGTGTTTTTTGGCCTCCCCATTACCCCTGTACACTTTAATTTTCCTGCAATTTAATAGAGCTCTTTAAAATCCCATTAAACCCTATTTTTAATACAATTTAATATAATTTTCATACAACCTTTCACCTACCATAACCCTAGCATTACCCTATAAATACCATCCCTAAACACACCTCCCTCACTCACAATTCTGTCCAAACTCTCAAGAAAATCACTAGAAATTTTGTGTACGAGTGGAGTTAGCGATGGGCGAAACTCCGGCGATTTTCCGACGACGACTCTAGGAGCTTCCGGCGACGAACCGACGCACCGGCGAATCCTACGTCTTCCTCTCCCTCTTCTCTAACCCCTAAGCCAGTAAGTCCCACCTCCTTCTTCAACTCTCTAGTCTTAAAACTTCTTCTAATGAAACCTGATGTAAGCGGAGTTAAATCCGACTTCCGATTCGGTTTTCTTTATAAAGTTCAATTTTCCTTAGCACAACCATGTTAAAATCCTATATCTTGACTATTAATCATTAACAAAACATATTGAACAAGTTTCATAGAAAAATATTTCATTTTGTAACTTTTACCGCTATTTTTCACTAAAATACCATGTAGTTTACTTTCTACCTTAAAACATCATTAATCTTGCTATACTTTTAATTAGATCACGAGATAATGACCTACCTGCTCACAACACTCATATGAAACATAGAACAATAGCTTTCGGGAACATAGAATAGGGGAAAACGAAACTTTATATATAAATACCATTTACTATTAAAACCGTTTTCTACAAGATTATGCATTTTACACAAATCTTTGCAAAGCGCCGCTACAACCCATTTTGGGGAACCCGACTAGGATGGTGCGGATTATCGCACATCCCTGGACTTAATAGTGCGAGATGCAGACCTCCGCAAGGAACATTCGGTCTCGAGAGATTTAAAATATAAATATCTTAAGAAAATGAGATTTCTAGAAAATAATAAATTAAAATTATTTTTCTAAATATATAAATATATATGTATCACCAAAATATCTATTTTTGTTATAATATCAATATTCCAACTTTTTCTAAAATCACAAGAATCACTTTACATTAAAATACCATGATTTCCATACAAGTTCAATATTACAATTAAATACCCTATATTATGAAATTATGTTATTTTCACTAGAAATATCACAAATATAAAATCTATATCTATGACAACTCTAAAGACGATAATTAAATACTTGGGGTGTATTTTGAAAAGTATACAAAAGTATTTTTACATAAAACCCCCTCAAGTTCTATAAATTACCCTAAGGATCCTACTAAATATAGGTTTAAGCAGGACCAATCTCTTGAGCCTCAGGGAGTCGGAGAAGTGGGTGCTTTCCTATTTTAAGGTAGACAACTTAAAAAACGGTTTTATCAACACGGTAATCGTCTTTGAAAAAGACACAAATCCTGCCGTCTATGTGCAGCGGTTACCGATAATATCAAAACAATCAAAACTTCAATTTCTTTTCAAATTGTTCTGACTCAGACCGAGTCTCATTATAATAATCTGAATTGAATATGATTCAAGTACAATCTACAAACTACAATTCAACATGAATCCATGAATCCACATATTCAATTTATTCAATCTATCAATCTATACAACTTGACTGAACTGAACCATGGATATACTTCCATTTACATGATTCTCCAGTTACATCCATTTACATGATTCTCCAGTTACATCCAGTTACTGATATCATGGTTTCGGCAAGTCATCCAATTATACAATTCATATTACAAGACAATACAAGTTGCAATACAATTCAAACAATACAACAATACAATCAAGACATCGCGGGGTTTAAGGGGTAGATTGGTACGGAAGGTGTTAGAAGTGGCACGAGACTGTAAGATTTAAGACACCTAACCTGAATACCACGCCGTTGTTCTGGGCTTTCTAACGGAGCCTTGTACTTCCATTTTCTTCTAGTCTCTGGCATATAGAGACCCCTCTCGTATACACTGGTATCTTTCTGTACCAAGCTACAATCAACAGCGTTAACACTAAATACAATATTATAACAATATAATACAACATTAAAAGCTACTCTCTCTCTCTCTCTTACTCTCTGTCTATTCTACTTCTCCCTTATCTTTGGGACTTACCGAGTGATTTGTTCGCTGACGACATTCTCTTTCTTTCTTCTTTGAATGTCGTCAGGTGATTCGGACCTTCCAAAGACCGAGCCTAGTACTGAAGACTTGGATCAGTTTATTGAAGATCCCGAACTGTAGTTACACTTTTACACATTTAATTTCAGTACTTTCCATTTCTTATGCCATTGTTTAGGCATTGCTTTCATTCAGATGTATTTACTTTTCCAGGTATTGTAAAAAGAATGTGAATAAATAAAGTTTCTGTTCAATTATATCTTTTGTCTCTTGTGCATTTTCATTTATATTGCTTAGATACGCTTAGCGTATTTACTTCAGAGTAAATACGTAGCGGCCAGTCGCGTCCCCTTCGCCGTATACCGGGAAGCGGGGCGTGACAGGTTTTATTGGTGGCCCATGCAGGTCAGAGCTGTATGGAACACTGCCATGCAGTTCTGTTCTGCGTGAACAACCTAAGCAATATAACACAAGAACTAGCAACTAAAACATTCTTTACAATCCATATTCCTTGAATCTTACAATTTCATATTCGTTGAATCATATACTTTGAATCTGTCATAACCTAAATTTTTCATTCAAGGTTATGGATTCCCTGAACAACACCAGCACCAACTTCAACAACAATCCACCACCATTAAAAATTACACCTGCCGTGTCTGCTCCGATCAACGAGCAGACGGTTCTACTTGAGGCAATCCACGGTCTCCTGGAAGAACAGCAGCAACAGACTGCTCTTTTAATGAACCGTCCCGAGAAAGAAGCACCTGGGCTGAAGCAATTCAGGGCTTTGCACCCCAAGAAGTTCTCAGGAAAGGAGAGCCTTCTGGAAGCTGAGTAATGGGCTCAGAGCATCGAAGACGATCTGGCAGCAGCACAAGTGCCAGAGATAGATTGGGTCCGAGTTGCGAAACTACAGCTCACGGACAATGCACGGGTTTGGTCGAAGGCGGAAGAAAGCCGTCTTGATCAACCCATCGAATGGAAGACTTTCTGAGACATGTTCGATGCAAAGTACTTCCCTGAGACTGCCAGGTTCGACATGGAACAATAGTTCATCCATCTGCAACAAGGTTCAATGTGGACCAAATCAGTTGATGAGTATGACGCTGAGTTCACCATGCTCAGTCGGTAAGATATGTCTCAATGTTCGATTTTATATCACATACTACACAGCTAACACAAGACTGTAACAGGTTTGCGGCCCATCTCATACCGACTGCTGAGATCAGATCTAGAAGATTTCAGCAAGGGTTGGACCCGGAAATCCAAGCTGCTCTAGCTACAGGGGATTTCCCAACCCATGATTTGGCTTTGAAGGCTGCCCGAAGATATGAGGCAGTAGTAAAGAGGAAGGGCAGACCTCAATCTGCCGGTTTGAAATGCCCTACCACTCAAATGGCAGGAGGAGCCTTGTCCAGGACATCGTTCGAACCTAGGAGAACTGAAGAAATGAATAACCAGTCGAGTACAGACTTTTGCTACTACTGCAAGAGAAAGGGACACGTATGGAAGGACTGTAGGCGCGCAAAAAGCCTATGTATAGTTTGTGGCGTGTCCAATCACGGAATTGGAAACTGTCCTTATAGACGCAACCCAGATCACACACCCATCAATTACCCGCAGCGGCCAGCTATCCAGGCCCCTGCAACTTGTCTTGCACTCACAGCTCCACTACCTGCACAGCCTGCTCGCCAATTCCAACAAGCAATGAGGGACATGCCTCGAGGGCAGAGAAACATGCCCCAAGGACAGAATGTGCCTCCAGCTAGGAGGAATGTACCACAGCGATAGACATTCACATTAGCAACCGTAGAAGCCGAGGCTGTAGGTCAAGGTAACACCGGTAAGTTTTTTTTCACATTTTTAAAACCCTTGCACCATCTTGTTATACACTATCAGTACTTCAGACACCAAATTTTTTTTGAATCTGTTATACTTTCCTTTTACAAATTTCGAGGACGAAATTTTTATAAGAAGGGTAGAATATAACAACCCTAAACTTTCTGTACAATTTTTTAAAAAATACAGAAAGGAGTACTTTTGCCTGAGCACAAGTTATAAGTTTGTTTTGCTTTTTAATAGCAAGAAGGAGCTTGTAGCTCACTGGTAAGACCTTGCACTGTTGATCCAAAGCACCAGAGTTCAAATCCCATCCTCCGCATTATTTTTAATATTGTTTTATTTTGAATTTTTAGAAGTCCAAGAGCCTACACGTGCATAACTCGTAAAAACCGCACTACACATATAAAACAAACTGACCTAGGGGCTACACCATACGACATAGGACACGTGGCAGCGAGCCCCGACCCGACTCGGCCGACTCGGGCCGGCGACTCGGTTGACTCGGCCCGCCGCCGTCGGTAGAGTTGAGCCGGATCGCCGAGTTGTCAACAGCAAAAGTGTGTCTTTTGGCCTCCCCATTACCCCTGTACACTTTAATTTTCCTGTAATTTAACAGAGTTCTTTAAAATCCCATTAAACCCTATTTTTAATACAATTTAATACAATTTTCATACAACCTTTCACCTACCCTAACCTTAGTATTACCCTATAAATACCACCCCTAAACACACCCCCTCTCTCACAATTCTGTCCAAACTCTCAAGAAAATCTCTAGAAATTTTGTGTACAAGTGGAGTTAGCGAAGGGCGAAACTCCGGCGATCTTCCGACGACGACTCTAGGAGCTTCTGGCGACGAAACGATGCACCGGAGAATTCTACGTCTTCTTCTCCCTCTTCTCTAACCCCTAAGCCAGTAAGTCCCGCCTCCCTCTTCTACTCTCTAGTATTAAAACTTCTTTTAATAAAACCCGACGGAAGCGGAGTTAAATCGGACTTCCGATTCCGTTTTCGTTATAAAGTTCAATTTTCTTTAACACAACCATGTTAAACTCCTACATCTTGACTATTAATCATTAACAAAACATGTTGAACAAGTTTCATAGCAAAATATTTCATTTTGTAACTTTTACCGCTCTTTTTTAGTAAAATACCATATAGTTTACTTTCTACCTTAAAACATCATTAATCTTGCTATACCTTTAATTAGATCACGAGGTAATGACCTACCTCCTCACAATACTCATATGCAACATAGCACAATACCTTTCGGGAACATAGAATACGAGAAAACAAAATTTTATATATAAATACCATTTACTATTAAAACCGTTTTCTACAAGATTATGTATTTTACACAAATCTTTGCAAAGCGCCGCTACAACCCATTTTGGGAAACCCGGCTGGGATGGTGTGGATTATCTCACATCCCTAGGCTTAGTAGTGCGAGATGCAGATCTCCGCAAGGAGCATTCGGTCTCGAGAGATTTAAAATACCAATATCTTAAGAAAATGAGATTTGTTGAAAATAATAAATTAAAATTATTTTTCTAAATATATAAATATATATGTATTACCAAAATATCTATTTTTGTTATAATATCAATATTCCAACTTTTTCTAAAATCACAAGAATCACTTTATATTAAAATACCATGAATTCCATACAAGTTCAATATTACAATTAAATACCCTATATTATGAAATTATGTTATTTTCACTAGAAATATCACAAATATAAAATCTATATCCATGACAACTCTAAAGACAATAATTAAATACTTGGGGTGTGTTTTGAAAAGTATACAAAAATATTTTTACATAAAACCCCCTCAAGTTCTATAAATTACCCTAAGGACCCTAGTAAATATAGGTTTAAGCGGGACCAATCTCTTGAACCTCAGGGAGCTAGAGAAATGGGTGCTTGCCTATTTTAAGGTAGACTGCTTATAAAACGGTGTTATCAACACGGAAATCGTCTTTGAAAAAGACACAAATCCTGCCGCCCATGTGCAGCGATTACCGATAACATCAAAACAATCAGGACTTCAATTTCATTTCTAATTGTTCTGACTCAGACTGAGTCTCATTATAATAATCTGACTTGGATATAATTCAAGTACAATCTACAAACTACAATTCAACATGGATCAATGAATCCACATATTCAATTTATTCAATCTATCAATCTATACAACTTGACTGAACCGAAACATGGATATACTTCCATTTACATGATTCTCCAGTTACATCCATTTACATGATTCTCTAGTTACATCCAGTTACCGATATTATGGTTTCGGCAAGTCATCAAATTATACAATCCATATTACAAGACAATACAAGTTGCAATACAATTCAAACAATACAACAAAACAATCAAGACATCGCCGGGTTTAAGGGGTAGATTGGTACGGAAGGTATTAGAAGTGGCACGAGACTGTAAGATTTAAGACACCTAACCTGAATACCACGCCGTTGTTCCGTGCTTTCTAACGGAGCCTTGTACTTCCATTTGCTTCTAGTCTCTGTCGTATAGAGATTCCTCTCGTATACACTGGCATCCTTCTGTACCAAGTTACAAACAACAGAGTTAACACTAAATACAACATTATAACAATATAATACAACATTAAAAGCTACTCTCTCTCACTTACTCTCTGTCTATTCTACTTCTCCCTTATCTTTGGGACTTACCGAGCGATTTGTTCGCTGACGACATTCTCTTTCTTACTTCTTTGAATGTCGCCAGGTGATTCGGACTTTCTAGAGACCAAGCCTAGTACTGAAGACTTGGACTAGTTTATTGAAGATCCCGAGCTGTAGTTACACTTGTACACATTTCATTTCAGTACTTTCCATTTCTGTTATGCCATTGTTTAGGCATTGCTTTCATTCAGATGTATTTTCTTTTCCAGGTATTGTAAAAAGAATGTGAAAAAATAAAATTGCTGTTCAATTATATCTTTTGTCTCTTGTGCATTTTTATTTATATTGCTTAGATATGCTTAGCATATTTACTTCAGAGTAAATACGTAGCGGCCAGTCGCGTCCCCCTCGCGGTATACCGGGAAGCGGGGCATGATAACGTCACAGCAGTGCAAAACTTTACCAGTGATTTACAAGTTGTTTCTTGCTATTATTTACCAAAATTGACTTGTAACTCAAACTTAGGCTGTAAAACTTATTTCTTGTATATTAACAGTAAAATTTCCGTACAATATTTTAGAGTCGTTACACAATTGAAGCCAGCATATAAATTGAAAACATAGCTTTAAGTGTTATACACACGTGAGTTCCAGTCTCGCCTAAATATGACTACTGGTTTGGGAGATATACCCATTTTCGTATATTCGCGCAGAACAGATCAGAATCTTTCTAGCACCATCGTATATTTTTAAAACACATTTTGAGTTAGTTTCCGTCAGGTTTCAAGTTTCAAAGATTATTAGAAAATTGTAGGTCATTCGGAGTACTTATCCAAACAACCAAGTTTCACATGATTTCGATTCCTGAAACTCTAATTATGGTCATTTTAATACCAGGTTTTAAAACAAAAATTTAGATTTCTAGACAACAATTATGTGTTGTATTATCGGGCATATATCGGGTCGTTCTATACATTTTTGGGTCATAGGGTATATAGTATATTCTATTTCTGTAAATTTCGCATCTATGCATATAAAATTTGTTACGAACGGATATTGGAAGCTCAAGTTATGTCGTATTTAAAAACAGTGTATGATCAAGACAGATTCTGTCCACATTCGTTACTTAATTATATAACACAGTTTTCTCTATTTTACGTCAATTTTCAGGGAATCGGTATAACTAAGAAAAGCTATATCTTTTGATGTAGACATCCAAAACACCCGAGTTTACTCATTTTGGACATCGATAAACCTAGTTATGTATTGTAGAAATTGACTGATAAAATCAGTTTTCTGTTTTGAAAAACAGTGAATAAAAATAACGTAATTCCTAAACCGTTAAGCGATTCGATCTGAATTTTTTTCCTGTAGATATGAAATTCTATCTAATATTTGATCTAATTTTCTTAGAATGTCCAGAAATCAATATTTATTTTCTAAAAATTATTTTAAAGGCAAAGGTATTGATATGTATACTAAAATCGGTAAAAAGTTTAACTAGTATTTTTATGCAGCATCTCTTCTTCTTTTAATAAGCAAACCGATTTCATGAGATATCGTAGATATATTGTGGCATGAAATTTATGTTCTCACAACTCATAATAAACATTCATAGTCATAAACAAAGAATAGAAAACACTTTAATTTTAACAAGAGTCAATAAATTATTATTAAACCATATTGAACCATATATATCTAGACTTATATATATGTATATGTTTAGCTTTATCTTCTCTTACGGATTACGATATGACAAAGCGGGTTCACGAGGTATGTGAAACATTTCAGAAAATAGAAAATAATATTTTTGGAATTTAAATAATAAAATAATAAATATTACGGATATTATACAAGTATGGATTTGAGTTTTTGTAGAATGGTATAGTTATATACTTATACTTTGGAAAATAATTGGAATTTAAAATAAATTATTATTTATGAGAGCATTCATTTGATTTGGTTTTTTTTTATAAATTAATATATAAATATTTTTCATACAAGCTCAAGTTTAAATTTAATTAGAATTTTTCTAATTCGTACGCTAAACCATATTTAGTGTGCATGACATATTGTGTACATGTTATCTTTTCATTTGTATTTTGTTTTTTCTTTAGTTTTTTTCAAAAGAAAAAAATGATAAGAAAATAGAAAAGAGAAGAAAAATAATAAACAGAGGACAATGAGGTGTTAGGTTCACGTTACCCACCCCGGTTCTTTCGGGGAGGCGGAATAGGTAAAAATCAAAATTTTCCCCACTAGGTAACATGGACCATCCATGAAGGATCTTTGCTAAACAAAAACTAACAAAATTACTACAAGTTTTAGCTACTATGTAGAATGGTTATACCTAGGTCTTGAACTCCTTCTCTTCCTTTTGTGGTTCTCCTCCTTGCTTGCTCCATGTAGTGGTTTGAACGGCTCCTCCTCGTTGTCTCCTCTTTGCCGTAGATGGATCCACCCGAGGACCTCGAACTTGAGCTTCTATCTCAACCTAGAGATAACTAAGGTGCTTGGTTTGCTAAACCTAGAACCTTAGAAAGAGTAGAGAAGAGTTATGGTGGTTTTGTCTCAAAAGTTCATGATTTCCAATTCATGGAACACTTGAACTTTGGGAGAGGAAGAGGGAGAGCTTTCTTTCAAGAGAGAGAAAGAAAATGATAGAATGAGCTCTCATAATGCAACCATGCTCACATCTTTTTGGAATAATGATGACAATAATAATAATTAAGAATTGTGATGGTTAGTTTATGAATGACCACTATCATTACCTTCAATTAATGCATTTTGCAAAGAACAAGAAGCATCATTGAAATGAAATGATGATGGTCAACAAGACCACAAAGGTCAACCGGTCAACAAAATCAACAAGTCAACAAAAGTCAAATTGTCAACAACCCTAACCATGGCACAATTATCCTTAATTAATATTATTAACCATATTCCTTATTCTCATTAGGTATTGGAAAAAGTCAACGGTCAAAAAGTCAACCAAAATCAAATGGTCAACAACCCTAATGAGAATCCTCTGCCTCTACCTCTGTCAACTGTGCATACACACCCGCATCCGTGTTCCTCGGAACACGAATACACTGAGACAAAACCAATCCCAAAACAAATACCAGGATCTGGCTTAAACCAAAGCCCGCTAGTACTAACTGCCCGGACACCAAACGTGCACAAGTGCGCGGATGTGAACGAACCCCATCGCAAAACCATGCGACCTCTACTCTGTTTTGCCCAAAGGCGAGTAACCCTCTGTGTGGGACTCTAAAGGCTCGACACTACGCTGGCAGTGGGTTTAACCACAGGCCGCAAGCGGTACTAGCTGTACGTAACGGTCCCCAGGTAGATGCCGATAAGAAGACCGACGAGGTGAACCCATCCGAACTCCTACTAATCCTGAATGTGACAATCTCCGTACAGTCCGGTCTGTTCGTCTAAGAGTATCGCATGGCGGGCCTAGGGGGCGGTAAACATCAGTCCCCTAATAGCGGTACAAGTCGTGTCGGAGTGTAGCCCAGAACACCCTGAGAAACTACTGGTAACACTACCGGCAAATCTTGCTTGCCCTGGCCAGGGACGACTATGTGTAATGGCTCTCCTTGACACAGCGCGATATCAACTCCCAATACCGGGAGAGACGAATCCTGTCTAACCGTGACTGCCTCCAAGTGCTTCGGGACTGCACCCAACTACTACCTGTTTGCACGACTCAATAAAGCCGTGGTAGGGTAGTAATCTAAGTACAGTGGGAACACACTCGAGGCGAAGTGACAGTGTCAAGTCAATGGACTAAGCTGTACTCATGTCACCTGGGAACTGTTAACTGACGATAGATATAATACCAACCAACAGTTCCCGACGAGTCCTGTCCAGTGTACTCGTAACCTAACGAGCACCTGCATACTATCCCCAGTACGACGTACTGATGGCTGTGGGACTGACCATCTCCCCTGCTGGGACGAGAAGTGTATGCACCAGTCTACTATGGAGTATCGAAGCCCTGTCTCGATAATCCTACGACCAGGGACCAAAATAAGGATGTGCTTATAGACTACCCAGCCCCCACTAGTGTGATCGCCATCACAACGCTGGTAGTCAAGCAAAGATCCTAAGGGCTCTATCAATATGTTTTTAGCGATATGTTAAAAGAAACATATACACATATTAAGATAGATACAAACCAAGTAGCATACTACTATATCGAGCAAGACTGTCGTAAACCCGTGTATATATCCCAAGCTTCCAAAATGTATTATACATATTAGTACTATACAATAGTGGCCTCTAGGGCATACATATCCAACAATCTCCCATTTGCATTAAAGGCCAGTAATTGGTGTACCGCATACCCAACGTCTGCTCTATGGCCAGCTGCTGGCGTACC
This sequence comes from Agapanthus africanus, assembly GCA_030015575.1. Lineage (NCBI taxonomy): Eukaryota > Viridiplantae > Streptophyta > Magnoliopsida > Asparagales > Amaryllidaceae > Agapanthus > Agapanthus africanus. Next base: position 114,285,175 of record JASDDO010000031.1, read on the forward strand.
GCATACCCAATAGCTCAAAAAGTCGCTCGAACTATGTTTGAGGGAGGGCCTTTGTGATTGGATCCGCCGTGTTGTCTTTTGTGTCCACTCTCCGTACCTCGATCTCCTGGCGATCAATGATCTCCCGAATCAGGTGATACCGCCTTAAGATGTGTCTGTATTTTTGATGGGACCTTGGTTCCTTCGCCAAAGCTATAGCCCCATTGTTATCGCAATACAAAGGTATTGGGTTAACAATGGACGGAACCACCTGAAGTTCACTAATGAACTTCTTTATCCAGACCGCCTCTTTTGCGGCATCGCTTGCAGCAATGTATTCAGCCTCCATCGTCGAGTTTGCGACGGTATCCTGTTTGGAACTCCTCCAACACACCGCCCCTCCGTTGTGGGTAAACACAAAATCCGAGACAGACTTGCTGTCATCTTTGTCACTCTGGAAGCTTGAATCGGTAAAGGACTCGACCCTGAGGTCTCCTTTACCGTAAACCGGGAACATCTCCTTAGTCCTTCTCGGGTACTTGAGAATGTTCTTCACTGCCGTCCAGTGGTCCTCACCTGGGTCTGACTGATACTGGCTCACCACACTCAGCGCGTAAGCTACATCTGGTCTTGTACATAGCATCACATACATTATAGATCCTACCGCCGAAGCGTAGGGTATAGTGCTCATGCGAACCCTCTCCTCGTCAGTCTTAGGAGACATCTTCTTAGAGAGGGTGATTCCATGCAATGCGGGTATATTACCGCGCTTGGAATCTTCCATACTAAATCTCTTTAGTACGGTCTCTATGTACCTGGACTGCGAAAGTCCCAGTAATCTCTTGGATCTATCTCTGTAGATCTTGATCCCCAGAATGTACGAGGCATCACCCAGGTCCTTCATGGAGACCGTTGTGACAAGAATAGCTTGACCGATTGTAGCATAGGAATGTCATTTCCTATCAAAAGAATGTCTTCCACGTACAAGACTAGGAACACGACAGTTCGTCCTACAATCTTCTTATAGATACAAGGTTCATCTTCGTTCTTGAAGAAATCAAATTCCTTGATTGCCTCATCAAAATAGATGTTCCAGCTCCGCGATGTCTGCTTTAATCCATAAATGGATTTAAGCAACTTGCACACCTTCCCGCTGCTCCCACTGTCTACGAAACCTTCTGGCTGATCCATGTAAACGCACTCTTCCAAACAGCCATTTAGAAAAGCCGTTTTTACGTCCATCTGCCAGATTTCATAGTCATGGAAGGCAGCAATGGCAAGTAGGATCCGAATGGATTTGAGCATAGCCACTGGAGAAAAAGTTTCGTCATAGTCCACACCAGGTCTTTGACGAAAGCCTTTTTGCAACGAGTCTAGCCTTATAGGTTTCCACCTGCCCATCTACACCAAGTTTCCTTTTGTAGATCCGTTTGCATCCAACGGGTTTTACCCTTGGTGGATCAATATCCAAGGTCCACACTTTATTGGTGTACATGGACTCCATTTCGGATTGCATAGCTTCTAGCCACTTATCAGAGTCCCTACTGATAATGGCCTGCCTGAAACTGGTAGGGTCATCTTCTTCCAAGATGCAATCCTCTCGATTCCCGTCTATGAGAAAACCGTAATATCTCTCGGGCGGATGAGAAATCCTACCAAATTTGCGGAGTGGGTTCGTTTGGGGTTATTGAATCCTGAGGTTCTGTCAAATCTTCAGTTTCATTTTGTGGTCGCTGAATTTCTTCCAGTTCTACCGTGCTCCCACTAATTTCTTTTGCAAGAAACTCCATTTCTAAGAAAACGGCATGCTGAGCAACAAACACCTTCTGTTCCTCGGTGTGGTAGAACAGATATCCATAACCATTCTTTGGACATCCCACAAACTTACATAAAACTGACCGTGCCTCCAGTTTATCTGGTTTATGCGTTTTAACATAAGTCGGACAACCTCATATCTTAAATCTTTTAAGATATGGCCTTTTTCCATTCCATATCTCGAATGGAGTCTTAGGCACTGATTTAGACGGAACATCATTCAATAGATATGCCGCTGTCAAAAGCGCATGTCCCCAAAATGAAAGAGGCAACTCGGCACCACTCATCATGGAGCGAACCATATCCAATAGGGTACGATTCCTCCGCTCCGATACACCGTTGTGCTGTGGTGTATAAGGAGGAGTAAGCTGAGAGAGAATACCATTCTCTTTTAAGTAATCTAGAAATTCCGTGCTTAAGTACTCCCCTCCCCTATTCGATCGGAGGATCTTGATACTTTTGCCAGTCTGGTTCTCTACTTCGTTTCTGAATTCCTTGAATTTCTTAAAAGCTTCGGATTTATGTTTCATCAGATACACGTATCCGAACCTAGAGAGATCGTCAGTGAATGTGATGAAGTACGAGAACCCACCTCTTGCATGTATAGACATCGGACCACATACATCACTGTGTATGAGTCCCAAGAGCTCTGCTGCCCTTTCTCCATGTCTGGTGAACGGAGATTTGGTCATCTTTCCTTTGAGACAAGACTGACAAGTTTCATAAGATGAAAAATCGAACGTATTCAAGAGTCCATCTTTATGCAACTTAGTTAGTCTTTTCTCTCCGATATGACCAAGTCTACAATGCCACAAGTAGGATTCATTCGTATCTGAATTCTTCCTCTTGCGTGTGTTTTGTATATTGAGAACTGTATTCTGATTTAGAACGTAGATACCATTACACAGTGTACCTTCTGCAACCAGTAACTTATGAAGGTAAATGTTCATGATATTTCTATCAAGAACAAAGTTATATCCATCTTTATCGAGTAAAGAAACTGATATGATGTTGCAAACCATGGAAGGTACATAGTAGCAATCATTCAAAATCATAGTATTGCCATTTGGCAACACTAGGTGATATTCACCGACGGCTGCAGCATTAACTTGTGCTCTGTTCGCTACCCTGAGCGACATATCACTACGTACAACTCTCCTACTTTTTCTCAGTCCCTGCAATAGATTACATATATGAGATCCTGATCTGGTATCAAGTACCCAGGAGGCAGGGCTGACCGTAAAGCAGTTCTCAATTACAAGAACACCTGAAGTAGATGCAAAACTATACTTCTTCTTCAACTGGGTATCCTTGGAATCCATACAATCCTCTTTCTCTTGCTCATATTTATGACTGTTGTCGTAAGTTAGAGCCGAACCAACGTACCCCAGCCCCGAATAAGAGTTCGGATCGGTCAAGCGATACATTTTATTATCTTGATTAGGGCGTGAAATGGTTGCTACCTGGAGAGAGAGAAAAGAAACACTCAGCGTGCGCTCTTGTAAGATTAGATTGGTTTATTAATTTATCTAATCAGGATGGCTCCCACTGTTTCCTCAAATTCTTCTTCAAACCCTAAAAGAAGAACTAGTCAGGATTAATCGCACGTCACAATACTTGCTTAACCTTTCAGCCAGGCTAGTGTTGGTACTTCGAGAGAGGTTTTCCAACGCTTTCGCAAAGTTCCTTAATTAAATAACCTCTTTTCCCTGGAGGCGTAGCCCCGCTAACACCGTTCTAGACACCTATTTGGTTTATAGCATTGATTGTTAAGTGAAATAATCTCCCGAGAGTAATCCAACTCATCAGTGGGATCGGGATCCAACTATCATTGTGCGATGACCTAGATGGAATCCACTCTAGTCACCACACTCTAGAAGGTATGCTAATATCTGCAAGTTTCAGTTTCTTTAGAAACTCCCGATGTGGTTTTTGCCCCTAACGGTTTATGACCTTGACTAGGTCAACAAACCATAAACCGCCAGTCAAGTTCTACCTATCATAATCTTGATTGCATTAAACCCACCCGTACGTGCCCTTGACTAGGTCAACAAGGCCGCACGACTATCCTAACCAATCACATTTGGTAATGCACAGAAAAATATCACTTAGCTACCGTTCACTACGTCTTGACTAGGTCAACAAACGCAGCACGAATACTAAATAATACCAATCCGAAATGACGGAGGGCTACGGCTGGGTTTTTGGCGAAAAACCCGTTAACGTAATGAGCTTGATATAGTTGAAGGAACATGATTGCCTTTTTGAAAATATAGTGGCAAAAACTTTTGCTAAAGAGGTCACTCCCTGTGAAGGGATCTCGGCTCTTTCCTTGTCGAATGAGGTGCATGATATTCCAAATTGAATACCTCTATGCAAAGCAAGAATAAACGACTATAGTGAAGTTATTACCCTGACCAAAACTTCTGTCCAAGGGGTCACTCCCGATGAAGGGATCTTGGCCCTTGCCTCGTCGAATGAGGTGCTGGGCATTCATAACCGAATACCTCTATGCAAAACAAAAGAGAACGTCCTTGCAATAATAGCTTTTTGTAAATTGTTCCAACAACGTCTTTTAGGTTTGTTTTTCTTTGCATTAATCTAATGCGTCCCATCAATTAATCCTACCATTGTAGAAAACAATGAAAATATGACGTACGCTTATGCCATCCGCATTCGCCACGGGGCCCCGTCATTACCCGTTAGGTTACTTAACTAACGACAGAGCGGGGGCTGGACTAGCGTGGATGTAAAATATAAGCAACGCCTACTAGATATCATATATAGATATACACATTCGTCAGATGCAATGATAGCCATTCCAGATCACAGATGAACACATTGGATATGCTAGGAACCCGCGTTTCGTTCGAGCCTGCAACGAAAGACGGATTGCACGGTCGCGATGAATAGCCAAACCCCACCCTAGACCCCTATGGGTGCGGCAAACTACCCGCCAAATACCCGAAGTGAAGCAGCCTCGCTCAACAACGTGAGTAGGCCACTCAGCACTTCAACGTACCCGATAGTTTGTGTACCCCACCTTGGGTCTATCCTAGGAGCAAAAACAGTAAAAGAAATAATATACAATGGCGGCTACAACCTCATCCCGGATGTGCGGCCATAAAAATAATATTACATCAATTTATATGTTACATCAAATGAAAGATTAAGAAACTCTCATCTCACAAAACCCCGGCTATTCATCCGCGACAATCCAACAAGTTCATATACACAATCCAACAACATTACAGATCACAGATATGCACAACCCCCACTAATCGACATATAGCGATTAACCGACGTTCAGTGCATATATCACATTACAGATATAACCAATTCAGCTAAAGTTTATAGAAATTTGATCAAAGTACCAATTCGTAGCTACCCCAAGTAAAATCCAGTACTCAGACAAATCTGGGCAGAAACAAAAATTCCCAGAATACACAAAACCACAACAGAGAACCCCAGAAGAATTTTGGCGTGCCACCGAGTCAACTCCGCCGCGGAACCGCTGCGGATCGCTTGGATCGGCCGCGGATCCACGGTCCAATGAACGTTTCAGGCGCCTAAATTTCTACAGATTTCTCAGAAAACCCTGCTTGTATTTTTCATGTCTGTGGAAAATTTTTTAGGCCAGTTTTGAAAATCGACAGAAAATACAATATTTTGTTGTGTTTTCGGGATTTTTTCCGGATCGAAGTTCTATACACTTTGCTAACAGTTAGTTGTTCTTTAGCTAGGCTCTGATACCACTGTTAGGTCCACGTTACCCACCCCGGTTCTTTCGGGGAGGTGGAATAGGTAAAAATCAAAATTTTGCCCACTAGGTAACATGGACCATCCATGAAGGATCTTTGCTAAACAAAAACTAACAAAATTACTACAAGTTTTAGCTACTATGTAGAATGGTTATACCTAGGTCTTGAACTCCTTCTCTTCCTTTTATGGTTCTCCTCCTTGCTTGCTCCTTGTAGTGGTTTGAACGGCTCCTCCTCGTCGTCTTCTCTTTGCCGTAGATGAATCCACCCGAGGGCCTCGAACTTGAGCTCCTATCTCAACCTAGAGATAACTAAGGTGCTTGGTTTGCTAAACCTAAAACCTTAGAAAGAGTAGAGAAGAGTTATGGTGGTTTTGTCTTAAAAGTTCATGATTTCCAACTCATGGAATACTTGAACTTTGAGAGAGGAAGAGGAAGAGCTTTCTTTCAAGAGAGAGAAAGAAAATGATAGAATGAGCTCTCATAATACAACCATGCTCACATCTTTTTGGAATAATGATGATAATAATAATAATTAAGAATTGTGATGGTTAGTTTATGTATGGCCACTATTATTAACTTCAATTAATGCATTTTGCAAAGAACAAGAAGCATCATTGAAATGAAATGATGATGGTCAACAAGACCACAAAGGTCAACCGGTCAACAAAATCAACAAGTCAACAAAAGTCAAATTGTCAACAACCCTAACCATGGCACAATTATCCTTAATTAATATTATTAACCATATTCCTCATTTTCATTAGGGTTTGGAAAAAGTCAACGGTCAACAAGTCAACCAAAATCAAATGGTCAACAACCCAAATGAGAATCCTCTGCCTCTACCTCTGTCAACTGTGCATACACACCCGCATCCGTGTTCCTCGGAACACGAATACACTGAGACAAAACCAATCCCAAAACAAATACTTGGATCTGGCTTAAACCAAAGCCCGCTAGTACTAACTGCCCGGACACCAAACGTGCACAAGTGCGCGGATGTGAACGAACCCCATCGCAAAACCATGCGACCTCTACTCTGTTTTGCCCAAAGGCGAGTAACCCTCTGTGTGGGACTCTAAAGGCTCGACACTACGCTGGCAGTGGGTTTAACCACAGGCCGCAAGCGGTACTAGCTGTACGTAACGGTCCCCAGGTAGATTCCGATAAGAAGACCGACGAGGTGAACCCATCCGAACTCCTACTAATCCTGAATGTGACAATCTCCGTATAGTCCGGTCTGTTCGTCTAAGAGTATCGCATGGCGGGCCTAGGGGGCGGTAAACGTCAGTCCCCTAATAGCGGTACAAGTCGTGTCGGAGTGTAGCCCAGAACACCCTGAGAAACTACTGGTAACACTACCGGCAAATCTTGCTTGCCCTGGCCAGGGACGACTATGTGTAATGGCTCTCCTTGACACAGCGCGATATCAACTCCCAATACCGGGAGAGACGAATCCTGTCTAACCGTGACTGCCTCCAAGTGCTTCGGGACTGCACCCAACTACTACCTGTTTGCACGACTCAATAGAGCCGTGGTAGGGTAGTAATCTAAGTACAGTGGGAACACACTCGAGGCGAAGTGACAGTGTCAATTCAACGGACTAAGCTGTACTCATATCACCTTGGAACTGTTAACTGACGATAGGTATAATACCAACCAACATTTCCCGATGAGTCCTGTCCAGTATACTCGTAACCTAACGAGCACCTGCATACTATCCCCAGTACGACTTACTAATGGCTGTGGGACAGACCATCTCCCCTGCTGCGACGAGAAATGTATGCACCAGTCTACTCTGGAGTATCGAAGCCCTGTCTCGATAATCCTACGACCAGGGATCAAAATAAGGATGTGCTTAGACTACCCAACCCCCACTAGTGTGATTGCCATCACAACGCCGGTAGTCAAGCAAAGATTCTAAGGGCTCTATCAATATGTTTTTAGCGATATGTTAAAAGAAACATATATACATATTAAGATAGATACAAACCAAGTAGCATACTACTATATTGAGCAAGACTGTCGTAAACCCGTGTATATATCCCAATCTTCCAAAATGTATCATACATACTAGTACTATACAATAATGGCCTCTAGGGCATACATATCCAACATGAGGTATGGGTGAGAGGGTGAGAGAGAGAGAGAGAGATGGTGCATTAACCATTCTCCTTTGCCTCCATTCATTTTCTCACCTCATCACTTCTTTCTCTTCTTCATCTTCTTCTTCAACTCCTCCAAAACCCTCACTACCACCCCCACAAACACCCTCAAAACCACATCAAAACCTTACACAACCATCACAAAAATTGTTCCTTAACTCTTTCCAAGTAACATGGAGTGATAAAGTGGGAGTTTTGTGTTTCCTTGGTCATCTAGAAATTTTCTTGAGTTGCTCCATGAGGTAATATTTTCACTTTTAAACAAGTTTTTAGGTTTTCTAACCTCCTATGTTAGTTTAGAGTTGAAAAGTTAATGTTTAGTGAACTTGGAAAATTCTAGGATGAGAATTAGGGAGTGAAACTTGTAGTAGTGGTATAGTAGGGAGTTTAGAGAGTGTTTAATAGCCTAGTAGTGGTTGTATCCTCAGTTCAAATAAGGTTAGAAGTAACAAAAATGAGTTTAGAATTTTCTGATATCGGTTTTGTAAGGCTTGTGGTGATCAATTAGAAATTAGGATGACTTGGGGACTCTGGAAATTTTTTAGCGGATACTGTGAGATGTGAAGACCACTAGGAAGCCACCCTAGAATCTCGAGCCCAAGCCTTCATCTTCTGTCCACCGTTTTATTCGTATTGGCCGCAATTTGCGGCCTAATTTTGGAGACAGGGTCTGAAATTTGGTCTGTAGCTCACTTTTTAGATAACTAGATCTACCCTATATGCAAAAAAGTTTAATTTCACCTTAAGAAAAATTTGGAGTCATTTTACTTGTTTTCTGTCGATATTTTTCGACTTTTGAAACTTGGTTTTTGGATATTGTGTTTTGACTCGGTCGTTTGAGGTTCATACGTCAACGTCGGGGGTTGTTTTGTTGTTTTAGCATGCTTTGACCATAGGTTCTAACTTATGTGGCTTTCGCTTGTCGTATCGGTTTTGGATATGGATTTCTATGAAATTCGATTTAGGTTTTCATTAGATTTTGGTCATTGATTTCGATTGTAGGTGCATTCGTGTGGACTTCCAAGACGACGAAGGAGAGCAAGGCATTCATCGACTTCAGCTAGAGTGATGATAGTAAGTGAGTAGATCTATATCTATAGGGAAATTCGGGTGGATGGCATATAGCACCCCTGCAATCGTAATACTAGGGTACTAGATATATAGTTATATATAGATATGTATACCTAGCTAATAGGGTTCTAGGATAATATAAGCAATAGTAGTATACTTGTAGGAAGGTATATCCTTAGCTCTAAATTTTCTTAGCCTTCAGCCATATGTATATACGCTTTTACACACACACATAAATTTGTGGATAATTACGATACAACATAATGAGACGAGGATATGATATGCTATGATGACACGAGTCGATATGTTTGGATATGATGATATGAGGAGATATTATATGATATGATATGAGATGGCATGACATGATACGATATGCCATGATGATGTACGCGACTATAGATCCGTACTATTGATTTGATGATATCGTACGATAGATTATACCGTACGTGATATGATGAGGATGGATCGTCGACTTATGTATATATCGACTCGAGAAATATTAATTAAATTTTTAAGTAGATATTAGGATATATTTAGAGCCATATCTATTTTCAAAACTAACGAATCGTTATGCACATTTAAATGAAAACTTCAAGAGATGCTAAGGATTTTCAAATAGTATATTTTTCAAAAACATTGTATCCCCTATTTTCAAAAACAACGATTCGTACTATTTTAAACTATAACTGTATGGCTCATATGTAGTTACGTATTTTATACTGTTCGCGTTTACGTTTTCTTTATTCTGTTTATGCCCGTGCTACGATTTCTTATTTCTGCATACGCTCATATTATTTTCATTTACGACATATATATTACGTTTCATGTACTTATCTTTATACGACTTCGTCTGCTAGGACACACGTACCATTACCGATCATGCGCATGTTGCACGTACACATACTTGCCGTCTCACACACACATCATCGGTATTTGCCATGCCACGTACACATTAGAAATCGCTATGTCACTGTATCGCCTTATAACTTGTAGAATTCTAGTTATTGTTTAATACCCAGTACCACACATACTAGTTCAGATATTGCACTTCGTTACATTGTTACACGATACGCTCATATGAACACACTTTCTATACTTTACAATATTGTTATATGCCTGTACATATTGTTTCATCATTGTTACATGCTTATGAGATTCTATTTTCATAAGATTTTTGGATTTGAGGAAGCGCAGATACATTTTAAAAACTTATAATTGTTTTAAAAACTTTTTCTTGATATGATATTTCAACGTCCATCATGAAATTTCTCGATTCTGAGCTTTGATACTTCCTGATTGGAGGAGTGAGGAGGCACCGTCTGCGGGTACATGGTGGAGCCGGTACGGTACCCCGGGATAAGAAGATCGTATAGAAAGGCGTTAAGCCTAGCAGGGGAACACTACCTATCGGTGACAATACTGGACTTAGTGGATATCCGGAGGATACCGACCGGAGTGATATGAGACAGATGGATATGAGGGCCGATCCGATGAGATGGCGCCTGAGATATGAGAATTTACGTGTCTATGCTGGACACGGGTTTTATGATGATTTCGAGTGTCGATGCTGGGTACTCAGGTTTCATGATGATTTGATGTGTCATTAATGGACACACGTTGGATGATACCTATATATACATACATATGACACAGATGGTATGGTACCATATATTACCACAGGCACAATATTATTATATTATTACACTTATGTATACACGATCACCCTCGTTACTAAACGACATTTTATTATTATATTATTGTATGACCTAGGAGATCGTCATACATTCGATTTCTACCTGCTGATATCTTCTATTCATGAGTTGGCAACTCACCCCCGTTGTGCCATAGTTTTCTTGCAGGATCGACCGCTCGGATCAGTAGCGGCTTGCTGGTACATCTTTTCTTCTGGGTGATTTGCATTGCTAGGTGGGTTACTCTTCAGATCGTAACCGCCATTGTATATATTTATATTCATTTGTATCTAGTTAAAAGCTCCATCAACCAGACTATGTATATTTTGTAGACCCAGTTTGTATATTCTTTGGATTTAGAGTCGAGACTTGTATATATATTCATATATTGAATTTGATTATGTTTTGTTTTTTTTTATTTTCTTTCTATGATTGATTTTTGCCTTGGGCGTCGTATATTTCATATTGCGTGGTTATGATTCCGCCAATTGGCGAAGTGCTAGCTCCCTCTTGGGGATGCCTATATTATACTTGTTATACTAGTTTGGATTAAAATTTACAAAGGAGGTGCTGCCCAAATTTTTAATGACGTAAACGTTTTCAAATTATGGCATATAATTCACTTGCATTTCAAATGAACTTTTTATGTACTTTAAAAAGAAAGAATTTGATTTCATTATACCTTCCTTTCAAAACTTCATATCCATTATTTTCCTAAAAGGTTTAGATTTCCGGGCTTTCGGCTTACTTGGGTTACGGTAGGGTCCTATAGACTTCATGCGATTCAAGTGTCGGTCATGTGCCAATTTCTGGGTCGTGATAAAGTTGGTATCCGAGCGTTGGGTTTAATCTTAGTTCGAGTCTAGGTTTGACTATGCAGAGTCTAGGGCGTATATATTTCGAAAGCTAGGCTTGACGGAACTTAGGCTTGACTGAGAGGGTATTAGACCCAAACTTTCGTTACGTAGGTTGATCTTGGTTGTGGAGTAGGTAACTCAAGTAGAGTGATGTACCGTGTGTATGTTCCGTGGCATACTTACGATACGCTGCTCCGCTTAAGTAACCTTAGGATGTGCATTATTTTTAGACCCGTATTTCTATTCGTTCTTATGATATATTCTCATCGATATTTGATTGCGATTCCCGTTACCTTAGCCACGCGAGCTAAAAAGGTTCCAGCTAGAGATGCGGTCAGAGCGAGCTCGTCAGGGACGAGGACTGACTAGGGCATTATTCCGGTGATGTAGGACTGCATTGATTTATTGTTTATGCTAGGATTTCTCGTTTGAGACGAGCGTTCAGGGTCTGCACCAGATGATCGGGCCATTGCTTGAGACCAGCAAGACTGAGAGGACTGTTGACGTACAACCAACTCCAGAGATCGTTGTGTCATTTACCGTGCAGACCGATGTACCAGCTGTTGCTGAGATTGACGAGATATCATTTCTAGAGTTCATGAAGCTGAAGCCACATGAGCTATATGTAAGTCCACGGTAGCGCCCCAGCCGTCTAATAGATGCCAAATGCGGAACAAAAACTTTTACAGCTAGCGCTATCGTGTACTATAACCCGGATCTGCCATTAAAGCTAAACAAACAAACTACAAAGTGGGTAGAAATGTTATACCGAACGATCCGAGTCCTTCGGTCTTCAACCATCATCTCATGCTTTGTTGCGGCTGCTCCGATCTCCTGAATCTCCAGTCTTCTCGTCCAGGTGGCACCACGTCGACGGATCTTTAAACTGGCTCCCGCCTCTGAACCGAGGCAACTCGATCATCAAGTTTGCTAAAAGAGATGACCAAGATGATGTAGAGAATGAGTAGAACACTTTGTCTCGCTTCGTCCAAAGCTATAGACGAACGGTTAATGAAGTTGCCTTTTGGATCGGGTGAAATGAGAATTGAATATACTAATTTCCATGAATCCATAACCTTAATCTTTTATCAAGCAACCATCCGTTTGGATCGGGTGAAATGAGAATTGAATATACTAATTTCCATGAATCCATAACCTTAATCTTTTATCAAGCAACCATCCTCATCTAGGAAGAGGGGCCGGCCACTTATAGGAAGAGGGAGGTGAGTGTAGGAGTGGAGAGGGTGACCATAAGAAAAGCTTCTCACAAAAGATCAAGAGGAAATCTCTTAGCAAGAACAAAAGTCATTAATGAAAAGGTGACTCACTAATAACACCTCATCATATCATTAAATGCAATAAGTGACTCACTAATCCTAGTCACCACAACAAGAAGCTTCCACTCATGACTCACCTCATGACTCACCCTCAAGAAGAAAAGATAAATCCGTATTTAACTGAATGTTAAATACGGGAGATAGAAAACTGGAAACTGGCAACTTTCAAAAGCGATCCCGAAACTAATTTCAGGATAACCCCGTAACAGTATAAACATACCCGCATTTGTATTACGACCGAATACAAATGCAACCGAGACAAAGATATTATATCTACACAGTATAATACTCGGATCCGGCTTAAACCAAAGCCGACCAGTATTATCTGCCCGAAATATGACACGTACGAAAACGCACGTGCATTTTCCGAACCGTGCCATAAAACCATACGGCCTCTACAACGTTTCGCCCGAACTTGGGAAACTGTCTGTGGGGGACTCAAATGACTCATCAACACACTGGCACTGGGTATAACTACTAGCACGTCAGAGGTATGAGCTGTACGTAACGGTTGCCTATGTATTGATTGGAAAGGAAGCTGACGAGCGAACTCATCCATAAACCCTACAGAGCCTAACAGTGACAATATACATACAGTCCGGTCCGTTCGTCTAAAGAGTATCGCATATCGAGTCTAGGAGGTGGATAAAGTCAGACCCCTAATAACGCGATAATTCGTGTCGGTATGAAGCCCATCACCACCTGAGAAACTACTGATCCAAATCAGTAATTCTCCACTACCTCGGCCGAGGATTTCTAGTGATGGTCACCCGTGCACTGTGCGACATCAACCCCCAATACCGGGAGAGACGAATCCCCGACGATCCGCTCACTGCCTCCATGTGGCTCGGGACTGTACCCAAAAAATACCTGTTTGCACGTCTCCTTTGAGCGTGGTAGGGTAGAAATCAAAGCACAGTGGGAACTCACACGAGACAAATGAGGATCTCAGGTCGACAAACTAACCTGTACACATGTCACCAGGGAACTGCTATCTGACGATATGTATAATACCAACTAGCATGTTCCCGACGAGTCCTGTCCGGTGTACTCATTGTTAGAGTGTGTTGCATGCTCCCATAACTCTTGTGGCGCGGCGGAAGCGGTGAATGAAAATTTTCTTGGCATACAACACGCACTTAACCGAAGATCTTGTCTAAACCACAACTAGAAAAACCTAACTAGAGATCTTATCTACTATGTTAGGGATTATACCTCAATGATACGGTCCTTCGGGTCTTCTCTTTGATGAACTCCTTAGCTCCTTTAGATGTTGCCGATGTCTTCGATCTCCGGCCACCCAAGACCTAGATGATCCATCCGAGAGTTATCGTGCGAGCTAGAAACTCTTCATAAGAGTTTAACCTAGAGACCAATTTTGCTAGAATAGGTCACTAGGATTATGTAGAGATGAGTGTATTGGATTAGCTTGAAATCTATAGCATTTCTTTTTCTTAACCTTCTCTTGATTTTCTTCACTTAACATTCACATCTCATGTGAAACTATTTATAAGAAGAAGGAGGAGGAGGAGATGAGAAGGAGTAAGTGTTTGTCATGATTTAAAGAGTTCAAGCATGATGAAAAAAAATATAGCACTAAGAGAATTAATTGAAGCATGCATTATATAAATTAGTATCATGCTTCAATAGTAACTCCATAACAACAACCTCATCATGCTTGTACCTTTTAATTTCCACCTAATTTTATTTTTCATAAATGATGTCATTATTATGTCATTATGAGGTGGCACCTTCTAGAAGGTATTCTTGTAACAATTACAAAAATACCCCTCCTCCGTATACCGTATACCGTATATTGTATACCCGCATCCGAATTCCGAAAAAATACGAATACCATTAATCCAATAATATAATACCGGTATCCGGCTTAAACCAAAGCCCACCAGTATTATCCTTCCGATTATTATTCCTGTAACAATTACATGAATAAAATCGAAACCCTGCCGTAACAGCTTACGGCTGCCATAACAACTTACAGCCTCTACATATTTCGCCTGAACGAGGGAACCCTCTGTGTGGGACTCTAAAGACTCGACAGTACGCTGGCAGTGGGTTTAACCACAAGCACGTCAGCGGCACTAGCTGTGCGTAACGGCTACCCAGGTACTTGACGAAAAGGTGGCCGACGAGCGAACCCATCACAACCCTTACGAGCCTGCAAGCAACACTTACCGTACAGTCCGGTCTTTTCGTCTGATACGTCGCATATGAAGTCTAGGGGTGGTAAATGTCAGACCCCAGTAACTTTATAAGTCATGCTGATTTATGGCTCATAACAGTTCGAGAAACTACTGATAACACTTATCAGTAAACCTCGAGAACCCTGGCCAGGGATTTAGGTGTTATAGCCGATCAAACATAGCGCGACATCAACTCCCTATACCGGGAGAGACGAAACCCCTCCTATCGCTCACTGTCTCCATATGATTCGGGACTGTACCCAAAATCCACCTGTTTGCACGACTCAATAGAGCCGTGGTAGTGAGGAAATTAAAGTACAGTGGGAATCACACAAGACTCTATGACGATCTCGGGTCTACAGACTAACCTGTACAAGTATCGCTAGAGAACTGCTATCTGACAATAGGTATATATACCATCTAGGAGTTTTCAGCGAGTCCTGTTCGGTGTACCCATTCTCCAATGAGCACCTGTGTACAATCTTTGATGTCAAACATCAATGGTTGTGGAATCAACCATCGCCCCCAGGGTCAAGAAACGTACACACTAGTCTAATCTGGTAATACCGATGCCCTGTCTCGATATACCCTCGACTAGGAACTATTGAAGGATATGCTTGTATACTGCCCAGGTCCCACCAGTATGATCTCATCATAATCCTGGTAGTCAAGCATAGTCCTAAGGGCTTCATCAACACATCACATGTTATGATAAAGATAAACCAGATAGCATACTATCATTTCGAGCAAAGATTGTTTCAGTACATATACATGTCTAGTATCCTATACAATACAGGCCTTTAGGGCATACATATCCAACAATCTCCCACTTGCACTAAGGCCTGTAATTAATGCAATAAGTGCCGGCTAGAACCAGTTTCCGGCGTACCGCATGCCCAACAGCTCAAACAGTTTCTCAAACTGTACTTGAGGGATAGCCTTAGTGAATGGATCTGCTGTGTTGTCTTTCGTGTCTACTCTCCGTACCTCGATATCCTGGCGATCCACTATCTCCCTGATGAGGTGATACCGCCTCAAGATATGTCTGGATTTCTGTTGGGACCTCGGTTCCTTTGCCAAAGCCATGGCTCCATTGTTATCGCAATACAGAGGTATTGGATTAGCAATGGATGGAACCACTTGAAGTTCTGAAATGAACTTCCTCATCCAGACCGCTTCTTTTGCGGCATCATTAGCAGCAATATACTCAGCTTCCATCGTGGAGTCAGCGACGGTATCTTGTTTGGAACTCTTCCAACATACCGCCCCTCCATTTAGAGTAAATACAAACCCTGAGATGGACTTACTATCATCCTTGTCGCTCTGGAAGCTGGAGTCGGTAAAGCCCTCCATTTGGAGATTTCCGTTACCATACACTAAGAACATTTCTTTAGTTCTTCTCAAGTACTTTAGAATGTTCTTCACAGCAGTCCAGTGTTTCTCCCCTGGGTTGGATTGATACCTGCTTACTGCACTTAGTGCATAAGCTACATCTGGGCGAGTACATAACATCGCATACATTATAGATCCTACTGCCGAAGCATAGGGTATAATGCTCATGCGAGCCCTCTCCTCATCAGTCTTTGGAGACATCTCTTTGGAGAGGGTGATCCCATGACAAGCGGGTAAATTACCCCTCTTGGAATCTTCCATACTAAACCTCTTTAGTATGGTGTCAATGTATCTCGATTGGGACAATCCCAATAATTTCTTAGATCTATCTCTATAGATCTTTATCCCCAGAATGTACGAGGCATCGCCCAGGTCTTTCATGGAGAACCTCTGCGATAAGAATAGTTTGACCGATTGTAGCATAGGAATATCATTTCCTATCAAGAGAATGTTGTCCACGTACAATACGAGGAATGTAACAGTACTCACTACAATCTTTTTATAAATACATGGTTCATCCACATTTTTGATAAAACCAAACTCTTTGATTGTATCATCAAAGCAGATGTTCCAACTCCGTGATGCCTGCTTTAATCCATAGATGGATTTAAGCAGCCTGCATGCTTTTCCGCTGCTCCCACTATCAATGAAGCCCTCTGGCTGATCCATATAAACGCATTCTTCTAAATCACCATTTAGAAATGCCGTTTTAACATCCATCTTCCAGATCTCATAATCATAGTAAGCAGCTATAGCAAGAAAGATCCGAATGGATTTAAGCATCGCGACTGGTGAAAAAGTTTCATCATAGTCCAAGCCCGGTCTTTGACGAAATCCTTTTGCTACCAGCCTAGCTTTATAGGTCTCCACCTGACCATCTACACCAATCTTTCTTTTAAAGATCCATTTGCACCCTATGGGTTTTACTCCAGAAGGTGCAGCCTCCAAAGTACATACTTTATTGGTGTGCATGGATTCCATTTCGGATCTCATGGCATCCAACCATTTCACTGAGTCACCACTCGTGATAGCTTGCTGAAAACTAGTAGGGTCATCATCATCTATGATGCAATCTTCTCTATCGCCGTCAATTAGAAAACCGTAGTATCTATCAGGTGGGCGAGAAGTCCTACTAGATCTACGGAGTGGCTGAGGTATGTCAGGTTCTATTGAAACCTCAGGTTCAATCAAATCATCGGTAATAGTTTGTGCATCTGGAACTTCTTCCAGTTCTACCGCATTGCCAACAGTATCATTTGTAAAAAAATCATTTTCTAAAAATGTGGCATACTGAGAAACAAACACCCTTTGTTCCTCCTTGTGGTAGAATAGATATCCATACGAGTGTTTTGGATATCCCATAAATTTACACAAAACCGATCGTGTCTCAAGTTTGTCTGGATTCTGCTTTTTCACATAAGCCGGACAACCCCATACCTTAACTCTTTTAAGAGATGGTCTCTTCCCATACCATATCTCATATGGAGTGGTAGACACGGTTTTGGTCGGAACCCTATTCAATAGATAAATCGCAGTCTCCAATGCGTGCCCCCAAAATGATATTGGTAACTCAGCATCACTCATCATAGATCGTACCATATCTAATAATGTGCGATTCCTCCTTTCCGATACACCGTTGTGCTGTGGTGTATACGGAGGAGTGAGCTGAGAGAGAATCCCATTCTCTTTTAAGAAATCTAGAAACTCTGAGCTTAGATACTCACCTCCACGATCCGATCGAAGTTTCTTGATACTTAAGCCTGTTTGTTTTTCTACTTCAGATTTATACTCCTTGAACTTTTCAAAGGCTTCGGACTTATGTTTCAACAAGAACACGTGCCCGAATCTCGATAAATCATCAGTGAAGGTTATGAAGTATGAAAAACCACCTCCAGCATGTGTAGACATTGGTCCACACGCATCACTATGTATGAGGCCTAAGAGTTCAGTAGCTCTTTCTTCGTGTCCAGTAAACGGAGTTTTGGTCATTTTACCTTTGATGCAAGACTGGCAAGTCGCATAAGATTTATATTCAAACGAGTTTAAATATCCATCTTTATGTAGCTTGGTTAGTCTTGTTTCATTAATATGACCAAGTCTACAATTCCAAATGAAAGCTTCATTTATGTCTGAAACCTTTCTTTTGTTTCCGTGTTGTATATAAAAAACTGTATGCTGATTTAGGATGTATATCCCGTTATTTAATGTTCCATACCCAATAAACTCTTGATTAAGGTTAATGTTCATAACATTAGATTGCAATACAAAATTATATCCAGCATTGTCCAACAACGATACAGATATAATATTACATAACATCGAAGGTACAAAATAACATGGGTTCAAAACCAATATAGAACCCGACAGCAACCAAGATGATACTCTCCCACTGCAGTAGCATGTACTGAGGAACCATTCCCAACCCGGAGAGTGTGATCACCTTTCTTCAACAACCTGCTATTTCTCAACCCCTGCATACAATTGCAGATGTGAGATCCTGACCCAGTATCTAATACCCAGGAAGCAGAGTTAATTGAAAAACAGTTTTCTGTTACAAACACACCTGAAGTGGAAGCATCACCATGCTTCTTCTTCTGGAGGTCGGCCAAGTATTTAACACAGTTTCTCTTCCAGTGCCCAGTCTGGTGGCAGTGGAAACATTCCCCACGACCTGTCGCAGCAGCCCCTTTCTTGTCCCTTCCCGATGCCTTTTTCACTCCGCCTCTCTGCTTGATGGGATTATTCTTCTTCTTCTTTCCCTTGGCCTTGGCTTTCGGGATGGAGGAAGAAGATGGCCCAGCAATAAGAGCGGGAGTTTTCGCTACCTTTAGCGTGCTCTCTGCACTCCTCAACATATTGAGGAGTTCTGGTAAAGACTTCTCCATTTTGTGCATGTTGAAGTTTACAATGAATTGAGCAAAGGCAGGGGAAAGGGACTGTAGAACAATATCAACATACTGCTCGTTCTCCATGGTCCAACCCAGGTCCTCAAGTTCTTCGATAAGTCCAATCATCTTCAATACATGGTCACCTACAGACGTGCCAGCATCCATCCGCATCTGAAACAACTTTCGAGATGCCTCGTATCGGAGAGTACGAGATTGCTCTCCATACAACTCCTCTGTATGGAGAAAGATGGATTGGACATCCATCTTCTCTTGCTGCTTCTGATGTTCATTGTTCATAGAAGCTAGCGCGAGGCACTTGGCTGTTGCGCAGTCTGTATCCCATTTCTTGCGGATTTCTTTATCCGCAACTGAAGAATCAGGGCCTGGGCTAGGAGGGGCTGGAGTAGTCAGGACATATCCGACCTTATCATATGGCAGGGCAATATTCACGTTCCTTAGCCAATCTTTGTAATTCGGTCCAGTGAGTTTGTTTTTGTCTAATAAAAGTTTAAGTCCCGACATCGGTATCTGCTATTAGGAGATAGAAAAGAAGTCATTCAGCGATTGCTCTTGCATAATTAGATTGGTTATTAATCTTATCTAATTGTTGTCTCCCACTGTTTTTTATCAAATTTTCCTTCAAACCTAAAAAGAAAACTAGCCAGGATAAATTGCAATCTACAAGTTCGCTAACCGAAAAGTGCAAAATTCTCCCGGAAGTAACTTTTACTCACAGTGGGATCGGGATCCAACTATCATATAGAAGGTATGCAATCTCATTGCAAATCTCAACTCTTGAAATTCCCGATATGATTTTTACCCCTAGTGACTTATGACCTTAACTATGGTCAACAAATCATAAGTACTAGTCAAGTTCAACCCGCCATTTCGTGATTGATTTAGACCCACCCACATGACCCTTAACTATGGTCAACAAAGTCATGAGAATGCCCTAATCGATCGCATCAAATGCTTTGTAAGAATTCACCACTTAGCTACCGTACACCACGCCTTAACTATGGTCAACAAACGTGGCACGAATACTAAGTACTCTGCTTCCTAAAATGGCGGAGGGCAACGGATGGTTTTTATGAAAACCTTTAACGTTTTGAACTTGATATCGTTGTAGAATCGAGTGGGAAACAGTGGTTTAAGCTCCAGTTTTAAAAATCGAATGGTTTTGTAGTATCTTTCTAATTTTGCTAAAGAGGTCACTCCCGGTGAAGGGATCTCGGCTCTTTCCTTATCGAATAAGGTGCTGGATATGAAAATACCACGATGCAAAGCAAAGTTAGATCAACTATAAAATCAAATCGAGTTCTTTGTAACATTTTCCAGTTTCGCTAAAGGGGTCACTCCCGGTGAAGGGATCTCGGCCCTTTCGTCATCGAATGAGGTGCAGGATATTCAAGAATACCGCTATGCAAAACAAAAGCTAGAGTTACCCTTTTTAAAAAAAAAATTGATTCTACAACATCTTTAGGTTTCTTTCTCTTATCATTAATCACATTAATGTAGTCCCATCATTTACGTTTCCTAAACATCACAGAAAATAAACGGAAAAATAGAACGTACGCTTATGCCATCCGCATTCGTCACTGGGTCCCGTCATGCACCGTTAGGTTACTTAACTAACGGCAGAGCGGGGGCTGGACTAGTGCGGGTGCAAAACATAAGCAACGTTTATTATATATCTTATATATAAATATAACCATTTCAGATCACAGATGAATGCATTGGATATACTAGGAATTCCGTATTTCATTCAAGCCCTTAATGAAAGACGGGTTCCACGGTCGTGATGAATAGCCAAAACCCCCCTAGACCCCTACGGGTGCGGCAAACTACCTGCCAAATTCCCGAAGTGTAGCAACCTGCCTCAACAATTGAGTAGGCCACTCGGCACTTCGAAAACCCGATAGTTTGTGCACCCCTCCTTGGGTCTATCCTAGGAGCAAAAACAATAAAAAGAAATTATACAACGGTGGCTACAACCTCATCCCAGATGTATCCGTTAAAACAATATTACATGGCTTTTTACAAATTACATGGAATGAAAGAAAAGAAAAAACGCTCTTCTCACACCCCCGGCCATTCATCACGACGATCCAACACATTCATATACACATACCATCTCATGATATACATATGTGCAACCCCCACTAATCGTCATATAGCAATTAGCGGACGTTTCAAACAAAAAACGAAAACCCGATTAGCCAAACACTATTAGAATTTCGATCGATAATTTTAAACCATGCCAACACTTGACATGTTCCTGTACAAACACCTTTGTAAAATTCTTTACATCCCAGAAACCCTAATTCTTCAATATATGAGCACTGTAGAAAACTGAGTCGACGCGGCCTCAACTCGGCGGCGGATCCGCGGCGTTTTAGTCGAGTTTGGACTCCGAATTTCTACAGTGTTCTTAGAAAACCCTGCTTGTATTTTTAAGACATGTCAAATTAATTTTGGAACACTTTCAAAAACTGACAGCAGCAAGGGCAGAATACGAGTTTTCGGGAGAAAAAACTGTCGATCGAGCTTCTAACTTTTGGCTAACATCTAATTGTGGTTTAGCCTGGCTCTGATACCATGTTAGAGTGTGTTGCATGCTCCCACAACTCTTGTGGCGCGGCGGAAGCGGTGAATGAAAATTTTCTTGGCATACAACACACACTTAACCGAAGATCTTGTCTAAACCACAACTAGAAAAACCTAACTAGAGATCTTATCTACTATGTTAGGGATTATACCTCAATGATACGGTCCTTCGGGTCTTCTCTTTGATGAACTCCTTAGCTCCTTTAGATGTTGCCGATGTCTTCGATCTCCGGCCACCCAAGACTTAGATGATCCACCTGAGAGTTATCGTGCGAGCTAGAAACTCTTCATAAGAGTTTAACCTAGAGACCAATTTTGCTAGAATAGGTCACTAGGATTATGTAGAGATGAGTGTATTGGATTAGCTTGAAATCTATAGCATTTCTTTCTCTTAACCTTCTCTTGATTTTCTTCACTTAACATTCACATCTCATGTGAAACTATTTATAAGAAGAAGGAGGAGGAGGAGATGAGAAGGAGTAAGTGTTTGTCATGATTTAAAGAGTTCAAGCATGATGAAAAAAAATATAGCACTAAGAGAATTAATTGAAGCATGCATTATATAAATTAGTATCATGCTTCAATAGTAACTCCATAACAACAACCTCATCATGCTTGTACCTTTTAATTTCCACCTAATTTTATTTTTCATAAATGATGTCATTATTATGTCATTATGAGGTGGCACCTTCTAGAAGGTATTCTTGTAACAATTACAAAAATACCCCTCCTCCGTATACCGTATACCGTATATTGTATACCCGCATCCGAATTCCGAAAAAATACGAATACCATTAATCCAATAATATAATACCGGTATCCAGCTTAAACCAAAGCCCACCAGTATTATCCTTCCGATTATTATTCCTGTAACAATTACATGAATAAAATCGAAACCCTGCCGTAACAGCTTACGGCTGCCATAACAACTTACAGCCTCTACATATTTCGCCTGAACGAGGGAACCCTCTGTGTGGGACTCTAAAGACTCGACAGTACGCTGGCAGTGAGTTTAACCACAAGCACGTCAGCGGCACTAGCTGTGCGTAACGGCTACCCAGGTACTTGACGAAAAGGTGGCCGACGAGCGAACCCATCACAACCCTTACGAGCCTGCAAGCAACACTTACCGTACAGTCTGGTCTCTTCGTCTGATACGTCGCATTTGAAGTCTAGGGGTGGTAAATGTTAGACCCCAGTAACTTTATAAGTCATGCTGATTTATGGCTCATAACAGTTCGAGAAACTACTGATAACACTTATCAGTAAACCTCGAGAACCCTGGCCAGGGATTTAGGTGTTATAGCCGATCAAACATAGCGCGACATCAACTCCCTATACCGGGAGAGACGAAACCCCTCCTATCGCTCACTGTCTCCATATGATTCGGGACTGTACCCAAAATCCACCTGTTTGCACGACTCAATAGAGCCGTGGTAGGGAGGAAATTAAAGTACAGTGGGAATCGCACAAGACTCTATGACGATCTCGGGTCTACAGACTAACCTGTACAAGTGTCGCTAGAGAACTGCTATCTGACAATAGGTATATATACCATCTAGGAGTTTTCAGCGAGTCCTGTTCGGTGTACCCATTCTCCAATGAGCACCTGTGTACAATCTTTGATGTCAAACATCAATGGTTGTGGAATCAACCATCGCCCCCAGGGTCAAGAAACGTACACACTAGTCTAATCTGGTAATACCGATGCCCTGTCTCGATATACCCTCGACTAGGAACTATTGAAGGATATGCTTGTAGACTGCCCAGGTCCCACCAGTATGATCTCATCATAATCCTGGTAGTCAAGCATAGTCCTAAGGGCTTCATCAACACATCACATGTTATGATAAAGATAAACCAGATAGCATACTATCATTTCGAGCAAAGATTGTTTCAGTACATATACATGTCTAGTATCCTATACAATACAGGCCTCTAGGGCATACATATCCAACACTCATAACCCAATGAGCACCTGTATACATCTTAGGTGAACCAACTGACACCAATGGTTTGTGAGACCGGCCACCGCCCCTCGTTGGGGTCTCGACTATATACACTAGTCTACTCTGGAGTATCGATGCCTTGTCTCGAAACTCCCACGACTAGGGACACTTTAAGGATGTGCTTACAGACCCCAGCTCCCACGTATATGATCGCCATCATACTGCTGGTAGTCAAGCATGAATCCTATGGGCTCTATCATCATGCAATAGTAAACTAAAGCATGTATACGATGATAAAAACAAACCAGATAGCATACTATCATCTCGAGATAGACTGTCATATCGGTATAGGTCCTGCCTCAATCATTGTAATCACGTACCTGCGATCCAATAATTGACTTTGAGGGCACTATATCCAACAATCTCCCACTTGCACTTAAAGCTAATTATTGCGATGTCGCATACTCACAGCCCGTGTGATACCGAACATCCAACTCCTCTACTAATTAGTTTCACAAATCCCGTTTGTAAAACTATTGTGTTCGAGAAATAGCCTCAGTGAGTGGATCCGCCCTGATGTTTCTTTCTGTATCTCTCTTAATCTCAAGTTCGCGGAGAAAGCCATCTCCCGAATCGAGTAATACCTGTCTTAGAATATGTCTGAATATCTGATGGGACCTAGTTCATAAATGAACTCCAAATCCAAACTTCTTAGACTTTATTGATAACTGAACCTAATCAGTATCCAGCACCATGCCTCCCACAGTATCCTCTTGGACCACCTGTCCATAATACTGCCCCTCGTCAGAGGGAAAACTATAACTCTGACAATCACTCTGTCATTCATGTCACATTGGAAGCCTGGAATGATAACCGTTTCCCGAAGGAGGCTGCCGTCATCAAATCCGTAGAACATACACTCATGTCCTAAAACTGCTTCCTTATGTTTCTTCAGGATTGGATTAATATAAACTTATCACAACTGGTGCAAATTCAACATCTGGTGTGGTATTTGACATCTCACGATTGACTCAATTGCCTAAGTAAGTGATCTGCCAATCATGCACATCCCTCTCTCCTTTAGTCTGTAAGACACCTTTAGAGAGGGTGACTCCATTACCTGCAGGTACACCACCATGCCAGGAGTCATCTATTCTAAAATACCATTAGAATATTGTCAAAGTATCCAAATTGGGAAACTACCCAATTCTAGATCTAAAACTATAGATCTAGTAACCAGAATATTTGATATTATATCCATATCCTTTTTTGGAGAAACAACTGTGTGACGACCAAAGTACAACCGATCGTAGTATAGGAACTTTACTTCCTATTATGTGTATGTCATCCAAATACCAGGACATCACACCTTACTACCTTTATAACAGATCCATCCCATATTCTGATGAAGTCAAAGCCATGACTGTTACATCAAAATTATATGATCTTATCTCCGCTATATCTGCTCAAACCTATAAATAGACATAAGCTACTTGCCCACTATGCTTCCGCTGCTCCCACTGACTACGACAATCCTCTGGCAGAATAATATATACGTGTACTTCTAAAACTAGTTTAGAACGACGCTATACATATCCTCCTGCCGGGTCTCATAGTCTGGAACAACAGTAGTGTCAAGTCTGGGTAAACAAGAACCTCCCTGTCACCGTCCTTGAGGCTACCAGAGTACCTCTCGGGTGTCTGAGGTTACCCACCATGTCTGCGGAGTGGCTAATGGAATGTCAAACCTGATTGAATATATAAGTCCTATTAAATTTTCCGTAATCGTTTGCGGTTCTAGAATCACTTCCAGTTCTACCATACTCCCACTACTGTTTTCTGAAAAAATCCATTTTAATAAAACTGTGGCGAGTCAAGAACAATATCACTATTGATCTTCCAGATGGTAGAAAGTCAACCCTTGTCAAAGCCAGGGTCAACCCACAAACTGCTATTACAGAAACGTGCCTTGAGTTATCCAGTGTCTGGTTTTAAGCATAAGCTGGACAACTCCCCTTACCTTAACTTCGTTAAGATATGAACCATTCTATATCCAATATAGAAACTTTTGCACTTATTTAATTGGAACAAGATTCAAATCATGCAGCTGTCTCCAGTGCATATTAACTTAATGGAGAGAGGCTAATCAGTATTACTCAACTTAGGAATACATCCAATTATGAGTAACCCGAAAGAGAAACAAGTTTCTCAAAACCATTACTATCATCTGAATACATATCACAAGAATCTACATTTTCGATCTCTTTGAAGAATCCCGATACTTGCGATACCTGGTTCTCTACTTTATTCTTATACCCATAACTTCTCAAAACTTAGACATTGTATTTCTACAAAACACTTGTCTAAAAACTAGAGAAGTCATAAGTAAACAGAACATAGTACGAGGACCTACCCCTTTGTCCTGACTGACACTGGGCAACATACAATACTCTGTATAAGTCCGCTGAGTTGAATAACTCATAACCTGTGCGCCGTAGGTTGAAAACTGTACCCAGGAGATTTCCTCAATATCACCAATTACAATGAATTCCGATATAATGAGGATGATCACCTAATTCCTAATAACTTACTCCCACTCATCATTTGTAAAACCATACAGATATGAGAATGAAACCTGGTAAATACATACCATGGAGTAATTATGTAATCTGGAAATCAGTTTTCCTTTAACAATGCACTGAAACATAAAAATGTTTCGTAGGGGTATCCTAGTATTCCTAGTAATGCCTCTTCCATAAACCAATTCATGACTTTAACCGTATATTTCTTTGTCACCTCTCCAAATCCCTTTATTTGTCTTTATTCATTACCTTCTGTACACCCCTTAGGCTAAGTGGTTTTCTTCCTTCCCTACCGTTCGGCACCAGCCTATGGTTTGGAAGAAGACTATCCAATAAGCATAATAGGTGTACTCTCCTAAACCAAGGAGTACTCGCAACTTGAGAGAAGGTGATGATAAAAGACAAATGAATAATACCTTATTCTATTAAAGGTGAAATAGGAGTGGCGACGAAGTACGCGGTTTGGTCGTGAATGATAACAGTCGCAATTTACTTTGCCCCCTTTCTAATCCCTTTATTTTGTCTTTAGTTATTACCTTCTGCATACCTTACTTAGGTTAATTGGTTTTCTTCATTCCCTACCTTTCGGCACCTGCCTATGGTTTGGAATAAGACTATCCAATAAGCGTAATAGGTGTACTCTCCTATACTAAGGAGCCCTCGCAACATGAGAGAAGGCGATAATAAAAGACAACTGAATAAACCAATTCTATTTCTCCTGAACCTGGATCCATTCTCGAAGAAGTCTTTTCGAGTTCGTATATAACCATATGATGGATCTATCCAATGGAAGTGGATGTACGTAGTAATACGGGGTGTTCTGAGAAATACAAAGGGTAAAAGAAGGAGCGACAGTGACTTATGCAACTTCAGACAATTCAAAAGCCAGTATTTTAAGAAGGTTCGGTCAACTTGGTTAATGAGTCATAGTCTAGGATCGGTGAAAGGTCGCTGCCAAAAAGAGAGAGAGAGAAAAGAAACACTCTGCGTGCACTCTAACCTAGATCAGAATGGTTATCACTTTATCTAATCAGGAAACCTCCCACTGTAATATCAAATTCTCCTCCAAACCTGAAAGAAGAATTAGTCGGGATCACCCGAAGAGTAAACCAACTTATCAGTGAGAATCGGGATCCAACTATCATCGCATGATAACTTGATGGAAGCCACTCAAGTTATCACACTCCAGAAGGTATGCGCCTGGCAAGTATGCTGTATGTTTAAAACTCCCGATGTGATTTTTGCCCCATGCTCTTATGACCTTGACGAAAGCCAACAAATTATAAGTCACATGTCAAGTTCTACCCGTCATTATCCAGGTTAATTTGAACCCACCCGTACATACCCTTGACGAAAGCCAACAAGGTAATACGAATGTCCCAAACCAACACATCTATCTATGCTACAAATGAATACCCAGCAACTACCAAACACTATGCCTTAACGAAAGCCAACAAACATAGCTTGAATACTACTGACCATCCATAAGATACGATGGAGGGCTACGACTGATTTTTGGCGAAAAAACTTTAACGTAGTGAACTTGATCTTGTTGAAGGAACCTGATAGCTTTTTATAAAAATATAGTAGCGAAAACCTTTGCTAAAGAGGTCACTCCCGGTGAAGGGATCTCGGCTCTTTCCTCGTGGAATGAGGTGCAGGATATTCTAACTGAATACCTCAATGCAAAGCAACTTGTAATCGACTATATTGAAGTTATTACCCTGACGCAAACTTCTGCCCAAGGGGTCTCTCCCGGTGAAGGGATATCAGCCCTTGCCTCGTCGAATGAGGTGCAGGATATTCCAACTGAATATCACTATGCAAAACAAAAGGAAATGTCTTTGTAATAACACTTTTTAAAACTGTTCCAACAACATCAAATATAGGTTTGTTTTACTTGCATTGATAAGAATCAACGCAGTCCCATCAATCAATCACACCAGAAAAGAACGAAAAATAAAATGTACGTATATGCCATCCGCATTCGTCACTGGGTCCCGTCATCACCTGTTAGGTTACTTAACTAACGACAGAGCGGGGACTGGACTAGCGCGGGTGTAAAACATATACAATATCTAATAGTATATATACAAATATACAATAATCGCTCCAGGCGTGATAATATGCAACGTTACAGAAAAGTAATAAGCATCACAGAACAATACAGATAATCTGGGATCCCCGGGTTTCACAGAGCCGCTACTGAAACCCGACGTTCCCCTGGTCGTATGGATAGCCTGTGCAATGAAAACTAGACCCCTACGGGTGCGCCAAGTTACCCTCCAAAACCTGAAGCGAGGTAGTCCCCCACAGCATAGTGAATGGAACACCCGGCACTTCACGGAATCCGGTAAATTGAGCACCCCTCCTTGGGTCAACCTGTACCCCTTATGAGTGCGGCGAATAGTCTGCCAATTCTAGAGTGAGGCCCCTCTGCCTCTCAAAGCCATGAGATACGGACCCGTTGCCCTCTAGAACCCGGCTATCCGTGCACTCCGTCGCGGGATAATCCTAGTACATAAAAGAAAATATATACAACGGGTATATCGACCTCAGCCCGGTCGTGTCCCAAAAAGAATATTATACAAACAGGCAGTGACGGCAGTCCACAAGTTGGACGCTTGCCCCGCAATATCAAATGTACAAATAAATTCAAACAGCACTACCATTGCACATTGCTATCCACCACGACATATCCGCAAAATCACAGCACAACACAGAATATCAACGCGAATGTCACGTTTGCAAATCCGTCTAAAAAGACTATAGCAATTAGACGCAATTTACCGCTCAAATGATATTCCCGGTCGGAGATATAATGTAAATACTGTAAACTAACACGTTTAAATTTCGATCGACAAAATTTCCAGAAGTGGGCCCCACAAACATCAGCTGTACTGTAACAAAATATGGACCCAAAAGAAATATTCCAGAAACCACAATTTCCCAAGTTGAACTCACTGGAAAATTTTGGCGCACTGTTCCCACATACTGGCCGCGGTTCCGCAGTCAAACCCTAGCTTTGACCGCGGATCCGCGGCGGTACTGTGGGATCACGTGCCCAAATTTTCCCAGAATTCTTGAAAAACCCTGCACACTTTTCTGTGATATGCAAAATAATTTTTAAACCAGATTTAAAATCGACAGAAACATTTGTACAGAAAAATGTAGTTTTTGAAAATCCGTTCGATCGATATTTTAAATGTGTTAGCACAAGTTAGTAAAGCTTAATAGTGAGGCTCTGATACCACTGTAAGTCCACGGTAGCGCTCCGGCTGTCCAACAGACGCCAAATACGGAACAAAAACTTTTACAACTGGCGCTATCGTGTACTATAACCCGAATCTGCCATTAAAGCTAAACTAACAAACTACAAAGTGGGTAGAAATGTTATACCGAACGATCTGAGTCCTTCGGTCTTTAACCATCATCCCACAATTTGTTGCGGCTGCTCCGATCTCCTGAATCTCCAGTCTTCTCGTCCAGGTGGCACCACGTCGACGGATCTTTAAACGGGCTCCCGCCTATGAACCGAGGCAACTCGATCATCAAGTTTGCTAAAAGAGATGACCAAGATGATGTAGAGAATGAGTAGAACAATTTGTCTCGCTTCGTCCAAAGCTATGGACGAACGGTTAATGAAGTTGCCTTTTGGATCGGGTGAAATGAGAATTGAGTATACTGATTTCCATGAATCCATAACCTTAACCTTTTATCAAGCAACCATCCTTTTGGATCGGGTGAAATGAGAATTGAATATACTAATTTCCATGAATCCATAACCTTAATCTTTTATCAAGCAACCATCCTCATCTAGGAAGAGGGGCCGGCCACTTATAGGAAGAGGGAGGTGAGTGTAGGAGTGGAGAGGGTGACCATAAGAAAAGCTTCTCACAAAAGATCAAGAGGAAATATCTTAGCAAGAACAAAAGTCATTAATGAAAAGGTGACTCACTAATAACACCTCATCACATCATTAAATGGAATAAGTGACTCACTAATCCTAGTCACCATTACAAGAAGCTTCCACTCATGACTCACCTCATGACTCACTCTCAAGAAGAAAAGATAAATCCGCATTTAATCGAATGTTAAATACGGGCGATAGAAAATTGGAAACTGGCAACTTCCAAAAGCGTTCCCGAAACTAATTTCAGGATAACCCCGTAACAGTATAAACATACCCGCATTTGTATTACGACGAATACAAATGCAACTGAGACAAAGATATTATATCTACACAGTATAATACTCGGATCCGGCTTAAACCAAAGCCGACCAGTATTATCTGCCCGAAATATGACACGTGCGAAAACACACGTGCATTTTCCGAACCCTGCCATAAAACCAGACGGCCTCTACAACGTTTCGCCCGAACTTGGGAAACTGTCTGTGGGGGACTCAAATGACTCATCAACACACTGGCACTGGGTATAACCACTAGCACGTCAGAGGTACGAGCTGTACGTAACGGTTGCCTATGTATAGATTGGAAGGGAAGCTGACGAGCGAACTCATCCATAAACCCTACAGAGCCTAACAGTGACAATATACATACAGTCCGGTCCGTTCGTCTAAAGAGTATCGCATATCGAGTCTAGGGGGTGGATAAAGTCAGACCCCTAGTAACGCGATAATTCGTGTCGGTATGAAGCCCATCACCACCTGAGAAACTACTGATCCAAATCAGTAATTCTCCACTACCTCGGCCGAGGATTTCTAGTGATGGTCACCCGTGCACTGTGCGACATCAACCCCCAATACCGGGAGAGACAAATCCCCGACGATCCGCTCACTGCCTCCATGTGGCTCGGGACTGTACCCAAAAAATACCTGTTTTCACGTCTCCTTTGAGCGTGGTAGAGTAGAAATCAAAGCACAGTGGGAACTCACACGAGACAAATGACGATCTCAGGTCGAAAAACTAACCTGTACACATGTCACCAGGGAACTGCTATATGACGATATGTATAATACCAACTAGCATCTTCCCGGCGAGTCCTGTCCGGTGTACTCATAACCTAATGAGCACCTGTATACATCTTAGGTGAACCAACTGACACCAATGGCTTGTGAGACCGGCCACCGCCCATCGTCGGGGTCTCGACTGTATACACTAGTCTACTCTGGAGTATCGATGCCCTGTCTCAAAACTCCCACGACTAGGGACACTTTAAGGATGTGCTTAGAGACCCCAGCTCCCATGTATATGATCTCCATCATACTGCTGGTAGTCAAGCATGAATCCTATGGGCTCTATCATCATGCAATAGTGAACTAAAGCATGTATACGATGATAAAGACAAACTAGATAGCATACTATCATCTCGAGCAAGACTGTCATATCGGTATAGGTCCTGCCTCAATCATTGTAATCACGTACCTGCGATCCAATAATTGACTTTGAGGGCACTATATCCAACACTATACGCAGGAATGTGATAGAGAATCCCTAGTCATTCTTGGGTAAAGTGACTAGGATAATTCATTTGTTTGGATGGTCCGATGTGAGATCGGTGAGTTGGCTAACTTCAGTTCGAAGGGTCTTGCTTAGACATGGCGTGAATCGATCGATAGTGGATGAGCAGTGCATATTCCTTCGATGACTTTGGACAAGTTCTCGAGAATGCATTTCACTAGATTTCTTCCACCAAGTGTAGGAGATGCCCGAGTTCGTAGCTTTGAGTCTTTGCGAGAGACCCCGGACATGACCATAGCCAAATATGGATTGCAGTCTACACAGCTATCAAGACACGTCTCCGAATTGGATGATAATGAAGAAAAGTGGAATACGAAATTCGTTCGAGATCTTAACGAGTTGTTGTTCCTCTCCATTGATGCCAGAGGTTTGATACGTATGCAGAGGCGTTGGATACGCCACATTTCTAGAGGAAATTCGTGATGAGATTGCAACTGTCCTGTAGGGTTCCTAGGCATTCTTGTGAGGGTTCATAAGGCATCAACCATGCCCGAATAAAATTTTAGACATGCCGAACAACCCAAAGCCGGGATCTTTGCTAGATAATTAGGGTTTAACATGCAAGTAAACATCTTTGCAATTAAGTGTGAGGGATTACAACCTTTGTAGTCTGCTCCTTCGCTTCATAAGCTCCGAGTAGAAGTCCTTTTGCCGCGATCCACGATCTCCCGGACTCAAGAGAGGCTCCACGACTTGAACGATCCATGATAGCTTGTCGTATTCCTTTTCTCCGATGATCTACGTCGAAATTGCAATAGCTCAAGCTCTCTCACTCTAATAAGGTGAACACCCTAATCTAATGGGCTAGATTAGATGAGGATGATGGAATAGTATTTATGCTTTCTTTTTATATCATAATCTCACAAGAAACCATCACCAAAGGAAAATCTAGTGAGCTCTCTCAAAGCAAAGAGAGAAGAAGATGATGAATAATGAGATAATACTTTTGTGATGAATAATAGAAATGAGTATATGATTAATCATGGAACCATGGTCAAGTATGACTAGGATAACCTTTGTAGAGAATAAACTAGGGTTAGGGTTTGGTTGGGTTAAAACAATGAGTCATGAGAAAATATCTATCATAATATCTTCTTTATGACAAAAAGAAAAGTTCTAGAATGTGCAAGAAAGAACTAACCTTAATCAAACCCTAACCTTGCTTTATCTCCACAAAACATTTTCCATTATTAATCATATCATGTTACTATAATATATATCACATATATATTATATATTTGTAACAAAAGAAAATAATACAATTAACATATATCGCATATATATCAATGTATTATCCGGTGAGAAAATGAAATAATTAAGCGAGCCAATATTAGATAATATAATACAATATATCATATATTTATTATACATTAAATCATCGAATCAACACTTGATCCGACAATCCAGCTATATCGAATATAACCGACTAATATTTCATGTACCGATTCATCGAATCAACACTTGATCCGATGTTCCGGTTCATATCTAAATATCACGAGAATATAATACGGTATCTCATATCGCATTATCCTCGGTCCTGCGCATATCACATATGTGCCTCTACTCCGTTTTTCCTGAGCCAAGAAACCTCTGTGTAGGACTCTAAAGAATCGTCAATACGCCGGTAGCAGGTGATGATCATATCAAACACCCACAAGCTGCAAGCGGTCAGCTAAACGTAACAGCCATCCAGGTATTGAGCGATCAGAAGATCAACAAGCTAGCCTGTACGTTCTCCTATGAATCCAATCAGTAACACTCCCGTACAGTCCGGTCTGTTCGTCTGATATGTCGCATATCAAGTCTAGGGGTGGTATACGTCAGACCCCAGTAACCGATAAGTCGTGTCGATGTGAGGCTCATAACGGGTCGAGAAACTACTAGTAACACTTACCAGTAAATCTCTATATCAGCCCTGGCCAGGGACTTCCAGTTATAGCCAATCGAACACAGCACAACATCAACTCCCTATACCGGGAGAGACGAATCCCCTACTATCGCTCATTGCCTCCATGTGATTCGGGACTGTACCCCAAAACCACCGTTTTGCATGCCCTCTTGGACGTGGTAAGGTGGAAATCAAAGCACAGTGGGAATCACACAAGACTCTATGACGATCTCGGGTCTATAGACTACCCTTTACCAGTGTCACCGGAGAACTGCCATCTGACGTGTGGTATATCACCATCTGGGAGTTCTCGGCGAGTCTGTCCAGTGTACCCAGTCTCCACTGAGCACCCGCACACCATCCCTGATGTCCAACACCGATTGATATGGGATCATCCATCGCCCATCATATGGGTCAAGATGCGTATACGCTAGTCTACTCTGGTGTATCGATGCCCTGTCTCGATATACCCTCGACTAGGAACAGTTATAGGATGTACTCATCGACTACCATGGCCCCACTAGTATGATCTCATCATAGTCCCAGTAGTCGAGTACAGATCCTAAGGGCTTTATCAACATGTGTGAGAAAGACAGTAAACCAATACAAGTCAACATGTTAAGATAAAGTGAAACCAAATAGCATACTATCATGACGAGAAAGAAAGTCCTCTCAATTCTTTTTATTTCTTTGCTTTGTGAGATATGAAGTGGGCCAAAAGGGTTTGGGGCAGCAAGGCTCGGCCAAAAGGTTAGGGTGAGGATTTGTGAAAATTTGCAAGGAAATTTTGTGCAAAAAGACCCTCTCAAGTTACCAAATTGCAAGTTTTCGCTAATTTCACCAAAAAAGCATTTTCCTTTAATAATTTCTAAACCGTTTTGGTAAATGATTTCGTTTCAGAAATAATATTTTAGATGTTAGTTTAATGTGTCAAGAATTAGAAAATTTGTATCAACCCATTCCAATTTGTAATTTTCCCTAATTAAATGTATTAGTGACGGCTTAAAATAATATTAAAATAATTTTTTTTTCAGAAAATTTGAAATTTCACCAGTGGCTCAATAAATACCAAATACTAGCAACTACATGGCTAGAATATGTATATTTAATTTTATAATAAAGATATTTGTATTTTGACTTTTTACAGAAAACCCCCTTATTTTACCGATTTTCCGAAATTTCGCCGAAACGATTTTCAAAACGTTACACCAGGAGCGAATCATCATTTGCCATGAAAGGACTTGGAATTTGATACTGATTTAGGCATCAGCATCGCTACAACTGGGATATTTCCAGGAGCGAATCATCATTTGCCTTTATCAATTCGAACAAAGGTGGCTTAGCAAACAGAGTTAGGATCCTATCAACTAAGGCTTTTGACTTCATGAGTCGTAAGAATCTCATAAATGTGTTCCTCCCTACGAGTCGTGAGGATCTTAAAGGTGTGATTTCTCCTTAGGAATCATGAAGATTCTTAAGTGTGTGTTCTCTTATAAGTCGTAAGGATCTTACAAGTGTGTTTTCTCCTTATAAGTCGAGAGGACTTACAAGTGTTGTTCACCAAGTGGGGAAGTTTCGCGCCATTGGTGGGAACTTAGTGGGGGAGACGTTTATTTGTGCCCGTGGATTGTATACAAGGGTCAATATTGAACCGTTTGTAGGGCAGTCTAGGAGATGTGATGGCTTAAGAACAGGTTTAGATCCCTGTAGCTTAAGGCTTTTGAATCTTACGAGCCGTGAGGGTCTCATAAGAGGATTCTCCTTACGAGTCGTGAGGATCTCGT
Source organism: Agapanthus africanus (assembly GCA_030015575.1). NCBI lineage: Eukaryota > Viridiplantae > Streptophyta > Magnoliopsida > Asparagales > Amaryllidaceae > Agapanthus > Agapanthus africanus. Next base: position 114,320,623 of record JASDDO010000031.1, read on the forward strand.
AAGTGTAATTTCTCTTTAGGAATCGTGGGGGATCCCTGAGTGTGTTGCTTCCCTTTGTGAGTCGTAAGGATCTCACGCAGGTATTTTCTCCTTACAAGGTCGAGGGGATCTTGCAAGTGTCTTTTAACGAGATTGCTCCCTTTCGGGTTTTCGCAAACTCGCCGGTAGCCCTGCTGTTTTTACTCACGGAGCCCTTTCGGGTTTCATCCGCCCCCATCTCTCTTATGGACGTAGCTTTTTTTTTGCGTCAGCCTTAGGATGCTGCGGTTTGTAGACGCTTCGGTCTGTAGTTTTCCGTGTTTGGGATGGGGTGTCGTTGGATACTATTTTTAGAGTCTGGACTTAAGAAGATAGCGAGCGGACATAGGCGTCGTCATCTATCATTAACCTGGTTCATGACTCTTCAGGTGTAGTACTTCTTAAGAAATCGGCCGTTTATTGGTCGGAAGGGTCTTTTGCCATGCATATCCATAAGCAAGTAAGCCTCACCCTGGTTGTAACACCTTAGAATGCGATTAGTGTTAGTTAAGCAATAATGCGGATTTTTAGGGAAAAGTTTATCAAATCGGTTTCCTCACATTTTATAACAATTAAATAATATTTTATTATTATTTGTTATGGCTTGCACACACATATGCATGTTAATGTGAGGGTTAGTTAGTGTTAACCTTGTTTAGTAGCCATGACCCGTTAAGCTAATCCATGTGCTAATTTAACCTTGCCTTAGATATTTGTGTAAGAAATATCTTCTTGCTTTTGGAATGAAGGGAGGTGGCTAGGTGAGTCATGAGGGTAATTAATGCAAGCTTTAATGAGGAGAGGGAGAGAGTAAGAGTAAGGTTTAAGCTCACCCCACACTCACCCTTCACCATTATTTCCCCTCACTCTCTCATTCTTATCTCTTCACAATTATTTCCTTATCTCCTCAACTCTCAACTGAAACCCTCACTACCCCATCAACAAAACCTTGCAAAACTTCATAAAATCCCACTAAAACACTTCACAAATCTTGGTTTAGCCACTAAGATGCCTTGGAGCTTGGAAAGATTGGATTTTTGAGCAAGAGCGGCTAGGTAATGACCTCTAACTGATAATTAGGTGTTCATATTGTTGTGTTGCCTTGTAGTTATGGTTTAGAACAATAAAGGTTTAGTTTTGTACAAATATCGTATTTTTAGTGTCATATTGGAGTCTCTGTGATCTGCTGTAGAACCAGGTGTTTGTTGGAAAAGTTCCCATCATAGTAACCTAGTGTTGAGGTACGGAACGCACCATAAAAACCTGAGACCATTCCCAAAAATCGTGGCAGCAAATTTATTGCTTCTGGCCACAAATTGCGGCCAGAGTGGGGACTGGGGTGTTGAGTTTTAGGTGTAAGGTCTCTGGAGTTGTATGTGGTCTTGTGGAACTTGCAACTTTCACTAATTATCCGTGTATCAAAATCTGGGATCACTTTGCTATAATCTAGTGTTTTGTGTTGGATATATGTATGCCCTAGAGGCCATTATATGTATAGTGGATGCTTGGACATGTATGTATATATTGATTACTTTCTTGCTCGACATGATAGTATGCTATTTGGTTTACTTTATCTGACATATTGATTTGATCATCTTTTTATTCATTTGCACATATTGATAAAGCCCTCAGGATATTTGCTTGACTACTGTGACTGTGATGGGGAACGTGTAGTTTATAAGCATATCCTAGAACTGTTCTTAGTCGTGGGTGTATCGAGACAGGGCATCGATATTCCAGAGTAGACTAGCGTATACTATTCTTGTCCTATATGATGGGCGATGGATGTTCCCATATCCATCTGGTGAGGTGACACCAAAGAATGTATGCGGGTGCTCAGTGGAGACTGAGTACACTGAACGGACTCACAGAAAACTCCTATGTGGTATTATATCTATCGTCGGATAGCAGTTCTCAGTTGACTCTGGTACAGGTTAGTCTGTAGACCCAAGATCGTCATAGAGTCTTGTGTGTTATCCCACTGTACTTTGATCTCCACCCTACCACGGCTCTACTGAGTCGTGCAAACAGGTGGTCTTTGGGTACAGTCCCCAGGCACATGGAGGAAATGAGCGATAGGAGGGGTTTCGTCTCTCCCGGTATTGGGGGTTGATGTTATTCTATGCTTGATTGGATATAACAGGAAGTCCCTGGCCAGGGCTACTGAGATTTACTGATAAGCGTTATCAGTTGTTTCTCGATCTGTTATCAGCCATATACCAGCATGACTTATTGAGTTATTGGGGTCGACGACACCATCCCCAAACTTGATATGCAACATATTTGACGAGGAGACCGGACTGTATGGTAAGTGTTTCCAGATGGCTCGACGGGAGTTTTGACAGCTTTGTTGGTTTTCTTCTGATCGTTCAATACCCGGGTGGCCGTTACGTTTAGCTGACCGCTTGCGGCTTGTGGGTGTTTGATATGATCATCACCCACTGCCGGCGTATTGACGAGTCTTAGAGTCCCACACAAAAGTTTCCTAGCCCAGGCGAAAAGATATGGTGTGCAATGAGATATGCGCGGGACCCGATTGAATACGACTATTTGATACCGTATGTTAATCGGGCGTTTTTCTATTAGTCGGGTCGTATGCGATACGACCGGATTGTTAAATCAATTGTTGGTTTAACATTTTGATTTTTAGTTTTATTTTAATTCTTTAGTCAAATCCTTTTTATTAAAGAGGAAGAATGCATGCATGGATGCACATGTTGATGTGCATGTATGCACATAATGATGTGCATAGATACATGCATGCAAAGTGTCATGGTTGTTGATACACATATGAAGGCAATATAAGAATTACATGGAACTTGATTTATATATATTCTTTTTGCATTTAAATTAAAAGGAAAAGAAAAGGATTATTCATCCATAGTTATCTTCTACACTTTTCTTGAAGTTAACCTTGCTCACCCACTTTTTAACCTTGGATTAATATTCCTTCTGCCTTTTAACTCAAGTGAAATAATATCTAAATTAAGTAACCATGGTTTGAGATGAAGAGTGGAAAATATATATACTTATCTTTTCTATTATTTCATTAAGCTTTATCATTATCAAAAGCTTTTGCCTTCATCTTCTTCTTCCTCCTTGCTCTCTAGGTTTTACCATAGTGAGAGAGAGATAAAAAGAAAGGGTTTTGACAAAAGAAAACTCACCACTTCATCATTCTACTCTAATCTACCCAATTAGTTTAGAATGTTTAGCTTCAACTTCTTCTTGCATCAAGTGGAGTTACAAGCTGCGAGCTAGTGAACTTTGGGTGGATCATCGTGGACGTAAGAGCTTACTAGCAAGCCTTTCCAACCTCTTAACGATCCTAGGAGTCACTACAAAGAGGACTACAAAGGTAGTATTCCTTTCACTTAGTGTAAATTTAGTTCTTGTATGTGATACTTGTGATGTTACCCTAGAAATCCTAGTTAAAGATCCATGCTTTGTTTGCTTAGCACTTTTAAAATTTTAAAGTGGCATGTGTGATGCTTCCATACTTATAAGTAGGTGCTAGGTAAGCCCAAAAATGGTATCAGAGCCAAGCTAGAATTCTGGACTTGGTGTTATAAAAAATGCGAATACGAAAACGACTAGGAAATATACGGTATTACGGAACCCATGGATTGCTCTCTGGAAATTTTTTAAAAGGTCATCTAAAAATTTTTCAAACAGGTACAGAATGCAGTGCAGGCAATCCTAAGAACCCAGGTGAAATATGAGGGGGTGTGCTCGGATTTTGGCCGAGCACATCCCCACAAAAACCGGCCAGGCCGGCCCCCTGGCCCCTTTGCACCCCCTGTTTCACATGTGCTCTGTTGTTTGCATGTTGGGTTTTGTGGTATTGTTTGTTTAGCCCAATTTTCATGTGATGATTGTTTAGACTTGGGGCTAATTCGTTGTCACGCCCCGCTTCCCAGAGTACGCAAGATTGGGCACGTAACATAGCCAACCATGCTACCTGTGGGTAGGAAGTATCCATCCACAGTCACATTACGGTTGTAAGGATATCAAGAACAAGATAATGAACTAATCTAACACATGTCCAAATCCATAATAACAAGAATCAATAAACAATAAGTGCGGAAGCAAATGATCCAATACAATAAATAAACAGTACGTCCCATAATGCGGGCTCACATCTGGAAATGAAATGAAATAAATAAACTAAACCCTAAGGAACTCACAGTTCAGCCTGCTGGCTGAAGTACTCCTGCTCGGTCGACGATAGTGGTAAGGAATCTGGGCCATGCAAAACCCAGACGTCAGCGCGTCATGTCAACCAAATAATATAATATAAACATGGTAATAAGCAATGCAGGTATGAACATGAATAAAGCAGTACTAAGAAATAACAGAGCAGGGTAATGTGCAGTGGTGACTAAACTGTCCTATCAGGTTTCTACTCTATAGTCTTTGAAATCAATTGACGAATCGTCGATATAACTCAATAGTATCCCGTGCGTGCCCGGGACCACGGTCAAGGTTCTCGGGGCTGAATCCGAGACGTGCCGCTAAGCAGTAATAGGTAGCTGGGTGGATGAGTGATGTCAGCATCATCACTCCGGGGCAGGCCAAGCCCGTAAGACTGATCAGAACCGGTATCGAACTGTTGAGTTACAAGGCGGTTTCACCTTTGATTTCCCCATACCCCCAAGCTATGTATGTCAGGTCAGGTATTCAGTAGTCAAGGACTAATGCCAACACAAAATCGGGTAAAAGTAGGTCTGTCTGGATAGACAGCAGGAATGGTCAGGTTTGTCGGCATTAGGCATGAAATCAGGCAACAAGTCAGGTCACGTTTCAACAGGTTGAGTCGATATGTACAGGGTGTCATGTCCGGTGTATCAGTACACGTGTCAGGTGTATCAAGATCGGTCAATATGTAATGCAATCAAATGTATGCTGATAACAAGCATTGTAACGAATAAGGAACAACAGCAGGAACAGCAAATAACAATATTATTCCATGTAAACACAGTGATGCTTTGTATTCTCTTATTAACTGGTTCAAGCACCCTTAGGGTGCAATAATCACATTGTAGCGCAATATTACAAACAGCAGGCAATAAAGATATAAGTGTGCGACTATTATCCTCTAAATAGTAAATGAGTAGCAGGTAGTTGTTATTAAGGTTACGGTGGCAAAATACGATTTAGGTGGCAATATTATAATGTACATCATATTTCGTCCAATGAGACAAGTAGCAATACTTGGTTAATATAGCAAGTTTGTGAGTCAACATTTAATTAGTTTAACGTAGCATGTAGCAAGAAATCTTGCCTCGACGGTTTCGCAAACCGAAAAGCACGGATGCAATGTCGGCAGAAAACACGAGACGGGTGCACGGGCCACGGATCGGGTCCCAACAGCGAACAGCGGGACCACACGGACCAGGGTACTTCGCTGGAGCGTCGGGTCCAAACGACGGCACGGTCGGAATCCGGCAAAAGTCAAAACAACGAAGTTAGCGAACACGATATACGCAACAAGATCAGCGGGGGATTTAGCACGAATGGAAGGATAAAGATGCTTACCGGGATTGCAAAGGTTGCGACGGCGACGGGGTCGCCGGCGAGGAAGCTGCAGTCGACGGCTAGGGTTGCGGTATGGAAACAGAAAAGAGAGTGGGGATGAAGATAAGGTGGTCGGGGACTGGTGCGCAGGGGATGAAGAGATGCCGAGGGTGTCGCAGGTGACGACGACGACGGTGTCCGGCGACTTCTCCGGCCGAACAGGGGAGACACGGGGCAGGCCGGGGTTGTCGCGGCAGCAACGTGTGCACGGGGAGAAGGAGGGAAAGTCGAGGCTGGGAAGAGGAGGCGGAGACGAGGGCAACGGTGGTGGTGGCGTCGGTGTTGGGGCTGCGGCGGCGACGGCGAGGTCTGTGGCTGGCGATGGCGTCGGGGTTGGGTGCAGGCGCGGAAAGAGACGGAGGAAGGAGGTAGGAGGGTGCGGTTAGGCTGAGGAGGCGATGACGGCGACGGCGAGGTCGCGGGGAGGTCGGCGGCGCGAGCACGAGGAGGCTAGGGTTAGGGCTTGGAGGTTCTCGTGGGGTTTCTCGCGATGGGGAAGAGGAAGGAGGCGGCTGCGATAATTATATATGAGGAGAGAGAGAGAGAAGTTGTTAGAGAGAGAGAGAGAAAGAGAATAGAGAGAGACAGAGAGAGACGGAGAGAGAGAGAGAGGGGAAGTGGGCCCACGAGGGTAAAGCCCTCGTGATGATTGGCTGGGGAAAATTTTAAAAGGAGATTTGAAAGGATTTTAAAAGATTTAACGGTCAAGAAGATTATATACGTATATATTTTAATTTTATGATATTTAATTAAATGGGCATTTTCGGCGCTACATGAAACATTTTCAAATCGCGCCCGGGTTGCGCCCAAATGTTTCAAATTCAAATTATAGGATTTTAAGCGAGTTCCAAATTTTGAAAAGAGGTGTTTAATGATTAAAATGCATGCCCCCAAGTCGGACACTTGCACGCGCGCGTAGTCGTCCAAACTTGCCCGTTTAGCCGAACGGGACGGAATCTCGACGTGCGGATGCTACCACGTGACTAGTGGCGACGAGTAGGCCAACATGGATATTTTTAATTTCATTTTAGGAGTTAAAATTTGTTATGTGCCAAAATGACTTTACCGGTTAAAATTTAGCAATAAACACCAAAAAATCAGGATAATTGGAATGAGCAATATATAACACTCAACTAGTAATAGAAATAGTATTATTGGGCTCGGGTGTTACATCATACCCAACTACAAAAGAAATTCGTCCTCGAAATTCCGAGAATACAAGATATCTAACTACTGGAAAAGGTGAGGAAATTTCTGCCGGATCTCGTCTTCTCGCTCCCAAGTGGACTCTCCATGCGATCGGTCACCCCAAGAAACTAGCACAAGAGGGATAACCTTGTTCTTAAGAACCTTTTCTCTTCGATCCTTGATTTCAACTGGTCGCTCCTCAAAAGTTAGGTCCTCCCGCACAGTCAACTCCGAATGATCCAAGACATGAGTCTCATCGCGAACATACCTCCGTAGTTGAGACACATGGAACACATCGTGCACTCCTGCTAATGACTGTGGTAACGCCAACCGGTAAGCTACCTCTCCAACACGCTTCAATATCTCGAAGGGTCCAACGAATCGAGGGCTAAGCTTTCCCCGACTCCCAAAGCGGATCACCCCTCTAGTCGGTGATATCTTCAGAAATACCAAATCACCCACGGCGAACTCTAGAGGTCTTCTTGATGTGTCGGCCCAACTTTTCTGTCTGTCTTGAGCTGCCTTCATATGCTTCCTGATTGTATTCACCATCTCGACTGTCTGTATCACCAAATCTGGTCCTAGTAACCTTCGTTCACCAACGTCATCCCAACAAACAGGTGAACGGCACTTACGACCATACAATGCTTCAAACGGAGCCATCTGAATAGTCGCTTGGAAGCTGTTATTGTATGAAAACTCCACCAGGTGTAGATGATCTTCCCAAGAACCTTTGAAGTCCAACATGCATTCTCTCAACATATCTTCAAGGGTCTGGATCGTTCTCTCCGACTGCCCATCAGTCTGAGGATGATAAGCTGTGCTAAACTTCAATCGAGTCCCCAAACTTTCTTGTAAACTCTTCCAGAAGTGTGACAAGAACCGAGTGTCCCGATCGGACACGATGCTTACCGGCACTCCATGCAACCTGACAATCTCCTGCATGTACCGCTCTACCAAAGTCTCTGTCGATTGACCAACCCGAAAAGGAATAAAGTGAGCCGCCTTGGTCAACCGATCGACAATCACCCATACTGCATTGTTGCCCTTTGGACTCCGCGGTAAAGCCGTCACGAAATCCATGGTTATATGTTCCTACTTCCACTAAGGAATCGGAAGTGGTTGCAATAAACCGGCAACCCTTTGGTGTTCAGCCTTGACTTGCTGACACACCAAGCACTTAGCCACGAAGCGAGCAATCTCCCGTTTCATACCTTCCCACCAGAAGTGCTGTCGAATATCTCGGTACATCTTTGTCCCTCCTGGATGTACAGAGTAAGCTGAACTGTGTGCCTCCTTCATAAGCTCTTCATGCACATCTCCTTTTGGCACACACACACGGCTACCATACCTCAACGAACCATCTTCGTGGATCAGTAAATCAGTTCGTAGTCCGGCTTCAACCTGCTCTCGAAACTTTTGCAGTCTAGGATCCTGCGATTGTGCCGCTTTAATCTTCTCAACTAAGGACGACTGTACTTGCAACTGTATTAACTGTCCCGTAGCATGTGGTAGCACAACCTCCAAATCAAATCTCCGAAAAACCGCAATGATCTCCCTTTGTGCAGTTAATAACTGAATTGCTGGTAACCGACTTAGCGCATCCGGCACGACATTAACTTTTCCCGGATGGTACTTAAGGTCAAGGTCGTAGTCGGCCATCAGCTCCAACCATCTGCGTTGCCTCATGTTCAACTCTTTCTGAGTGAACACGTACTTCAAACTCTTGTGATCTGTAAAGACTTCGACTCTCTCGCCCAAAAGGTAGTGTCTCCAAATCTTCAGGGCGAAAATCACGGCTGCAAGCTCCAAGTCATGAGTCGGATAATTCTTCTCATGAGTCTTCAGTTGTCTCGATGCGTAAGCGACGACTTTCCCATTCTGCACTAAAACACATCCCAATCCTTTTCCAGATGCGTCGCTGCGAATCACTAGTCCTCCTGAATTATCTGGTACGGTCAGGATCGGGGCGATTATCAACTTTTGCTTCAACGTCTCGAAGGCCAATGCACATCCATCCGTCCAAACAAACGGTACCTCCTTGCGCGTGAGCTTGGTTAACGGCTCAGCTACACGAGCGAAGTTCTCCATAAATCTTCTGTAGTATCCGGCGAGTCCAAGAAAACTTCTTATCTCCGCAACATTCTTTGGAATAGGCCAATCTCGAACTGCTGCAATCTTTTCGGGATCGACGGCGATTCCATTGCCCGACACGACATGCCCCAGAAACTTCACTTCTTCCAGCCAAAATTCGCACTTACTCATTTTCGCGAATAATTTCTCCTGTCTCAGCGTCTGCAGGGCGATCTTTAAATGCTCAGCATGCTCCTTCGGACTCTCCGAGTATACCAGAATATCGTCAATGAATACCACAATAAGCTGGTCCAGGTATGGTGAAAAGACCCTGTTCATCAAGTCCATGAATATTGCCGGCGCATTCATCACTCCGAAGGGCATCACTAGATACTCAAAATGCCCATATCGAGTTCGAAACGCCGTCTTGCAAATGTCTTCTGCTTTCACTCGGACCTGATGATATCCTGATCGCAAATCCAGTTTCAAGAATACCCTCGCACCACTAAGCTGCTCAAAAAGTTCTCCAATGCGAGGGATCGGGTACTTGTTCTTAATAGTCACCCGGTTCAATTCTCGATAATCAATACACATCCTTCTCGTGCCATACCTCTTCTTTACTAAAAGAACTGGAGCTCCCCAAGGCGAGTTGCTGCTTCGAATCCAACCTTTCTCGAGTAATTCACCAACTTGTTTCTTAACTTCTTCCAATTCCACCGGTGCCATCGGATAATAAGATTTTGATACTGGCGCTGCACCAGGAATAAGGTCAATCGCAAACTCCACATCTCGCTTCGGCGGTAAGCCTGATATATCTTCAAACACATCTATAAAGTCGCGAACAACTGACGGCTCTTCATTACTATCCGCTTCCATTGTCGCAAGAACACTGTTTGTCGGCCTAGCCCTAAACTCGACTGGCCCGACAAAGCTGCTTCCTCCAGTGAAAGTAAACTTAGGATGTCCGGGAATCTGGAAAATTACTTTCCTTGCCCTACAATCGATGTGTGCGTGGAAAGTGCCAAGAAAATCCATTCCCAAGACTACTTCATAACTGCCCGTATCTATCACCAAGAAATCCGCAAAAAGCTCCCGTCCGCAAACAACAACTGTACAATCTTTACATTCCTTACTAGCTATGATTTTCCCATTCCCAGTGTGTATGTCCCAGAAACTAGACAGGGTCGTGCAGGTAATCGAGTGTGTAGCTATAAATTTGGACGACATAAAACAGTGGGATACTCCTAAGTTAAATAATGCCAATGCGGAAAAACCATGAACGAGTAAACTACCTGAAACCCCTTCTCCTGATGCCTTAGCTTCCTCAGCTGTCAACGTGAAAGCTCGAGCCTGAATAGATCCTTGAGTCAACTGTCTCTGCCCTTGGAACGGTCTCTGCGGAGGCTTCTGAGTATCATCCCTCGTACGAAGCTTCGACGGACAAACACTAACGGCGTGATCTGCCGCTCCACATCTAAAACAGAGTCCCAGCCTCTTACGACACTCCTTTCGCACATGTCCGGGTACATGGCAGTAGTTACAAATCACGCTCCCTTTCCGATCACCCACACTTGTTTTCTTCATTGGTGCTACGCTGCGCCTGTTCACCGGAACACTTCTACGTACAGACGTTTGTTTCAGTGCAGATGCTGGTTCCAGCTCGGTCTATTCCTTTAGATTCTCCAGCAATCCCCTTATCACTCTACGCCTGGCGGCTAAGACCGCACGTCTTTGGTCCGTCTTCAAATTCTGACCGGCCATATTCCTGGAAATCAAAATACCCAACATTAGCATGATGATAGATTCTGAGTATAGATCAAGGCTAGAACTCCAAGATACTTAAATAGAGTACTGCATTGTAGCTATGCCGCGGTATCATAGCCCCAATTACTTAACTCCACCCAAATCGCCTAAGTCCTAGAGATAACAAGAAGTTAGGTTTTCGAGTTGACAATGCAAGGTAAGTTTGCATGTCGACATGATCCGGAAGAATGATTCAAGGATGGTAAAACGGTCAAAGTGGCAGGACATGTTTCCTAGTCACGGGTATTATGATTCGTGTATCGGGTGCAATACCCAACTACAAAGAATCAACCCAATTAACCTATGGCTCTGATACCAAAAAGAACCATGTCACGCCCCGCTTCCCAGAGTACGCAAGATTGGGCACGTAACATAGCCAACCATGCTACCTGTGGGTAGGAAGTATCCATCCACAGTCACATTACGGTTGTAAGGATATCAAGAACAAGATAATGAACTAATCTAACACATGTCCAAATCCATAATAACAAGAATCAATAAACAATAAGTGCGGAAGCATATGATCCAATACAATAAATAAACAGTACGTCCCATAATGCGGGCTCACATCTGAAAATGAAATGAAATAAATAAACTAAACCCTAAGGAACTCACAGTTCAGCCTGCTGGCTGAAGTACTCCTGCTCGGTCGACGATAGTGGTAAGGAATCTGGACCATGCAAAACCCAGACGTCAGCGCGTCATGTCAACCAAATAATATAATATAAACATGGTAATAAGCAATGCAGGTATGAACATGAATAAAGCAGTACTAAGAAATAACAGAGCAGGGTAATGTGCAGTGGTGACTAAACTGTCCTATCAGGTTTCTACTCTATAGTCTTTGAAATCAATTGACGAATCGTCGATGTAACTCAATAGTATCCCGTGCGTGCCCGGGACCACGGTCAAGGTTCTCGGGGCTGAATCCGAGACGTGCCGCTAAGCAGTAATAGGTAGCTGGATGGATGAGTGATGTCAGCATCATCACTCCGGGGCAGGCCAAGCCCGTAAGACTGATCAGAACCGGTATCGAACTGTTGAGTTACAAGTCGGTTTCACCTTTGATTTCCCCATACCCCCAAGCTATGAATGTCAGGTCAGGTATTCAGTAGTCAAGGACTAATGCCAACACAAAATCGGGTAAAAGTAGGTCTGTCTGGATAGACAGCAGGAATGGTCAGGTTTGTCGGCATTAGGCATGAAATCAGGCAACAGGTCAGGTCACGTTTCAACAGGTTGAGTCGATATGTACAGGGTGTCATGTCCGGTGTATCAGTACACGTGTCAGGTGTATCAAGATCGGTCAATATGTAATGCAATCAAATGTATGCTGATAACAGGCATAGTAACGAATAAGGAACAACAGCAGGAACAACAAATAACAATATTATTCCATTTAAACACAGTGATGCTTTGTATTCTCTTATTAACTGGTTCAAGCACCCTTGGGGTGCAATAATCACATTGTAGCGCAATATTACAAACAGCAGGCAATAAAGATATAAGTGTGCGACTATTATCCTCTAAATAGTAAATGAGTAGCAGGTAGTTGTTATTAAGGTTACGGTGGCAAAATACGATTTAGGTGGCAATATTATAATGTACATCATATTTCGTCCAATGAGACAAGTAGCAATACTTGGTTAATATAGCAAGTTTGTGAGTCAACATTTAATTAGTTTAACGTAGCATGTAGCAAGAAATCTTGCCTCGACGGTTTCGCAAACCGGAAAGCACGGATGCAATGTCGGCAGAAAACACGAGACGGGTGCACGGGCCACGGATCGGGTCCCAACAGCGAACAGCGGGACCACACGGACCAGGGTACTTCGCTGGAGCGTCGGGTCCAAACGACGGCACGGTCGGAATCCGGCAAAAGTCAAAACAACGAAGTTAGCGAACACGATATACGCAACAAGATCAGCGGGGGATTTAGCACGAATGGAAGGATAAAGATGCTTACCGGGATTGCAAAGGTTGCGACGGCGACGGGGTCGACGGCGATGGGGCGACGGGGTCGTCGGCGAGGAAGCTGCAGTCGACGGCTAGGGTTGCGGTATGGAAACAGAAAAGAGAGTGGGGATGAAGATGAGGTGGTCGGGGACTGGTGCGCAGGGGATGAAGAGATGCCGAGGGTGTCGCAGGTGACGACGACCACGGTCTCCGGCGACTTCTCCGGCCGAACAGGGGAGACACGGGGCAGGCCGGGGTTGTCGCGGCAGCAACGTGTGCACGGGGAGAAGGAGGGAAAGTCGAGGCCGGGAAGAGGAGGCGGAGACGAGGGCAACGGTGGTGGTGGCGTCGGTGTTGGGGCTGCGGCGGCGACGGCGAGGTCTGTGGCTGGCGATGGCGTCGGGGTTGGGTGCAGGCGTGGAAAGAGACGGAGGAAGGAGGTAGGAGGGTGCGGCTAGGCTGAGGAGGCGATGACGGCGACGGCGAGGTCGCGGGGAGGTCGGCGGCGCGAGCACGAGGAGGCTAGGGTTAGGGCTTGGAGGTTCTCATGGGGTTTCTCACGATGGGGAAGAGGAAGGAGGCGGCTGCGATAATTATATATGAGGAGAGAGAGAGAGAAGTTGTTAGAGAGAGAGAGAAAGAGAATAGAGAGAGACAGAGAGAGACGGAGAGAGAGAGAGAGGGGAAGGGGGCCCACGAGGGTAAAGCCCTCGGGATGATTGGCTAGGGAAAATTTTAAAAGGAGATTTGAAAGGATTTTAAAAGATTTAACGGTTAAGAAGATTATATACGTATATATTTTAATTTTATGATATTTAATTAAATGGGCATTTTCGGCGCTACATGAAACATTTCCAAATCGCGCCCGGGTTGCGCCCAAATGTTTCAAATTCAAATTATAGGATTTTAAGCGAATTCCAAATTTTTAAAAGAGGTGTTTAATGATTAAAATGCATGCCCCCAAGTCGGACACTTGCACGCGCGCGTAGTCGTCCAAACTTGCCCGTTTAGCCGAACGGGACGGAATCTCGACGTGCGGACGCTACCACGCGACTAGTGGCGACGAATAGGCCAACATGGATATTTTTAATTTCATTTTAGGAGTTAAAATTTGTTATGTGCCAAAATGACTTTACCGGTTAAAATTTAGCAATAAACACCAAAAAATCAGGATAATTGGAATGAGCAATATATAACACTCAACTAGTAATAGAAATAGTATTATTGGGCTCGGGTGTTACATTCGTAGTGATTCGTAGTCGTATTTTTAACACTAAATTGGTAACCTAGACTATTTTTAGCATTTCGAATGAACATCGGACACCCCACTTTCTACCCCGCTGAAATTTCCAAGTGTTGTAATTTTCCTAAGTTAACTTTATATTCAATAGTAGCGCAAGTATCCTATGGACCCTCTAGAAGATCATAATAACCTTAACTAGATTCTGTGCCTGCGGAACCGCGAACGAACCTTCGGGTTTGCCGTAGTGCCGTGGTGTCATAGGTGAGGCGTTGGTTAACTCCTTCTACGGCTGGATCATAAGACACTGTGGCACGATTTTGGGTATTTGTAACTTTGCACAAGTGTTGAGCTCTTGGGGTAAAACGTGGGTGTTTGTTGTTTTGATCGAAACGTTAAACATCGTATTGATATCTGTGATTGCAATTGTTGTTTTTTTCACTTTCTTTTCTGTGACCGTAAGCGTAGTATGTGGTGTATCGCCGGCTTCGTTGCTATACATCAACGGCAATAGGGATACGCATACTTGCTTACGTTGATGATATGAGATATTATGTGTTGCTGAGATATGATGCAGGATTGTCGCGATCGAATAGCCGGGGGTTTTATGTGAGATGAGAGTTTTAATTTTCATTCATGTAAAAGTTAAATGTATGTAATATTCTTTTATTTGGGGCACTTCCGGGTTGAGGATGATGACACCATTATTGTATATTATTTACTTTTCCGCATTAGGATAGACCCAAGGAGGGGAGCACAAGTGATCGGGTTCTAGGGTTCAGTGGGAGGCCATCTCGAGGAGTCGAGACCGGGTCTCCTAAACTCTAGAATTGGCAGGATCACTTGCCACTCTCGTAGGAGTCTAGGGGTGTGGGCTTGGCTATTCATCACGACCGTGGAATCCGTATTTTCTATTGTTGGCTGAATACAAAATACGGACCTCCTAGATATCCTTTTTATTTTCATATGTGCTTCTGCTGCTGTTGAAATTCTGTAATGTGATTACTTAGTATCTGAGACGAATGGATTATTATTATATATATGATATATAATAAACGTTGCTTATATTTTACACCCGTGTTAGTCCCGACCCGCTATGCCGTTAGTTAAGTAACCTAACGGTGCATAACGGGACACTGTGGCGAATGCGGATGGTATAAGTATACGTTCTATTTTTTCGTTTCTTTTCTGGGATGGCTTAGGAACTTAAATGATAGGACTGCATTAATGAGATTAATGTAAAGTAAAAGAAACCTAAAGATGTTGTAGAATCAGATTTGAAACCCACTCGGCCTTTTTATGAAAAATGCAAGTTTCAAAAGATGCGGAGCTTAAGCCACACCTTTTCTAAATTGTTTTGATTCTACAACGAGATCAAGTTCAAAGTGTTAAAGGTTTTCATAAAACCATCCGCAACCCTCCGTCATTTTAGGAAGCAAAGTACTTAGTATTCGTGCTACGCATGTCGTCCATAGCCGAAACGTAGTGTATAGTAGCTAAGTGATGTCTTCCTACACCGCATATGATGCGATTAGTTAGAACAGTCACATGATTATGTCGACCATAGCCGAGGGTCATATGGGTGGGCCTAATTAATCACGAAATGACGGGTAGAACTTGACTAGTGCTTATGATATATTGACTATAGCCAAGGTCATAAGCAACTAGGGGTAAAAACTATATCAGGAGTTTCAAGAGTTGAAATTTGCAATGAGATTGCATACCATCTATATGATAGTTGGATCCCGATCCCACTGTGAGTAAAAGTTACTCCCAGGAGAGTTTTGCATTTTGCAATTAGCTAATCCAGTAGGTGTCTAGAAAGGTGTCAACGGGGTTTGACCTCTGGGAAAACGAGGTTTATTTTAATTAGGTCCGTGCGAAAGCACGGGGAACCTCCCTCAAAGTACCGACACTGCCCTGGCTGACCGATTAGCGAAACTGTAGAATGTAATTAATCCTGGCTAGTTTTCTTTTCAGGTTTTGAAAGAAAATTTGATTAAAGCAGTGGGAGACATCGATTAGATAAGACAATAACCAATCTAATTCTTTGCAAGAGCATTTCGCTGAGTGTATTCTTTTCTTTCTCCTAATGGTAGATACCGATGACGGGACTTAAGCTTCTACTAGAGAAAAACAAACTGACTGGGCCAAATTATAAAGAATGGAAGAGGAACTTGAACATTGCACTCGCATATGATAAAGTATCATATGTCCTCACTACCAAAGCCCCACCCGTCCCAGGACCTGAATCATCTGTTTCGGATAGGGAGATCCGAAAAACATGGGATATTGATTGCAACACGGCCAGGTGCCTCGCGCTTGCTTCTATGGACAACATCCATCAGAAACAACACGAGAAGATGGATGTACAATCCATCTTTCTTCATACAAAGGAGTTATATGAAGAGCAATCTCGTACTTTGAGATACGAGGCATCTCGAAAGCTGTTTCAGATGCGAATGGCCCCTGGTGCATTAGTAGGAGACCATGTTTTGAAGATGATTGGTCTTATTGAAGAACTTGAGGAACTATGATGGACTATGGATAATGAGCAATATACGGATGTTGTTCTGCAGTCTCTCCCCCCCGCCTATGCTCCGTTTATAGTGAATTTCAATATGAACGATTTAGAGAAATCATTGCCTGAACTTCTCAATATGTTGAGAAGTGCAGAGAGCACACTGAAAACAGTGAAGAATCCCGCTCTGCTTGCTGGGCCATCTTCATCTTCCGTCGTAAAAGCCAGGGCCAAGGGAAAGAAGAAGAAGAAGTCCATCAAACCGAAAGGAGGAGTCCAAGAGGCGAAGGGGAAAGACAAAACCGGGGCCGCGGGAAGTGGAAAATGGGAATGTTTTTTCTGCCACAAGACGGGACATTGGAAACGGAACTGTGCTTTGTATCTTGCTGATCTCAAGAAGAAGAAGCATGCTGATGCTTCCACTTCAGGTGTGTTTGTAACCGAGAACTGTTTTTCAATTAACTCTGCATCTTGGGTATTAGATACCGGTTCTGGTTCTCACATCTGCAATTGTATGCAGGGGCTGAGAAACAGTAGAGTTTTGAAGACTGGAGACCATACTCTGCGGGTTGGAAATGGTTCCAATGTACATGCTGTATCCGTAGGAGAGTATCATCTTGGGTTGCCTTCGGGTTGTATATTGGTTTTGAACCCGTGTTATTTTGTACCAAGTATGCTATATAATATAATATCCATTTCTTTGTTGGACAATGAAGCATATCATTTTGTGTTGCAAAATAATGTTATGAACATTAACTTGAATCAAGAGTTGATTGGGTATGGTACATTAAATAACGGTATTTACGTCCTGAACCAATACACAGTTTTCAACAAACAACATACTAATAAAAGAAAACTTTCAGATATAAATGAAGCTTTTCTTTGGCATTGTAGACTTGGTCATATTAATGAAACCAGACTAAACAAGCTACATAAAGATGGATATTTAAATTCTTTTGAATATAAATCTTATGCGACTTGCCAGTCTTGTATCAAAGGTAAAATGACCAAAACTCCGTTTACTGGACATGGAGAAAGAGCTGAGGAACACTTAGGCCTCATACATAGTGATGTATGCGGACCAATTTCTACACATCCTAGAGGCGGTTTTTCGTACTTCATCACTTTTACTGATGATTTCTCAAGATTCGGACACGTGTTTTTGATAAAGCATAAATCCGAAGCTTTCGAGAAATTCAAGGAGTACAAACTTGAAGTAGAAAAACAAACGGGCCTGAGCATCAAGAAACTTCGATCAGATCGAGGCGGAGAGTACTTAAGTACAGAGTTTTCAGACTTCTTAAAAGAGAATGGGATTCTCTCTCAGCTCACTTCTCCTTACACACCACAGCACAACGGCGTGTCAGAACGGAGGAATCGTACCCTATTAGATATGGTACGATCCATGATGTGTGATACTGAGTTACCGCTTTCCTTTTAGGGACATGCATTGGAGACAGCAATGTATCTGTTAAACAGAGTTCCAACCAAGACCGTGTTTACCACTCCATATGAGATATGGAGTGGAAAGAGACCGTCTCTTAAAAGAGTTAGGATTTGGGGTTGTCCGGTTTATATCAAAAAGCAGAATCCGGATAAACTCGAGACACGATCGGTCATGTGTAAATTTGTGGGATATCCAAAACATTCCTATGGATATCTATTCTACCATAAGGAGGAACAAAAAGTGTTTGTTGCTCAGCATGCCACATTTTTGGAAAATGAAGCTTTACAGAAAGTACTGATGGCAATATGGTAGAACTAGAAGAAGTTCTAGAGACACAAATTACTCAGGACGAATTGGTTGAAACTGATGTTACAGTAGAACTTCAAGAACCTCAGCCACTCCGGAGATCTGGTAGAACTTCTCACCCACCGGAGAGATACTATGGGTTTCTCATTGATGGTGATAGAGAAGATTGCATCATAGATGATGATGACCCTAGTAGTTTTCAGCAAGCTATCACGAGTGGTGACTCTGTGAAGTGGCTGGAAGCCATGAGATCCGAAATGGAGTCCATGTACACCAACAAAGTATGGACTTTGGACGTTGCACCTCCTGTGATAAAACCCCTTGGGTGAAAATGGATTTTTAAGAGAAAGATTGGTGTAGATGGACAGGTAGAGACCTATAAAGCAAGGCTTGTAGCGAAAGGTCTTCGTCAAAGACTAGGACTGGACTATGATGAAACTTTCTCTCCGGTAGCAATGCTTAAATCCATCCGGATCCTACATGCTATTGCTGCTCACTATGATTATGAAATCTGGCAGATGGAAGTTAAAACTGCATTTCTGAATGGTGATTTAGAAGAATGCGTTTTTATGGATCAGCCAGAGGGCTTCATTGACAGTGGGAGCAGCGGGAAAGCATGTAGATTGCTTAAATCCATTTATGGATTAAAGCAGGCCTCACGGAGCCGGAACATCTGTTTTGATGATACAATCAAAGAGTTTGATTTTATCAAAAATATAGATGAACCATGCATTTATAAGAAGTTTGTAGGGAATACTGTCGCATTCCTCATATTATACGTGGATGACATTCTCCTGATAGGAAATGATATTCCTATGCTACAAACGGTCAAACTATTCTTATCACAAAGGTTCTCCATGAAGGACCTGGGGGATGCCTCGTGCATTTTGGGCATAAGGATCTATAGAGATAGATCCAAGAGGTTATTGGGATTTACCCAATCAAAGTACATTGACACCATCCTAAAAAGGTTTAGTATGGAAGATTCTAAGCGTGGTGCCTTGCCCGCTTGCCATGGAATCACTCTCTCCAAAGACTTCTGTCCGAAGACTGATGAAGAGAGAGCTCGCATGAGCATTATACCCTACACTTCAGCCGTAGGATCTATAATGTATGCGATATTATGTACACGCCCTGATGTTGCTTATGCACTAGCTGTTGTAAGAAGGTATCAATCCAACCCAGGGGAAAAACATTGGATAGCAGTGAAGAACATTCTTAAGTACTTGCGAAGGACTAAAGAATTGTTCTTGGTGTATGGTAATGGGGATCTCCAAATGGAGGCCTTTACCGATTCCATCTTCTAAAGTGATAAGGTTGACAACAAATCTATCTCAAGGTTTGTATTTACCCTCAATGGAGGGGCGGTTAGTTGGAAGAGTTCCAAACAAGATACCGTTGCAGACTCCACGATGGAAGCTGAGTATATTGCTGCAAATGATGCTGCCAAGGAAGCCGTCTAGATGAAGAAGGTCATCACGGAACTAGGAGTAGTTCCAACCATTGTTGATCCAATACCTTTGTATTGTGATAATAATGGAGCTATGGAGTTAGCCAAAGAACCCAGATCCCATCAGAAGTCCAGACACATCCTAAGGCGATATCATTTGATCCGGGAGATAGTAGATCGCCATGAGATCGAGATTCGGAGAGTAGATACAAAGAATAACACAGCGGATCCACTCACCAAGGCCCTTCCACAGCCGCAGCATGAGCGACTTTTTGAGATGTTGGGTATGAGATACGCCAATAACTGGCCTTAGTGAAACTGGGAGATTGTTGGATATATGTATGCCCTAGAGGCCATTATATGTATAGTGGATGCTTGGACATGTATATATATATATATTGATTACTTTCTTGCTCGACAAGATAGTATGCTATCTGGTTTACTTTATCTGACATGTTGATTTGATCATGTTTTTATTCATTTGCACATGTTGATAAAGCCCTCAGGATATTTGCTTGACTACTGTGACTGTGATGCAGATCATACTAGTGGGCCACGCGTAGTTTATAAGCATATCCTAGAACTGTTCCTAGTCGTGGGTGTCTCGAGACAGGGCATCGATATTCCAGAGTAGACTAGCGTATACTATTCTTGTCCTATATGATGGGCGATGGATGTTCCCATATCCATCTGGTGAGGTGACACCAAAGAATGTATGCGGGTGCTCAGTGGAGACTGAGTACACTGAACGGACTCACAGAAAACTCATATGTGGTATTATATCTATCGTTGGATAGCAGTTCTCAGGTGACACTGGTACAGGTTAGTCTGTAGACCCGAGATCATCATAGAGTCTTGTGTGTCTTCCCACTGTACTTTGATCTCCACCCTACCACGGCTCTACTGAGTCGTGCAAACAGGTGGTCTTTGGGTACAGTCCCGAGGCACATGGAGTCAATGAGCGATAGGAGGGGTTTCGTCTCTCCCGGTATTGGGGGTTGATGTTGTGCTATGCTTGATTGGCTATAACAGGAAGTCCCTGGCTAGGGCTACTGAGATTTACTGATAAGCGTTATCAGTAGTTTCTCGATCTATTATCAGCCATATACCAGCATGACTTATTGAGTTATTGGGGTCGACGACACCATCCCCAAACTTGATATGCAACATATTTGATGAGGAGACCGGATTGTACGGTAAGTGTTGCCCGATGGTTCGACGGGAGTTTTGACAGCTTTGCTGGTTTTCTTCTGATCGTTCAATACCCGGGTGGCCGTTACGTTTAGGTGACCGCTTGCGGTTTGTGGGTGTTTGATATGATCATCACCCACTGCCGGCGTATTGACGAGTCTTAGAGTCCCACACAGAAGTTTCCTAGCCCAGGCGAAAAGATGTGGTGTGCATATGAGATATGCGCGGGACCCGATTGAATACGACTATTTGATACCATATGTTAATCGGGCGGTTTTCTATTAGTCGGGTCGTATGCGATACAACCGGATTGTTAAATCAATTGTTGGTTTAACATTTTGACTTTAAGTTTTATTTTAATTCTTTAGTCAAACCCTTTTTATTAAAGAGGAAGAATGCATGCATGGATGCACATGTTGATGTGCATGTATGCACATGATGATGTGCATGTATGCACCTTGCTCACCCACTTTTTAACCTTGGATTAATATTCCTTTTGCCTTTTAACTCAAGTGCAATAATATCTAAATTAAGTAACCATAGTTTGAGATGAAGAGTAGAAAATATATGTACTTATTTTTTCTATCATTTCATTAAGCTTTTGCCTTCATCTTCTTCCTCCTCCTTGCTCTCTAGGTTTTACCATAGTGAGAAAGAAATAAAAAGAAAGGGTTTTGACAAAAGAAAACTCACCACTTCATCAGTCTACTCTAATCTAGCCAATTAGTTTAGAGTGCTTAGATTCAACTTCTTCTTGCATCAAGTGGAGTTACAAGGTTGGAGCTAGTGAACTTCGGGTGGATCATCGTGGACGTAGGAGCTTACTAGCAAGCCTTTCCAACCTCTCAACGATCTTAGGAGTCACTATAAAGAGGACTACAAAGGTTGTATTCCTTTCACTTAGTGTAAATTTAGTTCTTGTATGTGATACTTGTGATGTTACCCTAGAAATTCTAGTTAAAGATCCATACTTTGTTTGCTTAGCACCTCTAAAATTTTAAAGTGGCATGTGTGATGCTTCCATACTCATAAGTAGGTGCTAGGTAAGCCCAACA
Organism: Agapanthus africanus; assembly: GCA_030015575.1. NCBI lineage: Eukaryota > Viridiplantae > Streptophyta > Magnoliopsida > Asparagales > Amaryllidaceae > Agapanthus > Agapanthus africanus. Next base: position 114,342,448 of record JASDDO010000031.1, read on the forward strand.
TTTTGAATACACATGTTACGTTATCCGACACGGTCCGTGTTTTTGTGTAGGTGCTGCACTTGGGTTGGTTTTGGAGTGTCTTTACACACGTTAGCCACTAGACGAACACTTGTGAATTGGATTGGAGTTGGTGTGTCGGTCAAACGTAGTTTGTACGTGATATTGGTTGATTTCTGAGATTTTGCCCTTGTTATGTATGTTTGTGTTAATAGGGTCACAGGCGGGGACATCGAACGCTGCGAAGAAAGGGAAGCAGGTGATTGGATCTACCTAGCTCGAGATTGTCGGTGAGTAGATTTAACATCTACGGGGAAATCTCCCGTATGGCGTTAAGTGTCAGGGCTAAATATGATATGATCTGATATGATATTAGCTGCATTGCTTATATACACATATAGAGATTGTGCATGGACATCATTGCATCTTATTACTTGGTGTGCCTGGACTTGTACCCATTGGACACTGCACTATTATTGACAGTTCATGTTGCACGAGCACTAATTGTATGCTACACACACTGTCGGTAATTGTCATGATACGCACAACACACATACATATGTGATATGGTATTGATTAGTGACATTGAGGCATTAATTCTTGTGCAGTTGCGCATATGAAATACAGTTGCATGCATACCTATATGCTTACATATACCCCTAAGTGGTAGGGTATTGTCATTTGACATTGAGACATTTATTCTTATTCTATTATGCATATGTAATATAGTACACATATACCTACATGGTATTGCATCATTATTAGCATGTATATACACATACCTTGCTACAGCTACACATAAACCTACATGGTATTGCATCATTATTGACAGGTATATACACATATCTTGCTATAGCTACATGTACATCATGCATATATACTTACATGTACACCCTGATACCTTGCTATAGCCACATGTTCACCTTTATATGATGTTGCTTGGATTTTGGATAATTGGGAACCGCATGATATATTTAATAACTTGTTGCATTTAAATAGCGGTTTTTTCTTGATATGCTCATATTACTGTTTTATGTTGCATATATTATATTTCATGGATTTACGCATTGAGATATGGATTTCATGTGATTTATGGATTTGAGAATCGTGGGGGTATTTCATGAAATTCAAGTATTGTTTGAAAACCTGGTTTATCTTGATATGATATTTCAGTGCGTCCACTATGAGTTTTCTTGGTTCTGAAACTTGTGTTACATACCCGATTCGAGGAGCGGTAGGCATCGTCTGGGGGTATATGGTGGATCCGGTATGGTTCCCCGGGGCAAGAGGTGATTTTCGTGGTATAGACGATGAGCCTGGCAGGAGGGCTAGTACCTACCGGGGATAGTATTTGGACTCGGCGGTTATCGTGGGGATACCGACCAGAGTTATGTATGGACATGACATCAGGGCCAGTCATGGTGACGGTGCCTGACAGATAAGTATTTACGTGTCGATGCTGGACACTAGTTTTCATGATGTTTCGAGTGTCGATGTTGGATACTCAGGTTCCATGATTTTGATGTGTCGTTGAGAGACACACATATATACATATATATACACAGGCATATGTTTTCATGATGTTTCGGGTGTCGAATTTGGACACTCAGGTTCCATGAGACTTATAGGATATGAGGGCCGATCTGAGGATGCGGTGCCTGAGGATTTTGGGATTTGACATGTCAGTGAGGGACACTGGGGTTTTTCTATGCTGATGATTTTTGCATGAGGTTTTATTATTTATCCCACACTCAGGATTTATTTGATATGCATTTGATTTGTGAGTAGATATAGTACCCTGGTGGTGTACCCTGATCATGATAGTTGCATATTCATATTTCCATACTTATGCTATCAGATTACATGTGATAGATTACCGCTGTTAGTGCATATTTGCGATTTCAGTATGATGTTATTTTCTATTCATGAGTTGGCAACTCACCCCCGTTGTGCCACAGTGTTTTGCAGGTATGATCCTCAGAGTAGTCGCGGCAGGGCGCTTTATTATCTCTACTTTTGTGGATACCGCTACGTTTGACTGTGAGGCCTTTTTTCATAGGTGGGTTGCGGTTATCCGATGATTTCATTGTAGATCTTTTGTATCTAAAACTCTCCATCTACCACTTTCATGTTTTGACTTAGAGACGAGTTGTGAGGATCGATGTTGTATATTCTTATGACTCTGGTTGTCGTGCTCGTGTGAGCCGGCCTTTATTTATGTTGATTATCTCATTTCTTCGCTACGGTGTCGTATATCTATTGTGGTGGTTGTTTCCGCCTTTGGGCGAGATTTGCTCCCGTTTGGGGATGCTTTACTTATATCTTATGTTTGTACCCATTTCGGGGATAGTTTTTACAAAGGAGGTGATGCCGAAATTTTTATGAAAAACAAACTTAAGGTTTAAGTTCTTACTTGAGATTTTATAGTGTTTCTATCCTTTACTTCTTGTAATGGTTTAGATTGCTGGGTTTTCGGCTTACTTAAATTGTGTTTCGCCTGTTGACGTTACGCAGTCTAAGTGCCGATCATGTACCTAACTTGGGTCATGACAAAGTTGGTATCAGAGCGCTAGGTTTTACCTTTCGGAGTGTAGCATGACCTTGGTATGATGGAGTAGATAGCTTAAGAAGAGTAACGTAGCGGGTGTATATTCCGCGGCATACTTACGATACGGTACTCCACCTAATTCACCTTGTGACTTATTGTTTGAAATTCCTTCCATGATTATATACATCCTTGTGATTCGATTTCTGTGTTCTTATCGAATCCTGTTTCCATTCTAGCCAGTAAGCCACCGAGGACTACGAGGGCACAGTGAGCGGCCGCAAGAGCCGAGGTCAGAGTTGACTCGTCCGAGATGAAGACTGACCCGGGATATACGCCCATTGTGCAGGAGCAGATTGATCCACCTTCGACAGACCATATTGCTATGCTAGGGGCCGGTATGCAGGATTTGCGCCAGATGGTAGAGTCGTTAGTTGAGGCCATTCGAACGCATAGGAAGGAGGTTGTCCCACCTGTTACGGGGACTGTATTGGTGCCTACTGTTCAGGCAGTTGTACCTGCAGCTACAGAGGTAATCACCGTATCGTTATCGGAGTTCATGAGGCTGAAGCCTCTGGTTTTCACAGGCACCGATACAGCTAAGGATCCACAGTCGTTTATCGATCGGATGGTCAGGATATGTCGTTCGCTGAGATGCTCCGATGCGAGATGGGTAGAGTTCGCGGGCTTTCATCTGGAGGTTTGGCCCAGAAGTGGTGCGAGTACTTAAAGAAGGGCAGAGCCGTAGGTCTTTCTCCTATGATCTGGGCTGAGTTCGTGATGGTGTTTCTTGCGTGTTTTCTTCCACAGAGCGTCAGGGATGCTCGAGCGTGCATTTTCGAGTTGTTACGCCAGACTCAGGGTATGATGGTGGCCGAGTACGATATGCAATTTACCGAGCTGTCTGTGTATGATCCGTATTTTGTAGCTACTGAGGAGATGCGAGTCAAGAGGTTTGTTCGAGGCCTGCTTACCCAGTTGTTCCTCGCTATCAGCGTACAACATTGTGACACGTATGCAGCAGCGGTGGACGCAACCTTATTAGTTAAGGAGCGTCTTTCTAGGTCGTTGGTTGTTCCGGAACCGAAAAGGGTTCGTACTGGTATATAAGCCCGGAGACAGATGTTTAGACGACGCGACAGCGTTCATTCAGGCACGGGGAGTAGCAGAGACGTGGGACAAGGCCAGTTGTTCAGCACTTATCCTTAAGAGGGTCAGCAGTCGACGCGTGGGTGCTTTGGGTGTTGCAGTCTATATCACCTGTTAAGGATTGTACCACGATACGCCAGAAAGAGGCAGCCGTACCACATGTTACCTTACCGCCTTCTCCTCCTCAGAGAGCGTTGCCTCTTGCGCCTGTTGTTGCTCCGCGTCAGACTTATGCTCAGAGAGGTCGTGGTCGCAGAGGGTTTGTTCAGAGAGGACGGGGTGGCAAAGGCAGAGGACAGCCAGTTGCTGGTAGAGGGCAGGCTCGGGTGCTTGCCTTGACTCATCAGGACGCGCAGGCGTCCAATGCAGTGGTTTCAGGTACTCTTTCTGTATGTTCTTTTGATGCACATGTTTTGTTTGATCCGGGATCTACGCATTCGTATGTTTCTACACACTTCGTGCCGAGGTTAGGCCAGGAGTCGTGTTTGCTAGATCAGCCGCTTATTGTGATTACTCCTGTTGGAGATTCTTTTATTACACGTCATGTGTTTTGGTCGTGTGCCGTTTGGATAGGAGATAGAGATTTGTCCGTCGATTTGATCCTTCTAGATATGTTGGACTTCGACGTTCTCCTTGGCATGGACTGGTTAGCAGTTTGTTATGCGTCTGTGGACTGCCGTGAGAAGACAGTCGGTTTTAGTTTTCCGGGCGAGTCTGTTCGGGTTGTGCGGGGGGACTGTGGTGCCGCCCCTCACAATTTGATTTCTGCCCTTTGCGCTAGTCGGCTTTTGAGGAAGGGATGTCGGGGATTCTTTTCTTTCATTCATGATACTAGAGCCACAGTAGAGTCGTTAGACCGGGTTCCTGTCGTGTGAGAGTTTTCCAATGTTTTTCCCGATAAGTTACCTGGTTTTCCGCCAGAGCGTGATATTGAGTTTTGCATTGATCTGATTCCTGACACGGGGCCTATTTCTATACCGCCTTACCGGATTGCCCCGGCGGAGATTATAGAGCTTAAAGATCAATTGTAAGAGTTGCTTGATAAGGGACTTGTGCGTCCAAGTGTTTCGTCTTGGGGAGCTCCTGTGCTGTTCGTCAAGAAGAAGGACGGCAGTTTGAGCTTGTGTATTAATTATCGTCAATTAAACTGAGTTACGGTGCGGAATAGGTATCCTTTATCTCGCACTGACGATTTGTTTGATCAGCTCTAGGGTGCAAAACATTTTTCTAAGATTGATTTGTGTTCGGGTTATCATCAGTTGCGGGTTCGGAATGATGACATTCCGAGGACTACTTTTCGTACACGCTACGGGCATTATGAGTTTTTGGTGATGTTGTTCGGACTTACCAATGGCCCAGCAGCGTTGATAGATCTGATGAACCGGATTTTCATGCCGTTCCTCGACCGGTTTATTATTGTGTTTATTGATGACATTATGGTCTACTCTAGGAGTCATGAGGAGCATGAGCAGCACTTGAAATTGCTTTGCAGATATTGAGAGAGCACCAGCTGTATGCTAAATTCTCAAAGTGCGTATTTTGGATTGATAGAGTTGACTTCCTGGGTCATGTGGTGATGGGAAACGGTATTCTTATGGACCCGAGGAAGATCGAGGCTGTACAGCTTTGGCCCAGACCTGTATCTGTGACAGAGGTCCGCAGCTTTTTGGGCTTAGCTGGTTATTACCGCTACTTCGTGCAGGATTTCTCGAGCATCACTGCACCGCTGACCAGACTGACCCGGAAGGGGGTTCCTTTTTTTTGGACTGATGCGTGCGAGCAGAGTTTTCAGCAGTTGAAGACTCGGTTGACGACTGCACCAGTTCTATCTTTGCCTTCTGTATCGGGTGGCTTTGTTGTTTACTGTGATGCTTCTCGAGTGGGGCTCAGTTGTGTTCTGATGCAGCATGATAGAGTGATTGCTTATGCTTCTAGGCAGCTGAAGAAGCACGAGCAGAATTATCCCACTCACGATCTTGAGATGGCCGCGGTGGTCTTTGCGTTGAAGTTTTGGAGACACTACTTGTACGGGGAGTCGTGTCAGATTTTCACGGACCACAAGAGCTTGAAGTACATCTTCCAGCAGCGGGATCTGAATCTAAGACAACGCCGTTGGATGGAGCTTGTGAAGGATTATGATTGCGAGATCCTTTATCACCCCGGAAAGGCGAATGTGGTAGTTGATGCTTTGAGTCGTAGGCCCGGGGGTAGCTTGTCCCAGTTGAGTGCAGTTCAGCGACAGTTTTCTGCAGATTAGCAGGTCTTGTGCGATGGTAGAGTACAGTTTAAGTTCACTCCCACTGGGGGACAGCTTGCTCATGTCCGCGCCCGTCCACTTCTACTTGATCGTATCCGTGAGGCGCAGCTCAGTGATGCCCGTTTGTCAGAGATTCTTGAGCTTGTTCGCCAGGGTACAGATTCGGAGTTCTTGATTGATGACCAGGGTATGCTACGTTATGGAACTCGCTTGTGTGTACCAAAAATTGATGGGTTGAGACACGAGATCCTAGAGCAGGAAAATCAGTCAGTCTTTAGCGTTCATCCAGGTTCCACCAAGATGTACCGTGATTTGAGAGACATTTACTGGTGGGAAGGGATGAAGCGCGATGTTTCGAACTTCGTTTCGAGGTGCCTGACTTGTCAGTAAGTCAAGGCTGAGCATCAGAGACTGACTGGAGAGTTGCAGCCTTTACCCGTTCCTGAGTGGAAATGGGAGCAGATTTCTAAGGACTTTGTTGTGGGTCTACCCAGGGCCAGTCAGGGGTATGACTCCATTTGGGTGATCGTTGCCCGGTTAACGAAATCGGCTCACTTCCTTCCAGTGAATACTGCTTTCGGTTATGCTCAGTATGCTCAGTTGTATATAAATGAGATTATGCGTTTGCAGGGCATTCCCACTTGCATCGTATTCGACAGGGGAACCCAGTTTACTAGCTGTCTTTGCCAAAAGCTTCAGGAAGCTTTGGGTACCCGGTTGATTTTTAGCATTGCTTTCCATCCGCAGACCGATGGTCAGTCAGAGCAGACGATACAGACTCTATAGGATATGCTTCGGGCGTGCGTGCTTGATTTTGGTGGCAGTTGGGATCGTCACTTGCTGTTGATTGAAATCTCCTACAATAACAGCTTTCAGAAGACTATTCAGATGGCACCTTTCGAGGTTTTGTATGGTAAGAAGTGTCGATTGCCAGTCTGTTGGACCGAACTCAGTGAGAGTAGGGTTTTGGGATCCCAGCTAGTTCAGGAGACTACGGAGAAGATCCAGCTGATTCAGGACAGGATGGGGGCAGCCCAGTGCAGACAGAAGTCTTATGCCGACCGTCGTCATCGCAGACTTGAGTTCGCAGTGGTGGATCATGTATTCCTATGGATTTCTCCGATGATGGGCGTTATGAGATTTTGGAAAAAGGGGAAGCTCAGTCCCAGATTTGTAGGTCCTTTCGAGATCCTTAAGCGAGTTGGTACTGTTGCTTATCGTTTGGCTCTCCCGCCCAGTTTTCGGGACGTTCACCCCGTGTTCCATGTGTCGATGCTTCGTAGATACCTTCATGATCCTTCTCACATTATTTAGCACCAGACCATTCATCTTGAGCGCGATCTTTCGTTCACCGAGCAGCCGGTAATTATTTTGGATCGGCAGGTGAAGAAACTTCGATCAAAGGTCTTGCCATCTGTGAAGGTTCTTTGGCGTAGCCCGACTAGTGAAGAGATCACTTGGGAGGCCGAGAGCGAGATGCGGAAGAAATTCCCTCATCTCTTTGAAGGTACGCTTAGTAAGAATTTTAATTCGGGGACGAATTTCTTTAAGGGGGAGATTGTAAGACCTTAGAATGCGATTAGTGTTAATTAAGCGATAATGCGGGTTTTTAGGGAAAAATTTACCAAATCCGTTTCCTCACATTTTATAACAATTAATTAATATTTTATTATTATTTTTTATGGCTTGCACACACATGTGCAAGTTAATGTGAGGGTTAGTTATTGTTAACCTTGTTTAGTAGCAATGACACCTTAAGCTAATCCATGTCCTAATTTAATCTTGCCTTAGATATTTGTTTGAGAAATATCTTCTTGCTTTTGGAATGAAGGGAGATGGCTAGGTGAGTCATGAGGGTAATTAATGCAAGCTTTAATGAAGAGAGGGGGAGAGTAAGAGTAAGGTTTAAGCTTACCCTACACTCACCCATCACCATTATTTCCCCTCACTCTCTCATTCTTATCTCTTCACAATTATTTCCTTATCTCCTCAACTCTCAACTGAAACCCCCACTACCCCATCACCAAAACCTTGCAAAACTTCATAAAATATCACTAAAACACTTCACAAATCTTGGTTTAGCCACTAAATTGCCTTGGAGCTTGGAAAAATTGGATTATTGAGCAAGAGTGGCTAGGTAATAACCTCAAACTGATAATTAGGTATTCATATTGTTGTGTTGCCTTGTAGTTATGGTTTAGAACACTAAAGTTTAGTTTTGTGCAAATATCATATTTTTAGTGTCGTATTGGAGTCTTTGTGATCTGCTGTAGAACCAGATGTTTGTTGGAAAAGTTCCCATCATAGTGACCTAGTGTTAAGGTATGGAACCCACCATAAAAACCTGAGACCATTCCCAAAAATCGTAGCCGCAAATTTATTGCTTCTGGCTGCAAATTGCGGCCAGAGGGGGACTGGGGTGTTGAGTTTTCGGCGTAGGGTCTCTGGGGTTGTATGTGGTCTCGTGGAACTTGCAACTTTTACTAATTATCTGTGTATCAAAATCTGGGATCACTTTGCTATAATCTAGTATTTTGAATGCGCATGTTACGTTATCCGACACGATTCATGTTTTTGTGTAGCTGCTGCACTTGGGTTGGTTTTGGAGTGTCTCTACACATATTAGCCACTAGACGAACACTTATGAGTTGGATTGGAGTTCGTGCGTCGGTCAAACGTAGTTTGTGTAAGCCCGCGGGGGCGCCCCGGCCGTCGATCCGACGCCGGAAACGCGGAAAACAAAACTTTGCGAACTTTGCAAAACCGGCACCATCGCGGACTTTGCACCCGGATCGGGCCATTAACCCAGCTAGCTAGCAAACTAGAAAAGAGTAGAGAAGTCATACCAAGCGATCCGTGTCCTTCGGTCTTCATCTCCACTCCGATCTCCTGCGGAAAATCCGTCACCTCCTCGCTCGTCGGAAAAGGGCACCACGTAGCCGGAATCTTTTACGGGCTCCCGCCTCTTGACCGAGGCAACTCGGGCGCGAAGTTGGCTAGCCGACGCGTCCAAGGGATGCTGTAGAATAGTGTAGTAAGCAGGTCTCTTTGGGGTTTATGAGGTTGCCATGTTGGAGGAATTTTGCACAAAGATATTCATAGATGCTTGAGGGAATAATGGAGCATCCATGGAAAATGAGCTCGGCCACAAGAAGAAATGTGCTCACTGTGAAAAACAATGAAGCAATCTCTCTCACTTGAAAACCATATATAAATTAATCCCTCATCACAACAAAACAATTCCAGCACAAAAAATGAGGGGGGGGGCCCACCAAACAACATAAAGGAATTTTCCCACCAAAGGAATAATAAACCTTTCTCTCTCCACCCATTAACAGTGGCCGACCCATGAAAGGAATTGGTGGGAAAAAGAATCACATGCATGATGGTGAAAAAGAAAAAAGATAAACAAAAGAAAAATTGATCAAATCAATTTTCCATTCATTTCAAATCCAAAGCCAAATCAACCACCATCCAATTAATGCAAAGGAAGTGACTAGAAAAGAATATCATGATTATGAAGCCACACTCATGCAAAGATACCCCTCACAAAATGTTAATTGCAAACTTGCAATTAACACCCTCCAACGAAAAGTCCGACCGGGAAGGAAAAAGAGAAAACCGGCCGGAACGGAATGCAAACTGGCAACCCCAGAAAACCGATCCCGTAATAAATTACAGGAAAACCCCGCTACTGCAAATACATGCCCGCATTTGTATTCCCACTGAACACAAATGCAAAGAGACAAAACTACACTATCAAATACTAGGATCCGGCTTAAGCTAAAGCCGACTAGTAAAAACCGTCCGATCACGATCCGTGCAATACCGCACGTATCTGATCGAACCCTGCCATATCTCCATACGGCCTCTACAGCGTTTCGCCCGAAAGCTTGAGTAACTGAAAGTGTGGTGGACTCTAAAGACTCGTCAATACTATGGTTGTGGATTTAACCACTAGCACGTCAGAGGTATAAGCCAATACGTGACGGGCCACCAGCTATTGACCAAAAGGGACGTCGATGAGCGAACTCATCCTGACACCCTACTGAGCCTGTCAGTGACAATATCTGTACAGTCCGGTCCGTTCGTCTATGAGCAACGCATGTCGGGCCTAAGGGGTTGGTAAAAGTCAGACCCCCAAAAGCGGTACAAGTCGTGTCGGAGTGTAGCCCAGAACATCCTGAGATACTACTGGAATACCTACCAGTAAATCTCCTGCCTTGGCCAAGGACTTCGTGTAATGGCTCTCCTAGACACAGCGCGACCTCACCCCCAATACCGGGAGAGACGAACCCCTGAAGATCCGCTCACTGCCTCCATGTGGCTCGGGACTGTACCCAACTAAAACCTGTTTGCACGAATCCTTTGAGCCTTGGTAGGGTAGTAATCAAAGCACAGTGAGAACTCACACGAGACAAATGACGATCGCCAGGTCGATGAACTAACCTGTACACATGTCACCTGGGAACTGCTATCTGACGTCAGGTATAAGACCAACTAGCATGTTCCCGGCGAGTCCTGTCCGGTGTACTCATAACCCAATGAGCACCTGTATACATCTTAGGTGAACCAACTGACACCAGTGGCTTGTGAGACCGGCCACCGCCCCTCGTCGGGGTCTCGACTGTATACACTAGTCTACTCTGGAGAATCGATGCCCTGTCTCGAAACTCCTACGACTAGGGACCTTTTAAGGATGTGCATATAGACTCCAGCTCTCACTTATATGATCGCCCTCATACTGCTGGCAGTCAAGCAAGAATCCTAGGGGCTCTATCAACGTGCAATAGCGACATGTCAGGTCACCTAAAGCAGTACACGATGATAAAGGTAAACCAGATAGCATACTATCATCTCGAGTAAGACTGTCCTACCGGGATAGGTCCTCCCTCAATCATTGCAATCACGTGCCTGTGATCCAACAATTGACTCTGAGGGCACTATCTCCAACAATCTCCCACTTGCACTCAAGGCTAATTATTGCGATGTCGCATACTTACAGCCCGTGTGATACCGAACACCCAACTCCTCTACTAGTCAGTCTCACAAATCCCGTTTGTGAAACTATTGCGTTCGAGGAATAGCCTCAGTGAGTGGATCCGCCTAGAAGTTTCTTTCTATGTCTCTCTATATCTCAAGTTCGCGGAGAAAGCCATCTCCCGAAATGAGCAATACCTGTCTTAGAATGTCTGGATGTCTGATGGGACCTAGCTCATAAGTGAACTCCAAATCCAAACTTCTTAGACTTTATCGTCAACTGAATCTAATCAGTATCCTGCGCCATGCCTCCCTCAGTATTGCCTTGGACCACCTGTCCAAAATACTGCCCCTCGTCAGAAGGAAAACTATAACTCTGATGACCTCCTTGTCGTCCAGGTCACCTTGGAAGCCTGGAATGATAACTGTTTCCCGAATGGGGCTTTCGTTATCATATCCCTAGAACAACCACTTATGTTCTAAAACTTCTTCCGACTGTTTCTCCAGGATTGGATCAATGTCAACTTATTGCATCTAGTGCAAGAACAACATCTGGTGTGGTACTTGACATCTCATGATTGACTCAATTGCCTAAGCAAGTGATCTGCCAATCATGAACATCACTCTCCCCTTTAGTCTGTAAGACACCTTTAGAGAGGGTGACTCCATTACCTGCAGGTACACTACCAAGCCAGGAGTCGTCCATTCTAAATACTCTTAGAATGCTGTCTAAGTACCCAGATTGGGAAACCACCCAAATCTAGATCTAAAACCATAGATCTAGTAACCAGTATGTCTGATATAATGTCCAAGTCCTTTATGGAGAAACCACTGTGTGACGACCAAAGTATAACCGATCGTAGTATAGGAATGTCACTTCCTACTTTGTGTATGTCATCCAAAACCCGGATATCATACCCTACTACCTTCTCAACAGATCCATCCCCTATTCTGATGACGTCAAACCTATGACTGTCACATCAGAAACAGATGATCTATCTCCGCTACATCTGCTTTAGTCTATAAATAGACATAAGCCTGATGTCCACCAATGCTTCCGCTGCTCCCACTGACTACGACAACCCTCTGGCAGAGTCATATAGACGTGCTCTTCTAAAGCTAGTTTAGAACGACGCTATACTCATCCTCCTGCCGGGTCTCGCAGCCTGGAACAACAGCAATGGAAAGTGTGGGTAAACAAGAACCTCCCTGCCACCGTCCTTGAGGCTACCGGAGTACCTCTCGGGTGCCTGAGGTTACCCACCTTATTTGTGGAGTGGCCAATGGAATGTCAATCCAGATTGAATCTTTAGGTTCCTTATCAAATCTTCGGTAATCGTTTGCGGTTCTGGAACCAGTTCTACCATACTCCCACTACTGTTTTTTGAAAAAATCCATTTTTTAATAAAACCGTGGCGAGTCTAGAACAATATTTCTATTGATCTGCCAGATGGTAGAAAGTCAACCGTCGTCATAGCCTGGGTCAACCCACAAACAGCCATTACAGAAACGTGCCTTGAGTTATCCAGAGTCTGGTTTTAATCATAAGCCGGACAACTCCCCGTACCTTAACAATGTTAAGATATGAACTGTACTATATCCAATATAGAACCAGCGGCACTGATTTAATTGAACCAGATTAAAATCATGCAGCTGTCTCCAGTGCATGTCAACTAAATGGAGAGAGAGGCCGATCAGCGTTACTCAATTTAGGAATGCTTCCAATTATGAGTAACCTGAAAGAGAAGCAAGTTCTCTTTATCATTACTATCAACTGAATACCATACACAAGTATCTACATTTTCGATCACTTTGAAGAATCCCGATACTTGCTACACCTGGTTCTCTACTCTATTCAAATACCTATAACTCCTCAAAACTTAGACCCTGTGTTTCTACGAAACACATGTCTAAGAACTAGAGAAGTTAAAAGTAAACAGAATATAGTATGAGGACCAACCCCTGTGTCCTAATGGACACTGGACAACATACAATACTCTGTATAAGTCCGCTGAGTCTAACAACTCTTTCACTGTGTGTCGTAGGTTGAAAACTGTACTTATGGTTAAGAAGAATTACACCGCTGTTTAATGCTCCTTACCTAACCATCCACTGATATAGGTAAATGTCATCAACATAATATCAAAAGGTATATCTCACTCTATGAAAATAGACGTACAGATATATCAATTTGAAATTGGTGCACAACAGCGGATATTCAAAACCAAATATTTGCCGACCGGCAAACAGCCCAGGTGATCTCCTCAAATATCACCGATTATAACGAATCCCGATATAATGAGGATGATCACCCAATTCCCAATGACTTACTCCCACTCATCATCTGTAAAACCATACAGATGTGAGAATCATACCTGGTAAATACATACCCTGGAGTAAGTATCTAATCGGGAAATCAGTTTTCTTTTAACATTACACAGTGAAAATGAAACATTGAAATGTTTCGGTGGGGTATTCCGGTATTCTTAGTAATGCCTCTTCCATTATCCAGATTCACAACTATAACCGTATAATTCTTTGCCACCTCTCCAAATCCCTTTATATGTTTTTAGTCATTACCTTCTGCACACCCCTTAGGCCAAATGGTTTTCTTCCTTCCCTACCATTCGGCACCAGCCCATGGTTTGGAAGAAGACTATCCAATAAGCATAAAGGGTGTACTGTCCTAATCCTAGGAGCACTCGCAACGCGAGAGAAGGTGAAGATAAAAGACACCTGAATGTACTTTATTCCTATTTCTCATGGACCAGAATCCATCCCCGAACTGGAACAAGTTCCTTTCGAGTTCGTATATAACCATACGATGGAGTATCCATTAAACTGTGGATCTTCGTAGTGATACGGAGTGTCCTGGAGAAATACAAAGGTGATTTAGGATTGGCGAAGAAATATTTGGTTTGGTCGTGAATATCAGTCGCAATTTACTTTGCCCTCTTACTAATCCCTTGCTTCGTCTTAATCTTAATACCTTCTGTACACCGTTTAGGCTAATTGGGTTTCTTCATTCCCTACCGGTCGGCGCTAGCCTATGGTTTGGAAGAAGACTATCCAATTTGCGTAATAGGTGTACTACTCCTAAACCAAGGAGTACTCGCAACTTGAGAGAGGGTGAAAAGAAAAGACAACTGAATAATCCTATCCGTTTTCTCCAGAACCGGAAACCATCCTCGAAGTCCTTCGAGTTCGTATATAACCATACGATGGTTTTGTCCAATGGAAGTGGACGTTCGCAGTAATGCGGGGTGTCCTGGAGAAAAGGGTAAAAGTAGGAGTGGCAATGAGGTCTGCAACTCTGACAATCCAAAAGCCAGTGTTAAGAAGGTTCGGTCAACTTGGTCTCTGAGTCGTAGTCTTAGGGTCGGGTCAATGGTCGCTACCAAAGAGAGAGAGAAAAGAAACACTCAGCGTGCACTCTATCCTAGATCAGAATGGTTACCAATTTATCTAATCTGGAAACCTCCCACTGTACCTCAAATTCTCCTCCAAACCTAAAAGAAGAATTAGTCGGGAATACCCGAGGAGTAAACCAACTCATCAGTGGGAATCGGGATTCAACTCTCATCGCATGATAACGTGACGGAATCCGCTCATGGTATCACACTCCAGAAGGTATGCGCATATCTGGCAAGTTTCAGTTCTTTTGAAACTCCCGATGTGGATTTTTACCCCATGCTCTTATGACCTTGACTTTGGCCAACAAATCATAAGTCACATGTCAAGTTCTGCCCGTCATTCTCCAGGTTAATTTGAGCCCACCCGTACAAGCCCTTGACTTTGGCCAACAAGGCTATACGACTGCCCCAAACCAACGCATCTATCTATGCTGCATATGAATAACCAACAGCTACCAAACACTGTGCCTTGACTTTGGCCAACAAACACAGCTTGAATACTATTGGCTACCCATATGAAACGACGGAGGGCTACGAATGGTTTCTGGCGAAAACCTTTAACGTAATGAACTTGATATCGTTGAAGGAACGGATAGCTTTTTAGAAAATATAGTGACGAAAACCTTTACTAAAGAGGTCACTCCCGGTGAAGGGATCTCGGCTCTTTCCCCGTAGAATGGGGTGCAGGATATCCCAAATGAATACCACGATGCAAAGCAAAAGTAATCGGCTATAGTGAAGTTAATGCCCTGACGCAAACTTCTGTCCAAGGGGTCACTCCCGGTGAAGGGATCTCGGCCCTTGCCTCGTCGACTGAGGAGCAGGATATTCCAAATGAATACCGCGATGCAAAACAAAAGTGAACGTCCTTGCAATAACAGCTTTTTGAAAAGTGTTCCAACAACATCAGAATAGGTTTGTTTTAACTTGCATTGATCCGAATCAACGCAGTCCCATCAATTGATCACACCACAAAGAACGAAAATATACTGATGTACGTATATGCCATCCGCATTCGCCACTGGGTCCCGTCATTACCCGTTAGGTTAGCTAACTAACGACAGAGCGGGGACTGGACTAGCGCGGATGTAAAACATATACAACATCTACTAATATATATACCAATATATTATATTCGCTCAAGGCGTGATAAAAAAAGCAACATCACATAAATGTACAGCATCACAGAACAATACAGATATCTGGGATCCCCGGGTTTCACAGAGCCACTACTGAAACCCGACGTTCCCCTGGTCGTGTGGATAGCCTGCGCAATGAAAACCTAGACCCCTACGGGCGCGGCAAGTTACCCGCCAAAACCTGAAGCGAGGCAGCCCCCTTCAGCGCCGTGAATGGACTACCCAGCACTTCACGGAATCCGGTAACTTGGGCACCCCTCCTGGGTCAACCTGTACCCCCTACGAGTGCGGCGAATAGCCCGCCAATTCTAGAGTGAAGCCCCCTCCGTCCCAATGCCATGAGATGCGGGCTTGTTGCCCTCCAGAACCCGGCTATCCGTGCACCCCTCCGCGGGGTAATCCTAGTACAGAAAGTAAAATATACATACAACGGGTACATCGACCGCAACCAGGTCGTGCCCCAAAAGAATAATACAATCAGGCAGTGACGGCAGTCCACATGTCGGACGCTCGCCCCGCAATATCTAATGTACATAATACAACAGCATTGTACTAGCATTGCATCCAGGCTATCCCCACGACCGATCCGCAACATCACAGCAAAATCACAAAACATCAACGTGAAAGTCACGTTCGCAAATCCGTCTAACCGGGATATAGCAGTTAGACCGGATTTACCGATCGAGTGACATTCACGGTCGCAGATATAATGTAAATACTGTGAAAAATGTGTTTAAAATATCCGATCGATCAAATAATTAACAAGTGGGCCCCCAAGCAATACTGTAGCACTCACAGAAATTCTGGGCCCAATATTAATATTCCAAAACCCCTAAAAATAGCCCAGAAGCCCACTGGAAAAAAATGATGCATTGACGACACCAATGTGCGGCGGAACCGCGGCCCAAGGGGGGTTTGGCCTCGGTTCCGCGCTTCAGTGGTCGACTGAATGTATCGAATTTTTCCAGTAGTCTTATAATTTCCAGTACATTAGTTTTTTTACAACCTAAAAAATTTTTGGACACCAAAAAAATTTTAACAGAAAACTGATGTGAACTAAAATTGGGTTTTTGGAATTTTGGTCGATCGGAACTGAAAAACACATTAAGGCAAGCTAGACTAAGTTAATGGCGAGGCTCTGATACCATTGTAAGCCCGCGGGGGCGCCCCGATCGTCGATCCGACGCCGGAAACGCGGAAAACAAAAACTTTGCGAACTTTGCAAAACCGGCACCATCGCGGACTTTGCACCCGGATTGGGCCATTAACCTAGCTAGCTAGCAAACTAGAAAAGAGTAGAGAAGTTATACCAAGCGATCCGTGTCCTTCGGTCTTCATCTCCACTCCGATCTCCTGCGGAAAATCCGTCACCTCCTCGCTCGTCGGAAAAGGGCACCACGTAGCCGGAATCTTTTACGGGCTCCCGCCTCTTGACCGAGGCAACTCGGGCGCGAAGTTGGCTAGCCGACGCGTCCAAGAAATGCTGTAGAATAGTGTAGTAAGCAGGTCTCTTTGGGGTTTATGAGGTTGCCATGTTGGAGGAATTTTGCACAAAGATATTCATGGATGCTTGAGGGAATAATGGAGCATCCATGGAAAATTAGCTCGGCCACAAGAAGAAATGTGCTCACTGTGAAAAACAATGAAGCAAGCTCTCTCACTTGAAAACCATATATAAATTAATCCCTCATCACAACAAAACAATTCCAGCACACAAAATGAGGGGGGGGCCACCAAACAACATAAAGGAATTTTCCCACCAAAGGAAAAATAAACCTTTCTCTCTCCACCCATTAACAGTGGCCGGCCCATGAAAGGAATTGGTGGGAAAAAGAATCACATGCATGATGGTGAAAAAGAAAAAAGATAAACAAAAGAAAAATTGATCAAATCAATTTTCCATTCATTTCAAATCCAAAGCCAAATCAACAACCATCCAATTAATGCAAAGGAAGTGACTAGAAAAGAATATCATGATTATGAAGCCACACTCATGCAAAGAAACCTCTCACAAAATGTTAATTGCAAACTTGCAATTAACACCCTCCAACGAAAAGTCCGACCGGGAAGGAAAAAGAGAAAACCGGCCGGAACAGAATGCAAACTGGCAACCCCAGAAAACCGATCCCGTAATAAATTACAGGAAAACCCCGCTACTGCAAATACATGCCCGCATTTGTATTCCCACTGAACACAAATGCAAAGAGACAAAACTACACTATCAAATACTAGGATCCGGCTTAAGCCAAAGCCGGCTAGTAAAAACCGTCCGATCACGATCCGTGCAATACCGCACGTATCTGATCGAACCCTGCCATATCTCCATACGGCCTCTACAGCGTTTCGCCCGAAAGCTTGAGTAACTGAAAGCGTGGTGGACTCTAAAGACTCGTCAATACTATGGTTGTGGATTTAACCACTAGCACGTCAGAGGTATAAGCCAATACGTGACGGGCCACCAGCTATTGACCAAAAGGGACGTCGATGAGCGAACTCATCCTGACACCCTACTGAGCCTGCCAGTGACAATATCTGTACAGTCCGGTCCGTTCGTCTATGAGCATCGCATGTCGGGCCTAGGGGGTTGGTAAAAGTCAGACCCCCAAAAGCGGTACAAGTCGTGTCGGAGTGTAGCCCAGAACATCCTGAGATACTACTGGAATACCTACCAGTAAATCTCCTGCCTTGGCCAAGGACTTCGTGTAATGGCTCTCCTAGACACAGCGCGACCTCACCCCCAATACCGGGAGAGACGAACCCCTGAAGATCCGCTCACTGCCTCCATGTGGCTCGGGACTGTACCCAACTAAAACCTGTTTGCACGACTCCTTTGAGCCGTGGTAGGGTAGTAATCAAAGCACAGTGGGAACTCACACGAGACAAATGAAGATCCCCAGGTCGATGAACTAACCTGTACACATGTCACCTGGGAACTGCTATCTGACGTCAGGTATAAGACCAACTAGCATGTTCCCGGCGAGTCCTGTCCGGTGTACTCATAACCCAATGAGCAACTGTATACATCTTAGGTGAACCAACTGACACCAGTGGCTTGTGAGACCGGCCACCGCCCCTCGTCGGGGTCTCGACTGTATACACTAGTCTACTCTGGAGAATCGATGCCCTGTCTCGAAACTCCTACGACTAGGGACCTTTTAAGGATGTGCTTATAGACTCCAGCTCTCACTTATATGATCGCCCTCATACTGCTGGCAGTCAAGCAAGAATCCTAGGGGCTCTATCAACGTGCAATAGCGACATGTCAGGTCACCTAAAGCAGTACACGATGATAAAGGTAAACCAGATAGCATACTATCATCTCGAGTAAGACTGTCCTACCGGGATAGGTCCTCCCTCAATCATTGCAATCACGTGCCTGTGATCCAACAATTGACTCTGAGGGCACTATCTCCAACAGTTTGTACGTGATATTGGTTGATTTCTGAGATTTTGCACTTGCTATGTTTGTGCTAATAGGATCGCATGCGAGGACTTCGAACGCTGCGAAGAAAGGGAAGCAGGTGATTGGATCTAGTTAGCTCGAGATTGTCGGTGAGTAGATTTAACATCTACGGGGAAATCTCCTGAATGGCGTTAAGCGTCCGGGCTAGATATGATATGACATGATATTAGCTGCATTGCTTATATGCACATATAGAGATTGTGCATGGACATCATTGCATCTTATTACTTGTTGTGCCTGGATTTGTACCCATTGGACACTGCACTATTATTGACAGTTCATGTTGCACGAGCACTAATTGTATGCTACACACACTGTCGGCAATTGCCATGATACGCACAATACACATACATATGTGATATAGTGTTGATTAGTGATATTGAGGCACTGATTCTTGTGCGGTTGCGCATATGAAATACAGTTGCATGCATACTTATATGCTTACATATACCCCTAAGTGGTAGGGTATTGTCATTTGACATTGAGACATTAATTCTTATTCCATTGTGCATATGAAATATAGTACACCTATACCTACATGGTATTGCATCATTATTGACATGTATATACACATACCTTGATACAGCTACACATATACCTACATGGTATTGCATCATTATTGACAGGTATATACACATATATTGCTATAGCTACATGTACATCATGCATACATACTTACATGTACACCCTGATACCTTGCTATAGCCACATGTTCACCTTTATATGATGTTGCTTGGATTTTGGAGAATTGGGAACCGCATGATATATTTAATAACTTGATGCATTTAAATAGCGGTTTTTCCTTGATATGCTCATATTACTGTTTTATGTTGCATATATTATATTTCATGGATTTACGCATTGAGATATGGATTTCATGTGATTTATGGATTTGAGATCGTGGGGGTATTTCAAGAAATCCATGTATTGTTTGAAAACTCGGTTTCTCTTGATATGATATTTCAGTGCGTCCACCATGAGTTTTCTCGGTTCTGAGACTTGTGTTAAATACCCGATTCGAGGAGTAGTAGGTACCGTCTGTGGGTACATAGTGGACCCGGTATGGTTTCCCGGGGCAAGAGGTGATTTTCGTGGTATAGATAATGAGCCTAGCAGGAGGGCTAATACCTACTGGTGATAGTATTTGGATACGGCGGTTGTCATGGGGATACCGACCGGAGTTATGTACGGACATGACATCAGGGCCAATCGTGGTGACGGCGCCTGACAGATGAGTATTTACATGTCGATGCTGGACAATAGTTTTCATGATGTTTCGAGTGTCGATGTTGGACACTCAGGTTCCATGATTTTGATGTGTCGTTGAGGGACACACATATATACATATATATATACAGGCATATGTTTTCATGAAGTTTGGGGTGTCGATGTTGGACACTCAGGTTCCATGAGACTTACAGGATATGAGGGCCGATCTGAGGATGCGGTGCTTGAGGATTTTGGGATTTGACGTATCAGTGAGGGACACTGGGGTTTTTCCATGCTGATGATTTTTGCATGAGGTTTTATTATTTATCCCACACTCAGGATTTATTTGATATGCATTTGATTTGTGAGTAGATATAGTACCCTGGTGGTGTATCCTGATCATGATAGTTGCATATTCATATTGCCATACTTATGCTATCAGATTACATGTGATAGATTACCGCTGTTAGTGCATACTTGCGATTTCAGTATGATGTTATTTGCTATCCATAAGTTGGCAACTCACCCCACAGTGTTTTGCAAGGTGCCTTATTATCTCTACTTTTGCGGATACCGCTACGGTTGGCTGTGAGGTCTTTTGTCATAGATGGGTTGAGGTTATCCGATGATGTCGCTGTATATCTTTTGTATCTAGTACTCTCCATCTACCACCTTCATGTTTTGACTTAGAGAAGAGTTGTGAGGATCGATGTTATATATTCTTATGACTCTGGTTGTCGTGCTCGTGTGAGCCGGCCTTTATTTATGTTGATTATCTCATTTCTTCACTACGGCGTCGTATATCTGTTGTGGTGGTTGTTTCCTCCTTTGGGCGAGATTTGCTCCCATTTGGGGATGCTTTACTTATATCTTATGTTTGTACCCGTTTCGGGGCTAGTTTTTACAAAGGAGGTGCTGCCGAAATTTTTATGAAAAACAAACTTAAGCTTTAAGTTCTTACTTGAGATTTTATAGTGTTTCTATCCTTTACTTCCTGTAATGGTTTAGATTGCTGGGTTTTCGGCTTACTTAAATTGTGTTTCGCCTGTTGACGTTAAGTAGTCTAAGTGTCGGTCATGTACCTAACTTGGGTCGTAACACTGGTAGACATTGTCTATGATGTACGGGCCTTCATAGTTCGGCTCGAATTTCCCCCGTTTGGCACGATTGGGGATCATAGGTCTCTTGACCACTAGCACGAGTTCGCCTTGGCGAAATGTTCTCGACCTAGTCCACCTTTCGTATGAGCGCGTCATCCTTGCTTTATGAGCTTCTAGTTTTTGCTGCACCGTGAGACGAGTTTCATCGAGGGCGTCGAGCTCCTCAAACCGAAGATGAGCATTTTCCTATTAATTCGTAGTGAACCGCCACTCGTAGAGAGGGTAGCTTTATCTCCAAGGGGAGTACTGCTTCAGTACCGAACACCAATGCATACGGTGTCGTATTCGTAGCCATCTTGAACGTAGTTTGATACGCCCAGAGAGCTTCATGCAGTCTCTCATGCCGGTCCTTTTTATTTTTGGAAACCGTCTTTTTTATGATCTTCATCAAGGTTTTGTTGAAAGCCTCAGCCAGACCGTTAGCTCGGGGATTATAGACCGAAGAGTATCTCCAGTCTATGTTATGCTGTTGTGCGAAGCGGCTGATTCCGTGACTTCTGTAGGCCGGCCCCTTATCGGAGATAATCCGTCGCGGAGTGCCGAACCGATAGATGACGTGTGTCTTGAAGAAGTGAAGAATATTCTCCGTCTTCACTTCTCTTAGCGGTACCGCTTCTGCCCACTTAGAGAAGTAATCGGTTGTCGCCAATATGAACCGATATCTTCTGGATGACGCTGGTTCAATGGGCCCAATTTGTCAGTCCCCAATATTTCGAACGGCCAGCTAACCACCGTTGGGTGTAGCGGGTTTGGATATTGGTGGATGAAGTCCCCGTGAATCTGGCACGAGTGGCACTGCTTCACGTATTCGAGGTAGTCCCGAATCATCGTGGGCCAATAGTAGCCCATCCTTTTGATCTTCAGCTTCATCTTTGGCCCGGCTTGATGAGAACCGCAAAGTTTGTCATGAATTTCGTAGACGACTCTCTTTACTTCTTCCGGTCCCAGGCATCTTAGCCATAGAGATTCGAACGATCTCTTATACAGAGTATTACTGACGAAGGCGAAAGATATAGCTCGTTTCACGAGCTGATGTCTTGAGGACGCATCTTCAGGTGTTCGACGGGATTTGAAGTAGTCTATAAAGACTTCTCTCTAATCATTAGCCCTTTCCCGGTCTTTTATTTGTAAGGCCGTTTGCTTGGTCGCTTTGTTTTCTTCGGACGACTCCGGTGATATTTCTGCTGGTGCAAGAACCCGACGGCTTTGCACAACGATCCTCACGTCAACGAGGTTTTCGTCAGCCAGTTCTTTAGCGAGTTTGGCTAACGCATCCGCTTTGATATTTTCCGTACGCGGTATACTTTCCAGGGCGTAGGAAGGGATTTGAGTCAACAATTGTTGTACTCTCTCGCCGTACTTCATCAACTCTGGTTTATACGTTTGATAGTCACCGTTTACTTGGCTAACGACCAGCTAGGAGTCTCCGTATATGAGGAGGTCTTCGATTCCCATGTTGACAGCGATCTCAAGACCTACTATCAAAGCCTCATATTCTGATTCATTGTTTGTCCTCGGCACTGTTAAGGAAAAGGCAAAGCGCATTATCCCTCCTTGTGGAGTCACGAAGATGAGGTCTACCCCAGATTTGATTAGGGAGAGTTGTGCTTTCTATTCTTCATTGAAGATGCCTCATCAAAGTAGAGTTCCCATTGGGTATCATTCTCTCTTCTCTCTCCGTCAATCGTGTCAAACGCGTGCTCGTCTGACAATTCGCAATTTAAGGGGGAATCGGCAGGTATCAGATGCTCGGCGAGGAAGTCGGCGATGACCTGGACTTTCACTGTCTTGAGGGGTCGATAAGTTATTGAGAATTCCATTAAGAGTAGGGCCCATTTAGAGAGTTGTCCTGTTAGTATGGCTCTTGACATCAAATACTTGAGAGGATCCACTTTTGATATGAGAGGGACCTCATGCACCAACGCATAGTGTCTGAGCTTCGTTATCGCGAACATTAACGCCAGGCAGTGTTTTTCGATGGGGGAGTAGTTGTTTTCTTCCCCCAGGAGAACTCAACTCAAATAGTAAAGGGCTCTCTCCTTCCCTTGGTCGTTTTCCTGTGCCCATAATGCGCCTAAGGAACCTTCAAGGGAGGTTGTGTACAGGATGAGAGGCTTTCCCTTGATGGGAGCGGTCAGTACCGGAGAATTCTGCAGGTATTGCTTGATTTCATCCAGTGCGCTTTGGCATTTACGATCCCAGACAAACGGGGTCCCTTTCTTCATTAGATGACTGTAGGGGCGGCATTTGCCGGAGAGGTTAGCTATGAATCGTCGAATATATGTGAGCTTTCCTTGGAGAGACCGCAGTTGCTTGATAGTTCTTGGCGGAGGCAATTCTAAAATTGCCTTGATCTTTGAGGGGTCTATTTCGATGCCCCGGTGTCGTACAATGAATCCTAGGAATTTGCCCGAGGAAACTCCGAACGCGCATCTGAGAGGGTTCATCTTCAGGTTGTATTTCCGAAGGCGTTGAAACACTATCTCCATATGCTCCCAGTGCTCCTCGTACGATTTGCTTTTTACTACGAGGTCATCGATATAACACTCGACGATTTCTTATATGAGGTCGTCTAAAATCTTCATCATGGCTCTCTGATAGGTAGCAACGGCGTTCTTCAGACCGAAGAGCATCACTTTGTAGCAGAATATGCCTAAAGGAGTCCGGAAAGCAGTATGCTTCTGGTCTTCGGGATGCATCTTTATCTGATTGTACCCCGATGATTCGTCCATGAAGGAGAAGACTTCGTGAGTGGACGTATTATCTATCATCAACTCAGTAACTGGTACGGGAAAATCATCCTTCGGGAAAGCTTTATTGAGGTCCCGAAAATCCACGCAGATGCGCACCGTCCCATTTTTCTTCATCACTGGGACAATGTTGGCAATCCAGTCAGGATACTGAACTTCTTGCATGAAGCCGGAGTCGATTAGCTTCTTGACCTCGGCGTTGATACTCATTTCAAGTTCGAGCTGCATTCTTCTCGGTGCTTGTTTGAATTGCTTGACGTCCGGAAATATCACCAATTTATGCACAGCTATTTTAGAATCTAACCCCGGAATCTCGGAATAGTTCCATGCGAAGCAGTCTTTATACTGCATGAGTACGTCTTTTAGCGTAGCCACATGTTCTTTAGACAGCAGCTCACTAACGAACGTTGGCAGCAGGTCGTTTTCCGTCCCCAAGTCGATTTTCTTTAGGTTGTCCGTGGTGGTATGTATTCCATCTTCCAACTCTTTTGGCACCAGTGGAAACTCTGAGATCACCTCGTCTTTGTCCTCATTTTCAAAGCACCAGGAGAGGTCATCCATATTCTCGTGCACTCCTTCTTCTGACAACGTTATCACGTGGCAGGTATGAGATCGTTTCCAAGACCGATGTTGATCTAGTTCTACTCTCACCATATACGTTGCTTTTGGCACATGCTTTTGCGGTGGGGCTACCCTCCAACTGTTTGATAGAGCGAATTTGCCGAGTTGATATTGGTCTTCGACCCAGTTTTTGAAGGTGAAGCAGTCTTCAAGAGGATGACCTATTGCTCGGTGATAGGAACGATAATCTGGGTGATGAACCTCGTTTGCTTGATCGGGGTGCCGAGACACCGAGAGTATCATCATCTGATGTTTCATGACGAGGTCGAATATCTTCCTCATCTTGTCTTGAGGGAAAGAATATGCTCGACCCATCTTGTTCATTAGAGACAGATTTTGGCAGACCTTTTCTTGATCGCGTGGCCTTTTGGATCCTTTTCGCCGCTGTCGAACATTTTTTCCGTTTTTCAACTTGCTTTTTCCTCTACATCGGACCTTTTTCTTGTCTTGGGAATGCATGGCGAGTTGACGGCGAAGGGCATCATCATCCTCTGTGGCCTGCTGAAGGAGGCGTCGCGTCTTGGCCTTCTCGTAAATGGCCATTTCGCGGCTGTATTCGTTCCGAACTTTTTGACTCGTTTCCCTCACTAGCTTGTCCATATGTTCTTCAAACAACGGACTCGGCATTTTTATGGCAGGACCGCATTCTGGTTCAGCGTCAGCGTCTTTTAAAAGAGCTTCCTCTTCTTCATCAAGGTCCTTTATGACATGGCAGCCATGGACCTGCTCCCGTTTCTTGGACTGGACATATCCAAGCCCGATCGTTTCCATTTTTCCGTTAGGCAATTTCTGCTGAGTTCCGGGGACGTTCCAAATCCTGTTGTAGAACTGAGCTTGTCGAGGAGTCTGTTTGAAAGGTATGCCTTGGCATCTTAATAATCTTTTCAATCCCTCAGTGTAGTACCTGGGCAGGCGAATGGGTTGGAGCCTGTCGAGCGCAAAATCGGCACCATGCCAGACTTCTCTTTCAACTTTAGTCTCCGTGGATTGGTAGAATAAGATCGCATTTTCACCTCTTCGCCTGGGAGGGACGTAGAATGTCTGCAGCTCTTGCACATTATATGTCTCAAGCGCATCAAGCTCTCTGTAGTGCTGCCGCGGAACTATGGCGATTTGCAAACTCTGATCATCTCCAGTGAAGGCCTACATTGATGGACAGACCAAGAATACTGTGTTGACCTCGTCTTTAGAGTCACTGCCAAACACCAGAATAGGGGTAGATGGTCTCAGCCTGTTGCATTGGGGAGGTCCTGAATAGACTATCTCTTCCTCCTCCTCAGTATCGCTCCTGAAGACCGGAATAATGGTGATAGCTTTCTGCTTATTCTCTGGTTTATGGCATCTTTCCGTGTCTTCAAAGTCTTGTAGGAAATACTTAGCGTCTTCGTATTTGCGGACTTCATTCACGGAAAATGGGTTCAGCTCCCCTGTCACGGTATACTCGATACCATCTTTGAAGTACTCCATACACCGATGTTGTGTAGAAGGGATGTGTTGTATTCGTGTAACCAAGGCCTGCCGAGCAAAGCGTTGTAGCAAGTCTTGGCATCAATAACATGAAACTTGATGTCAGTGATGAGCAGCCCAAAGCGTAACGTCAGTATCACAGACCCGAGCATCCATGATGACTGGGAGTCGAACCCGGAGATGGTGATTTTATCCCGAGCGAGGTGCTGGACTCTCATGCAGATTTCTTTTAACACCCTCACATTTAGGAGGTTGACAGAGGACCCGTTATCAACTAAGATATTCCCTATCTTGATGTCATGGCAGTATCCGGTGACATACAGGGGACGGTTGTGCTTGCACGTCCCGAGGAGGAAATCTTCATTGCCGAAAGTAATGTCAGCTGTGTGTATTTCTTCCAGCTCGTCCTTCATCTTTTCTTTGGTAAGGATAGCTTGGAATTGGTCAGGCTATTGTAGTGCCTTGATCAGAGAATCTCTCGACTCTTTAGATAGCAGAAGGACATCGAGAATGCTTAGCTGCGAGGGTATCTTCCTCAGGTGTGCCAGAACGTTGTAATCCACCTTGTTTTTCTTGGGCGGGTCCATGGCTGGGAGCTTTTCGATGACTTGATCATCGAAGGCGATATCCTTAGGGACTTTTTCCTTTCCTTTTTCTTTTTTGTTCGACCATTTGTTTGTGGGTCCATGATACTTTTCAGGCAACAGGCGATTACACAGCTGATTATTCTCGCAGGTCTTCATCTCTTCTGTTTCGGAGGTGGGTTCTTTGAAGAGAGGGCCGAGGGCTATTTCCTCATCAGAATCGCTTCCGAAGGTGAGAACTTGCGATCCCCCGGAATAGACCGTGTGACAGTTACCGGCAGTTCTTTTGTGCTCAAGTGGCGTGCTTCCTTGCTCTCGACGAGCCTTAAGCTTCAATCGCCTGACGTGCTGTCGGTGGGCAACATATCCTTGCCACCAGTTTTTAAAGGCGTTGCACTCTTCGGTAAGGTGCGTAATCCTTCGATGGTATAAGCAGTAGTTTGGATGTCCATCCACTTCGTCAAGGTGTATGTTGCCAGGAATATCTCCTTTAAAAGGTGGTAGCTTCATTCCCATCGACATGGCTTTAACGAACCGTTTCCTTGCCTTAAGCCTACTTTTATCTGCCACAGGCGTGCTTCGGTCTGGTTGGAGTGCTTCAACCCTTTCGTCCAGTCACCGACGTTTGGCTTTTTCGAATATGGCCATTTCGTGCTCTCGATCAGCTTTGCTCCTCTTATGGGCTTCGTTCAGCAACATGTCAATCATCTCGTCTGACGGTTCCAGGAGTTCCGGTTCGGGTTCTGCCCCCAGTTTCTCTGCATCAGGAGCTTCTTCACCATTTATTGAAGAGTGAGAGATCACGTGGCAGCTCGCCACATAATTCTCACGAGTCTTCTCCCTCATCATTGTCGTCATCTCCGTCCTCAAGGAGGTGGTTGAAAAACTCTTGGAGCGTGACCGAGATTCGCACCTTCTGGTTATATTCTTCCAGCGCGTCAATATGTTTTTGCAGGTCCGTGCGCTTGTCATCAGGCTTCATGGGCTTTTTGGTCTTCTTCTTCTTCTTTGAAGACTTTGACGGATGGGCATGGGCGTTTTGACTATCGCTACCAATTCTTAGCGTCGGGCGCGGTTTCAGCATTCCCTCAATGACCTCGGGTTCCAGCGGACATTTCCACCTAATCGCCGGGCATGTTTGGAGATCTTTCAACATTCTTTTCGTTTTAGCTGAAAGAGCGACCTCCCATGGAGCTTCTTCTATAAAAGAGCGAGATGCCCCCAGCGTGTCCACCTTTTTAAGAGCGTATGGTTGGGGCGGGCTTACTTTCCAATTCTCGGACAGTGCAAATTTTCCCTATTGGTATTGGTCCTCAATCCAGCCTTTGAAAACGAAGCAATCTTCGATTGGATGGCTTACTACTCGGTGGTAGGGGAAATAATTGGGATTGTTGACGTCACCGGGCTGCAATGGACATCTCGGATCCGGCAGATTGATGAGCCTGTTGCGTATCGCCAGTTCGAACAGTCTCTTTGTTTTCTCCCGCGGAAACGAGTAAGGACGTCTTAACTTTTCGTTGAGGAATCGCTGCCTATTGTTTTGGCGATCAGCTGGTTTTGGACCAGTCGGCTGTTGCTGGGCAGTGGTGACGAAGGTCGCTTTCCCTTTACCCTTTTCATTCCGTAGCTCCGACTTTAAAGAGGAAGGCCTATGGCCCATCTGGTCCATTTGGGCCAGCTTGTCAATCAAGGCCTGGAAGGTGGTCGGCTTAAAGAACATCATGAATTGGGATATGGTCGCCTGCGGATCGAGGGTTCCCACAAACATGCCCACTGTAGGAACCTCTTCTATGCGCTGTTCGCACTTCGACCATAGGTTCCGCCACCGTATCGCATACTGAACCCATGTTTCCCCTGGCTTCACCCTGGCATTGATCAACACCGTGATTGGGGTGCGTTCGCTGGCGCTTGCAAACCTTTGTGTAAACAGTAGCTCCATTTCTGCAAATTTCTTAACGGGGTCATTCGGGAGCTCAGAGTACCACTCAAACGCTGTCTCCGATAAGATGCCAACAAACTGGCGAAACAGCAGTTTGTCGTCACCCCCAGTATTGCCGCACAGAGCTCTGAACTGAGCGACGTGCTGATGGAGATTGCATGTCCCCTTGTACACAAGAAATTTAGGGATCGTATATCCCGACGAGTACTTAATTTGATCGTACCAACCCGGATAGGGTCGTCCAGTCTTGACGATTTGGTCAGCGGCTTTGCTCGCCTGGTGAGATCGTATCTGTTGAGCTATGTAGTCGTCAAGGGCGGCTTTGGAGATGGTATCTTCCTTGGCTGCTGATAGAGCCGGAAGAGGGTTTAATGTCTCCCCTCTGTCGTCTTCAAGGATAATCGGAGGGTCTTCAGCTGGAGGATCCGGCTGTATCATCATCCCGGTCATATCTTGAAACAGAAGCGCCATTTGCTTGATGTTGGCCGCCTGTTCCGCGGCCTCTTTGACTTTCTTCTCGAGCATTCTTCGGAGGAACTCAGCATCGGTTTCTTGCTTCGATGATGTCTCCGGGCTTGCTTTTGTAACATTTCAGAAAATATAAAATATTATTTTTGGAATTTAATATTAAAATAATATATTTCGCAAAAAAAAACTACCGATTTGCGAATTTGGGGTTTTCGTAAAATGGTATGAATATATACCGATATTTGTGAAATAATTAGGAGATTAAAATGATTTATTCATTTAAAAATATTGTGGTGATGGAATTTGTTTGCAAGTGTTTTTGGCCACATTCCTTCACTCAAATTTCTTGGCCAAAATTCCTTTTTTTGCTGGCCGCTCATTTCACTGCAAAATTTCGAAATTTTGTTGCTAGCTTTTGTTTGGGCGGTGGGCTTTTTGTGTGAGGTGCTTAGAGTGGGTGAGTGACTCATGCTTTGCATTAATGGGCTTTTGGATTGTGTAGGATATTTGTTTTGTGAGATCTTTTGTGTTGAGATTTTGGTGAGGGATTTTGAGGGGGGCTGCCATTTTCGAAAGTCAATGAGCATGGGTCTTTTGTGAGGTGTCATTTGCATTAATTAGATTTTTTTGTGCGTGAAGGATATTTTGGTGAAGGGGTTATCTGTGGTGGATGCGGTCTTGTTGTTAATTTGAGAGTGGGTTTTGATGGGTTAATTATTCCACTACATATATATTCTCACCACTTCACATTCACATTTTTTTCCAGAGAGCACAAAACCCATTATGGCCGAGCCCATATTTTTGGAGAGAAATTTTTTCTCCAAGGCTAAAATCTTGTACTCACAATTTCTATCCCTTGGCAACTTCATTTACCTCCACCTAAATTCTTGGGTGCCTTGAGACAAAATATTCACACACTATCTCTAATTCGTCTTGGGTATCTAGGCTAGCAAACTGGATGCCCGAGTTGCATCGGTTTAGAAGTGGGAGCCCGTATAAAGAATCCTCGACGTGGAGCCTCTTCGTCGAGAGAGACCAGAGAGCGAACTTCGTCGGGGCAGCCGCAACATGCTAAGGACTGAGATTGAAGACCGAAGGACACGGATCGATCGGTACATTCGTGTGGATTCCGAGACAATGAAGCACATCGACTACGGCTAAGCGAGGAGTTTAGCAGGTGAGTAGATTTATATCTACGAGGGAAGTTGGGTGGATGGCGTATAGCATCCCCGCAAATTTATGAATGGAGACCGATATATATACATATAATACAGTAGGAGAAACCTACATTTGAAAACTATAGATGTGGTTAAAAGATAGTTAGAGGTGATATTAATGATTGAATATATATATATATATATATATATATATATATATATATATATATATATATATATATATATATCGAGATATGAGATGAAAGCTATGGGAACATAACTTTTGGACATAATATGATAGAAATGATGTCTCAAATTGATATAAGGATAACAAAAGTGAATGTGAATCACAATATATATATAGTTATGTAGTTGCACGAGATTAAATATGAGATTTAGAGTAGCGTGACATAAGATTCATATTATGTAATGCATATGTAAATGACTTGATATGAGAGATTTATGCGATGAAAAGAGTATACGGTGAGATATAATGACTTGGTTGATATGTCGTTATATGGATGCGAGTCGATAAGAGATAGTTGATACCTTGCTGGTCCCCTGATACGATAATGACACGGATGTGAACTGAGAGATAGGTATATATATATGGATAATGTTGTGGATAATGAGTGATATGCCGTACGAGACATAGATCCGTACCCCCGTTGTTGTACAGGTTGATAGAATCCCTAATTATTTAATGCCGTCGTACGATGAATTACCATACGCGACGAGTTTTACCTGTTGATTGATCCATACCCTTGATTAGAGGATGTCGTACGATAGATTGTACCGTACGTGATGTTGTAAGGATGGATGCCGTTTGATAGATTCACCGACTCGGATATATTATAGACCCGTATACCTTGTAGCATTTTGCTTACGATGTACTTTATGCTACGCTCATGTTACTCGAATTGCATTGCATATTCCTGTGTGATTGATCTTAAATTCCGTGTTGTGTTTAGAAAAGTGTAAAAAATCACAACCAAAGAAATTTATACCGCAATCAATTAACGGTGTCGAAGTAGCGCGGTAATGAATACGGATCGTCCACTGAGAAAGTGTGATTTGTTCGTTACTGTTTTAGTTGAGTTGAAAATTAAAAGATAAAAGAAATTGCACGAAATTGATTCAAGATTTGTGAGTTTTCATTTCAAGAAACATAAAGAAAATAAAGATCTAGAATCAAGAATCATGAAATCGTCCAAATTGTTTGAATTATCAAGATTTGTAAAGAGGCTTGTCGGAATCGATCCAATTGATAGTGATGATGAATACTAATGGTTACAAATTCTTATCTATTGAAGATTTGTTGCTAGATCGATGACGATCAATGAGAATTAGGGAACTATCGAAGAAACTAGGGTTTCTCCATCATCATCCCTTGTCCTTTCAATGATTATCATTCAATTCTAGACTCTAGCAAATTAAATCACCGATCGTTGATCTCTAATTTGGAGCGAAAACAATCAAGAAAGCTATCTCGCTCAAATTAGGTTTTCGATGATTCAATTTCCTAGAGTTTACAAAACTCATAAGATTTAAGAATCATTCAAGAATTTAATCATCATCATCTACCTATTTTCTCGATTCCGCAACAAGTGGAGAATTTACTCACGCATCATTATAAAGCAATCAAGAACTAAGAATATCATAATGCGCAAATGAATAGAAAGCAAGAATAAAGATTTTCACCTTTATTTAGATCTTCTTCAAATTACAACTCTCACTCAAGTTTACAAGACTAGCTCTAGCTCACTCAATTGAGGAATAATTTGGCGTCGATCTTTGCATGGCTTGATCGTCGTGAGTCGCGGATCGTCGTGAATCTCTTACTCGGATGAAGATCGGGTTGCTTCAAAGGCTCGTTGAATACTTGCTTGATTTGGTACTCGATGAATCTTGATTTGGCACTCGATGAATCTTGATTTGGCTTTGGAATTGGATTAGGGCTAGGGTTTTAAGTTGCAAGTTGTGTCACTCAACTTGCGGAATTTTGGCTCAATATTCAAAAACTCAATTAATGAACAACCCTTGTAATGAATCCCTAAGTCCCTTTTTATAGCTTTCCCCTTTAGCTTCCCCTAGAAGCTAGGTCTAGCTTCCTTTGGAAGCTTGGTTGTTATGAAGCTTGCATAGCAATCTAGGTAGTTGTAGAGAAGTTTCTAGATTAAGGTAGTTAGCTAGCTTGCATGAGAAGCTTGGTAGTTATGAGACTTTCACAAAAAGCTTGGCTGTTAGAGGGAAACTTCTGGAGATTTCTAGGGACTTTGAAGTGTCTTGAAGAAGTTTGGCCATTTAAAGAGAAGCCTCAGAAAAAGTTTCTACCACTAATGAGTCAACGAGGCCGTGGATCCGCGGCGGATCGGCCTGACTCAGCCGCCGATCCGCGGCCATTTTAGGTGATCTCTGCATGAAAATCCCTGGTTTGTTTCATGTTGGTTTTATGGTATTTTTCTGATATCTGGAATATTTTTATACTTTCTTGTTTACTGTCAGATTTCAAGTCTTTGACTTGACGTATTTTATCAGCACTTTTAGCAGTTCCGGCTCTTTTACCTGGAGAATTTCCTGCACACAATCTCGAGACAAGTGTTTGATATACAAAGATCATGTATGCAATAATAAACACACAATTTCCTTCATAATGCTGGTTATAATGTATAACACATGTTATTTGGTATTTTGCAGACAAATTGCTAATATGTGCTATATTTATACCAAACACCTTTAAATGACTACAAAGAGTAGGGAAATTGATGTGTTAAAAATGCAATATTTTCGACTGATCAAATTCCCCCAAACTTAATTTTGGTCATCTCGAGCAAACTTGTTTTATTCAGGTGAAGGAGAAAAATTGAAGAAAAACTAACTAGGACACTTTCATAGGCTACACGATTGCACTGAGCACGTGCAACAAGCCTTTACACCTCTAGGTGTCGCTAGTATGAGGAGTGTTGTCTCATGAGGGTTTTCAGCTGATTGCACCCACAAAATCAAATAATAAAAGGAAGACTGTGAAAGTTAAATGTAAAGATAAGAATTGTAAAAGAAAGACTTTGAAAATTTAGAGTTTCCAACTAATACTAGCTTTTCGGTTGTCATGAGCCCTATCTTAATAGTCATGAAAAGATATTAGAAATCACATCATCCCTTAATAAAACATCGTCTTTATTCTTCATTCCTATCTTTCATCCAAACATCGATCATATACCCCTACGTGTGTGTAAAAGACATCCCTACGCTCGGAGAATTCAATTCAAGCTATCATACTCTTGTCCATCTACCTCAGTATTTTTTAATCGATGAATATTTAGATGGATTTGCTCACACATTTTTCATGCGACCGTTAATATTTCTTGAGGTACTAACTGACCGATTACTCATGTGCTTGCTGATTAGGTGTATTAGTATTTTCCTCATCTTACAACACCTAAGGCTTGGCAGTGACTCCCAAACCAGTTGGTCTAAGGCACTAGGTGATAAAGCATCCTCGTTATATTTTTTTATGCTGCCTTGGTGATAACAAAACCAGTGTTCATTTTTCTCACCATTTTATCTTTTCTTCATTTATTATTTCCTTCATACTTTGGCTTTTAGACAAGAGCATTTCAAGGTATCCTCTACTATCCCGAGTTTCAAGACGTGTGTAAGTGCGTATAGTAGGGTATCAACATTCAAATGTTTGGCTTCAAGAATAGAAACTATTTTTCAGACTTATTTTAATGCTCAGATTAGTGACTTCTTTCATCTTACTAACCCTTGGGACAACGGCTCATAACTACTTATTACTAGTTCGTTTAAGAAAACTTCTAATTTTCTTGGTTTTCTTAAATTTTTCTAATCTTCTGGATGTAATTTTTCACTATCTAATTTTTCATTATAAAATTAAATATTAAATAATTTTATCTTTTGAATTTTTTTTTAATTTTTTTATGTGTTTTATATGTTTTGTGCTTATGCAAAATAATATGCAAAATGATGCGCAAATAAGTACAAACCTCCTCCAAACTTGTTTTCAACAGTGTCCTCACTGTTGCCATCTGCTGGATCATAAAAAACCTGTAAGCTTTGGAGGAAATTTATTAACGAGGGCAATAAATATGATCGTGAAAATCTCCTCCAAACTTATTCTTTTCACTCACCTCCATTCTAAAGATGATACAGTATTTTACAAGACAAGGAGGTGAGACGGAGGAATTTTAATTAAGATAAAGTGGTTCCTGTAAAAACAGGAGCTCCTTCGTGGGGTCAGTGGAAAAATACGGTTTTAATCTATATCCATTTACTTTGAAAATTGTACCGTTTTCAACATTTTCAACCTCAACTGCCCCGTGCGGGTATACATACCGCACAACAAAGGGTCCTTTCCACCGAGATTTTAGCTTACCCGCATGAAGGTGGAGTCATGAATCATAAAGAAGGACTTGTTGACCAGGTGTAAAAGTTTTTCTCAAAATGTTTTTATCGTGAAATACTTTAGTCCGGTTCTTTACAATCACAGCATTATCGTAAGCTTCATCGCGGAGTTCGCTTAGCTCGTTTAATTGCAGCTTCCGAAAGTTGCAGGCTTGATTTAAGTCAAAGTTAAGTTCTCTAATGGCCCACATTGCTTTGTGCTCAATCTCGACCGGAAGGTGACAAGCCTTTCCAAACATTAGTCTGTAAGGAGATATACCTAGATCGGTTTTATATGCAGTTCGGAATGCCCAAAGAGCATCCATCAATTTGGTTGACCAATCTTTTCGATTTTTAGAAACTAATTTCTCCAAAATTTGTTTGATTTGTCTGTTTGAAACCTCAGCTTTCCCGCTCGCTTGGGATGATAGGGTATGGAAAGTTTGTGGTTGATTGCATATTTCTGCATCAAAGTCTCGAAAGACCGATTGCAGAAATGTGTCCCGTTATCGCTAATGATAGCATGCGGGTGTCCAAATCATGAAAAGATGTTTTCTTTTAAGAACTTAATGACAACCTTTTTGTCATTAGTACGACAAGGAATAGCTTCAACCCATTTCGAGACGTAATCAACCGCAAGCAATATGTACAGATTCCCGAAAGAGTTGGGAAAAGGACCCATAAAGTCAATACCCCAAACGTCAAAAATCTCAACCACCAAAATGGGTTGAAGTGGCATCTCATTTCTCCGGAAAATCCTACCCGTGTATTGACACCGTGTACAGGTTTTGCAATGATCAAATGAATCTTTGAACAAAGTCGGCCAATAAAAACCGCATTGCAAAACCTTCTCCGTCGTTTTTCGAGGACCGAGATGACCCCCACATGCCTGATCATGACAAAAAGATAGAGCACTCTTGAATTCATCATTAGGGACACATCTGCGAATGTCTGATCAGGACAATATTTAAACAGATACGGCTCATCCCAGTAAAAATGTTTTACTAGGGATAGAAATCGATGTTTGTCCTGTTTCGACCATTCACGGGGAATAAATCCCGTAGCAAGATAATTCACAACATCCCCGAACCAAGGTTCGTTGGATATATTCAAGAGTTGTTCGTCTGGAAAAGAATCATTGATCGGCAGGGTCGCAGGTGAAGAAGAGATGCGCGACAGATGGTCAACTACGTTTTCACATCCTTTCTTATCTTTAATAACAAGATCAAATTCTTGTAATAGAAGGATCCAACGTATCAGACTACCTTTAGCATCCTCCTTCGCCAAAAGATGTTTTAAGGCGGAGTGGTCAGTGTACACAACAAATTATGAGCCAATCAAGTAAGGC
This sequence comes from Agapanthus africanus, assembly GCA_030015575.1. Classification (NCBI taxonomy): domain Eukaryota; kingdom Viridiplantae; phylum Streptophyta; class Magnoliopsida; order Asparagales; family Amaryllidaceae; genus Agapanthus; species Agapanthus africanus. The sequence goes on from JASDDO010000031.1 coordinate 114,378,498, forward strand.
CTAAATTTCTCTAATGCGAATACAACTGCCAAAAGTTCTTTCTCGGTAGTTGTATAGTTAATTTGAGCATCATTCAGGGTCTTACTTGCATAATAGATCACGTGTGGCATCTTTTCAATGTGTTGTCCTAAGACTGCACCAACTGCAAAATCTGATGCATCACACATAAGCTCAAAAGGGTGCTTCCAATCTGGTGAAGATAGAACGGGGCTGTAGTGAGAGAGTGTTTGAGTGAGTCAAATGCTGCCTCACAATCCGAGTCAAAGTGAAAGGTTGTGTCCTTGGCCAAGAGAAGAGTTAAAGGTCTAGCAATTTTGCTAAAATCCTTAATGAATCTCCTGTAAAAGCCTGCATGGCCAAGAAAGGATCGTATATCCTTGACGCATTTGGGATGAGGAAGGTTTTGAATGACATCTACTTTAGCTTTGTCAACCTTAATGCATTTCCGTGAAATAACATGTCCAAGCACAATTCCCTCTTGGACCATGAAATGGCATTTTTCCCAATTCAAGGTTAAGTTCTTCTCTTTACAACGAGTAAGAACTGCGTCAAGATGAGATAGGCAGTCAGCAAAAGAATCTCCGAATATCGAGAAATCGTCCATGAAAATCTCCAGAAAATTCTCGACCATATCCGAGAATATCCCCATCATACACCGCTGAAATGTAGAGGGAGCATTGCATAACCCAAAGGGCATGCGTCTATAAGCAAAAGTGCCAAAATGACAAGTAAATGTGGTTTTATCTTGATCCTTTTTGGCAATAGGAACCTAGTTATAGCCAGAGTATCCGTCCATGAAGCAGTAATATTCACGTCCAGCTAAGCGTTCTAACATCTGGTCAATGAAAGGTAGAGGAAAGTGGTATTTTCTCGTTGCGGCATTGAGTTTTCTATAATCAATACATACACGCCACCCAGTTTGAGTGCATGTCTGGATTAACTCATTTGCCTCATTTGTTATGACCGTGATGCCAGATTTCTTAGGGACGACATGAATTGGACTTACCCATTGGCTATCGGAGATTGGGTAAATGATATCATTGTCAAGGCATTTGACGATTTCTTTCTTCACCGCATCCTTCATGACGGGGTTTAACCGTCTCTGTGGTTCACGGGTTGGCTTGGCTTCATCCATCAAATGTATATGATGTTCAACAATCAAGGGACTAATCCCTTTGATGTCAGCCATAGTCCAACCAAACGCCTGCCTATTAGATCTCAATACTGTCAAAAGTTCATTCTCTTGCTTTAGGGCTAGAGAAGCTGATATGATAACAGGTAAAGACTCATTCTCACCAAAATATGCATATTTAAACTAGAAGGTAAAAGTTTGAGATCTAATGCTGGCGGAGAAACTATACAAGGTGGGGTCATCGAATGATATTCAGAGTCACGAAGAAGCTCGTAGCCTGCATAGGATACAGACTCGGAAAGTGATGAGTCAAGAGTGTCAGACTCAAAAGTGGGAAGAGTGTCCTCACTAAGATGTGCAAGATCAAATATTGATGTGCTAGTGTCGTCGAGATCTTCAAAGCAAAGTTCATCAACTTCGCAACTTTCGGTAGCAATCTCGTAGACAGAACAGACATCAAGTATGTGAGCAGAGGGTTCAGACGGCTGACTTCCAATTTTATAGATGTTCAGTTCAATTGTCATATTTCCAAAAGATAGGTTCATGGAACCGTTTCGATAGTTAATGATAGCATTGGAAGTGGCAAGAAATGGTCGACCCAGAATCACCGGAATTTGGTTCTGTGGGTTCGCTATAGGCTGTGTATCGAGAACAATAAAGTCCACAGGGAATATGAATTCCCCAAATTTTATCAACACATCCTCCAGTTCACCCCTAGGTTTGGTGATTGATCGGTCTGCCATTTGGAGAGTGCAATGAGCTGGTTTCAACTCTCCAATCCCTAACTGCTCGTAAACAGAATATGGAAGCAGGTTAACACTTGCGCCAAGGTCAAGTAGAGCACGGTTAATGTCTTCACCTCCAATAGAAATCGATACCGTAGGACATCCTGGGTCCTTACGTTTCTTTGGTAACTGTGGGGTAAAAGCAGTGCTAACATTATTAGTCATGAATACCTTTTTGGGCACTTGAGTCTTCCTCTTCCTAGTGCACAAGTCCTTAAGAATTTTCGTATAAGCGGGAACTTATTGAATAGCATCTAGGAGAGGGATGTTGACGTTAACCTGTTTGAACATTTCCATAATCTTCTCCATATGTGGACTCGATTTGTTTCCCCTTAACCGATTCGGATAAGGAGCTTTAGCAATAAGAGTTGGGTCCAACATTGGAGAAGGTGGTGTGTGTGGAACTGATCCCAGATTAGGAGTGGGGATCGTCTTTGGTGGACTAGAAGAGATATGCTGAGGTGTTGAGCCTTGGGGAAAACGAAGAATAGGCTCACAAGAAGGTGGTGAGGTAGAAAAACAAGGATCGGAAGTAGAAGTAGATGTGGAAGGAAAAGTCTCAGCCGGGGTATTATTGATTAATTCTTCATGATTATCAATCTCTTCCCCAACGTGATTATTCAGCACTCTTCCAGATCTCAACGTTGTGATGGCATTCACATTATAGTGTTGTGAATGCCCAGGGTTTGGTAGGGGTTGAGACGAAAGTTTCCCTTTCTCTCTAGCACTCATTTCGGCTTTTAATTGTGCAATTTGTGCTTCCATCGATTTAATACTCTCACTTTGGAGTTCAGAGTTTTTCTGGAATTTATCGAGGGAAGACTTAAATTCAGCCGACATTTGTCTCATGAACATTTCAAAAGTCCGTTCGAGTGAAGAGGAATTATCAGTACCGATCAACCGCAAAGGATTATACGGTGCAGGTGTGTTAACCGAATTTTGAAAGTTTTGTGATTGGTAGGGGTGCTGAGTCAGTTGAAATGGCTGCTGTTGTAGTAGAGGAGCCCTTTGAAATTTATTTTGGTTTGGAACCGTGTTTTGATTTTGTGATTGGTTCCAAGAAAAATTAGGGTGATTCCTCCAACCCTGATTATAAGTGGAAGAATACGGATCGTTTCTAGGTCTTTGTTGAAAAGCAGCATTGGTGTGCTCTTAACCTTGAAACAGAGAATTTAAAGGACATTCTTCCGTAAGATGAGATGGATCAGAACAGCATCCACAGACAGTTTTAGAAAGTGACATTTGATTTAAGGAGGCTGCTAAAAATTTATGTTCCATAGCTTCGCGTTTCTTTTGCATTGCTGCCATTTCATCTCTAACTCCTATGGATACATCAAGTTGGTGAATGCCACCCCTAGACGATGACTGGTTTACACTCTCTCACTGTAAAGATTTTTCAGTGAAATCTTCTAAAAATCTCCAGGCTTCACCATCATCTTTAGTCATGAAGGTGCCTTGACACATGGATTCAAGGTTCTGTTTTGTTGTAGGATTAATGCCCTCATATATGATTATGCACAGATCCCATCTACGAATTCCGTGATGAAGACATTAAACTAACAGATTCTTGAATCGTTCAAAACACTTCGAGAATGGTTCATTTGGAAGCTAGGTAAATTGATTTATTTCACTACGGACTCGAGCTGTTTTATGATTGGGGTAGAATTTCTTTAGGAAAGCTGTTACGAATTCTCCCCAGTTCGAAATAGAATGTGCGGCTGTGTTATAAAGCAACTTCTCGGCTATATCGTACAAAGTGAATGGGAGAAGACGTAATCTCATAGCATCCACAAAAAGCTGTGAAGTACCCATCATAGCGCATACATTTTCAAATTTGGTAATAAAGACATATGTGTCTTCAGACTCGAGACCGTGATATTTGGGTAGAAGATTGATGTATTGTGGTTTTATTTCAAAGTTGTCCCTATTGGCTGGTGGAATGGTAAGACAGGTCGAAAGAGGACCTCGTATAGGGTAGCATCTCTCTTGGAGAGAGATGCAGGGCGGATTCTGCGCACCTGCGGACGGTGGCAGAGTAGTGTTAAAGAAGTTCGATGGAGAACCGTCCATCGAAGTGGGTGTGGTAGGGGGTGAAGAAAAAGTAGACGTAGAAATACCGACTTCGGAGTCAATAGGAGGAACGCGGACAAGACGGGCACTAGAATCCCGTGTCCAGCCGAGTATGACTAAATGGTTTAGCACAAGTGGCAGCGTTGTGATAATTAAGGAAAAGATGAGTTGGTGTTTGTTTTGAAAAAAATACGGATTTTTGAAAAATCACACAAACAATGCACAAGCAACCCTAAATCTAGTGGTCACCTAGGTCAAGTCTCTAGACCGCTCCTAGACTTCCAGAAGACAAGTCGCAAGATAGATCCTCTACTGCCTCTTTACCCCTCCTGTCGCCAGGTAAGCGCCAGGTAAGCGGGAGGCTCTCCACTATATAAGTAGTGGGCCTAATTAAGTAACCACTTGCCTTAGACACACTTGCCTTAGACACCACAAAAGAAACGTGGATAACCAATAGATTACCCACGACCTCCTTCTGTCCTAAGTGAGCGCGACGGTCCTTAGAGTCTTGTTTAGATATTTTTTAGTTAATGAGGGTTATGCGGATCCAAGTTTGTGATTTTTGGGGCTTAGGAAGGGTAATGAACTCGCCACCTAATCTGAATTTGGTCTTTGCCCCTTAATTTCCATGTTAAAAAATGCAAACAACCAAGATCAAACACGCAACAATTTTTCTTTTTGCGGTGCTGCGAATTTTTGCAAAGAAACCTGCAGAAATTGGTTAATGGACAGAGCAGGGAGGAGATAAGAAAGTCAGAAAAGGACCTAAGAATTTTGGTGCAGTGAAACCCTAATTTCACTACGGATCCGCCGCAAGAAGCACTCTATGGCCGCGATTCCGCCGCGAGATGTTAAGATCCCTGCACAAAAATTTCAGAAAATGTTCCAAATGCCTCGCTGGACCTTTTGAGATGTCCTGAAAATTTTTCCTCTCGCTCCACAGATTCCAGATCTCCTTGCAAAAAATCACAACAAATCGTTAATCGCTTGTTACGAATTTTGATCTAAAAAACTGATGGAATAATAAATTTTCCAACTCAAATTACAAAAACGAACAAATTAGCACACTATCCCCGGCAACGGCGCCATTTGATTGATCTTAAATTCCGTGTCGTGTTTAGAAAAGTGTAAAAGATCACAACCAAAGAAATTTATACCGCAATCAATTAACGGTGTCGAAGTAGCGCGTTAATGAATACAGATCGTCCGCTGAGAAAGTGTGATTTGTTCGTTATTGTTTTAGTTGAGTTGAAAATTAAAAGATAAAAGAAATTGCACGAAATTGATTCAAGATTTGTGAGTTTTCGTTTCAAGAAACATAAAGAAAATAAAGATCTAGAATCAAGAATCATGAAATCGTCCAAATTGTTTGAATTATCAAGATTTGTAAAGAGGCTTGTCGGAATCGATCCAATTGATAGTGATGATGAATACTAATGGTTAAAAATTCTTATCTATTGAAGATTTGTTTCTAGATCGATGATGATCAATGAGAATTAGGGAACTATCGAAGAAACTAGGGTTTCTCCATCATCATCCCTTGTCCTTTCATTGATTATCATTCAAATTCTAGCCTCAAGCAAATTAAATCACCGATCGTTGATCTCTAATTTGGAGCGAAAACATTAAAGAAAGCGATCTCGCTCAAATTAGGTTTTCGATAATTCAATTTCCTAGAGTTTAAAAAACTCATAAGATTTAAGAATCATTCAATAATTTAATCATCATCATCTACCTATTTTCTCGATTCCGCAACAAGCGGAGAATTTACTCACGCATCATTATAAAGCAATCAAGAACTAAGAATATCATAATGTGCGAATGAATAGAAAGCAAGAATAAAGATTTTCACTTTTATTTAGATCTTCTTCAAATTACAACTCTCACTCAAGTTTACAAGACTAGCTCTAGCTCACTCAATTGAGGAAGAATTAGGAGTCGATCTTTGCGTGGCTCGATCGTCGTGAGTCGCGGATCGTCGTGGATCTCTTGCTCGGATGAAGATCAGCGTTGCTTCAAAGGCTCGTTAAATGCTTACTTGATTTGGTACTCGATGAATCTTAATTTGGCTTTGGAATTGGATTTGGGCTAGGGTTTTAAGTTGCAAGTTATGTCACTCAACTTGCGGAATTTTGGCTCAATATTCAACAACTCGATTAATGAAAAAACCCTTGTAATGAAGCCCTAAGTCCCTTTTTATAGCTTTCCCCTTTAGCTTCCCTTAGAAGCTAGGTCTAGCTTCCCTTGGAAGCTTGGTTGTTATGAAGCTTGTATAGGAAGCTAGGTAGTTGTAGAGAAGTTTCTAGATTAAGGTAGTTAACTAGCTTGCATGAGAAGCTTGGTAGTTATGAGACTTGCACAAGAAGCTTGGCTGTTAGAAGGAAACTACTGGAGATTTCTAGGGACTTTGAAGCGTCTTGAAGAAGTTTGGCCATTTAAAGAGAAGCCTCAGAAAAAGTTTCTGCCACTGATGAGTCAACACGGCCGCGGATCTGCGGCGGATCGGCCTGACTCGGCCGCGGATCCGCGACCGTTTTAGGTGATCTCTGCATGAAAATCCCTGGTTTGTTTCATGTTGGCTTTATGGAACTTTTTCTGATGTCTGGAATATTTTTATACTTTCTTGTTTACTGCCAGATTTCAAGTCTTTGACTTGACGTATTTTATCAGCACTATTAGCAGTTCCGGCTCTTTTACCTGGAGAATTTCCAGCACACAATCTCGAGACAAGTGTTTGATATACAAAGATCATATGTGCAATAATAAACACACAATATACCTCATAATGCTGGTTATAATGTATAACACATGTTATTTGGTATTTTGCAGACAAATTGCTAATATGTGCTATATTTATACCAAACAACTTTAGATGACTACAAAGAGTAGGGAAATTGATGTGTTAAAAATGCAATATTTTCGACTGATCACTGTGCTAGTACACCTACATCATTATCGATGATGCGTATGTTACACTTACACAGATTGCCGTCTCACACTCTTTTATCATCGATAATTGCTATGTCACTACACAGTAGAATTGGTACATCTTGCTATAATATACTTGCTATGCTCACATCACTTTACTATGTTGCATGATACACTTGCTATGTTCATATCACTGTTCCACGTTGCATGAGATATACGGATATGCTTACATTCTGTTATATGTTGCATACCTACATGCTTACACATATACCCTGCTATAGCTACATGTTCACTTTATATGATGTTGCGTTGGATTTTGGATAATTGGGAACCGCATGATATATTTTAAAACTGGATTCATTTAAAAAAGCGGTTTTCCTTTAATATGCTCATATTGCTGTTTTATGTTGCATACATCAGTTTTTCATGGATTTACGCATTGAGATATGGATTTCATGTGATTTATGGATTTGAGAACCATGGGGGTATTTCAAGAAATTATGTATTGTTTGAAAACCCGGTTTCTCTTGATATGATATTTCAGTGCGTCCACCATGAGTTTTCTCGGTTTTGAGACTTGTGTTAGATATCTGATTCGAGGAGCGGTAGGCACCGTCTATGGGTATATGGTGGACCCGGTATGGTTCCCCGGGGCAAGAGATGATTTTCGTAGTATAGACGATGAGCCTGGCAGGCGGGCTAGTACCTACCGGTGATATTATTTGGACTCGGCGGTTATCCAGAGGATACCGACCGGAGTCATGAGATGATACGGGCCGATCCGGACTGACGGAGCCCGTGGTCCAATCCAGACTGACGGAGCCCGAGATATTGATGAAGGCCGATCCGGACTGACGGAGCCTGAGATATGAGGATTTTCGTGTCGATGCCGGACATGGGTTTCATGATGTTCGAGTGTCGATGTTGGACACTCAGGTTCCATGATTTTGATGTGTCGCGAGGGACACACGTTGTTTTATATCCTCATATTTACCTGCATATGCTTTCATGATATTTGCATACATGATGTTGTTGTGTCATTGGTTGACACGTAGATGAGATCCACATGCATACAGGCATTTGATTATATGGTAGGATGTTATCCACATGCTGATAGGAGTTGATTATGTGTTGGCACAAATGCAGATACGGTCACCCTAAATATCATAGTATTACCTTTACGATATAGTTGACCTAGGAATCATTGTTTATTTCGATTTCTTCCTGATGATGTTTTCCACTCACGAGTTGGAAACTCACACCCGTTGTGCCACAGTTCTTGCAGGTTGACCGCATGGATCAGTAGCGGTATCACTGGCACATAGCTTGCATTCGGGTGATTTGATTTGGTAGGTGGTACATGTTGGATCGTGCCCCTCTTGCATTATTATTATTCCTGTTGTATCTAGTCAACTCCATCAAATCAGAAACTAGTATTTGTATAATTGAAGACATAGCAAGATTTATAGTTGCGAGACTTAGAGCGATGGGTTATATGTTCGCTTGGTGGGTTTGATGTCTTGCTTTTCATTTTCCTTTGTGTTGATCTTCGCCGTTGGGCATCGTATACATATATATATGCTTGTGGTGGTTGTTTCCACCGTTGTGCGTGATTTTCTCCCGTTTGGAAATGCTTTCTTATATTCTATGTTATACCCGTTTCGGGCTAGTTTTTACAAAGGAGGTGCTGCCGAAATTTTTAAGAAAACAAAAGAAAGTAAAAATAAGTTTAAGGATTTTTACTTAAGGTTTCCAAATGTTGTATCAATGTTTTCATTACTTACTTCTTTTGAAATGTTTAGATTTCTGGGTTTCGGCTTACTTATGTTACGTTACGCCTGTAGACGTTGCGTGATCTACGTGCTGGTTACGAGTTATTATTTCGGGTCGTAACAAAGTTGGTATCAGAGCACTAGGTTTAACCTTGGTTCGAGTTTAGGTTTGACTATGTGGAGTCTGGGACGTAATTTATTTCGTTACATAGGCTTGACCTTACGGAAGTTAGACTTGAACAGGGGGTATTAGATCCGAACTTTCGTTTCATAGGCTGACCCTGATTGATGGAGTAGGTAGGTTGAGTAGAGTGACGTACCGTATGTATGTTCTGCGGCATATTTACGATACGATACTCCACTTAAGAAACCTTAGGATGTACATGGCTTGAAATCTGTGATTCTCTTCGTTCCCTTGATCATACATCCATTTGAGATCCTTGATTATATTCGTTTCCTTGATCATGATCTCACTGATTACGTTCATCCTTATGATCATGAATCCATTTTGGGATCTGTTGATTCTTTTCACCCCTTTGATCTATTTTCATCGATACTTGCTTGAGGTTCCTGTCACCATGGTTTGAGTGCAGATTGAGCTGCTGCTAGTGATGCGGTCAGGGCGAGCTCGTCATGGAACAGGACTGACCATCGTGTTTTTCTTGGTGACATGGGAACGTATCGATTTAGTGTTTGTGTTGTGACCTCTCGTTGAGATGAGTGTTCTGTTTTGCACCAGATGATCGGGCCATTGTTAGAGACTGCCTGTTGTGAGAAGACTGTTGATGTACAGCCTACCTCAGAGTTTGTGATGTCATCTACCATGCAGACGGATGACCCAGCTGTTGCTGAGATTGATGGGATGTCACCTCCAGACTTATGAGCTGAAATTGCTGGAACTTTCAGGCAGAGATGCGACAGATGATAGCTAGACTATCTTGAGTTGAGAGACGAAGGTGATTCGTCAGATTTGATGCGCCGATGCAGGCCCAGTTGAGTTGAAGATTTCCAGTATGGAGAATCTTACTCAGATCTAGAGTAGATCGATCCAGAGATGACGTTGTTTATTGGATGATCCGATAGGAGATCAATAAGATAACCAGTTACGGATAGAGGACCTCACCCAGATGCGTTGTGAGTTGATCGAGAACGGAAGAATATGGAGTATTCCTCCGATGATTGGGACGAGTTCCCGAGGACGTGTTCGGCTAGATATCTTCTACAGAGTGATGAAGATACCGAGTTCGCGATTTCGAGTCCATGTGAGAAATTCCGGATTGACTGTAGCCGAGGACCATTGTCGTACGCAGATAGCATGACGTGACGTCGAAGTGGACGATAATAAAGACGAGTGGAGCAAGAGGTTCGTGCAAGATGTTAACGAGCCATTGTTACTCCCCGTTGAGTTTAGAGATCAGATATGTATACATAGGCGTTGGGATACGGCCAGTTCCCGAAGAAATGGTGTGCTGAGAACGTAGATGTCCAAAAAGCGAGAAAAGATTATTCCAGAGTAGCAGCCTCCGTATAGTTCGGCATAGGCGAGATCGGAAGAGACCTTGAGCAGGTGCCTTCCAGGACCCTGCCGCGATAAGATTTGCACCGAGGATCAGTTGTGTCATGTGTATTCAGAGGACCAGAGACCAATGCCAGTGACGTGCTGCCTTAAGAGTGGTCATGCAAATTGACCGAGAGATGACCAGAGGAGTGCCAGAGCGGAATCATTTCCATTAGCACATCTAACCGAGCCGACGAGCAGATAGATTGCGAGATTGGTAATCCACAGAGAAATGAAGACCCAGAGACAGAATACGCCAGACCGTGAGCAGGACGCAAGTGGATGTTCTTGCTCTGCCAGTTTTGGGCGCACCGATATATTTTCGACATTGTAGAAGGTGTACCTCAATATCATTTGTTGCGATTTGCATTTGTGATCCGAGTATCACGCTTATATCGCTTGGATTTGAGTTTTTATGATTGAGTGTCATGATATTGTTTTCGTGCACCATGGCTGCACCTACTGGGTATTTACATTTTGTGCATAGTTATTGCACTTGATATACGTTTTACACACCGTTGTGTTGGTTTATGATTTGTGCATATTTATTACACTTGATATCGGTTTTGTGCCTTTGCTACACGTGTTTATGATTTGGTGGATTTCAAACGGTTGATTTAATTTTATGCATGTGGTACGCACTCGATTTGATTTTTGCACTCGGTATAGCTCACATATGCTTGCAGTGCATTGATACGTGTTTTGTGCACGCAGTTGCACACGTTTATGATTTTTATACACCTTGGTACACACGATGTTGCTTTTATACGCATTTGAGTTATTGATGAGTTCCCGTGCATTTGTTGCACCGGATTGGGTATTTCGTGCACTGGATGCACTGGATTTGTACTTCGTGCACTGGATGCACCCTATTGGTATTTTGTGCATTTGTTGCACCAGATTCGTATTTCGTGCATTTGTTGCTCTAGATTGTTATTTCGTGCCTTGGTTGCACCCGATTATGTCTTGAGCAATTGTGTTACCAGATTTGTGTTTTGTGCGCGTTTGCACTTGATTATCGTATTCGTGCATGCTACCGCACCAGATGTTATACGGACCTGACATGCTTGTGTCAGATTTTTTGCGCATATTAAGCGCTTGGTACTGGATTTTGTGCGCATCGGATGAATTTGAGGGAGATTTTACTCATGCATGTTGGATGCCCTTGATTTAGAGTTTTATTCGTGCATGTTGGATGCACTTGACTTAGATTTTTTTCATCCATGTCGGATGCACATGATTTAGATTTCATTTGTGCATGATAGATGCACTTGATTTGGATTTCACGCATGTTGGGCGCATGATGGGAGATGTGATCTTGTGCACACCGGATGCACTCAATTTGGGGTTTTTCATTCGTGCATGCTAGTTGCACTTGATTGAGATTTTCGTGCACTATAGATGCACTTGATATTTTTGTCGTGCACACCCGTTGCACTGGACAGATGCTTTCGTGCACACCCGTTTCACTTAGTTTTCTTTTGTTCACATTCGTAGCACTTGCATTTGGCTTTGATTTCTGTGCGCACTAGACGCACGTGATTGTTGGATACGCCTTTTGAGGCTGATTTTGCTCTTGTGCACTTTGTTTTCAGGATGGGTACTATATTATATAGTAGCCGAACAGGACTGATTTGAGGACAGTACATGAGTACTTTGCATGTATAAAAAGTTTAACAAGAGGTTTTCAAAAAGGAGCCATAGTCTCGCTATTTCCTACGTGTCCGCGAGTGATACGAAACTTTTCAAGGAAAACCTTTTGGGATATTTTAAAACGGCGGAACGTATATTTGAGCGTCCATCACTTGTACCGTGAGCTACGCATAGCACGGCGATTTAAGAAAGATTTGGCATGAGTTATTCAGTTTTTAAAATGGTTTTTCAAGGATGCGTACTATATATGTATTATAGTATTTCATTAGTGCATATGGGATTTCGGTAGTGGATTTTGAGATCTGTATCTCCATTGTGACTCCGATGATATGCGTGCAAGTCCGATGATTTGCGTGATGCTTGACGGAGTTCGGTTTTGAGTTTCATACTCATTTTCCGGCGCACAGGATGCCCTGTGGTATTTCTGTATCTTCCGTGATTTCGGAGACCCGTTGATTTAAGCTGATTATCGAAATGTTTAGCACTTGGGGATTTAAATTTAAATTCGAGGACCGAATTTATTTAAGGGGGGAAGATTCTAACATTTTAGAAAATATAAAATATTATTTTTGGAATTTAATATTAAAATAATATATTTCGCAAAAAAAACTACCGATTTGCGAATTTGGCGTTTTCGTAAAATGGTATGAATATATACCAATATTTGTGAAATAATTGGTAGATTAAAATGATTTATTCATTTAAAAATATTGTGGTGATGGAATTTGTTTGCAATTGTTTTTGGCCACATTCCTTCACTCAAATTTTTTGTCCAAAATTCCTTTTTTGTGCTGGCCGTTCATTTCACAGCAAAATTTTGAAATTTTGTTGCTAGCTTTTGTTTGGGTAGTGGGCTTTTTGTGTGAGGTGCTTGGAGTGGGTGAGTGACTCATGCTTTGCATTAATGGGCTTTTGGATTGTGTTGGATATTTGTTTTGCGAGATCTTTTGTGTTGAGATTTTGGTGAGGGATTTTGAGGTGGGCTGCCATTTTCGAAAGTCAATAAGCATGGGTCTTTTGTGAGGTGTCATTTGCATTAATTGGATTTTGTTATGTGTGAAGGATATTTTTGTGAAGGGGTTATCTGTGGTGGATGCAGTCTTGTTGTTAATTTGAGAGTGGGTTTTGATGGGTTAATTATTCTACTACATATATATTCTCACCACTTCACATTCACATTTTTTTCCAGAGAGCACAAACCCATTATGGCTGAGCCCATTATTTTGGAGAGAAATTTTTTCTCCAAGGCTAAAATCTTGTGCTCACAATTTCTATCCCTTGGCAACTTCATTTACCTCCACCCAAATCCTTGGGTGCCTTGAGACAAAATATTCACACACTATCTCTAATTCGTCTTGGGTATCTAGGCTAGCAAACTTGATACCCGAGTTGCTTCGGTTTAGAAGCAGGAGCCCGTATAAAGAATCCTCGACGTGGAGCATCTTCGTCGAACGAGACTGGAGAGCGAGCTTCGTCGGGGTAGCCTCAACATGCTAAAGACTGAGATTGAAGACCGAAGGACATAGATCGATTGATACATTCGCGTGGATTCCGAGACGACAAAGCGCATCGACTATGGCTAAGCGAGAAGTTTAGCAGGTGAGTAGATTTATATCTATGGGGGAAGTTGGGTGGATGGCGTATAGCACCCCCGTAAATTTATGAATGGAGACCGATATATATACATAGAATACAGTAGGAGAAACCTACATTTGAAAACTATAGATGTGGTTAAAAGATAGTTAAAGGTGATATTAATGATTGAATATATATATATATATATATATATATATATCGAGATATGAGATGAAAGCTATAGGAACATAACTCTTGGACATAATATGATAGAAATGATGTCTCAAATTGATATAAGGATATGAAAAATGAATGTGAATCACAATATATATATAGATATGTAGTTGCACGAGATTAAGTATGAGATTTAGAGTAGCATGACATGAGATTCATATGATGTAATGCATATGTAAATGACTTGATGTGAGTGATTTATGTGATGAAAAGAGTATACGGTGAGATATAATGACTTGGTTGATATGTCCTTATATGGATGCGAGTCGATAAGAGATAGTTGATACCTTGCCGGTCCCCTGATACGATATTGACATGGATGTGACGTGAGAGATAGGTATATATATATGGATAATGTTGTGCATAATGAGTGATATGCCGTACGAGACTTAGATCCGTACCCCCGTTGTTGTACAGGTTGATAGAAATCCTAATTGTTTAATGTCGTCGTACGATGAATTACCATACACGACGAGTTTTACCTGTTGATTGATCCATACCCTTAATTAGAGGATGGCGTACGATGGATTGTACCATACGTGATATTGTGAGACTGGATGCTGTTTGATTGATTCACCGACTCGGATATATTGTAGACCCATATACCTTGTAGCGTTTTGCTTACGATGTACTTTATGCTCCGCTCATGTTATTCGCATTGCATTGCATATACCTGTGCTAGTATACCTACACCATTATCGATGATGCGTATATTACACTTACACAGATATCCGGCACACACACCTTCATCATCGATAATTACTATGTCACTACACAGTAGAATTGCTACATCATGCCATGATATACTTGCTATGCTCACATCACTATGCTATATTGCATGATATACTTGTTATGTTCATATCACCGTTCCACGTTGCATGAGATATACGGATATGCTTACATTCTGTTATATGTTGTATACATACATGCTTACACATATACCCTGTTATAGCTACATGTTCACTTTATATGATGTTGCGTTGGATTTTGGATAATTGGGAACCGCATGATATATTTTAAAACTGGATTCATTTAAAAGCGCGGTTTTCCCTTAATATGCTCATATTGCTGTTTTATGTTGCATACATCAGTTTTTCATGGATTTACGCATTGAGATATGGATTTCATGTGATTTATGGATTTGAGAACCGTAGGGGTATTTCATGAAATTATGTATTGTTTGAAAACCCGGTTTCTCTTGGTATGATATTTCAGTGCGTCTACCATGAGTTTTCTCGGTTCTGAGACTTGTGTTAGATATCCGATTCGAGGAGCGGTAGGCACCGTCTGCGGGTACATGGTGGACCCGTATGGTTCCCCTAGGCAAGAGATGATTTTCGTTGTATTGACGATGAGCCTGGCAGGCGGGCCAGTACCTACCGGTGATAGTATTTGGACTCAGCGGTTATCCGGAGGATACCGACCGGAGTCGTGAGATGATACGGGCAGAACCGGACTGACGGAGCCAGAGATATTGATGAGGGCCAATCCGGACTAACGGAGCCCGAGATATGAGGATTTTCGTGTCAATGCTGGACAAGGGTTTCATGATGTTTCGAGTGTCGATGTTGGACACTCAGGTTCCTTGATTTTGATATGTCGCGAGGGACACACGTTGTTTTATATCCACATTTTTACCTGCATATCCTTTCATGATATTTGCATACATGATGTTGTTGTGTCATTGGTTGACACATAGATGTGATCCACATGCATACAGGCATTTGATTATATGATAGGATGTTATCCACATGCTGATAGGCGTTGATTATGTGTTGGCACAAATGCAGATACGGTCACCCTAGATATCATAGTATTACCTTTATGATATAGTTGACCTACGAATCGTTGTTTATTTTGATTTATACCTGATGATGTTTTCTACTCACGAGTTGGAAACTCAGCCCCGTTGTGCCACAGTTCTTGCAGGTTTACCGCATGGATCAGTAGCGGCATCTCTGGCCCACACCTTGCATTCGGGTGATTTGCTTTGGTAAGTGGTACATGTTGGATCTTGCCCCTCTTGCATTATTATTATTCCTGTTGTATCTAGTCAACTCCATCAAATCAGAAACTAGTATTTATATAAGTGAAGACTTAGCAAGACTTGTAGTTGTGTGACTTACAGCGATGGGTTATATGTTCGATTGGTGGGTTTGATGTCTTACTTTTCATTTTCCTTAGTGTTGATCTTTGCCGTTGGGCGTCGTATACATATATATGCTTGTGGTGGTTGTTTCCGCCGTTGGACGTGATTTGCTCCCGTTTGGAGATGCTTTCTTATATTCTATGTTGTACCCATTTCGGGGCTAGTTGTTACAAAGGAGGTGCTGCCGAAATTTTTAAGAAAACAAAAGAAAGTAAAAATAAGTTTAAGGATTTTTACTTAAGATTTCCAAATTTTGTATCAATGTTTTCATTACTTGCTTCTTTTGAAAGTTTTAGATTTCTGGGTTTCGGCTTACTTAAGTTACGTTACGCCTGTAGACGTTGCGTGATCTAAGTGCCGGTTACGAGCTATTATTTCGGGTCGTGACAAAGTTGGTATCAGAGCGCTAGATTTAACCTTGGTTCGAGTTTAGGTTTGACTATGTGGAGTCTGGGGTGTAATTTATTTCGTTACATAGGCTTGACCTTACGGAACTTAGACTTGAATATGTGGGTATTAGACCCGAACTTTCGTTTCATAGGCTGACCTTGATTGATGGACTAGGTAGCTTGAGTAGAGTGGCGTACCGTACGTATGTTCCGCGGTATATTTACGATACGATACTCCACTTAAGAAACCTTAGGATGTACATGGCTTGAAATCTGTGATTCTCTTCGTTCCCTTGATCATACATCCATTTGAGATCCTTGATTCTATTCGTTTCCATGATCATAATCTCACTGATTCCGTTCCTCCTTATGATCATGAATCCATTTTGGGATCTGTTGATTCTTTTCACCCCTTTGATCTATTTTCGTCGATACTTGCTTGAGATTTCTGTCACCATGGTTTGAGTGCAGATTGAGCTGATGCTAGTGATGCAGTCAGGGCGAGCTCGTCATGGATGAGGACTGACCATCGTGTTTTTCTTGGTGACATAGGAACGTATCGATTTAGTGTTTGTGTTTTGACCTCTCGCTGAGATGAGTGTTCCGTTTTGCACCGGATGATCGGGCCATTGTTAGAGGTTGCCTGTTGTGAGAAGACTGTTGATGTACAACCTACCTCAGAGTCTGTGATGTCGTCTACCATGCAGACGGATGACCCAGCTGTTGCTGAGATTGATGGGATGTCACCTCCAGACTTTATGAGCTGAAATTGCTAAAGCTTTCAGGCAGAGATGCGATAGATGATAGATAGACTATCTTGAGTTGAAAGACGAAGGTGATTCGTCAGTTTTATGCGCCGATGCAGGCCCAATTGAGTTGAAGATTTACAGTATGGAGAATCTTACTCAGATCCAGAGTAGATCGATCCAGAGATGACGTTGTTTGTTGGATGATCCGATAGGAGATCAGTAAGATGACCAGTTACAGATAGAGGACCTCACCAAGATGCGTTGTGAGTTGATCAAGAACGGACGAATATGGAGTATTCCTCCGATGATTGGGACGAGTTCCCGAGGACGTGTTCGGCTAGTTATCTTCTACAGAGTGATGAAGATACCGAGTTCGTGATTTCGAGTCCGTGTGAGAGATTCCGGATTGACTGTAGCCGAGGACCATTGCCGTACGCGGATATCATGACGTGACATCAAAGTGGACGATAATAAAGACGAGTGGAGCAAGAGGTTCATGCGAGATGTTAACGAGCCGTTGTTACTCCCCGTTAAGTTTAGAGATTGGATATGTATATAGAGGCGTTAGGATACGGCCAGTTCCCGAGGAAATGGTGTGCTGAGAACGTAGATGTCCAAAAAGCGAGAAAAGATTATGCCAGAGTAGCAGCCTCCGTATAGTTCGGCATAGGCGAGATCGGAAGAGATCTTGAGCAGGTGCCTTCCAGGACACTGCTGTGATAAGATTTGCACCGAGGATCAGTTATGTCACTTGTATTCAGAGGGCCAGAGGCCGACGCCAGTGACGTGCTGCTTTACGAGTGGTCATGCAAATTGACCGAGAGATGACTAGAGGAGTGCCAGAGCGGAATTGTTTCCGTTAGCACACCTGACCGGGCCGATGAGCAGATAGATTGCGAGATTGGTAATCCACAGAGAAATGAAAACCGAGAGACAGAAGACGCCAGACCATGAGCAGGAGGCAAGCGGATGTTCTTGCTTTGCCAGTTTTGAGCGCACCGATATGTTTTCAACATTGTAGAAGGTGTACCTCAATGTCATTTGTTACGATTTGCGCTTGTGATCCGAGTATCACGCTTATATCGCTTGGATTTGAGTTTTCATGATTGAGTTTCATGATATTGTTTTCGTGCACCATGGCTGCACCTACTGGGTATTTACATTTTGTGCATAGTTATTGCACTTGATATACGTTTTACACACCGTTGTTTTGGTTTATGATTTGTGCATATTTATTGCATTTGATATCGTTTTTGTGCCTTTGCTACACGTGTTTATGATTTGGTGGATTTCAAACGGTTAATTTGATTTTGTGCATGTGGTACGCACTCGATTTGATTTTTGCACTCGATATAGCTCGCATATACTTGCAGTGCATTGATACATGTTTTGTGCACGCAGTTGCACACGTTTATGATTTTTATACACCTTGGTACACTCGGTGTTGCTTTTATACGCATTTGAGTTATTGATGAGTTCCCGTGCATTTGTTGCACCGGGTTGGGTATTTCGTGCACTGGATGCACTGGATTTGTATTTCGTGCACTGGATGCACCCTATTGGTATTTTGTGCATTTGTTGCACCATATTCGTATTTCGTGTATTTTTTGCACTAAATTGTTATTTCGTGCCTTGGTTGCACCCGATTATGTCATGAGCAATTACCAGATTTGTGTTTTGTGCGCGTTTTCACTTGATGATCGTATTCATGCATGCTACCGCACTAGATGTTATACGGACCTGACGTGCTTGTGTCAGATTTTTTTGCGCATATTAGGCGCTTGGTACTGGATTTTGTGCGCATCGGATGCACTTGAGGGAGACTTTACTCATGCATGTTGGATGCCCTTGATTTAGATTTTTATTCGTGCATGTTGGATGCACTTGACTTAGATTTTTGTTCGTGCATGTCGGATGCACTTGATTTAGATTTCATTTGTGCATGACAGATGCACTTGATTTGGATTTCGCGCATGTTGGGCGCATGATGGGAGATGTGATCTTGTGCACACCGGATGCACTCAATTTGGGGTTTTTCATTTGTGCATGCTAGTTGCACTGGATTGAGATTTTCGTGCACTATAGATGCACTTGATATTTTTGTCATGCACACCCGTTGCACTGGACAGATGCTTTCTTTCACACCCGTTGCACTTAGTTTGCTTTTGTGCACATTCGTAGCATTTGCATTTGGCTTTGATTTCCGTGCACACTAGACACACGTGATTGTTGGATACGCCTTTTGAGGCTGATTTTGCTCTTGA
Source organism: Agapanthus africanus (assembly GCA_030015575.1). Classification (NCBI taxonomy): domain Eukaryota; kingdom Viridiplantae; phylum Streptophyta; class Magnoliopsida; order Asparagales; family Amaryllidaceae; genus Agapanthus; species Agapanthus africanus. Next base: position 114,397,756 of record JASDDO010000031.1, read on the forward strand.
GCACATTGTTTTCACGATGGGTACTATATTATGTAGTAGCCGAACATGACTGATCTGAGGACAATACCTGAGTACTTTGCATGTATAAAAAGTTTAACAAGAGGTTTTCAAAAAGGAGCCATAGTCTCGCTATTTCCTACGTGTCCGCGAGTGATACGAAACTTTTCAAGGAAAATCTTTTGGGATATTTTAAAACGGCGGAACGTATATTTGAGCGTCCGTCACTTGTACCGTAAGCTACGCATAGCACGGCGATTTAAGAAAGATTTGGCATGAGTTATTCAGTTTTTAAAATGGTTTTTCAAGGATGCGTACTATATATGTATTATAGTATTTCATTAGTACATATGGGATTTCGGAAGTGGATTTCGAGATCTGTATCTCCATTGTGACTCCGATGATATGCGTGCAAGTCCGATGATTAGCGTGACGCTTGACGGGGTTCGGTTTTGAGTTTCATACTCATTTTCCGGCGGACAGGATGCGCTGTGGTACTTCTGTATCTTCCGTGATTTCGGAGCCCCGTTGATTTGAGCTGATTATTGAAATGTTTAGCACTTGGGGATTTAAATTTAAATTCGGTGACCGAATTTATTTAAGGAGGGGGGAAGATTGTAACATTTCAGAAAATATAAAATATTATTTTTTGAATTTAATATTAAAATAATATATTTCGCAAAAAAAACTGCCGATTTCCGAATTTGGGGTTTTCGTAAAACGGTATGAATATATACCAATATTTATGAAATAATTAAGAGATTAAAAGGATTTATTCATTTAAAAATATTGTGGTGATGGAATTTGTTTGCAATTGTTTTTGGCCACATTCCTTCACTCAAATTTCTTGGCCAAAATTCCTTTTTTGTGCTGGCAGTTCATTTCACTGCAAAATTTTGAAATTTTGTTGCTAGCTTTTGTTTGGGCAGTGGGCTTTTTGTGTGAGGTTCTTGGAGTGGGTGAGTGACTCATGCTTTACGTTAATGGGCTTTTGAATTGTGTAGGATATTTGTTTTGTGAGATCTTTTTTGTTGAGATTTTGGTGAGGGATTTTAGGGGGGGTTTGCCATTTTCGAAAGTCAATGAGCATGGGTCTTTTGTGAGGTGTCATTTGCATTAATTGGATTTTGTTGTGTGTGAAGGATATTTTGGTGAAGGGGTTATCTGTGGTGGATGTGGTCTTGTTGTTAATTTGAGAGTGGGTTTTGATGGGTTAATTATTCCACTACATATATATTCTCACCACTTTACATTCACATTTTTTTCCAGAGAGCACAAAACCCATTATGGCCAAGCCCATTTTTTCGGAGAGAATTTTTTTCTCCAAGGCTAAAATCTGGTGCTCACAATTTCTATTCCTTGGTAATTTCATTTACCTCCACCAAAATCCTTGGGTGCCTTGAGACAAAATATTCACACACTCTCTAATTCGTCTTGGGTATCTAGGCTAGCAAACTGGATACCCGAGTTGCTTCGGTTTAGAAGAGGGAACCCGTATAAAGAATCCTCGGCGTGGAGCTTCTTCGTCGAGCGAGACCGGAGAGCGAACTTCGTCGGGGCAGGCTCAACATGTTAAGGACTGAGATTGAAGACCGAAGGACATGGATCGATTGGTACATTCGCGTGGATTCCGAGACGACAAAGCGCATCGACTACGGCTAAGCGAGAAGTTTAGCAGGTGAGTAGATTTATATCTACGGGGGAAGTCGGATGGATGGCGTATAGCACCCCCGCAAATTTATGAATGGAGACCGATATATATACATAGAATACAGTAGGAGAAACCTACATTTGAAAACTATAGATGTGGTTAAAAGATAGTTAGAGGTGATATTAATGATTGAATATATATATATATATATATATATATATATATATCGAGATATGAGATGAAAGCTATGGGAACATAACTCTTGGACATAATATGATAGAAACGATGTCTCAAATTGATATAAGGATATGAAAAGTGAATGTGAATCACAATATATATATGGATATGTAGTTGCACGAGATTAAGTATGAGATTTAGAGTGGTGTGACATGAGATTCATATGATGTAATGAATATGTAAATGACTTGATGTGAGAGATTTATGCGATGAAAAGAGTATACGGTGAGATATAATGACTTGGTTGATATGTCGTTATATGGATGCGAGTCGATAAGAGATAGTTGATACCTTGTCGGTCCCCTGATACGATATTGACACGGATGTGACCTGAGATATAGGTATATATATATGGATAATGTTGTGCATGATGAGTGATATGACGTACGAGACTTAGATCCATACCCCCGTTGTTGTACAGGTTGATAGAATCCTAAATTGTTTAATACCGTCGTACGATGAATTACCATACGCGGCGAGTTTTACCTGTTGATTGATCCATACCCTTGATTAGAGGGTGTCGTACGATGGATTGTACCGTACGTGATGTTGTGAGGCTGGATGTCGTTTGATTTATTCACCGACTCGGATATATTGTAGACCAGCATACCTTGTAGCATTTTGCTTACGATGTACTTTATGCTACGCTTATGTTATTCGCATTGCATTGCATATACCTGTGCTAGTACACCTACACCATTATCGATGATGCGTATGTTACGCTTACACAGATTGCCGGCTCACACACCTTCATCATCGATAATTGCTATGTCACTACACAGTAGAATTGCTACATCATGCCATGATATAATTGCTATGCTCACATCATTATGCTATGTTGCATGATATACTTGCTATGTTCAAATCACTGTTCCACGTTGCATGAGATATACGGATATGCTTACATTCTGTTATATGTTGCATACCTACATGCTTACACATATACCCTGCTATAGCTACATGTTCACTTTATATGATGTTGCGTTGGATTTTGGATAATTGGGAACCGCATGATATATTTTAAAACTGGATTCATTTAAAAGAGCGGTTTTCCCTTAATATGCTCATATTGCTGTTTTATGTTGCATACATCAGTTTTTCATGGATTTACGCTTTGAGATATGGATTTCATGTGATTTATTGATTTGAGAACCGTGGGGGTATTTCATGAAATTATGTATTGTTTAAAAACTCGGTTTCTCTTGATATGATATTTCAGTGCGTCCACCATGAGTTTTCTCGGTTCTGAGACTTGTGTTAGATACCGGATTCGAGGAGCAGTAGGCACCGTCTGTAGGTACATGGTAGACCCGGTATGGTTCTCCGGGGTAAGAGATGATTTTCGTGGTATAGACGATGAGCTTGGCATGCGGGCTAGAACCTACCGGTGATAGTATTTGGACTCGGCGGTTATCCGGAGGATACCGACCGGAGTCGTGAGATGATACGGGCAGATCCGGACTGACGGGGCTCATGGGCCGATACGGACTGACGGAGCCCAAGATATTGATGAAGGCCGATCCGGACTGACGGAGCACGAGATATGAGGATTTTCATGTCAATGCTGGACACGGGTTTCGTGATGTTTCGAGTGTCGATGTTGGACACTCAGGTTCCATGATTTTGATGTGTTGCGAGGGACACACGTTGTTTTATATCCTCATATTTACCTGCATATGCTTTCATGATATTTGCATACATGATGTTGTTGTGTAATTGGTTGACACGTAAATGAGATCCACATGCATACAAGCATTTGATTATATGGTAGGATGTTATCCACATGCTGATAGGCGTTGATTATGTGTTGGCACAAATACAGATACAGTCACCCTAGATATCATAGCATTACCTTTATGATATAGTTGACCTATGAATCGTTATTTATTTCAATTTCTACCTGATGATGTTTTCTACTCACGAGTTGGAAACTCACCCCCATTGTGCCACAGTTCTTGCAGGTTGACCGCATGGATCAGTAGCGGCATCGCTGGCACACAGCTTGCATTCGGGTGATTTGCTTTGGTAGGTGGTACATGTTGGATCGTGCCCCTCTTGCATTATTATTATTCCTGTTGTATCTAGTCAACTCCATCAAATCAGAAACTAGTATTTTTATAAGTGAAGACTTAGCAAGACTTGTAGTAGCAAGACTTAGCAAGACTTGTGCGATGGGTCTTGGTGGGTTTGATGTCTTTCTTTTCATTTTCCTTTGTGTTGATCTTCGGCGTTGGGCGTCGTATACATATAAATGCTTGTGGTGGTTGTTTCCGCCGTTGGGCGTGATTTGCTCCCGTTTGGGGATGCTTTCTTATATTCTATGTTGTACCTGTTTTGGGGCTAGTTTTTACAAAGGAGGTGCTGCCGAAATTTTTAAGAAAATAAAAGAAAGTAAAAATAAGTTTAAGGTTTCTTACTTAAAGTTTCTAAATGTTGTATCAATGTTTTCATTACTTACTTCTTTTGAAAGGTTTAGATTTCTGGGTTTCGGCTTACTTAAGATATGTTACGCCTGTAGACGTTGCGTGATCTAAGTGCCGGTTACGAGCTATTATTTCGGGTCATGACAGCTTTTGGCCCAGTAAGTGAGGCCATGGTTGTCAGCATCACTTGGAGCTTTTGTTGTTGTTGCTCCTGAGCCTTAGTTACTGACCACATGATTGGTCGATGGCCCGTGGAGAAATGGCTATCCTCTTTCCCGGAAGCCATGTAAATGGTGTGCACCACCATGCCCCTAGATTTGGGGCGTTTAGGTTCAGTGCCTGATTGAACTATTTTCTGATGTGTATATGTAAAAAGTATCGACAATCAAAAAATTGTATTGACCGCAATCAAACTACGGTGTCGGCTGTAGTTAATGAATGAGTGCGGATCGTCCACAGGGATTGCACGATTCGTTTGTATTATGATACGTTTGAAATGAAATGTTAAGCAACGATAAACGAAAACATGATTCAAGAATGATTTGTATTCGAGTGTCACTATTCTTTATCAAGAATCAAGAAACTATAAACAATCAAGAATCGGTGTTTCGATAATATTTCCAATCAACAATCAAGAATATAGGAGAGGCTCGTAGGAATCGATCGGATCTATAGATGTGATGTAATCTTACAATTACGTATTCTTATCCTTCGATGAATTGATACTAGATCGATGATGATCGATAGAGAATTAGGGATTTCTTGTGAAACTAGGGTTTCATCTTATCCCTTGTTCTGTTGTCGATATCATTCACATTCTAGCCTCTAGCAATTTCAAGAAACGATCCTAACTCCCCCATTTTGAACGATGTCAATCAAGAAAGCATCAAAACAAAGTGGGTTGTCGGTTCTTGAATTTTCTAGGGTTTACAAAACTTGTAGGAATCAAGAATCGATTAAAGCTATGTTACATCATCTTTCTATTGACCGTCTCGACTCCTCGACGAGCGGAGTTTTATTCACACATCACCACATAGACAATATTCAAGAATAGTAAAGATAACATGATGCGGAATTTAAAGAAAACAAGATATAAGAATATCACCTTTTATTTAATCAACAATTTCAATACATTCTTTCAAGATCTACAAGAAGAAGAAATCGATCGTTGACTCGGCTTCGCTCGTCTCCGAAGATCATGGATCTACTTTGATCTCTTGCCCGATTGAATGATCGGCTCGGCTCATAAAAGGGTTGAAGGCATCTTGCTTGGCTTGCACTCAAGATCTTGAATTGTGGTTGGATTTAGGGTTAGGGTTTCCTACAAGCTCTCTCACTAAACTTGAGGAAGAGGGAGATGAAGAAAGAGAATGGCTAAAATCTAAGATGTTGAATCTAGAATATAGAATTCCCAAGATTTTTCAAGATGAATAATGAGTGAGCCTAGGGTCTTATTTATAGAACTCTCAAACCCTAGGTCTAGGTTTGAATTAGAACTTTCCCTCCCAAAGTTTGTTGAAAGAATTTGTTAGGAACTAGCTTAGGGTTTAAGCTAGGGTTTAGGGAAAGTTCTAGAATGATTAGGCTAGTTTAATGAAGCACAAAGTGTTTGCTGAACTGGTAGAAGTATCTGGAATATTCTGGAGAATGTCATGCATTTTTGAGCTGTAGCCACTGAAACAGGAGTTTTGGTCTAAAATTGAGGAACTGGCTCTCTAGTCCCACCGCGGATCCGCCGCAAGTACCCCATATATGCCGCGCTTCCGCGCTCTGTTGGTGAGCTTGGACCTTGGGCTTTCTGGTGAAGCTTTGCACTGGAGTTTGGGCTTTTCTATGATGTTTTGATTTGTATTTTCCCTTCTATGTTGATACCAGATTTGAGTTTAGTGAGTTTACGAGCGGTGTAATGGTCGAGCAAGGTTCTCTTTTCCTGCACAGACTTAGAAACACGGATTGCGATATATAGAAAATATGCTATGTAATGCAATGCAGTCAATTTCCCTAGAAATGCCGGTTTTAAGGTCGATTACATGTAATTTGATATTTTGCGACCAATTTGCTAAAATGTAAAATACTGCTACCGAACACTTCTATATGTATGCAGATGATAGGGAAATTGCCGGTTAAAATATGCAATATTTTAGACTGATCAAATACCCCCAAACTTAATTTCGATCGTCTCGAGCGAATGTTTTATTAAAAAGAGAAGGAGAAAATAAAGAAAGAGAAAAACTAACTAGCACACTTTCGTAGGCAACACGATTGCACTGAGCACGTGCAACAAGCCTTTAAACCTCTAGGTGTCCCTAGTAGGAGGAGTGTTGTCTCCTGAGGGTTTTCAGCGGATTGCACCCACAAAATCCAATAATAAAAGAAAGATCATGAATATTACATTTAAAGACAAGAATTGTAAAAGAAAAGCTTTGAAAATTAGGGTTTCCAACTAAGCTAGCTTTTCGGTTGTCATGAGCCCTATCTTAATGGTCATGAAAAAATGTCAGAAATCACGTCCTCCCTCAATAAAACATCGTCTTATTCTTCATTCCTATCTTTCTTCCAAACATCGATCATATCACCCTGCGTGTGTGTAAAGACATCCCTACACCCGGAGAATTCAATTCAAGCTATCATACTCTTACCCGTCAGCCTCAGTACTTTTGACAAACGAGATTGCTCACACACTTTCATGCGACCGTTAATACTTCTTGAGGTACTAACTGACCGATTACTAATGTGCTTGCATGCTTGGTGTATTTTCCTCGTCCTGCACCACCTTAGGCATAGCAGTGACTCCCAGACCAGTTGACCTTGGGGCACTAGGTGAAGAAGCACCCTTTTGCTATATATTTTTATTGCCCTCGGTGATAACAAAACCAGTATCCATTTTTCTCACCACTTTAAAACTATTTTTTTTCCATACTTTTGGCTTTAAGACAAGAGCATTTCAAGGTATCCTCTACTATCCCAGGCTTCAAGACGTGTGTAAGTGCGAATAGCAGGGTAGCAACGTTCAAAATGTTTGGCTTCCAGAATAGAAACTATTTTTCAGACTTATTTTTATCCTCAGATTAGTGACGTCCTTCATCTTACTAACCCTTGGGACAACGGCTCATAACTACTTATTACTAGTTCGTATAAGAAAACTTCTAATTTTCTCAGTTTTCTTAAATTTTTCTAATCTCATGGATGTAATTGTTCACTATCTAATCTTTTATTATCATAAATATTAAATATTTTTATATTTTGAAAATTTTTAAATTTTTATGGATTTAGAAAATATTTAAATTTTTATAGATTTTCAAAGAAATGGGTTTTGAAAAGCTATTTACAAAAATTGATGAACCAAAAGAAAAATATTTACACAAAATTTTTATGGGTTTTGAAATTTTTTAAATTTTTATGGTTTTTAAAGAAATGTTTTGTGCTTATGCAAATGATATGCACATGATGCAAAACTAAGCACAAACCTCCCCCAAACTTGTTTTCAACAGTGTCCTCACTGTTGCCATCTGCTAAATCTCGAAAACCTGTAAGCCTGGGAGGAATTTATTAGTGGGGGCAAAATATTTAAGTGAAGAACCTCCCGAAACTTATTTTTGGCTCAAAATTTTATAAAAAATTATTTTTAGGAGCCAGAAAAACAAACCCCCCCAAACTTGAGTTATGCAATGTTAATCTTTTAAAATCACAAGTGGGGGTCAAGAATCAGTGGTCGATGCCAAGCTTTGCAAAGACCGAAAGTTAACACCAACCATTCGAAAATTTTATCAATGTAGTGCTCGGGTTGGTGGAAAAAGAAGTGGGGAAAAGGTAAGTGGTGGAATAGAATATGTGTGCGTCTCATATTGGAGAGACGATGCAGTGAATGTGATGGATAACTCGCATTCTTTTTACATTTCAGAAGAAGGGGTGGAGGTTCAATTCCATTGATTTGGACATGATTCGTCTCAACACCCGTGCTTTTTAGAAATGCGAGTTCATCAGCGAAGATCTCCTCAAAAGTTTCATCTATACCCCGAAGAATAATGTCATCACAATGTGCGGGGTGATCTTCAGACTCTAAAAGCAGTTCATAATCAGTGTTAGTTGTTGACCCGGACATCTTGATGGAAGAGTCCGTATGTGTATGATACATAATTGGGTCAAACAATAACGTATGAAAAGAGTCAAGATCAGTATCAGGAGGATCATTAAATTCGCTGCTGTCGACATCCATTAAGTCGACAGAACAGACCTGAGCAGTAGGTTCAGAGGATACACTTCCTAACTTGTAAATGTTCATCTCAATTGTCCTGTTCCCGAAGGATAAGGTCATAGAACCGTTACGACAATTGATGATAGCATTGGAAGTGGCCAAAAAGGGGCGACCTAAAATCACCGGAATTTGATTCCGTGAGTTCGCTACAGGCTGTGTATCAATTACAATAAAGTCTACAGGGAAGATAAATTCCCCGATTTTTATTAACACATCCTCTAGTTCACCCCTAGGTCTGGTGATTGATCGGTCAGCCATCTGAAGAGTGCATGGAGATGGTTTCAACTCTCCGATCCCTAACTGCTCATAAACTGAGAAAGGAAGCAGGTTAACACTTGCCCCAAGATCTAGTAGAGCACGATTAATGTGTTTCTCCCCAATAGAGATGGAAATCGTAGGATATCCAGGATCCTTACGTTTCCTCGGTAATTGCTGGGGGAAAGCTGTGTCTACTGTTTTTGCCATGAATATCTTCTTGGGCATTTGTTTCTTCCTCTTTCTAGTGCAAAAATCTTTAAGAACTTTTGCGTATGCAGGTACTTGTTGGATAGCATCTAGAAGAGGGATATTGATGTTAACCTGTTTAAACATCTCAGTGATCTTCTCCATCTGTGGACTTAGTGTGTTAGCCCTTAACCGATTCGGGTAAGGTGCTTTAGCAATAAGCGCTGGGTCCATCATAGGAGAAGGAAGTGTGTGTGGAACCGATCCCAAAATAGAAGTGGGAATCGTCCGAGGAGGGGTAAAAGAGGTGGGCTGTAGTGGTGAGCCTTTTGGGAAATGGAGAATAGGCTCGGAAGAAGATGGTAGGGTAGAAGAACTGGGGTCAGAAGTGTGTATGTGTGGAAAGGTCTCAGCCGGGGTGTTGATATGATTTTCAGTATCATCAACTTCTTCCCCAACATGATTGTCAAGCACTCTTCCAGATCTCAATGTGGTGATTGCGTTCACGTGATGTGAATAACCAGGATTGGGTAAGGATTGAGCTGGAAGTTTCCCTTTCTCTCTTGCACTCATCTCGGCTTTTAATCATGCAATTTCTTCTTCCATCGATTTAATACTCTCGTTTTGGGACGCAGAGTTTTTCTCAATTTTATCAACGGAAGATTTCATTTCAGCCGAAACTTGCATGATATTTGTTAAGATCAAATTCATGTATTGTGCAAAAGAAGAGGATTCATCAGTTCCGGTCAACTGTAAAGGACTAGATAGTGCAGGTGTGTTGACCTGATTTTGAAAATTATGTGCTTGAAAGGGGTGCTGAGTGAGTTGAAGTTGTGGCTGCTGTTGTGGTGGAGGGAGAGCCCTTTGAAAATTATTCGTGTTTGGAACCGTGTTTTGAGATTGATTTTGGTTCCAAGCAAAATTCGGGTGGTTCCTCCAACCCTGATTATATGTGGAAGAAAAAGGATCGTTCCTAGGTCTTTGAAATGTGGCATTGGTATGCTCACGACCTTGAAACGGACATTCTTCCGTCAAGTGAGACGGATCAGAACAGCACCCACAAACAGTTTTGGGGAGTGATACCGGGTTTAGGGAGGCTGCAGAAAATTTGTGTTCCATAGCGTCGAGCTTCTTTTGCATTGCTGCCATTTCTGCTCGAACACCTATGGACACATCTATTTGGTGTACGCCACCCCTATTCAATGGTTGGGTTCCACTCTCCCACAGTAGTGATTTTTCAGCGAACTCTTCTAAGTATCGCCAAGCTTCCCCATCATCCTTAGTCATAAATGTACCTTGACATATATTTTCAAGGCTCTGTTTAGTGCTAGGGTTACTGCCCTCATATATGATTCGGCAAAGTTCCCATCTCGGGATGCCGTGATGAGGACATTGAACCAATAGATCCTTGAAACGTTCAAAGTATTTAGAGAATGGTTCGGCAGGGAGCTGGGCAAATTGGTTCAGTTCGCTACGGATTCGAGCCGTCTTTTGGATTGGGTAAAATTTCTTAAGGAATGCAGCGACGAATTCTTCCCAATTCGTAATAGAATGTGCGGTAGTGTTATATAGCCACTTCTCGGCTATATCGCACAATGTAAATGGAAGAAGTCGTAGACGCATCGCATCCACAGAAAGTTGTGACGTACCCATCATTGCGCATACGTTTTCAAATTTGGTAATGAAAACGTAAGCGTCCTCGGTCTCGAGTCCGTGGTATTTGGGTAAAAGATTGATATACTGGGGCTTAATCTCAAAGTTATCCCCATTGGCTGGTGGTGTGGATAAGCAGGTCGAAAGAGGACCTCTAAGTGGATAGCATCTTTCCTGGAGAGAAATGTAGGGAGGATTCTGCGCACCAACGGACGGCGGCAGATTAGGGTTAAAGAAGTTTAATGGATTCGGGTCCATCGGTGTGGGTGTGGTAGTAGGTAAAGAAAAGGTAGATGGAGAATTATCGACTTCGGAGTCGATAAAGGGTACGCGGACTAAACGGGCACTAGAATCCCGTGTCCAGCCTATCTTGTACTAAAAAGGGTTAGTACAAGTGGCAGCGTTGGCTTATAATTAGGGGTAAAATGAATGCGGTGTTTGCTTTTGAAAAGGGACGGATTTTGAAAAAATGATGCGACAAACCAAATGCAGCACACCAACCCTAGAATCTAATGGTCACCTAGGTCCGGCTCTAGACCGCTCCTAACTGCCAAAAGACAAGTCGCGGGATCAATCCTCCACTGCCTCTTTGTCCCCCTGTGGCCGGATAAGTGCCAGGTAAGTGGGAAGGTACTCCACTACGTAAGTAGTGGGCCTAATTAAAAACCACTAGCCTTAGACACACTCGCCTTAGGCACCACAAGAAAACGCGGATAAGCAATGAATTACCCACGGCCCTCTCTTGTCCTAAATGAGCGCGACAGTCCTTAGAGTCATCTCTAGATTTCTTTTAGTTAATATGGGTCAATGCGGATGCAGGTTTGGTGGTTTTCGGGGCCTAGGAAGGGTAATGAAATCCCCACCTAATTTGGATTTGGCCGTGCCCCTTAATTTCCGTATTTAGAATGCAAAACAACCAAGAAAACAAAATCACGCACAATTTTAATTTGCTTTTGCGGCGCAGCTATTGTTTGCAAAGAATCCTGCAGAAAGGATTAGTTGGAGATAAAAAGGGAGAGGGGAGAGAGCAAGAAAGTACCTGCTGCAAAGAATTTGCAGGGAACACCCAAGACGGCGGCGGTTCCGCCGCATATAGCTGCTAATGCCGCTCTTCCGCGCTCAGGTGTTGAGAACAGTGCACAAGTTTTCAACAGATGCTTTCTGTTGCTATCTCCAGATCTCTGGTATATCCCAAATAATTTTTCCACAGCACAGAATGCTCCAGATCACCTTGCACTCAATTCACAACACACGTATAAGAGTTTGTACGAATTTTGATTTCAAGAAGTAACAATGTAATAATTCTTTCACTTCAAACTATAAAATGTAAACGAATTAGCGCGTAATCCCCGGCAACGGCGCCATTTTGATTGAACTATTTTCTGATGTGTATATGTAAAAAGTATCGACAATCAAAAAATTGTATTGACCGCAATCAAACTATGGTGTCGGCTGTAGTTAATGAATGAGTGCGGATCGTCCACAGGGATTGCACGATTCGTTTGTATTATGATACGTTTGAAATGAAATGTTAAGCAACGATAAACGAAAACATGATTCAAGAATGATTTGTATTCGAGTGTCACTATTCTTTATCAAGAATCAAGAAACTATAAACAATCAAGAATCGGTGTTTCGATAATATTTCCAATCAACAATCAAGAATATAGGAGAGGCTCGTAGGAATCGATCGGATCTATAGATGTGATGTAATCTTACAATTACGTATTCTTATCCTTCGATGAATTGATACTAGATCGATGATGATCGATCGAGAATTAGGGATTTCTTGTGAAACTAGGGTTTCATCTTATCCCTTGTTCTGTTGTCGATATCATTCACATTCTAGCCTCTAGCAATTTCAAGAAACGATCCTAACTCCCCCATTTTGAACGATGTCAATCAAGAAAGCATCAAAACAAAGTGGGTTGTCGGTTCTTGAATTTGCTAGGGTTTACAAAACTTGTAGGAATCAAGAATCGATTAAAGCTATGTTACATCATCTTTCTATTGACCGTCTCGACTCCTCGACGAGCGGAGTTTTATTCACACATCACCACATAGACAATATTCAAGAATAGTAAAGATAACATGATGCGGAATTTAAAGAAAACAAGATATAAGAATATCACCTTTTATTTAATCAACAATTTCAATACATTCTTTCAAGATCTACAAGAAGAAGAAATCGATCGTTGACTCGGCTTCGCTCGTCTCCGTGGATCATGGATCTACTTTGATCTCTTGCCCGATTGAATGATCGGCTCGGCTCATAAAAGGGTTGAAGGCATCTTGCTTGGCTTGCACTCAAGATCTTGAATTGTGGTTGGATTTAGGGTTAGGGTTTCCTACAAGCTCTCTCACTAAACTTGAGGAAGAGGGAGATGAAGAAAGAGAATGGCTAAAATCTAAGATGTTGAATCTAGAATATAGAATTCCCAAGATTTTTCAAGATGAATAATGAGTGAGCCTAGGGTCTTATTTATAGAACTCTCAAACCCTAGGTCTAGGTTTGAATTGGAACTTTCCCTCCCAAAGTTTGTTGAAAGAATTTGTTAGGAACTAGCTTAGGGTTTAAGCTAGGGTTTAGGGAAAGTTCTAGAATGATTAGGCTAGTTTAATGAAGCACAAAGTGTTTGCTGAACTAGTAGAAGTATCTGGAATATTCTGGAGAATGTCATGCATTTTTGAGCTGTAGCCACTGAAACAGGAGTTTTGGTCTAAAATTGAGGAACTGGCTCTCTGGTCCCACCGCGGATCCGCCGCAAGTACCCCATATATGCCGCGCTTCCGCACTCTGTTGGTGAGCTTGGACCTTGGGCTTTCTGGTGAAGCTTTGCACTGGAGTTTGGGCTTTTCTATGATGTTTTGATTTGTATTTTCCCTTCTATGTTGATACCAGATTTGAGTTTAGTGAGTTTACGAGCGGTGTAATGGTCGAGCAAGGTTCTCTTTTCCTGCACAGACTTAGAAACACGGATTGCGATATATAGAAAATATGCTATGTAATGCAATGCAGTCAATTTCCCTAGAAATGCCGGTTTTAAGGTCGATTACATGTAATTTGATATTTTGCGACCAATTTGCTAAAATGTAAAATACTGCTACCGAACACTTCTATATGTATGCAGATGATAGGGAAATTGCCGGTTAAAATATGCAATATTTTAGACTGATCAGTGCCCTTGAGATTCGTCGCAGACACGGGGATTTTCTCCGGCCTTTTTCTTTTGTGGGTGGTCGAAGTTGAGGGGGTCATTGCAGCGGGCACCCAAGTAGACGACACCTTCTGTGGTACGACAGGGTGGTCCTTCTCTTGCCAAACTTTCATCTTCTTCTGTCGACGGGAGTAGTCTTGGTTAACCACAGAGTCTTGGACCCTTCGCCATACCCTTCAGATTTTGGATGATAGCTGCTGAGGAGGCTTCTCTGGCTCCGCTTTTGTAACATTTCTAGCAGATGGAGGAGATCTTTTTAGCACAGCAGTTGGAATGTTTTTGCGCACCCTCCTGAGTGGTTCAAAACTGAACCCAGTTGGAACAGCAGCATCGACTTCCACCGTTGGAGCCGGCGAAGTCAGTCCTGAAGGGGAACTGCCCCCAGCTTTCCTCACTCGGCGCCAGTGGCGACGTCGAGGGCGTCTTGTAGATGGGATCATCTCCGTTGTCGGGACAGCTTCATCATGCCCCCTGTTCTGGTGAAGGGTTGCTGCCGATGCTAGCCTATCGAAGACAGACGTCCGTTAAGAGGGGATAGTCAATCTTATGAAGGCCGATTTTTGGGCAGGGGAAGCAGCCTTGGCGACTTCGCCTGGAGCGGGAGTTGGAACGGCCAGTCTTGTGAAGACCGACCCCATAGTAGGAGAAGCCTCTTTGACGATTTCATCCATTGGAGAAGGAATGGTTATCCACTTCGGGATAACCACTTCAGGTATTGTGGGCTTCTTGACGGGCTCATTTGAGCTTCGGCTCAGCCTATCAAAGACTGAGGAGCTGGATTTGGACGACCCCTTGAGAGGGGCCGTAGTAGTGGTAAGCCGATCAAAGTCTGACTTCTTTGGAGCTTCATGCGACGGCACTGGAGCGCTGAAGCTTGCTGGTGGGATCATGGTCCCAAAGAATAGTCCAGTGGTGGCCTGAGTCACCTGTTCCACTGGCATGGCGATGATGGAGGCTGCCTAAGGCCCATAGGTCACTCTTCCAGCGAGGATGGAGTGGGAGCTGTTGTTGCAGCTGGTGCAGTTGGAAGCCATTTCCTCTGCACGGGAGCAAGACACCAAATCTTAGTACCTCAAATCCAGGGGAAACCACATTAAACCGTGATTCATTCGCGAAACACAACACACGAAGTGTGGAGTAGAAAGAGGAAAAGGTCCCACCGGGCGTGCCAGAATCAGTTCACCGCCGAAAACCGGGAGGACAGACGTCTTGCCTGAATTTGGGGGGAAATTCTATTTGGTTTTATCCGTCCACTTCTCCGAAGATGCCAAGTTGATTTATGGCACCATGCATCGGAGGTTTGGACAGATGCGGCCGTTGTAGCAGACTTCATCAGATTCCCCCTCGTTTGCGAGGGGATTTTGATTGTGGGGACGCTCTTTCCTACAGGCGCAAGCCCCTGCAGTTAATTACGTTACCGCATCGCATCCTGCTCCAGAAGGTCACATTATATCGTGTGTGTTTGTTTTATTTTTGGTTGCCCGTGGATTGTATACGGAGACTAATTTATGTTGTCTCCCGTAGGGCGTGAATTAGTCCAAATCCGTATTTTCTTAGATTTGGGTTGGGTTTAAAGATCATTCATCTCATTGAGATTAAGATCAACTTAAACGTTTGTTAAGGATACGTTAGTCTAATTTTAGACTAAGATCTACTCAACGGGAGTTCAGGATCATTTAGATCTGATGACAGAGCATTTGGGCTCTATCGTTTTAGTTTAGGGATGTTGCGGTCCATTGGGTTTAAGGACATCATAGTCCGTGACAGTTTAAAGACATCATAGTCTGTAAAGTTTAAAGGCATCATAGTCTATGAGTTTAAGGACCTCACAGTCCATAAAGTTTAAGGTCATCATAGTCCATGAGTTTAAGGACCTCATAGTCCATAAAGTTTAAATACATCATAGTCCATGAGTTTAAGGACCTCATAGTCCATGGGGTTCTGGTTTAACCAGTATGAGGATGCGCCAAAAGTTATTAGTTATTGGGACCCTCCATCTCTCTGAAGACGTTGAAGGATTACAACAACATGTATCAGTGGTATGAAGAGATGTACCCTTGAACCAATATCCCAACTAGGGGGATGGGATGAACATCAGTTTAGATGTCATTTGTTGGGAGCTCATTAGCTATCTTCGGGGCTAAGATCGGTTTTAGAGACCCTGAGCATGAGGGGCTCAATTGATGGTCCTTGGAAAATTTGGTCTGAGTCTGGCTAATATTAGCCTTTCATAGTGTTTAACACTAGTATATATTCAGCGCTCACGTGCTCCCACGTGAGGTGTTCGAAATAGTGTTAAACACTAAAATTCAGAGGCGCTCACGTGGGTTCACGTGAGATGCTTGAGGCAATGTTAAACTTCAAGAATTTGAGGCGCTACTTCTTTGGGTTTATTCTTTTGTTCTTTTCTAAGCGCCAAGCGCTGTTGGGTCATGTGGGATCACGTGAGGCGCCGCCAAAAATGGAAACTGCCTTTGATTTATTCCCTTTTTGCTTTGTAAGTGCCAATCACTACTATGGGGTCACGTGTGATCACGTGAGCCAATCTCTTTTGTCCATCAAAGGCGCTCACATGGGAGCACGTGATCGGCTGTTGTCATGTTGGGTACCAATCCTTTTACTTGCATAGAGATCCTGAGTTTCGAAACTTTCAAGCCCATTGTTTTGTAAGAATTGAATTCTTAGGACTTAATTTTTTTCTCTTAGGTTTGGGATCTGTATGACAAAATCTCCCCGATGAGAATTAAATTCTCAACTTATGGGGAGATCTGCTTTTGCAGATCTTTTACCATAAGGGAGAACTAAGTTCTCATATGAAGGGTTAAACTCTTGTTCTATCAGAGGAATTAAATTCCTATATACTTTTATGGGAGAATTAAATTCTCTGAACTTAGATCTCCCCCTAGGTTTTGGATCTGCATGGCAAAATCTCCCGTATGAGAATTAAATTCTCAACTTGTGGGGAGATCTGCTTCTACAGATCTCAACCAGAGGAAGAACTAAGTTCTTTTTAGAAGAGTTAAACTCTTATGGAGGTGAAAAAGAGATGAGATATTCTCTGAGTTGTGTTCCTTCTCCTACCTCAGATTTTTCTTTTTTTCTCTTTTTTAACCTGAAGTTTGTGAGGGGTTCTCTCTCTATTCTGTATATCTCCTTTTTTGTCCCTTTGCTCTTATTTATAGGAGAAAGAAAAGAATCAATTTGTTCAGAAAATCTCTCATTGAGAGATTTTTGTCAACCAAAATGATCTTTTAGATCAATCGGTGAATTTTATTCACCGTTGGATTTTTAATCCAAGGACTTTGTTTTACAGAAGATATTTCTTTTGTTGTTCTTAGCAAGTTTAGGAAGATATTTCCTTGCACAGAATTTTTCTGTAAATTGATGATTTTTAATCACCATTGGATTTTTAATCCAACGGCGCTCTGCTTTACAGAGTGCAATCTTTCTTGTTTAGAAATATCCAAGGAAATATTTTCCAAAATAGTGCTTTTGATCCCTTTATTTAGAATTTAATTCTATCTGTTCAGAAGGCATAGGAGCCATCACGTGTACCACGTGACCCCTCACGGAACTAATTTGGTTTGTTTGTATGCAGGAGTCCAAACAGAGGGAAGGCATCACGTGGTAACACGTGAGCTTCTTTGTTCTTTATTTGTTTTATAACTGAGTCCCACACGTTTTGGGTGAAAGACGATCACGTGCTTGCACGTGAGGCTTTAGTTGTCGCCTACTAAGTGGAGCCGCTTACTCTGCATATAGATGCATCACGTGCTTGCACGTGATGATCCACTAGCGGGAATTTTTTTCCTTTTCCCTCTCTGAGTCTCTTTGTAAGGGATTGATGATCACGTGCTTACACATGATGCTTCCATTAGTGGGGAATTTTCCCCTTCCCTTTTTCTTTCTGAAATTTTATAAGGGAACAATGGCTTTGGATCCACAGCATTTTTAAGCAGGAATCTATCCTCTATGGATGAGCCGAGCAGGAAGCTACCCGGCCGCCTCGTGATGAGGGCTTTGGACCATAGTGTTGTTGAGCAGGAATCTACCCACTGTGAATGAGATGAGCAGGAAGCTTCTCGGCGGCCTCGTGATGAGGGCTTTGGATCCACAGCGTTGTTGGGCAGGAATCTACCCGTTGTGGATGAGCCGAGCAGGAAGCTACCCGGTCGCCTTGTAATGAGGGCTTTGGATCCATAGCGTTGTTGGGCAGGAATCTACCCGCTGTGGATGACCTGAGCAGGAAGCTACCCGGCGGCCTCGCGATGAGGTCTTTGGATCCACTTCTTTGTACTGCAGGAAGCTACCCGTTGTGGATGAGCCGAGCAGGAAGCTACCCGGCCGTCTCCTGATTAGGGCTTTGGATCCATAGCGTTGTTGGGCAGGAATCTACATGTTGTGGATGAGCCTAGCAGGAAGTTACCGGGCGGACTCGCGATAAAGGCTTTGGATCCACTTCTTTGTACGGCAGGAAGCTACCCGTTATGGATGAGCCGAGCAGGAAGCTACCCGGCAGCCTCGTGATGAGAGCTTTATGAACTCCCTAGTGCCTTTGAGAAGCGTCGTTCAACCTACCGTGGTTCGTATAGGCAGGAATGATGATCAGCATGGCCGACACGTGGCAGTACTATATCGGGAAATTGAGATATTCCGTGATTGGTGTCGCTGTATGACTAGATCTAGGCCGTAGGAAGATATTTATTGAGGCTATAAATATCGAAGGTGTATCCCTGAGGGGGTGTCGTCTTCTTCATAGTCTTGCATTCCCCAAAGATGACCGGGAGCATTTATACCATCGAGGAGATCGTTTCTCATAACGACGTGTATTTTTATAGCCTTGATCGCTCCGAGGAGATGTATAAGGCGGTGATAGGCCACTTGGAGGACCACTTTGGACGCTTACTTCCTCGGCGATCTCCTCTCCTCCAAGTGCTAATTTACGCGATATGGAGGACTTCCCCGGGTTTGTACAACACCCTATCTCTGCAGTTAATGGATGAAGTGTTTGACAAGATGCACACGGCCTACAATCTTGGTTTGATCTCGAAGAGCAGACGGGACCGCTCGGTGGACCATCTTCTTAAGAGTTTTCAGGAAAGGTTGGTCGTTGCATCCTGCTCGGCGGATGGGGTCCCAGGCGAGTCCGTGGCTTCTAGGGTCCACGAACACCGTCACAGGGAGCGGGCCGAGGATGCTTGGGCTTGGCTGGAGGAGATTTCCTCTGAGTATCACCAATAATGTTTTCTTAATTCTCGCCCTCCTCTGTTGTAATCGTTGAAAGGCTGGGGAGCCCCTGATACCTCTGAAATAAATAAATTTGTCTGTGGTAGTAGTGTATTATCTCTTTTTCTCTCCTCTGTACATTTTATATTAAAGCTTAAAAAAGGAAAAAAACCTAGGAGTCTTGGAACCGAGAAAAGAAACAAAGGGTTGGAGCCCCACGGTGGTGTAAAGAGCCTCTTCTACGAGAGGACCTAGCTCGGATGACTTAGTTAATGCCGAACTTCTCTTCTTTTAGCTAACGATGAAGCCGAAAAGGAATTAGATTATTAAAATAAGGTACATGCTTATTTATACAACTTGAGCTTTTCTGCGTTATAAGGCCGAGGAAAGTAAAGGCCACGGGCGTCCTGCAGGTGGTATGCTCCTCCGGCAACATTTCTGTTACAAGAAACGGTCCGTCCTACTTCAGGGAGAACTTGTGCAGTCTCCCTTGGTATACGAACTCGTTTATTCGTAAGACCAAATCTCCTGTCTTGAAGACCCGATGTTTAACTCGGGCGTTGTAGTAGCGAGTGGTCTGTTGCTGATAGGCGACTGTTGTGATTTGCGCCCGATCTCGCTTTTCCAACAAGATGTCCAAGTTGTTTCGGAGTGCCGAGGTGTTAGTTTCGTCGTCAAAGTGTTCGACCCTATATCTGGGTAGCCCGATCTCGGCGGGGACCATTGCCTCAGTTCCGTAGCAGAGGCTAAATAGGGTTTCTCTTATTGGTGTATTTTTCGATGTCCGTAATGCCCATAGCACCCGTGGTAGTTCTTCAACCCAGCTGCCTTTCCTTCCTTCCAAACGGGCTCTGAGACCACAGATAACGCCTCGGTTCGCTACCTCGGCCTGCCTATTGCATTGCGGATGTGCGACCGTGGCAAACTTCATCAATATATGGTAGTCGTTGCAAAACTCTTTGACTTTATCGTTTTCGAAGTTGGTCCCATGGTCGGTAACCAAGCACCTCGGTATTCCAAATCGAGAGATTATGTTGTCCTGTAGGAACTTTATCGTAGAGGAAGTGTCCGGTTTCCTGATGGGCATGACCTCTATCCATTTCATGAAGTAGTCCACGGCAACCAGGATGTATCTGTGTCCACCCGTGCTGGTGGGAAGTTGGCCTACCATATCCATCCCCTATTGTGCAAACGGCTAAGGGGAGCTGAGTGAATTTAGTTCGGTGGCAGGGAGACGAGGTATGATGCCGAAGAGTTGGCAGTCCTTACATCTTCTAACCAGCTTCTCGGCATCCTGGTGTATTCTCGGCCAGTAATACCCTTAGAGTAGTGTCTTCTAGACCAGGGTGCGGGCCCCTTGATGTGCTCCCCGACCCCTTCATGTATCTCTCGCAGAACATAGTCTACCTCGTGGGGGTCGATGCACCGGACTAGAGGTTGAGTGTATGACTTCTCGTACAGGTTTCCATTGCTCCAGACGAAATGGTGTTCTTTGGCCCGAAGCCGGCGAGCTTCTCCTCGGTCTTCAGGGAGTACAGCGTCTTTTAAGAATTCCATGAGGGGATTTCTCCAATCTCGGCCTTCTTCCTGCGTTGTGTAGATCTGGAGAGTTACCTCTCCATCTTCCACGCTGGGCTGTGGCAAGATTTCGAAGAGGATAATTCTTTTATGGTTGGCCGAATAGGAAGAAGCGAGCTTGCTTAAGGTGTCGCCCTTGGTGTTCAAGTTCCTGGGAATCTGCTCCACTTGGACTTCGTCAAAATTTTTCCGAAGCCTTTTTACCTCGGCCAAGTATTTTATCATGAGTGGCCCCCGGGCCTCGAAACGCCCGGTTACTTGGCCGATGAATAGTGTGGAGTCGCTGCGAACCCTGATGGTCTTCAGCCCTACTTCGGAGGCAATTCGCAATCCTTCCAACAAAGCCTCGTATTCCGTGGTGTTGTTTGACGCTTTGAACCCGAGCTTTACAGAGTATTCCATTTCCGCTTCCTCCGGCCCATGGATGATCAAGCCATCCCCGCTCCCCTTCTCGGTGGAGGATCCGTCCACGTAGAGCACCCAATCCGGGATGGGGTCGGGCACTTCCTCGACCGAGGGACATGGTTCGGGGGCCCATGCCGCCGTTTCTTCTTTGGTGGGGATGGTACATTCGACAAAAAAATCTGCTAAGACATGTGCTTTGATGGCTTGTCGGGGGCGGTATTTGATATCGAATTGGGACAATTCCTACCTCCATTTCTCCAGACGACCTGACGATTTGGGGGAGGCGAGAATAGACCCTAAAGGTCACTTGGTGAGGATGAGGATTGTGTGCGCTTGGAAGTAGTGTCAAAGTTTTCTGGATGCAACGACAAGTGCGAGGACTATTTTCTCTATGGCCGGGTATCTTGTTTCCGCGTCCTTGAAAACATGGCTCATGATTGATTCTATTTCTCGATGTGTCGTGTTTAAGAAATGATGTTTCACAATCAAAGAAATTTGTAAACCGCAATCAATAACGGTGTCGATGTAGGTTCGTTAGCAAGTGCAGATCATCCACAGGGAAAGTGAGATTTGCTCGTATTTGTTTTAGTTGAGTCAAAAATTAAAGAGAAAAGAAAAGGCAATTCAATTCAAGATTTATAAAAGTGAATTTCAAGAATTAGCAAAATCTAGATCTAATATCAAGAACACTAAAAATCAAGAATCAAGAATCATCCAATTGAGTTAGTTATCAAGATTTGTAATGAGGCTCGTAGGAATCGATTGAATAGATAGTGAGGATGAAGACTTGTGATTACGTGTTCTTATCCTTTGATGATTTGTTGCTAGATCGATGACGATCAACGAGAATTAGAGATTTCTTGCGGAAACTAGGGTTTCATCATCTATCCCTTGTCCTTTCGTTGATTTTCATTCAAATTCTAGCCTCTAGGAAATTCAAGCATCGATCGTTGATCACTAATTAAGAGCAAAAACATTCAAGAAAGCATCTCGCTCGAAACTAGGTTGTCGATGATTCAATTTTCTAGAGTTTACAAAACTCATAGGACTTAAGAATTGTTCAAGAATTTAATCATCGTCATCTATCAATTTTCTCGATTCCTCCACGAGCGGAGTTTTTACTCAAGCATCATAACAAAGAAAACAATCAAGAATTGAGATCGAATCATGATGCAAGAATGTAAAGAAAGCAAGATAAAAGAATTTCACCTTTTATTTATCAACAATTTCGTTACAATTCTCTCAAGAACTACAATGAGGAAAGAACTCGATCATCGATTTGGCTTCGCTCGTCTTCGTGAGTGGCGGATCGTCTTGGATCACTTGCTCGGATGAAGATCGGCTTCGCTCCTAAAAGGTTGAAGGCTTCTTGCTTGAATTGGTACTCGGTGTTCTTGAATTTGGCTTTGGATTTGATTTGGGGATTAGGGTTTACAAGTTGTGTCGCTCAACTTATGTTAGGAATTGATGGTTGGTTAATGAACTAAAGAACAACCTTAGAGAAGCCTTAGGGTTCCTTTTATAGCCTTCACTAGCTTTGGCTTCCTTTAGAAGCTAGGTTTAGGTTAGCTTCCCTTGTAAGCTAGGTAGTTAGGTAGAAGCCTCTAGAAGTAGTTAGTTAGGCTTTAGCTTCCTTCATAAGATTGGAGGTTAGGGAGAAGCTTCTAGGTTTAGTTTGTTAAGTGAGAAGCTTGCTTTGGAAGCTTGGAAGTTTAGCTTGAACAAGGAGCTTGCTGATCTGGCAGAAGACTCTAGAGATTTCTGGAAATTGTCATAGCTTGATGAGGTGTAGGCCATGAAAGAAGAATGCTGCAGAAGATTTCAGCTGATGTCACTGTCACGTGACCGCGGATCCACGGTACATTCCCTGCTCCGGCCGCAGATCCGCGGCCGTTCTGGTGCCTTGGTGCATCAATTTCTCTGTGGTGCTTTGTTCTGACTTTAGGTGTATCTTCTGATGTGTGAAATCTTTTAATTATCTTCAGTTCATTGCCAGATCTCAAGTCTTGGAGTTGGCATATTTTTATCAACACTTTTTCACAGATTTGGCTTTTCTCCTGGAATTTCCTGCACAGATTCTCGAAACAAGTGTTGCGTTATACAAAGATGATGCGAAGCCATGATAAAAACTCAGTTTCCCTCAAAATGTCGGTTTTAAGATATAACATAGGTAATTTGGTATTTTACGACTGTTTTACTAATATGTGCTATATTAATACCGAACACCTCTAGATGAGTGCAAATGGTAGGGAAATTGTCGTGTTAAAAATGCAATATTTTCGACTGATCAGCTCACGTAGTAGACCGGTCTTTGTGCGCCTTCAAATTCTCTAACGAGCACTGAGCCTGCACTTGGTCGGAGATGGCTAAATATAGCAATAGCTCATCACCCTCGACCGGTCGGGTGAGTAGCGGTGAGGTCGCCAGGTGTGCACTAAGTTGATCGAAAGCAATCTGGAATTCTTCAGACCATTCGACCTTAGGAATTTTCCTTAGGACCCTGCAAAACGGGAGGCACTTTTCTCCGGATCTGGACATAAAGCGACTTAGGGCAGCCACCCTCCCCGTGAGTCTCATGATGTTGACGTTGCTCTTGGGTGTCGCCATATTGAGGATGGCACTGATCTTTTCAGGGTTCGCTTCAATTCCTCGATAGGTAACCATGAACCCGAGGAACTTCCCACTGGTGACTCCGAAAGCAAATTTAGCTAGGCACACTGAAGACCTCGATGAAACAGTCGACGCCCTGTGAAAGTGAGCGGGGCCACTCTTTGTTCCTAAGACCCGACCTCAGCGCGATGATAACCGTTTCGTCGCGATGCTCGGGGACCTCCAAAAGGGCATTATAGAAGCGAGTGACATACCCTTTGAAAGACTCCTTATCCTCACTCTTGACGTTGAACAGGTAATCGACCGTCTTCTTCTATCGCCGGTTTTCGACGAAATGACCGAGAAATTGTGTGGCCAGATCGTCGAAGGTCGAAATGGAGCACGGCGCAAACCCTCGGAACCAGTCTCGGCCATCCCGGATCAGGGTAGTAAGAAAAGCTCGGCATTGGGCCGCGTCCGAGTTATCTTGGAAACTCATACCCGCCGTAAATGCGTCCAAGTGGTCCTTCGGGTCAGACTTTGTAATACCCGGGTATTATTTGGTATACCCATATAAACCAGATAAGCATGGGGACCCACTATAAAACAATGGGGAATCTTCGAAATACATTCCGAAAAAGGACAGATCTGTACTATAAATGGAATGATACCACTCTTCACTACAGAGGCACCTTTTAAGTGAACTAGCACTACAGCAGTTTGAGAACTCCGTAGTTAAGCGTGCTCGGGCCAGGGAAGTCCTGGGATGGGTGACCTCCTGGTAAGTGGCCCCTGGTCGGGTCCGGTTCGCTCTGAAGGACAAAATCGTGCGGTTTCGGCCAAAGTGGACAATACTCTCTGTTTTGGGGGTGGAGCATGACAGAATGGTATCAAAGCCAGGTTCCTCAATAGTAGGTCTGTGGTTCAAGGGCGAACCATTGTTCTAAGTGGGGGAGAATGTAATAACCTAGGTATTATCCGGTATACCCATATATACCAGATAAGCATAGGGACCTACTGTAAAACAATGGGGAATCTTCGGAAAACATTCCGAAAGAGAACAGATCTGTACTATAAATGGAATGGTACCACTCTTCAATACAGAGACGCCTTTTAAGTGAACTGGCACTACATGAGTTTGAGAACTCCGTAGTTAAGCGTGCTTGGGCCAGGGAAGCCCTGGGATGGGTGACCTCCTGGGAAGTGGCCCATGGTCGGGTCCGGTTTGCTCTAAAGGACAAAAGCGTGCTGTTTCGACCAGAGCGGACAGTACTCTCTGTATTGGGGGTGGGGCGTAACAGACTTGCCGTCGAAGAGGGCCACTTTAGGTGGCTTGTTCCTGGATGAGACGTGCTCGACCAGTAACCTTTCTGTAAAGGGTTTTATAAGCAAATCAGTGGACTACTTAGCCCCTTCGCCGGACATATGGCCATCTCGTCGTATTCCTTCAATTTCTTTTTCAAGGGCTTCGATCCGGTGGTGGTACCCTAAGGATTTCGCACAGTCGCGGCGGCTATCCCCTCCCAGGGACTGTGCAAGGGTGCGGCTTCGATTCCGCTCTATCATGTCTCTTAAATCCTTGGGCAAGACCCTTCTTGAGTAATCCCGATGTTCACCGTCCGCGCGGCTTCAGCGGGGGTAGGCATGCCGGTCGCACCTGGAAGCAGGCGAACTGACCGACACCTCCATTGGAGGAGTGAGCGCGCGACGGGCATCAGAGCGACGGCCCGGTCTTCTGTGAGATCGGGGTATGGAGCTTTCCGGTGCCCAGCGGGTCATGGAATCATTCACCGCGTATGGGTCGTGGTTGTCAGACTCGGCACACCGGCGTTCAGCGACACTGGGACGAGCTTGCATGAGATCGAGGGCCTGGGCGTACCCCTCAGTCCTTCTATGGGCGTCGTTATCCCGGGAATAGGGAACTGCGGCTTGATGGGTAGGACTCGTCGCTTGAACGCGGATGAATGCATTCGCCATAGCCATGATTCTGTCGATCCTAGCGGATAAGGCGACGATAACGTTAGGAGGGGGAGTAGAACCACTCCCGCCTCTGTTATGGAGGGTGGGGCGGTTCGTATTGGGATCTTCGCGGTTGTCACTTGCCATCGGGTCGAGGGTAGAAGATCAACATTAGGGGTTGAGAAGCTTCTGAAAGTTCCCATAGACGGTGCCAATTGATGGAGTTCGTGATCTCTCTAAGATGTTTTCCTCCGTCGATCTGGCGAGAGTGATCTTGTGCAGTAGAGATTTAATTTGAGAGTTGTTGTGTGTGGATCTCATTAGGTTGGTGTTGAAGCCGAGCTATCTGCAAAGGAAGTCCCGGAGTGGGTGACCACCGTTGGACCCTCCGATGATCAAGTTAGTGTTAGTAATATGTATGCCCTAAAGGCCATTATATGGATAGTGGAAACTTGGACATATAATCTATAGAGATAGATGACTTTCTTGCTCAACATGATAGTACGCTATCTGGTTTACTTTATCTGAACATGTAGATTTAATCATTTACACATGTTGATAAAGCCCAAAGGATATTTGCTTGACTACTGTGATTATGATGCGGATCATACTAGTGGGGCACGTATAGTCTATAAGCATATCCTTGAACTGTTCCTAGTCGAGGGTGTATCGAGACAGGGCATCGATATTCCAGAGTAGACTAGCGTATACCATTCTTGTCCCATATGATGGGCGATGGATGATCCCATATCCATCTGGTGAGGAGACACCAAAGATTGTATGCGGGTGCTCAGTGGAGACTGGGTACACTGAACGGACTCGCCGAGAACTCCTATGTGGTATTATATCTATCGTCGGATAGCAGTTCTCAGGTGACACTGGTACAGGTTAGTCTGTAGACCCGAGATCGTCATAGAGTCTTGTGTGTCCTCCCACTATACTTTGATCTCCACTCTACCACGGCTCAACTGAGTCGTGCAAACAGGTGGTGTTTGGGTACAGTCTCGAGGCACATGGAGGCAATGAGCGATAGGAGGGGTTTCGTCTCTCCCGGTATTGGGGGTTGATGTTGTGCTATGCTCGATTGGCTATAACATGAAGTCCCTGGCCAGGGCTGCTGAGATTTACTGATAAGAGTTATCAGTAGTTTCTCGATCTGTTATGAGCCATACACCAGCATGACTTATTGAGTTACTGGGGTCGACAATTCCATCCCTGGACTCGATATGCAGCATATCTGACGAAGAGACCGGACTGTACGGTAAGTGTTGCCAGTTGGCTCGACGGGAGTTTTTACAGCTTCGCTGGTTTTCTTCTGATCGTTTCAATACCCGGATGGCCGTTACGTTTAGCTGACCTCTTGCGGCTTGTAGATGTTTGATATGATCATCATCTACTGCCGGCGTATTGACGAGTCTTAGAGTCCCACAATGAAGTTTCCTGGCTCAGGCAAAAAGATGTGGTGTGCATATGAGATATGCGCGGGACCCGATTAAATACGATTATGTGATAACGTATATTAATCGGGCATTTTCTGCTGATCGGGTCGTATGTGATATGACCGGTTTGCTAAATCAAGTGTTGATTTAACAAATAACATTTAGATTAATTCTTTAATTAAATCCTTTTGTATGCATGCATGTATGCACATGATGATGTGCATGGACGCATACATGCATACATAGTATCATGGTTGATGATACAAGAATGGTGGCAATGCAAGACTTATATTGAAGCTTTTATTTATATTTATCATTTTAAGTTAATGTAAAGAAAACCCACTTATGCTCCTTTATTCTTTAGTGGGTAAGCTTTATTTAACTTAATGAAAAGAATTTCCACCCATGCTTAATTCTTTATGAAAAGAATTTCCACCCATAATTATAGTGGAAATGGAATAATGATGATTATTTCTTCTCATCACTATAAATAGCTTCATATGTGATATGAAACAAGGTGTACAAAATAAGGGGAAAAAATTGTGAACAAGGGTGTGAAAACAAGTTATCATATGTGATATGATAGAAAGCTCAAGCTTAGCCACCATTATCTTCTTCTTCCTCTTTTGATTTTTCTCTTGAGTGAAGTTGATAAAAGAAAGGGTTTTAATTGTTGAATATAAACCACATCATCATACTACACACATCTAGCCGATTTGTGCAGGGTGTTTGCTCTACTTCGTTTGCGAAACAAGTAAGGCAATGAGCTTTGGGCAAAAGGACTTCGGGTGGATCATCGTGGATAAGGAGGGCTTCTATCGATCCGTTCCAAACTCTCATAGTGCCAAGGAGTCACCGAGGGAGATCTACAAAGGTTGTAATCTCTACTCTTAGTGATAGTTTTACATTTGCATGTGATGCTTATTTGTATGAATCCCTAAAACTTCTAGTTTCGATTCTTGTCGAGTTAACTTAACACCTCTAAAATTTTAATTATGGCATATGTGATGCTACCAAACCCTTGACGAGGTGCTAGGCTAACCCTTCAGTGGTATCAGAGCCAAGCTAGAGCTTTAGGCGATGCGTAGGCGATGTTAAAAGTCCAATCGAACCACGAAACACCAATTTGGACCGCTCTCTGGAAATTTTTTGAAAATTCGATTTTTCCAAATTAAAAGTTCTTAAAAAATTCAGCAGGCTTTTCTATGAATCACTGTATAAATTTTTTTTATTGATCTCACTAAAACGCCGCGGAACCGCGGCCTAACCATGCTTTTTGCGACGGTTCCGCGGCCGTTTTGTGGAATTAGGAATAGTGTTTTCTACAGTAGACCCGTATGTAATAGTACATGCCTCTGAGATATTTTAAACTTACTCAAGTGTTGAGTTTTCTGGAGATAAATTATTTTTGGTGATTCGATCGGAAAGTTTAACTTCGTTCAGATTTTCAGATTATTTAGAACGTGTTAAAATGTTTGAACGAATATTAGAAACACATTTTTTCCCGTATTGGAAATATTCCAAGTGTTGGATTTTTCCCGAGTTCAAAACTTTCGAAAAAACATGCAAGCGTATCTGTGGACACTCTAGAAGAACATAACCTTAACTCGATTATGTGACCGTCAAAACTATTACTGAACCTTAGGGTTTGTGGTAGTTTAGCGTTGCCACATGTGAGGCGTTGGTTTGGCCCTTCTACGGTTGGTCCATAAAGGGCTGTGACATGTTCTAGAAATTTTTTGAACTCGGCTCAAGTGTTGTGCAATTAGGGAAATCTAGGGTGTTTGTTTATTCGATCGAAAAGTTTAACATTGTCTATTTATCTGAAATGTGATACAATATATGGAATTCATATAGTTAGGCATGAAATACGAAGTATGTGATATTTCGAATTTATGATGTCTAAAGTGATTGTGGATTCCAAATGTTGTAGTTTTTCATTTTATTTTCTGCGACCGTAAGTGTAGTATGTGGTGTATCGCCGTTTTCGTTGCTATACGTCAACGACAATCGGGATACGCATACTTACTTACGTTGATGATATGAGATATTATGTGTTGTTGAGATATGATGAGTAGGATTGTCGCGAATGAATAGCCGGGGGTTTTTATTTGAGATGAGAGTTTTATTTTCATTCATGTATAAATCAATTGTATATTATTTACTTTTCCGCATTAGGATAGACCCAAGGAGGGGAGCACAAGTGACCGGGTTCTAGGGTTCAGTGGGAGGCCATCTCGAGGAGTCGAGACCGGGTCTCCTAAACTCTAAAATTGGCGGGATCACTTGCCGCTCTCGTAGGGGTCTAGGGGTGTGGGCTTGGCTATTCATCACGACCGTGGAATCCGTATTTTCTATTGTTGGCTCGATACAAAATACGGACATCCTAGATATCCTTTTATGTGCTTCTGCTGTTGATATTCTGTAATGTGATTACTTAGTATCTGAGACGAATGGATTATTATTATATATATGATATATAATAAACGTTGCTTATATTTTACACCCGCGCTAGTCCCGCCCCGCTATGCCGTTAGTTAAGTAACCTAGCGGTGCATAACGGGACACTGTGGCGAATGCGGATGGTATAAGTGTACGTTCTATTCTGTGATGGCTTAGGAACTTATATGATGGGATCACATTAATGAGATTAATGTAAAGAAAAGAAACCTAATAATGTTGTAGAATCAGATTTGAAACAAACTCGGCTTTTTATGAAAAATGCAATTTTCAAAAAGATGCGGAGCTTAAGCCACTCCTTTTCTTAACTGTTTTGATTCTACAACGAGATCAAGTTCAAAGCGTTAAAGGTTTTCTTAAAAACCATCCGCAACCCTTCGTCATTTTAGGAAGCAGAGTACTTAGTATTCATGCTGCGTATGTTGATTATAGTCAAGGCGTAGTGTACGGTAGCTAAGTGATGTCTTCCTACAAAGCATATGATGCGATTAGTTAGGACATTCATGTGATTATGTTGATCATAGTCAAGGGTCATATGGGTGGGTCTAGTTAATCACGAAATAACGGGTAGAATTGGACTAGTACTTATGATATGTTGACCATAGCCAAGGTCATAAGTGACTAGGGGTAAAAACCATATCGGGAATTTCAAGAGTTGAAATTTGCAATGAGATTGCATACCATCTATATGATAGTTGGATCTCGATCTCACTGTGAGTAAGTGTTACTTCCAGGAGAGTTTTGCACTTTACAATTAGCTAATCCAGTGGGTGTCTAGATAGACTGACCGGTTAGCGAAACTGTAGAATGTAATTATTCCTGGCTAGTTTTCTTTTCAGGTTTTGAAAGAAAATTTGATAAAAGCAGTGGGAGACATCGATTAGATAAAATAATAACCAATCTAATTCTTTGCAAGAGCATTTCGCTAAGTGTATCATTTTCTCTCTCCGAATGGCAGTTACAGATGTCAGGAATTAAGCTACTACTTGAGAAAAATAAACTGACAGGACCAAATTATAAAGAATGGTTGAGGAACTTAAACATTGCACTTTCATATGATAAGGTATCATATGTCCTCAATACCGAAGCCCCACCCGTCCCAGGACCTGAATCATCTGTCTCGGATAGGGAGATCCGAAAAACTTGGGAAAATGACTGCAACACGGCCAAGTGCCTCGCGCTCGCTTCTATGGACAATGTCCATCAGAAGCAACACGAGAATATGGATGTGCAATCCATCTTTCTTCACACAAAGGAGTTGTATGAAGAGCAATCTCGTACTTTGAGATACGAGGCATCTAGAAAGCTGTTTCAGATGCGAATGGCCCCTGGTGCATCAGTTGGAGACCATGTTTTGAAAATGATTGGTCTTATTGAAGAACTTGAGAAACTGGGATGGATTATGGATAATGAGCAATATACGGATATTGTTCTACAGTCTCTCCCCCCTGCCTTTGCTCCGTTCATAGTGAATTTCAATATGAATGATTTGGAGAAATCATTGCCTGAACTTCTCAATATGATGAGAAGTGCAGAGAATACGTTAAAAACGGCAAGGACTCCCGCTCTGTTTGCTGGGCCATCTTCCTCTTCATTCCCAAAAGCTAAGGCCAAGGGAAAGAAGAAGAAGAAGTCTATCACACAGAAAGGAGGAGTTAGAAAGGCAAAGGGGAAAGACAAAGCCGGGGCTGTGGGAAGCAGGAAAGGAGAATGTTTTTACTGTAAAAAGTCAGGACATTGGAAACGCAACTGTGCTGAATATCTTGCTGATCTCAAGAAGAAGAAGCATGCTGATGCTTCCACATCAGGTGTGTTTGTAACTGAAAACTGTTTTTCTTTAAACTCTGCATCCTGGGTATTGGATACCGGTTCTGGTTCTCACATCTGCAATTGTATGCAGGGATTGAGAAATAGTAGAGTTTTAAAGATTGGAGATCATACTCTGCGGGTTGGAAATGGTTCCAATATACATGCTGTATCCGTGGGAGAGTATCATCTAGGGTTGCCTTCAGGAAGTATTTTGGTTTTGAACCCGTGTTATTTAGTACCAAGTATGCTATGTAATATAATATCTGTTTCTTTGTTGGACAATGAAGGATATCATTTTATATTGCGAAATAATGTTATGAACATTAACCTGAATCAAGAGTTGATTGGGTATGGTACACTAAATAACGGTATTTACGTCCTGAACCAACACACGGTTTTTAATATACAACATACTAGTAAAAGAAAGTTTTCAGATATAAATGAAGCTTTTCTTTGGCATTGTAGACTTGGTCATATTAATGAAACAAGACTAAACAAGCTACATAAAGATGGATATTTAAATCCGTTTGAATATAAATCTTATGCGACTTGCCAGTCATGTATCAAAGGTAAAATGACCAAAACTCCGTTTAGTGGACACGGAGAGAGAGCTGGTGAACTCTTAAGCCTCATACATAGTGATGTATGCGGACCAATGTCTACACATGCAAGAGGTGGTTTTTCATACTTCATCACTTTTACTGATGATTTCTCAAGATTCAGACACGTGTTTTTGATAAAGCACAAATCCGAAGCCTTTGAGAAATTCAAGGAGTATAAACTTGAAGTAGAGAAGCAAACAGGCTTGAGCATCAAGAAACTTCGATCGGATCGAGGTGGAGAATATTTGAGTACAGAGTTTCTAGACTTCTTAAAAGAGAATGGGATTCTCTCTCAGCTCACTCCTCCTTACACACCGCAGCACAATGGTGTGTCAGAACGGAGGAATCGTACCTTATTGGATATGGTACGATCCATGATGTGTGATGCTGAGTTGCCGCTTTCCTTTTGGGGACATGCATTGGAGACAGCAATGTATCTATTGAACAGGGTTCCAACCAAGACCGTGTCTACCACTCTATATGAGATGTGGAATGGAAAGAGACCATCTCTTAAAAGGTTTAGGATTTGGGGTTGCCCGGCTTTTGTTAAAAAGCAGAATCCAGACAAACTCGAGACACGATAGGTCATGTGTAAATTTGTGGGGTATCCAAAACATTCGTATGGATATCTATTCTACCACAAAGAGGAACAAAAGGTGTTTGTTGCTCAGCATGCCACATTTTTGGAAAATGAGATCTTTACGGAAAGTACTAATGGCAATGTGGTAGAACTAGAAGAGGTTCTAGAGACACAAATTACTCAGGATGAATTGGTTGAAACTGATGTTGCAGTAGAACTTCAAGAACCTCAGCCGCTCAGGAGGTCTAGTAGAACTTCTCGCCTACCAGAGAGATACTATGGGTTTCTCATAGATGGTGATAGAGAAGATTGCATCATGGATGATGATGACCCTACTAGTTTTCAGCAAGCTATCACGAGTGGTGACTCAGTGAAATGGCTGGAAGCAATGAGATCCGAAATGGAGTCAATGTACACCAACAAAGTATGGACTTTGGACGTTGCGCCTCCTGGGATAAAACCCGTTGGGTGCAAATGGATCTTTAAGAGAAAGATTGGTGTAGATGGACAGGTGGAGACCTATAAAGCAAGGCTTGTAGCGAAAGGTTTTCGTCAAAGACCAGGCTTGGACTATGATGAAACTTTCTCTCCAGTAGCAATGCTTAAATCCATTAGGATCCTACTTGCTATTGCTGCTCACTATGATTATGAAATCTGGCAGATGGACGTGAAAACAGCATTTCTAAATGGTGATTTAGAAGAATGCGTTTTTATGGATCAGCCAGAGGGCTTCATTGATAGTGGGAGCAGCGGGAAAACGTGTAGATTGCTTAAATCCATTTATGGATTAAAGCAGGCCTCAAGGAGCTGGAACATCTGCTTTGATGATACAATCAAAGAGTTTGATTTTATCAGAAATATAGATGAACCATGTATTTATAAGAAGATTGTAGGGAGTACTGTCACATTCCTCGTATTGTACGTAGATGACATTCTCCTGATAGGAATGTTAGTGTTTATGCCCTAGAAGGCCATTACTGTATCATACTAGCTTGTATATTACTTAATGGAAGCTTGGGATATTCACATGTATATAACAGTCTTGCTAAACATGGTAGTATGCTACTTGGTTTTTCTATCTTAATATGTGAGTATACGTATTGATAGAGCTCTTAGGATCTTGCTTGTCTACCAGCGTTGTGATGGCAGTCACACTAGTGGGGGCTGGGTAGTCTACAAGCACATCCTTATTCAGGTCCCTGGTCGTTGGATTATCGAGACAGAGCATCGATACTCCGGAGTAGACTAGTGTGTACGCTTCTCATCCCAGTTGGGGAGATGGTCTGTCCCACAGCCGTCAGTACGTGGTACTGGAGATAGTATACAGGTGCTCGTTAGGTTACGGGTACACCGGACAGGACTCACAGGGAACTGTTGGTTGGTTTGATACCAGTCGTCAGTGAACAGTTCCCAGGTGACATGAGTACAGCGTAGTCCGCAGACTTGACACTGCTACTTCGCCTCGAGTGTGTCCCACTGTTCTTAGATTGCTACCCTACCACGGCTCAAAGGAGTCGTGCAAACAGGTGGCAGTTGGGTGCAGTCCCGAGCACTTGGAGGCAGTGGCGGTTAGACAGGATTCGTCCCTCCCGGTATTGGGAGTAGATATCGTGCTGTGTCAGAGAGCCATTACGCAAAGTCCCTGGCCAGGGCAAGCGAGATTTGCTGGTAGGTTCCAGTAGTTTCTCAGGGTGTAATGGGCTTCACTCCGACACGACTTATACCGCTATTAGGGGACTGACGCTTGCCGCCCCCCTAGGCCCGATATGCGATAGTCTTGGACGAACGGACCGGACTGTATGGAGATTGTCACATCAGACTCAGTAGGAGTTCGGATGGGTTTACTCATCGGCCTTCTTATCGACAACTACCTGGGGACCGTTACGTACAGCTAGTGCCGCTTGCGGTCTGTGGTTAAACCCACTGCCAGCGTAGTAGTCGAGTCTCTAGAGTCCCACACAGAGAGTTTCCTACTCCAGGCGAAACGATATAGAGGTTGCATGGTTTTGCGACAAAGGGTTCGGACGCATACGTGCGTTTACGCGCGTACGACTTTCGGACAGATTTTACCAGTCGGCTTTGGTTTAAGCCAGTTACTGGTATCCGGTTATTGGATTTTTACAGTCTAAAGTTTTTCCGTATTTTTGCGGATCGGAGGGGCGTTCTCGTAATTTTGCGAGAAGCTTCTAGAAGTGGTGACTAAGGAGGTTTAGGTGTCATTTGCATTTAATGAGTTTAGTGAGTCATGAGGGTGATTCATGCATATCATTAATGCATGATAAATGCTTAATGAGTCATGGTTATGAATCACCACTTGATATTTATGAAACTTCATTATTCATCATTTTAGTTTTTCTTTAATGAATGAATTTTAAAGGTTCATATATATTATGATAGATTTACTATTCTCATTATTCTCATTCTCACCTTCTCTCTCCTCAAGCTCTCTCTCTTCAAAAGACTAATCCTCACCCTCATGTGTTGAGATCTAGGATTAGTAAGACTAATCAATCCATAACCATCTCTATATTACACCTAGCTTCTTTGATTAGCAATCAAAGAAGGTTAGTTGCCTCAAGCTTAGAGGTTTAGCTTGGAGTTTTGCTCTCGGGTGGATCGTCTACTACCTAGAGAAGGCCGAGGAGAACAAGTAGATCGTAAAGACGAAGGACTAGTATCGATAGGTATAA
Source organism: Agapanthus africanus (assembly GCA_030015575.1). Taxonomy (NCBI): domain Eukaryota; kingdom Viridiplantae; phylum Streptophyta; class Magnoliopsida; order Asparagales; family Amaryllidaceae; genus Agapanthus; species Agapanthus africanus. The sequence continues at coordinate 114,432,971 of JASDDO010000031.1, forward strand.
TCCCTAATCACTTATTAAAAGAAACTCATAAGATACGGTTATTTATAGTTTAGCTTCGATTCAAGCGGTTAGTCGATGTGTTCGTTGTTTAAACTTGATCATTTTTGTAAAATCCGCCTCCCCACTAGTACTGGGGTGTACTACATCGACTTACAGTGGTATCAGAGCCTCGCTAAACACTAAATAACTTAATCGCAAATTTGTACGAATTTCGAACGAAAAAACGAAGCCGGAAAACCCTAATTCTGTTTAGTTTCTGTCGAACTTAAAATGAAGTCCTAAAATTTTTCTGGAGTGTTCAGAGAGCTAGAAATGAGTCCAGGAGAACACCCAAGAAATTCGAGCCCATGAATCGGCAACTCGGCCGCGGAAGCGCGGCGGATCGGTGGGATCTGCCGCGGTTCCGCGGCGCTTTGGTCGAGTCATGGACTCGTCTTTCTTGTGTGGGTCCCCTGTGACATTTGGGGTTTTCTGGAATATTTAATTATTGCTCAGGTTACTGTTTAACAGAGCAGATTTTGGAGCAATATTGAAGTTGTTTATTCGATCGAAAAGTACAGTATTTGCGTATTGGATTATATCTGTGATTGTTTGATGTGTTCGTAAACCTCCCCCAACTGCTAGTATGTCGGTTGGCAGGGGGTTGCACATTTCTGAAATGGTTATATCTGTTTGTGCATATAAACTGTATTGGACTGTTGTGGTGTATAGCCGGGGTTAACAATGGTTTATTGATTTATTCATTTGTTGTAAATGTAATTTGTTGTAATATTATTTTCGCGGGGCACTTCCAGGTTGCGGTTGTAGCCACCGTTGTATTATTTCATTTTACTGTTTTTGCTCCTAGGACTGACCCAAGGTGGGGTACACAGACTGCCGGGTGGGTAGTTTGCCGTACCCGTAGGGGTCGAGGGTGGGGTAAATGGCTATTCATCACAACTGTGTAATCTGTCTTTTCTTGCAGGCTCAAAAGAAATACAGATTGCTTGCAAATCCAATATTGTTTATCTGTGTTCTGGAATGAATATCATTGCGTCAGACGAATGTAAAATATCTATATTTATTATAGCTATTTAGACGTCACTTATGTTTTACACCCACGCTAGCCCAGCCCCCGCTCTGTCGTTAGTTAAGTAACCTAACGGGTGATGACGGGACCCCGTGGCGAATGCGGATGGCATAAGAGGACGTTATATTTTCGTTGTTTTCTGCAATGATAGGTTAATGATGGGACGCATTATCTATAATGCAAAGTAAAACAAACCAAAGTTTAAATCGTTGGAACAATTTAAAAGAAACCACTCGGTTATTTTTAAAACAGATATTTTTAAATGCGGAGATTTAACCACTCCTTTTAAAAGCTATCAGGTTCCTTCGGTTATATCAAGTTCACTACGTTCACGGTTTCGCCAAAACCAGTCGTAGCCCTCCGTCATTTCATTTGGGTATTCAGTAGTATTCAAGCTATGCAGTTTTGGCCAACGTCATGGCATAGTGTTTGGTAGCTGCTAGATATTCATTTGTTGCATAGATAGATGAGTTGGTTTGGGACAGTCGTATTATCATTTGGCCAACGTCAGGGATATATACGGATGGGTTCAAATTAACAAGATAATGATGGGTAGAACTTGACATGTGACTTATGACATTTTGACCAACGCCAAGGTCATAAGAGCATGGGGTAAAAACTTATATCGGGAATTTCTAAAGAAACTGAAATTTGCAAAGAGATGCATACCATTTTGAGTTTGATGAATGTTGGTAGCACTCCTACAGCATTATCAGACGATGATATTTGGATCCCGATCCTACTGTGAGTATATGCTACTTATCAGGATATTCGTCGCTTAACGATCAATGCTATAAACCTAGTAGGTGTCCAGAAAAGTGTCAGTGGGGTTACGCCCCCAGAGAAAAGAGGTTATTTAATTAAGGAACTTCGCGAAAGCGTTGGAAAACCTCCCTCGAAGTATCGACACCGGCCTGGCTGAACGGTTAAGCAAGTATTGTACGGTGAGAATAGTCTTGGCTAATTCTTCTTTTATGGTTTGAGGAAGGATTCGAGAAACAGTGGGAGCCATCCAGTTTAGATAAACTAAAAACCACTCTAAACTTGCAAGAGCATCATGCTAAAGAGTTTTCTTCTCTCTCTCCTAATTGCAGCGACCCTGAAAATGACTGGACTTAAGTTACTTTTAGAGAAAAATATACTGACGGGGCCAAACTATAAAGATTGGCTGCGGAATGTCAAGATGGCTTTGACCTATGACAAACTGGGGTACGTCCTCACCGCTACAGCACCTGCTGTCCTTGGTCCCAAATCCAGCAATGCGGATAAGGAAATCCGCAAAACCTGGGATTTAGATTGCGCGAGAGCCAAGTGCATCGTGCTTGCCTCGATGAACAATGAACATCAGAGGAGGCACGAGGATATGTCCCTAGATGGCATATTTCTCCATACAAAGGAACTTTATGGAGAGCAATCTCGTATAGCAAGATACGAGACCTCTAAGAAATTGTTTCGAACGAGGTTGGCTGTCGGGTCATCGGTAGGTGAACATGTCCTACAGATGATCGGCTATATTGAAGAGCTCGCGGACCTTGGGACGACTTTGGATAATGAGCTCTATACAGACCTTGTTCTCCAGTCCCTTCCTCCCACCTACGCCCAGTTTATCCTCAACTTCAATCTTCAAGGAAAAGAAGTTGAACTTGCGGAACTCCTGAACATGTTAAGGAGTGCAGAGGGCACCTTGCAGAAGGCAAGGGAAACACCCGCTATGTTTGTTGGCGGTTCATCTTCTTCCGGGTCCAAGGCTAGGGCCAAAGGAAGGAAGAAGAAGGCCGCACCCAGACCTAGAGGAGGTGTTAGTAAGGTGGGAAAGAAGGGAAAGAAAAAGTTTACAGCACCGGTAGTTGGCCTGGATGAGTGCTTCCATTGTCACAGGAAAGGGCACTGGAAGAAGGATTGCAAGGCGTGGAACGCCAAGAACCAGGAACCGAAGCAGGCTGTGGCTTCGACTTCAGGTGTGTTTGTAATTGAGAATTGTCTGTCGATCAACTCTACTTCCTGGGTATTGGATACCGGGTCAGGATCTCATATTTGCAATTCATTGCAGGCACTGAGAAACCGTAGAGTGCTGAAGGAAGGTGATATGATCCTCAGGGTTGCTAACGGAGCTAGCGTGGGAGCTGCGTCCGTCGGGGATTATCACCTAGGATTGACAAGTGGACACATTTTGGTTTTACATAACTGTTATTTTGTACCCAGCTTAACGTGTAATATCATATCAGTTTCCTTGTTATCAAATAAAGGTTATGATTTCACGTTTGTAAGAGATGTTGTCAACATCCACCTTAATCATGGTTTGATTGGGTCCGGTACTCTAAATAACGGCATATATGTTTTAAACCAACTCCAAATTTTCAATGTCCAGAACACACTAAAAAGAAAGTCTCCAGATTTAAATAAAGCTTTCTTATGGCATTGTAGACTGGGTCACATCAATGAGAGAAGGTTGACTAAGTTGCATAGAGAAGGATATTTGGACACGTTCGAATATCAAACTTATGACACTTGTCAATCTTGTCTCAAAGGAAAGATGACAAAGACTCCATTCACTGGACAAGGAGTAAGAGCGAGCGAGCTCTTAGGACTCATACACAGCGATGTATGCGGTCCAATGTCTACACATGCAAGAGGTGGTTATTCCTACTTCATTACTTTTACAGATGATTTCTCTAGGTATGGATATGTTTTCTTAATGAAGCATAAATCAGAGGCCTTTGAGAAATTCCTGGAATTCAAGAGTGAAGCGGAAAACCAAACAGGCAAAAGTATTAAGACACTAAGATCTGATCGAGGTGGAGAATACTTAAGTGCCGAGTTCCTAGGTTACCTAAAAGAGAAAGGAATTCTCTCTCAGCTTACTCCTCCATACACTCCACAGCACAACGGTGTATCGGAGAGATGGAATCGAACCCTATTGGATATGGTACGATCCATGATGAGTAATACTGAGTTACCGCGATCTTTCTGGGGATATGCGCTAGAATCAGCGACATATATTTTGAACAGAGTTCCAACCAAAACTGTGCCTACCACACCATATCAGATGTGGAGTGGGAAGAAACCCTATCTTCAGTATATAAGGATTTGGGGATGTCCAGCTTTTGTAAAAAAGCAGTATGTGGACAAGCTCGAGGCACGATCAGTACTGTGTAAGCTTGTAGGATATCCAAAGAACTCCAAGGGATATTGCTTCTATTACGCAGAGGAACAAAAGGTTTTTGTTTCTCGTAATGCCCATTTTCTAGAACAACAAGTTTTAGAAAAGGATACAAATGGGAGCGAAATAGAACTGGAAGAAATTCCAGAACCACAAGCTGCTACTGAAATTTTGGTAGAACCAGAGGTTCAAGAAGAAAAGAACATTCCCGCACCCCTCCGCAGGAGTAGTAGGCCGTCTCATCCGCCTGAGAGATACTACGGTTTTCTCATTGACGGGGATAGAGAGGATTGCATCATAGATGATGATGAACCTACTGACTTCCAGCAGGCCATCCAGAGCGGCGACTCGGTACGATGGCTAGATGCAATGCGGACCGAAATGGAGTCCATGTACACCAACAAAGTATGGACTTTGGACTTTGCTCCAGATGGGGTAAAACCCATAGGATGCAAATGGATCTTCAAGAAAAAGATTGGTGTAGATGGACAGGTGGAAACCTATAAGGCTAGACTTGTTGCAAAGGGTTTTCGTCAAAGACCTGGTTTGGACTATGACGAAACTTTTTCTCCAGTGGCTATGCTCAAATCCATTCGGGTCCTTCTTGCTATTGCTGCCTTCCATGATTATGAAATCTGGCAGATGGACGTAAAGACGGCTTTTCTGAATGGAAATTTAGAAGAGAGCGTCTATATGGATCAGCCAGAGGGTTTCAATCAGAGTGGGAGCAGCGGGAAAGTATGCAAGCTGCTTAAGTCCATTTATGGACTAAAGTAGGCATCGCGGAGTTGGAACATCTGTTTTGATGAGACAGTCAAAGAATATGACTTTATCAAAAATCCAGATGAACCGTGCATATATAGTAAAGTTGTGGCCAGAAGTGTCGTATTCCTCGTCTTGTACGTGGATGACATTCTATTGATAGGAAATGACATTCCTATGCTACAATCTGTCAAAGGATTCTTGTCACACAGGTTCTCCATGAAAGACCTGGGTGATGCCTCTTACATTCTGGGGATCCGGATCTATCGTGATAGATCCAAGAGGATGTTGGGACTTTCGCAGTCCAGGTATATCGACACTGTACTGAAAAGATTCAGTATGGAAGATTCAAAGCGCGGTAATCTACCGGCTTGTCACGGAATCACCCTCTCCAAAGAGATGTCTCCTAAGACTGATTTGGAAAGGGAACGCATGTCTATTATACCCTACGCTTCTGCGGTAGGCTCTATAATGTATGCGATGTTATGTACCAGACCAGATGTAGCTTACGCACTAAGCGTGGTAAGCCGGTATCAGTCAGACCCAGGGGAGAAACACTGGATAGCAGTAAAGAACATTCTCAAGTACCTGAGGAGGACTAAGGAGATGTTCTTGGTTTACGGCGGAAAAGACCTCAGGTTAGAGGCCTTTGCTGATTCCGGCTTCCAGAGTGATAAGGACGATTCCAAGTCCATGTCGGGTTATGTCTTTACCCTCAATGGAGGGGCGGTGTGCTGGAAGAGCTCCAAGCAGGACACCGTTGCTGACTCGACGATGGAAGCGGAGTATATAGCTGCTTGCGATGCCGCAAAAGAAGCAGTCTGGATGAAGAAGTTCCTAACAGAACTTCAGGTGGTTCCTACCATAGTTGATCCAATACCTCTGTATTGCGACAACAACGGAGCTATAGCTTTAGCGAAGGAACCAAGGTCCCATCAGAAGTCCAGACACATCTTGAGGCGGTATCACCTGATCAGGGAGATCATTGATCGTCAGGAGATCAAGGTTCGGAGAGTTGCTTCAGAAGAGAACATTGCTGATCCATTCACAAAGGCCCTTCCTCAGATTCAGTTCGAGAGGCTACTCGAGATCATTGGTCTGCGATATGCCAGTACATGGCCCTAGTGCAAGTGGGAGATTGTTAGTGTTTATGCCCTAGAAGGCCATTACTGTATCATACTAGCTTGTATATTACTTAATGGAAGCTTGGGATATTCACATGTATATAACAGTCTTGCTAAACATGGTAGTATGCTACTTGGTTTTTCTATCTTAATATGTGAGTATACGTATTGATAGAGCTCTTAGGATCTTGCTTGTCTACCAGCGTTGTGATGGCAGTCACACTAGTGGGGGCTGGGTAGTCTACAAGCACATCCTTATTCAGGTCCCTGGTCGTTGGATTATCGAGACAGAGCATCGATACTCCGGAGTAGACTAGTGTGTACGCTTCTCATCCCAGTTGGGGAGATGGTCTGTCCCACAGCCGTCAGTACGTGGTACTGGAGATAGTATACAGGTGCTCGTTAGGTTACGGGTACACCGGACAGGACTCACAGAGAACTGTTGGTTGGTTTGATACCAGTCGTCAGTGAACAGTTCCCAGGTGACATGAGTACAGCGTAGTCCGCAGACTTGACACTGCTACTTCGCCTCGAGTGTGTCCCACTGTTCTTAGATTGCTACCCTACCACGGCTCAAAGGAGTCGTGCAAACAGGTGGCAGTTGGGTGCAGTCCCGAGCACTTGGAGGCAGTGGCGGTTAGACAGGATTCGTCCCTCCCGGTATTGGGAGTAGATATCGTGCTGTGTCAGAGAGCCATTACGCAAAGTCCCTGGCCAGGGCAAGCGAGATTTGCTGGTAGGTTCCAGTAGTTTCTCAGGGTGTAATGGGCTTCACTCCGACACGACTTATACCGCTATTAGGGGACTGACGCTTGCCGCCCCCCTAGGCCCGATATGCGATAGTCTTGGACGAACGGACCGGACTGTATGGAGATTGTCACATCAGACTCAGTAGGAGTTCGGATTGGTTTACTCATCGGCCTTCTTATCGACAACTACCTGGGGACCGTTACGTACAGCTAGTGCCGCTTGCGGTCTGTGGTTAAACCCACTGCCAGCGTAGTAGTCGAGTCTCTAGAGTCCCACACAGAGAGTTTCCTACTCCAGGCGAAACGATATAGAGGTTGCATGGTTTTGCGACAAAGGGTTCGGACGCATACGTGCGTTTACGCGCGTACGACTTTCGGACAGATTTTACCAGTCGGCTTTGGTTTAAGCCAGTTACTGGTATCCGGTTATTGGATTTTTACAGTCTAAAGTTTTTCCGTATTTTTGCGGATCGGAGGGGCGTTCTCGTAATTTTGCGAGAAGCTTCTAGAAGTGGTGACTAAGGAGGTTTAGGTGTCATTTGCATTTAATGAGTTTAGTGAGTCATGAGGGTGATTCATGCATATCATTAATGCATGATAAATGCTTAATGAGTCATGGTTATGAATCACCACTTGATATTTATGAAACTTCATTATTCATCATTTTAGTTTTTCTTTAATGAATGAATTTTAAAGGTTCATATATATTATGATAGATTTACTATTCTCATTATTCTCATTCTCACCTTCTCTCTCCTCAAGCTCTCTCTCTTCAAAAGACTAATCCTCACCCTCATGTGTTGAGATCTAGGATTAGTAAGACTAATCAATCCATAACCATCTCTATATTACACCTAGCTTCTTTGATTAGCAATCAAAGAAGGTTAGTTGCCTCAAGCTTAGAGGTTTAGCTTGGAGTTTTGCTCTCGGGTGGATCGTCTACTACCTAGAGAAGGCCGAGGAGAACAAGTAGATCGTAAAGACGAAGGACTAGTATCGATAGGTATAATCCCTAATCACTTATTAAAAGAAACTCATAAGATACGGTTATTTATAGTTTAGCTTCGATTCAAGCGGTTAGTCGATGTGTTCGTTGTTTAAACTTGATCATTTTTGTAAAATCCGCCTCCCCACTAGTACTGGGGTGTACTACATCGACTTACAAGGAAATGATGTTCCTATGCTACAATCGGTCAAACTATTCTTATTACAAAGGTTCTCCATGAAGGACCTGGGTGATGCCTCGCGCATTTTGGGCATTAGGATCTATAGAGATAGATCCAGAAGGTTATTGGGACTGTCCCAATCAAAGTACATAGACACCATTCTAAAGAGGTTTAGTATGGAAGATTCCATGCGTGGTGCCTTGCCTGCTAGTCATGGAATCACTCTCTCCAAGGACTTCTGTCCGAAGACTGATGAAGAGAGAGCTCGCATGAGCATTATACCCTACGCTTCAGCCATAGGATCTATAATGTATGCGATGTTGTGTACTCGCCCTGATGTGGCTTATGCGCTGGCTGTAGTAAGCAGGTATCAATCCAACCCAGGAGAGAAACATTGGATAGTAGTGAAGAACATTCTTAAGTACTTGCGAAGGACTAAAGAATTGTTCTTGGTGTATGGTAATGGGGATCTCCAAATGGAGGCCTTTACCGATTCTAGCTTCCAAAGTGATAAGGATGACAGCAAATCTATCTCAGGGTTTGTATTTACCCTAAATGGAGGAGCGGTTAGTTGGAAGAGTTCCAAACAGGACACCGTTGCAGACTCCACGATGGAAGCTGAGTATATTGCTACAAGTGATGCTGCTAAGGAAGCCGTCTGGATGAAGAAGTTCATTGCGGAACTAGGAGTAGTTCCAACCATTGTTGATCCAATAGCATTGTATTGTGATAATAATGAAGCTATAGCATTAGCCAAAGAACCAAGGTCCCATCAGAAATCCAGACACATCCTAAGGCGATATCATCTGATCCGGGAGATAGTAGATCGCTAGGAGATCGAGATTCGGAGAGTAGATACAAAGGATAACACAGCGGATCCATTCACCAAGGCACTTCCACAGCCGCAGCATGAGCGACTGTTTGAAATGTTGGGTATGAGATACGCCAATAACTGGCCTTAGTGCAAGTGGGAGATTGTTAGTAATATGTATGCCCTAAAGGCCATTATATGGATAGTGGAAACTTGGACATATAATCTATAAAGATAGATGACTTTCTTGCTCAACATGATAGTACGCTATCTGGTTTACTTTATCTGAACATATAGATTTAATCATTTACACATATTGATAAAGCCCAAAGGATATTTGCTTGACTACTGTGATTATGATGTGGATCATACTAGTGGGGCACGTATAGTCTATAAGCATATCCTTGAACTGTTCCTAGTCGAGGGTGTATCGAGACAGGGCATCGATATTCCAGAGTAGACTAGCGTATACCATTCTTGTCCCATATGATGGGCGATGGATGATCCCATATCCATCTGGTGATGAGACACTAAAGATTGTATGCGGGTGCTCAGTGGAGACTGGGTACACTGAACGGACTCGCCGAGAACTCCTATGTGGTATTATATCTATCGTCGGATAGCAGTTCTCAGGTGACACTGGTACAGGTTAGTCTGTAGACCCGAGATCGTCATAGAGTATTGTGTGTCCTCCCACTATACTTTGATCTCCATCCTACCACGGCTCTACTGAGTCGTGCAAACAGGTGGTCTTTGGGTACAGTCTCGAGGCACATGGAGGCAATGAGCGATAGGAGGGGTTTTGTCTCTCTCGGTATTGGGGGTTGATGTTGTGCTATGCTCGATTGGCTATAACATGAAGTCCCTGGCCAGGGCTGCTGAGATTTACTGATAAGAGTTATCAGTAGTTTCTCGATCTGTTATGAGCCATACACCAGCATGACTTATTGAGTTACTGGGGTCGACAATTCCATCCCTGGACTAAATATGCAGCATATCTGATGAAGAGACCGGACTGTACGGTAAGTGTTGCCAGTTGGCTCGACGGGAGTTTTTACAGCTTCGCTGGTTTTCTTCTGATCGTTTCAATACCCGGGTGGCCGTTACGTTTAGCTGACCTCTTGCGGCTTGTAGATGTTTGATATGATCATCATCTACTGCCGGCGTATTGACGAGTCTTAGAGTCCCACAATGAAGTTTCCTGGCTCAGGAAAAAAGATGTGGTGTGTATATGAGATATGCGCGGGACCCGATTAAATACGATTATGTGATAACGTATATTAATCGGGCATTTTCTGCTGATCGGGTCGTATGTGATATGATCGGTTTGCTAAATCAAGTGTTGATTTAACAAATAACATTTAGATTAATTCTTTAATTAAATCCTTTTGTATGCATGCATGTATGCACATGATGATGTGCATGGACACATACATGCATACATAGTATCATGGTTGATGATACAAGAATGGTGGCAATGCAAGACTTATATTGAAGCTTTTATTTATATTTATCATTTTAAGTTAATGTAAAGAAAACCCACTCATGCTCCTTTATTCTTTAGTGGGTAAGCTTTATTTAACTTAATGAAAAGAATTTACACCCATGCTTAATTCTTTATGAAAAGAATTTCCACCCATAATTATAGTGGAATGGAATAATGATGATTATTCCTTCTCATCACTATAAATAGCTTCATATGTGATATGAAACAAGGTGTACAAAACAAGGGGAAAAAATTGTGAACAAGGGTGTGAAAACAAGTTATCATATGTGATATGATAGAAAGCTTAAGCTTAGCCACCATTATCTTCTTCTTCCTCTTTTGATTTTTCTCTTGAGTGAAGTTGATAAAAGAAAGGGTTTTAATTGTTGAATATAAACCACATCATCATACTACACACATCTAGCCGATTTGTGTAGGGTGTTTGCTCTACTTCGTTTGCGAAATAAGTAAGGCAAGGAGCTTTGGGCAAAGGGACTTCGGGTGGATCATCGTGGACAAGGAGGGCTTCCATCGATCCGTTCCAAACTCTCATAGTGCCAAGGAGTCACCGAGGGAGATCTACAAAGGTTGTAATCTCTACTCTTAGTTATAGTTTTACATTTGCATGTGATGCTTATTTGTATGAATCCTTAAACTTCTAGTTTCGATTCTTGTCGAGTTAACTTAGCACCTCTAAAATTTTAATTATGGCATATGTGATGCTACCAAACCCTTGACGAGGTGCTAGGCTAACCCTTCAGTTAGTACTGTGGAATAAGAGCAGAGTAGCGGCGTATTGGAATGAATTCGAGTTACCCGAGTCGTCTGAAAGATGGGTTTATATAGTGGCCGTGTGGAGCGAGCCGACACGAGATTCCCGCCATCAGTTACGTCCGTGTGGATGGCGGGATCCGCTCATTAATGGAGGAATGCATCCGCGAAGGAGGCGGAACGTGGGGCGGCGGATATCTCGCTTTGGCGAGATACGCGGAGCCGTTGCGAGGGTGTTTGGGCTCCACACTCTTGGTTGATTGGGGGAGCCGTGAAAGCTCGGTCAGTCGGAAGGCTTGGAGATGAGCTAGGAGGCCGAGGAAGCTCGGCCTGTCAGATGGCTCGGAGATGAGCTGGGAGGCTGAGGAAGCTCGACCTGTCAGAAGGCTCGGAGACGAGCCGGGAGGCCGAGGAATGTCTCCAATGCATCAGGCTTATTCCGCTCCGTAGCCCCCTGTCACGACCCAAATGTTGCACGTGACCGACACTTAAATCACGTGACATCTAAAGACATCGACACGGTTCAAGTAAGCTAAAACCCGGAATCTAAAACTTTTTGAAAATATTGGAGGTGAGTTTAAATAGTTATCAGATGGAATCAGTTTAAATAACCTTTAAATTTAACTAAGTATGTTTGAAAAGCATCTATGACGTTTTGAAAATCTGACCACGCCTCCTTTGAAAATTTTATATAAAAACCCGATACAACTACAACGATAAAATAGCATCCCAACGGGAGCTAGCTTTCACGACCAAAAGACAGCACAGCCAAACAATCTATAACAGAAGTCGACTCTAAAAAGTGCGACATCACCACACATAAACTCTAAGTCTCGCTTCTAAGTCCATAATATATCATTTCTAAGTTGATGGAGTTCCACTAGATACAAGAATATATGAATAATCAAGAGTGAGTATGATACAATGATAACTCACTTACCCATCAATCCCCAAAAGAATGTGTGCCCAAGCCGCTGATAATCCAAGCGGTAAAACCTGCAAGAAACTGTGGCACAACGGGGATGAGTTTCCAACTCAGTGAATAAAAGTACATCTAAAAATAGAAATCGAAATGCATGACGATACCTAGGTCATAAGTATAGTACTATCATAAACGGTATCGATATACTATATGATATGCAAAAGTGCAATACTAACTATCATGCAATCCCAAGTATGATATCTCAATGTCATATGAGTCAAAATCATGAATCTACAACCCGTGTTGGAAGTCCTCTTTGTCTATGAATGTCTGTACAATTGTATGCAGGTGCTGTCCCCCGGATCAGTCCTGGTCGAATCCAAATAAATGGCATCTAACTGTGTACCTCATGATAATGATCATATCAAGATATGCATATAGATGTCCAGTATCGACATCGAAATCCGAAATCTCTCGTGTCCAGCATCGACACGTAAATGCAGATACCGTCGACACCATCTCAACAGATGATCGACACCCGATATCCTGGCCCCGGTCGGTATCCCCTGGATATCCGCCGTGCCCATCGAACCCCGGCCAGTATCCCCTGGATATCTGTCGTGCTCGTCTCTCGAACCCCGGTCAGTATCCCCTGGATATCTGTCGTGCTCGTTTATATCTCCGGAATCGAGTTGCCTCGTTAGGCTCCCCGCCTATAATACGGCTATCCTGCCCCTCGGTCTCGACCGGGTCCACCATGTATCAAACTGTATGACCCCTAACTCAGTCTAGATATTATACAAATCCGAAACCGTATGACCCCCAACTCGATTCGGATATCAAAATCAGAAACCCAAATCTCATGGTGGACGTTATCTCATCATATAAAAATATCAAGTGAGGAATAAGAAACTTGCGTAGATGTATTGATGATATATTATATATATACATATATAACAGTGTCCCATACCACCGATATATATCATCACGGGTAAAATATCCAGAAAATCCATAAGAATCAAATACAGCATCTATAGTAATAATAATCGTAATTTACAACAGGAATAAAGAAGACTACATAATTATATCACATAATTATAATGATCTCAATTCTACGGTATCATGGCACTACTAATGATGTGTAGTGTAGCATACGCATCTGTGCTCGTGCAACATGGAAATCATTAGTATTTGTGCAAGTGTTCTACGGTGTAACAACCTAATTATTTTAATACATATATAACAGAACGGTTCTACAGTGACATGGCAGTACCAATGAGGTGTAGTGTAACATACATTCACGTGCTTGTGCAGCATAGTACTCATTGGTAGTTGTGCGGTGTTCTATCAGAGTGTGCGTAACACAGAAACATATAATATAGATAATATAATGCAAACCTATAAAGTAATCTAAACATACTTATTGTAATTACTTGTTATGAGCTATACCATTATCTTTAGAAATGATCGGAACGTTAAGTTTGAAATAAGGAAGCCGCCTTAGATTTAAAATATATGTTTGTTTTAGAAACTGGCACGCATCCTGGTAGTTTATTTAAAAGGCAACGAACCATGGTTTTTAAAAGAATATAGCTCATATAAGTATTACATCCTAAAACAGAATATAACCTAACTCTATGAGTCAAAGAATAAATTGGCCGTTATGCGGCATACAAAGTTCATCAATTCAAATACGTATAAATCCTTGTATTATAGCTCATCATATCGCTATATCCATATCATCTTAAGTACGGCATGATCCCTCGTACAAACTCATCAAATCATACCCATATCGTACGGATCCAACATCATGTACTTTTCTTACTTAAAGCTATATATAAACTTTATGCATATGAAGGACATATAAGATGCGATACTATATCAATATCTTGAATAACTACTATACTAACTAGAATCATAATATTATTTATAAGGTTGCGGGGGTGCTATACGCCATCCACCCGACTTCTCCAGTAGATGTAAATCTACTCACCAACTTAGATGCTCGCTGAATCTACGCTGCTATATCGCTAACTCCGTCTCGGAATCCTCGAATCGTACCTATATTTGTATTTAAATCGCATAGAAGTAAATATCATATTGAAAACTAAAACAACAAGCTGAACGCCCGTAAGTTAGAACCTACAGCACACTTAACCCAAAACATCAATATAATCCTGTTGTTAACGTATAAACATCAACGGTTCAACTGCAATATCAAAATACGAAAACTCCGTATCGTAAATATCTGAAAATTTGATAAACCATTTCTAAAACGTTCCCATATTTATTATGTAAACATTTAAACAACCCAAACAATACAGAGACTTATCAAATACCCAAAATAGGCCACAGAAGAAAAACCAAAACAAAAGGGTACAAGGGGGCCGGTGTCGCCGGATTTTTGGGGTGGGTCGCCGGATTTTGTGGGGAGTTTGGGGTTCAGCTTTTAAGTGTAGTCTTCTAGTTGGCTCATTATACTTTTGGTCTTACTAGTATTTCAAGTGATTATACGTATTAATTCCAGATTCAATTACAGTGAACTAGATAACATAAAAACCTAGCTTATGATACGGCACAAACTAACCATGCTACGTATCATGAGTTAAAAAACTTAAGTTAATCTGAGCTAACCCTTTTTCTGGTCAAGATATATAAAAACAGAACTCATGGTACGATATCTCCGTGTCGTATATAAGAATCTTAATCCCAAAACTGATATTTGTTTACAGATTTGACCTACTAAAGAATTGACTTAATTAAACAATACCAAATATACCTAAACACCTACAGAGAGATACCCTAAAAATTACAACACCCAACTCACTCAAGGGCCCGGCGAGCTCGGAATTTTTGTGATGGTCGCCGGCCAAAATCCGAGGTCATGGGCTCGTATTCCTATGATTTATTCTAGGTCTAGTATATAAGATTTTGTAGTTGTTTGATTTGTTAGTGTATATGCCCTAGTTTGTATATTACTTAATGGAAGCTTGGGATATTCACCATTGTATAGACAATCTTGCTCAAAATAGTAGTATGCTACTTGGTTTGTTTCTACTTCAATGTGTGTACATGTGTTTCTTTTAACATATTGCCTATACACATTAGTGGAGCCCTTAGGATCTTTGCTTGATTACCAGCGTTGTGATGGCAGTCACACTCGTGGGGGCTGGGGAATCCATAAGCACATCCTTATGCAGGTCCCTAGTCATAGGACTATCGAGACAGGGCATCGATACTCCGGAGTAGACTAGCGTATGCACTTCTGATCCCAGCAGGGGAGACGGTCTGTCCCACAGCCGTCAGTACGTCTTACTTGAGATAGTATGCGGGTGCTCGTTAGGTTACGAGTACACTGGACAGGACTCGTCGGGAACTGTTGGTTGGTACTATACCTATCGTCAGTTATCAGTTCCCAGGTGACATGAGTACAGCTTAGTCCGCTGACTTGACACTGTCACTTCGCCTCGAGTGTGTTCCCACTATACTTTGATTACTACCCTACCACAGCTCAATGGAGTCGTGCAAACAGGTAGTAGTTGGGTGCAGTCCCGAAGCACTTGGAGGCAGTGATGGTTATATAGGATTCGTCTCTCCCGGTATTGGGAGTTGATATCGCGCTGTATCTAGGAGAGCCATTACACATAGTCGTCCCAGGCCAGGGCAAGCGAGATACACTGGTAGGTTTCCAGTGTTGTCTCAGGGTGTTCTGGGCTACACTCTGACATGACTTGTACCGCTATTAGGGGACTGACTTTTACCACCCCCTAGGCCTGCCATGCGATATTCTCAGACGAACAGACCGGACTGTACGCAGATTGTCACATTCAGGCTCAGTAGGAGTTCGGATGAGTTCACCTCGTCAGTCTTCTTATCGGCATCTACCTGGGGGCCGTTACGCACAGCTAGTGCCGCTTACGGTCTGTGGTTAAACTCACTGCCAGCGTAGTGTCGAGTCTTTAGAGTCCCTGATCGCACGCTTTTGGCGTGTCGGATATTCAAAGTTCTAAAGTTATAACCGCGATCAGGACGGTGTCGCTATGCAGCTAGCCGGTTGAGCACGGGTCGATCCACAGGGAGATGGTTGTATGTTCGTTCTTGTTTTAGACGAGTCAATAAAGAATGAGTATATGTTTGTTCAATCTAACCTATGTGTTTTATATGCAAGTATAAAGTTGTTAAGAAAAAGATAAGAAATTGTAAGCTAAAGAAATCCGTACTTAAAACCTTTGAGCCGAGTCTTGACCAATTGAAGCTAGAGCAATCGGCAACAACGTGGATTAGGGGATTTAAGCGCGGTATTCGTGGAATCCGGCTTATTTACCCTTGTCCTTCCGTTCTTGTCTCTTGCTTTTACCTCCGGCCAAACCGAACGCAACCGGTCGCGGTTAAGAATAATCGTTACCTTGTTAGGGTAGGGCGCCTAACGGAGAGCTTGCGTAACGTTTGGGCGGAGTTCAATGGAAAATAACGGGAAAAGGAAACGAGCAAAGAAATGTTAACTTACAATACCGTATTTATTCTTAACAACAATAATTACAACCATTCACAAAATGAACAAAAAAGAGAGAACAAAAAGAAAAGAGAAAAGAAAAGATTACAAGTAAGTAAGTGCATGAATTTAAATTGCAAGAAAGTAAAGCAAGGTAATAAAAAGCAAGAAATAAAAAGCAAGAAAGAGATAAGCAAGAAAGTAACACTAAGAACCATAGAACTCAAGATAAGCCATGGGATCAATAGTCAACCCTTAAACTTGCAAGCTCAATCAAGAGGTTGCAAGGTCAAGAGAAGGGTAAAGAACTCATGTGAAATGAAGCACAAAAGAGAAGAGCTTTATTGATTCCATAATGATACAACCCTTGAGATCAATAACCAACCCTTAAACCTTCAAGCTCAATGAAGAGGTTGAAAGATCAAGAGAAGGCAAGGACCTCAAGGGGAAGCTAAGCAAAAGAATGATACAATGTATGGCAAAATTGGACTCCTTCTCACTTACCCAATGGTTTCCTTTTATAGGCAAAAGAACAAGACCTTTCCTTTAATTTGAATTTGAATGCATCCAAAATTTGGAGGGAAGTTTGAATTTTTGAATTTTTGAATCAACACATTATGCATTGAATGCACCATACCCTCTCGTGCTCTGTGCTTGTCCCTCTCGTGCTTTGTGTTTGACCCTCTCGTGCTTTGTGCTGCCCCTCTCGTGCTTTGTGCTTGTCTGAGACATGAATGACCACTGTCATTTGTCTTGTCTCTGGAACAGGTACGCGGCACTGGACGGATACGGATGATCGGAACCCGGCTTTTTTCTGCTGGCAACAGATGTCCTGGATTTTAGCGTAACAGTAGAGATTTTGTATCATTTGCGTTATTTTGGACCAGGAACCTGTAGCCTGTAAATATGTAGCAAACACGGATTAAAAGCACCTGCCTATAAACAAACGAGCATAAGAATGGGCGGTATAAAATGCAGTTTTCTGTGATGAACAGTCCCACACAGAGAGCTATTCGCCTTTAGGCAAAAGAGTAGAGGTCGCATGGTTTTGCGACAGGGTTCGGTCACATCCGTGCACATGTGCACGTTTAGTGTCCGGGCAGTTATTACTAGCGGGCTTTAAGTTAAGCCAGATACTAGTATACGTTTTGGAATTGGTTTTATCTCGTTTGTATTCTTGTTCCTCGGAAAGTGGATGCGGGTGTGTATGCACGGTTGATAGAGACAGAGGCAGAGGATTCTCATTAGGGTTGTTGACTGTTGACTTTTGCTAAACCCTAATGAGAATAAGAAATATGATTAATGATAATATTAATTAAGTATTATTGTGCCATGGTTGGGTTAAAAGGTTGACTTTGTTGACTTGTTGACCGGTTGACTAGGTTGGACTTGTTGACCATCATCATGACAATGGCTATCATTTCTTGGTATTGACCTTTGCTTGCTTGTTTATTCACAAATTGCATTTAATGCATGAAATGATATTGCCATTTGATACGATAACAACCATCACATAATACTGAATTATTATTATTAGTTATGATTATTTTGTGTTATGAGAGCATGGGTGGAAAAAGGCTTGCTCGTGTAAGTGCACGGCGGTACCCCGGTCGTCAATCCGACGCCGGAATGCGGAAACGAAACTTTTCTAAAAACTAGAAACCGGCACCACCGCGCACTAAAATCCCGGATCGGGCCATTAACCTAACTCTAGCAAACTCGAAAAGGAGTAGAATGCTATACCGAGCGATCCGTGTCCTTCGATCTTCGGCCTCCACTCCGATCTCCTCGCGGAATCTGCGGACTTCAGCTCCTCGTCGGAACGCGCACCACATCGCCGGGTTCTTTTACGGGCTCCCACCTCTGAACCGAGGCAACTCGGGCATGAAGTTGGCGAGCCGACGTGCCCAAGAATGCTGTAGGCTAGTGTAGAAACCTTTGTCTCTATTGGGGTTGAAGTTGCCTTTGATGATGGAGGAGAGAAATGAACTTTTGGAGTGAACTAGTATTTTGTAGCAAGAAGAATGAGGGATCAAAGATTTTTCCTCTACCAAAAATAAAATCCCCTCTCCCCCAAGTAGTGGCCGACCATCTATGATAATAGAATGAAGAGAGAGAGAAAAAAGCATATACCAATATGTGAAGATAATTATCAAATTATCTCACATCAAAAACCTAATCAAAACCCCATCATCATTAATGCAAAGGAAGAGACTCAAAAAGAATCTCATGATGAATGAACTATCATGAAGCCACCATTTACAAGAAACCCCTCCACAAAAGATAATTTGCAAACTTGCAAATAACCCCTCCATCAAAAAAATACGGCCATGAAGGAACAAAGGAAAACTGGCCGAAACGGAATGCAAACTGGAAACTTCAGAAAACTAATCCCGTAATAAATTACAGGAAAACCCCGCGACTATATATACATACCCGCATTTGTATTCCCACTGAATACAAATGCAAAGAGACAAAATCTACACGGTACAATACTAGGATCCGGCTTAAACCAAAGCCTGCTAGCATTATCCGTCCGATCATGATCTGTGCAATACCGCGCGTATCTGATCGAACCCTGCCATATCTCCATACGGCCTTTACAGCGTTTCGCCCGAAACTTGAGAAAACGGTCTGTGGGGGACTCTAAAGACTCGTCAATACTTTGGTTGTGGATTTAACCACTAGCACGTCAGAGGTATTAGCCTATACGTAACGGGCTACCAGGTATTGACCAAAAGGGACGTCGATGAGCGAACTCATCCTGACACCCTACTGAGCCTGTCAGTGACAATATCCGTACAGTCCGGTCCGTTCGTCTATGAGCATCGCATGTCGGGCCTAGGGGGTTGGTAAAAGTCAGACCCCCAAAAGCGGTACAAGTCATGTCGGAGTATAGCCCAGAACACCATGAGATACTACTGGAATACCTACTAGTAAATCTCCTGCCTTGGCCAAGGACTTTCATGTACTGGCTCTCCTAGACACAGCGCGACCTCACCCTTAATACTGGGAGAGACGAACCCCTGCAAATCCGCTCACTGCCTCCATGTGGCTCGGGACTGTACCCAACTAAAACCTGTTTGCACGTCTCCTTTGAGCGTGGTAGGGTAGTAATCAAAGCACGGTAGGAACTCACACAAGACAAATGACGATCTAAGGTCGATGAACTAACCTGTACACATGTCACCAGGAAACTGCTATCTGACGCTAGGTATAATACCAACTAGCATGTTCCCGTTGAGACCTGTCCGGTGTACTCATAACCCAATGAGCACCTGTATACATCTTAGGTGAACCAACTGACACCAGTGGCTTGTGAGACCGGCCACCGCCCCTCGTTGGGGTCTCGACTGTATACACTAGTCTACTCTGGAGTATCGATGCCCTGTCTCGAAACTCCCTCGACTAGGGACCTTTTAAGGATGTGCTTATTGTATGTCAATGTCACGCACCCCACGAACTTGCGAGGAGGCGGAATATATAAAAAACGATTATCAATGCTTCGTAACACGGACTTGAGCGCATGAATCGTTATCCAAACCATTACTAACTATCTACTTGAGGTTTAACTACTCGGTTCCGATGCTATACCTCACGTTACATGTCCTTCGGGTCTTCATCGCTGTCCTCCACTCCTCGTAGGCTCCTTGGAACATCGGCACCTCAACGACCTCCTCGAATCAAAGAAGATCCACCCGAAAGCTCCTACGCCAAGCTAAATCTCAAACTTGAGATAACTAGTTTGCTCAAATCGCTAATCTAAGCTAACTAGGTGATATAGAGTGAGGTTATGGATGTATTAGTCTAGCTAACCCTAGATCTCAACTCATGATAGGTTAAGGTTAGGGTTTGAAGAGAGAGTGAGCTTGAGGAGAGAGAAGGTGAAGATGATAATGAAATGAATAATGAACTCATATGAATATATCAACCATAACCATTAATCAAATAAATAATATAAATGATTTATCATTATGGTTAGATTCATTCACCTAGTGTGATTCATCATATGACTCATTAACTCATTAATGAATCATTTAATACAAAGGATGAATCACACAAATGAGTCATTAAGCATTTAATGCCCATGCCACCTTAACCCCTTAGTCACCACTCTTCTAGAAGCTTCCCGGAAAATTACGAGAACGCCCCTCCAATCCGTGAAAACACGGAAAAACTTTAGACTGTATAAATCCAATAACCCGATACTAGAATCTGGCTTAAACCAAAGCCGGCTAGTAAAAACTGTCCGAACGTCGTACGTGCGTAAACGTATGTATGCGTTCGAACCCTTGTCGTAAAACCGTACGACCTCTATATCATTTCGCCTGGAGCAGGGAAACTCTCTGTGTAGGACTCTAAAGACTCGACACTACGCTGGCAGTGGGTTTAACCACAGACCGCAAGCGGCACTAGCTGTACGTAACGGTCCCCAGGTAGATGTCGATAAGAAGGCCGATGAGAAAACTCATCCGAACTCTCACTGAGCCTGATGTGACAATCTCCGTACAGTCCGGTCTGTTCGTCTAAGACTATCGCATATCAAGCCTAGGGGGCGGCAAGCGTCAGTCCCCTAATAGCTGTATAAGTCATGTCAGAGCGAAGCCCATTACATCCTGAGAAGCTACTGGAACCTACCAGTATATCTCGCTTGCCCTGGCCAGGGACTTTGCGTAATGGCTCCTGACATAGCGCAATATCATCTCCCAATACCGGGAGAGACGAATCCTGTCTAACCACTATTGCCTCTAAGTGCTCGGGACTGCACCCAACTGCTACCTGTTTGCACGACTCCTTTGAGCCGTGGTAGGGTAGCAATCTAAGAACGGTGGGATACACTCGAGGCGAAGTAGAAGTGTCAAGTCTGCGGACTATGCTGTACTCATGTCACCTGGGAACTGTTAACTGACGGTGGGTATAATACCAACCAACAGTTCCCCTGCGAGTCCTGTCTGGTGTACCCGTAACCTAACGAGCACCTGTGTACTATCTCCAGTACCACGTACTGATGGCAATAGGACAAACCATCTCCCCAACTGGGATGAGAAGGGTACACACTAGTCTACTCTGAAGTATCGATGCCCTGTCTCGATAATCCTACGACTAGGGACAAGTATAGGATGTTGCTCATAGACTACCCAGCCCCCACTAGTGTGACTGCCATCACAACGCTGGTAATCAAGCAAAGAACCTATGGGCTCTACTAATATGTATAAGTGATACGTCACAAGAAACATATGTACATATTAAAGTAGACTCAAACCAAGTAGCATACTACCATTTTTAGCAAGACTGTATATACAAATGTGAATATCCCCGGCTTCCATTAAGTAATATACAATCTAGTATGATACAATAATGGCCCCTAGGGCATATACACTAACAATCTCCCACTTGCACTAGGGCCATGAGCTAGCATATCATAGACCTATCATCTCGAATAGCCTCTCGAACTGCGTCTGAGGAAGGGCCTTAGTGAATGGATCAGCAATGTTATTCTCTGTCTTTACTCTTTTCACCTCGATCTCCCGGCGATCGACGATCTCCCTGATCAGGTGATACCGCCTTAAGATGTGTCTGGACTTCTGATGGGACCTGGGTTCCTTTGCTAAAGCTATAGCGCCGTTGTTGTCACAATACAGAGGTATTGGATCAACACTGGTAGGAACCACCTGAAGTTCTGTGAGGAACTTCTTCATCCAGACAGCTTCTTTTGCGACATCGCAAGCAGCTGTGTACTCCGCTTCCATCGTTGAGTCAACAACGGTCTCCTGTTTGGAACTCTTCCAACAGACCGCCCCTCCATTGAGGGTAAAGACATAACCCGACATGGATTTGGAGTCATCTTTGTCACTTTGGAAGCCGGAGTCGGCAAAGACCTCAATCTGGAGGTCTTTTCCGCCATACACCAAGAACATATCTTTAGTCCTCCTCAGGTACTTAAGAATGTTCTTTACTGCTATCCAATGATTCTCCTCTGGGTTTGCTTGATACCGGCTTACTACGCTCAATGCGTATGCTACATCTGGTCTGGTACATAACATCGCATACATTATAGAGCCTACCGCTGAAGCGTAGGGTATAATCGACATGCGATCCCTTTCCAAATCAGTCTTGGGAGACATGTCTTTGGAGAAGGTGATTCCGTGACAAGCCGGTAGGTTACCGCGCTTAGAATCTTCCATACTGAATCTTTTCAATATGGTGTCTATGTACCTGGACTGTGAAAATCCCAACATCCTTTTTGATCTATCACGATAGATCTGGATCCCCAGAATATAGGTGGCATCACCTAGGTCTTTCATGGAGAACTTATGTGACAAGAATCTTTTGACTGACTGTAACATAGGAATATCATTTCCTATTAGGAGAATGCCATCCACGTACAAGATGAGGAATACTACAGCTCTCCCTACAATCTTATTGTATATGCATGGTTCATCTGGATTTTTGATAAAGTCAAATTCTTTGACAGCATCATCAAAACAGATGTTCTAACTCCGCGATTCCTGCTTTAGTCCATAAATGGACTTAAGCAGCTTGCATACTTTACCGCTGCTCCCACTCTGAATGAATCCTTCTGGATGATCCATATAGACGCTTTCTTCCAAATTTCCATTTAGAAAGGCCGTCTTTATGTCCATCTGCCAGATCTCATAATCGTGGAAGGCAGCAATAGCAAGAAGGACCCTAATAGATTTTAGCATAGCTACTGGAGAAAAGGTTTCGTCATAGTCCAAACCAGGTCTTTGACGGAAACCCTTTGCAACAAGTCTAGCTTTATAGGTTTCAACCTGTCCATCTACACCAATCTTCTTTCTGAAGATCCATTTGCATCCTACGGGTTTTACCCCATCTGGAGCAAAGTCCAAAGTCCATACTTTGTTAGTGTACATGGACTCCATTTCGGTCCGCATTGCATCCAGCCATTTTACTGAGTCACCGCTCTGAATGGCTTGCTGGAAGCTAGTAGGCTCATCATAGTCAATAGTGCAATCCTCTCTATCCTCGTCTATGAGAAAACCGTAGTATCTCTCGGGCGGATGAGACTGCCTACTACTCCTGCGGAGTGGCGTCGGGATGTCCTATTCTCCTGAACCTTCTTGTTCTACCAAGGTTTCAGTAATAGCTTATGGCTCTGGAATTTCTTCCAGTTCTATTACGCTCCCACTCTTCTGATTTTCCAAAAATTCAGTTTCCAAGAAGCGGGCATGTTGAGAAACAAAGACCTTTTGTTACTCTGCGTAATAGAAACAATATCCCATGGAATTCTTTGGATATCCCACAAACTTACACTGTACTGAGCGTGCCTCGAGCTTGTCCGCATGCTTTTTTTTTACAAAAGCTGGACATCCCCATGTCTTAATATACTTAAGACAGGGTTTCTTCCCACTCCACATCTGATATGGTGTGGTAGGCACAGTCTTGGTTGGAACTCGGTTCAAAAGATATGTAGCTGATTCTAGTGCATATCCCCAGAATGATTGTGGTAACTCAGCATTACTCATCATGGAACGAACCATATCTAATAGGGTTCGATTCCTCCTTTCCGATACACCGTTGTGTTGTGGTGTGTATGGAGGAGTAAGCTGAGAGAGAATTCCATTCTCTTTTAAGTAACCCATGTTAGTGTTTATGCCCTAGAAGGCCATTACTGTATCATACTAGCTTGTATATTACTTAATGGAAGCTTGGGATATTCACATGTATATAACAGTCTTGCTAAACATGGTAGTATGCTACTTGGTTTTTCTATCTTAATATGTGAGTATACGTATTGATAGAGCTCTTAGGATCTTGCTTGTCTACCAGCGTTGTGATGGCAGTCACACTAGTGGGGGCTGGGTAGTCTACAAGCACATCCTTATACAGGTCCCTGGTCGTTGGATTATCGAGACAGAGCATCGATACTCCGGAGTAGACTGGTGTGTACGCTTCTCATCCCAGTTGGGGAGATGGTCTGTCCCACAGCCGTCAGTACGTGGTACTGGAGATAGTATACAGGTGCTCGTTAGGTTACGGGTACACCGGACAGGACTCACAGGGAACTGTTGGTTGGTTTGATACCAGTCGTCAGTGAACAGTTCCCAGGTGACATGAGTACAGCGTAGTCCGCAGACTTGACACTGCTACTTCGCCTCGAGTGTGTCCCACTGTTCTTAGATTGCTACCCTACCACGGCTCAAAGGAGTCGTGCAAACAGGTAGCAGTTGGGTGCAGTCCCGAGCACTTGGAGGCAGTGGCGGTTAGACAGGATTCGTCCCTCCCGGTATTGGGAGTAGATATCGTGCTGTGTCAGAGAGCCATTACGCAAAGTCCCTGGCCAGGGCAAGCGAGATTTGCCGGTAGGTTCCAGCAGTTTCTCAGGGTGTAATGGGCTTCACTCCGACACGACTTATACCGCTATTAGGGGACTGACGCTTGCCGCCCCCCTAGGCCCGATATGCGATAGTCATGGACGAACGGACCGGACTGTATGGAGATTGTCACATCAGACTCAGTAGGAGTTCGGATGGGTTTACTCATCGGCCTTCTTATCGACAACTACCTGGGGACCGTTACGTACAGCTAGTGCCGCTTGCGGTCTGTGGTTAAACCCACTGCCAGCGTAGTAGTCGAGTCTCTAGAGTCCCACACAGAGAGTTTCCTACTCCAGGCGAAACGATATAGAGGTTGCATGGTTTTGCGACAAAGGGTTCGGACGCATACGTGCGTTTACGCGCGTACGACTTTCGGACAGATTTTACCAGTCGGCTTTGGTTTAAGCCAGTTACTGGTATCCGGTTATTGGATTTATACAGTCTAAAGTTTTTCCGTATTTTTTACGGATCGGAGGGGCGTTCTCGTAATTACTCGAGAAGCTTCTAGAAGATGTGACTAAGGAGGTTTGTTTTGGAAAGAGAGTGAGTCATAGTGGTGATTCATTCACTTCATTAATGCACATTTATTGCTTAATGACTCATGTTAATGAATCATCACAAGATATTTTGTGAAGCATGCTTATTCATTTCCTTTATTGATTATTTGATAAAAAGAATGCTTCATAATATTATGATACACTCTCTCTCTTCTCTCATTATCATATCACACATTCTCTCTCCTCAAGCTCTCATCTTCAAGATACTAACCTTAATCCTCATGTGTTGAGATCAAAGGTTTAGTTAGACTAAACAATCCATAACCCTCACTCTATATCATCCTCTCATCTTTGATTAGCAATCAAAGTTGATTAGTTACCTCAAGTTAGAGGTTTAGCTTGGAGTTTCGCTCTCGGGTGGATCGTCTACTACCTAGAGAAGGCCGAGGAGAACAAAGGAGGACATAAAGAAGAAGGACCGGTTTCATTAGGTATAATCCCTAATCACTTATGAAAAGAAACTCATAGAATACGGTTTTTTAGAGTTTAGCTTCGATTCAAGCGGTTAGTCGATGTTCGTTGTTTAAACTTGATAAGTTTTTGTTAATTCCGCCTCCCCATAAGTACTGGGGTGTACTACATCGACTTACAACCCAGGAACTCGGCACTTAAGTATTCACCACCTCGATCAGATCTCAGTGTTTTTATACTCTTGCCTGTTTGTTTTTCCACTTCATTCTTGTATTCTTGGAATTTCTCAAAGGCCTCGGATTTATGCTTCATCAAGAAGATATATCCATACCTAGAGAAATCATCCGTAAAAGTAATGAAGTAGGAATAACCACCTCGCGCATGTGTAGACATTGGACCGCACACGTCACTGTGTACGAGTCCCAAGAGCTCGCTTGCCCTTACCCCGTGTCCAGTAAACGGAGTCTTTGTCATCTTTCCAATGAGACAAGATTCACTAGTAGCATAAGAGTGATATTCGAACGGATTCAAATATCCTTCTCTATGTAACTTAGTCAACCTTCTCTCATTGATGTGACCTAGTCTACAATACAATAAGAAAGCCTGATTTAATTCCGGAGACTTTCTTTTAAGTGTGTTCTGGACACTGAAAATCTGAACTTGATTTAATACGTATACTCCGTTTTGTAATGTACCTGACCCAACCATAACTTGATTTAGGTGGATGTGAACCACATCTCTTATAAAAGAAAAATCATATCCTTCTTTAGAAAGTAAGGATACAGATATGATATTACAAGTAGTACCTGGTACATAAAAACAGTTACGCAGAATCAATATCTGCCCAGTTGTCAGTCCAAGATGATATTCCCCTATGGATTCAGCATCCATGCTCATTCCGTTAGCAACTGTGAGAGTCATATCACCTCTCCCAATAACCCTACGGTTTCTCAGAGCCTGTAATGAATTACAGATGTGAGATCCTGACCCGGTATCCAATACCCAGGAAGTAGGGTTAACTGACATACAGTTCTCTATTACAAACACACCCGAAGATGAAGCCACAACATGCTTCGAATCCTGGCTACTGGCTTTGCTAGCCCTACAATCCTTCTGCCAATGTTCATTCCCGTAACAGTAGGAACGTCCCTCTTTTACTACATTCAGTCCTGAAACTTTTGCCCTTCTCTTTCCTTCTACTTCCCTGGTTTCCTTCAGGGTAGAAGGAAGAGGCTGTAGAATTAAGTCAGTATCTGACTCGTTTCCCAACGTGGTCTCCAGGTCCTGGAGCTTATTAATACAGCTAGTCATTGTAAGGACATTGTCCCCTACAGATGACCCGTCAGCCAACCTCACTTGAATTAATTCGTTTGAGGTCTTATATCTTGCGATATGAGTTTGCTCTCCATATAAATCTTTGTTATGGAGAAAGATGGAAACTAAGTCCATCTTCTCGTGCTGCTTCTGGTATACACCATCAACTGAAGCTAACACGAGGCACTCGGCTTTCGCTTTATCCTTTTCCCTTGTCTGACGGATATCCATATCCGCGACAGTGGAAACTGGATCTGGGACGGCGGGATCTTGAGTAGTAATAGGGTGGTCCAGCTTGTCATAGGTAATGGACATCTGGACAGACCTTTGCCGGTCATATAAGTTAGATACAGTCAAATTATTATCTAGATGTAACCTATGTGTGGTCACAAGGACGCTGCAATTAAGAGAGAGAGAAGAAAACTATTAGCATGATGCTCTTGCAAGTTTAGAGTGGTTTTTAATTTATCTAAACAGGATGGCTCCCACTGTTTCTCGAATCCCTCCTCAAACCATAAAGGAAGAACTAGCCAGGATTATTCTCACCGTACAATACTTGCTTAACCGTTCAGCCATGCTAGTGTCGATACTTTGAGGGAGGTTTTCCAACGCTTTCGCGAAGTTCCTTAATTAAATAACCTCTTTTCTCTGGGGGCGTAGCCCCTCTGACACCTTTCTTGACACCTACTTGGTTTATGGCATTGATCGTTAAGTGACGAATCTCCTGATAAGTAGTATATACTCACAGTAGGATCGGGATTCAAAATATCATCGTATGATAATGTTGAAGGAATCCTACCAACATTCATCAAACTCCAAAATGGTATGCATCTCTCTGCAAATTTCAGTTTCTTTAGAAATTCCCGATATTTATTTTTGCCCCATGCTCTTATGACCTTGACTTTAGTCAACAAATCATAAGTCACATGTCAAGTTCTACCCATCATTATCCAGGTTAATTTGAACCCACCCATACATACCCTTGACTTTAGTCAACAAGGTAATACGACTGTCCCAAACCAACGCATCTATCTATGCTACATATAAATACCCAACAGCTACCAAACACTGTGCCTTGACTTTAGTCAACAAACACAGCTTGAATACTATTGACTATCTATATGAAATGACAGAGGGCTACGAATGGTTTTGGCAAAACCGTGAACGTAGTGAACTTGATATAATCGAAGGAACCTGATACTTTTTTAAAAGGAGTGGTTAAAGCTCCGCAATTAAAAATTCTGCTCTTTTAAAATAACCGAGTGGTTTCTTTTAAATTTGTTCCAACGATTAAACTTTGGTTTATTTTCTTTGCATTATTATAATGCGTCCCATCATTAGTCTTATCATTGCAGAAAACAACGAAAATACCACGTCCTCTTATACCATCCGCATTCGCCATGGGGTCCCGTCATCACCCGTTAGGTTACTTAACTAACGACAGAGCGGGGGCTGGGCTAGCACGGGTGTAAAACATAAGTGACGTCTAATAGCTATCATATATAGATATTGTACATTCGTCAGACGCAATAATAATCATTCCAGATCACAGATGAACTTTATTGGATTTACTAGCAATCCGCTTTTGCTTTGAGCCTGCAATAAAAGACGGATTACACAGTTGTGATGAATAGCCATTACCCCGCCCTAGGCCCCTACGGGTACGGCAAACTACCCGCCAAGTGCCCGAAGTGAAGCGGTCTCCCTCAACACGTGAGTAGGCCACTAAACACTTCAAAGTACCCGGTAGTTTGTGCACCCCATCTTGGGTCTATCCTAGGAGCAAAAACAGTAAAAAGAAATAATATAACGGTGGCTACAACCGCAACCTGGATGTGCCCCGCAAAAGAATATTACAACTTATTACAATTACATTGAATGAATGAATATTAAACACATCTCAAACACCGGCAAATCATCACAACATCCCAATAAAGTTCATATACACAAACAGTAAACATTACAGAAATGTGCAACCCCTTGCCAACCGACATACTAGCAGTTAGGGAAGGTTTACGAACACATTAAACATTACAGATAAAAACCCAATTAGCAAATATCTTAGAATATCGATCGACTTCCCTTTTTCGTGTCTATCCCTAAAGCAAACCTATACTGAAGTAACCTGGATAGAAAAAGAACATACAGGAAAACAAAAAACCAGAAATTATGAATTACTGTGAAACTCCAAGTAAACTCGGCGTTGACTCGGCGGCGGATCCACGGCTGAAGCCCTCTATTGCCGTGGATCCGCGGCCGTTTTGCCGAGTTAGAGGCTCGTATTTTCCCAGTATTCTTACAATTCCCTGCTGTGAATTTTAAGGTATGTCAAATTATTTTTCAGACACTTTTAAAATTAACAGAAACTAGGAATATCCGGGTTTTTGTTTTCGTGTTTTCCGTCGATCGAACTTCTAATCAGTTGCTAACAAGCTAGTAATGGTTTAGTTGGATCTGATACCACTGTAAGTCCATGTCACGCACCCCACGAACTTGCGGAGAGGCGGAATATATGAAAAACGATTATCAAAGCTTCGTAACACGGACTTGAGCGCATGAATCGTTATCTAAACCATTACTAACTATCTACTTGAGGTTTAACTACTCGGTTCCGATGTTATACCTCACGTTACATGTCTTTCGAGTCTTCATCGCTGTCCTCCACTCCTCGTAGGCTCCTTGGAACATCAGCACCTCAACGACCTCCTCGAATCAAAGACGATCCACCCGAAAGCTCCAACGCCAAGCTAAATCTCAAACTTGAGATAACTAGTTTGCTCAAATCGCTAATCTAAGCTAACTAGGTGATATAGAGTGAGGTTATGGATGTATTAGTCTAGCTAACCCTTGATCTCAACTCATGAAAGGTTAGGGTTAGGGTTTGAAGAGAGAGTGAGCTTGAGGAGAGAGAAGGTGAAGATGATAATGAAATGAATAATGAACTCATATGAATATATCAACCATAACCATTAATCAAATAAATAATATAAATGATTTATCATTATGGTTAGATTCATTCAGCTAGTGTGATTCATCATATGACTCAATAACTCATTAATGAATCATTTAATACAAAGGATGAATCATATAAATGAGTCATTAAGCATTTAATGCTCATGCCACCTTAACCCCTTAGTCACCACTCTTCTAGAAGCTTCCCGGAAAATTACGAGAACGCCCCTCAAATCCGTGAAAAGACGGAAAAACTTTAGACTGAATAAATCCAATAACCCGATACTAGAATCTGGCTTAAACCAAAGCCGGCTAGTAAAAACTGTCCGAACGTCGTATGTGCGTAAATGTACGTATGCGTTCGAACCCTTGTCGTAAAACCGTACGACCTCTATATCGTTTCGCCTGGAGCAGGGAAACTCTCTGTGTGGGACTCTAAAGACTCGACACTACGCTGGCAGTGGGTTTAACCACAGACCGCAAGCGGCACTAGCTGTACGTAACGGTTCCCAGGTAGATGTCGATAAGAAGGCCGATGAGGAAACTCATCCGAACTCTCACTGGGCCTGATGTGACAATCTCCGTACAGTCCGGTCTGTTCGTCTAAGACTATCGCATATCAAGACTAGGGGGCGGCAAGCGTCAGTCCCCTAATAGCTGTATAAGTCATGTCGGAGCGAAGCCTATTACACCCTGAGAAGCTATTGGAACCTACCAGTATATCTCGCTTGCCCTGGCCAGGGACTTTGCGTAATGGCTCTCTGACATAGAGCGATATCATCTCCCAATACCGGGAGAGACGAATCCTGTCTAACCACTACTGCCTCCAAGTGCTCGGGACTGCACCCAACTGCTACCTGTTTGCACGACTCCTTTGCGCCGTGGTAGGGTAGCAATCTAAGAACAGTGGGACACACTCGAGGCGAAGTAGCAGTGTCAAGTCTGTGGACTATGCTGTACTCATGTCACCTGGGAACTGTTAACTGACGGTGGGTATAGTACCAACCAACAGTTCCCCTGCGAGTCCTGTCCGGTGTACCCGTAACCTAACGAGCACCTATGTACTATCTCCAGTACCACGTACTGATGGCAATGGGAAAAACCATCTCACCAACTGGGATGAGAAGCGTACACACTAGTCTACTCTGGAGTATCGATGCCCTGTCTCGATAATCCTACGACTAGGGACAAGTTTAGGATGTTGCTCATAGACTACCCAGCCCCCACTAGTGTGACTGCGATCACAACGCTGGTAATCAGGCAAAGAACCTATGGGCTCTACTAATATGTATAAGTGATACGTCATAAGAAACATATGCACATATTAAAGTAGACTCAAACCAAGTAGCATACTACCATTTTTAGCAAGACTGTATATACAAATGTGAATATCCCAAGCTTCCATTAAGTAATATACAATCTAGTATGATACAATAATGGCCCCTAGGGCATATACACTAACACTTATAGACCCCAGCTCCCACGTATATGATCGCCCTCATACTGCTGGTCGTCAAGCAAGAATCCTAAGGGCTCTATCAATATGCAATAGTGACCTGTAAAGTCACCTAAAGCAGTACACGATGATAAAGATAAACCAGATAGCATACTATCATCTTGAGTAAGACTGTCCTACTGGCATAGGTCCTCCCTCAATCATTGCAATCACGTGCCTGTGATCCAATAATTGACTCTAAGGGCACTATATCCAACAATCTCCCACTTGCACTCAAGACTAATTATTGCGATGTCGCATACTCACAGCCCGTGTGATACCGAACAACCAACTCCTCTACTAGTCAGTCTCACAAAGCTCGTTTGCGAAACTATTGCGTTCAAGGAATAGCCTCAGTGAGTGGATCCGCATTAATGTTTCTTTCTATGTCTCTCTTTATCTCAAGTTCGCGGAGAAAGACATCTCCCGAAATAAGCAATACCTGTCTTAGAATATCTTTGGATGTCTGATGGGACCTAGTTCATAAATGAACTCCAAATCCAAACTTCTTAGACTGTATCGTCAACTGAACTTAATCAGTATCCTGCGCCATCCTTCCCTCAGTATCCACCTGGACCACCTGTCCAAAATACTGCCCCTCGTCAGAGGGAAAACTATAACTCTGACAGTCACTCTGTCATCCAGGTCACCTTGGAAGCCTGGAATGATAACCATCCCCTGAAAGAGGCTGTCGTTATCATATCCCTAGAACATTCACCTATGTTCTAAAAATGCTTCCGAACGTTTCTCCAGGATTGGATCAATATCAACTTATTGCATCTCATGCAAAAATAACATCTGGTGTGGTACTTGACATCTCATGATTGACTCAATTGCCTAAGCAAGTGATCTGCCAATCATGCACATCCCTCTCCCCTTTAGTCTGTAAGATACCTTTAGAGAGGGTGACTCCATCACCTGCAGGTACACTACCGTACCAGGAGTCGTCCATTCTAAAACACCTTTAGAATGCCGTCTAAGTATCCATATTGGGACACTTCCCAAATCTAGATCTAAAACCATAGATCTAGTAACCAGAATGCCTGATATAATATCCAATTCCTATCTACCTTCTTAACAGATCCATCCCCTATTTTGATGAAGTCAAAACTATGACTGTCACATCAGAAATAGATGATCTATCTCCACTGTATCTGCTTTAGTCTATAAATAGACATAAGCCATCTGTCCACCAATGCTTCCGCTGCTCCCACTGACTACAACAACCCTCTGGCAGAGTCATATAGATGTACACTTCTAAAGCTAGTTTAGAACAACGTTATACTCATCCTCCTGCCGGGTCTCACAGTCTGGAACAACAGCAATGGCAAGTCTAGGTAAACAAGAACCTCCCTGTCACCGTCTTTGAGGCTACCGGAGTACCTCTCGGGTGCCTGAGGTTACCCACCTTATCTGCGGAGTGGCCAATGGAATGTCAAACCAGATTGAATCTTTAGGTTCTTATCAAATCTTCAGTAATCGTTTGCGGTTCTGGAATCACTTCCAGTTCTACCATACTCCCACTTTTGTTTTCTGAAAAAATCTATTTTTGTTAAAACTGTGGCGAGTCTAGAACAATATCACTATTGATCTTCCAGATGGTAGAAAGTCAACCCTCGTCATAGCCCGGGTAAACCCACAAACAGCCATTACAGAAACGTGCATTGAGTTATCCAGAGTCTAGTTTTAAGCATAAGCTGGACAACTCCCCGTACCTTAACAATGTCAAGATATGAACTGTTCTATATCCAATATAGAAACAGAGGCACTGATTTAATTAAACTAGATTCAAATCATGCAGCTGTCTCCAGTGCATGTCAACTAAATGGAAGGAGGCCGATCAGTGTTACTCAACTTAGGAATGCTTCAAATTATGAGTAACTTGAAAGAGAAGCAAGTTCTCTTAATCATTACTATTAACTGAATACCACACACAAGTATCTACATCTTCGATCACCTTGAAGAATCCCGATACTTGCAATACCTGGTTCTCTACTTTACTCTTATACCTATAACTTCTCAAAACTTGGACCCTGTGTTTCTACGAAACACTTGTCTAAAGACTAGAGAAGTCATAAGTAAACCGAATATAGCACGAGGACCAACCCCTCTGTCCTAATGGACACTGGACAATATACAATACTCTGTATAAGTCCCCTGAGTCTAGTGACTCATTCACTGTGTGTCGTAGGTTGAAAACTGTATTTATGGTTAAGAAGAATTACAACGCTGTTCAATACTCCTTACCTAACCATCCACTGATATAGGTAAATGTCATAGACATAATTTCAAAAAGGTATATCTCACTCTATAAAAATACACGTACAGATATATCAATTTGAAATTGATGCATTATAACGGATATTCAAAACCAAATATTTGCCGTCCGGCAAACAGCCCAGGCGATTTCCTCAAATATCACCAATTACAACGAATCCCGATATAATGAGGATGATCACCCAATTCCCAATAACTTACTCCCACTCATCATCTGTAAAACCATACAGATATGAGAATCATACCTGGTAAATACATACCCTGGAGCAAGTGTCTAATTGGGAAATCAGTTTTCCTTTAACAGTACACAGTTAAACTGAAACATTGAAATGTTTCGTAGGGGTATCCGGGTATTCCTAGTAATGCCTCTTCCATTATCAGATTCACAACTGTAACCGTATAATTCTTTGCCATCTCTCCAGATCCCTTTATATGTCTTTAGTCGTTACCTTCTGTACACCCCTTTAGGCCAAATGGTTTTCTTCCTTCCCTACCGTTCGGCACCACCCTATGGTCTGGAAGAAGACTATCCAATAAGCATAATGGGTGTACTATCCTAATCCTAGGAACACTCGCAACGCGAGAGAAGGTAAAGATAAAAGAAACCTGAATAAACCTTATTCCTATTTCTCCTGAACCAGAATCCATCCCCGAACTGGAACAAGTTCCTTTCGAGTTCGTATATAACCATACGATGGAGTATCCAAATAAACTGTGGATCTTCGTAGTGATACGGAGTGTTCTGGAGAAATACAAAGGTGATGCGGGAGTGGTAATGAAATACTTGGTTTGGTCGTGAATAGCAGTCGCAATTTACTTTGCCCTCTTACTAATCCCTTTATTTGTCTTTACATAATACCTTCTGTACACCATCGTTAGGCTAATTGGTTTTCTTCATTCCCTACCTGTCGGCACCCGCCTATGATTTGGAAGAAGACTATCCAATTTGCGTAATAGGTATACTATCTCCTAAACCAAGGAGTACTCGCAATCTGAGAGAAGGTAAAAGGAAAAGACAACTGAATAGTCATATTCGTTTTCTCCAGAACCAGAAACCATCCTCGAATAAATTCCTTCGAGTTCGTATATAACCATACGATGGTTTTATCCAATGGAAGTGGACGTTCGTAGTAATACGGGGTGTTCTGGAGAAAAGGGTAAGAGTAGGAGTGGCAATGAGGTTTGCAACTCTGACAATCCAAAAGCCAGTCTTATAAGAAGGTTCGGTTAATCTTGGTCACTGAGTCATAGTCTAGGGTCGGGTTATGGTCGCTGCCAAAAAGAGAGAGAAAAGAAACACTCAGCGTGCACTCTAACCTAGATCAGAATGTTATCACTTTATCTAATCAGGAAACCTCCCACTGTAACGTCAAATTCTTCCCCAAACCTGAAAGAAGAATTAGTCGGGATCACCCGAGGAGTAAACCAACTCATCAGTGGGAATCGGGATCCAACTATCATCGCATGATAACATGACGGAATCCGCTCACGTTATCACACTCCAAAAGGTATGCGCATATCTGGCAAGTTTCAGTTTCTTTAGAAACTCCCGATGTGATTTTTACCCCATGCTCTTATGACCTTGACTTTGGCCAACAAATCATAAGTCACATGTCAAGTTCTACCCGTCATTCTCCAGGTTAATTTGAACCCACCCGTACCTACCCTTGACTTTGGCCAACAAGGCAGTACGACTGTCCCAAACCAACGCATCTATCTATGCTGCATATGAATATCCAATAGCTACCAAACACTGTGCCTTGACTTTGGCCAACAAACACAGCTTGAATACTATTGACTATCCATATGAAATGACGGAGGGCTACGAATGGTTTCTGGCGAAAAACCTTTAACGTAATCAACTTGATATCGTTGAAGGAACCGGATAGCTTTTAAAAATATAGTGGCGAAAACCTTTGCTAAAGAGGTCACTCCCGGTGAAGGGATCTCGGCTCTTTCCCCGTAGGATGAGGTGCAGGATATTCCAACTGAATACCACGATGCAAAGCAAAAGTAAACGACTATAGTGAAGTTATTGCCCTGACGCAAACTTCTGTCCAAGGGGTCACTCCCGGTGAAGGGATCTCGGCCCTTGCCTCGTCGACTGAGATGCTGGATATTCATAACCGAATACCACTGTGCAAAACAAAAGAGAACGCCCTTGCAATAACAGCTTTTTGAAAAATATTCCAACAACATCAGAATAGGTTTGTTTAGCTTGCATTGATCTGAATCAATGCAGTCCCATCAATTGATCACACCAATAAAGAACGAAAAATAATGATGTACGTATATGCCATCCGCATTCGCCACTGGGTCCCGTCATCACCCGTTAGGTTACTTAACTAACGACAGAGCGGGGACTGGACTAGCGCGGATGAAAAACATATACAACATCTACTAGTATATATATCAATATATAATATTCGCTCAAGGCGTGATAAAATGCAACATCACAGAAATGTAATAAGCATCACAGAACAATACAGATATCTGGGATCCCCGGGTTTCACAGAGCCGCTACTGAAACCCGACGTTTCCCTGGTCGTGTGGATAGCCTGTGCAATGAAATCCTAGACCCCTACGGACACGGCAAGTTGCCCACCAAAACCTGAAGCGAGGCAGCCCCCTTCAGCAACGTGAATGGACCACCCAGCACTTCACGGAATCCGGTAACTTGGGCACCCCTCCTGGGTCAACCTATACCCCCTACGAGTGCGGCAAATAGCCCACCAATTCTAGAGTGAAGCCCCCTCCGTCTCAACGCCATGAGATGCGGGCCCGTTGCCCTCTAGAACCCGGCTATCCGTGCACCCCTCCGCGGGGTAATCCTAGTACAGAAAGTAAAATATACATACAACGGGTACATCGACCTCAGCCCGGTCGTGCCCCAAAAGAATAATATACAAACAGGCAGTGACCGCAGTCCACATGTCCGACGCTCGTCCCGCAATATCAAATGTACATAATAAAACAAACTGTACTACCATTGCATCCAGGCTATCCGCACGACAAATCCGCAACATCACAGCACAACACAGAACATCAACGTGAATGTCACGTTCGCAAATCCGTCTAAAAGGGCTATAGCAGTTAGACCGGATTTACCGATCAAGTGACATTCACGGTCGCAGATATAATGTAAATACTGTGAAATAACATGTTTAAAATTTTCGTTCGATCAAATTTACCGAAGTGGGCCCCAAACACTACTGTAGCACTCAAAGAAAATCTGGGCCCAAAAAGAATATTCCAAAATCCCCATTTCACAGTCTAAGACACACTGAAAAAAATTGGTGCAGCAAGGACTCATTATGGCCGCGGAACCACGGCCAATGCATGGGTTTGGCCGCGGTTCCGCGGTGGAACAGTGAAGTCATGCCACCAAATTTTTGCAGAAGTCTTAGAAAACCCTGCATGTATTTCTACAACACCCTGAAAAATTTTTAGAGCCAAAACAAATTTCGACAGAAACATTTGCAATGAAAATGCGGTTTTGGGATAAATGTTCGATCGAAGTTTTAAACACTTTAGATCAAGCTAGACTAGGTTAATGGCGTGGCTCTGATACCAGTGTAAGTGCACGGCGGCGCCCCGGCCGTCAATCCGACGCCGGAATGCGGAAACGAAACTTTTCTAAAAACTAGAAACCGGCACCACCGCGCACTAAAATCCTGGATCGGGCCATTAACCTAACTCTAGCAAACTAGAAAAGGAGTAGAATGCTATACCGAGCGATCCGTGTCCTTCGGTCTTCGGCCTCCACTCCGATCTCCTCACGGAATCTCCGGTCTTCAGCTCCTCGTCGGAACGGGCACCACATCGCCGGGTTCTTTTACCTCTGGACCGAGGCAACTCGGGCACGAAGTTGGCGATCCGACGTGCCCAAGAATGCTGTAGGCTAGTGTAGAAACCTTTGTCTCCATTGGGGTTGAAGTTGCCTTTGATGATGGAGGAGAGAAAAGAACTTTTGGAGTGAACTAGTATTTTGTAGCAAGAAGAATGAGGGATCAAAGATTTTTCCTCTACCAAAAATAAAATCCCCTCTCCCCCAAGTAGTGGCCGGCCATCTATGATAATAGAATGAAGAGAGAGAGAAAAAATCATATACCAATATGTGAAGATAATTATCAAATTATCTCACATCAAAAACCTAATCAAAACCCCATCATCATTAATGCAAAGGAAGAGACTCAAAAAGAATCTCATGATGAATGAACTATCATGAAGCCACCATTTACAAGAAACCCCTCCACAAAAGATAATTTGCAAACTTGCAAATAAACCCCTCCATCAAAAAAATCCGGCCATGAAGGAACAAAGGAAAACTGGCCGAAACGGAATGCAAACTGGCAACTTCAGAAAATTGATCCCGTAATAAATTACAGGAAAACCCCGCGACTGTATATACATACCCGCATTTGTATTCCCACTGAATACAAATGCAAAGAGACAAAATCTACATGGTACAATACTAGGATCCGGCTTAAACCAAAGCCCGCTAGTATTATCCGTCCGATCATGATCCGTGCAATACCGCGTGTATCTGATCGAACCCTGCCATATCTCGATACGGCCTCTACAACGTTTCGCCCTAAACTTGAGAAAACGGTCAGTAGGGGACTCTAAAGACTCGTCAATACTTTGGTTGTGGATTTAACCACTAGCGCGTCAGAGGTATTAGCCTATACGTAACGGGCTACCAGGTATTGACCAAAAGGGACGTCGATGAGCGAACTCATCCTGACACCCTACTGAGCCTGTCAGTGACAATATCCGTACAGTCCGGTCTGTTCGTCTATGAGCATTGCATGTCGGGCCTAGGGGGTTGGTAAAAGTCAGACCCCCAAAAGCGGTACAAGTCGTGTCGGAGTGTAGCCCAGAACACCCTGAGATACTACTGAAATACCTACTAGTAAATCTCCTGCCTTGGCCAAGGACTTTCATGTACTGGCTCTCCTAGACACAGCGCGACCTCACCCCCAATACCGGGAGAGACGAACCCCTGCAAATCCGCTCACTGCCTCCATGTGGCTCGGGACTGTACCCAACTAAAACCTGTTTGCACATCTCCTTTGAGCATGGTAAGGTAGTAATCAAAGTACAGTGGGAACTCACACGAGACAAATGACGATCTCAGGTCGATGAACTAACCTGTACACATGTCACCAGGGAACTGCTATCTGACGCTAGGTATAATACCAACTAGCATGTTCCCGGCGAGTCCTGTCCGGTGTACTCATAACCCAATGAGCACCTGTATACATCTTAGGTGAACCAACTGACACCAGTGGCTTGTGAGACCGGCCACCGCCCCTCGTTGGGGTCTCGACTGTATACACTAGTCTACTCTGGAGTATCGATGCCCTGTCTCGAAACTCCGTCGACTAGGGACCTTTTAAGGATGTGCTTATAGACCCCAGCTCCCATGTATATGATCGCCCTCATACTGCTGGTCGTCAAGCAAGAATCCTATAGGCTCTATCAACGTGCAATAGTGACCTGTAAGGTCACCTAAAGCAGTACACGATGATAAAGATAAACCAGATAACATACTATCATCTTGAGTAAGACTATCCTACCGGCATAGGTCCTCCCACAATCATTGCAATCACGTGCCTGTGATCCAATAATTGACTTTGAGGGCACTATATCCAACAGCTCATTCTATCATTCTCATTCTCTCTCATCCTCAAGCTCTCCCTCTTCCTCTTGCTCTCTCTAGCTCAAGAAAACTCCCTCTCATGAGTTGAGAACCATTTCCTTATAGATAAAACCCAAAACACTTCTTTACTCATCCTAGTATATAAGGTCTAGCAAACCAAGTGTTCTAGTTTCCTCTAGTTTGAGGTTGAAGCTAAAGGTAGAAGCTTTCGGGTGGATCCATCTTCGGCGCAAGGAGACGACGAGGTGAGGCCGATCCGATCACAGCAAGGAGTTGAAGAGAAGGAGTTCAAGTTAAGGTATAACCCCCTAACCGAGTAGGTAAAACTCCTAGTTAGGTTGTTAGATAGTTAGTTTAACAAAGATCCGTATCTTGAGTCCATGTTACCCCCAAAGAAAAAATCGTTTTTCACCATTTCCGCAACCCCAAAGAACCGGGGACGGGTAACGTGGACTTACAGTGGTATCAGAGCCTAGTTAAACACTATCTAACATGTTAGCAAGGTAACTAGAAGTTCGATCAGTGAAAAAATCACAAAACACGCCCGAAATGTAAGCTTTCTGCCGATTTTTTTTCCTGTTCAAAAATTAATTAATCTTACACTAAAAATCGATTCAGGCTTTTTATAGAACACTGGAGAAAATTGGTCCCCTAACTCGGTCAACGCGCCGCGGAACCGCGGCAAGAGCTTGCTCCTGCCGCGAATCCGCGGCCGAGTTAACTCGGTTGTGGGTCCATTTTACTGCAGTGTTCTTATAGGGGTATTTTGGGATTTTTGGAATATGATTTTTCTGCCCAGATTTTCCAGAAAGCAAAATTTGTTTTTGGGGTTTAAAAATCCGTATTTTGATCGAACTTCTAAAGACTTTAGCTAACGGGTTTAAATCTGTGATGTGATATATGTATTGAACGTCTGCTAATCGTTATACGTCGATTAGTGGGGGTTATACATATCTGTGATCTGTAATGTTGATGGTATGTGTATATGAATTCATTGGATTGTCGCGGATGAATAGCCGGGGGGTTGTGAGATGAGAGTTTTCTTTATCTTTCAATTCATGTAATTTGTAATTGATGTAATATTATTTATATGGCCGCACAGCCGGGATGAGCTTGTAGCCGTCAATGTATAATTTCTTTTACTGTTTTTGCTCCTAGGATAGACCCATGGAGGGGGTGCACAAACTACCGGGTACCTCGAAGTGCCGAGTGGCCTACTCACATTGTTGAGGGAGGTTGCTTCACTTCGGGTATTTGGCGGGTAGTTTGCCGCACCCGTATGGGTCTAGGGTGGGGTATTGGCTATTCACCACGACCGTGTAATCCGCTTTTCGTTACAGGCTCGTACGGAATGCGGATTCCTAGTATATCCATTGTGTTCATCTGTGATCTGGAATGGCTATCATTGCATCAGACGAATGTATATATCTATATATGATATCTATTTAGGCGTTGCTTATGTTTTGCATCCGCGCTAGTCCAGCCCCCGCTCTGTCGTTAGTTAAGTAACCTAACGGGTAATGATGGGGCCCCATGGCGAATGCGGATGGCATAAGCGTACGTCATATTTTTGTTGTTTTCTGCAATGGTAGGATTAAATGATGGGACGCATTAAAATTAATGCAAGAAAATAAACCAAGTAAAAGTCATTAGAACACTTTCAAAACCACTCGGTTCTTTTCAAAAACCAACTTTTAAATGCGGAGCTTGAACCACTCCTTTTAAAAGCTATCTCGTTCCATCGATTATATCAAGTTCACTACGTTCACGGTTTCGCCAAAACCATTCGTAGCCCTCCATCATTTCAATTAAATATTCGGTAGTATTTAAGCTATGTATTTTGACCTCACGCCAAGGCATAGTGATTGGTAGCTGCCGGATATTTATCTGTTGCATAGATAGAATGTGTTGGTTTGAGACAGTCGTACTACCATTTTGGCCTACGTCAAGGGTAGGTACGGGTGGGTTCAAATTAACCTGGATAATGATGGGTAGAACTTGACATGTGACTTATGACATTTTGACCTCACGCCAAGGTCATAAGAGCATGGGGCAAAAATCCACATCGAGAGTTTCAAAAGAACCTGAAACTTGCTAGCGCTGCATACCATTTAGAGTGTGATGATTCTGGTAGGATTCCTTCAGTTTTGTCACGCGATGATATTTGGATCCCGATCCTACTGTGAGTATATGCTACTCCTCGGGAAATTTCTCACTTAACGATCAATGTTATAAACCAAGTAGGTGTCTAGAAAGGTGTTAGCGGGGCTACGCCCCCAGGGAAAAGAGGTTCTT
This sequence comes from Agapanthus africanus, assembly GCA_030015575.1. Taxonomy (NCBI): domain Eukaryota; kingdom Viridiplantae; phylum Streptophyta; class Magnoliopsida; order Asparagales; family Amaryllidaceae; genus Agapanthus; species Agapanthus africanus. The sequence continues at coordinate 114,474,809 of JASDDO010000031.1, forward strand.
AAATTAAGGAACTTCGTGAAAGCGTTGGAAAACCTCCCTCGAAGTACCGACACTGGCCTGGCTGAACGGTTAAGCAAGTATTGTACAGTGAGATTGATCCCGACTAATTCCTCCTTTTTGGTTTGAGGAGGGATTCGAGAAACAGTAGGAGCCATCCTGTTTAGACAAACTAAAAACCACTCTAAACTTGCAAGAGCATCATGCTGAGTGTTTCTTCTCTCTCTCCTAATTGCAGCAACCAATCGTCATGACCGGACTTAAGTTACTTCTAGATAAAAACATACAGACACGGCCAAACTACAAAGATTGGCTCAGGAATGTCAAAATGGCAATCACTTACGACAAGCTGGGGTCTCTCCTTACCACCAAAGCTCCCCCTGTCCCAGGTCCCACCTCCAGCGTCACGGATAAGGAAATCCGTAAGACCTGGAAGATCGATTGTACGAAGGCCAAGTGCCTCGTGCTTGCCTCTATGGACAATGAACATCAGAGGAGGCACGAGAATATGGACCTAGAATCCATTTTTCTTCATACAAAAGAACTGTACGGAGAGCAATCCCGTATCGCCAGATACGAAGTCTCGAAAAAGTTGTTTTCGACGAGATTGGACGTCGGATCATCGGTAGCAGAACACGTGCTTAAGATGATTGGCTTCATTGAAGTGCTCGCGGACCTTGGGACCACGTCAGAGAACGAGCTCTATACGGACTTGATTTTCCAGTCCCTTCCTTTCACTTACGCCCACTTTATCCTGAACTTCAACTTGCAAGGAAAAGAGGTTGAACTTCCGGAGCTCCTCAACATGTTGAGGAGAGCAGAGGGCACCCTACAGAAAGGTAGGGAAACATCCACTTTGTTTGTAGGAGGATCTTCCTCTTCTAAGACTAAGGCGAAAGCCAAGGGAAAGAAGAAGAAAGCCCCCGCCAAACCAAGGGGCGGTGTTAGTAAAGTGGAAACGAAGGGAAAAACAAAGGCAACAAAGAGAGCGGGGCAGCTTGTAGGAAAGGAAGAATGCTTCTATTGTCATAAGAAGGGACACTGGAAAAAGGATTGCAGGGCTTGGAAGGCCAGAAACCAGGATCCGAAGCAAGTTGCGGCTTCGGCTTCAGGTGTGTATGTTATTGAAAACTGTCTATCAATAAACTCTACATCCTGGGTTTTGGATACCGGATCAGGATCTCATATCTGTAATTCTTTGCAGGCACTGAGAAGGCGTAGGGTTTTGAAAGCAGGTGATATAACCCTCAGAGCTGCGAACGGAGCTGGCATGGATGCTGAGTCCGTGGGGGACTATCACCTGGGAATGTCAGATGGACATATTTTGGTTTTGCGTGATTGTTATTTTGTACCCAATGCAACCTGTAATATCATATCTGTATCTTTATTATCTAAAGAAGGTTATGAATTTGCATTTGTAAGTAATGTTGTGAACATTCACCTTAATCAAGTTTTGATTGGGTCAGGTACATTAAGCAATGGTATATACGTATTAAACCAACCATAGATTTTCAATATTCAGAATACACACAAAAGAAAGTCTCCGAAAACAAATCAGGCTTTCTTATGGCATTGTAGACTGGGTCACATAAATGAGAGAAGGTTGACGAAGTTACATACAGAACGATATTTGGATCCGTTCGAATATCAATCATATGCAACTTGTCAATCCTGTCTCAAAGGAAAGATGACAAAGACTCCGTTCACTGGACACGGAGTAAGAGCGAGCGAGCTCTTGGGACTCGTACACAGCGACGTGTGCGGTCCAATGTCTACGCATGCGCGATGCGGTTATTCTTACTTCATTACTTTTACGGATGACTTTTCAAGGTACGGATATGTCTTCTTAATGAAACATAAATCCGAAGCCTTTGGAAAATTCCAGGAATATAAGAATGAAGTAGAAAAACAAACAGGCAAAAGTTTCAAGACACTGAGATCTGATCGAAGTGGTGAATACTTAAGTGCCGAGTTCCTGGATTACTTAAAAGAGAATGGAATTCTCTCTCAGCTTACTCCTCCGTACACTCCGCAACATAACGGTGTATCGGAGAGACGGAACCGAACCCTATTGAATATGGTACGGTCCATGATGAGTAACGCTGAGTTGCCGCGATCTTTCTGGGGATATGCGCTAGAATCAGCTGCATACCTTTTGAACCGAGTTCCAACTAAGACTGTGCCTACCACACCATATGAGATATGGAGTGGGAAGAAACCCTATTTTCAATATCTGAAGATCTGGGGATGTCCAGCTTTTGTCAAAAAGCAGCATGCGGACAAACTTGAGGCACGCTCAGTACTGTGTAAGTTTGTGGGATACCCAAAGAACTCCATGGGGTATCTTTTTTATTACGCAGAGGAACAAAAGGTCTTTGTTTCTCGTAATGCCCACTTTCGGGAACACCAGTTCTTAGAAAAGGAAATAAGTGGGAGCGCAATAGAACTGGAAGAAATTCCAGAACCACAGACTATTACTGAAAGCTTAGCAGAACCAGAGGGTTCGAAAGAACAAGACATTCCTACGCCGCTCCGCAGGAGTAGTAGGCAGTCTCATCCGCCCGAGAGATACTACGGTTTTCTCATAGACGGGGATAGAGAGGATTGTATCATTGATTATGATGAGCCGACTAGCTTCCAACAGGCCATTCAGAGCGTTGACTCGGTAAAATGGCTGGATGCAATGCGGACCGAAATGGAGTCTATGTACACCAACAAAGTATAGTCTTTGGACGTTGCTCCAGATGGGGTAAAACCCGTAGGATGCAAATGGATCTTCAAGAGGAAGATTGGTGTAGATGGACAGGTTGAGACCTATAAGGCTAGACTTGTTGCAAAGAGTTTTCGTCAAAGACCTGGTTTGGACTATGACGAAACCTTTTCTCCAGTGGCTATGCTGAAATCCATTCGGATCCTTCTTGCCATTGCTGCCTTCCACGATTATGAGATTTGGCAGATGGACGTAAAGACCGCTTTTCTAAATGGAAATTTAGAGGAGTGTGTCTATATGGACCAGCCAGAGGTTTTCATTCAGAGTGGGAGCAGCGGGAAGGTGTGCAAGTTGCTTAAGTCCATTTATGGACTAAAGCAGGCATCGCGGAGTTGGAACATCTGTTTTGATGAGACGGTCAAAGAATTTGGCTTTATCAAAAATCCAGATGAACCATGCATCTATAGTAGATTTGTAGCACGAACTGTCGTATTCCTCGTTTTATACATGGATAGCATTCTCTTGATAGGAAATGGCATTCCTATGCTGCAATCTGTCAAAGGGCTCTTGTCATACAGGTTCTCCATGAAAGACCTGGGTGATGCCTCCTACATTCTGGGGATCCGGATCCATCGTGATAGATCCAAGAGGATATTAGGACTTTCGCAGTCCAGGTACATCGACACCGTACTGAAAAGATTCTGTTGGAGATAGTGCCCTCAGAGTCAATTATTGGATCACAGGCACGTGATTGCAATGATTGAGGGAGGACCTATCCCGGTAGGACAGTCTTGCTCGAGATGATAGTATGCTATCTGGTTTACCTTTATCATCGTGTACTGCTTTAGGTGACCTGACATGTCGCTATTGCACGTTGATAGAGCCCCTTGGATTCTTGCTTGACTGCCAGCAGTATGAGGGCGATCATATAAGTGAGAGCTGGAGTCTATAAGCACATCCTTAAAAGGTCCCTAGTCGTGGGAGTTTAGAGACAGGGCATCGATTCTCCAGAGTAGACTAGTGTATACAGTCGAGACCCCGACGAGGGGCAGTGGCCGGTCTCACAAGCCACTGGTGTCAGTAGGTTCACCTAAGATGTATACAGGTGCTCATTGGGTTATGAGTACACCGGACAGGACTCGCCGGGAACATGCTAGTTGGTCTTATACCTGACGTCAGATAGCAGTTCCCAGGTGACATGTGTACAGGTTAGTTCATCGACCTGGGGATCGTCATTTGTCTCGTGTGAGTTCCCACTGTACTTTGATTACTACCCTACCACGGCTCAAAGGAGTCGTGCAAACAGGTTTTAGTTGGGTACAGTCCCGAGCCACATGGAGGCAGTGAGCGGATCTTCGGGGGTTTCGTCTCTCCCGGTATTGGGGGTGAGGTCGCGCTGTGTCTAGTAGAGCCATTACACAAAGACCTTGGCCAAGGCAGGAGATTTACTGGTAGGTATTCCAGTAGTATCTCAGGGTGTTCTGGGCTACACTCCGACACGACTTGTACCGCTTTTGGGGGTCTGACTTTTACCAACCCCCTAGGCCCGCCATGCGATGCTCATAGACGAACGGACCGGACTGTACGGATATTGTCACTGACAGGCTCAGTTGGGTGTCGGGGTGAGCTTCCTCATCGACGTCCCTTTTGGTCAATAGCTGGTAGCCCGTCACGTATTGGCTTATACCTCTGACGTGCTAGTGGTTAAATCCACAGCCATAGTATTGACGAGTCTTTAGAGTCCACCACACTTACAGTTACTCAAGCTTTCGGGCGAAACGCTGTAGAGGCCGTATGGAGATATGGCAGGGTCCGATCAGATACGTGCGGTATTGCACGGATCAGGATCGGACGGTTTGTACTAGTGGCCGTATGGTTATATGGCAGCGTTCGATCAGATACGTGCGGTATTGCGCGGATCAGGATCGGACGGATTTTGCTAGCCGGCTTTGGTTTAAGCCGGTCCTAGTTTAGTACAGTGTAGATTTTGTCTCATTGCATTTGTATCCGGACGGAATACAAATGCGGGTGTGTATGCACAGTATGGGGTTTTCCTGTAATTTATTACGGGACCAGTTTTCTAGAGTTGCCATTTTGCTTTCCGTTCCGGCCGGTTTTTCTTTGTTCTTTCCCGGCCGGACTTTTCCGATGGAGGGTGTTATTTGCAAGTTTGCAAATAACACTTTGTGGAGGTCTTATTTGCATAAAGGTGTGATATGATAAGCATCTTTGCTTTTCATGCTTTATTGTGATAAGAAAGGATTAGATGTGATTTGAGGTTGATGGAAAGTTTAGTGATGATTATGTTTGGATGTGGGCACCCTCCTCCTTTTACTACACTCACCTCCCTCTTGCTTCATATTATTATCCTCCACCATTTCTAAATGAGTGAGATTATTATTATGGTTGAGAAAAAGAAAGAGAGAAGAAGAAGTGAGAAAAAAAAATGAGAGCTTCATCTTGAGAGGAGAAAAATGAGAGTGATTCATTTGGTGTATATCATTCTTCATCTCATTCCATTGCTAGAAAATTGAAAGCACCAATTTTCTACACACCATTCCTCCATCTATGGCAACCAACCCCAAAGTGAGACATTCACTCTACACTATATTCCTACAGCAAATCTTGAGCATGTCGAGTTGCCGGCTTCATGCCCGAGTTGCCTCAGTATCGAGGTGGGAGCCCGTAAAAGTACCCGGCTTCGTGGTGCCCTTTCCGACGAGGAGGAGACGGACGGAGATCCCGCGAGGAGATCGGAGTGGAGATGAAGACCGGAGGACTTGGATCGTCGGTATATCTCTTCCCCTTCTCTTTGTAGTTACCTAGATTTAGTTTAATGGCACGATCCGGGGTTTAGTGCGCGGTGGTGCCGGTTTGCAAAGTCCGCAAAATTAAAGTTCATCACCGTTTCCGCGTTTGGCCGTCGGATCGACGGCCGGGGCGCCGCCGTGCACTTACAGTGGTATCAGAGCCTCGCCATTAACATAGTCTAGCTTGGTGTAATGTGTTTTTCTGTTTCGATCGATCGAATGTTCCAAAACTGCATTTTAGTTCGAATCAGTTTCTGTTGAAAATTTTTGGTCTCGAAAATTTTTTCAGGTTATAAAATATTGATGTACTGGAAAATCTAAGAGTTCTGTAAAAATTTGACGAAGTAACTCCACAGTGGGAGCGCGGAACCGCCGCGAAACCCCCCCTCGCGCGGCCCTTCCGCCGCGCACTATTCACATCACTTCACCAAATTTTTTCAGAGGCCTTCTGGGCTTAAAATATGGGTTTTGGAATATTAAAATTGGGCCCAGGATTTCTGTGAGTGCTACAGTTTTGATTGAGGGCCCACTTGTTAATTTTTGATCGATCGGATATTTTAAACACATTTTTTCACAGTATTTACATTATATCTGCGACCGTGAATGTCACTCGATCGATAAATCCGGTCTAACTGCTATAGCCCGGTTAGACGGATTTGCGAACGTGACTTTCACGTTGATGTTCTATGTTTATGCTGTGATGTTGCGGATCGGTCGTAGGGATAGCCTGGATGCAATGCTAGTACAGTGTTGGTGTATTATGTACATTTGATATTGCGGGGCGAGCGTCCGACATGTGGACTGCCGTCACTGCCTGATTGTATTATTCTTTTGGGGCACGACCTGGTTGCGGTCGATGTACCCGGTGTATGTATATTTTACTTTCTGTACTAGGATTACCCCGCGGAGGGGTGCACGGATAGCCGGGTTCTAGAGGGCAACAAGCCCGCATCTCATGGCATTGGGACGGAGGGGGCTTCACTCTAGGATTGGCGGGCTATTCGCCGCACTCGTAGGGGGTACAGGTTGACCCAGGAGGGGTGCCCAAGTTGCCGGATTCCGTGGAGTGCTGGGTGGTCCATTCACGGAGCTGAAGGGGGCTGCCTCGCTTCAGGTTTTGGCGGGTAACTTGCCGCGCCCGTAGGGGTCTAGGATTTCATTGCACAGGCTATCCACACGACCAGGGGAACGTCGGGTTTCAGTAGTGGCTCTGTGAAACCCGGGGATCCCAGATATCTGTTTTGTTCTGTGATGCTGTACATTTCTGTGATGTTGCATTTTATTCACGCCTTGAGCGAAATATAATATATTGGTATATATATTAGTAGATGTTGTATATGCTTTTCATCCGTGCTAGTCCAGTCCCCGCTCTGCCGTTAGTTAGCTAACCTAACGGGTGATGACGGGACCCAGTGGCGAATGCGGATGGCATATACGTACGTCAGTATATTTTCGTTCTTTGTGGTGTGATCAATGATGGGACTGCATTGATTCGGATCAATGCAAGTTTAAAAACAAACCTAATCTGATGTTGTTGGAACATTTTTCAAAAAGCTGTTATTGCAAGGACGTTCACTTCTGTTTTGCATCGTGGTATTCATTTGGAATATCCTGCTCCTCAGTCGACGAGGCAAGGGCCGAGATCCCTTCACCGGGAGTGACCCCTTGGACAAAAGTTTGCGTCAGGGCAATGATTTCACTATAGCCGATTACTTTTGCTTTGCATCGCGGTATTCATTTGGAATATCCTGCACCCCATTCTACGGGGAAAGAGCCGAGATCCCTTCACCGGGAGTGACCTCTTTAGCAACGGTTTTCGTCACTATATTTTTAAAAGCTATCCGTTCCTTCGACGATATCAAGTTCTTTACGTTAAAGGTTTTCGCCAGAAACCATTCGTAGCCCTCCATCATTTCAGTTAAATATTCGGTAGTATTCAAGCTATGTATTTTGACCTCACGCCAAGGCATAGTGATTGGTAGCTGCCGGGTATTTATCTGTTGCATAGATAGATGCGTTGGTTTGGGACAGTCGTACTACTATTTTGGCCTACGTCAAGGGTATGTACGGGTGGATTCAAATTAACCTGGATAATGATGGGTAGAACTTGACATGTGACTTATGATATTTTGACCTCACGCCAAGGTCATAAGAGCATGGGGCAAAAATCACATCGGGAGTTTCAAAAGAACTGAAACTTGCCAGATATGCGCATACCTTCTGGAGTGTGATACCGTGAGCGGATTCCGTCACGTTGTCATACGATGAGAGTTGGATCCCGATTCCCACTGATGAGTTGGTTTACTCCTCGGGTGACCCCGACTAATTCTTCTTTCAGGTTTGGAGGAGAATTTGAGGTACAGTGGGAGGTTTCCTGATTGAAAAAAGTGACAACCATTCTGATCTAGGTTAGAGTGCACGCTGAGTGTTTCTTTCTCTCTCTCTCTGGCAGCGACCATTGACCCGACCCTAGACTATGACTCAGTGACCAAGTTGACCGAACCTACTTAACACTGGCTTTTGGATTGTCAGAGTTGCAGACCTCATTGCCACTCCTACTTTTACCCTTTTCTCCAGGACACCCCGTATTGCTACGAACGTCCACTTCCATTGGACAAAACCATCGTATGGTTATATACGAACTCGAAGGAATTTATTCGAGGATGGTTTCCGGTTCTGGAGAAAACGGATAGGATTATTCAGTTGTCTTTTCTTTTCACCTTCTCTCAGGTTGCGAGTACTCCTTGGTTTAGGAGTAGTATACCTATTACGCAAATTGGATAGTCTTCTTCCAAACCATAGGCTGGTGCCGACCGGTAGGGAAGGAAGAAAGCCAATTAGCCTAAACGGTGTACAGAAGGTATTAAGTTAAGACAAAGCAAGGGATTAGTAAGAGGGCAAAGTAAATTGCGACTGCTATTCACGACCAAACCAAGTATTTCTTCGCCAATCCTAAATCACCTTTGTATTTCTCCAGGACACTCCGTATCACTACGAAGATCCCATTTTATTGGATAATCCATCGTATGGTTATATACGAACTCGAAAGGAACTTGTTCCAGTTCGGGGATGGATCCTGGTTCAGGAGAAATAGGAATAAAGTACATTCAGGTATCTTTTATCTTCACCTTCTCTCGCGTTGCGAGTGCTCCTAGGATTAGGACAGTACACCCTTTATGCTTTTTGGATAGTCTTCTTCCAAACCATAGGCTGGTGCCGAACGGTAGGGAAGGAAGAAAACCATTTGGCCTAAAGGGGTGTACAGAAGGTAATGACTAAAGACATATGAAGGGATTTGGAGAGGTGGCAAAGAATTATACGGTTATAGTTATGAATCTGGATAATGGTAGAGGCATTACTAGGAATACCAGGATACCCCATCGAAACATTTCAATGTTTCAGTTCAACTGTGTACTGTTAAAAGAAAACTGATTTCCCAATTAGTCTTTACTCCAGGGTATGTATTTACCAGGTATGATTCTCACATCTGTATGGTTTTACAGATGATGAGTGGGAGTAAATTATTGGGAATTGGGTGATCATCCCCATTATATCGGGATTCGTTGTAATCGGTGATATTTGAGGAGATCATCTGGGCTGTTTGCCGGTCGGCAAATATTTGGTTTTGAATATCCGCTGTTGTGCACCAATTTCAAATTGATATATCTGTACGTCTATTTTCATAGAGTGAGATATACCTTTTGATATTATGTCGATAACATTTACCTATATCAGTGGATGGTTAGGTAAGGAGCATTAAACAGCGGTGTAATTCTTCTTAACCATAAGTACAGTTTTCAACCTACAACACACAGTGAAAGAGTTGTTAGACTCAGCGGACTTATACAGAGTATTGTATGTTGTCCAGTGTCCATTAGGACAGAGGGGTTGGTCCTCATACTATATTCAGTTTACTTTTGACTTCTCTAGTTCTTAGACATGTGTTTCGTAGAAACACAGGGTCTAAGTTTTGAGGAGTTATAGGTATTTGAATAGAGTAGAGAACCAGGTGTAGCAAGTATCGGGATTCTTCAAAGTGATCGAAGATGTAGATACTTGTGTATGGTATTCAGTTGATAGTAATGATAAAGAGAAATTGCTTCTCTTTCAGGTTACTCATAATTGGAAGCATTCCTAAGTTGAGTAACGCTGATCGGCCTCCTTCCATTTAGTTGACATGCACTGGAGATAGCTGCATGATTTGAATCTGGTTCAATTAAATCAGTGCCTCTGGTTCTATATTGGATGTAGAACAGTTCATATCTTAACGTTGTTAAGGTACGGGGAGTTGTCCGGCTTATGATTAAAACCAGACTCTGGATAACTCAAAGCACGTTTCTGTAATGGCTGTTTGTGGGTTGACCCAGGCTATGACGAGGGTTGATTTTCTACCATCTTGACTCGCCACAGTTTTAACAAAAATGGATTTTTTCAAAAACAGCAGTGGGAGTATGGTAGAACTGGAAGTGATTCCAGAACCGCAAACGATTACTGAAGATTTGATAAGGAACTTAAAGATTCAATCTGAATTAACATTCCATTGGCCACTCCGCAGATAAGGTGGGTAACTTCAGGCACCCGAGAGGTACTTCGGTAGCCTCAAGGACGGTGACAGGGAAGTTCTTGTTTACCCACACTTGCCATTGTTGTTGTTCCAGGCTGCGAGACCCGGCAGGAGGATGAGTATAGCGTCGTTCTGAACTAGCTTCAGAAGTGTACGTGTATATGACTCTGCCAGAGGGTTGTCGTAGTCAGTGGGAGCAGCGGAAGCATTGGTGGACATCAGGCTTATGTCTATTTATAGACTAAAGCAGATGTAGCGGAGATAGATCATCTGTTTCTGATGTGACAGTCATAGTTTTGACGTCATCAGAATAGGGGATGGATCTGTTGAGAAGGTAGTAGGAAGTGATATTCCTTTACTACGATCGGTTATACTTTGGTCGTCACACAGTGGTTTCTCCACAAAGGACTTGGACATTATATCAGACATACTGGTTACTAGATCTATGGTTTTAGATCTAGATTTGGGTGGTTTCCTAATCTGGGTACCTTGACAGCATTCTATGAGTATTTAGAATGGACGACTCCTGGCACGGTAGTGTACCTGCAAGTAATGGAGTCGCCCTCTCTAAAGGTGTCTTTTAGACTAAAGTAGAGAGGGATGTGCATGATTGGCAGATCACTTGCTTAGGCAATTGAGTCAATCATGAGATGTCAAGTACCACACCAGATGTTGTTCTTGCACTAGATGCAATAAGTTGATATTGATCCAATTCTGGAGAAACAGTCGGAAGCAGTTTTAGAACATAAGTGGCTGTTCTAGGGATATGATAACGGCTGCCTCTTTTAGGAGACGGTTATCATTCCAGGCTTCCAAGGTGACCTGGACGACAAGGAGGTTGTCAGAGTTATAGTTTTTCCCTCTGACGAGGGGCAGTATTTTGGACGGGTGGTCCAAGGCAATACTGAGGGTGGCATGGCGCAGGATACTGATTGAGTTCAGTTGACGATACAGTCTAAGAAGTTTGGATTTGGAGTTCATTTATGAGCTAAGTCCCATCAGACATCCAGACATTCTAAGACAGGTATTGCTCATTTCGGGAGATGGCTTTCTCCGCGAATTTGAGATATAGAGAGACATAGAAAGAAACATCAAGGCGGATCCACTCACTGAGGCTATTCCTCGAACGCAATAGTTTCGCAAACGGATTTTGTGAAACTGACTAGTAGGGGAGTTGGGTGTTCGGTATCACACGGGCTGTGAGTATGCGACATCGCAATAATTAGCCTTGAGTGCAAGTGGGAGATTGTTGGAGATAGTGCCCTCAGAGTCAATTATTGGATCACAGGCACGTGATTGCAATGATTGAGGGAGGACCTATCCCGGTAGGACAGTCTTGCTCGAGATGATAGTATGCTATCTGGTTTACCTTTATCATCGTGTACTGCTTTAGGTGACCTGACATGTCGCTATTGCACGTTGATAGAGCCCCTTGGATTCTTGCTTGACTGCCAGCAGTATGAGGGCGATCATATAAGTGAGAGCTGGAGTCTATAAGCACATCCTTAAAAGGTCCCTAGTCGTGGGAGTTTAGAGACAGGGCATCTATTCTCCAGAGTAGACTAGTGTATACAGTCGAGACCCAGACGAGGGGCGGTGGCCGGTCTCACAAGCCACTGGTGTCAGTAGGTTCACCTAAGATGTATACAGGTGCTCATTGGGTTATGAGTACACCGGACAGGACTCGCCGGGAACATGCTAGTTGGTCTTATACCTGACGTCAGATAGCAGTTCCCAGGTGACATGTGTACAGGTTAGTTCATCGACCTGGGGATCGTCATTTGTCTCGTGTGAGTTCCCACTGTACTTTGATTACTACCCTACCACGGCTCAAAGGAGTCGTGCAAACAGGTTTTAGTTGGGTACAGTCCCGAGCCACATGGAGGCAGTGAGTGGATCTTCGGGGGTTTCGTCTCTCCCGGTATTGGGGGTGAGGTCGCGCTGTGTCTAGGAGAGCCATTACACAAAGACCTTGGCCAAGGCAGGAGATTTACTGGTAGGTATTCCAGTAGTATCTCAGGGTGTTCTGGGCTACACTCCGACACGACTTGTACCGCTTTTGGGGGTCTGACTTTTACCAACCCCCTAGGCCCGCCATGCGATGCTCATAGACGAACGGACCGGACTGTACGGATATTGTCACTGACAGGCTCAGTTGGGTGTCGGGGTGAGCTTCCTCATCGACGTCCCTTTTGGTCAATAGCTGGTAGCCCGTCACGTATTGGCTTATACCTCTGACGTGCTAGTGGTTAAATCCACAGCCATAGTATTGACGAGTCTTTAGAGTCCACCACACTTACAGTTACTCAAGCTTTCGGGCGAAACGCTGTAGAGGCCGTATGGAGATATGGCAGGGTCCGATCAGATACGTGCGGTATTGCACGGATCAGGATCGGACGGTTTGTACTAGTGGCCGTATGGTTATATGGCAGCGTTCGATCAGATACGTGCGGTATTGCGTGGATCAGGATCGGACGGATTTTGCTAGCCGGCTTTGGTTTAAGCCGGTCCTAGTTTAGTACAGTGTAGATTTTGTCTCATTGCATTTGTATCCGGACGGAATACAAATGCGGGTGTGTATGCACAGTATGGGGTTTTCCTGTAATTTATTACGGGACCAGTTTTCTAGAGTTGCCATTTTGCTTTCCGTTCCGGCCGGTTTTTCTTTGTTCTTTCCCGGCCGGACTTTTCCGATGGAGGGTGTTATTTGCAAGTTTGCAAATAACACTTTGTGGAGGTCTTATTTGCATAAAGGTGTGATATGATAAGCATCTTTGCTTTTCATGCTTTATTGTGATAAGAAAGGATTAGATGTGATTTGAGGTTGATGGAAAGTTTAGTGATGATTATGTTTGGATGTGGGCACCCTCCTCCTTTTACTACACTCACCTCCCTCTTGCTTCATATTATTATCCTCCACCATTTCTAAATGAGTGAGATTATTATTATGGTTGAGAAAAAGAAAGAGAGAAAAAGAAGTGAGAAAAAAAAAATGAGAGCTTCATCTTGAGAGAAGAAAAATGAGAGTGATTCATTTGGTGTATATCATTCTTCATCTCATTCCATTGCTAGAAAATTGAAAGCACCAATTTTCTACACACCATTCCTCCATCTATGGCAACCAACCCCAAAGTGAGACATTCACTCTACACTATATTCCTACAGCAAATCTTGAGCATGTCGAGTTGCCGGCTTCATGCCCGAGTTGCCTCAGTATCGAGGTGGGAGCCCGTAAAAGTACCCGGCTTCGTGGTGCCCTTTCCGACGAGGAGGAGACGGACGGAGATCCCGCGAGGAGATCGGAGTGGAGATGAAGACCGGAGGACTTGGATCGTCGGTATATCTCTTCCCCTTCTCTTTGTAGTTAGCTAGATTTAGTTTAATGGCACGATCCGGGGTTTAGTGCGCGGTGGTGCCGGTTTGCAAAGTCCGCAAAATTAAAGTTCATCACCGTTTCCGCGTTTGGCCGTCGGATCGACGGCCGGGGCGCCGCCGTGCACTTACAGATTCAGTATGGAAGATTCCAAGCACGGTAATCTACCGGCTTGTCACGGGATCACCCTCTCTAAAAAGATGTCTCCCAAGACTGATTTGGAAAGGGATCGCATGTCTATTATACCCTACGCTTCTGCGGTAGGCTCTATAATGTATGCGATGTTGTGTACCAGGCCAGATGTTGCTTATGCACTGAGTGTGGTAAGCCGGTATCAGTCAAACCCTGGGGAGAAGCACTGGATAGCGGTAAAGAACATTCTCAAGTACCTGAGAAGAACTAAGGAGATGTTCTTGGTGTATGGCGGAAAAGACCTCCAGATTGAGGCCTTTGCTGACTCCAGCTTCCAAAGTGACAAGGATGATTCCAAGTCCATGTTGGGTTTTTTCTTTACCCTCAATGAAGGGGCGGTGTGTTGGAAGAGTTCCAAACAGGAAACCGTTGCTGACTCGACAATGGAAGCGGAATATATCGCTGTATCTGATGCCGCAAAAGAAGCCGTCTGGATGAGGAAGTTCTTGAAAGAACTTCAGGTGGTTCCGTCCATTGTTGATCCAATACCTCTGTATTGCGACAACAACGGGGTTATAGCTTTAGCGAAGGAACCCAGGTCCCATCAGAAATCCAGACACATCTTGAGGCGGTATCACCTGATCAGGGAGATCGTGGATCGACAGGAGATCGAGGTTCGGAGGGTTGCTTCAGAAGATAACACTGCAGATCCATTCACGAAGGCTTTGCCCCAGACTCAGTTCGAGCGGCTGATCGAGATGATAGGTCTTCGATACACAAGTACATGGCCTTAGTGCAAGTGGGAGATTGTTAGTGTATATGCCCTAGAGGCCATTACTGTATCATACTAGTTTGTATATTACTTAATGGAAGCTTGGGATATTCATCATTGTATAGACAATCTTGCTCAAAATAGTAGTATGCTACTTAGTTTGTTTCTACTTCAATGTGTGTACATGTGTTTCTTTTAACATATTTCCTATACACATTAGTGGAGCCCTTAGGATCTTTGCTTGATTACCAGCGTTGTGATGGCAGTCACACTCGTGGGGGCTGGGTAATCCACAAGCACATCCTTATGCAGGTCTCTAGTCGTAGGACTATCGAGACAGGGCATCGATACTCCGGAGTAGACTAACGTATGCACTTCTTATCCCAGCAGGGGAGACGGTCTGTCCCACAGCCGTCAGTACGTCATACTTGAGATAGTATGCGGGTGCTCGTTAGGTTACGAGTACACTGGACAGGACTCGTCGGGAACTGTTGGTTGGTACTATACCTATCGTCAGTTATCAGTTCCCAGGTGACATGAGTACAGCTTAGTCCGCTGACTTGACACTGTCACTTCGCCTCGAGTGTGTTCCCACTGTACTTTGATTACTACCCTACCACGGCTCAAAGGAGTCGTCCAAACAGGTAGTAGTTGGGTGCAGTCCCGAAGCACTTGGAGGCATTAACGGTTAGATAGGATTCTTCTCTCCCGGTATTGGGAGTTGATATCGCGCTGTGTCTAGGAGAGCCATTACACATAGTCGTCCCTGGCCAGGGCAAGCGAGATACACTGGTAGGTTTCCAGTGTTGTCTCAGAGTGTTCTGGGCTACACTCCGACACGACTTGTACCGCTATTAGGGGACTGACGTTTACCACCCCCTAGGCCCGCCATGCGATATTCTCAGAAGAACAGACCGGACTGTACGCAGATTGTCACATTCAGGCTCAGTAGGAGTTCGGATGAGTTCACCTCGTCAGTCTTCTTATCGGCATCTACCTGGGGGCCGTTACGCACAGCTAGTGCCGCTTGTGGTCTGTGGTTAAACCCACTGCCAGCGTAGTGTCGAGTCTTTAGAGTCCCACACATAGAGCTATTCGCCTTTAGGCAAAAGAGTAGAGGTCGCATGGTTTTGCGAAAGGGTTCGGTCACATCCGTGCACTTGTGCACGTTTAGTGTCCGGGCAGTTATTACTAGCGGGCTTTGGGTTAAGCCAGATCCTAGTATACGTTTTGGGATTGGTTTTATCTCGTTTGTATTCGTGTTCCTTGGAACGCGGATGCGGGTGTGTATGCACGATTGACAGAGACAAAGGCAGAGGATTCTCATTAGGGTTGTTAACTGTTGACTTTTGCTAAACCCTAATGAGAATAAGAAATATGATTAATGATAATATTAATTAAGTATTATTGTGCCATGGTTGGGTTAAAAGGTTGACTTTGTTGACTTGTTGACTTTGTTGACCAGTTGACTAGGTTGGACTTGTTGACCATCATCATGACAATGGCTATCATTTCTTGGCATTGACCTTTACTTGCTTGTTTGTTCACAAATTTAATGCATGAAATGATATTGCCATTTGATATGATAACAACCATCACATATTACTCAATTGTTATTATTAGTTATGATTATTTTGTGTTATGAGAGCATGGGTGGAAAAAGGCTTGCTCATTCTATCATTCTCATTCTCTCTCGTCCTCAAGCTCTCTCTCTTCCTCTTGCTCTCTCTAGCTCAAGAAAACTCCCTCTCATGAGTTGAGAACCATTTCCTTAAAGATAAAACCCAAAACACTTCTCTACTCATCCTAGTATACAAGGTCTAGCAAACCAAGTGTTTTAGTTTCCTCTAGTTTGAGGTTGAAGCCAAAGGTAGAAGCTTTCGGGTGGATCCATCTTCGGCGCAAGGAGACGACGAGGTGAGGCCGATCCGACCACCGCAAGGAGTTCAAGTTAAGGTATAACCCCCTAACCGAGTAGGTAAAACTCCTAGTTAGGTTGTTAGATAGTTAGTTTAACAAAGATCCGTATCTTGAGTCCATGTTACCCCCAAAGAAAAAATCGTTTTTCACCATTTCCGCAACCCCAAAGAACCGGGACGGGTAACATGGTCTTACATGATTAGTTTATTTATCAACTAAACTACAGCAGATTCAAACAGAGGCTAATCTTATCAAAATACGATATCCGATTTCTAAAATAAAACGATACAGAACTTAAGTTACAGGGTTTGAAGTTATACCTACTGCAAGACCATTAGAAAGGCTTCCTCCAAGATGCACAAGCTCAATCTATTATAACTTGAAGGTAGTGGTAGTGACCTTAGTACTTAGTCCCTCTTTCCTTTTCTTCTCTTGGTTTTGATGAAAGATTTAAATTGGAGAAGGAGATGGTTGGCTTAGTTTAGGATATAGTGTTTTATTTAGGAGCTAAGAATAGGTGTGATAATGTGTTGTAGAGGAAGGAGGAGGTGGAAAGTGCAAGGTGGTAGTGTAACTTGAAGAAGCATGAGTGATTCATGCAAGGATGAGGTGTTGGATTTGAAGAAGGAGGTGTAAAGGTAATGAAGGAGGAGGTGTCAACTTATAATTAAGGATGAAATGAGGTGTTTTGTGTGAGTGTTAACACATAATGATATATGTCATCCATGATAAAATATAACAATAAATAAAAACCTTCATATCATAATTTAATTTCATATAACATAAAGGATATGAAATGATAAATCTATTACTTAATTATTATTAGTTTAATGACAAATACAATGTCATATTAAAATAATTAAAATATCATTTTCTTGATATCTGCCACTTATTCATAATTATCAAAATAATTACATTTTTCGGATATGATTCCGATACCCAATTTCATAAGCGACATCATTTTGAAAAAAATATACTTTTCATTATTTATAATAAAAATTAAAATTAAGTATTCTTGATTTTTTCCAAAATGTTACACCCCCGGGACACATCATCAGTTACGTGTTGCGATCTGGGGAATTCCCACTTGTGAGCATCATCACTACCATAGAGACCCGTGCACTTGCGGCATTCATATTTTAAATCTTCTTACAACAACAGTGCATAAAGAGAATCATATACAGGTTCATCTGTCGGCATATTTAATGTTCACATTACTTTCTGTGCATGAGCTTTGATCTGTTCCTGTAACCATTTAGCTTAGCAATTATCAAAGGCATAATATATTCACAGTTTGTATTTGCAATTTATACAGTATATGGTAGTTAACCGGAAAAAGTCGAAAGGTCGTGGTATTATAGTGAATTTAGTCACAAATAAAATAAAAAATAATGCAAAAATAATAAGAAGAAGCAATTCCTTTTGTTGAAATCAAAAACAAAGATCTCACTAATATATATTTCAACAACGCTAAACTCAAAACAAACATCACATTTAGCGCGCACACAATCTTATCAATCCACAACAAAACCAAACTATAAAATTCTCCATATTTCTTTTCCTGAGACACCATTTATTCATATCATAGTAACAACCTTGCTATCAATAGACAGGAGCTTTGGTAAGAAATATGGCTTCTTTCTTAGATAAGAAATGATCAAGCAGTTTCTCTCTCTCAGGCAAGCTTTCCTTCACAATATCTAAGCTTAGGAACCCTTGAGTCCATTTCCATAACACAGGGTGCTTCTCCTCATTGATTAAGCTTACGCTGACCACTTGCTGCAAAACTCCAGCCCAAAATGCCAAGTGATTTGCAGCTATATCGACGAATCCGATATAATCACCTCCAAAAAGCTTCTTCCTTTCGAGCTCTCCCTCTAGAGTTTTCAAGTTCCCTTGGGTTTGGTACATGAATTTTTTTTGCATTTCTCCTTCAGTCCGGCATGACATCCATAGAGGAGGAAGGCACTGAAGTTATATGCCAGAAAAAAAATTACAATTAGGGCAGATTTCCATAATGTATTTTATTGTCCATTTAGGATTAGTAAAAAAGTTGTTAACTGTAGTTTATTTTGCCAGTTCAGTTGGTTTGACCATTGTATAACATATACTAGATTTTGTATTTTACATAAGAAATTAACATAAAACAGAGATTGCAAGAAAACAGAAGGCTGGTCACGTCAACCTTTTATTTAGAAGATATATACCTTTGAGGTCAAGTATTCCTCAGAGAAAAAAACAAGTTTATGAGTGGAGATATAGCAAAAACTAATTTTATCTGAAATCTTATACTTTCGGATGGTTGCCTAATTTAATAGTTGACACTCCACACGCATTATTGTTCATATGTAACGACATTGTTTGTCAAGGCACTATATATAGATGTAAATAACTGAATGTTAACTTGCAATTGATAAGTTCGAAAGTAACAAACTTCTTGAAAAACCAGTAAACTAGTGCATTGTGAGATGCATATGTAGAGAGCAAACAGAAATTTAGGGCAGATATCAATATAATACCCTTAACTATCATTGTTTACCACTAAACTACCTAGGCTTTTGCTTTAATGACACTAAAGTACCCTTACATGTAGCACTTTAAGGGCGCTTACAGTACTTAAAAACCTTAAGGTAGTTTAGTAACAGTTAAGATACATTTTAGTGAATTTACCCTAATATATATTAACAAGATGTGATCCCTTTGACTAATTTGTACCTTGTCATCAATGAACTTTGCCCAAAATCGAGCCTGGGCTTTTTCTACCGGATCCTCAGGCATCAACCTATACCCACTCCATGCTTCATCAATGTATTCGATTATGATGAGCGACTCTACAATGGGCTTTTCTCTATCGATGAGCACAGGGACCTTCTTATTAACAGGATTAGACTCAAAAAGCAATGCGCTCTTTACCGCAAGATCCTGTTCAATGTATTCATAGGGGATTCCTTTCAACTTGAGAGCTAGCTCCAGGCGACCGCTAACACACACACACACTCCCTCTCCCAACACTTTGACTTCCTCTGCCATTTTGCTTGTTTTTTCCCTACTAATTAAACCTACACTACCACAATAAGGGGTTGCTCTTACGGATTTAGCCGTATGGTCAAATCACTGCCCCTACGGATTAATCCATAGGGCCATAAAATTCTCCCGTAGGGGCAAAGGCTGTAGGTGTAGGTGTAAGTCTTCGTCCTGAACATACCCCTACTGAGTAATAATTGCCTCTACGCCTTCCTCCGTAGGGACATATATCCCTACGGGTTACTCCGTAAGGACAGATTATTTATTTAATTTATTGTTTTATAAAATAAAATACTTGTCCCTATGGAGCTCTCCGTAGGTTCTGATACTTATCCCTACGGATATATCCGTAGATCCATATAAATGCCTCTACGGATAAATCGTAGGAGCAAGTTTAACCCCATGTTGCTCAGTCCAGAGGATCAAAATATCAGGTATCCTGATATTTTGTTCCTACGGATGACTATGTAGAGGCAAATTTTGTCCCTACGGATTAATCCGTAGGTGCAATATATCTCCCTACGGATTAATCCGTAGGGACAAAATACCATTTTTTTTAGAAAGGGGTTACTGTTTTTTTCCCGTCCTGTGCACAATAATATATACATCATATAACCAAATACAGAAATATTCATAATCAATATCTCACGCATAATATATAAAAGAAATAAAGAAACAGAATAGAATATCAATCTAAATTATCGTGAACAATCAAACCACCACCAAAATCGTCCAAAATATATATAATATGTATCAAGTAAGTCCATGCATCCTAAAAATATATATAAAAAAAAGCTACCCTAGCTCGGTCTAGCTCCTCCACCTCTGAGAAACGCCGTAATCTGGCGCATCTGCTCCTCGGTGCAACCTTGAGTCGTCAAAAACTCGACCAGTGAAGGAGCGGACTGTGCGAGAGTCTGAGCGTGCTGTGGAGCAGCAGGAGTGATCTGCGCAACCGCAGCCGAGGTAGTGGCTTGCGGAGCCGCAGCCGAAGGAGATGCATGTGAAACCGCAACCGAAGCGGCCTGTCGCATCTGTTAAATTTTGTGTGTAATAAACGAGTAAGAATACTTAGGAACTTAGGCCTCGTTTGGGTATCTAATTTGGAAAACCGTAGTTTCTTTTAATTAGATAGTTTTATATAAGTATGATTAATCAAAGTTAAGTTTACAACCAAATAAGCTCAGGCCACTAATATTGCATATGTTACTATCTATAATGTGATATAATATTTTACTATTAAGTCGTATATGTACAAATATCTCCTTCAACTTCTCGACGGTGGTCTTCAAGATGGCAATATCATGCTCTAGACGTCGCTAACAAGGGTTAGGGAAAGTAACCACCGGAGTGGAGTCCAACCTCATATAGGCCATGCTAGGACCTAGTCCCTGGTTTCTCTCCCAACCTCCATGGTGCCCTTCATGTGCGGCGTCTAGGACTGGGGTTAGTAGAATTGGATCGTTCTGTCCAGTAAAATCAATCCCCGATGTCTCTGCCTACTCCACCACTTGCTCCTACACCCACATTAACCATTAAAATATAAGTATATCATTTAAATTTGAACTTTTCAAAACAAAAGTTTTAAACATATTAGAATAAATATTAACACTTACGCAGTAGTCCTGGGTAGCGGTGTCAGGGAATCGAAGCTCGCCCGTGGCAGGATCTGTCGAGGTGTCGTGGAAGGAAAAATACACGGTCAGCACGCTCGGTGTACCACCCTGCGCCAGGGTCTGAGCTCTCTGCAATTCGCCAAAAATTTACATATATTATAAAATAACTCTTAATATTACATTATATCAAAATAGATCTATTGTAATTTACCGATGCCTCCATGGCACGAGTTGTTGGGATTCCTCAACACCCTACTGGGTTTTCAAGATATCAAGCATGTCAATTTCAAAAATTCTTAGATGCTAAAGAACCCTAACCTAGGATCAAGCTAGAGTAACTAGACAATATAAATATGTAATCAAACATTACAACAAATGAACAAGGAATACAACCTTTGTAGACCGGTCCTTCACTTCAATTAGCTCCTTGTAGCAGTCCCTTCGCTGCGAATAATGATCTCCCGAACTCTAGTATGGGTTCCCTTGAAGAAATGAACAATCTTGCTCGAAATCATCGAGGCCGAAGATGATCTACGTCGAGGAGACTCAAACTCTAGCTAGCTCTTCACTAAATTAGGGTTTAGTGAAGCAAACGCCATAAACTAAATGGCTAATCTAGGAGAGGATGATGAAGTAGGGATTTTGCTCATTTTGAATTTATTTTTCTCACTAGGATTCATCATCTCATGAAACCTTAGAAAGCTTTTGAGATGAGGAAGAAGATGAAGAGAAAAATGAACAAGTGAATGAGTTGTTTGAAAAATAGCAACCATGGTGAGATAATATCTCATACTAAACTCTTGTAGAGAATAAATCATGGTCAAGGATAAATGGTAAGGTTAATAAATATCTTAAGCAATACAAATAAAGTGGACTAAGTCAATGGTTTATCCAAGCATCTACATGCTTCCAACCATGACCAATTTCACTTCATTTTGAATTACTTTAAATAAGTAAAACCCTAGATTTATCCAAAGCATGGTGTTAGTCTCATACACCCGTATTGCATATATCAACAACCATGACACAATCACATATATCACATATATGTAAAGTGTACACAAAAGTGAGAAAAAGAAATATTTAAGTGATCTAATATTAGTTAATGTAATTCAATATATCAAATATATAATTATACATTAACTTATTAAATTAACACTTGATTTAATAATCCGGCTATATCACATACAACCGGCTAATATCAAATGTAACAATTTATCGAATCAACACTTAATCCGATAACCCGGCTATATCACATATAACCGGCCAATATCACATATCGCGAGAATAGAATACGGTATCACATATCGTATTAATCTCGGTCCCGCACATATCACATATGTGCTCCTACTTCGTTTCGCTTGAGCCAGGAAATCTCTGTGTAGGACTCTAAAGACTCGTCAATACGCCGGCAGTAGGTGGTGATCAAATCAGTCACCCACAAAGCACAAGCGGTCTGCTAAACGTAACGGCTATCTGGGTATTGAGCGATCAGAAGATCAACAAGCAAGCTTGCTCATACTCCTGCGAATCCAATCAGTAACACTACCGTACAGTCCGGTCTCTTTGTCTGATATATCACATATCTAGTCTAGGGGTGGTAAACGTCAGACCCCAGTAACTTGATAAGTCATGCCGATGTAAGGTCCATAATGGTTCGAGAAACTACTGATAACACTTACCAGTAGATCTCAGCAACCCTGGCCAGGGATTTCCTGTTATAGCCAATCGAGCATAGCGCAACATCAACCCCCAATACCGGGAGAGACGAATCCCCTCCTATCGCTCATTGCCTCCATGTGACTCGGGACTGTACTGAAAAACCACCTGTTTGCATGACTCAGTAGAGCCGTGGTAGGGTGGAAATCAAAACACAGTGGGAGACACACAAGACTTTATGACGATCTCGGGTCGACAGACTAACCTGTACCAGTGTCACCAGAGAACTGCTATCTGACGTGAGGTATAATACCATCTAGGAGTTCTTGACGAGTCTGTTCAGTGTACCCAGTCTCCACTGAGCACCAGTATACCATCTCCGATGTCAAACACCAATGGATATGGGATCATCCATCGCCCATCACATGGGTCGAGAAGCTATACACTAGTCTACTCTGGAGTATCGATGCTCTGTCTCGATATTCTCTCGACTAGGAACAATTAAAGGATCTACTCTTAGACTACCCAGACCCCAATAGTATGATCTCTATCATAATCCTGGAAGTCAAGTACACATCTTAAGGGCTTTATTAACATGTTATAGAGAGACATCAAGTGTACATGTTAAGATAAAGAGCAACCAGCGTACTATCATGTCGAGCAAGAAAGTCCTCCCAATATATGTCCCAGCATCCACTATAATATACATCACATATACAATAATGGCCTTTAGGGCATATATATAACTGACACGAGTAATGTTTCTCGAGCCTCCTGTATAAGTGGGGCGACCCCTTTTCGCTGACTTCCTATTTTCTTTATTTTGATCGGCATGTTTCTGCACAGCACATTCAGATTTAGTTTTCTAATTAAGCAACACAAAAAAATAAATTATATACTAAACAATGAATTAAATTTAAATTACAAACCTGTTTTCGCTGAGAGTCAAAATATTAGCACAAGAGAGGTCATGTATCTATGTCAACTCTCACAAAGGCCGGAGTATGTAGGAGAGCCGCTCTCTCTACCTCGGGGGTCGCCATCCACAGAGAATAGCAGTCGATCTTCAGCCCGTTCCTATTGTATCGGACTTTTGATTGCATGTTCTTCATTAGGCCCTGGTACAGAGAGTGAAGATCGAGCACTCTCTCTGGGTGATCAGGGTCGGGTATAGGCTAAAAGTCGTAATCCAACTACAAATAAAAAAAATAATGTATTTAAATTGCAACTGTTAAATAATAATAAATATATTGGATAAGTCAAATAAAAATATATATTAATACCCGAGCCTGATCCCAGAAGAGGGCAAATGAATGCCGATGCTGATCGTCCCACTCAACGTGAAGTGGATACTTCTTTAAGTTACGGCTCCCATCCCCCATATACCGGCCGAACCTTTCATTATAATCGCCGGTATAGCGATAGTCAGGGGTAAAGAAGAGGGGGAATGGTGCCTCCCCATAGCTCTGTTGAGCCTCAGCCTGTGGGACTGATTCGGCCCTTGAGTCCCCTCCTCGGGATAGAGCTGCCCCGTATCTACAAGAAATATTAAGACAAGAAATATTAAGACAAAGTGGTATTAAGAAATCAAGGATTAACGAAAATTGAAGTGCGATATATACCTCCGGTGACAGCAGCATGAGCCTGGGCCCGGGCAGCAGCACGAGTGGGACGATAGTTCCTCCGGTGAGGAACAGCCGGTGACCTGGACGTGGACGCGTCCCCTCCAACTAGAAAATAAACATTGACGATAAAATTTTATAAAGTTCATGTTTATTCTTAGAGAATATGTAAAATGAATAAGTATTTTATATTTATTCAAACTAACCTGCAGACTGAGCGAAGGGTACGGAAGTGGCAGGAGTGGCCTCTGCGCTAGATGTGGACACACCACCTATAATAAGACAATTAAAAATAGATTATATAAGTAATTGCAAAAAGAATGTGTAGATCAATAATATAAAATTCTAAATCAATATGCATGCAATATAAGATATATAAACATACCTGCAGGTCCGGTGGTGGCCTCTGGCCGAGATGTGGAGGCACCACCTACTACTAGACAATCAAAAAATGATTATCTAAGTAAGAGAAAAAAGAATGTGTGTATATTTATGATATAACATTCTAAATCAATATGCATACACTATAAGATATATAAACATACCAGCAGGTGCGGTGGTGGCTTCTGCCTCTCATGTGGATGCACCACCAACAGCTAGACAATTAAACATTGACTATATAAGTAATTTTGAAATAAATATGTGTGTATATCTATAATATTACATTTAAAATAAATATGCGTGCAATATACCTGGAGGTGTGGCAAAGTCCACATGGAAGGAGTCATCGAAAGGGGATACCGATCGAGATGCAAGACCGGCCCTATGAAGCTCCCTACGCAGCTCTCCGGACGGCAGAACCACTCTGCCTCTGCCTCTGCCTCTGCCGCTGCCTCGGCTGGTGCTCCTGCCGCCCCTCGCTGCTCCGGTGGACTTCATCAAACCTATATAAGAGTACAATCATTACATATGCATGCAATATATGTATAGATCGTAGAAATGTGAAGTAATAATATAACATTATTGATAACCTTTTTCGTTTCGTGGACGCATTAAACATATCTACTTCGATTTCATCATCGATATCATTTCTAACATACGTAACTTCACGATCATCCGAAGACAACACGTCTTTTTAAACAGACGGTCGGAGCACTCTAAGTCTTCTCTCCTCTTCATCATCATCGCTGTCCTCTATACGATCCTCGAATTCTAGGAGATCGTAAACATCCCTGAGTTTCCAACGACATATGACACTCCATCCCGGATGCTTCAAGCACTGTGAATAGTATACTTGGAACGCTTGGTTCGGAAAGATAAATGGATCGTCTTGACCGTAAAATCGAAGTGTGTTCACACTAGTCAATCCATATTCATCTTTCCATGTCCCAAAATTGTTTCTCCACTTATCCGTGTCGGTTCGTGTATCGTACCAAGTACACTAAAATATATAAAATGGTTCTAATCGTCCGGGGTATTGGATGCCAAGTATGCAATTTAAGTATCCATAATAAATCACACCATCTGATCCTACTGTCGCAATCCCACTATTCAGAGTGGTTCGAGATATTTCTATGTCCTTTACTTCAAATTTGTATCTAAGGACACCGAATCCTTTATAATATGCAACCTCCATACTAGGAAACTGAGCTAAACATTTTGAATCTTTATCTAATGATGCAAACAAGTTCGGATCGTGGATCTGACAAAATAAGTGTTACGACAAATACATAATGATATAAGTTTAGATTAAGACTAGTAACAATAGCATGTTATTCGAACAAATTACATGATCTGCAACCCAATCGCAAAAATTATCCTGATGATATTTTTCCAATCATTCATCATTCCAATCAGGATGCCCCTCACGTGCCTGATTAATATGAATTCTGTTCTCAACAATAAATTATGATATTAATATTATATCATTTCATACAAATACAAATACAAATATAATAATTAATCCAAAAAATCTTACTCACTATTTTTTTCAAGACATACGCTATTGAGGAGGATAAACCGATATATCATGTTGATAAACACAGTGTCTACTCTCTTATAGGGCGCTTTACCATATGGCCCGTCCTGAATTCTCCGAGGCCGGTTAAGTTTCGTCTCAATGTTCTCGTCCAGATAGCGGGAACAAAATGTGGTTATTTCATCTAGAAGATAACCTTGCATGATAGAACCCTCTAGTCGATTTCTATTCCGTATATATTTTTTTAGAGTGTAGAGGTGCCTAAAGAAAAATATATTAAATAAATAAGTACGGGCATATAGGATAACAATAATTTTACAAATTGCGTTAAATGAAAAATTCCACATACCTTTCGACGGGATACATCCATCGATATTGTACCGGTCCAGCTAACTTAGCCTCGGTTGCAAGATGAACCGTCAGGTGTATTATGATATCGAAGAATGACGGTGGGAAAATACGCTCAAGCTTGTAAAGTATCAATGCAATAGAATTTTCTAGATTCTCCAGCGTCACAACATTCAGGGTTTTAGCGCACAATTCTCTAAACAGCAACAAAGGTCATTGATTACCAGACCAACCGATTCGGGAAGAGAAGTCCTGAGGGCTAATGGGAGAAGGTGCTCCATAATAATATGGTGATCATAACTTTTCAACCCATCGATCTTGCCTTTCTCAATTTTTATCTTCTTACTAAATGATCTTGAGAAACCTGTGGGAACTTTCAAATCATGCAATACCTGCAGGAACCTTTTTTTCTCCGGTTGTGACATATGATACGCGGCATTGGAAAGTACAAACTTGTCTGGTTTACCCTCTATCGGTTTAGGATGCAATTCACTTCTAATTTCCCAGTCCCGAAAATCCATCTGAGCACGGAAGTCGTCTTTCGATTTTCAGTCTTTAGAAAGAAGTAAGTTGAGTACGTGCTCGGATACTCTCTTCTCTATGTGCATGACGTCCAGACAATGACGTACTAAATTCGTTGAGCAGTACGGAAGCTCGTAGAAAATACTTACTTATTCCAGTAGAGTGGTTTGACCTGTTTTGCCGGATCTATCCCGAAAGTTACATTATTGTAACCATCCCACTGAGCAGTCACATCCTCTCCGGACAATGAGGCTGGAGGCCCAAGAAACTCCTGATGACCATTAAAGTAAGCAGCGTCTAATCTGTAGGGATTGTCTAGTGGCAGGAAACGCCGATGGCCGCAATAACAAACCTTCCTGCTAAAATTCAACCATTTCGATGTTGTATATTGATGGAAATAAGGGCATGCTTTGTGACCATGTACTGACCAACCTGATAGCATTCCATACACAGGAAAGTCATTAATTATCCACATTATAGCCGCACGCAGTGTGAAGGTTACATCTGTGTTTGCATTGTAAGTCTCTACACCATCAATGAATAAAGATTTTAACTCATCGATCAGAGGTCGGAGATAGACGTCGATATTGTTTCCCAGTGAGTTTGGTCCGTCAATAAGAAGATGCATCATAAAGTAGGATTGATCCATAGCCAACCAAGACGACGGATTATAAATTATCATTACAACGGGCTATGTGCTGTGGTTTCCAGCCATATAGTTGAATGAGCAGAAGCCTTCACTAGCGAGTCTGAGCCTGACATGCGAGGATCACTACTGAATATTTCGTGCCTCCTATCGAAATTCTTCCATGCCGGTGAATCTCTTGGATGACCCATTTTTCCATCTTCACTTGGAGCAGCACGGTGATGCCAAATCATTGTCTCGGCTGTTTTCTTGCACCTGATCAATAGCCTCTGCATCCTCTGTGTTATGGGAAAGTATAATGCTATCTTGACAGTTATATTGGGCTTCTTATAAGATTCTTTTGGCTTATACCTGGCCTCTCCGCATATTGGACACTGTTTCAATTCTGAATTCTCCTTCCGGTACAACACGCAATATTTAGGACATGCATGAATCTTCTCGCACTTCAGACCTAAATCAGACATCATCTTCTGGGCTTCGTACCAGCTGTCGGGTAAGTTATTTTCCAGGGGCACGGAATCTTTCAGGAACATCAGAAGTATCGTGAATGACTTGTTGCGCCATCCATTTAGGCACTTAATCTGGAAAAGTTGGACGAACCATGATAGGGTTGAATACATTGCATTCTCATAAATTGGTCTTCTAACAGCATTCATGAACTTTTCATACTTATCCGCACGCGGTCCTTGGCCGAAAGGAATGTCATCTTTGGTAGGAATACTATCACGTAGGGCAGCCTCTACCATATCCTCCATTTCTTCTCCTTAAAAGAAGTTATCTGTAACAACCCTAAACTTCCTGTACAAATTTTTCAAAAAATACAGAAAGGGATATTTTTGCCTGAGCACAAATTATAAGTTTGTTTTGCTTTTTAATAGCAAGCAAGAGCTTGTAGCTCATTGGTAAGACCTTGCACTGTTGAACCAAGCCACCAGAATTCAAATCCCATCATCCACATTATTTTTAATATTTTTTTATTTTAATATTTTTAGAATTCCAAGAGTCTACACATGCTAAACCCTTAAAACCCCACTACATTAATAAAACTAACTGGCCCAGGGGGTTAATGAAGCAACGGGGAACATTCTGGGCGCCCGACTCGGTCGGACCGCCGAGTCCCCAACATGAAAGTTGGGCCAATTCACCTCCCCATCACTCATGCATACTTTATTACCTTGGATCGGTTCCAGAGATCCTTTAAAACCTTAATTACTCTATTTTTAATACATTTTAATACATTTTTTCATTTCACCCTTTCACCTACCCTAAACCCTAGCCTTACCCTATAAATACAACCCCTACACACACATCCTCACTCTAAAATTCTGATCAAAACTCTCAAGAAAATACCTAGAAGTTTAGTGTACATTTGAAGTTAGTGAAGGGCGAAGCTCTGGCGAAATTCCGACGACAACCCTAGGAGCTCCCAGCGACGAAACGACTCACCGGCGCCTCCTACCGTTCCCTCTTTCTCTCTTCTAATATCTAAACCCGTAAGTCCCATCTCCCTCTTCTCTATTCTTTTCTAAAAACATGTATTTCTAAATACCGACGGAATCGGAGTTAATCCGATGTCCGATTCGGTTCTTCCTAAAAATCTCACTTTTTCTTAAATACAATCACACTAAACCTTTACATGTTGACTATTAAATATTAACAAGTCATATTGAACAAGTTTTATATCAAAAAGATTTCTATTTCAATTGTTATCGTACTTTTTCACTAAAATACCATGTAGTTTAATTTCGACATTTAAAACATCATAATCTTATTATACCTTTAAATAGATCATGAGGTAATGACCTAACTCCTCACACACTCATATGCAACATACCACAATACTTTTCGGGTACATAGAATACGGGAAAACGAAACCTTTCAAAAAAAATACCATTTACTAATAAAACCGTTTTCTACAAGATTAAGTGTTTTACAAATCTTTGCAAAGTGCCGCTACATCCCTGGGCTTAGTAATGCGAGATGCAGACCTCCGCAAGGAGCATTCGGTCTCGGGAGATTTAAAATACGAAAATCTTAAGAAAATGAGATTTCTAGAAATATAATATATATTTAAATTATTTTTATATAAAATATATATATGTATGTATGTATGTATGTATCATTAAAATATCTATTTTATGATAATATAGATATTCCAACTTTTTCCTAAAATCACAAGAATCACTTTACATTAGAATACCATGAATTCCATACAAGTTCAATGTTACAATTAAATATCATGTATTATGAAAAATAGGTTATTTTCACTAGAAATATCACAAATATAAAATCTATATCTATGACAACTCTAAAGATGATAATAAAATACTTGGGGGGTATTTTGAAAATTATACAAAATTATTTTTACATAAAACCTCTCAAGTTCTATAAATTACCCTAAGGACCCTAATATAGGTTTAAGCGGGACCAATCTCTTGAGCCTCAGAGAGCCGGAGAAGTAGGTACTTGCCTATTTAAGCTAGACAACTTAACAACGGTGTTATCAACACGGTAATCGTCTTTGAAAAAGACACAAATTCTGCCACCCACGTGCAGCGGTTACCGATAACATCAAAACAATCAGGACTTCAATTTCTTTTCTAATTGTCTGACTCAGACTGAGTCTCATTAATAATCCAACTTGAATATGATTCAAGTACAATCTACAATCTACAATCCAACATGAATCCTTGAATACATATATTCAAAACTATTCAATCTATATTGACTGAACCGAACCATAGATATACTTCCATTTACATGATTTTACAGTTACATTCATGATTCTCCAGTTACATATATTTACTGATATCATAGTTTCGGCAAGTCATCCAATTATACAATCCATATTACAAGACAATACAAGTTGTAAAACAACACAAAAATACAATCAAGATATCACGGGGTTTAAGGGGTAGATTGGTACGGAAGGTGTTAGAAGTAGCACGAGACTGCAACCATAAGACACCTAACCTATATTCCGTTGCTGTTGTACCGTGGCATAACGGTTCCTTGAGTTCCTGATACCTTAGTCTCCGGGGCAAGTGAGACTCCTCTCGTATACACTGGAATCTTTCTGTACCAAGCTACAAACAATAGAGTTAACACTAAATACAACAATATAATAATATAATAAAACTGTAAAAATTACACTCTCTCTCTCTGTCTATTCTTTTTTCTCCCTAATCTTTGGGACTTACCGAGCGATTTGTTCATTGACGACATTCTCTTTCTTTCTTGTTTGAATGTCGTCAGGTGTTTCGGATCTTCCAGAGATCGAGCCTAGCACTGAAGACTTGGACCAGCTTTCCTACGGCCTAGAGCTCTAGCTTCATTGTACACATTTTTATTTCAGTACTTTCCATTTCTGTTATGCCACTGTTTAGGCATCGCTTTCCTTCAGATGTATTTACTTTCCATGCATTGTACAAAAAAATGTTAATAAATAAAGTTGTTGTTCACTACATTTGTCTCTTGTGTACATTTCTTTCATATTTCTTATATACGCTTAGCGTATTTACTTCAGAGTAAATACGTAGCGGCCTCATCGCGTCCTCTGCCCGTACACTAGGAAGTGGGGCGTAACAGGTTTTGTTGGTGGCCCATACAGGTCTGAGCTGTATGGAACCCTACCATGCAGTTCTGTTCTATGTGAACAACCTAAGCAATATAATACAAGAACCAGCAACTAAAACATTCTTTACAATTCATATTTCTTGAATCTTATCATTCCATTTACTTTGAATCTGTCCTAACCTATATTTTTCTTTCAAGGTTATGGATTCTCCAAATAACACCAGCACCAATGTCAACAACACACCTCCACCACTACCACTCACACCTGCCGTCGCTGCTCCGCTCAACAAGCAGACGGTTCTGCTTGAGGCGATCCGCAGCCTCCTAGAGGGACAGCAGCAGCAGACTGCTCTTTTAATGAACCGTCCCGAAGAAGAAGCACCTGGGATAAAGCAATTCAGGTCTTTGTACACCAACCGGTTCTCAGGAAAGGAGAGCCCATTGGAAGCTAAGGAATAGGCTCAGAGTATCGAAGATGATCTGGCAGCGGCACAAGTGCCAGAGGGAGCTTGGGTCCGTGTTGCAAAATTGCAGCTCACGGACAATACACGGAATTGGTGGAAGGTGGAAGAAAGCCGTCTTGAACAACCCATCGAATGGAAGACTTTCCGCTACATGTTTGACGCTATGTAATTCCCTGAGATTGCCAGGTTCGATATGGAACAGCAGTTCATTCATCTGCAACAAGGTTCGATGTGGACCAAATCAGTAGATGAGTATGATGCTGAGTTCACCATGCTAAGTCGGTAAGATATGTCTCAATATTCGATTTAATATCACATACTACACAGCTAACACAAGACCGTAACATGTTTGCGGCCCATCTCATACCGACTGCTGAGATCAGAGCTAGAAGATTTCAGCAAGGGTTGGACCCGGAAATCCAAGCTGCTCTAGCTACAGGGGATTTCCCAACCCATGATTTGGCTTTGAAGGCTGCCCAAAAATTCGAGGCAGTAGTAAAGATGAAGGGCAGACCTCAATCTGCCGGATTGAAACGCCCTGCCCCTCAAATGGCAGGAGGAGCCTCTTCCAGGCCATCGTTCAAACCCAGGGGAACAGAAGAAATCAATAACCAGCCAAGTCCCGACTTTTGCTTCTATTGCAAGAGGGAAGGACACTTGTGGAAGGACTGTAGGCGCGCAAAAGGCCTGTACCTAGTTTATGGCGCGTCCAATCACAGAATTGAGACCTGTCCATATAGATACAACTCAGCTCACACACCCACCAACCACCCGCAGCGGCCAGCTATCCAGGCTCCTGCATCTCGTCTAGCACTCCCAGCTCCACCACATGCACAGCCTACTAGCCAATTCCAACAAGCAATGAGGGACATACCTCGAGGGCAAAGAAATATGCCCCGAGGACAGAATGTGCCTCCACTTAGGAAGAATGTACCAAGGCGTCAGCCTCCACATTAGCAGCCATAGAAGCCGAGGCTATATGTCAAGGTAACACTGGTAAGCCTTTTCACATTTTTTTTTTAAAAAAACCCTTGCACCAACTTGTTATACACTATCAGTACTCCAGTCATCAAACTTTTCTTGAATCTGTTACACTTTCCTTTTACAAATTTCGATGACGAGATTTTTATAAGGGGGTAGAATGTAACAACCCTAAACTTCGTGTACAACTTTCTGTACAAATTTTTCAAAAAATACAGAAAGGGGTATTTGCCCGAGCACAAGTTATAATTTTGTTTTTCTTTTTAATAGCAAGCAAGAGATTGTAGCTCATTGGTAAGACCTTGCACTACTGAACCAAGCCACCAGAGTTTAAATCCCATCACCCACATTATTTTTAATATTGCTTTATTTTAATATTTTTAGAATTCCAAGAGTCTACACGTGCTAAACCCGTAAAACCCCACTACACTAATAAAACTAACTGGCCCAGGGGTTTAATGAAGCGACGGGGAACATTCTGAGCGCTTGACTCGGTTGGACTCGGCCGAATCGGCCGGCGACTCGAGCCGCCGCCGCCGGCCGGACTCGGCCGGACCGCCGAGTTCCCAACATGAAAGTTGGGCCTCTTCACCTCCCCATCACTCCTGCATACTTTATTACCTTGGATCGGTTCCAGAGACCCTTTAAAATCCTAATTACTCCATTTTTAATACATTTTAATACATTTTTTCATTTCACCCTTTCAACTACCTTAAACCCTAGCCTTACCCTATAAATACAACCCCTACATACACACCCCTCACACCAAAATTCTGATCAAAACTCTCAAGAAAATCCCTAGAAGTTTAGTGTACATTTGAAGTTAGCGGAGGGCGAAGCTCCGGCAAAATTCCGACGACAACCCTAGGAGCTTCCGGTGACGAAACGACGCATCGGCACCTCCTACCGTTCCCTCTTCCTCTCTTCTAATCTCTAAACCCATAAGTCCCACCTCCCTCTTCTCTATTCTTTTTTAAAAACATGTATTTCTAAATACCGACGGAATCGGAGTTAATCCGACGTCCGATTCGGTTCTTCCTAAAAATCTCACTTTTTCTTAAATACAATCACACTAAACCTTTACATATTGACTATTAAATATTAACAAGTCATATTGAACAAGTTTCATATCAAAAAGATTTCTATTTCAATTGTTATCATACTTTTTCACTAAAATACCATGTAGTTTAATTTCGACATTTAAAACATCATAATCTTGCTATACGTTTAAGTAGATCACGAGGTAATGACCTACCTCCTCACACACTCATATGCAATATAGCACAATACCTTTCGGGAACATAGAATACGGGAAAACGAAATCTTTCAAAAAAATACCATTTACAAATAAAACCGTTTTCTACAAGATTAAGTGTTTTACAAATCTTTGCAAAGTGCCGCTACAACCCATTTTGGGGAACCCCACTGGGATGGTGCGGATTATCGCACATCCCTGGGCTTAGTAGTGCGAGATGCAGACCTCCGCAAGGAGCATTCGGTCTCGAGAGATTTAAAATACGAAAATCTTAAGAAAATGAGATTTCTAGAAATATAATATATATTAAAATTATTTTTATATAAAATACATACATATATATATATATCATTAAAATATCTATTTTGTAATAATATAGATATTCTAACTTTTTCCTGAAATCACAAGAATCACTTTATATTAGAATACTATGAATTTCATACAAGTTCAATGTTACAATTAAATACCATGTATTATGAAAAATAGGTTATTTTCACTAGAAATATCACAAATATAAAATCTACATCTATGACAACTCTAAAGAAGATAATTAAATACTTTAGGTATATATTGAAAATTATACAAAATTATTTTTATATAAACCCCCTCAAGTTCTATAAATTACCTTTAGGACCCTAGTAAATATAGGTTTAAGTGGGACCAATCTCTTGAACTTCAGGGAGCCGGAGAAGTGGGTGCTTGCCTATTTAAGATAGACAACTTAACAACGGTGTTATCAACACAGTAATCGTCTTTGAAAAAGACACAAATCCTGCCGCCCATGTGCAGCGGTTACCGATAACATCAAAACAATCAGGACTTCAATTTCTTTTCTAATTGTCTGACTCAGACTGAGTCTCATTAATAATCTGACTTGAATATGATTCAAGTATAATCTACAATCTACAATCCAACATGAATCCTTGAATACATATATTCAAAACTATTCAATCTATATTGACTGAACCGAACCATGGATATACTTCCATTTACATGATTCTCCAGTTACATTCATGATTCTCCAGTTACATACATTTACTAATATCATGGTTCGGCACGTCATCCAATTATACAATCTATATTACAAGACAATACAAGTTGTAATACAACACAAACAATACAATCAAGACATCGCGGGGTTTAAGGGGTAGATTGGTACGGAAGGTGTTAGAAGTGGCACGAGACTGCAACCATAAGACACCTAACCTATATTTCGTTGCTGCTGTACCGTGGCATAACGGTTCCTTGAGTTCCTGATACCTTAGTCTCCGGGGCAAGTGAGACTCCTTTCGTATACACTGGCATCCTTCTGTACCAAGCTACAAACAACAGCGTTAACACTAAATACAATAATATAACAATATAATACAACTGTAAAAGTTACACACTCTCTCTCTTTCTCTGTCTATTCTATTTTCTCCCTAATCTTTGGGACTTACCGAGCGATTTGTTCGCTAATGACATTCTCTTTCTTTCTTCTTTGAATGTCGTCAGGTGTTTCGGATCTTCTAGAGATCGAGCCTAGCACTGAAGACTTGGACCAGCTTTCCTACGACCCAGAGCTCTAGATTTATTGTATACATTTTTATTTCAGTATTTTCCATTTCTGTTATGCCACCGTTTAGGCATCATTTTTTCCTTCAGATGTATTTACTTTCCATGCATTGTATAAAAGAATGTTAATAAATAAAGTTGTTGTTCACTACATTTGTCTCTTGTGTACATTTCTTTTATATTTCTTAGATACGCTTAGCTTATTTACTTTAGAGTAAATACGTAGCGGCCTCATCGCGTGCTCTGCCCGTACACTGGGAAGCGGGGCATGACATTATCGTGTTCTTCTTCTTCTGACGCATTACCGTCTTCTCCTTCTTCTTCTGCTGCATTACCATCTTCTTCTTGTCCTTTCCTGTGATATAGCCAAGTTGTATAAAATCTTGTAAAATCTTGTTTAACGATGTGAAACTCTACGATTTCTACCTTCTGCCAGAACTTATTACCACATCTATCGCACAGGCAGAGAATCTTCTCTAACACGATCTTATTATGTGCGCATGCAAATTCAATGAAAGCAGCAACTCCTGCGACAAACTTAGATTGCATGCGTTGTTGCCAATCCACGTACATCCAGTCCTTAACTCTGATGTACTTATGGGCCATGTTAGACTGTATAACATATAAATTGTAGATTACGGTGATTATATTGAAAAATCTAAGAACGCGATAGTTACTGACAAAGAAGAAAGTCCGTAGCGGCAAGTTTGTCGTTGAAAAGAATAAATTATCGATAAATAAAGTTAGATTTGAAGATACCCAAGTATGAGTTGTATTCTGTGTATGTGTGTTTCAATTTATGATTTCGCTTAAGTGTAGCGTTGTTAGTGTGTATGTGCTTTGTGTGTGCATTTGTTGAGTATTCATGTTGTATGTGTGTGTTTCGGCTGTCGGGGTAAGGTTTCTATCCCATTAAGAATGTATAGAGCAGACACCCATTCGCTTGTCCTTTCATCTATTTCGAGTAAATTTTGGCAGCACCTCCCCGCTGTTCTCCGAGTACACTGTAATAGAATAGATAATCATTTCAATACTGTGAAACAACTCTGAAATGAACACCTGATCTATCTTTGTACACGGAGAACCAGCGTAAAAGTACCGACGAAATAACTCGAAACGAATGAAAACACAAGTGAATGCAGTGTTTGCTTTATACATTCCTAACGTGTCCACACTGGACAAATCTATCGGTTATCATACGATTGAATCTTCTCGTTACATAGACTATACGACGGTTGTTAGTACCGAACTATATCGTCCGATATTTAACAACCTTCATATAATTCTATATCACGACGAACATCGAACATATGTTAACCGATAGAAGGGGACTAAGTCACGCTTTGATTTTCACATATGAGTATCGATGGGAATATGAAAGTTTCATATTATCATCGAGTATTATATATTGGTTTTAAGTTGAACATTTAACTTAAATAGGTTTTACGTTTATGTTTTGTTATTAAGGGTTCGAAGGTTTTTTGTTTAGGGTAAATTTTTATTGCGTTTACGGTAAAGTTGTGCGTTTACGTTATCATCGAGTATCGTCGTGAAGGAACTCGTGCACCCTAAACCCTAATTATAACTCAAATTAACCCTAATCATCACCCTAACTCAAATTATCCCTAATTAATCCAAAATTAACCCAATAAATCCAAATTAACCCTAAACAACACCCTAACTCAAATTATCCCAAAATTAACCCAATTAACCCTAATCAACACCCTAATACAAATACACTCTATTTTACCTAATTAACCCAAATTAACCCTAACCAATATTAACCTAACCCTAATTATCACCCTAACTCAAATTATAATTAACTCTAGCCCAAACCAAAATTAACCCTAATTAATCTAATTAACCCTAACTCTAACCCTAACCCTAATCATCACTAACCCTATTTTACCAAATTAATCCAAACTAACCCTACCTAATTAACCCCAACCCTAACCCTATCCCTAAACCGAACTCTTACACTAGCCCTAACCCTAAACCGAACCCTAACCCTAGCCTAAACCCTAGACTGAACTCTAACCCTAACCCTAGTTAACCCAGCCATATACTAGTAACCCTAACCCTAACTCTAAAATAAACAATAACACAAAAATAAGAATAATTATAAGTTCAAAATTCAAATTAACCCACCTCAGTAGTAGTTTTGCCGGCGGTAAATAGCTCGACGAGGTGCAAGAGGCCGGGGAGGCGCGCGGGTGCGGTGGCAAGGAGGCGCGTGGGTCTCTCTACTGCGGCCAACTACGACGATGAAGTTGACGATGGGCGACGAGGTGGCGCGCGTGGGTGCGGTGACGAGGAGGCATGCGCGGGAGGTCGATCGCGGGGTAGTGGGTAATTTTGGGAATGACGAGGAAGTTTCTGGGCTTTATATTTTTTTATTTATAAATAACCCTTCTTTGTTCCCACGAATTATGTAAGTCCATATCACGCACCCCACGAACTTGTGGGGAGGCGGAATATATGAAAAACAATTATCAAAGCTTCGTAACACGGACTTGAGTGCATGAATCGTATCTAAACCGTTACTAGCAAACTACGAGAGGTTTAACTACTCGGATTCGAAATTATACCTTACGTTACTTGTCCTTAGGGTCTTCATCGCTGTCCTCCACTCCTCGTAGGTTCCTTGGAACATCGGCACCTCAACGGTTTCCTCGAGTCAAAGACGATCTATCCGAAAGCTCCTACGCCAAGCTTGATCTCTAACTTGAGATAACTAGGTTGCTCAAAGTGCTAATCTAAGCTACCTAGGGGATATAGAGTGAGATTATGGATGTATTAGTCTAGCTAATCCTTGATCTCAATACATGAGAGGGGAGGATTAGGGTTTCAAGAGAGAGCTTGAGGAGAGAGAAGGTGAGCATATGAATTACTTTGGATGAATGAAATCATTTGTGTATATATGAAACATATGATATTATTAAGTAAATAATAAATAAAGCTTTATCATCATGTTTCATTAATACCCTAAGTGATTCATCATATGAGTCATATAAATCATTAAATGAATCATTAACTCATTGCATGAATCACTACATGACTCACTAATCCAATTAATGCAAATGCCACCTGTTCATATTAGATTTTTGCATTTTTATACCGCCCAATTTTTATCATATTGTTTATCGGTAGGTACTCTTGAGCCGTGTTTACTAGTCAATTGCAGAATACAGGTTCTCGGCTCTTAAAGGTGAAATTCATGGAAAAGCATGACAATTCCGGATTACTGCCAACCACAGATGAAACACGGGTCTCTTCTCTTTATCCGTATGTTGCCACACACCAGTTTAAGAAGACAAAATGGCAAATCGATTGACACCTTCATGCACAAAGCACAATGGCAACACCAAGTCCAAGAAATCTATGCGGAGCTCGAGGAAATCATGACAAAAGATCCACTTTTGATCATCAGAAATTCTGGAAAAATCGTGAGGAAAATCTGAGAAAAGATGTATACCAGACTCATGGGCACAGCAAACCAGGGAACCCTACAAAATTCGGCGGCCTAACTCTACTAAAGGGCCGCGGTTCCGCGGCATAAGCAGGCTTAGGCCGCGGAACCACGGCCGTATGGTGGCGGCAGTTGACCAATTTTTAAGGGTGTTTTGGTCATTCCATGTTTATTCTGAATGTTGCCCTATATTTTCTTTTCCCTGCCTATAAATAGTCCAGAACCTTGTGAAGCCAAGGGTGCTTAATCTTGTATTTTAGGTTTTAGAATACTTGTTGTTCTTCTTCCTCTTCTCATCTCTTCTCCATTGAAAAACTTGTAGTGAGCTTTTGTGAGTGAAGAATGATGAATAAAGAAGTTCATTTTGTTATTATACTTGTCTTGCTCTTGTTATGTTAATTGCTTGTAATCTTTAATTGATAATTTAGTTGTTGTTATTTGTGTTTGTTTCTTTCTTGTTCTATTTTCCTTTATCCTTAAAACAACCGTGATGCTTACGCTTGATCCTTGCCAAGGTGAGGTCGCAAATAGCTAGTTGTTATCTTCTAATCTCCTTCTTTCTATCTTCCTCTTTTGTTTTATTTTCTTTTCCGTATCATGGGTGAGTAGTTTTCATACTTGTTAGGGTAGGATAAGGAAAGTTTGAGAGAAGGAAATCTCCCTCACTCTTTCCTTGCCTAACATCTTAAATCGACTCCCGTTAATTGAACCACAATCCGCTCCCTACGGCACCCTATCCTACATGATAGTGGTGATTCCGAAGTGAGACCGGTTGTGGTTGAATTAACCGGAGGTTAAGGCTAAGAGCCAAGAACGGACGGACAAGCACCAAAATGAAGAACTTATGCGTTGGAAAGCCTAGCTTATACTCGCAAGTTCCTTCCTAGTCGTGCTAATCCACGTTGTTGCCGATTACCGTAACACCGATATTAAGAGTGGCAACGAAAGAAGTGAGCGACTCCTAACTCAAACCAACCTAATCCTAACCCTAACAAGCTCTCTTTACATATCATTTTAACACTTAGTTAATCACAACAAATCTGGACTTTCGGACTTAACTCATTAAAGCACATAGAAAAAGATTCTCATCTCCCTGCGGACGACCCGTACTCAACCGGCTAGCTAGAAGTGAAACCGTTTTGATTGCGGTAATTAACTAAACTTGAACACGCAGAGAATCTCTACCAATCAAATGGCGCCGTTGCCGGGGAGACGGTAGTTTATTTCTTTATGTAATTTCGGGTTAACTTGTGAATATAAATCTAACCGAAAAACAAAACAAAAAAATATACATTGTAAAAAATAACTATCTTGTTATTTTTGATTAGTTTTTGTGCAAGTGTGCAGGAACAAAAGACGGTCGAGTTCAGTGCCAAAGACGTGGGAAGTTAGACCCACATCTCGCGGCTACACCGCGACGGATCAAAACGAAGCAAACGGTCTACTATAAGATTCTGGAGCATAACCAGTGAGCAAATCCAGATTCAGGGTCTTAAAAAGAGAAGAGGACACCCCATACAGCAAACTCAAGAAATCCAGAGGCCCAATTCATCTATACAGCCGCGTTTCCGCGGCCTAAAGGCTTGTTTGGCCGTGGAAACGCGGTCATTTGCTGACATCAGCAGCCAAATTTTCTCTGGCTGGTTCTCTGTAAGTCTCTCTATCCTATTCCCCACTCCTCTGAACTCCACTGAACTGTGTTTTCTGCAGCATTCTTTGCACAAATTCTCTTCCCCCTTCCAATAAACTGTTCTTGTGCAGGATTCTTTGCGCCGCGCTATAAAATAAAAATTGTTTGCAGTTGATTTGTTACTGCTTTGCATTTATTAATACGGACTTTAAGGGGCTTGAAACCAATTCAGATTGGGTGGGGATTTCATCACCCTTCCCAGGACCCCAGAAATCACAA
Organism: Agapanthus africanus; assembly: GCA_030015575.1. Lineage (NCBI taxonomy): Eukaryota > Viridiplantae > Streptophyta > Magnoliopsida > Asparagales > Amaryllidaceae > Agapanthus > Agapanthus africanus. The sequence continues at coordinate 114,515,650 of JASDDO010000031.1, forward strand.
AAATCATATGCATTGACCATTGTTAAATTAAAAAATACTAGACTCAGCCCTAAGGACTTCGCGCTCAATAGGACAGAGAACTAATTACAGGCATCGGCCGTTTATCCTATCCTGACTTTGCGGTGTCTAGGAAAGTGTGTCGAAGGCAAGTGGTTACTTAATTAGGACCACTACTTACGTAGTGGGGAGCCTCCCACTTACCTGGCACTTACCTAGCCGCAATTGGCGGAGAAGAGGCGGTTTGAGGTCCTGTTTCTAGCCCTTTGGAACAGTTAGGAGCTGTCTAGCTGACCTAGGTGACCCTAGATCTAGGTGTGATTGTGCATATCTTGTTTGTGATTGCTTAAAGCCGTAATTCCGTACATATTTCTATAAAGCTCTTTCTAAAAAAAAGGAAAAAATCAAAAACTTTTATAAAAACTTGCCCTTCGTCGCCAAATCCATTTTTCACCCACCACCCATCGTATTTCTCCATTGACGTTTTCTTACCCTCACCTTCTCCGCTTTGACTATACTAAACTCGTTTAGTGTATGTCCGCTTGGACTCGGGACACTTGCGCCCGCTTAGTCCGCGTTACGTTAGTCGCTACCGACTACGCGATCGACTCAGACGTCGAAACTCCGTCCTCGCCTCTTTCACCCTTACCTTTGCCGGCCAACTCCGACGTTGACCGGAATTCTGTTCATACATCCTCACCTTCACCTTCACCTTCACCAACCTCTTCTTCCGCGATGTCAGGATTTAATCCAAACATCTCTTTGACTACCCATGGATTGGCTCCTCCTCCTACGGAGACGAATAACCCACCACCACCGCCTGTTGTAGCACCGCAGCGAATCGCGCTCCAGGATCGTTTCTATCCCACCCGTTCTGCACTCCCCACCTGTCTTTCTCTTCCACCGGCCAATGGGGATAATTTTGAAATTAAGCCCCATTTCATCAACATGCTTCCGCGATTTCATGGGCTTGAATCTGAAGATGCCTATATCTTCATCAACAAATTTCAAAACGTTTGTGCCATGATGAAAACCACCCAGCTGTCGGACGATGCTATACGTCTACGGGTCATTCCGTTCACTTTATGCGATCTTGCTGAAAAATGGCTGTATAGCACCGCTTCCCACTCCATAACTAGTTGGGACGAGTTTGTTAAAGCGTTTCTCAAAAAGTTTTATCCGAATCACAAAACCGCAAGGATCCGTAATGAAATCAACCAATTCTCTCAGCTTCCTTCTGAACCCTTCTGGAAGTGCTTTGACCGGTATAAAGACCTTCTTGTTCAGTGTCCTCACCATGGTATAGAGAAATGGCAAGTTTGCCAAACCTTATACGAGGGCCTGAACCCAGCAACCAAGCAGTTGTTGGAAACTATTTGTCAGGGCCACTTCCTATCGAAATCTGACGAGGAAGCGTGGCAATTCTTCGACGGCCTTGCGGAAGAAACGCTACAATGGGAGAGCACCAGACCGACTTCTTCTTCTTCTATCTCCACTTCTACCGGTCAGTCTAGGGTAGGAATTCACCAACTTGATGTCTCTATTGCGATGAAAGCTGAAATGGCTGCAATAACGAGAAAGCTTGAAGCAATAGAGAGCAAATTTTCTTCTCCTGCTCCTACCCATGTTCTTCCCCTTCGTACCATTTGCGCTTGTTGTTCCGATCTTTCTCACTTGACCGAAAAGTGTCCTTACAATCCGCCATCTCAAGGACAGGATCAGGTTAATGCTGCATTTCAGCAAAGACCGAGGAATGATCCATACTCTTCCACCTACAATCCCGGTTGGAGGAACCATCCCAATTTCGCCTGGAAATCAGAATCAGCATCAATTCCAAGGCAACAATTTTCAGAGGCCCCCTCCTCCGCAACAACAAGCGCAACAACAAACTCAACATCAGTTTCAGCAGCCCTTCCAACCCCAACCTTTTCAAAATCAGACGAACAACTTTGCACCCAATAATTCTTTTCCCCAAAACAAATTTGTTCCGTCAAACAACGATAAGGTTTCCTCGCTCGAACGAAGTCTGGAGGTGTTCGTTAAACAATCGACACAATCCACCGCTAACATCCAGTCTTCCATTCAATCCCTGGTGCAACACACTGCCGCTCAGGGGCAAAGCATCAAGACCATCGAGGCCCAAATTGTACAGCTGAATGCGGCCTTAAGCGAGCGAGAAAAGGGGAAGCTCCCGTCCCAGCCACTCCCTAATCCCGGTCACCCACATAATGTACATGTTGCTCTTGAACAACAGAACCATAACGTGAGTGCCGTGACCACACTGAGATCGGGAAGGATGCTGCAAAACAACATCGGCACACGGATCAACGATGACACCCCGGCCACTTCTTCTTCTTCTTCTTCTCCTTCGTCTTCGTCCTCTGAGCCTATTCTTCATTCTTCAAAAGGCTCTTCTTCTTCTTCTGCTCTGAACAGACCCACTTCTCACTCCACGAAAACACCAGTTCTGGGATCCGTTCCAACTCCACAATCTCCTCCACAAGCATTAGACTCAACCAATTTTAAAAACGTCCCATTTCCAAACCGGTTGAGGTCTAATAAACAAAATCCACAAATGGAGAAGATTCTGGAGTTGTTTAAGCAGGTTAACATTAACATTCCCCTTTTAGATGCTGTCCAACAAGTCCCGTCCTACGCGAAAATCTTAAAGGACTTGTGCACGAAAAAGAGGAAGTCTCAGGTACCCAAGAAAGTTTTCTTGGCTAGTGCTGTGAGTGATGCTCTTACCCAATCTTTACCACAAAAACGGAAGGACCCTGGCTGTCCTACGATTTCTATTACCATTGGGGATAAGAACATCAACCGCGCACTATTAGATCTTGGTGCTAGTGTTAACCTGCTTCCGTACTCAGTATACGAGTAACTAGGCGTAGGTGTGCTGAAACCCACACACTGTACTCTCCAAATGGCCGACCGATCGATCACCCATCCTAGGGGTGAGCTAGAGGATGTGTTAATCAAAGTCGGGGACTTCATATTCCTCGTTGACTTCATTGTATTAGACACACAGCCTGTAGCTAACCCCCGGAATCAAATTCCGGTGATACTCGGTCGCCCATTCCTTGCAACCTCAAATGCTGTGATCAATTGTCGAAATGGTTCGATGAACCTATCTTTTGGAAACATGACAATTGAACTCAACATTTTTAGGTTGGGGAATCAGCCCTCCGAACCTAATGCTCATATACTAGACGTTTGCTCGATCCAGGAGATCACCCCGGAAGAGTGTGAATTCGAGGAGTTTCTGTTTGATCACGATAACCTTGACGCCACTAGTGTGTTCCTCTTCGAACCTGCTGCTGTTTATGCGCCCGACAACGACTACGAGTGTTTCACGTTCTCGAACGATCTTAGCCACTCACCACCCGAGTTTGAATCCTTCGAATTTCCGGATGAGTTACCTGAACCATCCAACTCGGTCGCTTACACTCGTTTTGAACCTTTGCTGGAATCTTTTGAGTTCGAGACCTTTTCACCAATCTTGCCTTCAATCGTTTCACCTCCAACGCTCAAACTCAAGCCTTTACCGTCTCACCTTAAGTACGCTTACTTGGGTGAGAACGAGACCCTCCCTGTCATCATCTCGGCTTCTCTAGCTCCAGAGCAAGAGAAAGCCCTTCTTACGGTCTTGCACAGCAATAGGCAAGCTTTTGGCTGGTCCATGGCGGACATCAAGGGGATTAGTCCCCTGATCGTTGAACATCATATTTATCTGATGGATGATGCCAAACCAGCCAGGGATCTACAAAGACGTCTCAACCCAGTGATGAAAGAGGCTGTGAAGAAGGAGATCGTAAAATGTCTGGATAGCAGTATCATTTACCCTATCTCTGATAGTCAGTGGGTTATCCCCATTCATGTTGTCCCCAAGAAGTCAGGCATCACGGTCATAACCAACGAGGCGAACGAGTTAATCCCTACTCACACCCAAACTGGGTGGCGAGTATGCATCGATTACAGAAAACTCAACGCCGCAACGCGGAAGGACCACTTTCCGCTACCTTTCAATGACCAAATGCTTGAATGATTGGCCGGACACGCGTACTACTGCTTTCTTGATGGCTACTCCGGCTATAATCAGATTCCCATCGCCGAAAAAGACCAGGACAAGACCACATTCACTTGTCCTTTCGGCACGTTTGCATATCGTCGCATGCCCTTTGGGTTATGCAATGCGCCCGCTACCTTCCAGCGGTGTATGATGGGAATCTTCTCAGACATGGTGGAAAAATTTCTGGAGATCTTCATGGACGATTTCTCCATCTTCGGCGATTCCTTCAACGAGTGTTTGCTGCATCTTGACGCTGTCCTTACCCGATGTAAGGACAAGAACCTCACTTTGAATTGGGAGAAGTGCCACTTCATGGTGCGCGAAGGTATTGTCTTAGGACATATCATCTCGCAAAATGGCATAGAGGTTGACAAAGCAAAGATTGAGGTCATTTCCAATCTCCCTCCTCCCAGATACGTCCGAGACATCCGAGCCTTCCTTGGCCATGCCGGTTTCTATAGACGGTTCATCAAGGACTTTAGCAAGATTGCTAGGCCCTTGACTCTTTTGCTGGCCAAGGATACGCCACTCGACTTCGACTCGAGCTGTGTGACTGCGTTCGAGTCATTGAAAAGCTCACTCACTTCTGCTCCTGTTCTTTCTTCACCTGACTAGACGCACCCATTTGAGATTATGTGCGATGCATCTGACTTTGCCATCGGTGCTGTCCTTAGACAACACATCAACAAGATGCCGCACGTAATCTATTATGCGAGCCGAACCCTGAACGACGCCCAACTCAATTATACAACAACTGAGAAGGAATTCTTGGCTGTTGTATTTGCTTTAGAAAAGTTCAGGCCCTACCTCATCGGCTCTCCAGTCATTGTCTATACAGACCATTCTGCTCTGCGCCATCATTTTGCGAAGAAAGATGCAAAATCTCGGCTAATACGTTGGATCCTCTTGCTTCAAGAGTTTGACCTTGTCATTAAGGACAAACGAGGATATGAAAACGTAGTTGCCGACCATCTCTCACGACTTCCTTCTTCGCCTTCGCTTCAAATCCCGATCAACGACGTTTTCCCGGATGAACAGCTCTTGACCGTATCTTGCGAACCCTGGTTCGCAGATATTGTGAACTATTTGGCCACAGGGCTACTACCGACTGAATGGTCAAGTCAGGACAGACTTCACTTCTTATCCCAAGTAAAACACTTTTACTGGGACGAACCCTATCTGTTCAAGTACTGTCCCGACCAGATTATTTGTCGGTGTGTCCCTGACGAGGAATTCAAGAGTGTGCTGTCATTTTGCCACGATCAAGCATGTGGCGGGCATTTTGGCCCCAGAAAGACAGCTGAGAAGATCTTGCAATGTGGTTTCTACTGGCCACAACTCTTCAAAGACGCTAATGACTATTGCAAGACTTGCTCCCGGTGCCAACACTTGGGCCGGATATCCCGGAGAAACGAGATGCCGCTCCAACCAATCTTTGTTGTGGAGATTTTCGACGTTTGGGGGATAGATTTCATGGGGCCGTTTCCCAGCTCTTTCGGGAACTTGTACATCCTTCCCGCTGTTGATTACGTCTCTAAGTGGGTCGAGGCTGTGCCCAGCCGGACTAACGGCTTAGGTTCCTTAAAGAGAACATTTTCTCCCGGTTTGGGCACCCCCGAGCGATCATTAGCGACAATGGAACTCATTTCTGCAATAAGACTTTCGAGGCCTTGATGCGGAAATATTCCATTAATCATAAGCTCTCTACGCCCTACCACCCCCAAACCTGCGGGCAGGCCGAAGTTTCAAATCGGCAAATCAAGCAGATACTGGAGAAGACGGTTTCCAAGAACCGCAAAGATTGGTCGCTGAAACTTACTGATGCCTTTTGGGCATTTCGAACCGCTTATAAGACCGATCTTGGCATGTCTCCCTATCGGCTTGTGTACGGAAATGCTTGCCACCTACCTGTTGAGATAGAGCATCGCGCATTTTGGACGATAAAGGAGCTGAATCTGTCTCTCGAAGCTGCGGGCAGCCATCGGAAGCTGCAGTTGAACGAATTGAGCGAGCTTAGGGATGAGGCTTACGATAACGCGGTTGTCGTTAAGAATCGAATGAAGGTGTTTCACGATAAACACCTTTTGCGCAAAACCTTCATACCTGGTCAGCAGGTACTGCTTTACGACACCCGACTACACTTCCATCCAGGAAAGCTCAGATCTCGCTGGAAAGGGTCGTATTTTGTGCGGAATGTGTATCCGCACGGCGCTGTGGATTTGGAGAATCCAAAGGACGGTTCATTCTTCAAAGTAAACGGACACCGACTTAAACTGTACCTTAGCGCCGAACCAACAGAGGAGCTCCTGGTCTTACAGGAGCCGGTTTACCCTGCATAATCTTCCTCTGCCTACCACCAAACTTCGGTTATCCAGCCAAGAACAGTGGACACTGTTCCAAATAAGTTTGGGGGTATGTATATACCATTTTGTACATATTTGTGGATATTCTTTTCCATTCTAGCTATTTTTCTTTTCTTTAAAAACAAAAACAAAAAAAATTTGGGTTTATCTAACCGACAATTTTGACCCTTCAAATGATCTTTTCATGCAATGACAGTGAGGACATTGTCCAGTTTAAGTTTGGGGTACGCTCGGTACGCATTTCTTACCTTCGCATTCATATGTATATTTTGCATCTGCATATTAAAATCCATAAAAATCTGAAAATTTTCTAAAAACATAAAAACTTTTCTGTCAAGTTAGCTAGTGGGAGAACTTTGATTCAACATTTCGACGGTTTTGTTTGATAAGATAAGAATAACTAAATCTTATCTTTAGATTTTGAAAACCTGAAAGATAACTCTCCTTTGAAGTTAACTATAGCTGATATACGTCTTTACATCACAATACACGTATCGTGAGTTTTGGAAATTAGATGACAAGTCTTTTATGTCTAAAAAACTTTTAAATGGATAAATGATTTTCTGAGGATCAAATAGGTTTGTTCTGAAATAAGTAATATCAAGAATAGTTTATGAAGTGAAGTGAATATGAAGGGATATTATTTATGCCTTAATTGGAACTAATTCTGAAAAATAACACATCTGGAACTTGATTGGAATGATTACACACCGAACCCACTAAACACGTCTTTTATCCAAAAAAAAATAATTGAACTGCCGGTTATATCTCCGTTCGTATTGAATCATCATGATTTTCACGCCAAATTGTCTTTTGTTTTTGGGCCTAGGTAACTTGAGTAATTAAGTCCGCTGGGGTGTTTTTACACCTAATGCCCTAAAACCAACTGGTTTGGGTGCATTGGCCCAAAGCTCGCTAAGAAGCCTAGAAAGTCCAGATTAAAACAAAGTCAAGCAAGTGTTCTCTCCGAGTTAAAATTCCTAACGGTTCTTTGTGTGAGAATAATCTTGATAAAAAACAGGCTTTTTATAAAAATTTTAGCGGAGATATGAAGGTTTTATTCTATGATAAAGACTATTGCACGTTCACAGAGGTGTGTATGAAAGGAAAACAAGAAAAGGGTGCAGTGAAAAATAAGACCTAGTTTCCTGTTAAGGAAAATAGAAATTCTGAAGTTGAAACTTTACTGGAAAACGAAACTTGAAAAATGCTTAACTCTTTATAAAACTTATGTGATCCTTTTAAAAATTTTATCTGGGGTTTATTATACGACATGATAACTTTATTCGATCCTTCTGGAACTTAACGACACTATTTGCACTGCACGTAAAGACATATAAAATCTGTAGTTAAATAAGAAGCGAGGTGTGAAAAATAAAGGTTCGATGGTCTAGACTTAGGATAATAGAATTGTTATTTTATGAAACAAAACTTTAGGGTTTGAATCTTAGTTATTTTGCAAAACTAGCTTGACCGGATTTTGTGGGTAGTATCCGCTGAAAACCCTCAGGAGACAACACTCCTCCTACTAGGGACACCTAGAGGTTTAACGGCTTGTTGCACATGCTCAGTGCAATCGCGTTCCCTGCGAAAGTGAGGTCGGGAAATTTTTTATAAATAAATTGGCTTTGCTTGGGACGAGCAAATGATAAGTTTGGAGGTATTTGTTCATATTAGATTTTTGCATTTTTATACCGCCCAATTTTTATCATATTGTTTATCGGTAGGTACTCTTGAGCCGTGTTTGCTAGTCAATTGCAGAATACAGGTTCTCGGCTCTTAAAGGTGAAATTCATGGAAAAGCACGACAATTCCGGATTACTGCCAACCACAGATGAAACACGGGTCTCTGCTCTTTATCCGTATGTTGCCACACACCAGTTTAAGAAGACAAAATGGCAAATCGATTGACACCTTCATGCACAAAGCACAATGGCAACACCAAGTCCAAGAAATCTATGCGGAGCTCGAGGAAATCATGACAAAAGATCCACTTTTGATCATCAGAAATTCTGGAAAATCGTGAGGAAAATCTGAGGAAAGATGTATACCAGACTCATGGGCACAGCAAACCAGGGAACCCTACAAAATTCGGCGGCCTAACTTTACTAAAAGGCCGCGGTTCCGCGGCATAAGCAGGCTTAGGCCGCGGAACCGCAGCCGTATGGCGGTGGCAGTTGACCAATTTTTGAGGATGTTTTGGTCATTCCATGTTTATTCTGAATGTTGCCCTATATTTCCTTTTCCCTGCCTATAAATAGTCCAGAACCTTGTGAAGCCAAGGGTGCTTAATCTTGTATTTTAGGTTTTAGAATACTTGTTATTCTTCTTCCTCTTCTCATCTCTTCTCCATTGAAAAACTTGTAGTGAGCTTTTGTGAGTGAAGAATGATGAATAAAGAAGTTCATTTTGTTATTATACTTGTCTTGCTCTTGTTATGTTAATTGCTTGTAATCTTTAATTGATAACTTAGTTGTTGTTATTTGTGTTTGTTTCTTTCTTGTTCTATTTTCTTTTATCCTTAAAACAACCGTGATGCTTACGCTTGATCCTTGCCAAGGTGAGGTCGCAAATAGCTAGTTGTTATCTTCTAATCTCCTTCTTTCTATCTTCCTCTTTTGTTTTATTTTCTTTTCCGTATCATGGGTGAGTAGTTTTCATACTTGTTAGGGTAGGATAAGGGAAGTTTGAGAGAAGGAAATCTCTCACTCTTTCCTTGCCCAACATCTTAAATCGACTCCCGTTAATTGAAACACAATCCGCTCCCTACGGCACCCTATCCTACATGATAGTGGTGATTCCGAAGTGAGACCGGTTGTGGTTGAATTAACTGGAGGTTAAGGCTAAGAGCCAAGAATGGACGGACAAGCACCAAAAGGAAGAACTTATGCGTTGGAAAGCCTAGCTTATACTTGCAAGTTCCTTCCTAGTCGTGCTAATCCCCGTTGTTGCCGATTACCGTAACACCGATATTAAGAGTGGCAACGAAAGAAGTGAGCGACTCCTAACTCAAACTAACCTAATCCTAACCCTAACAAGCTCTCTTTACATATCATTTTAATACTTAGTTAATCACAACAAATCAGGACTTTCAGACTTAACTCGTTAAAGCACATAGAAAAAGATTCCCATCTCCCTGCGGACGACCCGTACTCAACCGGCTAGCTACAAGCGAAACCGTTTTGATTGCGGTAATTAACTAAATTTGAACACGCAGAGAATCTCTACCAATCACCACCTTACCCTCCAACTCACCATGCTTCTAGAACCTTCCTGGAAAATTACGAGAACGCCCCTCCAATCCGTGAAAACACGGAAAAACTTTAGACTGTATAAATCCAATAACCTGATACTAGAATCTGGCTTAAACCAAAGCCGACTAGTAAAAACTGTCCGAACGTCGCACGTGCGTTTAAACACGTATGTGTCCGAACCCTTGTCGTAAAACCATACGACCTCTATATCGTTTCGCCTGGAGCAGGGAAACTCTCTGTGTGGGACTCTAAAGACTCGACACTACGCTGGCAGTGGATTTAACCACAGACCGCAAGCGGCACTAGCTGTACGTAACGGTCCCCAGGTAGATGTCGATAAGAAGGACGATGAGGAAACCATCCGAACTCCTACTGAGCCTGTCCGTGACAATATCCGCTCAGTCCGGTCTGTTCGTCTAAGAGTATCGCATGTATGGTCTAGGGAGGTGGAGAACGTCAAACCCCTAATAACTGTACATGTCGTGCCGGTATGGCTCATGACCATTTGAGAATCTACTGATCAGTCCACCAGTAATTCTCCATCAGCCCTGGCCAGGGACTTAAGGTAATGACCAACCAATCACAGTGCGATATCAACTCCCTATACCGGGAGAGACGAATCCCTAACAGTCGCTCACTGCCTCCATGTGGCTCGGGACTGTACCCAACTAAAACCTGTTTGCACGACTCCTTTGAGCCGTGGTAGGGTAGTAATCAAAGCACAGTGGGAACTCACACGAGACAAATGACGACCCTAAGTCAACAAACTATCTGCACACATGTCACCTGAGAACTGCTATCTGACGTTAGGTATAATACCATCCAGTCAGTTCTCCTGCATGTCCTGTCCGGTGTACCCGTAACCTAACGAGCACCTGTATACTATCTCCAGTACGACGTACTGATGGCTGTGGGACAGACCATCTTCCCAACTGGGATGAGAAGCATACATACTAGTCTACTCTGGAGTATCGATGCCCTGTCTCGATAATCCTACGACTAGGAACAAGTATAGGATGTTGCTTATAGACTACCCAGCCCCCATTGGTGTGACTGCCATCACAACGCTGGTAATCAAGCAAAGAACCTATGGGCTCTACTAATATGTATAAGTGATACGTTACAAGAAACATATGCACATATTAAAGTAGGCACAAACCATATAGCATACTACCATTTTTAGCAAGACTGTATATACAATTGTGAATATCCCAAGCTTCTATTAAGTAATATACGTACAAGTATGATACAATAATGGCCCCTGGGGCATATACACTAACAATCTCCCACTTGCACTAGGGCCATGAGCTGGCATATCGTAGACCTATCATCTCGAATAGCCTCTCGAATTGCCTCTGAGGAATGGCCTTTGTGAATGGATCAGCAATGTTATTCTCCGTCTCTACTCTTTTCACCTCGATCTCCCGGCGATCGAAGATCTCCCTGATCAGGTGGTACCGCCTTAAGATGTGTCTGGACTTCTGATGGGACCTGGGTTCCTTCGCTAAAGCTATAGCGCCGTTGTTGTCACAATACAGAGGTATTGGATCAACACTGGTAGGAACCACCTGAAGTTCTGTGAGGAACTTCTTCATCCAGACAGCTTCTTTTGTGGCATCGCAAGCAGCTATGTACTCCGCTTCCATTGTTGAGTCAGCAACGGTCTCCTGCTTGGAACTCTTCTAACAGACCGCCCCTACATTGAGGGTAAAGACATAACCCGACATGGACTTGGAGTCATCCTTGTCACTCTGGAAGCCTGAGTCGGCAAAGGCCTCCATCTTGAGGTCTTTTCCGCCATACACCAAGAACATCTCCTTAGTCCTCCTCAGGTACTTGAGAATGTTCTTTACCGCTATCCAGTGATTCTCCCCTGGGTTTGCCTGATACCGGCTTACAACGCTCAATGCGTATGCTACATCTGGTCTGGTACATAACATCGCATACATTATAGAGCCTACCGCAGAAGCGTAGTGTATAATTGACATGCGATCCCTTTCCAAATCAGTCTTGGGAGACATCTCTTTGGAGAGGGTGATTCCGTGACAAGCCGGTAGGTTACCGCGCTTAGAATCATCCATACTGAATCTCTTCACTATGGTGTCTATGTACCTGGACTGCGAAAGTCCCAACATCCTTTTTGATCTATCACGATAGATCCGGATCCCCAGAATGTAGATGGCATCACCTAGGTCTTTCACGGAGAATTTCTGTGATAAGAATCTTTTGACTGACTGTAGCATAGGAATATCATTTCCTATTAGGAGAATGTCATCCACGTACAAGACGAGGAATACTATAGCTCTCCCTACATTCTTACTGTATATGCATGGTTCATCTGGATTTTTGATAAAGTCAAATTCTTTGACAGCATCATTAAAATAGATGTTCCAACTCCGCGATGCTTGCTTTAGTCCATAAATGGACTTAAGCAGCTTGCATACTTTACCGCTGCTCCCACTCTAAATGAATCCCTCTGGCTGATCCATATAGACGCTCTCTTCCAAATTACCATTTAGAAAGGCCGTCTTTACGTCCATCTGCCAGATTTCATAATCGTGGAAGGCAGCAATAGCAAGAAGGACCCGAATGGATTTAAGCATATCCACTGGACAAAAGGTTTCGTCATAGTCCAAACCAGGTCTTTGACGGAAACCCTTTGCAACAAGTCTAGCCTTATAGGTTTCAACCTGTCTATCTACACCAATCTTCTTTTTGAAGATCCATTTGCATCCTACGGGTTTTACCCCATCAAGAGCAATGTCCAAAGTCCATACTTTGTTTGTGTACATGGACTCCATTTCGGTCCGCATTGCATCCAGCCATTTTACTGAGTCACCGCTCTGAATAGCTTGTTGGAAGCTAGTAGGGTCATCTTCATCAATGACACAATCCTCTCTATCCCCATCTATGAGAAAACCGTAGTATCTCTCAGGCGGATGAGACGGCCTACTACTCCTGCGGGGGGGTAGGGGAATGTCCTGTTCTTCTTGAACTACTGGTTCTACCAAACTTTTAGTTGTAGTTTGTGGTTCTGGAATTTCTTCCAGTTCTATTTCGCTCCCACTTGTATCCTTTTCTAAAACTTGCTGTTCTAAAAAATGGGCATTAGGAGAAACAAAAACCTTTTGTTCCTCTGCGTAATAGAATAGATACCCCTTGGAGTTCTTTGGATATCCCACAAACTTACACTGTACTGATCGTGCCTCGAGCTTGTCCGCATGCTGTTTTTTAACAAAAACCAGACATCCCCAAATCTTCAGATACTGAAGATAGGGTTTTTTCCCACTCCATATCTGATATGGGGTGGTAGGCACTGTCTTGGTAGGAACCCTGTTCAGAAGATATGCCGCTGATTCTAGCGCATATCCCCAGAATGATCGCGGTAACTCAGCGTTACTCATCATGGAACGAACCATATCCAATAGGGTTCGATTCCTCCTTTCCGATACACCATTATGTTGTGGCGTGTATGGAGGAGTAAGCTGAGAGAGAATTCCATTCTCTTTTAAGTAACCCAGGAACTCGGCACTTAAGTATTCACCACCTCGATCAGATCTCAGTGTCTTTATACTCTTGCCTGTTTGTTTTTCTACTTCATTCTTGTATTCTTGGAATTTCTCAAAGGCCTCGGATTTATGCTTCATTAAGAAGACATATCCATACCTAGAGAAATCATCCGTAAAAGTAATGAAGTAGGAATAACCACCTCGCGCATGTGTAGACATTGGACCGCACACGTCACTGTGTACGAGTCCCAAGAGCTCGCTTGCTCTTACTCCGTGTCCAGTGAACGCAGTCTTTGTAATCTTTCCTATGAGACAAGATTCACAAGTAGCATAAGATTGATATTCGAACGGATTCAAATATCCTTCTTTATGTAACTTAGTCAACCTTTTCTCATTGATGTGACCTAGTCTACAATACCATAAGAAAGCCTGATTTATTTCTGGAGACTTTCTTTTAAGTGTGTTCTGGATATTGAAAACCTGAGCTTGACTTAATACGTATATACCATTATCTAATGTACCGGACCCAATCAAAACTTGATTTAAATGGATGTTAACTACATCGCTTACGAATGTAAAGTCATATCCCTCTCTCGAAAGTGAGGACACTGATATGATATTACAAGTCATACTAGGTACATATAAACAGTTACGTAGAATCAATATATGCCCACTTGTCAAACCTAGGCGATATTCTCCCACGGATTCAGCATCCACGCTCATTCCGTTTGCAACTCTGAGAGACCAATCACCTACCTTTATAACTCTACGATTTCTCAAAGCATGTATTGAATTACAGATATGAGATCTTGCTCCGGTATCTAGTACCCAGGAAGTAGAGTTAATTGACAAACATTTCTCAATAACAAATACACTTGAGGCCGAAGCCATAACATGCTTCGTATCTTGGCTACTGGCTTCTAAAACCCTGCAATCTTTCTGTCAATGCCCAGTCCCATAACAATAGGAACGTTTCTTTTTCACTACATTCAGTCCCGAAACTTTTGCTTTTCTCTTTCTTCCTTCTTCCCTGGTTTCCTTCAGGGTAGAAGGCAGAGACTGTAGAATCAAGTCAGTATCTGACTCGTTTCCCAACGTGGTCTCCAGGTCCTGGAGCTCATCAATACAGCTAGTCATTGTAAGGACGTTGCCCCTTACAGATGACCCGAAAGTCAACCTCTCTTGAATCAATTCGTTCGAGGTCTCATATCTAGCGATATAAGATTGCTCCCCATATAAATCTTTGTTATGGAGAAAGATGGAAACTGAGTCCATCTTCTCGTGCTGCTTCTGGTTTACACCATCAACTGAAGCTAACACGAGGCATTTGGCTTTTGCTTTATCCTTTTCCCTTGTCTGGTGGATATCCATATCCGTAACGGTAGAAACTAGACCTGAGACGGCGTGATCTTGAGTAGTAATAGGGTGGTCCAGTTTGTCATAGGCAATGGACATCTGGACAGACCTTTGCCAGTCATATAAGTCAGATTCAGTCAATTTATTATCTAAATGTAACCTAGTCGTGGTCACAAGGTTGCTGCAATTAAGAGAGAGAGAAGAAAACACTTTTAGCATGATGCTCTTGCAAGTTTAGAGTGGTTTTTAATTTATCTAAACAGGATGGCTCCCACTGTTTCTCGAATCCTTCCTCAAACCATAAAAGAAGAATTAGCCAGGACTATTCTCACCATACAATTCTTGCTTAACCGTTCAGCCAGGTCAGTGTCGATACTTCGAGGTAGGTTTTCCAACACTTTCGCGAAGTTCCTTAATTAAATAACCTCTTTTCTCTAGGGGCGTAGCCCCGCTGACACCTTTCTCGACACCAACTTGGTTTATAGCATTGATCGTTAAATGACGAATCTCCTGATAAGTAGTATATACTCACAGTAGGATCGGGATCCAAAATATCATCGTATGATAATGTTGAAGGAATCCTAACAACATTCATCAAACTCCAAAATGGTATGCAACTCTCTGCAAATTTCAGTTTCTTTAGAAATTCCCGATATAAATTTTTGCCCCATGCTCTTATGACCTTGGCGTTGGTCAAAATGTCATAAGTCACATGTCAAGTTCTACCCATCATTGTCCTTGTTAATTTGAACCCATCCGTACACATCCCCGACGTTGGCCAAATGATAATACGACTGTCCCAAACCAACACATCTATCTATGCAACAAATGAAATACCCTAGCAGCTACCAAACACTATGCCCTGACGTTGGTCAAATGCATAGCTTGAATACTATTGAATACCCAAATGAAATGATAGAGGGCTACGAATGGTTTTGGCAAAACCGTGAACGTAGTGAACTTGATATAATCGAAGGAACCTGATACTTTTTTTTAAAAGGAGTGGTTAAAGCTCCGCAATTAAAAAATTCTGATCTTTTAAAATAACCTAGTGGTTTCTTTTAAATTTGTTCCAACGATTAAACTATGGTTTATTTTCTTTGCATTATGATAATGCGTCCCATCTTTTATCCTATCATTGCAGAAAACAACGAAAATACCACGTCCTCTTATGCCATCCGCATTTGCCACGGGGTCCCGTCATCACCCGTTAGGTTACTTAACCAACGACAGAGCGGGGGCTGGGCTAGCGCGGGTGTAAAACATAAGTGACGTCTAATAGCTATCATATATAGATATTGTACATTCGTCAGACGTAATAATAAGCATTCCAGATCACTGATGAACTTTATTGGATACTAGCAATCCGCATTTGCTTTGAGCCTGCAATAAAAGACGGATTACACAGTTGTGATGAATAGCCATTACCCCACCCTAGACCCTACGGGTACGGCAAACTACCCGCCAAGTGCCCGAAGTGAAGCGGTCTCCCTCAACACGTGAGTAGGCCACTAAACACTTCAAAGTACCCGGTAGTTTGTGCACCCCACCTTGGGTCTATCCTAGGAGCAAAAACAGTAAAAAGAAATAATACAACGGTGGCTACAACCGCAACCTGGATGTGCCCCGCAAAAGAATATTATTCCATATTACATATACATCGAATGAATGAATAATAAACCCATCTCAAACCACGGCTAATCATCACAACATTCCAATCAAGTCCATATACACAAATAGTAAACATTACAGAAATGTGCAACCCCCTGCCAATCGGCATACTAGCAGTTAGGGGAGGTTTACGAACACATTAAACATTACAGATAAAAACCGAATTAGCAAATATCTTAGAACATCGATCGACGACCATATTCCGTGTCTACCCCAATAGCAAGCCAGCACAGAAGTAAGCTGGGTAGAAACAGAACATACAGGAAACCAAAACACCAAACAATATGAATAACAGAGCAAATCCGAGTCAACTCGGCGTTGACTCGGCGGCGGATCCGCGGCCAAAAGCACCTTCTTGCCGCGGATCCGTGGCCGTCTTGCTGAGTTAGGGTCTCGTATTTTCCCAGTATTCTTATATTTCCCTGCTGTGAATTTTTAGGCATATCAAATATTTTTTTCAACATTTTTAAAATTAACAGAAACTTAGGATTTCCGGGGTTTCATTTTCGCGTTTTCTGACGATCGAAGTTCTAATCAGTTGCTAACAAACTAGTAATGGTTTAGTTGGCTTTGATACCACTGTAAGTCCATGTCACGCACCCCACGAACTTGTTGGGAGGCGGAATATATGAAAAACGATTATCAAAGCTTCGTAACACGGACTTGAGCGCATGAATCGTATCTAAACCGTTACTAGCAAACTACGAGAGGTTTAACTACTCGGATTCGAAGTTATACCTCACGTTACTTGTCCTTCGGGTCTTCATCGCTGTCCTCCACTCCTCGTAGGTTCCTTGGAACATCGGCACCTCAACGGCCTCCTCGAATCCAAGACGATCCACCCGAGAGCTCCTACGCCAAGCTTGATCTCTAACTTGAGATAACTAGGTTACTCAAAGTGCTAATCTAAGCTACCTAGGGGATATAGAGTGAGGTTATGGATGTATTAGTCTAGCTAATCCTTGATCTCAACACATGAGAGGGGAGGATTAGGGTTTCAAGAGAGAGCTTAAGGAGAGAGAAGGTGAGCATATGAATTACTTTGGATGAATGAAATCATTTGTGTATATATGAAACATATGATATTATTAAGTAAATAATAAATAAAGCTTTATCATCATGTTTCATTAATACCCTAAGTGATTCATCATATGAGTCATATAAATCATTAAATGAATCATTAACTCATTGCATGAATCACTACATGACTCACTAATCCAATTAATGCAAATGCCACCTTAGCCTCCAACTCACCATGCTTCTAGAAGCTTCCCGGAAAATTACGAGAACGCCCCTCCAATCCGTGAAAACACGGAAAAACTTTAGACTGTATAAATCTAATAACCTGATACTAGAATCTGGCTTAAACCAAAGCCGACTAGTAAAAACTGTCCGAACGTCGCACGTGCGTTTAAACACGTATGTGTCCGAACCCTTGTCGTAAAACCATACGACCTCTATATCGTTTCGCCTGGAGCAAGGAAACTCTCTGTATGGGACTCTAAAAACTCGACACTACGCTGGCAGTGGGTTTAACCACAGACCGCAAGCGGCACTAGCTGTACGTAACGGTCCCCAGGTAGATGTCGATAAGAAGGCCGATGAGGAAACCATCCGAACTCCTACTGAGCCTGTCCGTGACAATATCCGCTCAGTCCGGTCTGTTCGTCTAAAAGTATCGCATGTATGGTCTAGGGAGGTGGAGAACGTCAGACCCCTAATAACCGTACAAGTCGTGCCGGTATGGCTCATGACCATTTGAGAATCTACTGATCAGTCCACCAGTAATTCTCCATCAGCCCTGGCCAGGGACTTAAGGTAATGACCAACCAATCACAGTGCGATATCAACTCCCTATACTGGGAGAGACGAATCCCTAACAGCCGCTCACTGCCTCTATGTGGCTCGGGACTGTACCCAACTAAAACCTGTTTGCACGATTCCTTTGAGCCGTGGTAGGGTAGTAATCAAAGCACAGTGGGAACTCACACGAGACAAATGACGACCCTAAGTCAACAAACTATCTGCACACATGTCACCTGAGAACTGCTATCTGACGTTAGGTATAATACCATCCAGTCAGTTCTCCTGCGAGTCATGTCCGGTGTACCCGTAACCTAACGAGCACCTGTATACTATCTCCAGTACGACGTACTGATGGCTGTGGGACAGACCATCTTCCCAACTGGGATGAGAAGCGTACACACTAGTCTACTCTGGAGTATCGATACCCTGTCTCGATAATCCAACGACTAGGGACAAGTATAGGATGTTGCTTATAGACTACCCAGCCCCCACTGGTGTGACTACCATAACAACGCTGGTAATCAAGCAAGGAACCTATGAGCTCTACTAATATGTATAAGTGATACGTTACAAGAAACATATGCACATATTAAAGTAGACACAAACCAAGTAGCATACTACCATTTTTAGCAAGACTGTATATACAACTGTGAATATCCCAAGCTTCCATTAAGTAATATACATACAAGTATGATATAATAATGGCCCTTAGGGCATATACACTAACAGATTAATCCGTAGGTCCTTTTCTTGCGGCTCCGTAGGGGCAAATAACATATTACATTTTAATATTTTTTAATTAATCCATAAGGCACTGTAGGGGCAAATCGATGGATCTACGGATTAATACGTAGAAACAATAAAAAATTGTCCCTACAGATTCCTATATCCGTAGGGGCAACCCCTTATTGTAGTAGTGATACTCAATTACCATGCAAATTGAGATTTTTATAGCATAACCAATTCTCGGTTACTTAGTAACTAAGGTATGAAGCAGCCAACTTGAACTAGCGATTCCTTAGGAAAGTCTTTTTCCTTTCTAATCCGCGATTTTCTAGGAAAGTCCAACTTTACTCCCTAATCCGTGATTCTCTAGGAAAGTCCAACTTTACTCCCTAATCCGTGATTCTCTAGGAAAATCTCTTTCCACTCTGAATCCACACAATTCAAGTAATGAGAGACGCCTCCTCTCACAGGGAAGAATATCGAGCCTTCTTCAAGAATTTACAATCATTTACAAACGACCGAAATGCTCATTCACAATCCTATGATTTCAATGAATTAAAACCAGTGTGTCATGAGAATTGTTTTGAGAGATTTATTTCAAGTTTTGGCTCTAGAGAAAATGGAAATGATTAAGACAAGTTAAGGCTCAAGAAGAATAAGAAATTCTCAAAATGATTTGCAATAAATGTATGTCACAGTGTGTGATCTTAATGATATTTATAGGAATTGAATGGGGTAGTTATTTTAACTGCCAATAACGGCCAATAAACAGTTAATGACTGTTGAAAATGGTTAGAAATCAAAACGGCATAAATACTCATTCGTTTAAATATTCAAACCAAAAATAACTGCAAAAAAACTGCCAAGGCAGACGTCAATGGAAGACGTCTGTCATTTGAAAATTTCCTACACCAGACGTTTGTAAGAGACGTCTGGTGCTCAATAATTTCTTCAGCAGACGTCTGAATGACTCGTCTCTGACAGAAGTTGAAAATTGAAAATTTCCTTCACCAAACGTCTGTACCAGACGTCTGGTGATTCAAAATTTGTTAGGAAGACATTGATACAAACGTTTGCTCTCTGACATGTTTGAATATCTGTTTTGAATGTTTAAACAGTTTGAATTCCAACAGATATATTAGATGTCTCTTGATGAGAGGGGAGATGTCGGAAGAATAGAAAAATGTAGGAATTTGAGATCAACACATGACACTATTACAACACTTGTATCTCCTTTTTTCATCTTGGTTTTTCTTTTGATCTTCATTTCTATGAGTTGTTATTTTGAGACGTCTTTGTATCTTGATTAAGCTTTCATCATGTTCTTTCCTGCATCAAGTTTTCGTGTCATAACACCGTTTTGAGTGCGTATCATATTGTAGGCAATCTTACTTCGTATTGAGTTATTATGTTTGTTGTACTCAAGAATAAACACTGGGAAACGTCATCAGTAGCATATGAATTCTTTAAATAAAGTTTTGTTCTAAATATTCAAAACCGATGATCGTATGAAACAAGTGTCAATAGAATATGCAATATAGTTTAGAATCTTCGAATGAATAAACTATTAGAAATTAAACTTGTTTTCGGTTACAAAGAATTGAAGAGACATCGGTTATAAAAGGAAGGGATACCAATTCATGAATAGGTTTAATGAAAGGATATGTAACGGTTATTGTAATCAATTGGTATTATGAAGAGTCATAATGAAGGGGCATGTAAACTCCTATATAAGGAGATGTTTTGTAAAGTTTTAAGAGAGCAAGGAAAATATAAGAATAGTTTATTGATACTTTCTCCATTCTCTATCCATTCTCTTCTCCAAACACATTCGGCTACATCGTAGACCGAACATAAAGTTGAGAAGATCCTAACATAAACTACATTTGGGCCTTTGCCACACATAGTTTAGAATCTTCGAATGAATGAATCACATTTAGGTCTTTGCCATGTTTAGCCGTGTAATTGTGTTGGCTGCATGCTCTTTTCATTTTTTGTTCTAAAGAAAAACCCAGTTAACAACCTAACCGTCCAAAGAATACATCGATAAGCACACATATCGACAATACTCTGAGGCAAGAAATAAGATTTAGAGAGGAAAAGAAGATGTGAGAATACAAAGTTATTGGGTTGTGGATTGGGCTAAAATGAAAGTTCCAAATTTTCCACAATAGTAAAACACCATTAAGAATTTTACCGTTCTTACAGTATATATTTTAAGAAACACATATAACACAATTGCAAGGGTGTTAACAGTGGTATATGTATTCTTGATGCGTTTTCTAAAAGTTCAAGGGTGTTTAATGAAATTTTAAAGCTTAATTGTTTTCTATGAAACTAGGAAAATGTTTTATGTAGTTTACCCTGATCAAAATTACTATATGCATGTAGATGGAACATACAACCCATGCAATTGGTGTCTTTCCTTTGAAATTTTTAATCAAGAGAATATCTTCTTAAATTAGTAAATGAGAAAACTGAGAGTCCCTTTAAACCCTGGACAAATTAGTGCTTGAACATGAATTATATATCAAACCTTACTGATCAAGTAAAATAATTATATAAAATAAAATGGCTCTCCATTTTGTTCAAACATATAACAATTCTTCATCTCCTTATTTAAATCCTTAATTTCATACCATTTATTCTTTTTTTGCATCCATGAAGTGAATCAAATCACAAAAAATTATTTTGCAGAAGCATTCTTAGCCAACAAAGCCTTTCTTATAGGCAGGTAAAGAGCGGTCAGCCTCTCTCTATCAGGTAAGCTTTCCTTCACGACATCCAATTTCAGAAACTCGCGAGACCATTTCAGAATGTTGGGGTGAGTCTCTTCATCTATCAGAGCGACTTCATTCACCTTTTGTATAACCCCGGTCCAGAATGCAATGTAGGATGCAGCGATATCGACGAGCCCAATTGTATCCCTGCCGAAAAATTTCTTCCCCACGAGCTCTCGCTCGATAATGCGCAGGTTCACTTTCGTCTGCTCCATGCATTTCTTTTTCTCGTCGCCAAAACACCAGCAGGCTGTCCGAAAATCTGGAATAAACTATAACAAATAAAAGATAAGGGTTATAAATATTAGTCATAATAATGAATAAATTAGTCCTTCTATACATCACCGGCTTAATTATACTGAAACCATGGACATTTAGTGCTTTGAGATAAATATCATGAACTTTGTAGATTGCATTAAAATACCATAACTTTATTAATTCAAATTAATGTTAACAGATCGATAAAAAAAAATGAATGATCCAAACCCTTGAATTATACCAAACCCAGGAATAGATTTACGGATTTGTTCTCTGAAAGGATTTTTCAAGAGACATAAAACAAGCGTTAACATCATTATGAATTAATTAAAGTTCATGGTATTAAAATGAGAAAAAAGCAAAGTCATCGATATCTCGAAAATGCTGAAAATTTATATGATACTTAGCTTACATCACCTTTTCATCGATGAACCTTGCTAGCAAGCGTGCATACGCCTTTTCATGTGGGTCTTTAGGCAGTAAGGGATACCCACTACCCCATGTATCCTCAATGTATTCAAGGATAACAAGAGATTCCGCAATCGGTTTTCCGTTTTGCACAAGAACCGGGACATCTTTCTTGTATACGGGAACGATTGGATTATGATCAATAATCATGGGGCTCTTCTTCCATTGATCCTCCTCGATTCGATCGTAAGGGACCCCTTTGAGCTTGAGAGCGAGCTCGACTCGGTGAGTATGGGGGCATGCCCATGCTCCTAGAACATTAACTTCTTTAGCCATTTTACTCTAATAATCCTGTGATCACCATGCTGAGGTTTTATATTAGTCCATGTCATGCTTTTGTTTGTCTGATAGCTCTTTAGAAGATGAATTTTGAAGGATGAGTTTGCATTTCTATTTAGTTTTGTATGCCTATATTAAGAAAAGATTCAAATTGTATTAACTGATAAAGGATACAGTCTTCTGTTAACCAAAAGCTTCTAATTTTTCCAACAAAAATAAAATTATGCTACTATTAAGAAACTAAAGAATAGATCACTCAGTTAGGAGATCTTTCGTTATCTTCTAACCTAGCGAAGTTTGCATTATCTTTTCACTTCCCAAATTGTGAAGTTTTCTTAGCTTAGCATAGCAGAAACTCAACTATTTATGTCACACAACGAGTAGCACAAAACTATAGGACTGATGGACGTGCAAAACGCGGACAAGCATACAAAGACCCGAGAATAAAATAGGACATAAAAGTCATAATATTGGGAAAAGACAAAAACTACAAAATAAAAAAAATAGATTTAATTGATCTGATGGTCCCACATTAACGAGTTTACATTTTAAGTCATATTAAGCGGTACTTTGTTGATAATTTCTAATTCTTTGTGTTAAGAATAAGGTAGTGTTGTGAATGCCTCTCATTCCATTCCTATTTGATTTCCTAATATATTCGACGTTATCTCAGAGTTGATGGAGATTCGAAATTATCTGCAAATAAGGAGAACAGAATTCTGGAGCTACAGCTTCAGACGTCTGTCGATACTCTGTTTACACGGTATACTTTGGGCAGACGTCTGACTCGAAGAGTTTAGACGTCTGCGAGCGGTCTGTTCTTTCGTAAATCTCAAGACCAAATGTCTGAACATGCTTGTTCAAACATCAGGGATTGCTCCGTTAATTTGGAACTCTTTGGCAGACGTCTGCACATTTCTTGTTCAGACGTCTGCCGTGTTTGGGCCAGATATTTTGTTTTAGTTTGGAAATTTGTTATTTGGTAAAATCTTGTGTATGCTATATATATTGAAATATGTAGCAACCCTAGATTTGATAGCCCTTTAGATAGCTTTTGTGATATTTGAGAGAACCCTTTTGTTATTTTGAGAAAGCTGGGGTTTTGAGGGATTTTGTATTCGTCCACCAGTTTTGTACACCACTTTTGAATATTAATAAAGCTTCGCCTTCACCTATTGGTTATTTCTCGTATTTCTTATTTATCTGTACTTTGACTACTTCTCAATATTGTCTGTGGTATTGCTTCATGATCGTCTTATCGCAACAGATATATATTTGTGAGAGATGATTTGATATGCTTGAGAGATTGATAAAATTTAGATTTGATTATGATTTAATTCGGAGTCAAATTAGGGTTGCTTGGTGATCAAGTATATTACGTCCTAAGAGTTTATTATAAATAGAGAGGTAGAGTTGTTCACGTCTCATATCGTAACATTATAGTTTTCTGTTTTATCAATAAACAGTTCTTTTCCTTCTATTTTCTAAAATGTAGTATCTTCATTATTTTCCGCTTCTCTTCTAATACTTATGTTTCTTAATATGGTATCAGAGCCTAACCCTAACACCCAACCATCAACTCTCGCTGCGTCAAGCCCCACGCCCATGCTGTCACCCTCGCCGTCCAAGCCCTTAGGCCGCCGCCGCCGTCGCTTCTGATCATCGTTGGGAAGTTATAGTTATTGATTGATTATCAAGGCATATGATATGGTGAGGCGATTAAGCTAGATTGTTGGAGCTTATTCAAAGTAGAAAACACGTATAGGTTGATCCATTGAGATGCCTCGCATTCTGGAGTGGTGAAAAGTGGGCCATATATGATGGAAGAACTTGAATGTCTTGGATTTAGATGGTATTTCTCAAGAAAAGAAATTGAAGATAATGCTCCGTCTAGGAGAGATGGCATTGACCCAAAGAAAGAGATTTAGATCCATTTATAGAAGATGAAGAAATATGCATCTATTATTTATCTACCGGCTCATATTCAGGAAGATGATGGGAATCTTTCTTGAAATCCTAGATTTCGAGCCATCTTGACGTAAAACTCTTTTCCCTAATAAAAAAGTGGTGAAGTTGACGAGAAAAAAAATATTTCATTGGTGCAGTTTTAAAAAAAATTTGAAGTCGGAAGTACTGCAGGTTAATCCACATATTTTTTTCCTTTGGTGCTGATTATTCGTTATGATAATCTGTAAAGAATAAGTTTTTTTCCACGTGGATTTTCTTTCAAAGATCCATGTACGGGGGAGATATAGGGTATATGGGTAAAATACCCATTGATGTTGAAATTGAAAATGAAGTTGACGAACTTTGTTGGTTCATAAGTTTGTTTGTTCGTTGAATTTACTCATTAAAGTTCTCCACTGAAAAGTTAGAAGTTGTTGAACTGGTTGGTAGAATTTGTTGGTAAAAGCTCCTGGTATATTGATCTCAAAGTCATTAAACATGTTATTGACCTCAAAATTATTAAACTTGTTGTTAATCTCTAAGTCATTAAGCTTGTATATTGACCTCAAACTCATTAAACTTTGTGTTAATTTCTAAGTTGTTAAACTAGTATATTGATCTCAAAATCATTAAACTTGTGTGTGTTGACCTCTAAGTCTTTAAACTAATTGGTTGAAAGAGTTATTAACGACAGTTCACGAAAGTGTGTGCGATAAGATACGCTTATGGAAGTGTTTGAAGAAGCTATTAACGACAGTTTACGGAAACCACAAGTTTTTATTCAAAATTCTTCATAGAAGATTATCTTAGCTCAAATTAAATTGCAAGTTTCCAATTACCGAAGAAAGATTTCAAGACAGTATGAAATTCAAATTTTCAAGAAAACACATAAGACGAAAGATGATTCGCTGAAATTACAAGTTTTATTTTTAGAGTGAGAAATTAGCTTTGTAACAAAATGAGAGCACATCATATGTTCCCTTTAGTCTGAGAGGAAGTGCTAAGAATAAGATATATATTTATGAGAGATATGATTTGATATGCTTGAGAGATTGATGAGATTTAGATTTGATTATAATTTACTTAGGAGTTAAGTTAGGGTTACTTGGTGGTCAAGTATATTAAACTCTAAGAGTTTAATATAAATAGAAAGATAGAGTTCTCCTGTGATATCGTATCATTGTAGTTTTCTCTTTTATCAATAAACAATTATTTCTCTATAATTTTTAATAATGTAGTCTCTTTATTATTTTCGGCTCCTCCTATAATACTTATGTTTCTTAACACTTTGTGCAACATGATTAGATCCATATTTTTATATCTGAATTCTAATACAGGCCTTTCCAAGAGTGTATCTGGCATTATGCTTTGTTTGGGCAATATGGGACCTGAGAATTGTTGTTTAAGCTATTGAATGTATTAAGAATCAAAATTTTAGCAGGAAAATTTAAAGGAGACATGTCACTGGATTTACGAACTTAACTAGTCATCAAAAGGAATGAATTATTGTTCTAGATTCCTGATTAGGGCTTGTGTATATATGACTTGTTGACTGAACTTGGTGGCTGGTTAGGGTTCATGTGTGATTTGATCTTTAAATCTCAATGTCATTTTCCATAGTTATACATTCTTTTTAAAATACCACAGTTTAAAATTTCGATTTCAGCTAACCGAAGGAATGAATTGAGAAATTCAACTGGAATTGCAGATTTTGGATCTTATCACCACTCTTCCTCCTGTTGAATTTGATTTAAATTCGGGGTTAGTTAGGGATTAGTTATGATTTAAATCTAATATTTTTAGTTCAGATTTGAATCTAATCTCTGGTTTAAATGCATACTTATCTCTAATTTAAATATGGATTTATCTCCGAGCATTCATTTACCCAATAAATATAAGACATTTTTTAAGGTTTTAGGTATCCATAATTCTCAAATAATCTAGAGTTCGATTAGAGTGGGAGAGAAGAAGACCAAGTGCGGTCACAGATAGAGAAAGGTTTTGTAAGAGAGGGTATATTTCTTTATAAAGGAGGTTAGCTAGTAGTCGTTGTATTCTCTTCTAATGCTTTTTCATAGTGGAAGTTCTTGTCACGGTTTGCAGGATTATGTGCTAGTTGTGTCAAACCTGGATAAATCTTGTCTGCTGCATATATATATACGAAATCCTTACAACAAGTGATATCGGAGCGTTAAGTTCACGTTTTGGAGTTGATTGGTGGGATGATATTTACAAATTGCAAGATCGAAAAATCCGATGACACAGTAATTTTAGTTTATGGAGATTGAAGATGATGGTGCTGCTGAAGTAACAAGGTATGCACAAGATTGTCTTTGCAAAGATAGGATTCCGATGACGACCACAGCAACGGAGAATGAAGAGATGAAAAACAAAGCTTACAGTTCGATCCAGTTTTCAATGGCCGAAAATGTTCTTTGTGAAGTGGCGCAAAAGGCGATAGCGGCAGAATTGTGGAACAGGTTGGAATCACTATACATAAAGAAATCTCTTACAAACCGATTCTATCTAAAACTGTCCGGGAAGCAAGTAGAGGTTCTTTGGTTCACTTTAGACGGAGGGTTCGCTTCGTAGGAGTCCACATGATTCTGCAGGCCGGAGAGGATCGTGCATTAGTAACCCACTTTGAGAGATTCTCGGTCAGATGGCATTGCATAGCAGCTAGTTCGGATAGTTAGGAAGAACAGGGATTTACGTCTTACGGTCGGATTTACGAGGGAATTTTGGGCTGGAGCTCTATCTACTGCCAAATACATCATCGATCGGTCACCATCGACGGTGGTAAATATGAGAATTCCCGAGGAGTTATGGACTGGAGGGGCTATAGATTACTCAGGGCTTCGTGGAATTCAATGCATTAAGGAGCCGAGGATCAAGAGTTCTTCTCTTGTAGGTTTAGGAGGCAGAGCAAAAGGGTACAAATCGTGGTTTTCTAGGACCCAGGTGGAGTAATCAGCCAAGTGACATTGGTTGATGATGGTGTTTCTAGTGCCCTAGCCGCTACAACCACGGCCTTTGTGAAAAGAAAAACTTCGATTTTAAAAATTGGCTCTAGAAACAATGACCTAGAATCTATCTAAACACGAAACTAGCAAACTACCAAGAGATTAACTACTCGGATAGAAGGTTATACCTAAACATTCATGTTCTTCACTCTTCTATTCTCTTCCTTGGCTTCTCAAGGGTCCTGGATCAACCTTAGAAGCCAGTCATTTTTTGTCGAAGATGATCCACTCGAAGGATATGGTTCAGGGCTCTAGCTCCACACAAACAAGCAAGTGAAGCAACTAAAGATCCCAGGTTACTAATCTAGAGTGCTTAAAGATGTGGTGAAGTGTTTTAGTATTTTTCTATCTCTATTTCACTATGATTCTCAACTCATGGGAAGATTAGTGAGATGGAGGAGCTAAAATGAAGAGAGAGAGAAAGAAAAATGGTGAAAACGAAACTCTTGTGTAGGAAAAAGAAATGGCTAAATAGTTTTGTTAACTATTTTCCTCAATAGAAAAATAGCAACCATACTTCAATAGCAGAAGCAAAGGAAATAAAATAAATCCCAGCCATTCCTCTAACCATACTACACCATGCATCAAAGTCACCTCACCCCTCCACCTTATTTCCAAATTTCATAAATGAAATTCTATGAAATGAGCCGTCCTCCTTCTAGAATGTGCTCTTGTATAAATATAAGAATACATTTCCGTATATACATACCTATATTTGTATCAAAATACGAATACCCAAAGAGATAGAATAATACAATGAACATAATACAAGAATATACATATCGAAATATGTGTGTGTGTGTGTGTAAATTATTAAATTAATACTTGATTTAATAATCCGGCTTAATCCTAAGCCGGCTAGTATTATCATCCGCCCGATTAAAGTCTGTATAGTTAGTACACGTATTTAATCGGAACCCTACACGTATCAAAATACGGCCACTACATCATTTCGCCTGAACAAGGGAAGCCCTCTGTAGGGGACTCTAAAGACTCAACAGTACGCCGACAGTGAGTTACTGGATAAATCCATAACTACAAGCACGTTAGCGGCACTAGCTGCACGTAGCGGCTACTTAGGTATCTGTCGAAAGGAAGCTGGCGAGCAAACTCATCTTAACTCCTACTGAGTCTATCTGTGACAATCTCCGTACAGTCCGTCTCTTCATCTAAGAGTATCGCATACCGGGTCTAGAGTGTAGTAAACATCAGATCCTAATAACCCAATAATTCGTGCCGATGTGGCTCAAGACCAATCGAGAAACTACTGACCAACCTGTCAGTAAATCTCACCTACCTTAGCCAAGGACTTATAGTGCTGGCCAATCAAACAACTGCGACATCGACTACCTATATCGAGAGAGACGAATCCCTAACAATCATTCATTGCCTCCATGTGGTTCGGGATTGTACCCAACTAAAACCTGTTTGCATGACTTAGTAGAGCCATGGTAAGGTAGTAATCTAAGTACAGTGGGAACTCGCACAAAAAAAAATGAAGATCTCAGGTCTAAATACTAACCTGTACTTATGTCACCTGAGAACTGCTCTTTGACGATAGATATAGTACCATCTAGAAGTTGTCGGTGAGTCCATCCAGTGTACTCACCCCCAATGAGCACCTGTATACGATCTTAGGTGCCAAACACTAATGGCTATGGGATCAGCCATTGCCCCTCGTCGGGGTCTAGAAACATATACACCAGTCTACTCCGGAATATCGATGCCCAGTCTCGATACTCCTACGATTAGGTATATTTAAGGATGTGCTTATGGACTGCCTAGCCCCCACATGTATGATCACGATCATAACGCTGGTTGTCAAGCAATAATCCTACGGGCTTTATCAACATGTATTAGCGATACGTAATAACAAGTAAAACATATACACATGTTAAGATAAAGAAAAACCAAATAACATACTATCATATCGAGCAAGATTTTCCTGTACATACATATGTCTAAGCATCCACTACACACACAATAATGGCCTCTAGGGCATACATATCCAACAATCTCCCACTTGCACTAAGGCCATATATTGGCGTATCGAGTACCCAACATCTGCACTAGGGCCAGTTGTTGGCGTATTGCATACCCAATATCTTAAATAGTCTCTCGAACTGTACTTGAGCAAGGGCCATTGTGAATGGATCCGCCATATTCTCTTTTGTATCTACTCTCCGCACCTCGATCTTTCCGATCAGGTGATACTGCCTCAAGATGTGTCTGGATCTTTGATGCGACCGTGGTTTCTTCGCTAAAGCCATAGCTCTATTGTCATCACAATACAAAGTTATTAGATCAACAATGGACGAAACCACCTTAAATTCGGTAATGAATTTCTTCATCCAGACCGCTTCTTTCGCGGCATTGTTGGCAGCAATGTATTCAGCCTCCATCGTCAAGTCTGTGATGGTGTCCTATTTGGAGCTCTTCCAATAGACCGCCCTCCTGTTGAGGGTAAACACAAAACCCGAGATAGATTTTTTGTCATCCTTGTCACTTTGGAAGCTCGAGTCGGTAATGGAATCCACCTGGAGGTCCCCATTACCGTATACTAAGAATATCTCCTTAGTTCTTATTAGGTACTTGAGAATGTTCTTCACTGCTGTTCAATGGTTCTCCCCTGGGTTTGAATGATACTGGCTTACCATGCTAAGTGCATAAGCTATATCTGGTCTGGTATATAGCATCGCATAAATTATGGATCCTACCGCCGAAGCGTAGTGTATAATGCTCATGCGGGCCCTCTCCTCATCAGTCTTGGGAGATATCTCTTTGGAGACGGTGATTCCATGCTAAGCCGGTATATTGCTATTCTTGGAATCTTCCATACTAATCCTCGTTAGTGTGGCCTCTATGTACCTGGACTGTAAAAGTCCCAACAATCTCTTGGATCTATGTCTGTAGATCTTAATCCACAGAATGTAGGAGGCATTACCCAGGTCTTTTATGGAGAACTTTTGTGACAAAAGCAGCTTGACCGATTATAGCATATGAACGTCATTTCCTATCAAATGAATGTCATCCACGTACAAGACTAGGAATACGACAGTTCTCCCTACAATCTTCTTATATATACACGGTTCATCCTCGCTCTTGATGAAGTCAAATTTCTTGACTGTCTCATCAAAACAGATGTTCCAGCTCCGTGATGCCTACTTTAATCCATAAATGGATTTAAATAACTCGCATACCTTCCTGTTGCTCCCACTATCTATGAATCCCTCTTGTTAATCCATAAAAAAGCATTCTTCTAAACTTCCGTTCAGAAAAGCCATTTTTATGTCCATCTGTCAAATAATATAGTCATGAAAGGCAGCAATGATAAGTATGATCCGAATGGATTTCAGTATAGTCACTTGAGAAAAGGTTTCATCATAGTCCACACCGGGTCTTTGACGAAACCTTTTGCAATAAGTCTAGCCTTATAAGCCTTCACCTGTCCATATACACCAATCTTATTTTTGAAGATCCATTTGCATCAAATGGGTTTTACCCCAGGAGGAGCAATATCCAAGGTCCAAACTTTGTTGGTGTACATAGAATCCATTTCGGATCGCATAGCATCCAACCATTTAATAGAGTCCTTACTGGTAATTGTAAGTCTACGGTAGCGCCCCTGCCGTCTACAGACACCAAATGCGGAACAAAAACTTTTTAACTGGCGCTATCGTATACTTTAACCCGGATCTGCTATTATTGCTAAACTAACAAACTGTAAAGAGTGTAGAAATGTTATACCGAACGATCCGAGTCCTTCGTTCTTTAACCATCATCCCACGCTTCGTTGCGGCTGCTCCGATCTCGTCGATCTCCGATCTGCTCGTCCAGGTGGCACCACGTCAACGATTCTTTAAACGGGCTCCCGCCTCTGACTTGAGGCAACTCGGTCGTCAAGTTTGCTAAAAGAGACGACCAAGAATGATGTAGAGAATGAGTAGATGACTTTGTCTCACTTCGTCCAAATCCATGGACGATCGGTTAATGAAGTTGCCGTGGGAATCGGGTGATGGAATGAAATGAGCTGTGAAATTCCATACACCGAAAAATCTATCATAATCTTTTTCTACCAAATGAAACATCAAGTGAGAGAGTGAGGAGGAGGAGAGGGGGCCGGCCATATTTATGCAAAGAGGGAGGTGATGGTAGGAGCAATCAAGGGGGGGGGGTGATAATAAACAAGAAGCTTATCCTCATCATAAATGAATAACAATGACTCACAAAGAAACATTGAATCTAAACACCCTTAGTCATCAAGCATTAATGGCACCATTAATGCACTAATGACTCACCATGCCAAGTCACCCTTTCTAGAACCTTCTAGAATCATGACTCAATCTTATCCAAGAAAAGATAAATCCGTCTTTAACCGAATGTTAAAAGACGGCTGATAGAAAACTGGAAACTGGCAACTTCCAAAAGTGATCCTGAAATGACTTTCAGGATAACCCCGTAACTGTATAAATATACCCGCATTTGTATTACGACCGAATACAAATGCAACTGAGACAAAGATATTATATCTACTCAATATAATACTCGGATCCGGCTTAAACCAAAGCCGACCAGTATTATCTGCCCGAAAAATAACACGTGCGTAAACGCACGTGCATTTTCCGAACCCTGCCATAAAACCATACGGCCTCTACAACGTTTCGCCCGAACTTGGGAAACTGTCTGTGGGGGACTCTAATGACTCGTCAGTACCCTGGCAGTGGGTTTAACCACAAACCGTCAGCGGCACTAGCTATGCGTAACGGCTGCCCATGGACTGACCTCAAGGGAGGCTGGTGAGCGAACTCATCCAGAAACCCTACTGAGCCTAACAGTGACAATGTATATACAGTCCGGTCCGTTCGTCTATGAGTATCGTATATCTGCCTAGGGGGCTAGTAACGTCAGACCCCCAATAGCAGTATAAGTCGTGTCGGAGTGTAGCCCAATAATACCCTGAGATACTACTGGAGTACCTACCAGTAAATCTCCTGCCATGGCCATGGACTTTGTGTAATGGCTCTCCTAGACACAGCACGACCTCGCCCCCAATACCGGGAGAGACGAATCCCCTGCCGATCCGCTCACGTGCCTCCATATGGCTCGGGACTGTACCCAAAAACTACATGTTTGCACGACTCCTTTGAGCCGTGGTAGGGTAGAAATCAAAGCACAGTGGGAACTCACACGAGACAAATGACGACCTCAGGTCGATGAACTAACATGTACACATGTCACCAGGGAGCTGCTATCTGACGATATGTATAATACCAACTAGCAGATTCCCGGCGAGTCCTGTCCGGTGTACTCATAACCAAATGAGCACCTGTATACATCTTAGGTGATCCAACTGACACCAGTGGCTTGTGAGACCGGCCACCGCCCCTCGTCGGGGTCTCGACAGTATACACTAGTCTACTCCGGAGTATCGATGCCCTGTCTCGAAACTCTCACGACTAGGGACCACAATTAAGGATATGCGTATAAACCACCCAACTCTCACGTATATGATCGCCATCATACTGTTGGTGGTAAAGCAAGATCCTAAGGGCTCTATCAAAGTGTAACATGTAATCAGTCACCTGAACATGTACACGACTGATAAAGGCAAACCAGATAGCATACTATCATCTCGAGTAAGACTTTCCTACCGGTATAAGTCCTCCGCAATCATTGCAATCACGTACCTGCGATCCAATAATTTACTCTGAGGGCACTATCTCCAACAATCTCCCACTTACACTCAAGGCTAATTATTGCAATGTCGACTACTCACAGCCCGTGTGAAACCGAACATCCAACTCCTCTACTAATCAGTTTCATAAAGCCTGTTTGTAAAACTATTGTGTTCGAGAAATAGCCTCAGTGAG
The DNA here is from genome assembly GCA_030015575.1 of Agapanthus africanus. Lineage (NCBI taxonomy): Eukaryota > Viridiplantae > Streptophyta > Magnoliopsida > Asparagales > Amaryllidaceae > Agapanthus > Agapanthus africanus. Next base: position 114,549,029 of record JASDDO010000031.1, read on the forward strand.
TGGATCCGCCTAGAAGTTTCTTTCTATGTCTCTCTTAATCTCAAATTCGCGGAGAAAGCCATCTCCCGAATCGAGTAATACTTGTCTTAGAATATGTCTGGATATCTGATGGGACCTAGTTCATAAATGAACTCCAAATCAAAACTTCTTAGACTGTATCGATCACTTAACCTAATCAGTATCCGGCACCATGCCACCCACAGTATCCTCTTGGACCATCTGTCCATAATACTGTCCCTCGTCGGAGGGAAAAAACTATAACTCTGACAATCACTCTGTCATCCATGTCACCTTTGAAGCCAGGAATGATAACCGTCTCCCGAAGGAGGCTGCCGTCATCAAATCCGTAGAACATGTACTTATGTTCCAAAACTGCTTCCTTATGTTTCTTCAGGATTGGATTAATACAAACTTATTGCATCTAGTGCAAACACAACATTTGGTGTGGTACTTGACATCTCATGATTGACTCAATTGCCTAAGCAAGTGATCTGCCAATCATGCCCATCCCTCTCCTCTTTAGTCTGTAAGACACGTTTAGAGAGGGTGACTCCATTCCCTGCAGGTACACCACCATACTAGGAGTCATCTATTCTAAAAACTATTAGAATACTGTCAAAGTACCCACATTGGGAAACTACCCAAATCCAGATCTAAAACCATAGATCTAGAAACCAGAATGTCAAATATTATATCCATATCCTGTCTGGAGAAACAACTGTGTGACGACCACAGTACAACCGATCGTAGTATAGGAATTTTACTTCCTACTCTGTTTATGTCATCCAGATACCATGACATCACACCCTACTACCTTCTTAACAGATCCATCCCCTATCCTGATTGAAGTCAAACCCATGACTGTCACATCAAAATTAGATGATCTATCTCTGCTATAACTGCTCAAGTCTATAAATAGATATAAGCATATTGCCCACTATGCTTCCGCTGCTCCCACTGACTACGACAACCCTCCTACCGGGTCTCATAGCCTGGAATAACAGTAGTGTCAAGTCTGGGTAGATAAGAACCTCCCTGTCACCATCCTTGAGGCTACCGATGTACTTTTCGGGTGTCTGAGGTTACCCACCATATCTGCGGAGTGGCTATTGGAATGTCAAACCTGATTGAATATATAGGTCCTATTAAATTTTCCGTAATCGTTCGCGGTTCTGGAATCACTTCCAGTTCTACCATACTCCCACTACTGTTTTCTGAAAAAGTCCATTTTACTAAAACTGTGGCGAGTCAAGAACAATATCACTATTGATCTTCCAAATGGTAGAATATCAACCCTCGTCATAGCCAGGGTCAACCCACAAACAGCCATTACAGAAACGTGCCCTGAGTTATCCAGAGTCTGGTTTTAAGCATAAGCTGGACAACTCCCCGTACCTTAACATCTTTTAAGGTACGATCTATCCTATATCCAATATAGAAACTTTGGCACTTTATTTAATTGGAACCAGATTCAAATCATGCAGCTGTCTCCAGTGCATATCACCTTAATGGAAAGAGGCTAATTAGCATTACTCAACTTAGGAATCCATCCAATTATGAGTAACTTGAAAGAGAAACAAGTTTCTCAAAACCATTACTATCATCTGAATACCAATCACAAGAATCTACATCTTCGATCTCTTTGAAGAATCCTGACACTTGTGACACCTGGTTCTCTACTTTATTCTTATACCCACAACTTCTCAAAACTTATACCTTGTATTTCTACGAAACACTTGTCTAAATACTAGAGAAGTTATAAGTAAACAGAACATAGTACGAGGACCTACCCCTTTGTCCTGATGGACACTGGACAACATAAAATACTCTGTATAAGTCCGCTGAGTTAAGCAACTCATAACCTGTGCGTCGTAGGTTGAAAACTGTACCCTGGCGATTTCCTCAAATATCACCAATTACAACGAATTCCGATATAATGAGGATGATCACCTAATTCCCAATAACTTACTCCCACTCTTCATCTGTAAAACCATACAGATATGAGAATGAAACCTGGTAAATACATACCCTTGGAGTAAGTATCTAATCAGGAAAACAGTTTTCTTTAACAATGCACTGAAACATGAAAATGTTTCGTAGGGGTATTCTGGTATTCATAGCAATGCCTCTTCCATAATCCAATTCATGACTTTAACCGTATGTTTCTTTGCCATCTCTCCAAATCCCTTTATTTGTCTTTAGTCGTTACCTTCTGCACACCATCGTTAGGCTAAATGGTTTTCTTCATTCCCTACCGTTCGGCACCAGCCTATGGTTTGGAAGAAGACTATCCAGTAAGCATAATAGGTGTACCCTCCTAAACCAAGGAGTACTCGCATCTTCAGAGAAGGTGATGATAAAAGACAACTGAATAATACCTTATTCCTTTAAAGGTGAAATAGGAGTGGCGATGAAGTACGCGGTTTTGGTCGTGAATGATAACAGTCGCAATTTACTTTGCCCTCTTTCTAATCCCTTTATTTTGTCTTTACATATTACCTTCTGCACACCCTACTTAGGCTAATTGGTTTTCTTCATTCCCTACCTTTCGGCACCTGCCTATGGTTTGGAATAAGACTATCCAATAAGCGTAATAGGTGTACTCTCCTAAACCAAGGAGCCCTCGCAACCTGAGAGAAGGTGATAATAAAAGACAACTGAATAAACCAATTCTATTTCTCCTGAACCTGGATCCATCCTCGAAGAAGTCCCACCGAGTTCGTATATAAACATACGATGGATCTATCCAATGGAAGTGGATGTCCGTAGTAAAATGGGTGTTCTGAGAAATACAAAGGGTAAAAGAAGGAGTGTCAATGACTTATGCAACTCAGACAATCCAAAAGCCAGTAATTTAAGAAGGTTCGGTCAACTTGGTCACTGAGTCATAGTATAGGGTCGGTCAAAGGTCGCTTCCAAAGAGAGAGAGAAAAGAAACACTCTGTGTGCACTCTAACCAAGATCAGAATGGTTATCACTTTATCTAATCTGGAAACCTCCCACTGTCCTGTCAAATTCTCCTCCAAACCTGAAAGAAGAATCAATCGGGATCACCCAAAGAGTAAACCAACTCATCAGTGGGAATCGGGATCCAACTCTCATCGCATGATAACGTGATGGAATGCACCAACGTTACTCATACTCCAGAAGGTATGCGCATACTTGGCAAGTTTCAGTTTCTTTAGAAACTCCCGATATGATTTTTGCCCCATGCTCTTATAACCTTGGCTTTGGTCAAAATGTCATAAGTCACATGCCAAGTTCTACCCGTCACTATCTTGTCAATTTGAACCCACCCGCACATGCCCCTGACTTTGGCCAATCGGCAGAACGACTGTCCCAAACCAACTCATCTATCTATGCAACAAATGAATACCCAGCAGCTACCAAACACTATGCCTTAACTTTGGCTAAAATGCATAGCTTGAATACTACTGAATACCCAAAAGAAGTGACGGAGGGCTACGGCTGGTTTTTGGCGAAAAACCTTTAACGTAGTGAACTTGATATCGCTGAAGGAACCTGATAGCTTTTTAAAATATAGTGGCGAAAACCTTTTGCTAAAGAGGTCACTCCCGGTGAAGGGATCTCGGCTCTTTCCTCGTGGAATGAGGTGCAGGATATTCCATTGAATACCGCGATGCAAAGCAACTTGTAATCGACTATAGTGAAGTTATTACCCTGACGCAAACTTCTGCCCAAGGGGTCAGTCCCGGTGAAGGGATATCGGCCCTTACCCCGTCGAATGAGGTGCAGGAAATTCCACTGAATACCGCTATGCATAACAAAAGGAAACGTCTTTGCAATAACACTTTTTAAATTTGTTCCAACAACTGTAAACAGGTTTGCTTTCCTTTGCATTGATCAGAATCAACGCAGTCCCATCAATCAATCACACCAGAAAAGAACGAAAATAAAATGTACGTATATGCCATCCTCATTCGTCACTGGGTCCCGTCATCACCCGTTAGGTTACTTAACTAACGACAGAGCGGGGACTGGACTAGCGCGGGTGTAAAACATATACAACATCTAATAGTATATAAACCAATATACAATAATCGCTCCAGGCGTGATAATATGCAACATTACAGAAAAGTAATAAGCACCACAGAACAATACAGATAATCTTGGATCCCCGAGTTTCACTGAGCCGCTGCTGAAACCCGACGTTCCCCTGTTGTGTGGATAGCCTGTGCAATGAAACCTAGACCCCTACGGGTGCGGCAAGTTACCCGCCAAAACCTGAAGCGAGGCAGCCCCCTACAGCAAAGTGAATGGACCACCCAGCACTTCACGGAATCCGGTAATCTTAGGCACCCCTCCTTGGGTCAACCTGTACCCCCTACGAGTGCGGCGAATAGTCTGCCAATTCTAAAGTGAGGCCCCTCTGCCACTCAAAGCCATGAGATGCGGACCCGTTGCCCTCCAGAACCCGGCTATCCGTGCACTCCGCCGTGGGGTAAAACCTAGTACAGTAATGAAAAATAGTACAACAGGTACATCGACCGCAACCTGGTCGTTCCCCAAAAGAATATTATACAACAGGCAGTGACAGCAGTCCACATGTTGGACGCTCGCCCCGCAATATCAAATGTACAATTAAACTCAAACTGCACTACCATTGCACACTGCTATCCACCACGACAAATCCGCAATATCACAGCATAACACAGAACATCAACGCGAATGTCACGTTCGCAAACCCGTCTAAAAGAACTATAGCAATCAGACGCGGTTTACCGATCAAATAACATTCCCGGTCGGAGATATAATGTAATCACTGTAAACTAACATGTTTAAATTTCGATCGACTAAATATCACGAAGTGGGCCCTACGAACATCTGTTGAACAGTAACAAAATCTGGGCCCAAAAGATATATACCAAAAACCACAAATTCCAGAGAAGAACCCACTGAGCAAATTTGGGGGCATGATGACACAGAATGGCCGCGGATCCGCGGCCAAACCATGGGTTTGGCCGCGTTTCCGCGGCAGTCTTGTCGAATCATGATCCCAAATTTGGACGGTGTTCTAATAAAACCCTGCACAGATTTCTGAGATATGTAAAATTAATTTTGGAACCCTTTTAAAATCGACAGAAACTGTGAAGCAAGAAAAATGTGTTTTTCGATATCCGGTTCGATCGATGTTTTAAACGTGTTAGCACAAGTTAGTAAAGCAAAATGGTGAGGCTCTGATACCACTTTAAGTCTACGGTAGCGCCCCGTCCATCTACAGACGCCAAATGCGGAACAAAAACTTTTTAACTGGCGCTATCGTATACTTTAACCCGGATCTGCCATTATTGCTAAACTAACAAACTGTAAAGAGTGTAGAAAGGTTATACCGAACGATCCGAGTCCTTCGTTCTTTAACCATCATCCCACGCTTCATTGCGGCTGCTCCGATCTCGTCGATCTCCGATCTGCTCGTCCAGGTGGCACCACGTCAACGATTCTTTAAACGGGCTCCCGCCTCTGACTTGAGGCAACTCGGTCGTCAAGTTTGCTAAAAGAGACGACCAAGAATGATGTAGAGAATGAGTAGATGACTTTGTCTCACTTCGTCGAAATCCGTGGACGATCGGTTAATGAAGTTGCCGTGGGAATCGGGTGATGGAATGAAATGAGCTGTGAAATTCCATACACCGAAAAATCTATCATAATCTTTTTCTACCAAATGAAACATCAAGTGAGAGAGTGAGGAGGAGGAGAGGGGGCCGGCCATATTTATGCAAAGAGGGAGGTGATGGTAGGGGCAATCAAGGGGGGGTGACAATAAACAAGAAGCTTATCCTCATCATAAATGAATAACAATGACTCACAAAGAAACATTGAATCTAAACACCCTTAGTCATCAAGCATTAATGGCACTATTAATGCACTAATGACTCACCATGCCAAGTCACCCTTTCTAGAACCTTCTAGAATCATGACTCAACCTTATCCAAGAAAAGATAAATCCTTCTTTAACCGAATGTTAAAAGACGGCTGATAGAAAACTGGAAACTGGCAACTTCCAAAAGTGATCCTGAAACGACTTTCAGGATAACCCCGTAACTGTATAAATATACCCGCATTTGTATTACGACCGAATACAAATGCAACTGAGACAAAGATATTATATCTACTCAATATAATACTCGGATCCGGCTTAAACCAAAGTCGACTAGTATTATCTGCCCGAAAAATAACACGTGCGTAAACGCACGTGCATTTTCCGACCCTGCCATAAAACCATACGGCCTCTACAACGTTTCGCCCGAACTTGGGAAACTGTCTGTGGGGGACTCTAATGACTCGTCAGTACCCTGGCAGTGGGTTTAACTACAAACCGTCAGCGGCACTAGCTATGCGTAACGACTGCCCATGGACTGACCTCAAGGGAGGCTGATGAGCGAACTCATCCAGAAACCCTACTGAGCCTAACAGTGACAATGTATATACAGTCCGGTCCGTTCGTCTATGAGTATCGTATATCTGCCTAGGGGGCTAGTAACGTCAGACCCCCAATAGCAGTATAAGTCGTGTCGGAGTGTAGCCCAATAACACCCTGAGATACTACTGGAGTACCTACCAGTAAATCTCCTGCCAGGGCCATGGACTTTGTGTAATGGCTCTCCTAGACACAGCACGACCTCGCCCCCAATACCGGGAGAGACGAATCCCCTGCCGATCCGCTCACGTGCCTCCATATGGCTCGGGACTGTACCCAAAAACTACATGTTTGCACGACTCCTTTGAGCCGTGGTAGGGTAGAAATCAAAGCACAGTGGGAACTCACACGAGACAAATGACGACCTCAGGTCGATGAACTAACCTGTACACATGTCACCAGGGAACTGCTATCTGACGATATGTATAATACCAACTAGCAGATTCTCGGCGAGTCCTGTCCGGTGTACTCATAACCCAATGAGAACCTGTATACATCTTAGGTGATCCAACTGATACCAGTGGCTTGTGAGACCGGCCACCGCCCCTCGTCGGGGTCTCGACTGTATACACTAGTCTACTCCGGAGTATCGATGCCCTGTCTCGAAACTCCCACGACTAGGGACCACAATTAAGGATATGCATATAAACCACCCAACTCTCACGTATATGATCGCCATCATACTGTTGGTGGTAAAGCAAGATCCTAAGGGCTCTATCAAAGTGTAACATGTAATCAGTCACCTGAACATGTACACGACTGATAAAGGCAAACCAGATAGAATACTATCATCTCGAGTAAGACTGTCCTACCGGTATAGGTCCTCCGCAATCATTGCAATCACGTACCTGCGATCCAATAATTGACTCTGAGGGCACTATCTCCAACAGTAATGGCCTGCTTGAAACTAGTAGGATCATCTTCTTCCAAGATGCAATTCTCTTGATCCTCGTCTATGAGAAAACTGTAGTATCTCTTGGGCGGATAAGAAATCCTACTAGATCTGCAGAGTGGTTGAGGTTTGTCCGGGGTTATTAATTCTTGATGTTCTATCAAATTTTCAGTTTCAGTTTGTGGTTCCTGAATTTCTTCCAGTTCTATCGTACTCCCACTAATTTCTTTTGCAAGAAATTCCTTCTCTAAAAAGACGGTGTGGCGAACAACAAACACCTTTTGTTCCTCAGTGTGGTAAAGCAGATATCTTGGCGAATGCTTTGGATATCCCACAAACTTACATAGAACTGATCGTACCTGAAGTTTGTCCGGTTTTTGCGTTTTTATATAGGCCAGACAACCCTATATCATAATGCGTTTAAGATATGGTCTTTTACCATTCCACATTTCAATGGTATCTTAGGCATGGATTTGGATGAAACATCATTCAATAGATATGCTGCTATCTGAAGCGTAGATCCCCAAAATGAATGAGGCAACTCAGCATTACTCATCATGGAGCGAACCATATCTAATAGGGTACGATTTCTCCATTCCGATACACCATTATGCTGTGGTGTATACGGAGGAGTAAGCTGAGAGAGAATACCATTCTCTTTTAGAAATTCAAGGAATTATGTGCTTATGTATTCACTTTTTCGATCAGATCGTAAGACTTTAATATTTTTTCTAGTTTGGTTCTCTACTTCAATCTTAAATTCTTTGAATTTCTCAAAAGCTTCAGATTTGTGCTTCAATGAAAACAAATATCCGAATCTAAAGAGATTGTCAGTGAATGTAATGAAGTATGAGAACCCACCCTTTACATGTATAGACATTGGACCACACACATCACTGTGTATGAGTCCTAAAAGCTCTGTAGCTCTTTCCCCGTGTCCCGTAAACAGAGTTTTGGTCATCTTTCCTTTGAGACGAGACCGACAAGTTTCATTCGATGAAAATTCGAACGGATTCAAATATCCATCTTTATATAACTTAGATAGTTTTTTCTCATTGATATGACCAAGTCTACAATACCATAAGTAGGATTCGTTCACTTCTGAACTCTTCCACTTGCGTGTGTTTTGAACATTAAGAACTGTGTTTTGATTAAGAACATATATACTATTACACGATATACTTTCTGCAACCAATACCTGATTAAGGTAAATGTTCATGATATTTCTATTTAGAACAAAATTATATCCATCTTTATCAAGTAAAGAAACCGATATAATGTTACAAAGCAGAGAAAGTACATAGTAGCATATTGGATATGCATGCCCTAGAGGCCTTCATTGTATAGGATGCTAGGGATTGTTAGTTATATGTATACCCTATAGGCCATTATTGTACATATGATGTATTTTATAGTGGATACTTGGACATATATAGAAAGGACTTTCTTGCTCGACATGATAGTATGCCATCTGGTTATCTTTGTCTTAACATGTAGACTTGTATTATGATACCGTCTTGCTCTCACATGTTGATAAAGCCCTTAGGATATGTACTTGACTACCAGGACTATGATGGAGATCATACTAGTGGAGCCAGGGTAGTTCATAAGTACATCCTTTAATTGTTCCTAGTCGAGGGAATATCGAGACAGGGCATCGATATTCCAGAGTAGACTAGCGTATACGTTTCTTGACCCATATGATGGGCGATGGATGATCCCACATCCATTGGTGTTTGACATCGAAGATGGTATACGGGTGCTTAGTAGAGACTGGGTACACTGAACAAGAATCGCTGAGGACTCCTATGTGGTAGTATACCTATCGTCAGATAGCAGTCCTCTGGTGACACTGGTACAGGTTAGTCTGTAGACCCGAGATCGTCATAGAGTCTTGTGCGGCTCCTACTGTGCTTTGATTTCCTCCCTATCACGCTTAAAGGAGACGTGCAAACAGGTGGATTTTGGGTATAGTCCCAAGTCGTATGGAGGCAATGAGCAATAGGAGGGGTTTCGTCTCTCCCGGTATTGGGGGTTGATGTTGCGCTGTGCTCGATTGGTTATAACTGGAAGTCCCTGGCCAGGGCTGATATGGAGATCTACTGATAAGTGTTATCAGTAGTTTCTCGACCTATTATGAGCCTCACATCGGCATGACTTATCACGTTACCGGGGTCTGACGATTTCCACCCCTAGACATGATATGCGACATATTAGACGAAGAGACCAGACTGTACGGTAGTGTTACTGATAGGCTTCATGGAGAGTATGGACGGGCTTGCTTGTTGATCTTCTTATCGCTCAATACCTGGGTAGCCATTCGTCCAACTAGTACCGCAGACGGTTTGTAGGTGACCGATGTGATCATCACCTACTGCCGGCGTATTGACGAGTCTTTAGAGTCCCACACAGAAGTTTCCTGGTTCAAGCGAAATGAAGTAGGGCATATATATGATATATGCGTGGGCCTGATTAAATACGTGTATGTGATACCGTATTGTAATCTGGCAGTTATCTGGTATCGGTTAGGTCATATGTGATATGACCAGATTATCAAATCAAGTGTTGATTTGAAAATGTGATATTCAGATAAATGATATTAGTCGGTTATATGTGATATAACCGGATTATTAGATCAAGTGTTGATTTAATAATGTGATAAATATTATATGCGATATAATTATATCTTAACTAATATCATTAGCTCACTAATTGCTTTATTTATATATTTGTATATATTAATGTATATTTGATATATATATATATATATATATATATATATATATATATATTATGAAGCATGGCATATTTTTCTAGTTTTAGAAAATGGAAAAATGAGGTGTAAGTTGTGGAGATATTTTGGGTATGGATGAGGCATGGGCTTATATGTTTTTTTATTATTCTTAACTCACTATTCAAGCATGGTTGCAATTTAGAATTGCAATTTATTCTATGCTTGAATGATTGAGGAGAGAGATGATTCATATTATTGTTTCTACACTTGCTTCATGCTTGATGCCTTAGCCATTTTCCTTGAGCTTCTTCTTCCTCTTGATCTCTACAATTTCTTCATCTCACCTCCAAGCTCAAACCCCCACATGAGATGTGAATCATTGAGCTTGTAAGTAACCGAGTGAGCTTATCATATCCCCTACTTCATCATCCCACACCAAACTAACAATTTAGTGTGGTGTGTTTCATACACTAAAGAAGTTTAGTGTGGAGTTAGCTTGATCTAGAGTAACTTCGGGTGGATCGTCTTTGGCGCGAAGATCACGAAGGAAGGTTGTTCAAACTCGAAGAGGAGCCTTGTAGAGTCGTGTGGACTTCAACCAGGAGCTTTAGAAGAGAAGGACTCGGACTACAAAGCTTGTATTCTTGTTCTCAACATGTAAAGTAGTTTACATTTGGTATTGTCTAAATCTCTAGTTAAAGATTCTTAGTTTGGAGTTGCTTAGCATGACAATTTTTTGAAAATGGCATGGACGATACCTCCCGAAACCTTGTAATCGTGCTAGGGAACCTTACATGGATATGTATGTACAGGACAATCTTGCTCGATATGATAGTACCCTATTTGGTTTGTCTTTATCTTAACATGTGATGTGTTTTACTTTGTATTTCATATCTTGTATATATATTGATAAAGTCCGTAGGATCTTTGCCTGACTACCAGTGTTGTGATGACAATCATAATTATGGGAGCTAGGTAGTCGATAGGCACATCTTTAAAGTGTCTCTAGTCGGAGGAGTATCGAGATTGGGCATCAATACTCTAGAGTAGAAATGTGTATACATATCTAGACCCTGACGAGGGGTGATGGATTGGTCCCGCAACCATTGGTGAGGTGCACCTAAGATTGTATACAGGTGCTCACTGGATGTGAGTACACCGAATAGGACTCGCCGAGGACTGGCTAGATCGTATTATACCTAGCGTCAGATAGCAATTCTCTGGCGACATGAGTGCAGATAGTATGTCGACCTGAGGTCGTCATTTGTCTCATGTGAGTTTCCCCTAGCTTTGATTACTACCCTACCATGACTCTACTAAGTCATGCAAACAAGTTTTAGTTGGGTACAGTCCCGAGCCACATGGAGGCACTGAGCGACTGTTGGGGATTCGTCTCTTTCGGTATAGGGGGTCGATGTCGCGCTTTGATCGGTTGGTCAACACCATAAGTCCCTGGCCAGGGCGGATTGAGAATTACTGGTGGTTGGACCAGTAGATTCTCGGATGGTCTTGAGCCATACCGACATGACTTGTTTGGTTATTAGGAGTCTGACATTTTTCACCCCGTAGACCTTACAAGCAATACTCTCAGACAAATAGACCGGACTGCACGGAGATTGTCATGGACAGGCTCAGTAGGGGTTCAGATGAGTTCGCTCATCGGTCTTCTTTTCGACATATACCTAGGTAGCCGTTATATACTGTCACGTCCTGCTTTCGAAAGTAAAGAATACGAGAGATGATAAGGCCAGCCATGCTCCTACGGTCAAGAAAATATCCTGCCGTAGTCACACTTTGGCTTCTAGCATTACGTGGTAATCAGTAACATAGCACAGGTAATGAGAAATGTAGTCACTAATTTTATCAAAATAGATATAAAACTAACCAGATAGAGTCAAAGGAAAAGACATCTCTGGCGTCGTGATCTAGATGTCTGCAATATCCTCGTGGTAAGGTAGGTCCTGATCCGAGCTAAGTCCACTTCTCACTCTGAGTATGCATACTCAGGTCGTCAGAGCGACACAATAGCAATATATACATATATAATGTGCAAAGATGATAAACATGAAGCGGTAGATATAGAACAAGGATGCGAGCATGAAATAACCGGCATAGGTAACGATAAAGTAAGTGTATCAAACCAGTAATCAATGCAATGTCCATGTTGCTAAAACTATCAGTCTCTAATTCTCAATGTCCAGGTCGCTAAATCTATCGTCAGTCCAAGTGTAAGCGTCAACCACCGCAGGAGTATCCTAACCCAAGGGTAGGCCCCAGGGGCAAGGGAACACGGGCCCGAATCACGCTCGCTAATAATCAGTAATACCATCCATACGACTCCCGAAATCGCTATATATGCCGGCAGTGGGACTCCTGAGATTCCGTTGATCGAACTCAAAATCAAATTACCCCACACCCCGTGTTCTACATCAAATACCGACCATGAATCCAAATACTAGTTGCTCCATGACAAGTCTACACGAGAACTGGAGACTATGTCTCCATTAAGCATGTCTCGACTGGTATTCAAGATAAATGGACAGTGTTCGACGTCTTATCTATGACACTAATATAAGTGCTTCCATAACTGTCCCAGTCCAGTTATAGTTACACTTATATATGTCCTATAGGCGTCGATAATGCAATAACTATTTGGTTCCGTTGATTGTGTACAAGTACGTGTCACTTCATTTATTCATTCACGCTTTTACACCGACACGCTTATCACAATCCAATCACTAAAATTTATCATTTGGTAACGTAATACGGTCACTAGGTTATAAATGTATATGACCACGGTATCACCGCTACATAATATGATAAGAATGCAATTAATTATGATACGAATAAAAATATAGCAGCCAGTGTCATACCACTTGCAAAATTTACTATAAATCACACGTGCAGAATTAAGCAAACTATATAAAAGGGGTAAGTAGTATATTTAATTATATGTCTATAAAAATTGGTTTTGCGTCAATCGAGTTTCAGGTTCACTAGTTATGGTCATTTAATTTTAAGTGTTTACTACTGGAAATCCTATTTCTGAACTGGAAGTCTGTTTCGTAACATGCTTTACTCCTAGTTGGGAGCATAATTAGGCGATACTACAGTTAAATAATATGTATATTTTTCTGTTATGTTTCCAACGCATATAACAGATTAACAATATTCATGCTGGTTTAGGAGTTATGATCATATTATTGAGGGGTGCAAACTGAAATGACAGAAAACTGCTGTACAAGTCATCCGTTGAAATATGATTTAAATACCAAATTATAGTGGAATTTAGTAAAACGGGTACCATTGGAAAGCTAAAATAATTGTCTACGCAGTGGTAATTGGCTCCGCATACTATTACAATTAAACATTAAGGTTTCGGGTGTAATAAGAACATGTCAAGAGGTAAGTTCCTGCATTGGACTACGTCCCAAGGTCAGGTAAGTTCTTTGTTTTCGATATTCAGAGAATACATCTGATTGTAAAGCTACACGTCGTGTTAAATATTATGCATTACCCTTCGTAACGAACCCAGGCACACTGCAATTGGATTTTTCTGGAATTAATTATGAAGTTAACGGTATCAAGTGTTCGGTAAAATGCGTGTTTCAGTATTAAAGTTAGGGCGTCACTGATGTGTGAAAATGACATCGATTTGCCACCAAATTTGTACATAGTATTTTTTAACAGTGTTAGGGTCTAAGTAGCATGAGTTTCGCCATTTTAGATTTTATTTTCGCTTAAGGCTTGCATCGAGCACTTAACACATCATTTCAAAACTATAGCGGATTTGGTTTGTCTCACAAACATGAACGGGATTCGATCTCTGTGAACTATATACACCAACCATGGGATATTATAATCATTATTTGTTCATATCGTCATGCGACGCACGAATACGGGTCGCCACGTTTATCAGACTCCAAAAATATAATTAAACTTCGACTGTATATATATACATAGTATAAATAGCATGTAAAGCAAGTGTTTAACTTGCCTTGATGATGTAACGATGGTGATGCGGACGCGGCAGTAGCTATGAAGCAACACAGCACGGGCAGGGCAACTACGACGAGTGCAGCACGGGCATGATCACGGCACGGCGACAACATGCAAGCAGCAGCAGCAGCAGTAGCAACAAGCTATGTCTTGGCTCTGACCCGAGCTTGTGGCGCGGCTTTGGCATGGCGTGAGCTTGTCCTCGATGATGGAGATGAGGCTTGATGACCTGGAGTTCGACGGTGGCTGACAATGCAGGCACGAGGAGCTGGAGGTGCTAGTGCGACTTGGGGGTGCGGCAGTGAGAGGAGCTCGAGTCGAAGGAGGTGAAGGCGGTAGGGTGGAGTCATGGGTTTTGACGGGTCTCGGTGAAGTGGTGGTGCCGGGGGCAGAAGATGAGGAGCTAGGTGGTTGCCGTGACAACTGGGGCTCGTCGGCCTGGAGCCAGGCGATGGGCTCATGGAGGAGGAAGGCGAGGGTGCAGTGGGCGGCTATGGGTGTTCGGGCGTGGGTTGGTCGAGGCAAAGAGGTGGAAGTAGGGAGGAGGTGCAGTGATGGGTACTTAGAGTCGGGGTTGAGTTGGGTTGGGCTGTGATATGTTGGCGAGGGTCTCGGGGAAAGGAAGTCGGCAACGGTGAAGGCTAGGGTATGGTTGGGAATGAGCAGAAGATAGGGTCAACAATGGTGTCGTTGGGTTTTGGTGAAGAAGGAGGAGGTGGCCAGTAGGTTTTGTGGAGGGGTGATGGTCGATGTTGGGCTCTCGGGTGCAAGAGGAAGAGAGAGGTGTTGATGGGGATGAGGTTGAAGGAAGAGCTCGTTGTGGGTGAGCGCGGGTCGTGCGGGGGTTGTTGGGATCATGGGCTTCGTCGTCGTGGAGGTGGGCACGGTATTCATGGTTTGCGAGAGGGAGGTGGAGGACATGGGGCAAGGACGAGAGAGGGAAGCCATTGGGGGGAGGAGATTTGGTGGAGGGGGTTGCGGGGGGTTCGTTGGCGACAGGGGCATGGTCGCCATGGCGTTGGCGTGGGTCTCGTGGAGTGGGCGTGAGGAGAGGGAGAACGTTGGAGGGGGAAAAGAAGCGGGAAAGAAAACGATGCGAGGAAGAAGAAGAGAAGAAGTGGGGTGAGGGAGTCGGGTCGGGTTAGGCGTGGGTTGGGTCGGGTAGGTTTAGGATTGGGCTGAGGGAGTTGGGCCGAGGTTAAGAAAAGAATTAGGAAAAATAAATAAATAAAAGGTTAGGGTTTGGGTTTAGGAAAAGAATATAATAAGGGTTTAGGGTTTAATTAGGGTAAAGGTTTCGAGGTTAGGTTTTAGAAAAATATATAAAATTATGTAGGAAAATTTAGGGAAAAATACTTGAATTTATTTATTAAAATACGGTTACGGTATATCGGAATTCGGTATTACATCATACCCCACTTATATAAAATTTCGTCCTCGAAATTTAATATAAACGGTAAGATAAAAAATGCCATACGAAAAGCAACAAAAATCAATTACTATTTTATCGCGATTTACGTAAAAGCAACTAGACGGACATTAAAGATTTATATATATGTAAGAATTTGCGCTGCTAAAAGAATAGTCATAAGTAAGCACAAGGCATAACCATTCATAGTAATAAACTATATATATATACAAAAAATGAGAGATATAATAACATTGATAAACAACAGTGAAGGATTTACTGATAAGCCAAGAATATTTTAGTAAAACTACATATCAAGCAATTTAAAATAACTTGAGAGAACCCATACGGTAAAATACAAGAGAAAATAAAACAAAATAGTATATGCGATATAAGTTTGCACTATTGAAAATGGGAAGAATAGTAAAACATTTAAGTAAAACAAAAATAGTTAATAATACGCAATTTTGATAAATACAAAAATATAGAAAACTAAATTTTGAATAACAAAAGTCACTGAATGTAATTTCAGTAACGGGAAATAACACTAGTAATGTATAAGAGACTGGTCAGGGCATGGATTACAATAAAATATGGCCTAATCGAAAAGAAGTCGGGAATGCGGTGCTTAATTAGAATGTTGAAGAGACTGGGGTCAGGTTACTACAAGGTTCAAGGATGAAGTAATAGTAATGAACCTCAGGAGGGAAAGAAATTATTGGGAGGAGGAACAGTCAATGCGTCATGCGGATCTTAAAGGTACAATACTCACAGAAGATTTGCATGATCAGACACTTTATATTTCAGAAAAGTTTTAACAAAGCACACTTGAAAGATAAAAGTGGCCCTAAGCCATACCTAATTTTATTTGGCCAGAAAAACGAAAATAAGTCGCGTCAGTCGTGATTGTGGATGTTCAACAGTTTACGATAAGCTCTTGCGCTAAAATAGGGGCATCCATTCCTACAGCGCATCGCAGGGATTGCTACTAGAGGTTCTTCCGCCTCGAATTCCTCCTCAATCGAGGTTGCATCCTCCGACTCTTTCTCGGCTGGGGCCTCGTTTTCGGGCTCTTCCCCCACAGGGTTTTCTTCTCCCGGTCCTTCTTTCTCGGCGGGAGCTATAAGTCCACGTTACCTCTCCCGGTTCTTTCGGGCTTGCGGAAACGGTAAAAAACTAATTTTAGGGTTATGGTAATATGGACTATAAAACCCGGATCTTTGCTAAACTACACACTAGCAACTAACAAGAGCTTTACCTACTCGGTTAGGGGGTTATACCTTAACTTGAACTCTTTCTCTTGGACTCCTTGTGGTGGTTGGATGGTTCTCTCCTCGTCGCCTTCTCTTGCCGAAGATGGATCCACTTGAGGGTCTCAACCTTGAGCTCTTTCCTCGAACTTGAGGTAACTAAAGTATTAGGCTTGCTAGACCTTCAACCTTAGGGTGAGTAGAGAGTGGCTTTGGTGTTTTTATCTCAAAGAAAATGGTTCTCAACTCATGAGAAAAGATTTTCCTTGAGCTAGAGGAAGAGGAAGAGGAAATGATGAGAGAGAATGAATATGAGAGAATAAGAGAGTTTTTGCAACCATAACAAAATATATATGAATTAACTAATTAACAATATTAATCAAAATGAAAAAGGTGCTGGTATGTTGAAATGACCATTATCATTTCACATTAAATGGGTTTTGCAAAGATCAATGAGCATCTTTGCTTGAAATAATGATGGTCAACTTTTCAACCTTGGTCAACAAGTCAACAACCCTAACCATAACTCAATTTTCTTTAATTAATATTATTAATTGATATTTCACATATTCATTAGGGTTTGGTAAATGACAACCGTCAACTGTGCATACACACCCGTACCAAAACCCTAATGAGAATTCTCTTCCTCTGCCTCAGTCAACTGTGCATACACACCCGCATTCGCGTTCCGAGGAACACGAATACAATGAGATAAAACTAACCCCAAAACATATACTAGGATCCGGCTCAAACCAGAGCCCGCTAGTAATGACTATCCGGACTCCAAACCTGCACAAGTGCGCGGATGTGAACGAACCCCGTCGCAAAACCATGCGACCTCTACTCTGTTTTGCCCAAAGGCGAATAACCCTCTGTGTAGGACTCTAAAGACTCGACACTACGCTGGCAGTGGGTTTAACCACAGACCACAAGCGGCACTAGCTGTACGTAACGGTCCCCAGGTAGATGCCGATAAGAAGACTGATGAGGCGAACCCATCCGAACTCCTGCTGAGCCTGTATGTGACAATCTCCGTACAGTCTGGTCTGTTCGTCTGAGAATATCGCATGGCGGGCCTAGGGGGTGGTAAACGTCAGTCTTCTAATAGAGTTACAAGTCGTGTCGGAGTGTAGCCCAGAACACCCTGAGATAACACTGGAAACCTACCAGTGTATCTCGCTTGCCCTGGCCAGGGACGACTATGTGTAATGGCTCTCCTAGACACAGCGCGATATCAACTCCCAATACTGGGAGAGACGAATCCTATCTAACCGTCACTGCCTCCAAGTGCTTCGGGACTGCACCTAACAACTACCTGTTTGCACGACTTCTTTGAGCCGTGGTAGGGTAGTAATCAAAGTACAGTGGGAACACACTCGAGGCGAAGTGACAGTGTCAAGTCAGCGGACTAAGATGTACTCATGTCACCTGGGAACCGATAACTGACGATAGGTATAGTACCAACCAACAGTTCCCGACGAGTCCTGTCCAGTGTACTCGTAACCTAACGAGCACCCGCATACCATCTCAAGTACGACGTACTGATGGCTGTGGGACAGACCGTCTCCCCTGCTGGGATGAGAAGCGCATACGCTAGTCTACTCTGGAGTATCGATGCCCCGTCTCGATAATCCTACGACCAGGGACGTATATATAAGGATGTTCTTGTAGATTACCCAGCCCCCACGAGTGTGACTGCCATCACAACGCTGGTAATCAAGCAAAGATCCTAAGGGCTCTACTAATGCGTATAGGTGATATACTAAAAGAAATACATGTACACATTAAAGCAGAGACAAACCAAGTAGCATACTACCATTTCGAGCAAGATTGTCTATACAACTGTGAATATCCCTAAGCTTCCATCAAGTAATATACATACTAGTATGATACAGTAATGGCCTCTAGGGCATATACACTAACAATTCCCACTTGCACTAAGGCCATGTACTGGCGTATTGAAGACCTATCATCTCAATCAGCCGCTCGAATTGAGTCTGGGGTAATGCCTTCGTGAATGGATCTGCAGTGTTATCTTCTGAAGCAACCCTCCGAACCTCGATCTCCTGGCGATCCATGATCTCTCTGATCAGGTGATACCGCCTCAAGATGTGTCTGGATTTCTGATGGGACCTAGGTTCCTTTGCTAAAGCTATAGCCCCATTGTTGTCGCAATATAGAGGTATTGGATCAACAATGGATGGAACCACCTGAAGTTCTTTCAAGAACTTCCTCATTCAGACGGGTTCTTTTGCGGCATCAGATGCAGCGATATATTCCGCTTCCAATGTCGAGTCAGCAATAGTTTCCTGTTTGGAACTCTTCCAACACACCGCCCCTCCATTGAGGGTAAAGACAAAACCCGACATGGACTTGGAATCATCCTTGTCACTCTGGAAGCTGGAGTCAGTAAAGGCCTCGATCTGGAGGTCTTTTCCGCCATACACCAAGAACATCTCCTTAGTCCTTCTCAGGTACTTGAGAATGTTCTTTACCGCTATTCAGTGCTTCTCCCCAGGGTTTGACTGATACCGGCTTACCACACTCAGTGCATAAGCTACATCTAGTCTGGTACACAACATCGCATACATTATAGAGCTTACCGCAGAAGCGTAGGGTATAATAGACATGCGATCCCTTTCCAAATCAGTCTTGGGAGATATCTCTTTGGAGAGGGTGATCCCGTGACAAGCCGGTAGATTACCGTGCTTGGAATCTTCCATACTGAATCTTTTCAG
The DNA here is from genome assembly GCA_030015575.1 of Agapanthus africanus. NCBI lineage: Eukaryota > Viridiplantae > Streptophyta > Magnoliopsida > Asparagales > Amaryllidaceae > Agapanthus > Agapanthus africanus. The sequence goes on from JASDDO010000031.1 coordinate 114,568,489, forward strand.
TATGGTGTCGATGTACCTGGACTGTGAGAGTCCTAATATCCTCTTGGATCTATCATGATGGATCCGGATCCCCAGAATGTAAGAGGCATCACCCAGGTCTTTCATGGAGAACCTGTGTGACAAGAACCCTTTGACAGATTGTAGCATAGGAATATCATTTCCTATCAAGAGAATGCCATCCACATATAAAATGAGGAATACGACAGTTCGTGCTACAAATCTACTATGGATGCATGGTTCATCTGGATTTATGATAAAGCCAAATTCTTTGACCGTCTCATCAAAACAGATGTTCCAACTCCGCGATACCTTCTTTAGTCCATAAATGGACTTAAGCAACTTGCACACCTTTCCGCTGCTCCCACTCTGAATGAAACCCTCTGGCTGGTCCATATAGACACACTCCTCTAAATTTCCATTTAGAAAAGCGGTCTTTACGTCCATCTGCCAAATTTCATAATCGTGGAAGGCGGCGATGGCAAGAAGGATCCGAATGGATTTCAGCATAGCCACTGGAGAAAAGGTTTCGTCATAGTCCAAACCAGGTCTTTGACGAAAACTCTTTGCAACAAGTCTAGCCTTATAGGTCTCAACCTGTCCATCTACACCAATCTTCCTCTTGAAGATCCACTTGCATCCTACGGGTTTTACCCTATCTGGAGCAACGTCCAAAGTCCATACTTTGTTGGTGTACATGGACTCCATTTCGGTCCGCATTGCATCCAGCCATTTTACCGAGTCAACGCCCTGAATGGCCTGCTGGAAGCTAGTCGGCTCATCATAATCAATGATGCAATCCTCTCTATCCCCGTCTATGAGAAAACCGTAGTATCTCTCGGGCGGATGAGACTGCCTACTACTCCCGCGGAGCGGCGCAGGAATGTCTTGTTCTTTTGAACCCTCTGTTTCTACTAAGCTTTCAGTAATAGTCTGTGGTTCTGGAATTTCATCCAGTTCTATTGCGCTCCCACTAATTTCCTTTTCTAAGAACTGGTGTTCTAGAAAGTGGGCATTACGAGAAACAAAGCCCTTTTGTTCTTCTGCGTAATAGAAAAGATACCCCCTGGAGTTCTTTGGGTATCCCACAAACTTGCACAGTACTGAGCGTGCCTCGAGTTTGTCTGCATGCTGCTTTTTGACAAAAGCTGGACATCCCCAGATCTTCAGATATTGAAAATAGGATTTCTTCCCACTCCATATCTCATATGGTGTGGTAGGCACAGTCTTAGTTGGAACTCGGTTCAAAAGGTATGCAGCTGATTCTAGCGCATATCCCCAGAATGATCGCGGCAACTCAGCGTTACTTATCATGAAACGTACCATATCCAATAGGGTTCGGTTCCGTCTCTCCGATACACCGTTATGTTGCGGAGTGTACGGAGGTGTAAGCTGAGAGAGAATTCAATTCTCTTTTAAGTAATCCAGGAACTCGGCACTTAAGTATTCACCACCTCGATTAGATCTTAGTGTCTTGATACTTTTACCTGTTTGTTTTTTCTACTCCATTCTTATATTCCTTGAATTTTTCAAAGGTTTCAGATTTATGCTTCATTAATAAGACATGTCCGAACCTTGAAAAATCATCCGTAAAAGTAATGAAGTAAGAATAATCGCTTCACGCATGTAGACATTGGACCACACACGTCACTGTGTACGAGCCCTAAGAGCTCGCTCGCTCTTACTCCGTGTCCAGTGAACGGAGTCTTTGTCATCTTTCCTTTGAGACGGGATTGACAAGTTGCATATGAATGATATTCAAACGGATCCAAATATCCTTCTGTATGTAACTTCGTCAACCTTCTCTCCTTGATGTGACCCAGTCTACAATGCCATAAGAAAGCATGATTGATTTCTGGAGACTTTCTTTTGTGTGTATTCTGGACATTGAAAATCTGTGGTTGGTTTAAAACGTATATACCATTGTTTAATATACCTGACCCAATCAACACTTGATTAAGGTGAATGTTTGCAACATTGCTTACAAATGCAAATTCATAACCTTCTTTAGATAATAAAGATACAGATATGATATTACAAGTTGCATTGGGTACAAAATAACAATCACGCAAAACCAAAACATGCCCATCTGACAATCCCAGGTGATAGTCCCCCACGGACTCAGCATCCATGCGAGCTCCGTTTGCAACTCTGAGGGTCATATCACCTGCCTTCAAAACCCTACGCTTTCTCAGTGCCTGCACAGAGTTACAGATATGAGATCCTGATCCGGTATCCAATACCCAGGAAGTAGCGTTTATTGATAGACAGTTTTCAATAACATACACACCTGAAGCCGAAGTCGCAACTTGCTTCAGATCCTTGTTTCTGGCCTTCCAAGCCCTGCAATCCTTTTTCCAGTGTCCACTCTTGTGACAGTAAAAGCATTCTTCCTTTCCCACAAGCTTTCCCGCTACCTTTGTTGCCTTTCCCTTTCCCTTCGTATCCACTTTACTAACACCGCCCCTTGGTTTGGCGGGGGCTTTCTTCTTCTTTTCCTTAGCTTTCGCCTTAGACTTAGAAGAGGAAGATCCTCCTACAAACAAAGTGGATGTTTCCCTACCTTTCTGTAGGGTGCCCTCAGCACTCCTCAACATGTTCAGAAGTTCGGAAAGTTCAACCTCCTTTCCTTGCATGTTGAAGTTTAGGATAAACTAGGCGTAAGTGGAAGGAAGAGACTGGAGAATCAAGTCAATGTAGAGCTCATTCTCCAACGTGGTCCCTAGGTCCGCAAGCTCTTCAATGTAGCCAATCATCTTAAGCACGTGTTCCGCTACGGATGATCCAATGGCCAATCTCGCCGAAAACAATTTTCGAGACTTCGTATCTGGCGATACGGGATTGCTCCCCATACAGATCTTTTGTATGAAGAAATATGGATTCTAGGTCCATATTCTCGTGCCTCCTCTGATGTTCATTGTCCATAGAGGCAAGCACGAGGCACTTGGCCTTCGCGCAATCGATCTCCCATGTCTTACTGATTTCTATATCCGCGACGCTGGAGGTGGGACCTGGGACAGGGGAGCTTTGGTGGTAAGGAGATACCCCAACTTGTCGTAAGTGATTGCCATTTTGACATTCCTGAGCCAATCTTTGTAGTTTGGCCCTGTCAGTATGTTTTTATCTAATAGTAACTTAAGTCCGGTCATGTTGATTGGTCCCTGCAATTAGGAGAGAGAGAAGAAACACTTTAGCACGATGCTCTTGCAAGTTTAGAGTAGTTTTTAGTTTGTCTAAACAGGATGGCTCCCACTGTCTCTCGAATCTCTCCTCAAACCATAAAGGAAGAATTAGTCGGGATCAATCTCACCGTACAATACTTGCTTAACCGTTCAGCCATGCCAGTGTCGGTACTTCGAGGGAGGTTTTCCAACGCTTTCGCGAAGTTCCTTAATTTAAGAACCTCTTTTCCCTGGGGGCGTAGCCCCGCTAACACCTTTCTAGACACCTACTGGGTTTATAGCATTGATCGTTAAGTGAGAAATTTCCCGATGAGTAGCATATACTCACAGTAGGATCGGGATCCAAATATCATCGCGTGACAAAACTGAAGGAATCCTACCAGAATTATCACACTCCAAATGGTATGCAGCGCTAGCAAGTTTCAGATTCTTTTGAAACTCCCGATGTGGATTTTTTGCCCCATGCTCTTATGACCTTGGCGTAGGTCAAAATGTCATAAGTCACATGTCAAGTTCTACCCATCATTATCCAGGTTAATTTGAACCCACCCATACCTACCCTTGACGTAGGCCAAAATGGTAGTACGGCTGTCTCAAACCAACGCATTCTATCTATGCAACAGATAAATATCCGGCAGCTACCAATCACTATGCCTTGGTGTAGGTCAAAATACATAGCTTGAATACTACCGAATATTTAACTGAAATGATGGAGGGCTACGAATGGTTTTGGCGAAACCATGAACGTAGTGAACCTGATATAATCGATGGAACGAGATAGCTTTTAAAAAGGAGTGGTTCAAGCTCCGCATTTAAAAGTTGGTGTTTGAAAAGAACCGAGTGGTTTTGAAAGTGTTCCAACGACTTTTACTTGGTTTATTTTCTTGCATTAACTTTAATGCATCCTATCATTTAAACCTACCATTGCAGAAAACAACGAAAATATGACGTACGCTTATGCCATCCGCATTCGCCACGGGGCCCCGTCATCACCCGTTAGGTTACTTAACTAACGACAGAGCGGGGGCTGGACTAGCGCGGATGCAAAACATAAGCAACGCCTAAATAGATATCATATATAGATATATACATTCGTCAGATGCAATGATAGCCATTCCAGATCACAGATGAATACATTAGATATACTAGGAATCCGCATTCCGTTCGAGCCTGTAACGAAAAGCGGATTACACGGTCGCGATGAGTAGCTAATACCCCACCCTGGACCCATAACGGGTGCGACAAACTACCCGCCAAGTACCCGAAGCGAAGCAACCTCCCTCAACGACGTGAGTAGGCCACTCGGCACTTCGAGATACCCGGTAGTTTGTGCACCCCACCTTGGGTCTATCCTATGAGCAAAAACAGTAAAAAGAAATTATACAATGGCGGCTACAACCTCGTCCCGGATGTGCGGCCATACAAATAATATTACATCAAATTACATATTACATGAATTGAAAGACAAAGAAAAAATTATCATCTCACTACCCCCCGGCTATTCATCCGCGACAATCCAACGAATTCATATACACATACCATCAACATTACAGATCACAGATATGTATAACCCCCGCTAATCGACGTATAGCGATTAGTAGACGTTCAATACATATATAACATCACAGATACAACCCATTAGCTAAAGTCTACAGAAATCGACCAAAATACGGATTTGTAACCACCCCAAAAACAAATTTGTTCTCTGGAAATTCTGGACAGAATCAAACCATCCTAAAAATCACAAAACACCAATATAAGAACACTGCAGGAGAAATGACCCACGGCCGAGTCAACTCGGCCGCGGATCCGCGGTGAGTTGGTCGACTCACTGGATCATTTTTCTTGCCTGTTCTGTAAAAACCTTGAGCTGATTTTTAATACATGATTTATTATTTTTTGAGCAGAAATAAAATCGACAGAAAGTTCATTTTTCCGGGGTGTTTTGCTGTTTTTTTTGTCCGATCGAAATTCTAGATACTTTGCTAACATGCTAGGGTGTGTTTAGCTAGGCTCTGATACCACTGTAAGTCAACGTTACCTCTCCCGGTTCTTTTGGGCTTGCGAAAACGGTAAAATATGATTTTTAGGGTTATGGTAACATGGACTATAAAACCCGGATCTTTGCTAAACTACACACTAGCAACTAACAAGAGCTTTACCTACTCGGTTAGGGGGTTATACCTTAACTTGAACTTCTTCTCTTGGACTCCTTGTGGTGGTTGGATGGTTCTCTCCTCGTCGCCTTCTCTTGTCGAAGATGGATCCACCTGAGGGTCTCTACCTTGAGCTCCTTCCTCGAACTTGAGGTAACTAAAGTATTAGGCTTGCTAGACCTTCAACCTTAGGGTGAGTAGAGAGTGGCTTTGGTGTTTTTATCTCAAAGGAAATGGTTCTCAACTCATGAGAAAAGATTTTCCTTGAGCTAGAGGAAGAGGAAGAGGAAATGATGAGAGAGAATGAATATGAGAGAATAAGAGAGTTTTTGCAACCATAACAAAATATATATGAATTAACTAATTAACAATATTAATCAAAATGAAAAAGGTGATGGTATGTTGAAATGACCATTATCATTTCACATTAAATGAGTTTTGCAAAGATCAATGAGCATCTTTGCTTGAAATGATGATGGTCAACTTTTCAACCTTGGTCAACCTTGGTCAACAAGTCAACAACCCTAACCATAACTCAATTTCCTTTAATTAATATTATTAATTGATATTTCACATATTCATTAGGGTTTGGTAAATGACAACCGTCAACTGTGCATACACACCCGTACCAAAACCCTAATGAGAATCCTCTTCCTCTGCCTCAGTCAACTGTGCATACACACCCGCATTCGCATTCCGAGGAACACGAATACAATGAGATAAAACTAACCCCAAAACATATACTAGGATCTGGCTCAAACCAGAGCCCGCTATTAATGACTGTCTGGACACCAAACCTGCACAAGTGCGCGGATGTGAACGAACCCCGTCGCAAAACCATGCGACCTCTACTATGTTTTGCTCAAAGGCGAATAACCCTCTGTGTGGGACTCTAAAGACTCTACACTACGCTGGCAGTGGGTTTAACCACAGACCGCAAGCGGCACTAGCTGTACGTAACGGTCCCCAGGTAGATGCCGATAAGAAGACTGATGAGGTGAACCCATCCGAACTCTTGCTGAGCCTGTATGTGACAATCTCCGTACAGTCCGGTCTGTTCGTCTGAGAATATCTCATGGCGGGCCTAGGGGGTGGTAAACGTCAGTCCCCTAATAGCGGTACAAGTCATGTTGGAGTGTAGCCCAGAACATCCTGAGATAACACTGGAAACCTACCAGTGTATCTCGCTTGCCCTGGTCAGGGACGACTATGTGTAATGGCTCTCCTAGACACAGCGCGATATCAACTCCCAATACTGGGAGAGACGAATCCTATCTAACCGTCACTGCCTCCAAGTGCTTCGGGACTGCACCCAACTACTACCTGTTTGCACGACTCCTTTGAGCCGTGGTAGGGTAGTAATCAAAGTACAGTAGGAACACACTCGAGGCGATGTGACAGTGTCAAGTCAGCGGACTAAGCTGTACTCATGTCACCTGGGAACTGATAACTGACGATAAGTATAGTACCAACCAACAGTTCCCGACGAGTCCTGTCCAGTGTATCGTAACCTAACGAGCACCCGCATACTATCTGAAGTACGACCTACTGACGGCTGTGGGACAGACCGTCTCCCCTGCTGGGATGAGAAGCCCATACGCTAGTCTACTCCGGAGTATCGATGCCCCGTCTCGATAATCCTACGACCAGGGATGTATATATAAGGATGTTCTTGTAGATTACCCAGCCCCCATGAGTGTGACAGCTATCACAACGCTGGTAATCAAGCAAAGATCCTAAGGGCTCCACTAATGCGTATAGGTGATATACTAAAAGAAACACATGTACACATTAAAGCGGAGACAAACCAAGTAGCATACTACCATTTCGAGCAAGATTGTCTATACAACTGTGAATATCCCTAAGCTTCCATCAAGTAATATACATACTAGTATGATACAGTAATGGCCTCTAGGTCATATACACTAACAGGAGCTTCCTCATTGGGGTCCTCTTCCACGTGATCCGTCTCTTCTGGATCTTCTCCCACTGAGTCCTCCTCAGGATCTTCCTCTTCTAGATTCTCTTCTACTGGGTTTTCTTCCACCGGGTCCTTCTCTGGATCTTCCTCTTCTGGATTCTATTCTACTGGGTCCTCCTCAGGATCTTCCTCTTCTGGATTCTCTTCTATTGGGTCCTCCTTAGGATCTTCCTCTATCGGGTCTTCTTTGGGGTCCTCTTCTTCATCGTCAGAGTCACTGATCATGTTGACTTCTAGAGCTGCGTCTGTGATTCTCTCGTCCTCGAGACCTCCGTTGTCGAAAATAACCTGTGGGCCATTGACCTCGTCATCTGCACTCACCATCATGCAGTACAAGGAAACGCAGAACCGAGTGTCCTCATCGAGATGCGGTGCTGTCCTAGGGTTGGCCATGGCCTGAAAAGAGAGAGTCATGATCAGATAGTGGAACACACAAAAATAACTAAAGATGTGGAGCACATGGAAAATATAAGGTAGGTAAAGAATGTAAAATCAAAATTTTGAATAATGATGCAGTAGGTACTATAAGGAAGTGAGTGGCAAGGGAACGATATATAAATCACAACTCACATTTTTTTCCAGTTAAACCAAGGAGTCTAACAAATACAAGGTTCAGACGAAAGGAAACGGTTATTAAATACAATAACAAGGTTTTTATTGAAACCAGGAAGTGTGATAACTCCGCGTTGATATCTAGATTGATGCGATCCCGTAAAGCGAGTTTGAATCCTACGTCGGGTCCATACCATCCTCGAAACTCAAACTACGATAACAACCAAGTTACTTAAGCAGATATGGAGAGCGTTGACGAATCTCCTCCTTGTAGCTCTTTACTTCAAGGGCAACCATTGATAAGATGCTCGTTGGATCCACAAATCAAGCACCACCCTTTGGCCCGGTGACAATCCTTCTGAAGGTGTCCTAGCCTTTTGCAATAACCACAACGTTGGGTTCTCCGCTGCTTCTGTTGCTGAGAAACAAATGAGCGCTTCATCTGCACACCACCTCTTAGTTTAACAGGGATTCCCCTACTATTGGGGGCTCCCACTGGTGCCTAAGCCATTTTCCTTCTTAGTCCTTCAGCTAAGAGATCGTCTGTTCTCTCCTGGGCTTCCATCAAACCTTGCAGTACACCCAAAATCTCGACGGTCTGACTCTGGGTAGTAGAGGAGTAAGGAGAGTTGTTGGAAGTCATGGTCCTGAAACAACAAATTTTAGGACGGCATAAGAGACAATGTATAAGAATCGGAATAAGATATAGAACGAAGAAAGAACAAGTGGTGAGGTGAAACTCAATCAAGAGGAAATCAATTGTAGAACTCCAAGTCACTCAAGCAGAGTGATGCCTTGCAACTATGCTACAGTTCATAGTTACAATCACATAGCTTTACTAAGTCACCCAAAGCTCTAGCGGATGGAGTAAAAAATGTAGCTTGACAAACTATAGGGATCCTAGTCAAGGATAACAAGTATATAATCTAGACCGTATGAGCGACTTAAATTGTCAAGCCTTAGCTGGAAACTGTAATCCTAATCTAAATCTAGCGCTCTGATACCAACAAAACCATGTCACGCCCCACTTCGCAAAATACGGAATACGAGGGGTGACAAGGCCAGCCATGCTCCTACGGTCAAGGAAATATCCTGCCGTAGTCACATTTTGGCTTCTAGCATTACGTGGTAATCAGTAACATAGCACAGGTAATGAGAAATGCAGTCACTAATTCTATCAAAATAGATATAAAACTAACCAGATAGAGTCAAAGAAAAAGACAACACTGGTGTCGTGATCTAGATGTCCGCAATATCCTCATGGTAAGGCAGGTCCTGATCCGAGCTAAGTCCACTTCTCACTGTGAGCATGCATACTCAGGTCGTCAGAGCGACACAATAGCAATATATACATATATAATATGCAATGATGATAAACATGAAGCGGTAGATATAGAACAATGACGCGAGCATGAAATAACCGGTACAGGTAACGATAAAGTAAGTGTATCAAATCCGTAATCAATGCAATGTCCATGTCACTAAAGTTATCAGTCTCTAAGTATCAATGTCCAGGTCGCTAAATCTATCGTCAGTCCAAGTGTAAGTGTCAACCACTGCAGGAGTATTCCCAACCCAAGGGTAGGCCCCAGGGGCAAGGGAACATGGGCCTGAATCACGCTCGCTAATAGTCAGTAATACCATCCATACGACTCCCGAAATTGCTATATATGCCGGCAGTGGGAATCCTGAGATTCCATTGATCAAACTCACACTCAAACTACCCCACACCCCGTGCTCTACATCAAATACCGACCATGAATCCAAATACTAGTCACTCCATGACAAGTCTACGCGAGAACTAGAGATAAGGTTTCCATCAAGCATGTCTTGACTGGTATCCAAGATAAATGGACAATGTTCGATGTCTTACCTATGATACTAATATAAGTGCTTCCATAACCGTCCCATTCCAGTTATAGTTACACTTATATATGTCCCATAGGCGTTGATAATGCAATAACTATTTGGTTCCGTTGATTGTGTACAAGTACGCACTTATTCATTCACGCTTTTACACCGACATACTTATCACAATCCAATCACTAACATTTATCACTTGGTAATGTTACACAGTCACTAGGTTATCAATATATATGACCACTATTCACTGAGGGTATCACCGCTACATGATATGATAAGAATGCAATTAATTATGATACGAATAAAAATATAGCAGCCAGTGTCATACCACTTGAAAAATTTACTATAAATCACAAGTACAGAATTAAGCAAAACAATATAGAAGGGGTAAGCAGTATATTTAATTATCTGTCCATCAAAATTGGTTTCGCATCAATCAGATTTCAGGTTCGCTAGTTATGGTCATTTCATTTTAAGTGTTTACTGCTGGAAATCCTATTTCTGAACAGGAAGTCCGTTTCGTAACACGCTTTACTCCTAGTTGGGAGCATAATTAGGTAACGCTACAGTTAAATAATATTTATATTTTTCTGTTATGTTTCCAACGCATCTAACTTATTAACAATAGTCATCCTGATTTAGGAGTAATTATCAGATTACTTATGAAGGGTGCAAACTGAAATGACAGAAAACTGCCGTACACGTCATTCGTTAAAATTTGATTTAAATACCAAATGATACTGGAATTTAGTAAAACTGGTACCATTGGAAAGCTAAAACAATTGTTTACACAGTGGTAATTGTATCCAGACACTATCACAATTAAACATTAAGGTTTCAGGTGTAATAAAAGCATGTCAAGGGGTAAGTTCCTGCACTGGACTGCGGTCCAAGGTCAGGTAAGTTCTCTGTTTTTGATATTCAGAGGTTACATCTGAAAGTAAGGATATACGTCATGTTAAATATTATGCAGTACCCTTCGCAATGAACCAAGGCACACTACGATTGGATTTTTCTGGGATTAATTATGAAGTTAACGGTATCAAGTGTTCGGTAAAACGCAAGTTTCGATATTAAAATTAGGGCGTCACTTATGTGTGAAAATGACATCGATTTGCCACCAAATTTGTACATAGCATTTTTAACAGTGTTAAGGTCTAAATATAATGAGTTCTGCCATTTTAGATTTTATTTTCACTTATGGCTCACATCGAGCACTTAACACATCATTTCGAAACTATAGCAGATTTGGTTTGTCTCACAAACATGAATGGGATTTGATCTCTGTGAACTATATACACCAACCGCGGGATAATATACTCATTATTTGTTCATATCGTCGTGTGACGCACGAATACGGGTTGCCACATTTATCAAACTCCAAAAATATAATTAAACTTCGACTATATATATACATAGTATAAATAGCATGTAAAGCAAGTGTTTAACTTGCCTTGACGATGTAACGATGAGGACGCGGCAGTAGATATGATGAGCGCAGCACGGGCACGATCATGGCACGACGACAACACGCAAGCAGCAACATCGTTACATCGTTACCCAGTCTACAATGCCATAAAAAGGCCTTATTTAATTCTGGAGACTTACTTTTAAATGTATTCTGGACGTTGAAAACCCGAGCTTGATTTAACACGTATATACCATCCTCTCGTGTACGTGACCCAATCAAACTTTGATTTAGGTGGATGTGGACCACATCGCTTACAAACTAGATTTGGTACTGTCATGCCCCGCTTCCCAGAGTGCGCTAAAATCGACACGTGACAGAGCCAACTATGCTACCTGTGGCTAGGAAACATCCCTCCATAGTCACATTACGGCTGTCTAGGAGATATCAAGAACAGGAAAATAAAATAAATTATCTAGTACATGTCCATATGCCAGAATATACGAGTCAAGAAATAAAATGCGGAAGCAACAAATCCAATAAACAATAACAATCTGGAAAGTACGTCCCAAAAATGGGCTCACATCAGGAAATGAAAATGCTGAAAGAAAGCTAAACTAAAATACTAACAAGATCCTCACAGCTCGGCCTGTCAGCTGAAGTTCTCCTAGTCAGCCTGCGACAAAGATAGAGGATCTGGGCCATGCAAAACCCAGACGTCAGTGAGTCATAATATCAAACAATAAAATATAATCAGGAGGTAACAAGATATGCATGCATGAGTATGAACAGTAATAAGGGTATAACAGTAATATGAATATAGAACAGTGAAGTGTATAAGCACATGTGACGTGCGGTGAGTAATCTGAACTAAACTACTGGGTTAATTACTCTCAAGTCTTTGAAATCAATTTAATAAATCGTCGATGTAACTCAATAGTATCCCGTGCATGCCCGGGACCACGGTCAAGACTCTCGGGCTGAATCCGAGACGTGCCGCTAAGCAGTAAACAGGTAACATGTACAGACGAATGATGTCAGCAGGATCATTCCGGGGCTGGCCTAGCCCTTAAAACTGATCAGTATAAGTGTCGAACTGTTGAGTTACAAGTTAGGTTTCATCATTGATTTCCCCTTACCCCCAGGTTATGTGTTCAAGTCAGGTATTGATAAATCTGGAGCTAATGCCAACACAGGATCAAGCAGGTACAGGTTTGTCTATACAGACAACAGGATATGTCCATCGGGACATCATGTCAGGATTGTCGGCATTAGAAACAGGATCATGTAACATGTCAAGTAGTGGTGTATCGGGTCATGTCAAGTAGTGCACAGTGTATCAAATGGGTGCCCAACAGTAAAATATAGCAAGTATTGAATCAGGGTAAAAGTACGGATGTACGGTAAAAAGTATGGATGCACACTTATCTATCAGGGGTTACATTATGACTATGTAGGATGCACATTATCAAGCATGGGGTACTAATGTAACAGTAATATGAATTCATATGGCATGGCATGCAACTAGATATAGAGAATTAATGGTATGAGTACACAATAAAATATGGATGCACAATTATCTATCAGGGGTTACAACTACAGCTCCACGACTATGTAGGATGCACATTATCGAGCATGGGGTACTAATGTAACAGTAATATGAATTAATATGGCATGACATGCAACTAGATATATAATTAATGGTATGAATGCACAAATATCGATCATGGGTTACATTTAAAGCTCCAAGACTATGTGGGATTCACATTATCAAGCATGAGGTGTTAATATATCAGTAATATGAAATAATGCGATTTGTAGATGCAGCTACATATATAATAAATGATATGGATGCATACGGGTATCCGAAAAGAGTAAACTTTAATATGGATGTATAATGCAATGAACATGTGATATTTTTATTCATATGGATGAAAAATAAGATATATAGCATGTAGCAAGATGAACTTGCATACGACTAGATATGTAAATAACGGTATGGATGCATACGGGTATCGAAAAAACTGTAAAATTGTAATATGGATGCACAATGAAATAAAAATGTAATATTATTATTAATATTGATGCAAATATAATAACATAGCATGTAGCAAGATAAACTTGCCTGAATGGATCACACGACGGGGTGCACACGCTGCATCCGACGTCGGGTAAACGTTGCAATGTATACACGCGCACACGGGACAGGTCCAGGCAAAGCAAGAAGGTAACCATACTGGCTGGGGATGCCCACAGGGTTGCTCTGAACGTCAGCGATGGCACAGCTTTGGTGATGGCCGGGAAAAACCAGATCAAGAAAGAAAAGAGAAGGAAAGAAGAAGAAGAAGAAGGAAGAGAAGAAGGAGACTGGGATTTGGTATGGCTCTGGGGTTTGGGAGAAGGCGAGGAGGTGGTTGCGAAGGTGTTGAGGCGACGGCAAGGGATCGCCGGCGAGGAAGCAGGTGATGGCAGTGAGGTGCTACGTTCTTGAAGTCGGGAAAGAATGTGATGGAGTTGATGATGGTGGTGATGGCGTCAAGAGTCGGAGGTGGTGAAGGTGAGGTCTACGGGGGTTGAGGAGGTCGGCGGAAGTGAACGGTGACGACGAGGAATCACCGACGGCGAGGTGTGCAGGGTTCCATGTTGGTCGCAGTGGGTTTCTCGTTGACGCTCAGGGTTGGGAGAGAGGAGGTGAGGTGGTGGAGGCGAGGTCGGAGGGAGTCGGGGATGCAGTCTACGAGGGGAGGCTGACGAGGGTGGTCGGCGGTGATGGGTTCCTCGTCGAGGATTCTCGTGGTCGTGTGTTTCGTGAGGTGAGGAGAGAGGAAGGTCGAGGGTGTCGGAGAGGGAGGTGATGAAGGTTGTGACGTCGACGAGTGGACGAAGGTGCAGCAAGGTGAGGAGACGACGACAAGGTCATCGGCGGCGAGGATGACGACGACGATGAAGGCAGGGGGCAGGCGAGATTATGGGTTCCTGGGTTTATGGGGGTTGCGGGTTTGCCGGGGATACGAGAGGATAGAGAGGTGGTTGAGAAGGCGAGGTCGGGAATCGACGAGGGTGAGGCAGCGAGGGGCGAGTGCGAAGGCGATGGCTAGGGCTTTGGGTTGATGGGTTCCTCATGGACGAATCGGAGAAATAAATAAAGAAGGGGAAGAAGAAGGGAGGTAATTATAGTGGAGGAGGAGGGTGATGGGATCCTCGCACTCGCGAGAGGAGAGATAGGGGAGGGGTGAGAGAGAGAGAGAGAGAGAGAGTGTGTGTGTTCTGTAAAGAATTTTGATTTTAAGAAAATCTTTTTAGTTAAATAGAATTTTATACAGTTAAAATTTTTAAGATATAATATTAGTAAATATTTGATATTTTGGCTAATACAAAAATAGTCCAAAACACGCCCGGGTCGGGTCTAAAATTATGGTTTGAAAATACGGTTAAAATACTTGTCGACCAAAACTAAAACAGGATATCCGAGTAACGGAAAATTATATCCCCAAGAACGGATGCACGTAGCATGCACGCAGCTATCCAAACGAGTCCGTTTCACTGAACGGAACAAGAACACGATATACGGATACTACCACAGGATTAGGGGCAAGATACAAGCCATGCTAGATATTTTTTTAAAATATTTTATTCGGCCATAAATGTTATATTTAAAAAAATGCAGATGTCAGATATAATGCCAGTATACAGTATAAACAATATTAAAAGTGCACGGTTCCACGTAATTAGCCAGGATAAATCATAAACAGGAATCAAGATGGGTTTCCAGCAAGCGGGTTGGGTCGGATGCAAATACAGATGCCAATTACACTATTCGCACCCAAAACACAATAAATCAAGAAAAGACCTGATTGATCATCTTCGTGTATATTTGGAAAAGTTTTAAACACAACCAAAGAAATTTATACCTTAATCAATTAACGGTGTCGATATAGAGCGTTAATGAATACGGATCGTCCACTGAGATGCGTGAATTTGTTTGATCTTGCCTTAGATGAGTCGAAATGAAAATATAAAAGAAAATGCAAGAAAGTTGATTCAAGATTTGTGAGAATTGATTTTAAGAAACATAAAGAAAATAGATCTAGAATCAAGAATCAAGAAGATGTCCAAACCAATTTAGTTATCAAGATTTGTAGAATAGCTTGTAGGATTCGATCAAATTAGTAGTAGTGATGAATCTAGAGATGACTAATCTTATCTATTGATAATTTGTAACTAGAACGATGGTGACGAATGAAGATTAGGGATCTATTGAAGAAACTAGAGTTTCTCCTTCTCTATCTCTTGTCTTTTCATTGATCATCATTTGGATCTAGCCTTTAGCAAAGAGAATCATCAATCGTTTAATCCCTAGTTTGCAACGAAATTATCAAGAATGCGATCTCGCTCCAAATTAGGTCATTGATGATTCTTTTTCCTAAAGTTCACAAACTCATAAGACTTAAGATTAGTAAAAGGATCTTATCATCACTAGATCTACTGATTCTCTTGAATCCTGCACAAGCGGAGATTTCACTTACACATCATGAAAATTAACGAATCACAAATAAAATATTTCATAATGCAAGAATGTAATGAAAACGAGAATTAACAATTTATCACCTTCATTAAATCTTCTTCAAATTTACACAACTCCTCAATTCGAGGTACAAGATTAAGCTTTCGTCGCTCCTTTGAAGAGGTGAATTTGTCGTCAATCTTTGCGAAGCTCGATCGCCGTGAGTCGCGGATCGTCGTGGATCTCTTGCTCGGATGATGATCGGCGTTGCGATGAAGGATCGTTGATTGCTTGCTTGATTTTCTTCTCAATGGATCTTGATTTGGTTTTGGATTTAGATTTGGGTTAGGGTTTAGATTGGATCACAAGTTGTGTCACTCAACTTGTGCAAATTTGGCTCAATATTCAACCACTCAATTAATGAACAACCCCCAAAACCCTAGATCTAGATCTCCTTTTATAACCACTCATTTGAATCTTCCCTCCAAAGCTAGATTGTTAGAGAGAGAGCCTTCTAGAATGAGTTTGTTAGAGGGAATATTCTAGAATGAGGTTGTTACAAGGAGTCTTCTAGAAGAAGTTTGTTATGCAGAGCCTTCTAGAAGAAGCCACGTGTTTTCAGAGAGTCTTCTAGAAGCAAGGCCGTTACGATGAAGCTTCTGGAGAATTTTAGGTTAATGACATGTCAAGTAAACTGCGGATCCACGGCGGATCGGCTAACTCGGCCGCGGATCCGCGACTATATAATGAGTTCACTGCATGAGGTTTTCAGGGTATCTTTCTGTTGGTCTTTGGGTTATTCTCTGATGCCTGGAATCTGACATTTCTTTCTTGGTTGCTGCCAGATCTCAAGTCTGGACTTGATGCATTTTATCTGCACTTTTGTGATTCTGGCTCTTTAACCTGAAGAATTTTCTGCACACAATCTCAATGAACAGTGTTGAGATAAACAATATCATGCGTGCAGTAATAAACACACAATTTCCTAGAAAGAATGTTGAATATATATACAACACGTGGTATTTAGTATTTTCCAGACAAACTGGTAATATGTGTTATATTTATATCAACTATCCTTAAATGATCAGAATAATGAGGAAATTGATGTGTTACAAAATGCATTATTTTTGACTGAACAAATTGCTCCAAACTTAATTTTGATCGTCTTGAGCAAACATCTTTTATTCAAGAGAAGGAGAAAATAGAAAGAAAGAGAAAAACTAACTAGCACACTTTCGTAGGCAACACGATTACACTGAGCACGTGCAACAAGGCTTCAAACCTCTAGGTGTCCCTAGTAGGAGGAGTGTTGTCTCCTGAGGGTTTTCAGCGGATTGCACCCATAATATCCAATAATAAAAGGAAGACCGTGAAAGTTACATGTAAAGATAAGAATTGTAAAAGAAAAACTTTGAAAATTAGAGTTTCTAACTACCCTAGCTTTTCAGTTGTCATGAGCCCTATCTTAATAGTCATGAAAAGATATTAGAAATCACATCATCCCTCAATAAAACGTTTCCTTTATTCTCCCTACCTTTCTTCCAAACATCGATCATATACCCCTACGTGTGTGTACAAGACATACCTACACTCGGAGAATTCAATTCAAGCTATCATACTCTTGTCCATGTACCTCAGTACTTTTTAGTCGATGAATATTTAGATGGATTTGCTCACACATTTTTCATGCGACCGTTAAACTTCTTAAGGTACTAACCGACCGATTACTCATGTGCTTGCTTATTAGCCGTATTAGTATTTTCCTCGTCTTGCAACACCTAAGCCTTAGCAGTGACTCCCAAACCAGTTGGTCTAAGGCACTAGGTGATGAAGCACCCTCGCTATATTTTTTTATTGCTGCCTTGGTGATTACAAAATCAGTGTTCATTTTTCTTCAACATTTTATCTTTTATACTTCATTTATTATTTTCTTCGTACTTTGGCTTTTAGACAAGAGCATTTCAAGGTATCCTCTACTATCCCGAGTTTCAAGACGTGTGTAAGTGCGTATAGTAGGGTATCAACATTCAAATTTTTGGCTTCCAGAATAGGAACTATTTTTCAGATTTATTTTTATCCTCAGATTAGTGACTTCCTTCATCTTACTAACCCTTGGGACAACGGCTCATAACTACTTATTACTAGTTTCGTTTAAGAAAACTTCTAACTTTCTTAGTTTTCTTAAATTTTTCCAATCTTTTGGATGTAAGTTTTCACTATCTAATCTTTTATTATCTTATTTATGTACGATTTTTTTTATATGTTTGTTTTGTGCTTATGCAAAATGATATGCAAAGTGATGCGCAAATAAGCACAAACCTCCCCCAAACTTGTTTTCAACAGTGTCCTCACTGTTGCTATCTGCTGAATCTTGAAAACCTGTAGGCTTGGGAGGAAAATTTATTAGCGGGGACATGAAAATCTCCCCCAAACTTATTTTTGGGTCACAATTTTGAGGACAACTTTTATTTTCAAGAGCCAAATATACCCCCCCAAACCTGAGTTAAACAATGTTAATCTTTTAAAATCATAAGAGGGGTGTAAAGTTACTGGTCAATGCAAAGCCTTATAAAGACTGAAGGTCAATACCAACCATTCAAAGATTTTATCAGTGAAACGCACCGGTAGGTGGAAGAACATGTTGTATGGAGCCAGGACGAAGTGGGGAAGAGATAAGTGCTGTGAAAGAAAGGTTTTGCGTCTCAATTTGGAGAGATGACACAGTGATTGTGATGGATTACTTGCATTCTTGTGAATGATACAAAGAAGGGGTGGAGGTTCAATTTCTTTATTTTGGAGATGATTCATCTCAACACCCGTGTCTGCTAAGAATGCAAGTTTATCAGCGAACATTTCCTTGAAGCTTTCATCAATATCCTGAAGAATATTCTCATTTGAAAGAACATGATGATACTCAGACTCCAGAAAAGGTTCATCATCGACATTAGATGTTGACCCGGACAAATCGAAAGAAGGGTCCGTATGTATATGATACATATCTGGGTCAAACAACAACGTATAAAGGAAGTCTGGATCTGTCTTGTGAAGCTGATCAAATTCGCTGCTGTCGACATCCATTAATTCGACAGAACATACTCGAGCATGAGGATCGGAGGGTTGACTTCCTAACTTGTAAATGTTGAGCTCAATTGACCTATTCCCGAAAGATAGGTTCATAGAGCCATTTCTACAGTTGATTACAGCATTGGAAATAGCCAAAAAGGGACGACCTAGAATCATCGGAATTTGGTTCCGTGGGTTCACTAAAGGCTGTATATCAAGAACAATAAAGTCCGCAGGGAATACAAATTCCCTGATTTTTATCACACATCCTCAAGTTCACCCTTAGGTTTGGTGATTGATCGATCTGCCATCTGTAAAGTGCATTGCGAAGGTTTTAATTCTCTGATACCCAATTGCTCACACACAGAATATGGAAGAAAGTTAACACTAGCACCTAAATCGAGTAAAGCACGATTGATATTCTTACCCCCAATAGAAATAGAAATTGTAGGACAACCAGGGTCCGTACGTTTCCTTGGTAATTGTTGGGGAAAAGCTGTGTACAGTACTCGACAAGAAAACTTTTCTCGGCACTTGAGTCTTACTCTTCCTGGTGCACAAGTTCTTAAGAATTTTCGCATAAGACGGAACTTGTTAGATAGTATCTAGGAGAGGGATATTGGTGTTAACTTGCTTAAAATGTCCACAATCTTCTCCATTTGTGCATTAGGTTTGTTGGCCCTCAATCTGTTTGGAAATGGAGCTTTATCAATAAGTGTTGGGTCCAACATTTATGGAGAAGTTTGTGGGGGTAGGAAGGATGAAGTGGGTGGAGGGTTCGAGCCTTAGGGAAAACAGAGAATAGGCTCGGAAGAAGAAGGTAAACTGGACGAAATAGGGTAAGAAGTAGAAGTGGAAGTGGAAGTGGAAGCCGGGGTGTTAATGATCAATTCATCATTATCAATTTGTTCACCCATATGATTGTCTAGCACTCTTCCAGATCTCAACGTGGTAAGTGCATTCACATCATTATAATGTGAAGGTTCAGGATCAGGTAGGGGTTGAGATGGAAGATTCCTTTTCTCTCTAGCACTCATTGCTGCAGTCAGTTGTGCAATTTGTACTTCTATCAGTTTGATACTCTCACCGTGGGAGACAGTGTTTTGCACTAACGTCTGGATAGAAGATGTTAAAATGTCATTCGTTTGCATGGACTGTGTAATGAACAAGTCAAGTGCAGAGGGTTTATCGGTACCGGCAGAAGATGGATTAAAGTTGTTGGCCAGGTTTTCAAAATTTTGTGGTTGAAAGGGGTGCTGACTCATTTGTGGTGGTTGCTGTTATGGAGGAACCCTTTGAAAATTATTCTGGTTTGGAACCGTGTTTTGAGTTTGGTATTGGTTCCAAGAAAAGTCAGGGTGATTCCTCCAACCTTGGTTATATGTGGAAGAAGAAGGATCGTTTCTAGGTTGTTGCTGAAATGCAGCATTAGTGTGACCTTGAAACGGTACATTCAAAGGACATTCTTCCAACAAATGTGATGGGTTGGAACAGCAACCACACATGGTTTTGGGAAGTGTGTATTGGTTTGCAGAGATTTTGTTTTCTATAGCGTCGAGCTTCCTTTGTATTGCGGCCATTTCGGCTCTCACTATGATGGAAACATTGAGCTGATTGATACCTTCCCCATACAATGGTTGACTAACACTTTCCCATTGTAAAGTGTTTTGATCAAGATCTTCTAGGTATTTCCAGGCTTCACCATCATCTTTATATAGGAATTGGCAATGGCACATGGTTTCAAGCATCTGTTTCGTAGTGAGATCAATATCCTCATAGAGAATTCGACACAGATCCCATCTAGGGATTCCGTGATGAGGACATTGGAGAAGAAGATCCTTGAACCGTTCAAAGAATTTCCAAAATGATTCATTGGGAAGTTGAGTAAATTTGAAGATTTCGCTCCGAACACGGGCGGTCTTATGATTGGGATAAAATTTCTTAAGGAATGCTTCAACGAACTCGTCCCATGTTGAAATAGAAGCAAGGCCGTTACGATGAAGTTTCTGGAGAATTTTAGGTTAATGACGTGTCAAGTAAACCGCGGATCCGCGGCGGATCGGCCAACTCGGCCACGGATCCACGACCATATAATGAGTTCACTGCATGAGGTTTTCAGGGTATCTTTTTGTTGGTCTTTGGGTTATTCTCTGATGCCTGGAATCTGACATTTCTTTTTTGGTTACTGCCAGATCTCAAGTCTTGGACTTGATGCATTTTATCTACACTTTTGTGATTCCGGCTCTTTGACCTGAAGAATTTTCTGCACACAATCTCAATGAACAGTGTTGAGATAAACAATATCATGCGTGCAGTAATAAACACACAATTTCCTATAAAAAATGTTGAATATATATACAACACATGGTATTTAGTATTTTCCAGAAAAACTGGTAATATGTGTTATCTTTATATCAACTATCCTTAAATGATCAGAATAATAAGGAAATTGATGTATTACAAAATGCATTATTTTCGACTGAACAAGACTATAAATAAAGAAATACTAAAAAAAGAACTGGTATAAATAAACTAGGGTGTTACATTATACCCAACTACAAAAAGAATTTCGTCCTCGAAATTCCAGGAACAAGAAAAGATAAGCAAACATGAATCTACAAGAATATGTGTGGAAACTTCTGTCAAATCTCGTCTTCTCGTTCCTAAGTCGATTCTCCGTGCGAGTGATTCCCCCAAGAAACAAGTACGAGAGGGATAACCTTATTCTTAAGGACCTTTTCTCTTCGATCCACAATCGACATCGGTCGTTCCTCAAAGGTCAAATCCTCCCTTACAGTCAGCTCCGAATGATCTAGCATATGTGTTTCATCTCGAACATACTTACGGAGTTGAGATACATGAAACACGTCATGAACATTCGCCAAAGATGGTGGTAAAGCCAATCGATAAGCCACTTCTCCAACACGCTCCAAAATCTCGAAAGGCCCCACGAATCGAGAACTAAGCTTGCCTCGACTCCCAAAACGAATCACTCCCCTAGTCGGTGATATCTTCAAGAATA
Organism: Agapanthus africanus; assembly: GCA_030015575.1. Classification (NCBI taxonomy): domain Eukaryota; kingdom Viridiplantae; phylum Streptophyta; class Magnoliopsida; order Asparagales; family Amaryllidaceae; genus Agapanthus; species Agapanthus africanus. The sequence continues at coordinate 114,590,217 of JASDDO010000031.1, forward strand.
GATCACCAATAGCAAACTCTAGAGGTGTTCTCGATGTATCGGCCCAACTCTTCTCCCGATCTTATGCTGCCTTCATGTGATTCCGGATAGTATTAACCTTCTCTACTGTTTGCATAATCAAATCCGGTCCCAACAATCTTCGTTCTCCAACATTGTCCCAACAAACGGGTGAGCGACACTTGCGACCATACAACGGTTCGAATGGAGCCATCTGAATAGTCGCCTGAAAACTGTTATTATAAGAAAACTCCACCAAGTGTAGATGATCCTCCCATGAACCCTTGAAGTCTAACATGCAAGCTCTCAACATGTCTTCAAGAGTTTGGATCATTCTCTCCGACTGGCCATATGTCTGAGAATGATAAGCGGTGCTAAACTTCAATCGCGTCCCCAAACTTTCATGTAAACTCCTCCAGAAGTGCGATAAGAATCAGGTATCACGATCGGAAACGATGCTCACAGGTACTCCATGCAATCTCACAATCTCCTACATGTACCGTTCTGCTAACGCTTCCATCGACTGACCAACACGAAACGGTATGAAATGAGCTGCCTTGGTCAATCGATCAACAATCACCCAAACTGCATTATTGCCCTTTGGACTCCGCGGTAAAGCTGTCACGAAATCTATGGTTATATGTTCCCACTTCCATTGAGGAATTGGAAGTGGTTGCAATAAACCAGCTACCCTTTGATGTTCAGCCTTAACTTGCTGACACACCAAGCACTTCGCTACAAAGCAGGCGATCTCCCTTTTCATGCCTTCCCACCAGAAATGCTGTCTTAGATCACGGTACATCTTCGTGCCTCCTGGATGTACGTAATAAGCGGAACTGTGCGCCTCCTTCGTAACTTCTTCGCGAATATCTCCTTTCAGCACACACAACGGCTACCATATCGCAACGAACCATCTTCATGAATCAACAAGTCGGTTCGAAGTCCCGCTTCAACCTGTTCTCGAAACTTCTGCAATCTTGGGTCCTGTGACTGTGCTGCTTTAATACTCTCGATCAACGACGACTTTACTCGCAGCTGCATCAACTGTCCCGAAGAATGCGGTAGCACGATCTCCAACTCGAATCTCCGAAAATCCTCGATAAGCTCCTTCTGTGCAGTCAACATCCGAATTGCTGGCAACCGACTAAGCGCATCCGGCACTACATTAACTTTCCCCGGATGGTACTTGAGATCAAGATCGTAGTCAGCCATCAGCTCTAACCATCTACACTACCGCATGTTAAGCTCTTTCTGCGTGAACACATACTTTAGGATTTTATGATCGGTGAATACTTTGACCCTTTCGCCCAATAAGTAGTGTCTCCAAATCTTCAAGCAAAAATCACTGCTGCAAGCTCCAAATCATGAGTTGGGTAATTCTTCTCATGGGTCTTCAACTGCCGCGATGTGTAAGCTATAACTTTCCTATGCTGCATCAAAACACATCCCAAACCTTTCCCAGATGCGTCGCTATGAATCACCAATCCTCCGGAACCGTCTGGTACGGTCAAAATAGGAGCGGTTATCAATATTTGCTTCAACGCCTCAAAAGATAACGCACAACTATCCTTCCATACGAACGGTATCTTCTTTCGCGTAAGCTTGGTCAAAGGCTCAGCTAAACGAGCAAAATTCTCCATGAACATTCTATAATATCCGGCAAGTCCAGAAAAATTCTGATCTCTGCTACGTTCTTCGGAATCGGCCAATCTTGAACTACTGCAATCTTCTCGGGATCAACGGCGATTCCATCTCCGGATATGACGTGCCCCAAAAACTTCACTTCTTCAAGCCAAAACTCACACTTGCTCATCTTTGCATATAATCTTTCTTGCCTCAATATCTGCAGTGCGATCTTCAAGTATTTTGCATGCTCTTCTAGGCTCCTCGAGTAGACCAGAATATTATCGATGAACACCACTATAAACTGGTCCAAGAACAGTAAAAAGATTCGGTTCATCAAGTCCATAAATATCGCCGGTGCATTCGTAACTCCGAATGGCATTACCAAATACTCGTAATGTCCATATCGAGTTCGGAACGCAGTCTTGCAAATATCCTCTGATTTAACTCGAACTTGATGATATCCGGACCACAAATCCAGCTTCGAGAATACCCTCGCGCCACTGAGTTTCTCGAATAATTCGCCAATGCGAGGGATCGGGTACTTGTTCTTAATAGTCACCCGGTTCAATTCTTAATAATCGATGCACATCCTCCGCGTGCCATCTTTCTTCATAACTAGAAGAACTGGAGCTCCCCAAGGTGAATTACTGCTGCGAATCCAACCCTTCTCTAACAATTCAGTAACCTGCTTCTTTACTTCTTCCAACTTCACTGGTGCCATCGGATAGTATGCCTTTAAGATTGGCGCTGCACCAGGAATAAGATCGATCGCGAACTCCACATCTCGTTTTGGCGGTAAACCCGAGATGTCCTCGAGCACGTCCATGAACTCTCGAACTACAGATGGCGCTTCCTCCTTATCAACTTCCATCGATGAAAGAACAATGTTTGTCGGCCTATCCCTAAACTCGACTGGCCCGACAGAACTGCTTTCTCCAGCAAAAACAAACTCCGGATGTCCGGGAATCTGGAAAATCACTTTCTTTGCCCTACAATCAATGTGAGCATGGAAAGTGCCGAGAAAATCCATTCCCAAGACAACATCATAACTGCCAGTATCGATCACCAAGAAATCTACAAATAACTCCCGTCCGCAAATAACAACAGAACAATCCTGGCACTCACTACTAGATATGATCTCCCCGTTCCCAGTGTGTATGTCCCAACAACTAAACAGGGTCGTGCAAGAAATCGAGTGTGCAGCAATAAACTTGGACGGCATAAAGCAATGGGATGCACCAGAATCGAATAATGCTAATGCGGGAACATCATGAACAAGTAGGATACCAAAAACGACTTCATCTGAAGCCAAGACGCTGAAGAAGATAAGCATAGTAAACAGGATTCAAGCTGAGGATAAAACATGAACAGGAAAGTAAGAGAAGCAAGACAATATAACGACCATGAAACAACGAAGTGAATCAAGACTAGAACTCCAAGTTACTTAAATAGAGTACCGCATTGTAACCATGCTGCAGTTCATAGTTACAATAACATAACTCCATTCAAGTCGCTCAAATCCTAGTATAAGAATCAAAGGAATAGGACGGGAGAAACAATAGGGAACCAAAAGATTTCAAGCCAAGATGCAACGTCATTCCATCTTGTCAAGGTAAAGGGTCAAGAGAAAGATATGATTCAAGAATGAAAATGTAGTAAAGTGGCAGTACATGTTCCTAATTACGAGTTTTCTGATTCGTGTATTGGGTCCAATACCCAACTACAAAAGAATCAAACCCGATTAAGCGAAATCCTATGGCGTTGATACCAAACAAACCCTGTCACGCCCCGCTTCCCAGAGTGCGCTAAAATCGGCATGTGACAGAGCCAACCATGCTACCTGTGGCTAGGAAACATCCCTCTATAGTCACATTACGGCTGTCTAGGAGATATCAAGAATAGGAAAATAAAATAAACTATCTAGTACATTTCCATATGCCAGAATATACGAGTCAAGAAATAATATGCGGAAGCAATAAATCCAATAAACAATAACAATCTGGAAAGTACGTCCCAAAAACGGGCTCATATCAGGAAATGAAAATGCTGAAAGAAAGCTAAACTAAAATACTAACAGGATCCTCACTGCTCAGCCTGTCGACAGAAGTACTCCTGGTCAGCCTGCTACAAAGATAGAGGATCTGAGCCATGCAAAACCTAGACGTCGGTGCGTCATAATATCAAACAATAAAATATAATCAGGAGGTAACAAGATATGCAGGCATGAGTATGAACAGTAATAAGGGTATAATAGTAACACGAATATAGAACAGTGAAGTGTATAAGCACATGTGATGCGCGGTGAGTAATCTGAACTAAACTACTGGGTTAATTACTCTCAAGTCTTTGAAATCAATTTAATGAATCGTCGATGTAACTGAATAGTATCCCGTGCATGACCGGGACCACGGTCAAGACTCTCGGGCTGAATCCGAGATGTGCCGCTAGGCAGTAAACCGGTAACATGTACAGACGAATGATGTCAGCAGCATCATCCCGAGGATGGCCTAGCCCGTAAAACTGATCTGTATAAGCGTCGAACTGTTGAGTTACAAGTCAGGTTTCATCATTGATTTGCCCTTACCCCCAGGTTATGTGTTCAAGTCAGGTATTGATAAATCTGGAGCTAATGCCAACACAGGATCAAGCAGGTACAGGTTTGTCTATACAAACAACAGGATATGTCCATCGGGACATCATTTCAGGATTGTCGGCATTAGAAACAGGATCAGATAACATGTCAAGTAGTGGTGTATCAGGTCATAACAAGTAGTGCACAGTGTATCGAATGGGTGCCCAACAGTAAAATATAGCAAGTATTGAATCAGGGTAACAGTACGGATGTACGGTAAAAGTATGGATGCACAATTTTCTATCAGGGGTTACATTATGACTATGTAGGATGCACATTATCAAGCATGGGGTACTAATGTAACAGTAATATGAATTAATATGGCATGACATGTAACTAAATATATAGAATTAATGGTATGGGTACATAATAAAATATGGATGCATAATTATCTATCAAGGGTTACAACTACATCTCCACGACTATGTAGGATGCACATTATCGAGCATGGGGTACTAATGTAACAGTAATATGAATTAATATGGCATGGCATGCAACTAGATATATAATTAATGGTATGGATGCACAAATATTGATCAGGGGTTACATTTACAGCTCCAAGACTATGTGGGATGCACATTATCAAACATGAGGTGTTAAAATATCAGTAATATGAAATAATGCGATTTGTAGATGCAGCTACATATATAATAAATGATATGGATGCATACGGGTATCCGAAAACAGTAAACTTTAATATGGATGTATAATGCAACGAACATGTGATATTTTTATTCATATGGATGTAAAATAAGATACATAGCATGTAGCAAGATGAACTAGCATGCGACTAGATATGTAAATAATGGTATGGATGCATACGGGTATCGAAAAAACTGTAAAATTGTAATATGGATGCACAATGAAATAAACATCTAATATTATTATTAATATTGATGAAAATATAATAATATAGAATGTAGCAAGAAAAACTTTCCTGAACGGATCACACGACGGGGTGCGCACGCTGCGTCCGACGTCGGGTAAACGTCGCAATGTACACACGCGCACACGGGATAGGTCCAAGCAAAGCAATAAGGTAACTACGCTGGCTGGGGATACTTATAGGGTTGCTCTGAACGTCAGCGACGGCACAGCTCCGGTGATGGCCTGGAAAAACCAGATCAAGAAAGAAAAGAGAAGGAAAGAAGAAGAAGAAGAAGAAGAAGGAAGAGAAGAAGGAGACTGGGGTTTGGTGTGGCTCTAGGGTTTGGGAGAAGTCGAGGAGGTGGTTGCGAAGGTGTTGAGGCGACGACAAGGGATCACCGGTGAGGAAGCAGGTGATGGCAGTGAGGTGCTAGGTTCTTGAAGTCGGCAAAGAAGGTGATGGAGTTGATGATAGTGGTGATGGCGTCAAGAGTCGGAGGTGGTGAAGGTGAGGTCCACGGGGGTTGAGGAGGTGGACGGAAGTGAAGGGTGATGACGAGGAATCGTCGGCGGCGTGGTGTGCCGGGTTCCATATTGGGTTGCAGTGGGTTTCTCGTCGGCGCTCGGGGTTGGGAAAGAGGAGGTGAGGTGGTGGAGGCGAGGTCAGAGGGAGTCGGGGATGCAGTCTACGAGGGGAGGATGACGAGGGTGGTCGGCGGCGATGGGTTCCTCATCGAGGATTCTCGTTTTCGTGGGCTTCGTGAGGTGAGGAGAGAGGAAGATCGAGGGTGTCAAAGGGGGAGGTGATGAAGGTGGTGACGTCGACGTGTGAACGGGGGGGGTGGTGGTGGAAAGGTGAGGAGGCGACGACGAGGTCGTCGGAGGCGGGGACGACGACGGCGAAGGCAGGGGGCAGGCGAGATGATGGGTTGCTGGTTTGTGGGGTGTTTACTGCCGAAAACCGGGAAGACGAACGTCTTGCCTAAATCTGGGGGCAGATGCTAATTGGTGCTATCCGTCCACCTCTCCGAAGATGCCAAATTGAATTATGACACCATGTATCGAAGGTTTAAACGGATGCGGCCAATGTAGCAGACTTCGTCAAATTCCCCCTCGTTTGAGGGGTTTTTGATTATGGGGACGCTCTTCCCTGCAGGCGCAAACCCCCACAGTTTAATTACGTTACCGCATCGCAGTAACCACTTTCTCCTTCTCCAGATGGTCACTTCGTGTCGTGTGTGTTTGTTTTGTTTGTGGTTGCCCGTAGATTGTATACGGAGACTAATTTATGTTGTCGCCCGTAGGGCGTGGATTAGTCCAAATTCGTATCTTCTTAGATTTGGGTTTTGGTTTGGGTTTAAGGATACGTTAGTCTCATTTAAAACTAAGATCAACTTAAACGTTTGTTAAGGATACGTTAGTCTAATTTTAGACTAAGATCGACTCAACGTTTGTTAAGGATACGTTAGTCTAATTTTAGACTAAGATCAACTTAACAGGATCATTTAGATCCAACAAAAGAGAATTTGAACTCTATTGTTTAGTTTAGGGATATTGCGGTCGATTACCAGTTTAAGGACATGGTGGTCCAAGGTTAAGGACATCGTAGTCCATGGGTTTAAAGGGACCCCACATTTCGAGGTTAAGGACATCATAGTCCGTGTGTTTAAAGGGACCCCACAGTCCGAGGTTAAGGACATCATAGTCTATATGTTTAAGGACCCCACAGTCCAGGTTAAGGACATCGTAGTCCATGGGCTTAAGGACCCCACAGTCCAGGTTAAGGACATCGTAGTCCATGGGCTTAAGGACCCCACAGTCCAGGTTAAGGACATCGTAGTCCATGGGCTTAAGGACCCCACAGTCCAGGTTAAGGACATCGTAGTCCATGGGCTTAAGGACCCCACAGTCCAGGTTAAGGACATTGTAGTCTATGGGTTTAAGGGGACCCCATAGTCCAAGGTTAAGGAAATCATAGTCCATGGGTTTAAGGACCCCACAGTCCATAGAAATGTGTGGTGATCGGGACCCGTCACCTCTCTGAAGACGTTGAAGGATTACAACGACAAACATCATAGGAGTAACGAGATGTACCCTCGAACCAGTGTGAATTGTTTGAAAGATCTGTAGCCCAGTTTGGAACTAAGATCTGTTGAGTATTTGTGAGCAGATGGGCTCAGTTCAATATAAGTTGAGGACTTATGGCCAGAATTGGGCTAAGTCCAGTTAAAATGTTTAACATTTTTAATTCTGGCTATTGAGTCTTTACTTGGGCTTGGCCCTTTTAGTAATGCTGAGCATTGGGTCCTGACATCTTTTTTCTTGTATTGAATGCATAGAATTCATCAGAACAATGTATATTCTGACAATGCGCCACGTGGCGCGCCAGGCGCTTTGCGCCAATTAGAGAGCGCATTGCGCTTCTGTCAAGTAGCACACACGAAAATGACGCGTGTCGCGCTTAGCACTAATCGCCAGTTTATTAGCGCATTGCGCTTTCAATTTATGAGCGCATTGCGCTGGTTTAATGGCGCACCAGTGAGTGACACGTGGCGTGCAGCGCTGAGCGCAGTGCGCTGTTTCAGAAGTGCAAAGCGCAAATTGTGTCTATGGTTGACACGTGGTGCGTTTTGGCGCTGAGCGCCGGTCCAAGAAGCGCAAAAGCGCAGTTCATGAGTGCAAGGCACTGTTCAGTAGCACAAAGCGCATCTAATCAAATTTATGATCAGAGAACAAGTTTATGTTCTTCTTAAAGGAGGCTTTGCCTCAAGGTTCAAAAACAAAAGTTCTTATTTATAAAAAGGCGCTGCCTTTGTAGACCAATGATCTGTGAATGAAGTAAATACTTCTTTTGTTTTTATGATGAGATCTTTTGATCTCTTTTTTATCAAAGACCTTGGTCTTTTGTAGATCTATGGTCTTTTTTAGAAGATAGTTCTTCTTTTTTAATGAGATGATTTCATCTCTTTTGTTCAAGAATTAATTCTTTATCTTGAAGAAATGATCTTCTTTTTCTAAGAGCTTGCTCTTCATTCTCTTTGAGTTTTTCTCAAAGTTTGCAGGGGGTTTCTCCATCTCAGACTTGAACTCTTGGGGCCTTTATATAGGGCAAATTGATTTGTTAAATCAGTTAAAGAGATCTTTCTCTGATTGATTTGGGGATGTTTCCCACCATTGGATCTTTGATCCTAGGGCTTCTGTTTTATAGATGGCAATCTTCTTGTTTTTAACAAGATTGGAAAAATCTTTCCATGCAGAATTTATTCTGTCTTTGGTAATTTTTATTTACCATTGGATCATTGATCCAACGGTGCTCTGATTTACAGAGCACAATCTTGTTGTTTGGAAAGATTTTGAGGAATCTTTGCTTAACAGAATTTAGCTTCTGATTAATTAATAATTTATCATTATTATTAGATCTTTGATCTGACGGTGGGGAGCTTTTAGGTTCCAGCGCTAGCGCACCCGTGCTTTGCACGTGGTGCGCTGCTTAAAAGGCAGCGCACCCGTGTTTGACACGTGGTGCGCTGCTCAGAGCGCAGCGCAGCCTGCACTAGCGAACACGTACTTTGCACGTGGCGCGCTGTTTAGGGCGTAGCGCACTTGGCGCTGCATCTGAAGCGTTGCTTCACAATGTTTTAACTCTTGGCTTTAAGGCATTTGTTACATTCTTTGCATGTGGAGTTTTTCCCTTCATTTTTTATTTTACTATTATTTTATTATTATTTTACATTATAATTTATTATTATTTTTTTATTTTTTTATTTATAAGGGAACATGTTGTGAGCTAAAATTTTGGTGGGAACATGGGGGTTGCGGGTTTTTCGGGGAGACGAAAGGAGAGAGAGGTGGTTGAGAAGGCAAGGTCAGGGATCGACAAGGGTGAGGCAGCAAGGGCGATGGCTAGGGCTTTGGGTTGATGGGTTCCTCGTGGACAAAGCGGCAAAATAAATAAAGACGGGGAAGAAGAAGGGAGGTAATTGTAGTGGAGGAGGAGGGTGACGGGATCCTCGCACTCGCGAGAGGAGAGAGAGAGAGGGAGAGAGAGAGAGAGAAAGAAAGAGAGAGAGAGGGAGAGAAAGAGTGTTCCGTAAAGAATTTTGATTTTAATAAAATCTTTTTAGTTAAATAGAATTTTATGCGGTTAAAATTTTTAAGATATAATATTAGTAAATATTTGATATTTTGGCTAATACAAAAATAGTCCAAAACACGCCCGGATCAGGTCTAAAATTATAGTTTGAAAATACGGTTAATATACGTGTCGATTATTTACCCCAATCAGAGCAAAGCTCTGTTCAAATTCCAAGGCGGGAAACGAAGCAACGCTTTTGTTTCCCCCAATCAGAGCAAGGCTCTGTTCTGAAAATTAAAGTAAAAATTAAAAAATTAAAGAAGTAACGCTTCAGCTGACTTGTGCTCTGCGCTGCGAGCCACGTGGCAGCGCAGTCGCGCTGCGCGACACGTGGCAGCGCAGTCGCGCTGCGCTCTGCGCTGCGGGACACGTGTCAAGCACATGTGCGTTTGCGCCAAACAGAATTAAAATTCTGAGAAATCTTCCTGATCTTTTTAAAACAAGAAGATTGTCTTCTGTAAAACAGAAACCCTTGGATCAAAGATCCAACGGTAGGGAAAAATCCCCAAATCACTCAGTGAAAGATCTCTTTAACCGACTTAACAAACTAATTGGCACTATAAAAAGGCCCCTAGACCCCAAGTCTAAAAGACATCAACACAGAAAGAAAAAGAGAGGAATCTTCTGAAAACTTTGAGAAAGAACTCAGAGAAAGAAAAAGGTAAAAACCTTTGAATAAAAGAACTTCTTCTAAAAAAGATCATTGATCTAAGAACAAGATCAAAGATCTTTAATAAAAAAATATATATAATAACAAAGGCATTGCCTTTTTTATGAACCACTGGTTCTGGAATCTTAAAAGATTCTTTTCTTGAATCCAAAATTGGATCAAGATATTAAAACAGTGCCTTGCACTTGAAAATCTGCACTGTTGCGCTCTTAGGTTGGCGCAAGCCACCAGAGAGCGCCACGTGTCAGCTCCAAACCACTCGCGCTATGCGCTTTTAATTGGCGCAACTCACCAGAGCGCGCCACGTGTCAGCAGCGCAGCGCACTGCGCTTGCGCTCACCAGAGCGTGACACGTGTCACCTTTACATTGGCGCAAAGCGCCTGACAGGCCACATGGCCACTGTCAGTTTGATTAATGCATTGCATTATTTACAGAAGGGCCAAGCTCAATTAAAAAAGGCCTAACAGGCCAAATAAAATGCAATGCATTACTTTAAAAAGGGCAGAGCCCAAACAAAAACAGATGCTGTGCATCATTTAAAAGGGACAGAGCCCAAATCAAAAAGGCCTAGCAGGCTAAAAGAAAATGCAGTGCATTATTAAACAGGGGCAAAGCCCTAGCACAGGCCTAATAGGCCAAAGATAAAAACGTTGAACATTCTCAACTGGACTTAGCCCAATCATGGCCGTAAGTCCTCAAATTAAATTGACTGAGCAAGACTGCTCTCTTAAATCAATTTACATCCGGTTCAAGGGTACATCTCCGAACTCCTCTGACACCTATCGTTGTAATTCTTCAACGACGTCAGAGAGGTGACGGGTCCCGACAACCACACATCGATACGGACTGTGGGGTCCTTAAACTCACGGACTTATGCGTCCTTAAACTACCTATGGACTCGCATGTCCCTAAACTGGAACATGGACCACCATGTCCCTAAACTGGTGATGGACCCCTATGTCCCTAAACTAGAACATGGACCCCTATGTCCCTAAACTTGAAATGGACCACCATGTCCCTAAACTGGCAATGGACCGCAATGTCCTAAAACTTGCAGACGGATCGAAACGTCCTTAAACTAACGATGGACCGAAACGTCCTTAAACAAACTATGGACCACTACGTCCCTAAACTGGAACAATAGAGCCCCCAAATGCTCTTTTGTCGGATCTAAACGATCCCGTTTAAGTTGATCTTAGCCTCAAATATGGCTAACGTATCCTTAAACATTCAAACAGACTTTAGTCCCAAATTGGACTATAAGACCCCCAATTAACTTTGGTCCTAGGGTACATCTCTAAACTCCTCTGACACCTATCGTTGTAATCCTTCAACGACGTCGGAAAGGTGACGGGTCCCGATGGCCATGCATGCAATGGACCACTACGTCCATAAACTGGAACAATAGAGCCTCAAATGCTCTTTTGTCAGATCTAAACGACCCCGTTAAGTTGATCTTAGTCTCAAGCTGGACTAACGTATCCTTAACAAACGTTTGAGTTGATCTTAGCCTCAAAACAGCTAACGTATCCTCAAACCAAAACCCCAAAACCCAAATCTAAGAAAATACGGATTTGGACTAATCCACGTCCTACGGGCGACGACATAAATTAGTCTCCGTATACAATCCACGGGCAACCACAAACAAAACAAACACACACGACACGAAGTGAAATTCTGGAGAAGGAGAAAGTTGTTACCGCGAAGCGGTAGCGTAATTAACTGCAGGGGTTTGCGCCTACAGGGAAGAGCGTCCCCACAATGAAAAACCCCTCAAGTGAGGGGGAATCTGAAGAAGTCTGCTACATCGGCCGCATCCGTCTAAACCTCCGATACACGGTGCCATAAATCAACTTGGTATCTTCGGAGAGGTGGACGGATAAAACCAAATAGCATCTGCCCCGAATTTCAGGCAAGACGTCTCTCTGCGTCGCGTCGCCATTCGGAGGGGAACAGATTCTGGCACGCCCGGTGGGACCTTTTCCTCTTTCCACTCCACACTTCGTGTGTCGTGTTCGCGAACAAATCGCGGTTTGCTGTGGTTGCCTGTGGATTCAAGGTACTTAGATTTGGTGTCTTGCTCCGTGCAGAAAACAGAAGATCAATGGCTTCAAACTGCACTACCTGCAACTGCAACTCTCGCTCCGTCCCTGCTGGAGGAGTGACTTACGGACCCCAAGCGGCCTCCTTTTTCAAGATGCCAGTGGAGCAGGTAACTCAAGCCACCGCTGGACTATTCTTTGGAACCATTCTCCCACCAACGAGCTTCAATGCCCCAATGTTGTCGCAAGAAGCTCCAAAGAAGTCAGTCTTTGATCGGCTTACAACTACCGCGGCCTCTCTCAACGGGTCGCCCAAGTCCAATGCCTCATCCTTCAGCAAACTAGGCCAAAACTCATTTGGGCCCATAAAGAAGCCTGCAATACCAGAAGGCGTTATCCCGAAGCGGATAGCCATCCCTGCTCCCTTTCCAGGCGAAATCACCAAGGTTTCTTCCCCTACTCAGAAGCCTGCTTTTGATAGGTTCACCGCCCCCATTCAACGGACGTCGGTCTTTAAAAGGCTGATACCAGCAAATTCTGACCAACACAGGGGCATGCGGAGGTCACCCCTACGGCTAAACCAACTCCAATCGCGCGACATGCTCGCCGCCGTCACTGGCGCCGGGTAAGGAAAGCTGGGGGCAACTCCCCCTCTGGGCTAACTCCGCCAGCTCCAATAATGGAAATCAATGCTGCTGTTCCGACTGGGAATAGCTTTGAACCACTAAGGAGGATGCGCAAGAATTATCCGACTGGCATGCTGAAAATATCCCCTCCACCTATGGAGAATGTTACAGAAACAAAGCCGGTGCAACCCCCTCAACGGCTGTCCTCCAAAGTTTACAAAGCCTGGCGACGGGTCCGGGAGTCGGTTGTCGATCGAGACTATCCTTACCGACAAAAGAAGCTGAAGGTTCAGCAGGAAGAGAATCGTCCTAGGAAGCCACAAAGAACGACAACTGCCTAGGTGCCCACTGCAACGGCTCCCTCAACGTCAACCACTCAAAAGAAAAGGAAGCCGGAGAAAGCCCCTGTGGCCGTGGCGAACTGCAAAAGCACTGAATCTAAACGCTCCAAGTCTGGGGGCATGGTGGTGCATACCGTTTACATGGCGTCCGGGAAGGAGGACAGGCGTACATCTACAGGTCATCGACCGCTAACGCGATCGGTGACTAAAGCTCAGGAGCAACAACAGAAGCTCTAAGAAATGATGAATGCGATGGCCGCACTCACTGGGCCAAAAGAAAGCCCCGAAGCATCCCCGGATTAACGCCAGGAGCAGGAAACTGACGCTGAATTCCTTCGCAGGATACTGGAAAAGAAGGATAAAGGGGCTGCGGAACAAGCAGCCAATATAAAGCAAATGGCCCTTCTGTTCCACGACATGGTGGGTATGATGATCCAACAAGATCCTCTTGCTGAAGATCCTCCGATCGTCCTTGAAGATGACAGGGGAGAAACGTCAAATCCTCCACCGGCTCTGTCAACAGCCAAGGAGGAAACCAGCTCCAAAGCTGACTTGGACGAATATATAGCTCAGCAAATACGAGTTCATCAAGCGAATGAAGCGGCTGCGCAAGTTGTTAGAACCGGACGACCCTATCCAAGCTGGTATGACCAAATCAGTTACCCGCCAGGATATACGATCCCTAAGTTCCACGTATATAAAGAGACAGGGAATCTGCATCAGCATGTCGCTCAATTCAAGGCTCTTTGCGGCAACACTGGAAGCGATGATAAACTGTTACTTCGCCAATTCGTCGGCAGCTTAGCGGAAACGGCCTTCGAATGGTATTCAGAGCTACCTAACGACTCTGTCAAAACATTCGCAGAAATGGAGCTACTGTTTACACAAAGATTTGCAAGCGCCAGCCAGCGCACCCCGATTACGTCGTTAATCAATGCCAGGGTAAGGCCAGGTGAAACGTGGGTCCAATACGCAACACGATGGCGGAACCTATGGTCAAAATGCGAACAACGCATAGAAGAGGCTCCTGCAGTAGGCATGTTCGTGGGCACTCTTGATCCGCAAGCGACCATCTCGCAATTCATGATGTTCTTCAGGCCGACCACCTTCCAGGCCTTGATCGACAAATTAGCCCAAATGGACCAGATGGGCCATGGACCGTCTCCTCCAAAACCGGACTCTCGAAATGAGAAGGGGAAAGGGAAGGCGATCGTCATCGCTAATGCTTAGCAACAGCCGAGCAACTCAAAGCCGGTTGTTCGCCAAAACAACATGCGTCCACGCCCATCCCTCGAGGAGAGACTGGGACGTCCTTACTCGTTTCCTCAGAATAAAACGAGAAGACTGTTCGAGCTGGCAGTGCGCAACAGACTCATCAATCTGCCGAGTCCGAAACGTCTGTTGCAGCCAGGCGATCTCAATAATCTCAATTATTGTCCTTACCACCAAACGGTAAGTCACCCGATCGAGGATTGCTTCGTCTTTAAGGGATGGATCGAGGATCAGTACTTACAAGGCAAGTTCGTGCTGTCTGAAAAGTGGAAAGTAAACCCACCACAGCCGCACACTCCAAAGAAGACGGACACACCGGGGGCAGCTTGTTCTTTTGTTGAGGACGAAAACGATGTAGAAGACTCATCAGATGAACCCGAAGACTACGTAGCGAGTTGTCATGTGATCTCTCACTCATTAGTGGATGATAAAGAGGCTCTTTACGCCGAGAAACCGAGGGCGGACCCTGAACCAGAAATTATGCGGCCGTCAGACGAGATGATCGATGCCTTCCTGAATGAGATTCGTCTGAAAGTTAAAGCCAATCAAGAACGTGAGATGGCCATACTGGATGGAGACAAACACCGCCGACTAGACCAAAGAGTCGAGGCACTTCCGTCAAATCAAAAGTCATCCGCTGCGGATAAAAACAAATTCAAGACGAGGAAAAGGTTTGCTAAAGCCCTATCAGTGGGAATGAAGCTACCACCCTCTGAAGAAAATACTCTCGATGGAGTAGAGATGCATCCTAACTTCTGCTTATATCATCAGAAGATCATACATCCTACCGAAGACTGCGACTCCTTTAAGTGTTGGTGGCAAGGGTATGTCGCTCAAAAGCAACACTTCAATAGGACAAAGCGTGAAGCTCGTAGACATCAGAAAATGCGATAGATGAGCGTAAAAGAGCCGCCGCCGACTGTCATATAGCCGACTCTAGGGGATCGCAAATTATCATCTTTGGAAGTGACTCTGACGAAGAAGCTGCCCTCAACCCTCTTCTCAAGGAATCCATTTCAAAAATGAAAGAATTGAGGAGTTGCGAGAACGTTCGGCCGTGCAATCGCACGAGCAGAAAAGATAAAGGGAAGGGAAAAACAGCCCTCGTTGCCAACACCCAACGGAAATCGAGTGGACCTAGACCGGTTGTTTGCCGAAACAACAAGCGGCAACCCCTCCATGAAAAGTTGAAACGTCCTTACTCGTTTCCTCAAGATAAAACAAGGAGACCGTTTGAGCTGGCAGTGCGCGACAGACTCATCAATCTGCCGAGTCCAAAATGTCCGTTGCGGCCAGGCGATGTTAACGATCTCAATTATTGCACTTACCACCAAACGGTAAATCACCTGATCGAGGATAGCTACGTCTTCAAAAACTGGGTTGAAGACCAATACCAACAGGGCAAGTTCGTCATCTCCGAAAACTGGAAGGTGAGCCCGCCACAACCGCACGCTCCAAGAAAGATGGATACGCCGGGGGCATCATGCTCAGGGAAAACCCCATAGACCGAAAAGTCAGTAAACTAGAGATTCGCCTCAAATACGTCGACGACAGACCGAAATGTCCTTAAACTAACGACGGACCACTACGTCCTAAAACTAGCTGACGACTGAAACGTCTTTAAACTACTACCACAGCATCCTCAGGCTGGCGAGATAAAAAAAAATAGAGAATAAAAAAAATAATAAAAAAAAATGGTATGTCTACAAGCAAAATGGGCACGGATGAAAACCCGAAAGGGCTCCGTGAGTAAAAACAGCAGGGCTACCGGCGAGTGTTCGTGAAAACCCGAAAGAGCGCGACCTCGTAAAAGAAAAGAAAAAAAACGGTATGTCCATAAGCAAAATGGGCACGGATGAAAACCCGAAAGGGCTCCGTGAGTACAAACAACAGGACTACCGGCGAGTATTTGTGAAAACCTGAAAGGGCGCAAACTCGTTAAAGGACACTTATAGGGTCCTTTCGACCTTGTAAGGAGAAACCACCCGCGTGAGATCCTTACGACTCACAAGGGAGCAACACACTTAGGGATCCCCACGATTCCTAAGGAAAAATTACACTTGCGAGATCCTCACGACTTGTAAGGAGAACTCTCTTATAGGACCCTCACGGCTCGTAAGATTTGAAAGTCTTAAGTTACAGAGACCTGAACCTGTTCATAAGCAACTCCTACAACCTTTGATATTGCCCTACAAGCGGCTCGATACTGACCCTTGTATATGATTCACGGGCGTGAATAAACATTTCCCTAACAAAAGTCCCACCCGTGACTAGGGATATGTCCATATGGTGAACGACCCTTGTAAGTCCCCTCGACTTATAAGGAGAAAACCCTCTTGTAAGATCCTTACGACTTACAGAGGAACATACACTTAGGAATCCTCACGATCCCTAAGGAGAAAACACACCTACGAGATCCTCACGACTTGTAGGGAGAAATACCTTTGTGAGACCTTTACGGCTCATGAAGTCAAAAGCCTTAGTCGACAAGATCCTAACCCTGTTTACTAAGCCACCTTTGTTCAACATCGACAGAGGCAGATGATGATTCGCTCCTGGCAATATCCTAGTTGCAGCGATGCTGATGCATAAACCGGTATCAAATTCCGAGTCCTTTCATAGAAAATGATGATTCGCTCCTGGCAATATTCTAGTCGTAGTGATGCTGATGCTGAGATTGGCACCAGATTCCAAATGCCACACTCGCAATAAAAAAATCAACGAGCTAAAAATGCATATGAAATAGCCGAAATGATGGGGCAACTTGCAACGAAATCAGCAAGTAAAAATGTATTCATGAAAAATAGCCGAAATGGTTGGGCAACTCGCAATAAAAAGCAGCGAGTGAAAATAAAAAGAAAAATAGCGAAAAGATTGGGCACCGCGAAAAATAGCCGAAATGATTGGGCAATCGCGACCTTCGCGATATTAAAGCTGAAATGATAGAGCATCGCGGAAATAAAATAATAATATAAAAAATGAAAGAAACTTTTGCCCTACAGGCGAAATCACATTGATCCCTGTATACAATCCAAGGGCACAAACAAAGAGGGAACCATACCTTCCCAACAGGCTCCATCAGAAAGCGAAGCCAAATCTCGACGGTTCATAGACAACCTAGAGACAACCTCGACATTTGTCGCAATATTGCGGACACAATGTCAACAAATGAAGTAAAGGAAGATCCCTAGCTTCAGGGTCTCGGCGTCAACATTGACAATTTAGAGATAACCAACGGCGTTTCTCCTTACTTTAACCAGATGCAGACGTGACGTCAACAACTGACCTCAGAGTCGCAACGAAACGGAACCATGGTAAAGTCCCTAGTTCCAAATCTCATTGGCCACATCTACAGCCTGGAGACCAACAGTGGTGGGCCTCCTCATTCCAGCAGGACACAGATGTTACACCATCAAACGGAGCCACAGCATAGTCCCTAGCTCCAAATCTCGACGGTTCACAGACAACCTAGAGACTATCTCAGCATTCGTCTCGTTACAGCAGACGCAATGTCAACAACAACGTCCTTCCTCCAACAGGATTCGGACATGACAAAGCAAAAGAAGCGAATGCCAAATTCCTAGCTTCAAGGTCTTAACGGCAAGTCATATAAAGCCTGAAAGACAACCGGAGATCATCTCACACCGGTGCGGAATGGTCACCACCTCGACGTTCGTCTCGACACAGCAGACGCAACATCATCAAATAGCGGAGCCACGGCAAAGTCCCTAGTTCCAAACCTCTACGGTTCACCAACAACCTAGAGACAACCGCGACATTCGTCTCAATATAGAAGACGCAATGCCAACAAACGAAGCGAAGGCCAAATTCCTAGCTTCAAGGTCTTAACGACAAGTCATATAAAGCCTGAAAGACAACCGGAGATCGTCTCACACCAATGCGGAATGGTCACCACCTCGACGTTCGTCTTGACACAGCAGACGCAACATCATCAAACAGCGGAGCCACGGCAAAGTCCCTAGTTCCAAACCTCTACGGTTCACCAACAACCTAGAGACAACCGTGACATTCATCTCGATATAGAGGACGCAATGCCAACAAACGAAGCGAAGGCCAAATTCCTAGCTTCAAGGTCTTAACGGCAAGTCATATAAAGCCTGAATGACAACCGGAGATCGTCTCACACCAGTGCGGAATGGTCACCACCTCGACGTTCGTCTCGACACAGCAGACGCAACATCATCAAACAGCGGAGCCACGGCAAATTCCCTAGTTCCAAACCTCGACGGTTCACCAACAACCTAGAGACAACCGCGATATTCATCTCAATACAGAGGACGCAATGCCAGCAAACGAAGCAAAGGCCAAATTCCTAGCTTCAGGGTCTTGACGGCAAGTCATATAAAGCCTGAAAGACTATCAGAGATCATCCCACACCAGCGCGGAGTGGTTATGACTCATCGGGGCTCTCCAAAATGAGCCTAACCTGAAGAAAAAAGCGGCATGGAAAAATTCCTAACGCTTGCTCTTCCGACGGTCAAACTGCCAAGGAGGATTGCTTGAAGACGTCTTGTCCAGCCCCCGAAGGGATCAGAGACACGGCAGTCGCAGGGCTACTCGAACAACACGATTGCCTATCAAGGAATATATCAGCTGTTGCAACGGTACGACGAACAAACCCTAAGTACCACAGACCCTAACGGACCTCTGTCGTAAAGAGCAGAGGTTAACTGTGACGTTAGGACATCCTGGCGAGAAATGCTCGATTCATTTCGACTCATGAGGCAAAACTTTAGGCAGCGAGGATTTAAAAAAAAATAACTTGTTTCCTAAGAACTGGGATCCTGCAAGTCGGCCCAAAAAGGTCTCTTGCATACTATCCAAGGGTCTCACTCTCCAAAGTCGAATCTCGACAAGGAGGGAAACAACCACTTACGAGTCCTCTCGACTCGTAAGAGGGAAAATTCTCTTATAAGATCCTTACGACTTGTGAGAGAAAACACACTTAGGAATCCTTACGATTCCTAAGAAGAAAATACACCTACGAGATCCTCTCGATCCGTAGGGAGAAAAGTCTTTATGAGACCCTCACGGCTCATAAAGTTGAAAAGTCTTAGGCGGCAGATTTGAAACTGCGGCATAAGCCATTGCTACCTCTTGAAGAAACCAAGACAGGATTCTCGTTCTATCGTCTGTCGACTATGTTTGCTAAAGTAACAGGCTGAGAATAAAAGAAAGAAGAGAGCGACGGAAAGAACATCCAATGTGCATTTGATTAAGCGTTCGAGACACACTCATTCATGCATAGGCAGAAGACTCAGAACGAGAAATAAGACTAGCTGAAATAAAAATGAGTTCCATTCATATTACCAAGGGTTCTTATAATCATAAAGGCAGTAAACGAAGATATTATTCAAATGATTACAATGGTATAACCTCGGATCCAGGGCACGGATTAAGGAATTCAAAAGCAAGGCCATCTAGAGTTCTTCTGGCCTTTCTGATTATTCTGGTGCGCAGCCTATCGCGCTCACGTGTATCGAGATCTTCGGCAAGGCCCCCTATCCTTCGATAAGCAGCGATTATCGTCGTTTGCAGAAAAATTTGATGCAGGATGTCGATGAGGCTATCCCACCATCTCTTCGAGGTTAGCCCCGATAGGTACACTGAATGCACCTTGTCTTCTGCATCATCCAGTGCGTTAAGCGGCATGGCCTCGTGGAACCCCGAGAGTGCTCTCCAAATTGCTCCCAGCACGACTTTCAAGAGAGAAGAACGACGAGGAAGCAACCAACCAACGCGTGCGTTCAGACGACTCATAACCTCCGCACACTGGGCATCTGTAAACTCCTGGTTTTGGTGATGGCCCTGTACGCGGATATCCTCGTAGGTGATGAATTCATGCAGACTGTATAGATACACCGCCATAATGCCTGAAGAAAACATCATTGGAAGATTAGCAATAAAAAAGGCATAGGAAGTTAAATTCCTCGAGAGCAATGCTCTGCAGACAGGAGTGGCACCTGTCAAAATCAGTTATGAGAAAAATTTAAAGGAAACCCCCTAAGACCCATAAAAAACTCTTAAGAATTCTTCTATATGATTTGGAAGGAGCAAAGCTCCATTAATAAATTAAGAGAATCCAAGGAAAATCTTTCAGAGAGCAGAGCTCTATTAATGGAACCTTAATAGGGGTCTCCTTAGTTCTCTTTAGACCCCTTTAGAGCAAAGCTCTGCTAAGTGAAACCCTAAATGGGTCTTCTTTAGATCAGGGATCTATTGAGAGCAGGGCTCTTAAAATTGATTTAATTCAATCCAAATTAATTTTTACCTAAAATTCTCTGGAGTTTGAATTTTTAAAAGTGCTTAAACAAAAGAGCAGGGCTCTGAACAAAATTCTTATGAAGAGATGAAAATCATCTAAGGGACCAAAGGTCCTATTTATAGGCATTGAAGAGCCGTTTCAACTTCAAAGGGATGGCGCGACGGTTGGAATTCTGCCACCGCTGCGCTCACGTTTGGAGGCCACGTAAGCGCAACGGTGGAGGGGCATTTGTTTACCCCAATCAGAGCAAAACTCTGTTCAAATTCCAAGACGGGAAACGAAGCAACGCTTTTGTTTCCCCCAATCAGAGCAAGGCTCTGTTCTGAAAATTAAAGTAAAAATTAAAAAATTAAAGAAGCAACGCTTCAGCTGACTTGCGCTCTGCGCTGCGCGCCACGTGGCAACGCAGTCATGCTAGCGCAGTCGCGCAACGCGACACGTGTCAAGCGCAGGTGCGTTTGTTCCAAACAGAATTAAAATTCTGAGAAATCTTCCTGATCTTGTTAAAACAAGAAGATTGTCTTCTGTAAAACAGAAGCCGTTGGATCAAAGATCCAACGGAGGGGAAACATCCCCAAATCACTCAGAGAAAGATCTCTTTAATTGACTTAACAAACTAATTGGCACTATAAAAAGGCCCCTAGACCCCAAGTCTAAAAGACATCAACACAGAAAGAAAAAGAGAGAAATCTTCTGAAAACTTTGAGAAAGAACTCAGAGAAAGAAAAAGGTAAAAACCTTTGGATAAAAGAAGAACTTCTTTTAAAAAAGATCATTGATCTAAGAACAAGATAAAAAATCTTCAATAAAAAAAATATATAATAACAAAGGCATTGCCTTTTTTATGAACCACTGGTTCTGAAATCTTAAAAGATTCTTTTCTTGAATCCAAAATTGGATCAAGGTATTAAAACAGTGCCTTGCACTTGAAAATCTGCACTGTTGCGCTCTTGGGTTGGCGCAAGCCACCAGAGAGCGCCACGTGTCAGCTCCAAAACCACTTGCGCTGTGCGCTTTTAAGATAGAGCATTGCACTCTGAAATTGGCGCAACTCACCAGAGCGCGCCACGTGTCAGCAGCGCAACAGCGATGCGCACTGGCGCAGTGCACTGCGCTTGCGCTCACCAGAGCGTGACACGTGTCACCTTCATATTGGCGCAAAGCGCCTGACAGGCCACATGGCCACTGTCAGTTTGATTCATGCACTGCATTATTTACAGAAGGGCCAAGCCCAATTAAAAAAGGCCTAACAGGCCAAATAAAATGCAATGCATTACTTTAAAAAGGGCAGAGCCCAAACAAAAACAGATGCTGTGCATCATTTAAAAGGGACAGAGCCCAAATCAAAAAGGCCTACCAGGCCAAAAGAAAATACAGTACATTATTAAACAGGGGCAAAGCCCTAGCACAGGCCTAATAGGCCAAAGATAAAAACGTTGAACATTCACAACTGGACTTAGCCCAATCATGGCCGTAAGTTCTCAAATTAAATTGACTGAGCAAGACTGCTCTCTTAAATCAATTTACATCCGGTTCAAAGGTACATCTCCGAACTCCTCTGACACCTATCGTTGTAATCCTTCAACGACGTCAGAGAGGTGACGGGTCCCGACAACCACACATCGATACGGACTGTGGGGTTCTTAAACTCACGGATTTATGCGTCCTTAAACTACATATGGACCCCCATGTCCCTAAACTGGAACATGGACCACCATGTCCCTAAACTGGTGATGAACCCCATGTCCCTAAACTGGAACATGGACCCCTATGTCCCTAAACTGGAAATGGACCACCATGTCCCTAAACTGGCAATGGACTGCAATGTCCTAAAACTTGCAGACGGACCGAAACGTCCTTAAACTAACAATGGACCACTACGTCCTTAAACTGGAACAATAGAGCCCCCAAATGCTCTTTTGTCGGATCTAAACGATCCCGTTTAAGTTGATCTTAGTCTCAAATATGGCTAACGTATCCTTAAACATTCAAACAGACTTTAGTCCCAAATTAGACTATAAGACCCCCAATCAACTTTGGTCCCAGGGTACATCTCTGAACTCCTCTGACACCTATCGTTGTAATTCTTCAACGACGTCGGAGAGGTGACGGGTCCCGATGGCCATGCATGCAATAGACCACTACGTCCATAAACTGGAACAATAGAGCCCTCAAATGCTCTTTTGTCGGATCTAAACGATCCCATTAAGTTGATCTTAGTCTCAAGCTGGACTAACGTATCCTTAATAAACGTTTGAGTTGATCTTAGTCTCAAATACGGCTAACGTATCCTCAAACCAAAACCCCAAAACCCAAATCTAAGAAAATACGGATTTGGACTAATCCACGTCCTACGGGCGACGACATAAATTAGTCTCCGTATACAATCCACGGGCAACCACAAACAAAACAAACACACACGACACGAAGTAAAATTCTGGAGAAGGAGAAAGTTGTTACCGCGAAGCGGTAGCGTAATTAACTGCAGGGGCTTGCACCTGCAGGGAAGAGCGTCCCCACAATCAAAAACCCCTCAAGTGAGGGGGAATCTGACGAAGTCTGCTACATCGGCCGCATCCCTCTAAACCTCCGATACACGGTGCCATAAATCAACTTGGCATCTTCGGAGAGGTGGACGGATAAAACCAAATAGCATCTGCCCCGAATTTCAGGCAAGACGTCTCTCTACGTAGAGCCGCCATTCGGAGGGAACATCGATCAAAACTAAAACAAGATATCTGAGCGTAAAAGTATACCCCCAAGAATGGATGCACGTAGCGTGCACGCAGCTATCTAAATGAGCCCGTTTCACTTAACGAAACAAGAACACGATGTACGGATGCTACCACAGGATTAGGGGCAAGATGCAAGCCATGCTAGATATTTTTTTTAAATATTTTATTCGACTTTAAATGTTATATTGAAAAAAATGCGGATGTCAGATATAATGCCAGTATGCTGTATAAACAATATTATAAGTGCACGGATCCACGTAACTAGCCGGGATAAATCATAAACAGGAATCAAGACGGGTTTCCAGTAAGCTGGTCGGGTCGGATGCAAATACAGATGCCAATTACACTATTCGCACCCAAAACACAATAAATCAAGAAAAGACCATAAATAAAGAAATACTCAAAAAAGAACTTGTATAAATGAACTAGGGTGTTACAGGTACACACAAACAGTTATGCAGAATCTCTGCCAACTTGTCAATTCTAGGTGATATTCCCTATGGATACAACGTCCACGCCCCTTCTGTTAGCAACCCTGAGGGTCATATCACCTGCCCTGATAACTCTACGGTTTCTCAAAACCTGTAATGAATTACAGATATGAGATCCTGATCCAGTATCTTATATCTAGGAAGTAGAGTTAATTGACAAACCGTTTTCAATCACAAACACACCCGAAGCCGAAACCACAACATGCTTCGGATCCTGGATTCTGGCTTTCCAAGCCCTGCATCCCTTCTGCTAATGCCCATTCCCATGACAATAGGAACAAACCTCCTTCCCTACTGTTAACCTCGAAACTTTTGTCTTACCCTTTTCTTCTACCTTACTGACACCGCCTATTGGCTTTGTGGAGGTCTTCTTCTTTTCACCCTTGGCTTTCGTCTTGGATCCAGAAGAGGAAGTTTTCTCAATAAGCAGAGTGGGTGTCTCCCAGGTTTTCTTCAGGGTGCCCTCAACTGAAAGTATAACTTTCTTCCCCTGGGCGTAAGTAGAAGATAGGGACAGTAGAATTAAGTTAGTACATGACTCGTTCTCCAACGTGGTCTTCAGGTCTATGAGCTATTTAATATAGCTGATCATTATAGGGACGTGGTCCCCTACAGATGACCCGACAGCCAACCTCTCTTGAAGGAATTCCTTCGAGGTCTCATATCTTGCGATACAAGATTGCTCTCCATATAAGACTTTGTTATGGAGGAAGATGGAAACTAAGTCCATCTTCTCGTGTTGCCTCAGGTATACACCATCAACTAAGGCCAACATGAGGCACTTGGCATTCGCACTGTCTTTTTCCCTTATTTTACAGATATCAGCATCCTCAATGGTGGAAACTGGACCTGGGACGGCGGGGGCTTAAGTAGTAATGAGGTGGTCCAGCTTGTCATAGATAATGGACATCTGGACAAACCTTTGCCAGTCAATATAGTATAACTCAGTCATTTTATTATCTATCTGTAACCTAATTTGGTCACCTGGTCGCTGCAATTAGGAGAGAGAGAGCAGAATACACTCAGCATGATGCTCTTGCAAGTTTAGATTGGTTTTTAATTTATCTAAACAGGATGGCTCGCACTGTTTCTTGAATCCTTCCTCAAACTATAAAAGAAAAATTAGTCAGGATTAATCTCACCGTACAATACTTGCTTAACCTTTCAGCCAGGCTAGTGTCGATACTTCGAGGGAGGTTTTATGATGCTTTCGCGAAGTTCCTTAATTAAATAACCTCTTTTCCCTCGAGGCGTAGCCCCGCTAACACTGTTCTAGACACCTACTTGGTATATAGCATTGATCATTAAGTGAAAATCTCCCGAGGAGTAGCGGATACTCACAGTAGGATCGGGATCCAAATATCATTGTGTGATAATCTTGAAGAAATCCTACCAACATTATCACACTCCAAATGGTATGCAGCATTAGCAAGTTTCAGTTTCCTTAGAAACTCCCGATGTGGATTTTTGCCCTATGCTTTTATGACCTTGACGAAGGCCAACATATCATAAGTCACATGTCAAGTTCTACCCGTCATTGTCCAGATTAATTTGAACCCACCCATACATACCCTTGACGAAGGCCAAAATAGTAGTACGACTGTCCCAAACCAACGCATCTATCTATGCTACAAATGAATATCCAGCAGCTACCAAACCTTATGCCTTGGCGAAGGTCAAAATACATAGCTTGAATACTACTGAATATTCAACTGAAATGACGGAGGGCTACGAATGGTTTTGGCGAAACCGTGAATGTAGTGAACTTGATATAATCGAAGGAACCTGATAGCTTTTTAAATGAGTGGTTTAAGCTCCGCATTTAAAAGTCTCCTGTTTTAAAATAACCGAGTGGTTTTAAAATTTGTTCCAACGATTCAACTTTGGTTTGTTTTTTTTGCATTAATAATATTGTCCCATCATTTACACTTATCATCACAGAAAGAAACAAAAATATGATGTACGCTTATGCCATCCGCATTCGCCTCTGGGCCCCGTCTAACATCGTTAGGTTACTTAACTAACGCCAGAGCGGGGGTAGGACTAGCGCGGATGCAAAACATAAGCAACGTCTATTATATAGTATATATATAATAACTATTCGTCTCACGCAATAATAGGCATTCCAGATCACAGATGAACATACTGGATTTATTAGGAATTCCGTGTTTCGTTTAAGCATGTAACGAAAAACGGATTCCACGGTCGTGATGAATAGCCAAACCCCACCCCAGACCCCTACGGGTGCGGCAAACTACCAGCCAAATACCCGAAGTAAAGCAACCTCCCTCGGTAAAATGAGTAGGCCATTCGGCACTTCAATGTATCCGGTAGTTTGTGCACCCCACCTTGGGTCTATCCTAGGAGCAGAAAACAGTAAAAGAAATAATATAGCGGTGGCTACAACCTTATCCCGGATGTGCCCCGCAAAATAATATTACATCACTTTACAAATTTACATTGAATGAAAGAATGAAAAATCTCATCTCACGTCCCCGGCTATTCATCCACGACGATCTAATAAAGTTCATATACACAAACCAACAAGAACAGCAACACAGATATGTGCAACCCCGACTAATCGACGTATAGCAATTAGTCGACGTTTCTAAACACATATATCACAACTTAAAACTTTAAACGACGTTAAAACTATGACTTTGAAACACTCCGTATTGACATAGTAAAAAGATAACAGTATATCCAAAATTGGCAAAAACAAACAACACCTGAGACCTTAGATCCAAGCAACTAGAACACAGACCAAAATTCAAAGAATTTCACCACAACTAAAAAGGTGAGGCCGGTTTTTTTGAGCTTATGGCCAGTCCAAAACAGGTGAGAAAGCCTCATTTTTGGTGTGTGTTCATCTCACAAGAAGTAGAGCACTCTTCAATTGTTTAAAATTTTTATAGAGGATCGGAAAAATTTGACAGAAACTTGGAGTTTAGGTTTCGTGTTTCAGAGTTATTTCGGTTTCATAGTTTTACACTTCATCTAAATTGTTAGCTATGGTTTAGTTAGGCTCTGATACCATAGTAAGTCGATGTCATGCACTCCTCTTGTTCACGGGGAGGTGGAATATGCAAAAAACGATTTTTCAAAGCTCGCAACACCGACTTGAACTCCAGGATCGATGCTAAACCCTAGCTAGAAATCTGGTGTGAGGTTAACTACTTGGAACGAAGTGTTATACCTCACGTTCGGGTCTTCTACACTGTCCTCCACCTTGTCGTCAGCTCCAAGGATCGGAACGGATCGGGCAACCTCGACGGCCTTCTCGAGTCAAAGACGATCCACCCGAGAGTCTATAGTCCGAGCTCCTACCTCAAATCCGAGATAACTACGGCTTCTAGTTTGCTAAAATAGAAGTCCTAGAGTGTGTAGTGTGAGAAGATGGAGTGATTTATCTCTTGGAACCCTAAGATTCTCAACACATGAGAAATTAGGGTTTAGAGGAAGAAGAAGATCACTTGAGGAAAAGAGAGTAAAGAAGCAACTCAAGAATAAGCTTGGTTTCTTGTGATGAATAGAAAACACCTTAGATAAATATCAAGCATGCTTGATAAAATATCTAGCATGGCTTGATAAAATATCTTATGTTTGTAATAATCACAAGATGAGTCATGGTATGAGTCATGCCATGAGTCACCAAGAGCCATGCTTGAACTTTTGTCAAGTTCACACCTCATTTCCTCCACCCAATTTAGTTTAATCCATAATGAATTAAAAACCTTAATTAGGTCATCTTCTAGAAACAATCCCGAGTAATTACGAGAATTCCCCTCACCGTATATACATACCTGTATCCGTATTCTGAAGAAAACGAATACAAAGATATGAAAATAATCCATCAATATAATACTAGTATCCGGCTTAAACCAAAACCCACCAGTATTATCCGCCCGATCATCATACGCGCACAAGAGCATGTACGTGATCGAAGCCCTGCCGTAAAAACCATACGGCCTCTACAACTTTTGCCCGGTGCAGAGAAACCCTCCACGTGGGACTCTAAAGACTTGACACTACGCTGGCAGTGAGTTTAATCATAAGCCGCAAGAGGTACTAGCTGCACGTAATGACTACCCAGGTATGTGTCGATAAGAAGGCCAATGAAATAACTCATCCTAAATCCTACCGAGCCTGTATGTGATAATCTTCGTACAGTCTGATCTGTTTGTCTAAGAGTATCGCATATCGGCCATAGGGCGGTAAACGTTAGACCCCTAATAACGCAATAAATCATGTCGGAGTGTAGCCTAATACACCCTGAGAAACTACTGGAATACCTACCAGTAAATCTCGCTTGCCTTGGCCAAGGACTTTGTGTAATGGCCTTCCGAACACAGCGCGATATCAATCCCAACACCGGGAGAGACGAATCCTATCTAACCGCTACTACCTCCAAGTACTTCGGGAATGCACCCAACTACTACCTATTTGCACGACTCTAT
Source organism: Agapanthus africanus (assembly GCA_030015575.1). Lineage (NCBI taxonomy): Eukaryota > Viridiplantae > Streptophyta > Magnoliopsida > Asparagales > Amaryllidaceae > Agapanthus > Agapanthus africanus. The sequence goes on from JASDDO010000031.1 coordinate 114,618,395, forward strand.
TGAGTCATGGAAAGGTAGTAATCAAAGTACAGTGGGAACACACTCGAGGCAAAGTAGCAGTGTCAAGTCGACGGACTAAGCTGTACTCATGTCACTTGGTAATTGCTATCCGACGATAGGTCTAATACCTACCAACAGTTCCCGACGAGTCCTGTCCAGTGTACTCATAACTTATACACAAGTCTACTCTGGAGTATCGATGTCCCGTCTCGATAATCCTACGACCAGGGACCTGTATAGGATGTGCTTATAGACTATCCAGTCCCCACTAGTGTGACTGCCATCACAACGCTGGTAATCAAGCAAAAGATCCTAAGGGCTCTACCAATATGTATACGCGATATGCTAAGAAAGCACATGCACATATTGAGGTAGAAAAAACCAGGTAGCATACTACCATTTCGAGAAAGACTGTTATTATATCCGTGTACATCCCAAGCTTCCATTAAGTAATATACAAACCAGTATATACAATAATGGCCTCTAGGACATATATCTCTAACATGAGCTACATCTGGTCTGGTACACAATATCGCATACATTAAAGATCCTGCCACCGAAGTGTAAGGTATAGTGCTCATGCGAACCCTCTCTTCATCAGTCTTGGGAGACATCTCTTTGGAGAGGGTGATTCCGTGCAAAGCGGGTATATTACAATACTTGGAATCTTCTATACTAAATCTCTTTAGTATGATCTCTATGTACCTAGACTGTGAAAGTCCCAACATTCTCTTGGATCTATCTCTGTAGATCTTAATCCCCAGATTGTAGGAGACATCACCGAGGTCTTTCAAGGAGAACTTTTGTGACAAGAACAACTTGACCGATCGTAGCATAGGAATGTCATTTCATATCACGAGAATGTAATCGACGTACAAGACGAGGAATATGACAGTTCTCCCTACAATTTTATTGTAGATACATGATTCATCCTCATTTTTGATGAAGTCAAATTCCTTGTCTATCTCATTAAAACAGATGTTCCAGCTCCACGATGCCTGCTTTAATTCATAAATGGATTTAAGTAACTTTCACACCTTCCCGCTGCTCCCACTGTCTACGAATCCCTCCGGCTGATCTATATAAACGCACTCTTCTAAACTTCTATTAGAAAAGCCGTTTTAACGTCCTTCTGTCAGATATCATAGTCATGGTAGGCAGCAATGGCAAGTAGGATCTGAATAGATTTTAGTATAGCCACTGGAGAAAAGGTTTCGTCATAGTCCACTCTTGGTCTTTGATGAAAACTTTTTGCAACAAGTCTAGCCTCATAGCTTTCCATCTGTCCATCTACACCAATTTTCTTTTTGAAATGCACTTGCATCCAACGGGTTTTACCCAAGGAGGAGCAACATCCAAAGTCCAAATTTTGTTGGTGTACATAAATTCCATTTCGGATCGCATAGTATCCAGCCATTTATCAGAGTCCCTCGTAGTAATGGCCTACTTAAAACTAGTAGGAACATTTTCTTTCAAGATGCAATCCTCTCGATCCCTATCTATGAGAAAACCGCAGTATCTCTCGGGCGGATGAGAAATCCTACTAGATCTGCAGAGTGACTGAGATTCGTCCGGGATTATTGAATCCTGAGGTTCCACCAAATCTTCGGTTTCAGTTTGTGGTTCCAGAATTTCTTCCAGTTCTACTGTGCTCCCGCTAATTTCTTTTGCAAGAAATTCCCTTCCAAAAAGGTCGCGTGGCGAGACACAAACATCTTCTATTTCTCAGTGTGGTAGAACAGATATCCTAGCGAATTCTTAGGATATCCTATAAACTTACAAAGAACTGATCGTGCCTCCAGTTTTTCCAGATTTTACTTTTTAATATAAGCCAGATAACCCCATATCTTAATGAATTTAAGACATGGTTTCTTAACACTCCATATTTCATATGGAGTGGTAGGTACGGATTTGGTCGGAACTTGATTCAAAAGATATGCCGCTGTCTGAAGCGCATGTCCCCAAAATGAAGGAGGCAGATCAGCACTACTCAGCGTGGAGCGAACCATATCCAATAGGCTACGGTTTCTCCGCTCCGATACACCATTGTGCTGTGGAGTATACAGAGGAGTAAGTTGAGAGAGTACCATTCTCTTTTAGAAAGTCACGGAATTCCGTACTCAAGTACTCCCCTTTTTGATTAGATTGAAGAATCTTGATGCTTTTTCCAGTCCGGTTCTCTAGTTTGCTCTTATATTCTTTGAACTTCTCAAAATCTTCAGATTTGTATTTCATGAGAAATATATATCCGAACTTAAAGAGATCATCAGTGAATGTAATGTAGTATGAGAACCCATCCCTTGCATGTATAGACATTGGACCACATATATCACAGTGTATGAGTCCCAAGAACTCTGTAGCTATTTCTCCGTGTCCTGTGAATAGAGATTTGGTCATCTTTCCTTTGAGACAAGACTGACAAGTTTCATAGGATGAAAATTCGAATGAATTCAGATATCCATCCTTATTAAACTTACTTAGTTTTTTCTCACCGATATGACCAAATCTACAATGCCACAAGTAGATTTCGTTCATATCTAAACTCTTCCTCTTGCGTGTGTTTTGTATTTTGAAAAATGTGTTTTGATTAAAAACATAGATACCATTACACAGTGTACCTTTTGCAACTAATACCTGATTAAGGTAAATGTTTATAATATTTCTATTTAGAACAAAGTTATATCCATCTTTATCAAGTAAGGAAACTGATATGATGTTGCAAAGCTTGGAAGGTACATAGTAGCAGTTCTTCAAAATTATAATATTGCCGCTTGGCAATATTAGGTGATATTCACCGATGGCAGCAGCATCTACTTCTGCTCCATTCTCTACTCTAAGGGAAATATCACCCGGTCTAACCATTCTACTTTTTCTCGGTCCTTGTAATAAATTACAGATATGAGATCCTGATTCGGTATCTAGTACTCAAGAGTTATGGTTGACCGAAAAATAGTTTCAATAACAAATATACTCGAAGAAGATACATTAGAATGCTTCTCCTTCATTAGGGTCATATGGAATCCCTAATAGTCCTCTTTCCCTTGTCTATATTCGTGACAGTTATCACAAGTTTGGGCTGAACTGACGTTCCCCAGCCTAGTGTAACAAGCTGGTTCGGTCAAGTCATACATTTTATTATCTTGATTAAGGCATGAATTAGTTACTACCTGGAGAGAAAGAAAAGAAACACTCAGCGTGCGCTCTTGCAAGATTAGATTGATTATTAGTTTATCTAATCATGATGGCTCCCACTATTTCCTCGAATTTTCCTTCAAAATTTAAAAGGAAAACTAGTTGGGATCATTCGCACCTTACATGTTTGCTAACCGTTCAGCCAGGTGGGCGTTGGTACTCCAAGGGAGGTTCCCCATACTCTCGTACGGTCCTAATTAAAATAAACCCCGTTTCCGCAGAGGCGTAGCCCCGTTAATACCTTTCTAGAACCTAATAGGTTAGCTAATTATGAAGTTAAAAAAAATCCAAGAGTAATCCTATTCATTAGTGGGATCGGGATCCAACTATCATCGCGTGATAACCTAGATGGAAGCCACTCTAGTCACCACACTCCCGAAGGTATGCAACACTAAAAAGTTTCATGTATATTTGAAACACCCGATATGGTTTTTTCCCCTAGGACCCAAGTGACCTTGACAAATAATCAACAAATCAAAAAGTTCCTAGTCAAGTTCAACTCGTCATTATCCAAGATTGCATTAGACCCATCCGCATGACCCTTGACGAATAATCAACAAAGTCACACGACTTTCCTAACCAATCGCATTATCTATGCTACAGACACGCATTACTTATCTACCGTACACTACGTCTTGACGAATAATCAACAAACGCAGCATGAATACTAAGTACTAATTATCTGAAACGACGGAGGGCTACGGCTAGGTTTTTAGCAAAAAACTCTTTAACGTAATGAACTTGATATCATTGAAGGAACCGAGTAGTTTTGAAAATGAGTGGTTTAGGCACCGTTTTTGAAAACTAGTGGTTTTGAAGAAAACCAAGTAATCTATAGTAACACAAACTTTTGCTTAAGAGGTCACTCCCCATGAAGAGATCTAGGCTCTTTCATGCTTGAATGAGATGCGGGATATTTCTAACCGAATACCACTATGCAAAACGAAAGAATATGACTATAGTTTTTTGAAGATTTGTTCTAACAATATCTTTTAGGTTTATTTTCCTTGCATTAATCAGAATTAATGCGGTCCCATCAATTAAATCCTATCGCACTAGAAAAGAATGAAAATAAAATGTACGTATATGTCATCCGCATTCGCCACGGGGCTCCATCATGCACTGTTAGGTTACTTAACTAACGGTAGAGTGGAGGCTGGAATAGCACGGATGCAAAACATATACAATATCTACTAGTATATATATATATAACCATTCATCCCAGGCATGATATAAGCAATACACAGAACAGCGATAAGAAAAATGGAATAGCGGATAATCTAGGAGCCCCAGGTTTCATTTTAGCCGCAAATGAAATCTGATGTTCCCTGGTCATGTAGATAACTTGTGCAATGTAAAACCAAGACTCCTACAAGCACGACAAGTTACCCGCCAATCCCGGAAGTGAGGCAACCCCAATCAACGAAATGAATGGGCCACCTAACACTTCACGGAATCCGGTAACTTAAGCACCCCACCGTGGGTCATCCTATACCCCCTACGAGTGCACGAGTAGCCCGCCAATTCTAGAGTAAGGCACTTCTGTCTCAACACCATGAGATGGGGCTCCGTTGCCCTTTAGAACCCGGATATTCAAGCGCTCTTCCGCGGGGTAATCCTAGTACAAAAAAGAAATAATATATACAAATGTGACATCAACCTCAACCCGGCTGTGCCCCAATAAAAGAATATACAAACTGGTGGAAACGACAGTCCACATGTCGGACGCTTGCCCCGCAATAATGAATATACAAATGAATCAAAACTGTACAACTACCATTGCACTAGGGGTTATTCAACACGACAATCTGAATAAACCATCACAGATATAAATATCACAGCAGCAGAAGTAAGTATGTGCAACCCCGTCTAAATGACATATAGAAATTAACGATGCAAAAGTTTCATGTTTTAAAACATTTCAAGTTGCCCCAATGCAAATATAACACTAAGTGAAATCTGGGGCAAATCAAATAATACCAAAAATCGCAATTCTTAAAACCCAAGGCACTGAATGAAAACGAGGACCAAAAACGTCTAAAAAACCGCCAATAGCGGGGTTATAAGGGATTTGGACGGTTTTTGTACGACCAAACTTTCTCGTTTTCATTGTGTGTCACTAACATATCAAGAGTAAGCCTCTGCACTTGTTTAAAAAACTTTCAGAGACCAAAAAAATTTCGAACGGAAAGTGCGTTTTTGAAAATCGGAATTTTTCGATTTTGAAACCAAAGCATCGTCTACTACTAGTTTATAATGTTTGGGTGTTTCCGAAACCATGTTTGCATTCCTAGCGCCCTAGCCGCCAACCGTGACCATTTCAGAACGAAGAACTTTAGCTTTTAAAAACTTGGTGTTAGAAATAATTACCTAGAATCTAACCAAATATTAAACTAGTAATCATGAGGAGTTCTAGGTACTCTGTAAAGAGGGTTATACCGAATGATCCGTGTCCTTCGGTCTTCTACCGTCTTCCTTAGCTCCTTGGGGTCTCCGTGATTGAGCTTGACTGCCGGCCTTTCTCCGTCGAAGATGATCCACCTGAAGGATGTGATTCATAGTTCTAGTTGTACACAAAAATCTAATGGAGTAACTAAAGGCTCTGGGTTGCTAATCTAGAGTGTTTAGTGGTGTAGTGAGTTGTTCTAGTACTTTCTATCACTTTTTCACCCTTGTTTCTCAACTCATGAGAGAGTAGTGAGGAAGATGAAGGAGGGGCTTTAGAAAAGAGCTAGTGAGGAGAGAGAACTAAAATGATGAGAATGGAAAAACTCATGAGAGAAAAATATCAACCATACTTGAATAGTTTGCATAAATGAATATACAATTCATTTGTCAATATTATTCAAGTATGGTTCACACCATTCTCACCCCATATTCTCTTTTACACCTCATTTCCATTTTACAAAAAAATGGAAAATACATGATGAGGTGTCCTCCTTCTAGAATGTCTTTCCGTATAAATATGGAATACACTCTACCGTATATACATACCCGTATTCGTATCAAAATATGAATACCCAAAGAGATAGAATAATACAAAGAATATAATACTAGATTATACATATCGAAATATATATATATATATATATATATATATATGTATGTATGTATGTATGTATGTATATGTAAATTATTAAATCATTACCTGATTTACTAATCCGACTTAATCCTAAGCCGGCTAGTATTACTAGTCGTCCGATCAAAAGTCCGGGTAGCAAGTACCCTCATTTGATCGGAACCCTGCACGTATCAAAATATAGCTACTACATAATTTCTCCTGAACCAGAGAAACCCTCTGTGTAGGACTTTAAAGACTCGACCGTACGCTGACAGTGGGTTTAACCACAAGCACGTCAGCGATACTAAATGTACGTAATGACTATCCAAGCACCTGTCGAAAGGAAGGCCGACGAGCAAGCTCATCCGAAATCCTACTGAGCATATCCATGACAATCTCCGTACAGTCTGGTCTCTCCATCTAAGAGTATCACATACTGGATCTAGGGGGTGGAAAACGTCAGACCCCTAATAACTTGATAAGTTGTTTCGATTCGGCTTAAGACCGATCTGAGAAACTACTGATCTAACAATCAGTAAATTTCAACTGCCTTGGCCAAGGTCTTATGGTTCTGGTCAACCGAGAACAGTGCGATATCGACTCCCAATACCAAGAGAGTCGAATCCCTAACAATCACTTACTGCCTCCATGTGGCTCGGAACTGCACTTAACCAAAACCTATTTGCACGACTCAGTAGAGCTGTGGTAGGGTAGTGATTAAAGTACAGTAGGAACTCACACGAGACAAATGACGATCTCAGGTCTAAAGACTAACATGTACTCATGTCACCTGAGAACCGCTATTTGACGATAGGTATAATACCGTCTAGAGGTTCTCGGCGAGTCTGTCCAGTGTACTCACCCCCAGTGAGCATCTGTATACAATCTTAGGTGATCACACCAATGGCTGTTAGACTAACCACCGCCCTTTGTCGGGGTCTAGAAACATATACACAAGTCTGCTCTGGAATATCGATACTCGGTCTCGATACTCCTGCGACTTAGGACCTTTAAGGATGTGCTTATAGACTACGAGCTCCCACATGTATGATCGCCATCATAACGCTGGTAATCAAGCAAACTCCTATGTGCTTTATCCACATATATCAGCCATATGTGATATCGAGTATAACATATGAACATATTAAGATAAAGACAAATCAAAATAGTATACTACTGTGATGAGTATTTATCAACATGTATAAGCAATATAAAGTAGTAAGAAAAACAAATACACATGTTCAGATAAAAACAACTCAAATAGTAAACTATATAACTGAGCAAGATTATCCTGTACATACATATCCCCAACATCCTATACGATACAGGCTTCTTGGGTATACATATCCAACACCAACGACCATAGATTATTGATTTTTTTATACAAACTGTCACGACCCGGAATTGGCACGTGACCGGCACTTGAATCATGTGAAGTCTATACGACCCCACCATAATCCAAGTAAGGCGAAAGCCCAGAAATCTAAAACTTTTTAGGAAAATAATAGAGGTGAAGTTTTGAAATAAACTTATAATGAAATCAAGTTCTTCTTCAAAAGTATAAGTAATATTATATAAAAATACAAGTGAGTTGTATACTATAGTTGAAAACATTTTCGTCATTTGAAATTTGGGCAGCACCTCCTTTGTAATTTTGATCCAAAACCGATGCATAACAACAAATATATAAGCATCCCCAATCGGGAGCTAGCTCTTCGCCAATTGGCGGAATCACAACTACACAATAAGGATATACGACACCCCAAGGCGAAGATCAATCACAGAAAAAAGATAAAGAAGACCAAAGTATAATCAAACCCAAAAATAAAGATTAACACATATCCGTGACTTTAAGTCCGAAAGAATATACAAATCTGTGGTTTCTAAGTCTACCAAATATACATAGTCTAGTTGATAGAGCTTTTAACTAGATACAACTGAATAAATATATACAAATGGAGTTCACGATCCAAAGTGTACTTCACTTACCAATGCAAATCACCCAGAAGAAAGCTGTGTGCCAGCATGCCGCTACTGAATCCGTGCAGTCAATCCTATAAGAAAACTGTCGCACAATGAAGGTGAGTTGCCAACTCTTAAGTAGAAGACAACATGTCACGACCCAAAATTAGGCACATGACCGGCACTTAAACTACGTAACGTTAACAGGCGTAACGCAATTAAGTAAGCCGAAAAACCCAGCAATCTAAACCATTACAAGAAAGAAAGATAGATCACTTTTAAAAATATCGATGCAAAACTTTAAAACTTAAGTTTGTTTTTCATAAAAATTTCGGCAGCACCTCCTTTGTAAAAGCTAGCCCCGAAACGGGTACAAACATAAGGAAAAAAGTAAAACATTCCCAAACAGGAGAAAATCTCGCCCAACGTCGGAAACAACCACCACAACAGATATACGACGCCGTAGCGAAGAAATGAAATAATCACATATATAAAGGCCGGCTCACACAAGCACGACAACCAGAGTCATAAGAATAAACAATATCGATCCTCACAACTCGTCTCTAAGTCAATACATGAAGGTGGTAGATGGAGAGTACTAGATACAAGAAATATACAATGTACATCATCGGATAACCGCAACTCACCTATAGCAAACAGTTTCACAGCCAGCCGTAGCGGTAACCGCAAAATTAGAGATAATAAGGCGCCCTGCCGCGACCACTCTGATGATCAGACCTGAAAAACTCTGCGGCACAATGGGGGTGAGTTGCCAACTCATGAATAGTAAATAACATTATACAGTAATCGCATGTATGTACTAACAGCGATAATCTATCACATGTAATCTGATAGCATAAGTATGACAATATGTATATGCAACAGTCATGAAAGGTACTCTATCAGGTACTACGAATACATGAAGCAAGTGTATATCAAATAAATGCGGAGTATGGGATAAAACAAGCCATCCTCACGAAATCCTCATCGTGGCGAACAAGTGTCCATCAAGACAATCTAAATCCCCAAATTCCCTTCTCAAACGGCCCTCATATCGGCCCTCATATCGGGCACATCGGCCCCTCACATCAGGCCGATGTGCCCTCACATCGGGCACATCGGCCCCTCATATCGGGCAAATCAGCCCCTCATATCGGAATGAATAAGAATACATGCACAGATCATTATGATGAATATATTATAGGTATACATATATAACAACGTCCCATACCACTGATATATATATATATATATATATATATTATAGGTGTACATATATAACAGCGTCCCATACCACTGATATATATATATACACACACACAGGAGTAAAACATCCAGAAACATCATATGAAAGTGAACATGTAGCTATAGCCAGGTATACGTACCCATGTCGGTATAGCAAGATGTGTGTATCTACTTATCAATAATGATGTAATACCCTTCAGGTATGTGTGTAGCTATGTCAAGCTAGGTATATATATATACATGTCAATATGATACAATACCCTCCAGGTATGTGTATTCATGTAGGCATAGCAAGGCATATGTGTAAGCATGTAGGTATACAGGTATGTTATATGTCATATGCACAATGGAATATGAATCAATGCCTCAATGTCCCTAACCAAACAATATCATATATGTATGTGTGTTGTGCGTGTCGTGGCAATTATTGACGGTGTGGGTGGCATACAATCAGTGCTCATGCAACATGAACCGTCAAGAATAGTGCGGTGTCCAAAGGGTACAACTCCAAGCACAACAAGTAATAATATGCAATGAAGTTTATACGCAAACTCTATATGTGCAATATAAACATGCGGCTAATATCATATCATATCTAGCCCTGACGCATAACGCCATGCGGGAGAATTCCCCGTAGATGTTAAATCTACTCACCGACAGTCGCAGCTAGGTAAATCCAATCACCTGCTTCCCTTTCTTCGCAGTGTCCGAAGTCCCCACCTGTGATCCCATTAACACAAAACATAATCAGTGCAAATCTCAGAAATCGATCAATATCACGCACACAAGACGTTTGACCAATGCACCAACTCCAATCCGACCAACAAGTGTTCGTCTAACGGCTAACGTGCGTGACGACACACCAACACCTGCCCAAGTGTAGAAGCACACCAGATCACGAATCGTGTCGGATAACATAACACGCGTACTCAAAACACTAGAATATAGAAAAGTGGTCCCCGATTTTGATACACTAAAAATTGGTGAAAGTTGCAAGTACCACGAGCCTACACACAACCCTAGAGACCCCTCGTCCAAGAATCAACCCCCAAGCCCGTACTCTGGCCGCAAATTGCGGCCAGAATGGGTAAACGCTGCAACTCTCCAGCTGGCCTTTGATGCTCAGCCTTGACTTGATGACAAGTCAGGCACCTCGAAACGAAATCCAAAACATCGCGCTTCATCCCTTCCCACCAGTAAATGTCTCTCAAGTCACGGTACATCTTGGTGGAACCAGAATGAACGCTAAAGGCTGACTGATGTGCCAGCTCCAGGATCTCGCGTCTCAACCTATCAATATCGGGTACACACAAGCGAGTCCCGCAACGTAGCACACCCTGGTCATCAATCATGAACTCCAAAACTGTACCCTGTCGAACAAGCTCAAGAATCTCAACCAAACGGGCATCGCTGGGTTGCGCCTCACGGATACGATCAAGTAGAAGTGGATGGGCATGGACATGAGCATGCTATCCCCTAGTGGAAGTAAACTCAAACTGTACTCTACCATCGCACAAGGTCTACCAATTTACAAAAGATTGCATCTGAACTGCGCTCAACTGGGACAAGCTACCCCCGGGTATACGACCCAGAGCGTCAGCTACCACATTCGCCTTGCCCGGGTGATAAAGGATCTCACAATCATAATCCTTCACATGCTCCATCCACCGGCGCTATCTCAGATTCAGATCCTGCTGTTGGAAGATGTACTTCAAGCCCTTGTGGTCCGTGAAAATCTGACACAACTCCCTATACAAGTAGTGTCTCTAAATCTTCAACGCAAAGACCACCGCAGCCATCTCAAGATTGTGAGTGGGATAATTCTGCTCGTGCTTCTTCAGCTGCCTAGAAGCATAAGCAATCACTCTATCATGTTGCAACAACACACACCCGAGGCCGACTCGAGACGCATCATAGTAAACTATAAAGCCACCTGATCCAGAAGGCAAAGATAGAACGGGTGCAGTTGTCAACCGAGTCTTCAACTGCTGAAAACTCTGCTCGCACGCATCAGTCCAAAGAAAAGGAACCCCCTTCCGGGTCAGTCCGGTCAGCGGTGCAGCGATACTCGAAAAATTCTGCACGAAACGGCGGTAATAACCAGCTAAGCCCAAAAAGCTGCGGACCTCTGTCAAAGAAACAGGTCTGGGCCAAAACTGCACAGCCTCGATCTTCCTCGGGTCCACGATAATACCGTCTCCCATCACCACATGACCCAGAAAGTCAACTCTATCAAGCCAAGATGCGCACTTTGAGAATTTAGCATACAGCTGGTGCTCTCTCAATGTCTGCAAAGTAATCCTCAAGTGCTGCTCATGCTCCTCCCGACTCCTTGAGTAGACCAGAATGTCATCAATAAACACAATAATGAACTTGTCGAGGAACGGCCTGAAAATCCGTTCATTAGATCCATGAACGCAGCTGGGGCATTGGTGAGTCCAAATGACATCACCAGAAACTTATAATGCCCGTAGCGTGTACATAAAGCAGTCTTCGGAATGTCATCATTCCGAACCCGCAACTGATGATAACTCGAACACAAATAAATCTTGGAAAAATGTTTCGCACCCTGGAGCTGATCAAACAAATCGTCAATGCGAGGTAAAGGATACCTATTCCGAACCGTAACTCAGTTCAATTGGCGATAATCAATACACAACCTCAAACTGCCGTCCTTCTTCTTGACGAACAAAACAGAAGCTCCCCACGGAGAAACACTCGGACACACAAGTCCCTTATCAAGCAACTCTTGCAATTGATCTTTAAGCTCTTTAAGCTCCGCCGGAGCTATTCGGTAAGACGGTATAGAAATAGGCCCCGTGCCAGGAATCAGATCAATGCAAAACTCAATATTGCGCTCTGACGGCAAACCAGGTAACTCATCGGGAAAAACGTCGGAAAACTCTCGCACGATAGGAACCCAGTCCAACGATCCCACTGTGGCCCCAGTATCACAAATGAAAGCCAAGAATTCACGACATCCCCTCTTCAAAAGCCGACTAGCGCAAAGGGCAGAAATCAAACTGTGAGGGGCGGCACCACGGTCCCCGTGCACAACCCGAACAGACTCGCCCGAAAAACTAAAACTGACAGTCTTCTCACGCCAGTCCACCGACACAAAACAAGCTGCTAACCAGTCCATGCCAAGGTGAACGTCGAAGTCCAACATATCTAGAAGGATCAAATCGATGGACGACTCTCTATCTCCAATCTGAACGGCACACGACCGAAATACATAACGCGCGATAAAAGAATCGCCAACAGGTGTAATCACAACAAGCGGTTGATCTAGCAAACACGACTCTCGTCCCAAACTCGGTACGAAGTGCGTAGAAACATACGAATGCGTAGATCCTGGATCAAACAAAACATGAGCCTCAAAAGAACATATAGAAAGAGTACCTGAAACCACTGCATTGGACGCCTGCGTGTCCTGATGAGTCAAGGCAAACACCCGAGCCTGTTCTCTACCGGCGACTGGCTGACCTTTGCCTCTACCACCCTTCCCTCTTGGCACAAAACCACCGCGTCCTCGACCTCTCTGCACAAGAGTCTTACACGGAGCAATAACAGGCATAAGGGGCAATGCCCTCTGCGGTGGAGAAGGTGGTAAGGTAACCTGCGGTACAGCTTCCTCGCGCTTACGTGGCTCAGTCCAATCTCGAACCCGATGACCCGAACTCCCGCACTGGTAACATCCACATGAAAACTGCTGACTCCCCTGAGAATAAGAGCTAAAAAGTTGTCCTCGTCCCGGACCTCCACTACCCCCAGTATCTGAACGGGAACTGTCATGACGTCTAAACGCCTGTCTCTGTGCTAAAACACCAGTACGAACCCTCTTTGGTTCTGGAGCAACCGACGTCTCAAAAAGACGCTCCTCAACCAACAGGGCTGCGTCCACCGCTGCTGCATAGTTGTCGCAATACTGAATGCTGATTGCGAGGAACAATTAGGTAAGCAGGTCTTGAACAAACCTCTTGACCCGCATCTCCTCCATAGCTACCAAATACGGAGCATACACAGACAGCTCGGTAAACAGCACATCATACTCGGCTATCGTCATACCCTGAGTCTGGCGTAACGACTCGAATCTGTGTGCTCAAGCATCCCTGACGCTCAGTGGAAGAAAATGAGCAAGAAACACCGTCACGAACTCAGCCCAGGTCATATGAGAAAGACCTGCGGCTCTGCCCTTCTCTAAGGACTCGCACCACTTCTGGGCCAGACCCTCCAAACGAAAGCTCGCGAACTCTACCCATCTCGCGTCGGAGCATTTAAGCGAACGACATATCCTGGCCATCCGGTCGATAAACAACTGTGGATCCTCAGCTGCATCGGTGCCAGTGAAATCCGGAGGCCTCAGCCTCATGAACTCCGATAATGATACGGTGATTACCTCCGTAGCTGCAGGTACAACCGCCTGAACAGTAGGCGCCGACATGGTCCCCGTAACGGGTGGAAAAACCGCCTGCCCCTGCGCTCGAATGGCCTCAACTAACGACCCCATCATCTAGGGCAAATCCTGCATACCAGCCTCTAGCATAGCCATATAGTCTGTCGAAGGTGGAACTATCTGCTCCTGCACAACAGGCGTACCACCCTGGTCAGTCCTCGTCTCAGACGAGTCAACTCTGAACTCGGTCCTCGCGGCCGCTCTCTGCGCCCTCTTAGTTTTCGGCGGCATAAAGGCTGGAAATGGAAACGCGATTCGATAAGGACATAGAAATCGGATCACAAGGATATATATCACGGAAGGAATTTCAAGCAATAAGTCCTAAGATCACTTAGGCGGAGCACCGTGTGGTAAGTATGCCGCGGAACATACGCACTCTACGTTACTCTGCTTAAGCTACCTACTCCATCATACCAAGGTCATGCTACATTCCGAAAGGTAAAACCTAGCGCTCTGATACCAACTTTGTCACGACCCAAAATTGGGCACATGACTGGAACTTAAACTACGTAACGTCAACAGGCGTAACGCAATTAAGTAAGCCGAAAAACCCAGCAATCTAAACCATTACAAGAAAGAAAGATAGATCACTTTTAAAAATCTCGATGCAAAACTTTAAAACTTAAGTTTGTTTTTCATAAAAATTTCGGCGGCAATTCCTTTGTAAAAGTTAGCCCCGAAACGAGTACAAACATAAGAAAAAAGTAAAACATCCCCAAACAGGAGAAAATCTTGCCCAACGGCGGAAACAACCAGCACAACAAATATATGACGTTGTAGCGAAGAAATGAAATAATCCACATATATAAAGGCCGGCTCATACAAGAACGACAACCAGAGTCATAAGAATAAACAACATCAATTCTCACAACTCGTATCTAAGTCAATATATGAAGGTGGTAGATGGAGAGTACTAGATAGAAGAAATATACAATGTACATCATCGGATAATCGCAACCCACCTATAGTAAACGGCTTCACAGCCAACCGTAGCGGTATCCGCAAAAGTAGAGATAATAAGGCGCCCTGCCGCAACCACTCTGATGATCAGACCTGAAAAACCCTGCGGCATAACAGGGGTGATTTGCCAACTCGTGAATAGTAAATAACATCATACGGTAATCGCAAGTATGTACTAACAGCGATAATCTATCAAATGTAATCTGATAGCATAAGTATGACAATATGTATATGCAACAATCATGAAAGGTACTCTATCAGGTACTACTAATACATAAAGCAAGTGCATATGAAATAAATGTGAAGTATGGGATAAAACATGTCATCCTCATGAAATCCTCATCGTGGCGAACCAGTGTCCATCAAGACAATCTAAATCCCCAAGTTTCCTCCTCAAACGACCCCCATATCGGCCCTCATATCGGGCACATCGGCCCCTCACATCGGGCACATCGGCTCCTCATATCGGGCACATCAACCCCCCATATCGCAATGAATAAGAATACATGCACAGATCATTATGATGATATATATTATAGGTATACATATATAAGATCGTCCCATACCACTGATATATATATATATATATATATATATATATATATATATATATATATATATATATATATAATAGGTGTACATATATAACTGCGTCCCATACCACTGATATATATATATATACATGTATATATGTCAGCGTCCCATATTACTGATATATATACACAGGAGTAAAACATCCAGAAACATCATATGAAAGTGAACATGTAGCTATAACCAGGTATGCGTACCCATGTCGGTATAGCAAGATGTGTGTATCTACCTATCAATAATGATGTAATACCCTCCAGGTATGTATGTAGCTATATCAAGCTAGGTATATGTAAATACATGTCAATAATGATACAATACCCTCCAGGTATGTGTATTCATGTAGGCATAGCAAATCATATGTGTAAGCATGTAGGTATACAGGTATGCTATATGTCATATGCACAATGGAATATGAATCAATGCCTCAATGTCCCTAACCAAACAATATCATATATGTATGTGTGTTGTGCATGTCATGGCAATTATTGACGGTGTGGGTGGCATACAATCAGTGCTCGTGCAACATGAACCGTCAATAATAGTGCGGTGTCCAAAGGGTACAACTCCAAGCACAACAAGTAATAATATGCAATGAATTTTATACGCAAACTCTATATGTGTAATAGAAACATGCGACTAATATCATATCATTTCTAGCCCTGACGCATAACGCCATGCAGGCGAATTCCCCATAGATGTTAAATCTACTCACCGATAGTCGTGGCTAGGTAAATCCAATCACCTGCTTCCTTTTCTTCGCAGCGTCCGAAGTCCCCGCCTGCGATCCTATTAACACAAAACATAACCAGTGCAAATCTCAGAAATTGATCAATATCACGTACACAAGACGTTTGACCAACGCACCAACTCCAATCCGACCCACAGGTGTTCGTCTAACGGCTAATGTGCGTGATGACACACCAACACCAGCCCAAGTATAGCAGCACACCAGATCACGAACCGTGTCGGATAACGTAACACGCGTACTCAAAACACTAGAATATAGAAAAGTGGTCCCAGATTTTGATACACTAAAAATTGGTAAAAGTTGCAAATACCACGAGACAACACACAACCCCAGAGACCCCTCGTCCAAGAATCAACCCCCAAGCCCCTACTTTGGCCGCAAATTGCGGCCAGAACTAATAAATCTGCGGCCTCGTAGTTTGGAAATGGTCTCGTCTTTTTGTGGTGGGTTCAATGTCACAACACAAGGTCACTGTGATGGGAACTTTTCCAACAAAAATCTGGTTCTACAGCAGATCACAGAAAGTCCAAGTTGACACTAAAAATACGATTTTTACACGAAACTAAAACTTTAGTGTTCTAAACCATAACCTTGAGGCAACACAATAAGATAAAGACCTAATTATCAGTTAGAGGTCATTACCTAGCCACTCTTGCTAAAAAAAATCCAATCTTTCCAAGCTCCAAGGCATCATAGTGGCTAAATCAAGGATTTTGAAGTGCAAAAATGGAATTTTTGTGAAGTTTTGCAAGGATTTAGTGTTGGGGTAGTGAGGTTTCAGTTTGGGGTTAGGGAATGAGAAATAATGGAGAGTGAGAGAGAAAGAGAGAGTGAGAGAGAAAATAATGAAGAGGGGTGAGTGTAGGGTGAATATCTAGCTTACACCCACTCTCCCTCCTCACCTCATTAATGCCCACAATTAATGCTCATGACTCACTTGCCACCTCTCTCTCATCCAAACTAGATATTTCTAACACCAAAATTCTAGGCTTAAGGTTAAGGCAAGGTTAGATCATGGTATGAATTGCTTAAGGTGTCATGGCCACTTAACAATTTAACACTAACTAACCCTCACAATTACGTGCACGTGTGTGCGCTAACCATAACAAATAATAATAAAATATTAATTAATTGTTATAAAATATGAGGAACCCGATTTGGTAAACTTTTCCTTAAAAACCCGCATTAACGCTTAATTAACACTAATCACATTTCAAGGTGTTACACAACATCAAGTAGAAATCGAATGTATGACGATCTCCTAGGTCATACAGTAATATAATAATATAATAATATCGAGTGGTAACAAGAGTGATAGTGTAAACATAAGTATAATAATACTAATATAATCGTGCTCGTGTCATAATATGGTACCATGTCATCTGTATCATATATATGTGTATAGGTGTATCATCCAACGTGTGTCTATCAACAACATATCAAATCATCATAAAAACCTGAATGCCCAGTATCGACACTCGAAAACATCATGAAACCCGTGTCCAGCATTGATACGTAAATACTAATATCTCAGGCGCCGTCTCATCGGATCAGCCCTCATATCCATCTGTCTCCATCGCTCCAGTCGGTATCCTCTGGATATTCGCAGAGTCCGGTACTATCACCAGTAGATAGTGTTCCCTTGTCGGGTTCAACGTCTCTCTATACGATATTCTTGCCTTGGATACCGTACCGGGTCCACCATGTACCCGCAGACGGTGCCTCATCTCTCCTCGAATCGGGTATATACATAACTCAGAACCGAGAAAATTCATGGTGGACGCCACACATCATATCAAGAGAAACCGCATTTTAAAAACAATCATATGTTCTCAAAATGTATTTGCGGTTTCTCAAATCAAGAAATCTTATGAAAACCGAATCTCATAAGCATGAACCAATAATGAAACAATAATTACAGGCATAGAACAAATCCGTAATGCATAATCAGTGTGTTTATATGAGTGTGACATCTAACTAGGTAAGAAAATGCGAAAACTGAACTATTAAGTGTGGTATGGGTACTAAGAAATAACTAAAAAGCTACGGGTTATTAGGTTATACGGTGAAATAACGATTTCTAATGTGTACGTGGTATGGCAATTACCGATGATGAGTGTGTGAGTTGGTGAGTATGTGTACGTGCAACATGCGCATCATCGGTAATGGTGCGTGTGTCCTAGCAGACGATATCATACAAGATAAGAAAAGAACATGGTATGCATATCACAAAATGAGAATAATAAAAGCACAACAGAAAAAAGAAATTGTAAATGCAACAGTATAAAATACATAGCTACATATGAGCCATACAGTTATAGTTTAAAATAGTACGAATCGTTGTTTTTTAGAAAAATTGGGGTTACGGTGTTTTTGAGAAAAAGATACCATTTGAAAATCTGTAGCGTCCCTTGAGGTTGTCATTTAAAAATGCAAAACAATTCGTTAGTTTTGAAAATATGTATGGTTATAATTATATCCTAATATCTACTTAAATGATTAGAAAAAAATAATTTTTTCGAGTCGATACATCCATAAGTCGGCGATCCAGCCTTATAGTATCACGTACGGTATAATCCATCGTACGACATCATCAAGTCAAGAGTGCGGATCAATCATCATGTACATCATATCACGTATGGTATAATCCATCGTACGATATCATCAAGTCAAGTGTGCGGATCAATCATCATGTACATCATATCACATACGGTATAATCTATCGTACGATATCACCAAATCAAGAGTACGGATCTATGGTCACGTATGTCCTATCATCTCATCTAATCATATATCGTTACATGTTATATCATCTTGTATCACATCAAGAACATATATATCACATAATTTTCATATAATATATCATATCATGTCATTTCATATCATATCACATAACTTAGCCTTGTGATATCGTGTTCGATCATATCGACTCGTATCATTATAACATGTCATATCCTCAACTTGAGATATTATATCGAAATTATCCTTAAACTTGCATGTGTGTACACACACACACACACACACACACACACACATATGAGAATAATGTAAGAAAGAGGCCATAGGAGGGGCGTCGGAAAAATAAAACCTCCACCATTTTTCCGACGATCGGCACCCATCACCATCATCGTTATCATCTAAGATGTGCATACACCAAATTTCATGTGATTTCACCACTTTTTCACCGTTGAATTAGTAATGTAAAAAGTTCTATTGTCGGTAAACCATTAATTTTGCACCAACTAAATCAACGGTGAAAAAATAGAATAATCACATGAAATTTGGTGTATCCACATCTTAGATGATAAAGATGGAGGTAATGTACGCCGATCATCGAAAAAAATCATGGAAGGTGCATTTTTCCGACGCCATAAGAAGAAATTCCCTCCTATGGCACCTTTTCTCCATTAACCTCTTTTTATATATATGTATGTGTGTGTGTGTGTGTGTGTGTGTGTGTAACAACATATATACCAATGGCTCAAGGCTATAAAAATAAGAACTAAGGATATTCCTCCCTATGAGTATGTTTATTATTGGAAAATTCTACGGTTGCGGGGGTACTAGAAGTCCCAGGGGTCCCAAATAAGAACTAAGGATATTCCGCCCTACATATCTAATTGTAGGGTTCCTAGGCATGCTAATGAGGTCTCACAAGGAATCAACCATGCCAATTTCAAAATTTACGGTGCCGAGAAACCCTAGACTAGATCGTTAACTAGATTTTAGGCGACAAATGAGAATAGTTAGCAACTTTAACTAAGTGTACGGAAATAAAACCTTTGTAGATCCATTTCTCCACCTCCATGGCTCCGCGATGAAGTCTCCTCGCTGTACAAATCGGATCTTGGGCTCTAGCGTCGGCTTCATCGGAGAAAAAGCGGGCTAGGTCATCGACGACGATGCCGAAGATGATCTACGTCGAGGCATCGCTAGATCAAGCTCCAACTTCACCAAGTCATGAAAACTTGTGAAGGAAACACCCTATACTACTTGGCAAGAGGTAGAGGATGAAGAAATAGGAAGTGGGTTCACTTTTGAATTGGATTTCTCACATGATTTCATCACTTGCCATTGATGAGGCAAGCTTTTCTTCTTTGAAGATGAAGAAGAAGAAGATGCTAATAATATCATAAGTGTATCAAAAAAAAGGATAAATGATATGAATACTTATCATAACCTAACCCTAGTTAAGTGTAGAGAATAGACCATAGTTTGTTTAAATGGTTAGGGTTAAGTATGAAGACAAGAATGGTGACTAAGTCAAAGCTTCATGAATCTTCAACAAACAAACAAACAAAGCCACCATTCTTTCTTTATCTTTTCCAAAACAAACAAATAAATAAATAAATAAATAAATAAGATAATCAAAACCCTAATCATTAACTTAACCATGGTTTAATCTTTACACTTAACCAAGTTAACATGTATCATCAAACATGATACAATCAAGTGCACAAAAGTATATCACATATACAACTTGTGAACTTCAAGTGAGAAAATCCATTTAAGTGAACCTATATTAGTTAATGTAAAGTGATATATCAAATATATAATTATACATTAAATCACTAAATCAACACTTGATTTAACGACCCGGTCATATCGCATATAACCGACTAATATCAATAGTAACAACTTATCGAATCAACACTTGATCCGATAACCCGGCTATAACGCATATAACCGATCAATGTTACAAATCGCGAGAATCGAATACAGTATCACATACTGGTATTATTCTCGGTCCCGCACATATCTCATATGCGCTCCTATTTCGTTTTGCTTGAGCCAGGAAACCTCTGTGTAGAACTCTAAAGACTCGTCAATACGCCGGCAGCAGGTGATGATCATATCAAATACCCACAAGCCGCAAGCGGTCTGCTAAACGTAACGGCCACCCGGGT